>OY997264.1:658007774-659237774 GCA_963921465.1 Triticum timopheevii
AGAAAAGGAAAAATTTATATAAAGCAAAATTATTCACAAAGAAACTAAATACGGAAAAAAACTACTCAGAAATAAATAGAAGAAAAAAATAAAGCAGAAAATAAATAACTATATAAAAAAATTACTCAAAAATAAATAGAAGAAAATAAATAATGCAGAAAAGAAAAAAAATTATTAAAAAATGTTGGGGCGCTGCCCTGTGGGCCTGCCAGACCTTGGGTGTGCAAATACAAGCCCAGTTGGGCCAGCAGGCCCACAGGGCAGCGCGCCCTAGTTAGACCCAGAAGCCTGCTAAATAGAGGAGTTCGAAAGGGCAGCCGCGGCTGGGTTTATAAACCAGTGCGGCTTCCCTTCGCTCGGCGAGGTGGGACTAAAAATAGCGCCGGTGCGGGTGGCATCGCACGGCCATTAGTACCGGTTGGTGGCTCCAACCGGTACTAATGCATTGGCCTTTAGTACCGGTTGGAGCCACCAACCGGTACTAAAGGCCCTCGTTTCCCGCCGCTTGGGCTGGCCAAAATTGACCTTTAGTACCAGTTGGTGGCTCCAATCGGTACTAAAGGCTCCCCCTATATATACTACACTTACGAAAAATCAGTTATTGTCGCCACTTCCTGTTCCACTTCTCGCGCGAGTCCTCGATCTATCGTCTCCGACGCCGCCGCGCCGCCGTGCCGTCGCCCTCGCCGCCCCCGCCGCCCGTCGTCGTCGTCGCCGCCCGTCGTCGTCGTCGCCCCCGCCGCCCGTCGTCGTCGCCGCCCCCACCGCGCCCGTCTCATCACCATCGATCCCGGCCGCCGCCGGCCCGTACGTCTCGTCGCCGTCCACGGCCGCCGCCGCCCGTCTCGTCGCCGTCCCCGGCCCCCGCCGCCCGTCGTTGCTGCCCCCGCCACCCGTACGCGCCCGGCCCACTCCGATCCATACACACACACGCATACACACATACACACACACACAGACACACACACACACCCACCCACCCACCCACACACACACTACACACACACACACACACATACACACAGGCACACACAAACACACACACACACACACACTACACGTACACTACGTACGTACACACATATACACACACACGTACTACACACACACACATATTTTTTTTACTTATTTTCTGTTTTCTATAATGTTTAGATGAATTTGAACTATCTAGTTTATTTTTAGAATGGTAGAAATGTTATCATCGATGAATTAGAAACATGTTAATGTTTAGTTGAACTAGTTGAATTAATATATAGAACGAACTAGTTTATTTTTAGTAAATGCTTAGTTGAACAAATTGAATTAATATAACTAGTTTATTTTTAGTAAATGCTTAGTTGAACTAGTTGAATTAATATATATAACTAGTTTATTTTTAGTAAATGCTTAGTTGAACTTGTTGAATTAATATATAGAACTAGTTTATTTTTAGTAAATGCTTAGTTGAACTAGCTTGAATTAATATAACTAGTTTATTTTTAGTAAATGCTTACTTTAAACTAGTTGAATTAATATATAGAACGAACTAGTTTATTTTTAGTAAATGCTTAGTTGAACAAATTGAATTAATATAACTAGTTTATTTTTAGTAAATGCTTAGTTGAACTAGTTGAATTAATATATATAACTAGTTTATTTTTAATTAGTAAATGCTTAGTTGAACTAGTTGAATTAATATAATAACTAGTTTATTTTTAGTAAATATAATGCTTAGTTGAACTAGTTGAATTAATATATAGAACTTGTTTATTTTTAGTAAATGCTTAGTTGAACTTGTTGAATTAATATATAGGACTAGTTTATTTTTAGTAAATGCTTAGTTGAATTAATAGAAGTAGTTGAATTAATTGAATTAGTAAGTGTTTAATGTTTCGCCTAATATGAACATAGGAAATGTCGTCTGACGACGGAAAAAATTTCATTATGTGCCAATACTGTGAAGACCAGCGCGGCCAGTGCGACAGAAATTTCCTTGTTGATGGTAGGCGATTCAGCATCAAGCTGGATGAGACTTTCGAATTCGATACAGTAAGTCACAACGACAAGTCTGTTTTCGTAATTAAGCATGACTTATATATGCTTCATTTGCCTGACTTATAATTTTTAATTTTCACTATTCTACTAGCGCATCCCCTGCCATGCAAGAATTTTTGTCTTGGATAAGATAGGTTTCAAAGATATGGAAACTATGGAGGTAAAGAGAGCTTACCTGAAAACTGAGCATGATGGTTATACTTTCAACGTCAAAGTATACAATACACACACGTACACCTATTTTGAATGCAAAACTTGGCAAGCACTATGCAAGGCTTATGCATTTGAGCCTGGTATGGTTATCACCTTTGATATTTGTCTATTGAAGGTAATAGAGACATATGGGTCGATGTGCAGACGCCTCCAGTTCTACCATTATGTGAGTTCTTCTCAACTATATTTTTGTCTTTGATATTGCTTATTTCAAAAATAACTGACAACTAATTTCTATTGACAGCTTATCTCCATTCAACCAAACATGTCCGACGCTTGGTAAACAGGACCTACTACTGTCCCGGAGCTGAACTAAACTGCAAGGAGATAAGTCATTATGTTTCATGGCTTGAGGATCTTCATACTGTCAAGAAAAATTTTCTTCCTGCACTTAGAAATGTTAGTACTCAAAATGTGCGACCAATAGTGATGGTATTGAACTACGGTCACATCTATTTAGGAATGATGGTAAGATATTTACTATTTGTCCTCAGTGCATATTTTGCATACATATTTTTTTTGCTAAACTTTCATTGCTAAGTATATTAATTAAGTACTATACGATGTTCTTCAACAGGGACTCCCGATGACAGTTGTGCCTCAGGGGATCGAGACTAAAGGTCAGATGTCAATTATTAGCTTACGGCCAAGATATCCTGCATTGCACATGAATGCATTCAAGATTTCTAGAAGCGATGAATGCTTAATAGTGAAAGATTGGAGGAAAATTGTTAATGATCGCAGAGAAGTACTAGGGGGCAGCAATGAGAAGCGCAACGCACGATTAGGAGACAGGTTCATCGGCATGCTCCAGTATGATCAATCAGGAGAGCTATACATGTTCTATGCTATTTTACCAGAGAGAGAGTAGCATGCAGGAGTGATTCAGCTAGTTCTTCATGCTGCTCTTAATTAGTACTTGTCCTTTTTCATGTCCGTGTTCTTCGTTCTGAACTTAAGTGATTTGCTTTTGTGGTGTTATATATGAACGCTTATAATATCATGACAATCATGTTGAACTCGATGATTGGTTCTACTAGAAATTCTATTTAATTATATATATATATATATGCATAACGTGTACAATGTGTAGTATCGTAAAATACTAGCAAACGAAAAAGAATTAAAATGGAAACACAAAATTAAATGAAAAAGAAATCATAAAACTAAAAACCCCCCAAACCTTATAGTACCGGTTGGTCTTACCAACCGGTACTAAAGGGCTCCAGGCCCCCGGAGCAGGCTCGTGCCACGTGGTTGCCCTTTAGCACCGGTTCGTGCTGAACCGGTACTAAAGGGGGGGGGGGCCTTTAGTGACCACAATTTAGTGCCGGTTATGTAACCGGCACTAAAGGGCCTTACGAACCGGTGCTATTGCCCGATTCTGCACTAGTGTAGATGTTCTAAGGGCATCTCCAATAGGGCGTACATCCAAACAGGCACACCAAACAATCACGGACATGTCTAGATGTGTCTACGGACATGGCTAGATGTGTCTACGGACATGGCTACAGGAGCCGTCATCCAATCTTGCGCATCAAACTTTCGCCCATGTTTCTTTACACTAGTAAAAAAGGGGCTTTATTATCGGTTCATAAGGGCCTTTAGTGCCGGTTCTGCAACCGGCACTAAAGGGTTGAGACTAAAGGCCCCCCCTTTAGTACCGGTTTAGCACGAACCGCCACTAAAGGCCCACCACGTGGCGTGAGCTCGCGTCATGGTATGGGGGACCTTTAGTACTGGTTGGTAAAACCAACCGGTACTAAAGGTTTATTTTTTTGAATTTTTTGGAAAAAAATGATTTTTTTATTTTCAATTTTCTGAATTATTTGATGATTTAGTCTCTAATCACCCATCTTAACTGCTCGAGTGTGGATCACTCATTCCAAATCGTCTAACTTCCCAGCCAGTCACCCATCCTCTCACTACTCCAGCCTGAGCACGCTTAACTTCCAGGTTCTATCGTCCCTCGTTTCCAAGTCTGCACTTGTTGCTTTCCTGACACACTACAGGAAACATGAGATTTGCCATCAGTACTGCTCTTTGCCGTCAGCATTTTATTGGGGAAGACGGCAAAGATTGAATTTGCCGAAAGGTGATGACGGCAAAGAACAACTGACGGCAAAGACATACTTTGCTGTCTATCCGAAAAAAAGACGGTAAAGAAACTTTGCCGTCTGCATTTTTATTTATAGACAGTAAAGAGGTCATTTTGCCGTCAGTTAAAAAAAATACAGACAGCACAATCTTTGCCGTCTGCTTATTTTTTAATAGACGGCAAAATAAGCTCTTTGCCGTCTGTAAAATAAAAACGCAGACGGTGAAGAGAAAACACATCTCGCGGATCGATCCCACGGATCGATGAGGTGGCAGCATCGCAGCCACCCCACCACTCATCTCTCCCTGGTCTTCTCACCCACCGCGACCCCACCACGTTCATCGCACGTTATCTCTCTCTCCCTTATCCCCGCACACAACCCACCCGCACCACCTCGCCCACCTCCAGATTTACTCGCCTGCACCACCATCTCCGTCCCCCGTCGCCCGTCTCTGGCCGCCGGCCGGCGCTGCTAGCCACGTCCCCCGTCATCCCCGGCGTGGCCACCCCGTCCCCATCCCAATCCCACTAGCCACCGGCACGGCCGGCCCCTTCCCCCATCACCTCCGGCGCGGTCGGCCCCTTTCCCATCACATCCCGCACGGCCGGCCCCTTCCCTTGTCGCCTCCGGCGCGGCTGGCCCCTTCCCCAACGCATCCTGCACGACCGGCCCCTTCCCTAGCCGCCTCCGACGTGGCTGGCCCCTTCCCTCCTTCCTCCCGACATGGTCGTGTTGGGGAACGTAGCAGAAATTCAAAATTTTCCTACGTGTCACCAAGATCTATCTATGGAGAAACCAAAAAACGAGGGGAAGGAGAGTGCATCTACATACCCTTGTAGATTGCTAAGCGGAAGCGTTCAAGAGAACGGGGTTGAAGGAGTCGTACTCATCGTGATCCAAATCACCAGAGATCCTAGTGCCGAACGGACGGCACCTCCGCGTTCATCACACGTACAGCCCGGTGACGTCTCCCATGCCTTGATCCAGCAAGGAGAGAGGGAGAGGTTGAGGAAGACTCCATCCAGCAGCAGCACGACGGCGTGGTGGTGGTGGAGGAGCGTGGCAATCCTGCAGGGCTTCGCCAAGCACCGCGCTAGAACTTGGGAGAGGGGGAGGGCTGCGCTAGAACTTCGTGTGTAGCTCCCATGCGCCTCCCCACTATATATAGGGGTGGAGGGGCTGGTTTCTTGCCCTCCAAGTCCATTGGGGTGTTGGCCAAGGTGGGAGGAAAGAAATCCCATCATTTCCTTCCCCACCGATTGCTATCCCCCCTTTTTAGGGATCTTGATCTTATCCCTTCGGGATATGATCTTATTCCTTCTAAGGGGGGATGTTGGTGCGCCTTGACCAGGGGTGTGGGGCCTTGCCCCCACTACCCACGTTCATGTGGGTCCCCCCATGCAGGTGGGCCCCACTCCGGAACCTTCTAGAACCTTCCCGGTACAATACCGAAAAATCCCGAACATTTTCCGGTGGCCAAAATAGGACTTCCCATATATAAATCTTTACCTCCGGACCATTCCGGAACTCCTCGTGACGTCCGGGATCTCATCCGGGACTCCGAACAACATTCGGTAACCACATACAAACTTCCTTTATAACCCTAGCGTCATCGAACCTTAATTGTGTAGACCCTACGGGTTCGGGAGGCATGTAGACATGACCGAGACGTTCTCCGGTCAATAACCAACAGCGGGATCTGGATACCCATGTTGGCTCCCACATGTTCCACGATGATCTCATCGGATGAACCACGCTGTCAAGGACTCAGTCGATCCCGTATACAATTCCCTTTGTCTAGCGGTATTTTACTTGCCCAAGATTCGATCGTCGGTATACCGATACCTTGTTCAATCTCGTTACCGGCAAGTCTCTTTACTCGTTCCGTAACACATCATCCCGTGATCAACCCCTTGGTCACTTTGTGCACATTATGATGATGTCCTACCGAGTGGGCCCAGAGATACCTCTCCGTTTACACGGAGTGACAAATCCCAATCTCGATCCGTGTCAACCCAACAGACACTTTCGGAGATACCTGTAGTGCACCTTTATAGTCACCCAGTTACGTTGTAACGTTTGATACACCCAAAGCACTCCTACAGTATCCGGGAGTTACACGATCTCATTGTCTAAGGAAGAGATACTTGACATTGGAAAAGCTCTAGCAAACGAACTACACGATCTTAGTGCTAGGCTTAGGATTGGGTCTTGTCCATCACATCATTCTCCTAATGATGTGATCCCGTTATCAACGACATCCAATGTCCATAGCCAGGAAACCATGACTATCTGTTGATCACAACGAGCTAGTCAACTAGAGGCTCACTAGGGACATATTGTGGTCTATGTATTCACACGTGTTTTACGATTTCCGGATAATACAGTTATAGCATGAATAAAACACAATTATCATGAACAAGGAAATATAATAATAATACTTTTATTATTGCCTCTAGGGCATATTTCCAACAGTCTCCCACTTGCACTAGAGTCAATAATCTAGTTCACATCGATATGTGATTAACACTCAAGGTCACATCCCCATGTGACTAACACCCAAAGAGTTTACTAGAGTCAATAATCTAGTTCACATTTACCATGTGATTAACACTCGATGAGTTCTGGGTTTGATCATGTTATGCTTGTAAGAGAGGTTATAGTCAACGGGTCTGAACCTTTCATATCCGTGTGTGCTTTACAAATCTCTATGTCATCTCCTAGATGTAGCTACCACGTTCTATTTGGAGCTATTCCAAATAACTGTTCTACTTCGAGCTATTCTAAATTGTTGCTCCATTATACATATCCGGTATCTCTACTCAGAGCTATCCGGATAGGTGTTAAGCTTGCATCGACGTAACCCTTTACGACGAACTCTTTTACCACCTCCATAATCGAGAAAATTCCTTAGTCCACTAGTTACTAAGGATAACTTTGACCGCTGTCCTGTGATCCATTCTTGGATCACTCTTGTACCCCTTGACTAACTCATGGCAAGTCACACTTCAGGTGCGGTACACAGCATAGCATACTGTAGAGCCTATGTCTCAAGCATAGGGGACGATCTTCGTCCTTTCTCTCTATTCTGCCATGGTCGAGCTTTAAGTCTTAACTTCATACCTTATAACTCAGGCAAGAACTCCTTTTGACTGATCCATCTTGAACACCTTCAAGATCATGTCAAGGTATGTGCTCATTTGAAAGTTCCATTAAGCATTTTAATCTATCCTTATAGATCTTGACGCTCAATGTTCAAGTAGCTTAATCCAGGCGTTTCCATTGAAAAATACTTTCCAAATAACCCTATATGCTTTCTAGAAATTCTACATCATTTCTGATCAACAATATGTCAATATATACTTATCAGAAATTCTATAGTGCTCCCACTCACTTCTTTGGAAATACAAGTTTCTCATAAACTTTGTATAAACCCAAAAACCTTCATCATCTTATCAAAGTGTACATTCCAACTCCGAGATGCTTACTCCAGTCCTTAGAAGGATCGCCAGAGCCAGCATACCTTTTAGCATCCTTAGGATCGACAAAACTTTTCTGATTGTATCACATACAACCTTTCCTTACGAAAACTGGTAAGGAAACTCGTTTTGACATCCATCTGCCAGATTTCATAAATGCAGCTAATGCTAACATGATTCCGACGGACTTTAAGCATCGCTACGGATGAGAAAATCTCATCGTAGTCAACTCCTTGAACTTGTGAAAAGTTCTTCGCCACAAGTCGAGCTTCATAGACGGTGATATTACCATCCACGTCCGTCTTCTTCTTAAAGATCCATTTATCTCGGATTTCATGGCTTCTAACCATTTGTCGGAATTTTGGGCCCACCATCGCTTCTCCATAGCTCGTAGGTTCATTGTTGTCTAGCAACATGACCTTCAAGACAGGATTACTGTACCACTCTAAAGTAGTTCGCATCCTTGTCACCCTACGAGGTACGGTAGTGACTTGATCCGAAGTTTTCATGATCACTATCATAAGCTTCTACTTCAATTGGTGTAGGTGCCACAGGAACAACTTCCTGTGCCCTGCTACACATTGGTTGAAGTGATGGTTCAATAACCTCATCAAGTCTCCACCATCCTCCCACTCAACTTTTCGAGACAAACTTTTCCTCGAGAAAGGACCTGATTCAAGAAACAATCCCTATTGCTTTCGGATCTGAATTAGGAGGTATACCCAACTATTTTGGGTGTCCTATGAAGATGCATTTTATCCGCTTTGGGTTCGAGCTTATCAACCTGAAACTTTTTCACATAAGCATCACAGCCCCAAACTTTTAAGAAATGACAACTTAGGTTTCTCTAAACCATAGTTCATACGGTGTCATCTCAACGGAATTACGTGGTGCCCTATTTAAAGTGAATGTGGTTGTCTCTAATGCCTAACCCATGAACAATAGTGGTAATTCGACAAGAGACATCATGGTACGCACCATATCCAATAGGGTGCAACTATGATGTTCGGACACACCATCACACTATGGTGTTCCAGGCGGTATTAATTGCAAAACAATTTCCACAATGTCTTAATTGTGTGCCAAAACTCGTAACTCAGATATTCATCTCTATGATCATATCATAGACATTTTATCCTCCTGTCACAATGATCTTCTACTTCACTCTGAAATTACTTGAACCATTCAATAATTCAGACTTGTGTTTCATCAAGTAAATATTCTCAACATCTACTCGAATCATCTGTGAAGTAAGAACATAATGATATCCACTACATGCCTCAGCACTTATTGGATTGCATACATCAAAATGTATTTCTTCCCACAAGTTGCTTTCTAGTTCCATTTTACTGAAACCGAGGATTTCAGTCATCTTGCCCATGTGGTATGATTTGCATGTCTCAAGTGATTCAAGATCAAGTGAGTTCAAACGGTCCATTTGCATGGAGTTTCTTCATGCATATACACCAATAGACATGGTTCGCATGTCTCAAACTTTTCAAAAACGAGTGAGCCCAAAGATCCATCAGCATGGAGCTTCTTCATGCGTTTTATACCGATATGACTTACGTGGCAGTGCCACAAGTAGGTGGTACTATCATTACTATCTTTTGGCATGAAAATGTGTATCACTATGATCGAGATTCAATAAACCATTCCTTTAGGTGCAAGACCATTGAAGGTATTATTCAAATAAATAGAGTAACCATTATTCTCCTTAAATGAATAACCATATTGCGATAGACATAATCCAATCATGTCTATGCTCAACGCTAACACCAAATCTCGATGGTAGAGGGAGCGTGCGATGCTTGATCACATCAACCTTGAAACACTTCCAACACATATCGTCAGCTCACCTTTAGCTAGTCTCCGTTTATTCCGTAGCTTTTATTTCGAGTTACTAACACTTAGCAACCGAACCGGTATCTAATACCCTGGTGCTACTAGGAGTACTAGTAAAGTACACATAATGTATATCCAATTCTATCGACCTTGCCAGCCTTCTCATCTACCAAGTATCTAGGGTAATTCCGCTCCAGTGGTGTTCCCCCTTTTACAGAAGCACTTAGTCTCGGGTTTGGGTTCAACCTTGGGTTTCTTCACTAGAGCAGCAGCTGATTTGCCGTTTCATGAAGTATCCCTTCTTGCCCTTGCCCTTCTTGAAACTAGTGGTTTCACCAACCATCAACAATTGATGCTCCTTCTTGATTTCTACTTTCACGGTGTCAAGCATCGCGAATACCTCAAGGATCATCATATCTATCCCTGATATGTTATAGCTCATCACGAAGCTCTAGCAGCTTGGTGGTAATGACTTTGGAGAAACATCACTATCTCATCTGGAAGATTAACTCCCACTCGATTCAAGTGATTGTTGCACTCAGACAATCTGAGCACAAGCTCAACAATTGAGATTTTCTCCCTTAGTTTGCAGGCTAAGAAAATCGTCGGAGGTCTTATACCTCTTGACGTGGGCACGAGCCTGAAATCACAATTTCAGCCCTTGAAACATCTCATATGTTCCGTAACATTTCGAAAACATCTTTGGTGCCTCAACTCTAAATCGTTTATCTGAACTATCACGTAGTTATCAAAACGTGTATGTCCGATGTTCACAACATCCACTAACGACATTTGGGGTTCAGCACACTGAGCGGTGCATTAAGGACATAAGCTTTCTACTGTCCGCATAATCGCTACTGTCAACTTCCAACTATATTTTCTCTAGGAACATAACTAAACAGTAGAACTAAAGCGCGAGCTACGACATAATTTGCAAAAGGTCTTTTGACTATGTTCAAGATAATTAAGTTCATCTTATGAACTCCCACTTAGATAGACATCCCTCTGGTCATCTAAGTGATCACATGATCCGAGTCAACTAGGCCGTGTCCGATCATCACGTGAGACGGACTAGTCATCATCGGTGAACATCTTCATGTTGATCATATCTACAATACGACTCATGCTCGACCTTTCGGTCTCCGTGTTCCGAGGCCATGTCTGTACATGCTAGGCTCGTCAAGTTAACCCTAAGTGTTTTCGTTGTGTAAATCTGTCTTACACCCGTTGTATGTGAATGTAAGGATCCATCACACCCGATCATCACGTGGTGCTTAGAAACGACGAACTGTAGCAACGGTGCACAGTTAGGGGAGAACACTTCTTGAAATTTTTGTAAGGGATCACCTTATTTACTACCGTCGTCCTAAGTAAACAAGATGCATAAACATGATAAACATCACATGCAATCACATAGTGACATGATATGGCCAATATCATTTTGCTCCTTTTGATCTCCATCTTCGGGGCTCCATGATCATCATCGTCACCGGCATGACACCATGATCTCCATCATCATGATCTCCATCATCGTGTCTCCATGAAGTTGTCTCACCAACTATTACTTCTACTACTATGGCTACCGGTTAGCAATGAAGTAAAGTAATTACATGGCGTTGTTTAATGACACGCAGGTCATACAATAAATTAAGACAACTCCTATGGCTCCTGCCGGTTGTCATACTCATCGACATGCAAGTCGTGATTCCTATTACAAGAACATGATCAATCTCATACATCACATATCATTCATCACATTCTTCTTGGCCATATCACATCACATAGCATACCCTGCAAAAACAAGTTAGACGTCCTCTAATTGTTGTTGCATGTTTTACGTGGCTGCTATGGGTTTCTAGCAAGAACGTTTCTTACCTACGCAAAACCACAACGTGATATGCCAATTGCTATTTACCCTTCATAAGGACCCTTTTCATCGAATCCGTTCCGACCAAAGTGGGAGAGACTGGCACCCGCTAGCCACCTTATGCACCAAGTGCATGTCAATCGGTGGAACCTGTCTCACGTAAGAGTACGTGTAAGGTCGGTCCGGGCCGCTTCATCCCACAATACTGTTGAAACAAGATTGGACTAGTAACGGTAAGCACATTGAACAAAATCAACGCCCACAACTACTTTGTGTTCTACTCGTGCAAAGAATCTACGCAATAGACCTAGCTCATGATGCCACTGTTGGGGAACGTAGCAGAAATTCAAAATTTTCCTACGTGTCACCAAGATCTATCTATGGAGAAACCAAAAAACGAGGGGAAGGAGAGTGCATCTACATACCCTTGTAGATTGCTAAGCGGAAGCGTTCAAGAGAACGGGGTTGAAGGAGTCGTACTCGTCGTGATCCAAATCACCGGAGATCCTAGTGCCGAACGGACGGCACCTCCGCGTTCAACACACGTATAGCCCGGTGACGTCTCCCATGCCTTGATCCAGCAAGGAGAGAGGGAGAGGTTGAGGAAGACTCCATCCAGCAGCAGCACGACGGCGTGGTGGTGGTGGAGGAGCGTGGCAATCCTGCAGGGCTTCGCCAAGCACCGCGCGAGAGGAGGAGGACTTGGGAGAGGGGGAGGGCTGCGCTAGAACTTCGTGTGTAGCTCCCATGCGCCTCCCCACTATATATAGGGGTGGAGGGGCTAGTTTCTTGCCCTCCAAGTCCATTGGGGCGTTGGCCAAGGTGGGAGGAAAGAAATCCCATCATTTCCTTCCCCACCGATTGCTATCCCCCCCTTTTTAGGGATCTTGATCTTATCCCTTCGGGATATGATCTTATTCCTTCTAAGGGGGGATGTTGGTGCGCCTTGACCAGAGGTGTGGGGCCTTGCCCCCACTACCCACGTTCATGTGGGTCCCCCCATGCAGGTGGGCCCCACTCCGGAACCTTCTAGAATCTTCTCGGTACAATACCGAAAAATCCCGAACATTTTCCGGTGGCCAAAATAGGACTTCCCATATATAAATCTTTACCTCCAGACCATTCCGGAACTCCTCGTGACGTCCGGGATCTCATCCGGGACTCCGAACAACATTCGGTAACCACATACAAACTTCCTTTATAACCCTAGCGTCATCGAACCTTAAGTGTGTAGACCCTACGGGTTCGGGAGGCATGTAGACATGACCGAGACGTTCTCCGCTCAATAACCAACAGCGGGATCTGGATACCCATGTTGGCTCCCACATGTTCCACGATGATCTCATCGGATGAACCACGATGTCAAGGACTCAGTCGATCCCGTATACAATTCCCTTTGTCTAGCGGTATTTTACTTGCCCGAGATTCGATCGTCGGTATACCGATACCTTGTTAAATCTCGTTACCGGCAAGTCTCTTTACTCGTTCCGTAACACATCATCTCGTGATCAACCCCTTGGTCACTTTGTGCACATTATGATGATGTCCTACCGAGTGGGCCCAGAGATACCTCTCCGTTTACACGTTGTGACAAATCCCAGTCTCGATCCGTGTCAACCCAACAGACACTTTCGGAGATACCTGTAGTGCACCTTTATAGTCACCCAATTACGTTGTGACGTTTGATACACCCAAAGCACTCCTACAGTATCCGGGAGTTACACGATCTCATGGTCTAAGGAAGAGATACTTGACATTGGAAAAGCTCTAGCAAACGAACTACACGATCTTAGTGCTAGGCTTAGGATTGGGTCTTGTCCATCACATCATTCTCCTAATGATGTGATCCCGTTATCAACGACATCCAATGTCCATAGCCAGGAAACCATGACTATCTGTTGATCACAACGAGCTAGTCAACTAGAGGCTCACTAGGGACATATTGTGGTCTATGTATTCACACGTGTATTACGATTTCCGGATAATACAGTTATAGCATGAATAAAAGACAATTATCATGAACAAGGAAATATAATAATAATACTTTTATTATTGCCTCTAGGGCATATTTCCAACAGGTCGGCCCTGTCACCAGTCCCCTCGGCGCGGCCGGCCTATCCCACGTTGTCTTCACTGCAGCCGGCCAGGTTCCGCGTCGCCCCCTGCGCCATCGGCCACTGCTGACCCTACCGGCCTCTATGTGCCGGAAGGAAACGGCGTCGACGCCTCGCGCCACCGGCATGATCGGACCCATCCTCGTCGCCCCCGACGCGTATGTCTTGTCACCCGTCATGCTCGGATTGTCTCCTTCCCATTGACGCTTCGTGACACGACAAGCAGAAGCACACCAGAGGCCTCCTTCCCATCGACGCCTCACTCCACCGGCCGCTGACCGCACCAGCCTCTGCCCATTGTGCTCGAAGGTGGCTGCGCAAGCTTCTGGGTGAACTTGGCAGCCCTGTGTAATCTGGTTATTTTTGTGTTCATAGATAATTGTCAGATAATTGAACGATTGATTGTCAAACTACTAGTAAATGCAAATGAAGGTTTTGCCTATGCCTTGTAATTAGCTGTTTTAGAAGGGTCCTTTGTGTAAATTTTCAGGACAGCTATGTAACTTCTCTGTAACTCCACCTACAATGAATGAAAGGTAGCACGGCCGTGTCAAATCCAGAATCTACGTGCGCTGAACCTGCTGTCTTTGATTTGATGTTCATGTGTCCGGCGAGAAGCTCTGCTCTGACGTCATTTAAAAAACATGCAAAACAGTCTTTGCCATCTGTACTTTAGTCTAGATGACAGCAAAGAACAAGTTTTGACTGACGGCAAAGAACACGTTTTTGCCGTCTGTTATTTTTTGGGGCAGACGGCAAATCTATAGTTGGCTGACGGCAAAGTCTTTGCCGTCTTCCTGATAAAAAGCTGACGGCAAAGTATTCTTTGCCGACTTATCTTTGCCGTCTGAGTTTGCCGTCTGCTTCCTGACGGCAAAATATTTGCCGTCTGGATTTAGGTCTTTGCCGTCTGTGATCCACAGACGGCAAATTATCTGTTTCCTGTAGTGACAATAGTAAGATGTGAATCCTATTAACCCTCAGGAGTTTAGCTTGGGCATGAAGTCGCACGTTTCACTATTTGAGTTTGAAACTGTTATCCTAAAAAACAAAAATTATGTAGTAACGCTAATATTTCTTGAATAAGTAGTTTGACCATAGTTTGACCATAGTTTGACCAGATTTGACCAAAATTCGAAAAAACTGAGATACATATTTAGTAACTCTAATATTATTGTGTAATTATTTAGTAACACTCTATATTTCTTGAATCAGTTGTTTGACAGGTTTGACAAGATTTAACCAAAATTAAAAAAAACATAAATTAGAGCATATCTTTTTTTCCTTTTACAATTTTGTCATTTCAAAAATTGTCCTGTTTCAGCGGATCAATCATTTTGTTCTGCAAATTTTGATATATTATATGTATTTTTCTGAATTAGGATGATTTAGTTATGATTTTTCCAAGTTTGAAAATTGCCCTATAGTCCTGGTTTGTGTCTCCAACCGGGACTATAGGTTAGACCCCTTTAGTGCCGGTTCGTAGCACGAACCGGTACTAAAGGTTGGTCCTTTAGTACCGGTTTGTGCCACAAACCGGGACTAAAGGGGCTCGTGGGGCCCCGGCCTGACGCCAGCCTGCCACCACCCCTTTAATACCGGTTCGTGGCACGAACCGGTACTGAAGGTTCAACACGAACCGGCACTAATGCATAGCCATTCGAACCGGTACTAATGGTACCATTAGTACCGGGCCAAAATCGAACCGGGACTAATGTGTCTCATATAAGGTCCTTTTTCTACTAGTGTTATGTCCACATCGCTCAAATAATTATAGATAAATAGCATAATTTTGGAAGTAGTGAAAATATTCAAATGTAGCACTAGTTCATATTTAAATATTACATTGAAATAAAATAGTTTAAACTTCAATTCAACTTATGGGCATACATGCTGTACATGTCCCCTTTAATCGCCCATGGATACAGAGTCATACCATTTTGAAGTTGCTCCTGAGTTCCTCCATGTCGAATTTGTTAATATATTTGGAAAAACACCTCAAATGTGGTCGGATTCAGAGGCGTAAATTTGATAGGATCACCCACATTCTCAAATTCCACACCTTCGGCATCATCTTCACTATCATTCTTCACAATCATGTTTGCATGATCACACACCATGTCATCAACACCCACAAGGTCTCCAGATACCATATTCTCGCACTTCTTCGAACAGCTGCAAAATAGGCTAGAAACACTCCAAATGTAATATTATCATCCTTTCTAGATCCTTTTCATTGGGAAAAATGAGCTCTTTTTTAAGTTGTTGGCTCGGAGATGGTTTTGCGAAGGTTGCCCAAGGACGGTAGATAAAATAAAAAAGATAGTATAGTCACGATCATTGAAGGCATAGTTGGATGAGCTTGTCCTGCAGTCAACCTAGCGAATAATCGTGTTGTTATGCAAGAGTACGAAATCCAGATGTGTTGTGATGCAAGAACTTCAAGACGTGTTGTGAATAATTGTGTGACCAGGGCAAGCCAAAGAAAGAGTACCAAATCCAGATGTGTTGTGATGCAAGAACTTCAAGAATGATGGTGGCTTCTTCACATGGCATTGATATTGCCGTTGTTCAGTTCATGGGCAGTTCTTCCGTTTCCAGTGCATGCCATGAAGGGATCCGAGTAATCCTGGCCATCTTCTTGCTTTCAACAGTGCCAGAAGCCTTGCGGTGTCTTCAACGGTTGGTTCTCTCAAGTACATGATAACCCACAAGTATAGGGGATCAGTTGTAGCCTCTTTCGATAAGTAAGAGTGTCCATGGCCTCCATGGCGGCGGAGGGGCGGGAGCTCGTCCGAGATTGGATCTCTCTCTCTCTCTCTCTCTCTCTCTCTCTCTCTCTGCATTCCAGATTCTGGCCTTCCACCGTTCTTAAATTCCCGGAGATCCGTAACTCCGATTGGGCAGAACTTTTAACACAAATTTTGTCCGGATATTATCTTTCTTGTAGCGAAAGAAGGACACCAACTGCCTTACGGGGTGGGTATAAGCCTACCAGGCGAGCCTAGGGTAGGGGGCGCCCCTAGGGCTTGTGGGCCCCTCGGGCATCGTCTCAAGTTGATTCTTTTTCCCAAAAATAACATAGTCCAAAAAAAATATCCATAAGTTTTTATCGCGTTTGGACTCGGTTTGATATGGATATTCTGCGAAACAAAATACATGCAACAAATAGGAACTCTCACTGGGCACTAGATCAATATGTTAGTCCCAAAAATAATATAAAAAGTTGCCTATGGTATATGAAAGTTGTAGAATATTGACATGAAACAATCAAAACTTATAGATACGATGGAGACGTATCAGTACCGTAGTCCAAACATCGCGACTACTGCAATAGCAAACCTGACCATGGCATCTCCGTATGTGTTGTCAGACATCCAGAGGTGCTTGTCCCATGAACCTGCGGCTACACTATAGAAAAGCATCGTCACTATAGTCGTGCACTTTTGGCCACCACACAATCCATTTCTTCCAAGAACATCCTTCAAGATGAAGTAGTCATCATAGAACTGGGAACCATTGTTGAGGCAATCGAACACATTTTTTTCATCCAAAACTAGCGGAAAAAATGATCCACGAATAGGGCATCAGTGAAAAAGTAGTAGTTCATTGGCATGAAATGGCCCGTGCCTTCCTCTGATTCAGCACTCATGCCCCTTGATTGATCCATTGAAATTTATAATATGTTCCTCCGCACATTTTGGGTCTGCCAGGACAGGCTGCATCATCATTGCTTCATCCTCATATTTTTCCTCATCCGACGAGGACGAATCAAAGAACTCTTTGTAGATGTACTCCACGTTCGAATCCATCGTGTTTGCTTCAAAATATGAAAAAAATAGTCAACAATTTGGTTACATCATTTAGACAAACATTTGTCGAGCATGGCTTCGGCCATGACAGGCATCACCAGGGGCGGAGTGTACCTATGTGACGAGCAAACAAGGGGTAACAACGACATAGGAAAAGTCGGCCTGACACCCGGGTGGAGTGGCGGTGCTTCGGCAAGGCCTGGGCGGACGGCCAGGGTGATACATGAGCGGCATCGACCTAGGAGGACCGTAGATACAGAACAAAGGAACGGACAGAGTAAGAAATCCGTGGCTCTGAGTGGATTTTTCGGTGGGCTAGAGGTGACGAGTGCCTACGTGGTGATGGTTCGGACTCCCGCAAACCTCCCCTCGGTTTACTGTAATTTCACAAGCTGATGTGTCTTTTGACGTTTGCCGCTCCATGTTGGGGCCCAGTTCTTTTGGGCCAAGTTCATAATTAATGTTTATGTTCTCTGCTAGAATAGACAGAAGTCCATATTATAACCCTCAACTACCACACAATTCTAAGCTACAACTCCGAACTTCAAAACTGTTCACTTTACAACCTCAAACATTCAACACAGACAAAAATCAACCCTGGCCCAGTTTTGACTCAGTTTTAACCATTGACTGCCTAGCAGTAACCTAGTCAGCCTGCCACATCAGCAATCTACATAACTGTCGGTGTCAAAACCGGCGGATCTCGGGTAGGGGGTCCCGAACTGTGCGTCTAGGCGGATGGTAACAGGAGACGAGGGACACGATGTTTTACCCAGGTTCGGGCCCTCTCGATGGAGGTAAAACCCTACGTCCTGCTTGATTAATATTGATGATATGGGTAGTACAAGAGTGGATCTACCACGAGATCGAGGAGGCTAAACCCTAGAAGCTAGCCTACGGTATGATTGTTGTAATGTATGTTGTCCTACGGACTAAAGCCCTCCGGTTTATATAGACACCGGAGGAGGCTAGGGTTACACAGAGTCGGTTATAATGGTAGGAGATCTACATATCCGTATCGCCAAGCTTGCCTTCCACGCCAAGGAAAGTCCCATCCGGACACGGGACAGAGTCTTCAATCTTGTATCTTCGTACTCTTGGAGTCCGGCGGACGATGATAGTCCGGCTGTCCGGACACCCCCTAGTCCAGGACTCCCTCAGTAGCCCCCGAACCAGGCTTCAATGACGATAAGTCTAGCGCGTATATAGTCTTCGGTGTTGCAAGGCGGGTTCTCCCTTCACGTTCCATGTACCTGCCGAACAGTGTCCGGCTTCACCATAAATACTGTGTTTCTCGGCTTCTATGCCCAATAATGGTATTTTTCCAGGGCGTCTTCTACGTTTCACCCCCCAGTCGTGCGAGTCATCCGCCTATAAAAGAGGCAAAAATCCAGATCCAAACCACACCATCCTCCTCCCGCGAATACTTCATCGGAGCGCCTTTGACCTAAAAATCCATTCCATCATGGACTGTCGACGCGGCTCTTCTTCTCGCGCTCCCAGCCCACCGCCAGGGGATTGGAGGAGGTGCTCTATTCCGCACAACGAGCTTGTGAAGCTTCAAACGGGCGGATATCTCCCTCCAGCCTTCATGGTCCCGGTTCGAGCCGGGCTGGTCACTTATCAAGGTGGGAGGAAAGCGGAGGCTACCCCAAGCCCCAATAAGGGGGAGCGAGTATGCTTCGTCCCCTATCTGATAAGGGGACTCGGATTCCCAATACATCCGTTCCTCCGCGGGCTCCTTGAGTTCTACGGACTCCAGCTTCACCACCTCACACCCGCCTCTGTCCTGCATATCGCGGGCTATGTAGCTCTTTGCGAGCTGTTCCTGGGCATTGAGCCCCATTTTGCATTGTGGAAGAGGCTGTTCTGCCTCGTACCCCGTTCTCACGAGGGGTCCATATATCAAGTGGGCGGCGACGAAATATGGCGCATCGCCGGGACCGGATACCCATCCGGTACTCCCAAGAAGGCGTCCGAAGACTGGCCCTCAGAGTGGTTTTACATAGGAGACGCTCCGCTGCCGGACCCAGTCTGGATTGGCCTCCCGGAGTTTAGTGCTGCTCCCCTGAAGAAATGCCTCAGCTGGCGCCCACGGAGCCCTCGATTGGAGGAAGACAAGAGCGTCCATTATTTGATGGGCCGAATAAGATTAATGGCCCATTCTGTCTTGACCATGATCGGAGTCATGGCAACATGCATCATGCGGGGGGGTACAGTCATTGCAATACAGAGGCCACCCCATGTGGGATTTCAACGGGGAAGACGATGCCACCCGTCATGGCCGCAAAGGGCCGGATTCGACCGAGGATCTGGTGGAGATCCCGTCCAGCCTGTACAAGGGGGAGAAGGAGGACTTCCTTCGCACGAACCCTTTGAATGGGTTTTCCATGAACAACCCCAGAGGATGGGTAAGTGAACACCTTTAAGGGCTCAACCCATGCTTTGAAAGTTTAGGCTTCTTACATTATGTCTTCGGCGCAGGATCTACGCCGGACTGTGGAGGACATGATGAGTCCTGCTCCGCAACCTGAGGATCCAGAAAGATCCTTGGATCCGGCCTCCGAAGAGGATCCGGACATCGAGGTGGAGCTGATCGATGGGGTATTTCACCAGCTCAGCATAGAGAATGCTTTGGTTGCCATTACGGCGGACTACCCCGGACTGTATCCGGCTTCTCAGGTAACCGTGACCGAGGTCCGAACACCATTATCTATTCCTTTCCCCTTTCTAACCTTCGCGAACGATGGTATGTTACAGGAAGTGCCTTTACGGCAAGAAGCCAAGGCCGCGGCGGCTGACCAACAGAGGCCAGTTCGGACCAGCAGGCGGAAAAGGAGCGCGGTGCGGACGGAAACGTCGCCGCAAAGGTACAACTCGTATTTGAATTTTCAGAGCAACGTTCCTAGGAAACGCCTGAGTGCTCATGATCTTTGTAGGAGAAAAAGCGCTCGCCGAACTGCGGGCGTAGAAGTTGCCGATCCAACTTACACCGGCCAGGCTCCAGCGCCCGGCCTGGAGGGGGAGGCAAGCGCAAGACGCGGGCCGGATCCTTCTCCAACGGAGGACACCGACAGGCTGGCCGCCACCAAGTCTGAGGTGGAGAGCTCCATGAACCATAGGCGCCGCCGGACAGTATTTCGTGAAGCGTGCTTTTCCCCTGAGGCATTGGATGCCTTTAACGCAGGGGACGCGCATCTCCGTGCCGCTCAAGATGGTTTTACTAGAGCCACGGAGCAGTATGTGAAAGACATACGGGTAAGGGAATTTTAATGGTTGTATATACCAGTAGCCCCCGAGACTTAAAGTAGTTATGTTAACTGATTTAATGATCATTTGAAAACGCAGGATCTTACCGAGAAGAATGCCCAGCTGTCTCGGGAGCTGCAAGATTGCAAGGCCCAACTTGAGGCCGCACTTGCTGCCACAGGAGGAGACGCAGAGACCCCTCCTGGTAACACATTTTTATTAATAAATATAAGCGCTGTGCGGCGTGCGTGTGAGTCTAATAATCACATTGCAGGTGCCGCCGGACAAGATCCGGACAGGCAAGCATTGCTGCGCCAGCTAAAGGCCGGCGAGAGTGTGCTGAACAGGGTGCAGCAAGAAAGGAATAAACTCCAGGATGCCAACGCCAAGCTCGGAGAAGAGCTGAAAGGCGCTCGCGCTGGGCTGTCCGGCTCCGTTAAGGAGAATGAGCGGCTTCGTCGCGGCATTTATAGTAAGTGCTTGAGCGGACACCTTTGAAAAGAAGAGTTCGGCGAGGAAGTATATTGACATGATATGTCTTGTAGGTATACTCACAGGTCGTCCTGCAGAGGAGATGCCCATATCAACGGGTGATCAACTTCCCGAACTGGTGCAACTGCTCGAACGAGTTCGGTAGGCAATGAGCGGCGTCGTTCGGGCTTTATGGCCAGCCCTCTCCCTACCCGAGGGCCTTGGGGAGCTTGCGGATAAGCTTCAGGGAGTGCGGCAGTGCTTCCGTTTGTGGAAGATTTCCGCTTGCCGTCAAGGTGCCAGGGAGGCTTGGGCCATGGTGAAGACGCGGTATAAGAAGGCGGATCCCAACCATATGGCCGAAGTTGGACCAGTGGGGCCCGATGGGAAGGAGATCCCTGTGAGTTTAGTATACAGCCAAGTAGAGTTGGCTGCTAAGTTTTCCCAACGGGACTGTAAGTTAGACAGCCTATTAGACGGGATTGAGGAGGAATACAATCAATAAATTTGACAATGTATGTTTTCCTTTGAAGTGACATATGAAATGCCTTCTAGCCGGATTGTAGATCGTTTGTCTTTGCCGACCTTTTCGCTTCAACCTCGGGACCCTAGAGTCCGGAGTGTGTCCGAATACCTTTTTGGTTAAGAAACAACAGCGGTATGCATGGAGACCAGGCATAGGGGTCATTAGTGCTTTATCAGACAAGTGCCCAACTAGTTATGTTATATTACATGGTTAGTAAGAAACATCTTCCAGGGAGAATAGTTCTGTTAAGGGTTCCTTTCCCTGGGAGGCATGCCCTAAAGTGCATGTTCGGACTGCAAAGAAAGCAGTAAAACATCTGGGGGCAGATAAATGAGTAGGTAAAGAAAATCATCTTTTAAGTCACCGACCGAATATTCCCTTAAGAACGCTAGCTTTCGGCTTCACCCAGTCTGAGGTACACATCCGGCTGACCCGGCAGTAACAATCGCAGAGGTGCTCCCTTTACCTCCTAGCCGAACAATCGGGAACGTAGGGGTAAGCACAGGAGCCAGGCAACCCAGCTTGGCCAAAACTTAAGTCATATCGATGCATATAATGGTGAGTAAAAGGTACATGTGGAAGCTTGACACATGTGCTGGGTATGAAAGCCGTATAATTGAGCTTCTGTAAAAGAAGCCCCCAGGAATAATGAGTGCGGATGGCACATCATGCGTATGTGAAAAAAATGCAAAAGTAGGCCCTTAGGGGCTTTTTACTAAAAAGGTTATGAAAAGAGAAACGAAAGGCAGCCAAGGTATAAAAATTTGGACGGAGGGAGGGGACGAACTCTTACTCCGGCGCTAGGCATAGAATCTTCGGAGGCGGGCTGCATTCCATGGGTTCGGCTCGAGTCGGTTATCCGACGCATTTCGTAGACGGTATGCTCCGCCGGTCAGGACTTGATCGATAATGAAGGGGCCCTCCCATTTGGGCTTGAGCTTGTCCTTTTTCTTGTCCGACAGGCGTAGAACTAGTTCGCCAACGTTGTAAGTCTTGGCCCGTACTTATCTGCTTTGATATCTTCGAGCCTACTGCTGATAGAATGCGGAACGAGCTTTGGCGACGTTGCATTCTTCCTCCAATGTGTCCAAGTTGTCCTGCCGATCCAGCTCGGCCTCTCTTTCCTCGTACATGCGCACTCGAGGTGAGTCATGAATAATGTCGCAGGGTAAGACTGCCTCTGCGCCGTATACCATAAAAAATGGTGTGAATCCGGTAGTACGGTTAGGCGTTGTCCGCAGCCCCCAGAGTACGGAGTCGAGCTCCTCGACCCAGTGCGTGTCAGATTTAGTAAGTGACCGCACTAGTCTGGGTTTAATGCCGCTCATTATTAGACCATTTGCTCTTTCCACTTGACCGTTGGTTTGAGGGTGATAGACTGAAGCGTAGTCGAGCTTGATGCCCATATTCTTGCACCATGACTTAACCTCGTCGGCTGTGAAGTTCGTGCCGTTGTCGGTGATGATGCTGTGGGGGACTCCGTAACGGTGTACTACCCCGGATATAAAGTCTATCACTGGTCCGGACTCTGCCGTTTTGACCGGCTTGGCCTCTATCCATTTGGTGAATT
Source organism: Triticum timopheevii (assembly GCA_963921465.1). Taxonomy (NCBI): domain Eukaryota; kingdom Viridiplantae; phylum Streptophyta; class Magnoliopsida; order Poales; family Poaceae; genus Triticum; species Triticum timopheevii. The sequence goes on from OY997264.1 coordinate 658,031,054, forward strand.
TATCCACCATGACCAATAGGTACCTTTGCTTGTGGGTTCCCCCTTTAAGGGGTCCAACCATATCAAGCCCCCAGACCGCGAACGGCCAGGTAATGGGTATAGTTTTGAGGGCGGTAGGCGGCATATGGCTCTGATTAGCAAAGAGCTGACAACCAACGCATCTCTGGACTAAGTCCTGGGCATCTGCCCGGGCCGTCGGCCAATAAAATCCTGTACGGAATGCCCATGGAAACTGCCATCCGAAGACCATGTAACAGGGCCTCGTATTCCGCTGCGTTGTTGGAGTCGGTGTACATTATTTGAAGTACGTACTGGACTGTGTCCCCTGTTGGGGACGTCAATACGACGCCAGCCCCCAGTCCGGCCAACATTTTAGAGCCGTCAAAATGCATAACCCAATTGGAGTATGCGCCGTACTCTTTAGGGAGCTCGGCTTCGGTCCATTCGGCGACGAAGTCAGCCAAGACTTGTGACTTTATAGCTCGCCGAGGTTTGTAAGTTATATCAAATGGTAAGAGCTCAATGGCCCATTTTGCAATCCTGCCCGTTGCGTCGCGGTTATTTATAATGTCATTGAGTGGTACTTCAGAGGCCACTGTTATCGAACACTCTTGAAAGTAGTGTCGGAGCTTCCGGGACGCCATGAACACTGCATATGCTATCTTCTGATAGTGCGGGTAACGGGACTTGCAGGGAGTTAACACAGTGGGTACGTAATACACTGGTTTTTGAAGAGGGATTTTATGCCCTTCTGTCTCTCGTTCGACGACGAGTACCGCGCTTACAACTTGATGTGTTGCCGCGATGTATAACAACATTGGTTCACCCAGATTGGGCGCGGCCAGGACCGGATTGGTTGCCAATATGGCCTTTATTTCTTCGAGTCTGGCAGTGGCAGCATCCGTCCACTCGAAGTGTTCGGTGCGCCTGAGGAGGCGATAAAGGGGCAGCGCCTTTTCTCCTAGACGGGAGATAAAGCGGCTTAGAGCTGCCACGCATCCTGTTAATTTTTGTATTTGTTTGAGGTCTTTCGGAATATCCAACTGTGACAGAGCTCGGATTTTGGCCGGGTTTGCTTCAATTCCTCTACCGGATACAATGAAGCCCAGCAGCTTTCCGGCTGGTACGCCGAAAATGCATTTTTCCGGATTCAGCTTGATGTCATATGCTCTGAGGTTGTCGAATGTGAGCCTCAAATCATCTACAAGAGTTTCGACGTTTTTTGTTTTGACGACTACGTCGTCTACATATGCCTCGACTGTTTTGCCGATCTGGGTGGCCAGACATGTTTGAATCATGCACTGATATGTTGCACCGGCATTTTTAAGTCCGAAGGGCATCGTGTTGAAGCAGAATGGTCCGTATGGAGTGATGAATGCCGTTGCGGCTTGGTCTACTTCCGCCATCTTGATTTGATGATAGCCAGAGTATGCGTCCAGGAAGCACAACGAATCGTGCCCTGCGGTAGCATCGATAATTTGGTCAATGCGGGGGAGAGGGAAGGGATCCTTTGGGCAAGCCTTATTGAGGTCTTTAAAATCGACACAGAGGCGCCAGGATTTATCCTTCTTTGGTACCATCACCAGATTTGTTAGCCAGTCCGGATGTTTGATATCTCTAATGAATCCGGCTTCCAATAGTTTGGCTAGCTCTTCTCCCATTGCCTGTCTTTTGGGTTTGGAAAATCGTCGAAGAGCCTGTTTGACTGGCTTAAATCCTTTTAGGATGTTTAGGCTGTGTTCTGCCAACCTGCGTGGGATTCCGGGCATATCCGAAGGATGCCAGGCGAAGATGTCCCAATTTTCCCGAAGGAATTCACGCAGTGTGGCGTCTACCTCGGGGTTCAATTGTGCCCCAATGGAAGCCGTCTTTGTTGGGTCCGTTGGATGGACCTGAAATTTTATTATTTCATCTGCTGGTTTGAAGGAGGTGGACTTGGATCTTTTGTCGAGTATCACATCGTCCCTGTTCACCGTAGAGCGCAGCGCAGTGAGTTCTTCTGCTGCTAAGGCTTCGGATAGTGCCTCCAGGGCTAGTGCATCTGTCTTATTTTCGGCGCGGAGTGCTATGTCCGGATCACTAACGAGAGTGATTATTCCGCTGGGCCCAGGCATTTTGAGCTTCATGTACCCGTAGTGAGGTACTGCTTGAAAAATTGTGAATGCCTCTCGTCCTAATATAGCGTGATATCCGCTGTTGAACGGGGCCACTTGGAACGTGACTTCTTCGGATCTGTAATTGTCCGGCGAGCCGAACACCACATCGAGTGTGATTTGTCCAGTGCAGCGTGCCTCCCGGCTAGGGATTATTCCTCTGAAGGTTGTGCTACTTTGCTCAATGCGGCTCCAATCAATTTCCATTTTCCGCAGAGTTTCCTCGTAGATGAGGTTTAATCCACTGCCGCCATCCATGAGGACTTTTGTCAGTCGAAAGCCGTCCACTATGGGACTAAGCACCAGTGCGGCTGGCGCTCTGGCTGTTTGGAATTTAGGTTCATCGCTGGCACCGAAGGTGATAGCTGTGTCACTCCATGGATTTGCTGTTGCTATTTGGTAGACTTTGGCAAGTCCGCGGATTGTTCGCTTTCGCATATTGTTTGACGCGAAAGTCTCGAAGACTATTGATACCGTACCGGTATTGTTGGAGTTGTTTTGCGGGGCCAGAAGCTCCTCACCACTTTTGGCCACCTGCCGTAATATCCAACATGCTCGAAGGCTATGAGTTGGGACGGCTCCCTCTATACTATGAAGCTTACAGGGTCCGTTGAGCCATCCCTCCAGTACGGTTCCGTTTCCCTTATTGGGTTTTTGTTTTTTCGTTTTTGCATCTGGGGCCTGAGTGTAAGGCGCCCTTTTGCTGCGGACTGGGTTTGGGGCCGGATTATCCCAAAATTGATTTTCGGTTTTCCGGAAACTTTCCATCGCACAGTACTTTCGTACTATGGATGCCAGATCGGTGAAGCGCGTAATTTTGCAACGATCAATAGCGTTTAGTATTCCCTTGTCCGTGCAATTATTGCAAAAAATTGAGATTGCGTTTTCCTCTCGGCAGTCCTTTATCCTGTCCATAACCAGGAGGAATCTGGCCCAGTAGTGATGTACTGTTTCAGCGGGCTCTTGCCATATTAGAGATAGATCGCATATGTCTGGGCGGGTGGGTGGACTAAAATCCGGATCCCTGCCCATCTTGGGGCTTAAAGGCCGAAGAGCTTCCGAATTCGGAAGCTTAGGTTGTTGGACACAATCCAGCGAGTCTGGAGCGATGCATGATTTTAAGTTCAATGCTCGATCGAAGTCCGTCCCTCCGCGGAAATCTGGCGTGGAGGGTTCGGGAATCCAGACATGAATAGTTTTCAATACAGGCAAAGAGTTGCCGCATTGCTCCTCTACCACTGCGACGTGGTGGGTGGCCTGGGGAGAGTTAATCTCTCTCAGGTCGGTTTTAAGCCCAATCTGGTTGTAGTCCGTAGCGATTCCCAGGGCGGCGATGCGATCCAAGAGCTCGTTAACAGACGAGAGCTCTATTGGATCCAACTGTTCGGCAGCTTTCGGGCTGACGCGAAGATTGCTTCTGACGACTTGAGAAGTCATTGTCGAAGCGGCGGCCGGACAGGCGGTCATAAGAAAACCACCTAGCCGGATAGTTTGGCCGGCGGCCAAGGCCCCTTCGACGAAAACACCGTCTTTAAAGACGGGTGGAGGCATCCACCCTATCGGTGACGGCACAGAGGAACTCTCAATGAAAGCACCAATGTCGGTGTCAAAACCGGCGGATCTCGGGTAGGGGGTCCCGAACTGTGCGTCTAGGCGGATGGTAACAGGAGACGAGGGACACGATGTTTTACCCAGGTTCGGGCCCTCTCGATGGAGGTAAAACCCTATGTCATGCTTGATTAATATTGATGATATGGGTAGTACAAGAGTGGATCTACCACGAGATCGAGGAGGCTAAACCCTAGAAGCTAGCCTATCGTATGATTGTTGTAATGTATGTTGTCCTACGGACTAAAGCCCTCCGGTTTATATAGACACCGGAGGAGGCTAGGGTTACACAGAGTCGGTTACAATGGTAGCAGATCTACATATCCGTATCGCCAAGCTTGCCTTCCACGCCAAGGAAAGTCCCATCCGGACACGGGACGGAGTCTTCAATCTTGTATCTTCGTAGTCTTGGAGTCCGGCGGACGATGATAGTCCGGCTGTCCGGACACCCCCTAGTCCAGGACTCCCTCAATAACCCTAGCCCTTTCTCCCTCCTCACTCGTCTCGCCCGACCCAGCCTCCGCTACCACCTCCTCCTCGCTCGATCCCGTGGTGTGGTCGCACCGCCCGGCCAACCGACGGTGAGCAGCGCTGCTGCCTCCAGCTGTTCCCCTAGTCTCCCCCCTTTCCCCGCGCTGCCTCCCTCCTCTGGCCGACAACTACAACAGACATGGTCACGCAGCTGCCACCCATTGATCTAGCCCCATCGGGCAGCACAAGCAGTCGTGCCGCCCGCGCCCCGGTGCTGGCGCTTTGTGCAGTCGCCGTCAGCAGCCCTATTCATCCTTCCTATTCCTCCACGCCAGCCCTGCAGCTCGCCGAGCCCACAACCACCAATGTCTGAGGATAATGTCGTCGCTGATATGCGTGGCCACTGATGACCTCCAGATAAAACAAGGTATGCATGGGACTCCAAGTCGACCTCTTCATCTGGATGCTCGGGATGCCCCACGCCGACGTCCTCCTGCTCCTCCAAGTCCGACCGGAGCCGCCACATCCAAGCTCGCTGTCGCCCCTTCCTCTCCAACCACTGATATGACTTCCCCGTGGTGAGCCACACCTTCTTCTCTCATTCCCAACATTTTTCCCTCTCTACAAGCGTCGATTTGGGGGATGCTAAGCTCCTGGCCATGGGCTCAGGGGCTCACTCACCTCTCTGACTTCTAGTCGAGCGCCGCTTGGACTCCCCACACATGCTCACCGCATAGCTCACGCTCACCGCAATCGAGCGCCTCCGTGCACCACTGAGCTCCTCCACCATCCGTGCATCAACCTCCACCGCTGCGCTCCTTTGCCCAGGCCTGGATTGAGGAGAGGACTTTTTTATAGGTCCCACATGTAAGTGACTGTGGCTGGGAGATATGGACTTTTTTATTTATCTAACTAGACAGTCAACAACTCAAACTTGGTCAACAGGGTCAAAACCACGGTTGGGGGAGGAGAGGGTTGAATCATGTCTGGTTTTTAGATTTCAAGGTTGATATTTAGACAGTTCTGTAGTTCGGGGTTGTATCTTAGACTTTCGTGATAGTTCAGGGTTGTAATATAGACTTCTCTCGAATATCAATGGTTCTTTGAGTCTACAATAGCCACCAGGCTTAGAGGTATCACATTAAGAACAATAATAGCAAGCATGATGTAGGGTATTAATCCACCATGGAGGCCCGATCCTGGGTAAATCCCTCGTGCAACCTTTGATCTTTGACTTCCAGCTAAGCAAGGCACCCTGGCGAGGGATCTTGTGATTTTCTACAGCTGTCAATTGGCACATGAAGCATGGGCCGCGTCGGCTGGATACCGATAACATATCAGATGTTCCTCAACCTGTAGCGGTCTCACACTGGGAGAGAGCGTCACACTTGGCTCCCTCCGAGGGAGTCCTGGATTAGGGGGTATCCGGATAGCCGGACTATATACTTTGGCCAGACTGTTGGACCGTGAAGATGCAAGACTCAAGATTTCGTCCCGTGTCAGGATGGGACTCTCCTTTGCGTGGAAGACAAGCTTGGTGATCCAGATGTTAGATCTCCTTCTTTGTAACCGACTCTGTGTAAACCCTAGCCCCCTCCGGTGTCAATATAAACCGGAGGGTTTAGTCTGTAGAAGGATGAATCATAATCATCATAGGCTAGCTTCTAGGGTTTAGCCTCTACGATCTCGTGGTAGATCAACTCTTGTAATACTCATATCATCAAGATCAATCAAGCAGGAAGTAGGGTTTTACCTCCATTGAGAGGGCCCGAACCTGGGTAAAACATCATGTCCCCTGCCTCCTGTTACCATTAGCCTTAGATGCACAGATCGGTACCCCCTACCCGAGATCCGCCGGTTTTGACATCGACATTGGTGCTTTCATTGAGAGTTCCTCTGTGTCGTCGTTGCAAGGCGCGATGGCTCCTTCAATCTTTAACAACAACGCGGTCTAGGGTGAGACTTTTCTCCCCGAACAGATCTTCGTGTTCGGTGGCTTCGCACTGCGGGCAAATCCTCTTGGCCATCTGGAGCAGATCGACAGCTACGCCCCTGGCCATCAGGTCAGGTTCGGAAACTTGAACAACATGGCTGATATCCGCGGAGACTTGATCTTCGACGGATTCGGTCCTACGCCAGGGGTCCCGAAGAGTCACGATGAACACGGCTTAGACGTGCTGTCGGGCAATACTCGGGATATCGCACCTGCAGGAGCTCCGGACCTAAATCCGGGGCAGATCGCGTCGTCTGAGGACGGGTGGATGGACCCCGCCCCGGAGGCCGCACACTCATAGGCGATAGAGCTGAACACAGACTCCACGCCCAAGGAAGCCTTTGTCACTGTACCCCCGGACTCTTGTCCGGCTGTAGGTTCCAGACCGCACGCCCCCGAGCCCGCCGAATCTGGTTGGGCTCCGGTAATGGAGTTGACCGCTGCGGATATCTTCCAGCACTCGCCCTTTGGCGACATGCTGAACTCATTAAGGTCTCTCTCTTTGTTAGGAGACTCTTGGCCGAACTATGTCTGGCTCGAGGGGGAAGAAGGCGACGAAGAAATTCGTTGCCCACCCACCACCCACTTCATAGCCACTGTCGATGACGTAACAGACATGCTTGACTTCGACTCCGATGACACCGACGGTATGGACGTCGGCGCAGGGGACGATTCAGAACCACCACCCATGGGGCGCTGGACTACCACCTCATTATATGATATATACGTGGTAGACACGCCTAAGGAGGACGATGGCGACAAAACGGAGGATAAAACCCCCGGACAAAAGCCAAAACGACGGCGGAGACGCCGCCCTAAGTCCAGCCACAACAAAAACAGCGATAACAGCGCTAGAAAGATCGACACCCTAGTCAACTCCAAAGGCAACGACGACCATATGGACCCAGCGACGGAGCAGGATGAGCCAGGTCATGCCGAACACAGCCCACGGCAGACGCCCGATCACAGCGATCCCGAGGGACGAACTCATCAACCTGCCCCGGGAGAGGAGCATAGTCCGGATGACGATGCATTCATCATCTCGGAAAAACGTTTGGAACGAGATAACCTCCACAGAAGGCTTATGGCCACTGCGAGAAGTCTAAAGAAGTAGAAGCAAAGACTTAAGTCCGCGCAGGAAATGCTCAACCGCAGATGGAATAAAGTGCTAGACACCAAGGAAAAATACGGCGACAATCGCCACACAAAGAGCTACCCAAAGCGCAAGCTGCTACCAGAATTCGACGATGAGGCCATTCCGCCGAAGAACAATACGGCCAGTAGGCCGGACCAACCACCTCATGACTGCAACAGAGCAGCTACTGACGCCGCACAGGATTTATGTGAGCTCCTTGACAAAAAGGCCGGCGCGACGAGGTCCATCTATGGATCTAGAGGACACGCTCCGGCGCAGGACTATGGTCACCAAAACGATTAGACTGATCGAATACCAGTTCGGAATCAGCACAGGACACAACAACAGTCGACAACATGCCACAACATGTCTAGATACAGAGGGGCTGCTCACCCCCTGTGCTTCACCGAAGAGGTACTGGACCACGAATTTCCGCAGGGTTTCAAACCAGTGAACATAGAGGCATATGACGGAATGACAGACCCCAGGGTCTGGATTGAGGATTTTATCCTTCACATCCACATGGCTCATGGAGATGACCTCCACGCCATAAAATAGCTTCCCCTCAAGTTGAAGGGACCAGCTCGGCACTGGTTGAAAAGCCTCCCTGAAAATTCCATCGGAAGTTGTAAGGAACTTGAGGACGCTTTCAGGGCCAATTTTCAAGGAACCTATGTCCGACCTCCGGATGCTGACGATTTAAGTCACATAATTCAATAGCCCTAGAGTCCGCCCGCAAGCTTTGGAATAGATTCCTCACTAAGAAGAATCAAATTGTCGATTGTCCGGATGCCGAAGCCCTAGCGGCCTTCAAGCACAGTATCCGGGATGATAGGATTGCCACACACCTCGGCCAAGAAAAGCCAAGGACAATGGCAGACTTAACAAGCCTTATGACCCGCTTTTGCGCGGGTGAAGACAGCTGGTTGGCCCATAGAGGCACCAGCGACGCAGGCACATCCGAAATCAGGGATGGCAACGGGAGGCCACGGCGCAATAAAAACAAGCGTCGAAACAAGGAAGAAAGTCCAGACAATACAACGGTCAACGCCGGATTCAAGCGCTCTCGACCCGGTCAACAAAATAAGCCATTTAAAGGCAGCAAAGAGGGACCGTCCGACCTGAACAAAGTCCTGGACAGACTATGCCAAATTCATGGCACCCCCGAAAAACCTGCGAACCACACTCATAGAGAATGTTGGGTCTTTAAGAAGGCCGGCAAGTTAAATGCCGACCATAAGGGAAGAGAAACACCAAGTGAAGACGAGGATGAGCCTCACCAGCTGAACACCAGGGGACAGGAAAAATCCCCACCAGAGGTAAAAACAGTAAACATGATAAACGCGACTCACATACCAAAGAGAAGGCGCAAACGCGCGCTCAGAGACGCATACGCTGTAGATCCCGTAGCCCCCAAACTTAGCCCCTAGTCGGCCTGCCTGATCACCTTTGATCACAGGGACTACCCGACTAGTATGCGGCACGGAGGATCGGCTGCCTTGGTGCTCGACCCAATAATCGACGGATACCATCTCACTCATGTCCTCATGGACGGCGGCAGTAGTCTCAATCTAATAAAGCAGGACACTGTCCGCAGGATGGGGATAGACCCATCCAGAATAAGCCAAAGTAACACCACCTTTGAAGGGGTGATACCAGGCGTGGAGGCCCGCTGCAGTGGCTCCCTCATTTTAGAGGTGACATTCGGTTCTCCAGACAACTTCAGAAGCGAAGAATTACTCTTCACCATCGCTCCCCTCCGAAGTGGTTATCATGCATTGCTCGGAAGAACGGCCTTCGCCCGCTTCAACGCAGTACCACAGTACGCCTACCTTAAACTCAAGAGTCCCGGTCCACGTGGCGTCATCACCGTTAACGGAAATACAAAGTGTTCCTTACGTGCGGAAGAGTACGCGGCGGCTGTAGCAGCCGGACACTAAGCAGCCTCTAATATCAGAACACATGATCGGTCGTTAAGACCACAGACATGGTTAGACGAGTCTGGCACACCACCATCGGCAACAACCCAGATAAACCTGAGTTGGGTGCTATACATGTAATCCCATAGAGGACACCAGGGGATACAGATATTAAATAAAGCCCACCTTTTTGCTTGACCTTATTAACAAGCCAATGTCTTACACTTCTACTATCCATTGATAATAACTAACTCTTCGCACGCTTACGTCATACTCTTTTACATGAGTTTTCCTTTTTACAAACACCATTCGTGCGATACCCTCCCAGGACACGGCATAACGGAGATAAAGGCGCAGACGTGCAGCAGGGCCCCGCTCAAAGGTTTCTCTTTAGATTAAGCCCCTGTGTAAACCTTCTTTATTGTCTCTTGTTGCTTAACATCCCATGGGTACTCAATACACCCAAAGGGGATACTGGCGTTATTGGCATTTCGCCACGACAGAATAATGCATGTACCTAGAAATACAGGGTTCATAATAAATGGCGTTACTCAGCACAGTATATGTTATAAAGTCCGAATACCCTCGGGAGTGTTTGGCGTCGCAAGTTTGGCCTTATATGCATCAGCTCCGAATCATGTCATTGGTCAAATGTTGGGTTTTCCCGGCTCCTGGGTTTGCTGCCTTACGTTCCGTTTTATCGGCTAAGGCGGCCAAAGGAGAACTAGTGCGATTGTGCCCTGGTTATTCCGGATGAGCACCTTAGTAGAGAAAGCCGAAAACTGACTGTCATGATATAGCGAGAGACTGGTCAACCACTCGATGACTCATCGGAATCTTTAGGGTTCCTCCGCATTAACGAAGGGCCATTCCCCGGTCATGTACACACGCGCCCGTATCCGGATGCACGGGAAGGTACTACATAGTATCCCCACCTTAAAACTCCTATGGCTAAGTGAAAGTGTTAAAGCTATATCGCTTGCCTTGTTCGACATGCGATCACCTCCTTAACGGACCAAGACGTTGGATCAAGTGTGATTACGCATCTTTTTGTGAACACCCCTGCATTGTATGTGTGGGGGCTGAAGCCAACGACTACTAACTTTCAGGTTATATATACATCAAACGGCCGCACAGGAGGCACAATAACACTTTCGGGCGAAAGTATAAACATAGCCTCTGCAATTAAAATACAATTTTTTTTACAACGGAACGATTTGTCACTCGAACATGACATTCTTCGAGCACTGAGCCTCTATTAAACGAGCACCTTCTGTTACCTGCTCCAAGTAGTGCTCGGCTGGATCCTGGCTTCCCGCCGGATTCTGGGTTGCAATGATGGTGGCCTCCATATCTGTCCAATATGTTTTCGCACGGGCAAGAGCCATCCGCGCACCCTCTATGCACGCCAACCTCTTCATGGCATCGATTCGTGATACGACACCAAGGAATTGTTGCACTAAACCAAAATAACTGTCCGGCTTCGGCCCCTTTGGCCATAGATGGTCTATTACAGACCTCATCGCAAGACCGGATAACCTATGGAGCTCGGCCACAGCGGCCATCCTTTCACTCAATGGCAACGGGCGCGTTGGAGCACTGAATTGCGACCAGAACAACATTTCCACTTCATTATCTTTTTGATCCTCGAAAAACTTGGCCGCATCAGCCGTACTCTTTGCCAGATCCGCATACGCGTCTGCAGGGCTCTAGCGCCGATCAAGAGGAGCATACTTTGGATCTAAGAACTTCATCCGCAACAAGTAGGGGCTTCCAGCCCCGATTTCTCCGGCCTGTCGAAGCTCCTCCCGCGCATCCCTAATTTTGGAACGCATCTCCTTGGCCGCATCAAGGGCCTTCTTCAAGTCAGCCCACTTCGCTTGATTCTCTTTCTCAAGGAGCTCATACCGGCTGGCGACGTTTTTCAGCTCCACAGTCATCTCGGCTATTATATCTTCGCTTTGGCGATGAGCAGCCTGTTCGACTCTCAAGTCTTCGGCCGCCTTTAGGGCAGCCGCACTGCTTCCTCGGGCTTGCTCCTTGGCTAGGGCAAGCTCCGCGCTCAAGGCCTCCACGGCAGCAGCTCCGCCTGCAGTCGAAGCATATCATTAACATTATGCTCCTCTTAAATATTTCCTACAAAAACAAGGAAAACAGAGCACATACTCTGTGACTCGTTAAGCCACTTGTTCACAAGTGTGATGTCGGCATCCACAACTTCAATCTGTCTCCTCAGTTCGGCAACTTCAACGGACCGGTCGGCCGCCGGACCCTTAGCCACCTGCGCATGAATTCAGTGCGATCATTACTTAACAATGTGATCCTCCGTTTGCCGCCTAGGGCTGGCAACCAGAGTCTCAGGGGCTACTATCTATACGGAGCACACCAAGCGCGTGCACCACAATAAAAAAAATATGAATTTTATTACATACCTCAAAGCCTTTGAGCAGACTCGTAAAAGCTTCGTTCAACCCGCTTGTGGCGGATGAAATCTTCTCAAGCACCATGCTCATTAATGAACGGTGACCCTCTGAGAGAGCAGCTTGCTCCAGAAGGCCCGTCAGCGTGTCTGACCAGTCGCTGAATTGTGCAGGACGCTTCTTATCGCCCCCCATGGAAGCCGAACACTCCGGGCTCAGGGCGGCTGAAGTATTAGCTTCTGGCCTCGGCAAATCTGGACTCCTCCGTGACGACACCTCGGGGTCGCCCGCCCCTTGAGGTGGAGAGGATGGTGTGGTTTCATTCTCCATCATCTCCGGAAGAAGATCCCCTAAAGATGAACTCTGTCGAGAAGAGCTGCTAGCCGGACTTCAAAGAATGGATCCTGGTTATTGTTCTCGGAGGAGGAAGCAGTAGCTTTGCATTTACGATTAACTTACAGCTCGGCTGAGGGCTGGCCCGTTTGCGGGGATGGCGCGGTGAGGACGCCCTTCGGGGCAGGGCCCCCGGGTGAAGTTTTCTTCCCTTGTCTAGGCATCTCCACCTCCAAGTCTTTGGAGGCAGTCCTCTTCTTCCCGCGGGGGGAGGAGACCATAGATTCCCCTCCTCGACTATCCTCCTGTGTGGAGGTAGTACCAGTTTGGATGTGCAACGCGTGAAGCTCTGCTTCTCTGTTCTTCCCTTCGTCTTTCCCCGAGGGCACTTGACTTAGCACACGACTAAGCATCCTGGCTATGGCAGGACTAGGCGAGCCTTAGGGAAGCGGTGCCGGACACCTGATTCTCTCCGCCTTGCTGAGCCATTCCTGGCCGTGGATGGTTTTCAGAACAATGTTATGATAAATATGAACGAAGTGTTCGGTTTCTGGGTTACTTACTTGGGTATCTGGGCGGTTGCAACTCAGGCCCGCATCCTCTTTGGTGTCCGGACACTTTACTTGTGGTCCGAAGAATAACTTACACATCCCTTCGAGCGTCATGCCAAAGAAGTGCAGAATAGACCGCGGACCTTCTGGGTTGAACTCCCACATCCGGAGAGGCCGACGTTTGCACGGCAAGATCCGTCGGACTAGCATTACCTAAATTACACTGACAAGACTAATGTCCCTCTCAAGAAGCTCCCGAATGCGGCTCTGCAATGTCGGTACATCATTAGCAGGCCCCCAATGTAGTCCCACATTGGTCCATGACACCAGTTGAGGCGGAGGGCCCGAACGGAAGTCGGGGCGGCTACCCACTTTGTGCCTCTGGGAGCCGTGACGTAAAACCAACTCCGCCGCCATAGATCAGACTCCTCCGGGAAGAAGCCCTCCGGCCATGGGGCATCGGCGTTTATGCTTATTTCAGCGCCGCCGCACTCCACGTGTCGCCCCTCAATCATCTTCGGCTTTATATTGATGGTCTTGAGACATAAGATGAAGTGCAGGGTGATGTGGAGGAAGGCTTCGCACACGACGATGAACGACGAGATATGAAGGATGGAGTCCGGAGCTAGATCATGAAAATATAGCCCGTAATAGAACATGAGCCCTCTCACAAAGGGATCAAGGGTGCAGCCTAAGCTGCGGAGGAAGTGAGAAACAAATACGACACCCTCGTTGGGCTCGGGAGTAAGAATGGCCTGCCCTGGAGCAGGAAGCCTGTGCTTGATGTCGGCGGTCAGATATCTGACCTCCCTAAGCTTCGCAATGTCCTCCTCTGTGATAGAGGAGGCCATCCACCGGCCTTGAAGGTTGGATCCGGACATGATTGAAGATCCGAAGTGCTTAAGCTTGGGCTTCGGGTGTTGGAACTCGAGATGCGGAAAGGCACAAGCGTGGTAGGAAAGAGGGATAGGCCTGGGGGCCTCTATAAAGGGGGTGAATATCAAGCATCCTCGGCGTAACCGCTTGGGACTTACCTAAAAACACGGAGTCATACCAACAGGTGTCGTGGGGTTGCACTTGCCCGTATTGATGGAGGATCTCGCGATAAGGGGAACACGATATCTGCTTTGGCAAGGCATGCCAATAAAACTGCCTCGCAACGCGTGTCGAGGCAGGCCCAGAAAAACCGGTTCGTATTGAGCCAGGCCGCGGCATAAGGGCACACTTTAAAAAAATTATCAGCAGATCAGATTTGTGAAGTGGTATGCTCTTTACGGTGGTGTGCGGAAATTATCTCACAGAGCTAGACACAATCCTTAATCTGCTTTGGAGTATTCGGAGATGGAACCCGCCTTGCAATGCCGAAAACAATCTACGCGCTAGACTCATCGTCATTGAAGCCTGGTTCAGGGGCTACTGAGGGAGTCCTGGATTAGGGGGTATCCGGACAGATGGACTATATACTTTGGCCGGACTGTTGGACGGTGAAGATGCAAGACTCAAGACTTCATCCCGTGTCCGGATGGGACTCTCCTTTGCGTGTAAGACAAGCTTGGCGATCCGGATGTTAGATCTCCTTCTTTGTAACTGACTCTGTGTAAACCCTAGCTCCCTCCGGTGTCTATATAAACCGTAGGGTTTAGTCTGTAGAAGGATGAATCATAATCATCATAGGTTAGCTTCTAGGGTTTAGCCTCTACGATCTCGTGGTAGATCAACTCTTGTAATACTCATATCATCAAGATCAATCAAGCAGGAAGTAGGGTTTTACCTCCATCGAGAGGGCACGAACATGGGTAAAACATCGTGTCCCCTGCCTCCTGTTACCATTAGCCTTATATGCACAGATAGGGACCCCCTACCGGAGATCCACTGGTTTTTACACTGACACCCTCACCTTCACCACTGACGGGGCATCATGTCTGCTAGAACTACGTCGGTATTTCCCCAAAGAGGAAGGGATGATGCAGTATAGCGATGATAGGTGTTTCCCTCGGTGATGAGACCAAGGTTATCGAACCAGTAGGAGAACCTCCTCACACCACGTAAACCACACCTGCACACAAATAACAAATACTCGCAACCCGACGTGTTAAAGGGGTTGTCAATCCCTTTAAGGATACAACGCCTCAAGATAGGCAAATAAGGTGAGGTAAAAGTGGTAGATAGGATAAATAAATCAAGGAACAAATAAATTGTAGCAAGGTATTTTTGTATTTTTGCTTTAATAGATCTGAAAATAAATGCAAAGGAAAATAGATTGCAAAGGCAAATATGATGAAAAGAGATCCGGGGGCCGTAGGTTTCACTAGTGGGTTCTCACGAGAAAAATAGCAAATAGTGGGAAAACAATTACTGTTGGGCAATTGATAGAACTTCAAATAATCATGACGATATCCAGGCAATGATCATTATATATGCATCACGTCCAAGATTAGTAGCCCGACTCCTGCCTGCATCTACTACTATTACTCCACACATCGACCGCTATCTAGCATGCATCTAGTGTATTAAGTTCATGGAGAAACGGAGTAATGCAATAAAAACGATGACATGATGTAGACAAGATCTATCTATGTAGAGATCGACCCCATTGCTTTATCCTTAGTAGCAACGATATATACATCCCGGTTCCCCTTCTGTCACTGGGATCGAGCACCGTAAGATCGAACCCACTACAAAGCACCTCTTCCCATTGCAAGATAAATAGATCAAGTTGGACAAACAAAATCAAATATCAGAGAAGAAATACGAGGCTATAAGCAATCATGCATATAAGAGATCAAAGAAGACTAAAATAAGTTTCATGGATAAAAACATAGATCTGATCATAAACTCAAAGTTCATCGGATCACAACAAACACACCACAAAAAGGCTTACATCATATGGATCTCCAAGAGACCATTGTATTGATAATCAAGAGAGAGAGAGAGAGGAAGCCATCTAGCTACTAACTACGGACCTGTAGGTCTACAAAGAACAACTCACGCATCATCGGCGAGGCACCAATGGAACAGGTGAACCCCTCCGTGATGGTGTCTAGATTGGATTGGTGGTTCTGGACTCTGTGGCGGCTGGAATTGATTTTCGTCGACTCCCCTAGGGTTTCTGCAATATTGGGGTATTTATAGAGCAAAGAGGCGGTTCAGGGGGCACCCGAGGTGGGCACAAACCACCAGGGCGCGCCTGGGCCTCCTAACGCGCCCTGGTGGGTGCTGCCCCCCTCGAGGCTTCCCCAAGTGCTTCCTTGGCCCACTAGTTGTCTTCTGGCCCAAAAAAAAATCCTCAAACAGTTTCGCAGCGTTTGGACTCCATTTGGTACTTATTTCTTGCGATGTAATAAACATGCAGAAAACAGCAACTGACATTGGGCACTATGTCAATAGGTTAGTACCAAAAAATGATATAAAATGACTATAAAATGATTGTAAAACATTCAAGAGTGATAATATAATAGCATGGAACAACCAAAAATTATAGATACATTGGAGACGTATCATCATCCCCAAGCTTAATTACTGCTCGTCCTCGAGTGGTAAATGATAAAAACAGAATTTTTGATGTGGAATGCTGCCTAACATGTTCATTACATTTCTTTTTTTTATAGCATGGACATATGGACTTTTATATGATTCAAAGCAATAGTCTAGTTTTGACATGAAGAATTTAATACTCAAGCGTACCAACAAGCAACCAGGTCTTTCAAAATATCAACACTAAAGCAAGTTATGCCTACCCCATTATGCTCAATCATTGATCCATTCATGAAACACAATCGAATATTAGCTACATTCAATGCTCAAATACGATCATAGTGTCCCATAGTTGGTGCTTTATAAGAGAAGATGGAGAATCAAATTCAATTTTTTTTTGCATAATTAAAAGAAAGGCCCTTCACGGAGGGAAGTAGGGATTTGTAGAAGTCCCAAAGCTCAATGCTTAAATTGAGAGATAGAAATATTTTTGAGAGGCATACTTTTCCCACCAATGAAAACGACTTAGAGATCCCAACACTTTCCATGCTAGATACATCATAGACAGTTCCTAAACAGAAAATAAAGTTTATTCCTTTTTCCACCATTACTTTCACTTTCCAAGGCAAGCCGAATCCACGGTTGCCCTCCATACCAACACTTTCCAAGGAATTTATTATTTGATAACATAAAGTAAGTTCATTATTCATTTCGGGACTGGGCATCCCTAGTACCTTTGCCGTTCTCTCATGCAATGACAAGTGACTAAACACTCATCATGAGAATAACACATCTAGCATGGAAAATATTGGTCACCCTTCACTGCCTTGCGAGTGGTAGAGCACACAAAAGAGAAATTTATTTTGAAAATTAGAGTTGGCACATGCAAATTTTCTTAGAACGGCATGAAAATACCGCATATAGGTAGGTATAGTGGACTCATATGGCAGAACTGGTTTAAAGGGTTTTGGATGCACAAGTAGTGATCATACATAGTGCAAAATGACGGCTAGCAAAAAGATTGAGAAGCGACCAACCAAAAGAGAAAAATCTCATACCCAAGCATTAAGCATAAGTAACACCGAATAATGCACCATAAGTAGGATATAAATTTCTTTACATAACTATTGACTTTCGTGCTTGCATAGGGAATCACAAACCTTAACATATATATTCTTGCTAAAGCACAATTACTCATCAACATGACTCACATATCATATCGTCATATCTCAAAACCATTACCGAGAATCAAGTTTATTTTGTCCAATGATCTTCATGAAAGTTTTTATTATATTCTCCTTGGATATCTAACACTTTGGGACTATTTTCATATGTTGCTTTTGATAAGCTCAAACTAATATAAGTGAAGATCATGAGCATAATTTTTTTCTTTCTCTCAAAATAATCTAAGTGAAGCAAGAGATAATTTATTCAAAAATAAAAAAGCACACTGTGCTCAAAAAGATATAAGTGAAGCACTAGAGGAAATCCATGGCTCTACAAATTTAAGTGAAGCATAGGAGCAAGCATAGCATTTTTTTGCTCTTTCAAAGGGGTGTGTCCAGCAAGGATTTAACACTTAAAACTCAAGGAAAAACAAGCAAATAATCATATTATACAAGACGATCCAAGCAAAACTCATAATATGCAACGAATAAAAATATAGTTTCAAGTAAAATACCGATGGTTGTTAGAAGAAAGCGGGGATGCCACTCGGGGGCATCCCCAAGCTTAGTTGCTTGCTACTTATTTGAATATTATCTTGGGGTGCCTCAGGCATCCCCAAGCTTAGCCTTTTGCTAATCCTTATTCCTTCATCCATCGTAAGTTCACCCAAAACTTGAAATTTTCAATCACACAAAACTCCAACAAAACCTTCGTGAGATATGTTAGTATAAGAAAGCAAACCACTACTATAAGTACTGTTGAAAACCTATTTTTACTTTGTTTTTGCATTATATCTACTGTATTCCAACTTTTCTATGTCGAAAACTCATCAAAGAAAACCATAGAATCATCAAAACAAGCACATGAAGCAAAGAAAACAGAATCTGTGAAAAATAGAACAGTCTGTAGCAATCTCAATATTGCGAATACTTCTGTAACTCCAAATATTTTGAAATAAATTGGTGGACGTGAGATATTTTTCTATTAATCTTCTGAAAAAAGAATCAACTGAAAAGCACTCTTCTGTTAAAAATAACAAATAATCTTGTGAGTGCAAAAGTTTCTGTTTTTAAGCAAGATCAAATCAACTTTCACCCAAATCTTTCCAAAGGCCTTGGTTGGAACAAACACTTACTAAAACACAAAAAACACAATTATAACAGTACAATAATTGTGCTAACACACAAAAGCAAAAAAAAAGCAAAAATAAAATTTATTCATTGGGTTACCTCCCAACAAGCGCTGTCGTTTTACGCCCCTAGCTAGGCATAACGCGTAGGACCTAAGTTTTGTCATCCTTGTCCAATTCTTTGATTGAACACTTTGATTTTTCAAGGATTTTGCATATAAATTTTCAGCGACAATACTTCTAGGCATGAGATTGAAAAAGGCGCGAAAATGGTCTCTTATGACTTCAATAAAGTTGGGATGGATACTAATCATTTTAAGATCTCCTTTGTCATTGCTAGAAGTTGCACCTTTGTTTTTAGTGACCTAAATAGTCTTACTAATTCTCACGGGAGTTTTAGCGGAAGCAAAAGCCATACCTAGATTAGAAAAGATTTCTTCTAGTTTATCAATCCTAGACGGGCTCTCTTCGATTCTTACATGAATTATAGTTCCCTCTTATTTTAACAACTTAAAAACATCTCCCGCCTTTGACCTAATTTTAGTAGCATAACCTTGCATCTTTCTATCCATGTTTTCGATATGTTCTGTGGTAAGCATTTTCTTTTCAATAGCATCTAGTCTTTCCATAACATGCTTGATAGTCAATATTGTTTCATTAATCACGAGTGGTGGTGAACCCACTAAATTTCCCAAAGCGTTAAAAGCATCAAGAGAAGGACACATCAAGAAATTCATCGGTAATTGTATCGAGGACAAATCTATACTAAATGGTGATGCCCACATAAAAACAGCAAAAAAGAACAACAATAGATTGCTTACGGATAGATCTATTATGAGCACTGCGAATCCTATACCAAGCATCTTTTAAATTCTCTCCTCCCCTTTTGTTTAAAGTTGAGAATCTCGTTCCCGGGGGTGCACACAATAGAAGAAGAAAAATCCATAACAACAAAAAGTGATAAACAATATTGCACACGAAAAATAGATCTGACAAGAAAACAACGTACGAAAAAGAGGGCAAATAAAACGACAAAATTTTATGAAGTGGGGGAGAGGAAAACGAGAGGCAAATGGCAAATAATGTAAATTGCGAGGAGATGAGATTTGTGATTAGGAACCTGGTTCATGTTGAAGATCCTCGTCGGTGTCAAAACCGGCGGATCTCGGGTAGGGGGTCCCGAACTGTGCGTCTAAGTCTAATGGTAACAGGAGGCGGGGGACACAATGTTTACCCAGGTTTGGGCCCTCTCGATGGAGGTAATACCCTACTTCCTGCTTGATTGATCTTGATGATATGAGTATTACAAGAGTTGATCTACCACGAGATCGTAGAGGCTAAACCCTAGAAGCTAGCATATGGTTATGATTGTTCTCGTCCTACGGACTAAACCCTCCATCTTATATAGGCACCGGAGGGGGCTAGGGTTACATAGAGTCGGTTACAGAGAAAGGAATCTTCATATCCTAACCACCAAGCTTGCCTTCCACGCAAAGGAGAGTCCCATCCAGACACGGGACGAAGTCTTCTATCTTGTATCTTCATAGTCCAACAATCCGACATACGCATATAGTCCGGTTTTCTGAGGACCCCTTAATCCAGGACTCCTTCAGTAGCCCCCCGAACCAGGCTTCAATGACGATGAGTCCGGCATGCAGATTGTCTTCGGCATTGCAAGGCGGGTTCCTTCTCCGAATTCTTCAAAGTACCTGTTGTAAATAGCAGTTCCCGGTACCCCTTTTAATGTTACGCTCATCGGCTTCTGCACCTTAAAAGTCTCAGCCTCCACGTGTCGAGCGAATGCGAGAAGTCGGGGCATTTTTAAATTTGCCGCCCTGACCATGTAAACAATTTGTCTATTAAAGAGACGGGGATCTTCAGATCCAATCCACACCATCTTCCCCAAGCGCGGAATCATCAGAGCGTGCCCGAAAAAATCACTCCAACATGGCCGGCGCTCGCAGCTCTTCCTCCCGCTCTCGCAGCATCAAGCCGGGTGATTGGGAGAAGTGTTCCATATCCCACGACCGATTAGTGAAGTTGCAGACCCAAGGGTACCTACCTCCTGCATATCTAGTCCCTATTCGAGCCAGATTGGCTTCCTTCGAAGACGGGGAGCAGGCGGAGAACTTTCCCAACCCATCCAGGGGGAGCAAGTATGCCTCGTGTCCTATTTACTAAGGGGTGTCGGATTTCCAATCCATCCGTTCCTTCGCGGGCTTCTGGAGTTCTACGATCTCCAACTGCACAACTTCACACCTGCCTCCATCCTGCATATCGCAGGCTGCGTCGCTCTTTGAGAGCTATTTTTGGGCTGCGAAGCCCATTTTGAGCTATGGAAGAAGCTATTCTGCCTTGTCCCCCGTAATCAAGGGGGATCAATATTCCAAGTGGGTGGAGCCGAGATATGGCGCATCGCCGGGATCGGATACTTATCAGGCACACCGAAGAAGGCACCCCAAGAGTGGCCCTCCGAGTGGTTCTATATTGAGGACGTCTCCCTTCCCGACCCAATCCAAATGGGTCTTCCTGAGTTTACAAACGCTCCACTGAGAAAACGCCTTAACTGGCGTCCCCGGAGCTCCAGAGAGGAAGATAGCAGGGAGGTCCTTCAGTTGATGAGCAAGATAAGGATACTCGCTCAGTCCGAATTATCAATAGTCGAGGTTATGGCGATATCCATAATGCGGGGGGTTCAACCACTCCAATACCGAGGGCGTCCCATGTGGTACTTCAATGGAGAAGACGACGCCACCCGCTCTGACTGAAAGGGTCCGGACTCCACCACCGCTCTGGTGGAAATACTGTCCAATTTATACAAGGGGGATAGAGAGGAGTTTGTCCGCATTAAGCCATAGGATGGATTCTCCATGTACAACCCTCCCAGCTGGGTGAGCGGCCATCCATTACTCTACTCTATTCATTCCCTGAGCCCTTGTTTTCATAAATATTTACTTTGTCTACTTATAACAGGAATGGCGGAAAATAACCAGGGAGTTCCATAGCCCGGTTCCACATCCATAGGACCGTGACCGGCCCCTTGACCCCTAATCCGAACAGGATCCGGATATATTCGTGGAGCTCGTGGAAGGGGTGTTTCACCAGGAGTGCTGTGACGGCACAGAGGTGGCCATCATCGCTGACTATCTCGGCCTCCTCCCTGTATCACATGTAAGTAAACAAGAGACTTATCTTCCGGGAAAGATTCACTCCTTCTTTCTTACCCATCGCACAATTCTTATGCTCTAAAGGGAAGACGATCGGCGCGCCAAACCGAACCCGAGGAATCTCGCCAACAAGGGGCGCCCGCGCTGGGTAGGCCTTCAAAAAGAAAGGCGAACAAGGATATGGTGGAGCCGTCATCAAGGAGGTATGGTTTTAAATACGCTTCATGGTTTGTCATCGTAAAATATGACACCATCCATTGTGTTTTAACAGAAAGAACATCCGCCGGACTATGTCGGGGATCCTGCCAACCGTACCTCTACTAGCCGGATTCTAGATCCGGTCTCAAGGACGGAGGCCAATACAGAAGCGGCACCGGACTATCCTCATACAGAGGATTCAGATAGAATGTCCTTTACAAATTCTGAAGTGGAGAGTGCCATGAATCATCGACGCCGGCAGGCCGCCCTTCGCGACCCTGGTTTTTCAAATGAGGCTTTTAATGGCTTTAACTCGGGTGATGCGTACAACCGAGCTGCTCAGGATGGGCTTGCTAGAGCCACGGACCAGTACCTGAAAGATATACGGGTAAGTATAAAAATCTGATAATTATGTATATCAGTAGCCCCTGAGACTTGAAGCATTTGGTACAACTGATTTAAGGATCATTTTACTAACCGGTTCTCTCGGAGAAGAACAACATGTTGTCTCAAGAGCTGGAGGAGTGTCGAACCCAGCTAACGGCCGCTATGGCCAAGCTGTCAAGATCCAAAGAGGCATCGACTGGTATGTATTCCCGAATTTGAGAAAAAACAAATTGTGTTTATGAACCAGCAATGCTAAAAATATCTAATGACCAAAATCCTCAGATAATCCAGAACCAAATTCGGGAATCCCACAAGAGTGTGAGCAAGAGGCACAAAGGCAAGCAGCCGCTGGCGAGCGTGTACTTACATAGGTCATACAGAAGAATAACAATCTACAAGATGCTAATACCCAGCTGGGTGAAGAATTGCAAGATGTTTGGGCCCAGCTGGTTGACTCCGTGAAGGAAAATAAGAGGCTTCGACGCGGCATTTTTAGTATGTTCTCAAACGAACATTTACATAGTTCGGCAAAGATAAGAACTAACAGAGTTATGTCTGTAGGTATTCTGACGGGCCATCCTGAAGAGGAGATGCCCGGATCCTCAGGCGATCTGCTACAGGAGCTTTCTCAACAGTACGAGCAAGTTCAGTAGGTCATGCGGAGTGTTGCCAAGGCCTTGTGGCCATCCGCCTCCCTACCAGGAAGTATGGGGGAGCTTGTACAACTTTTCAAGGGAGCGCGGCAGCGTTTCCGACTATGGAAGATATCTGCTTGTCGAGAAGGTGCGAGGGAGGCTTGGGCCTTGGTGAAAACACGGTATACCAAGCTTGATCCAAATCAGCTTGATCCGAATCATATGGCCCGGGTCGGACCTATAGGGTCAGATGGAAAAGAAATTCCCGTTAGTCTGGTGTATGACCAGGTAGAAGTAGCCGCAAGATATTCCCAACAGGATTGTAGTCTAGACAACCTGTTGGATGGCATAGAGGAGGAAGTATTTGGGTCTATATGACTATGTACATCAATTGACTTATTTGTCCCTAGCCGGATTGTAAAACATTTGTCATGGCAGACCTTTTCGCTTCGGCCTATGGACCCGATAGTCTGGAGTGTTTTCGAATACCCGCTCGGTAATATAAACCGGGGTACACGTGGAAACCAGGCGTAGGGGTCATAATTGCTTGAACAGACAAGTACCCAACTAGCTATGTTATATTACAAGGTTAGTAAGAAACATCTTCGAGAGAGGATAGTTCCATTAAGGGTTCCTTTCCCTGGGTACGCATGCATTAACGTGCATGTCCGAACTGCGATCGAAAGGCGCAGTATGTGAAACATCTGGGGGTTTATATTGTGATAGGTAAAAAACATCTTTAGTCCACTGACCGAATATTCCCTTAACAACGCTAGCTTTCGGCTTCACCCAGTCTGAGGTATACGTCCGGAGTACCCAACAGTAACAATCGCAGAGGTGCTCCCTTTATTCCCTAGCCGAATTAACGGGAACATAGGGCATAAGCACAGGAGCCAGGCAACCCAGCTTGGCCAAAACTTAAGTCATATCGATGCATATAATGACGAAGAAAAGGTACATATGGAAAAAGAACGCATATGCAGTGGGCTTGATGCCCGGAAGATAATTAAATTAAGCTTGTGTATAAGAAGCCCCCAGGTAAAATGAGCGCACACACTTAAAGATTAGTGCGCCACAAGTGTGTAGTCTAGGCACACTAAAGATGTAGAGCTTTTCAAAAGGAAAGGTGGGAAGAGAGCTGAAATTTAAATAAAAAGGAACGAAGGGGAGGAGACGAACAGGGAGTTCGGCGCTAGGAGTAGAATATTCGGAGTCTGGCCACATTCTATGGGTTCGGCTCGAGGCGATTATTTGATGCATCACGCAGTCGGTACGCTCCTTCGGTGAGAACTTGATCGATAATGAAGGGACCCTCCCACTTGGGATTGAGTTTGTCCCTTTTCTTCTCCGGTAGGCATAGAACGAGTTCGCCAATATTATAAGTCGTGGCCCGTACTTCTCTGCTTTGATACCTGCGAGCCTGTTGTTGATAGAATGCGGAACAGGCTTTTGCGATGTCTCACTCCTCTTCCAGGGCATCTAAACTGTCCTGCGGATCGAGCTCGGCCTTCCTCTCTTCGTACATGCACACTCGAGGTGAGTCATGAATAGTATTGCAGGGCAGTGCAGCCTCTGCGCCGTACACCATGAAGCAGGGTGTGTACCCGGTAGTGCGGTTTGGCGTGGTCCGCATCCCCCAGAGTACGGAGTCAAGCTCCTCAACCCAGTGCATGTCTGATTCTTTTAAGGATCGCACTAGTCTAGGTTTAATGCCTCTCATAATAAGACCATTGACTCGTTTGACTTGACCATTTGTTTGAGGGTGATAGACGGAGGAGGCATAATCGAGCTTGATGCCCATGTTGCCGCACCAAGTTTTCACCTCATTGGCTGTGAAATTGGAGCCGTTGTTAGTGATGATGCTGTGGGGGACACCATAACGGTTTACCATGCCCTATATGAAGTCTATCACGGGTCCGAATTCAACCGTTTTAACTGGTTTGGCTTCTATCCATTTGGTGAATTTATTCACCATGACCAACAGGTATTTTTTCTTATGGCTTCCTCCTTTAAGGGGTCCGACCATATCGAGACCCCAGACCGCAAAAGGCCAAGTTATGGGGATTGTTTGTAGGGCGGTGAGTGGCATATGGCTTTGGTTGGTGAAAAGCTGGCATCCGACGCAATGTTTGACTCGGTCTTGTGCGTCCGCTCGGGCCGTCGGCCAGTAGAAACCTGTACGGAAGGCCTTGCTTACAAGGGCCCGAGCTGCGGCGTGGTGACCGTCGAGGCCAGCATGAATTTAAGCCAATAGCTGCCGCCCTTCCTCTTCAGGGATACATCTTTAAAGTACCCCGGTAGCGCTTTTCTTATAAAGCTCTCCATCGTGGACTTTGTAGGCTTTAGTGTGCCGCACAATGCAGCGTGCCTCATTTTGATCCTCGGGGAGTTCGTGCCTATTGAGGTAGGCCAAAAAGGGTTCGGTCCATGGTGCGATAATAGCCATGTTGAGATGGGCCAATGGTGCTATTTCGGTGGCAGAGCCCCCGATTATGTCAGTCTTTTAGGATTCTGGGGTTGTGGTCGGATCAAGACTAATGTTGCCGGTCTCCCCTTGCCACACCACGGATGGCTTGAAAAGCCTTTCCAAAAAGATGCTAGGTGGGACGGGGTTGCGCTTAGCGCAGATGCGGGCGAGGACATTCGCCGTTTGATTGTTTTCTCGAGCTACATGATGAAATTCGAACCCTGTCGGGGATATACCCCGTGGTATAAACCGCCGGATGTATGACCCGGCTAGAGTTTGGCGATTCACCGGCGACCCACTTGGACCTGGCGGTTTAAGATTCATTGGTAATCCGGCAGGCGGGTCAGAGGAGCGACAAGACTCGGTGGCCCAACGGGCGGTTTATGGAAGGCCGGATCACGCTATGGTGGGCCGGTTTATGAGGAAAGCACAAGAAATATTCCCTTACAAAGGAAGCAAGACTAGGACTCCACTTGTAATAGAGTAATCCTAGTCCAACTAGGAATAGTCATGTAAACCGCCCCTTCAACATATATAAGGAGGGGTAGGGCTCCCCAAAGAGGGACAGGCTACAAGAGAAAGAAGAAACAATCACAACTAGAGGAGAGCCGATTTACGGCGACTCCCTCGTGATGATAAGGAGACCTAGCCTGAAACAGCATGTAGGGTTTTTACCGGATGATGTTTCCCGTGGCCCGAAGCTGTCTAAATCCTTGTCTTGTGTGTTGATCCGCCCTGCGTCTCTCGTCCCACTCAACCCCTCTCAAGCTACCACATAGATGCGTTAGCCTCGCGACGAAGTCCTGACACTAGGACATCTGCCGTGACAATTCCACAACAGTTGGCGCCCACCGTGGGGCCTGCGCACGGTGGTGTTGAGTTCTTGGAGGGATCTTTATCAGGAATCAAGAATCTTGCAGTCAGCCGGATGATGAAAAGACGGTGCGGAGGATCTACATCAACTCTGAAGTTCGTCGCCCAAAGATTAGAAAAAGCTCGGGGGACAACATAGGTCACGTAGAGTTCGTCATGGTCGAGACCGACAAGAGTTTCCGTCGGATCAAACATACTGTATTGCAATATTCCGCCGAAACCGCCGCCTCAATTTCTGCGGCCGAGTCCGATTGCGACTGCTTTTCACGTCTACATCAGCTGTTGTTAAACTAGAGGATCAAGTCCAATCCGCCGCTACTACTCCGAGGCGTGGAGACCGAGGCCTGCACATCAATTCACAAGTACCGCTGTATGTATGAGAAAATTCATAAGCAATCAGCCAGTACTACTTTAATTGGTACTCCGGCTCATGTACAAGACAAGATCGTTGACTGATAACTTCCGTCGTCTGCAACGGAAGACCCGGGGACGAACGCACAGCCCGCCGTCCTTATGTCCAGTTTATGTCAACATGTCGAAAGCAGCCTAAGTGTTCGGTTACAAGTCGCCGCTCGACGGATGCGCGCGCCGCTCGCCGCCTAAGTGGTCCCTGTCAATTTCAGCGTGCCGGGAGGAACAGAACAAAGGTTAATTATACTGTCAGTACATAGGCGTTGGCGTTTTTGGATGGAGCAACGTACAAAACAATTTGCTGGCATGCTTTTGCAATGCATACATACTACATGGAGCGAAAGTGCTGCTTTTTCCATCACGTCAAAGAATCAAGTCCAATCGGTCCACAGTTTTGAAAGGGTCAAGGGAAGGGTCCACAAGGATTATCTAATGCAGTCTCTAATGGCACGCTCCACAAGGAAAATCAAGCCGAAGGACAATTGGTACTGCCACGGATATGCTGTTCCACGTGAAGAGGCAAGAATCAATTCTTCTACGGAGCGCTACTTTTTGCTCCTTGCTTGATTGAAGGCAAATAAAACAAACAGAAGACCGTGCTTGGAGGAAACTTTTTGAAAAGTATTTTATGGGCCGCCCGGTCCGTCCCGAGTCAAACCCGCAGCTGCAAGCTATCATTGCGTCCAGCTCCGAGTCACCTGCCTCGAGTCGCCAACCACAGACCAGACACGGCCGCGCCTCTTCAACCCACTGCTGCCGCGGGTGCACCATGTCGACCTGCTAGAGCGCCCTCGTTGCAGCATCCGAGCACATGCAAAGCCACTATTACGACCGTGTTTAAAGCCACCCCTACTGGAGTCGCCTGAGCCGCCCAGTTGCCAGCTGGGCCGTCCCGCGTCAAGCCGCCACCGGAGAGCAGCCGTCCACTTCATTGCATGCCTGCGCATCAAGCAGCCCCGACGGCCTCGTCCTACTGGAGCGGCCATTGAGCCGCCAGATGACAAAAGTTATGCAAGGACCAGCAGGAGAGAAGAGGTTAATTAAACGAAGCGATCCAGCAAGACGGACAAGAATTCGTGTGTCGCCGAGTGTACCATCACTTCTACAGCGTGCTGCTTCTTCTTCCCATCAAAAAACAGCGGCGTTTCAGCCTCAAAAGCTGATCCCACGTGCATCAAGATATCAAGTGGAGTATTACTTGGACTCGAATATGGATTAAGTGCAAAGGACAAAAAAGGAAAAGGACACGTACGGAAGTTGCTAGCTAGCAAGTATGTTGCATGGTTCTCTCGTGAGCAGTGTTGGGCTCCCCAACCAACGCCATACCGCCGCGCCAGAGGCTGCCGCCTCCGCTGCCGAAGCCCGACGTTGTGGTCTCATCTTGCTGGGCGTAAGTCGCCGGCGCTGATCATCCTTCGCTGATGTCTGCCGCCGGGTTGAACCAGTTCTGCTGCCACAAGTTGCCGCCACCAAGTTACCTCGCTGGCGTGTCGAGCCACCCCGGCCACGCCGCCTCGACAAATTGCACAACAGATGTCTACGGATGTAACCAGATCTATTCAGCTCAAGAGTTTTCTGCTGGCGTTTTTATTGCGTCACTTCCAACAATCTTTTGAGTCGCCATGACGCGCGATTCAGACAGCAGACGTGCGATTCAAAAACTCAGGTGTTTAAAAAGGGAAGCGGGAGTTCAACTTGCACGAGCGACCCACCTCCGGATCAGTCTTCGTGATTGACTCGCCCGTCAGCACCAATTTACCACGCCGCGTCCTGTGCACCCGTGAGCGACTTCAACTTCACCTAACGATTATCAATTTCATGACGGATTATTTCCGGCCTGGCACATCAGGTGATATCCATCTAAAATATATTTTATTGGTACATATTATTTTTTGTCAAAGAGCAGTTTATCTTTGTCTTGGTCTGCAACATTGTTGATGCAGGACAATTGTTCACTACATCAAAACGACGTGGTTAACTTGCCCGTCCGCGCCGGTTTACAACACCGCGGCCGGTTCATCTGTTTGAGCCACTTCTGACGTGGAGGTCATCTTTTCCGTCCGCCTCTCGCGGCCTGGTCTACATCAACACACCGGGCCGCACCTGTCTGCATGAGCTATTTATTGCGTATGAGCAAGTCACAACTTGGGTAGCCCGGTTTTCTTTCAGTAAATTGGAGGCAAGTTATCATCAGCCACCATCTGCGCTGGATGGTTCAATGGACATGCGCACAAATCACTGCCATTACAGTTTGGTCAACTTCAAATAGCCAGTTGGAAGGAGCCATTGGCCGAGTTGCGGACACGGCTCATACGGGATCATTTATAACCCACCGCAGTCACCTCAGCCTTATGTGGATTCACATCACGTTATCAACATCAATGATATATACCTTCTGCTATGGTCAAACACGGAGAATCCCAAGCCAACTCCTCGAGTCACCTTGACACTCGGGGGCTACAATGATATGAATCAGCAAATCTTGCCAGTTTCAGCCGGTTTAAGAAACCCAGGACGATGGAGGGAAAGATAACCCGATCCCGGAGGCTACTGTTATTTGAAGGCCGTCAGAAAATTCCCGGCTTAGAAAGTATATGACAATTACAAAATCCCGGCTCAATGAAGAAGTTCCGGGTCATCAGAAAAGATTCCGGTTTAAAATCCGGCTCGAGGGAAGCCAGTCTCACTGAAGCTCTCAAATCCGGTTTAAGAATTTCCGGTTCAAAAAGGAATTAACTTCTCGCAAGTTTGAATTTAAAGGCCATCAGAAAATTTCCGGCTGAAAATGAAGATTCCGGTTTAAAATCCGGTTCAAGGGAAAGATGTCTCCCACAAAGCTTTGAAGCTCACAATATCCGGTTTAACGTCCGGCTCAAGAAGGATTTATCTCTTGCAAAAAGTTAAAGGGTGCCAAAGAGGACCTGATGCCATGATGCGCGGTTCAAACATGGGTATCATGCCTTATTGGCTTATCATGTTATTGATCACTTGGGGGCTTGGTCATGTCTGAACCATAGTCAGACCTCTTGATCGGCGCAATGCCACAATATCACTTGGGTGGCTTGGTCGCGTCCGAACCAATGCAACACCTTTTGATAGGCGAAAGCCACCAGATCACTTGGGGACATGGTCAAGTCTGAACCAGTCACGCCTCTTGATCGGCCTAAGGCCACAGAATCACTTGGGGGCTTGGTCGAACCCGAAGCATTGCCATGCCTTTTGATTGGCATAAATGCCACAGTTTCATTTGGGGACCTGGCTGACTTGAACCATCACCACACCTATTGGGGGCTTGGTCCTGTCCGACCATGGTAACACCATCTGATCAGCTCAATAAAGCATCTTTCTTGCAAACGGTTTTATCATTGCCTTTTGCTTCAGTCTTTTTCTTAAATGACTATTATTTTTGTTGCGTTTTTTAAAACCGACAAGCGTTTTAAACCGGTTCAAAACTGTCAATTGACGGAACACGGTTAAATCTTAATCCGGAGACTATCTGCCTGGTTTGATTTTATGTTACCATCTTATTATGGAGTAAACCGATGTCCATTAACCCGGCTTGGCTTTCAAGTACAAGTTGTCAGTACATGATCAAATCATAATTCGGAGACTGTCAGCCCGGTCTGGTTTGACTACGAGTCGCCAGTATTATATATAGTTAAACCGGTGTTTATCACAACCCGGCATGGTTTTATCATAAACCGGCACAGTATGAAAGGAGTTATCATTAGTCAAGATTGGGGTTATCACCCTTACTACAAAAAGTTGGTAAACCAATGATGTGATTCAATGTCACAGGTATGATATATTTCATATTCGATTATTCTTAAGTGTAGCCTTGGTTATAAACCTAGGTTATATGTTGGGCATTATGACCCGTCCGGCGGTAAACCGCCAGGACACTTTAAACTTGTTGTATGCAGAGACAGGTTGAATAAAGCATGATGATAAATTATCCGGTGTTTATTAAATCGGCCTGGCTTTAAGAATATAAGTCGCCAGTATATGATGAGAAATTATCCGGTGTTTGTTAACCCGGCCTGGCTTTGGACTATAAGTCGCCAGTACATATTTGGATTGCGCCATTGGAATCATGCGCTTATAAATCATTGGTTATATTATTCAAATAGCCAAACTTGGCTGAATTTTCATTATGATATTGAATGAATAAGGTTTTTCATACCAGATTATATTATCTTGAATAGCCAACATGACTGGATTTTTATTATGGTTATTAATATTATGATTGAGGTTTTCAAAGTCGCTTTAGCGCAATGGATATTATTTTGTTGATGAATATGATTTATTCTGCAATGGAAGGAATAGTCCCGAGTCGCTGCAGGCTTACGACCCGGTACTTGGGGGCTACATTATTCAAATTGAGATTACATCGAATAAGCAAGTCCCATGTCACTGCCAGCATGCACCATGGCACTTGGGGGCTAATGCAAAGTCATTGTTTGCTTACCTTATTGAAGACCCGACTTATCACATCGTAATGAGCTGGCCCTTGGGGGCTACCAATTGCTCCTGTCAACAATTGAAGGTACAAAGCTTTTTATTCATTATATTGAAGGGTCCTCTGCTCAGTTGGTAAAGCACAAGGCTCTTAACCTTGTGGACGTGGATTCAAGTCCCATGATGGGGGTTACATCATATGATGTTATTTTCATTGAAGTATATATCAAGTCCCAGCTCAATATTATCTTACTGAGCCGGCCCTTGGGGGCTACACATCATTGCTCAAATCTACATGATTATACCTACAAAGTCCCTGCTCATTATTGCATAATGACCCGGCCCTTGGGGGCTACACTGGTTGAAGTTTTTATGAGTATAAGACAATTACAAGTCCCAGGTTGCTGCAAGCATGACAACCCGGCGCTTGGGGCTACATAATATGGACTTAAGTGGCAGTATTTATATTGAAGCAAGTCTTAAGCCATCACTTTGTTCTGCTCAAGACTTGGGGGCTATAGGAGGAGGAAATGACAAGGACTTAAGGATGATCAGATGCCGGTTTACAAGAATCCTTAACCCGGAACACAACCCGACAAATTTGTTCTTGAGTTTATGTTGCAAATCAGTTTAACATGGATGAATCCAAATTAAACTGGGGGCTAATGTCGGGGATATACCCCGCGGTATAAACCGCCGGATGTATGACCCGGCTAGAGTTTGGCGATTCACCGGCGACCCACTTGGACCTAGCGGTTTAAGATTCATTGGTAATCCGGCAGGCGGGTCAGAGGAGCGACAAGACTCGGTGGCCCAACGGGCGGTTTATGGAAGGCCGGATCACGCTATGGTGGGCCGGTTTATGAGGAAAGCACAAGAAATATTCCCTTACAAAGGAAGCAAGACTAGGACTCCACTTGTAATAGAGTAATCCTAGTCCAACTAGGAATAGTCATGTAAACCGCCCCTTCAACATATATAAGGAGGGGTAGGGCTCCCCAAAGAGGGACATGCTACAAGAAAGAAGAAACAATCTCTAGGGCTAGACACAACTAGAGGAGAGCCGGTTTACGGCGACTCCCTCGTGATGATAATGAGACCTAGCCTCAAACAGCATGTAGGGTTTTTACCGGATGATGTTTCCTGGGGCCCGAAGCTGTCTAAATCCTTGTCTTGTGTGTTGATCCGCCCTGCGTCTCTCGTCCCACTCAACCCCTCTCATGCTACCACATAGATGCGTTGGCCTCGCGACGAAGTCTTGACACTAGGACATCTGCCGTGACAATTCCACGACAAACCCCTTGAACCGAGCTGACATCTTAAGGACGGCATTACAATATGCCGCCATTTTCGGATCTTGGGCATCAAAGTCTCCATTTATTTGAGATATTGCGAGGTTTGAATCCCTGCGCACTTCTAGGCGCTGAATGCCCATGGAGACGGCCTTCCGAAGACCATGCAATAGAGCCTCGTATTTGGCTACATTGTTGGAGTCTTTGTATAATATCTGGAGTACGTATTGGACTGTATCTCCAGTGGGGGATGTGAGGACAACACCTGCTCCCAGACCTGCCAGCATTTTAGAGCGGTCAAAGTGCATGATCCAGTTGGAGTATGGGCCATACTCTTTAGGGAGTTCGACCTCTATCCATTCAGCGATGAAGTCCGCCAGTACTTGGGATTTAATAGCTCGCCGTGGTTTATATGTGATGTCGAATGGGAGGAGCTCTATGGCCCACTTGGCAATCCGACCCATAGCATCGTGGTTGTTTATTATGTCATTAAGTGGTACTTCAAAGGCCACCGTGATTGAACACTCTTGAAAATAGTGTCGTAGTTTCCGGGATGCCATGAAGACCGCATATGCTATTTTTTGATAATGTGGGTACCGAGATTTGCATGGCGTGAGGACAGTAGATACGTAGTATACCGGCTTCTGAACCAGAAATTTGTGTCCGTCCTCCTCTCGCTCGATGACGAGCACCATGTTCACAACTTGGTGTGTTGCAGCTATGTATAACAACATGGGTTCACCAACATTCGACGCGGCCAGGATTGGGTTGCTCGCTAAAAGAGCCTTTATTTCCTCCAGTCCGGCCGTCGCCGCGTCCGTCCACTCGAAGTGTTCGGTTCGTTGAAGAAGGTGGTAATGTGGCAATTCCTTTTCTCCTAATCTGGAGATAAAGCAGCTTAAAGCTGCCATGCATCCAGTTAGCTTCTGGATTTGTTTGAGATCTGTTGGGGTAGCCAACTACGACAAAGCTCGGATTTTAGCTGGGTTTGCTTCAATTCCTCTATTAGAAATGATGAAGCCCAAGAGCTTTATGTCGGGGACGCCGAAAACACATTTTTCTGGATTGAGCTTAATGTGGTATGCTCGGAGGTTATCGAGCGTGAGCCTTAGATTGTCTACTAAAGATTCGGCGTGTCTAGTCTTGATGACTACATCGTCGACATATGCTTCAACTGTTTTGCCGATTTGTTTCTCTAGGCATGTTTGAATCATGCGCTGGTAGGTAGCGCCAGCGTTTTTAAGCCCTAAAGGCATAGTTTTGAAGCAGAAAGGCCCGTATGGGGTGATAAATGCTGCTGCGGCTTAATCGGACTCTACCATCTTGATTTGATGGTATCCGGAGTATGCGTCGAGGAAACACAATGAATCGTGTCCCGCGGTGGCGTTGATAATTTGATCGATGCGTGGGAGAGGGAAGGGATCCTTAGGGCAAGCCTTGTTGAGGTCTTTGAAATCAACACATAGGCGCCAGGATTTATCCTTCTTTGGTACCATCACCAGGTTTGCTAGCCAATCCAGGTGTTTTATTTCTCTGATGAATCCGACCTCGAGTAATTTGGCTAGTTCCTCTCCCATAGCTTGTCATTTGGGTTCTGAAACAGCGTCGTAGTGCTTGCTTGACCGGCTCGTGCCCCTTCAGTATGTTAAGGCTGTGTTCGGCCAGCCTGCGTGGGATCCCCGACATATCAGAAGGGTGCCAAGCGAAGATATCCCAGTTCTCGCGTAGGAACGCCCACAGTGCAGCGTCGACTGTGGGGTCCTGCTGTGCCCCGATGGATGCTGTCTTTGAGTAATCTGTTGGGTGGACTTGGAATTAGACTATTTCGTCCGCCGGTTTAAAGGAGGTGGACTTGGGTCGCTTATCGAGTATCACATCGTCCCTATCCACTTTGGAGCGTAATGCAGTTAATTCTTCCGCCGCGAGGGCTTCAGGCAATACTTCGAGGTCTAAGGCAACTGTTTTATTTTTGGTGCGGAGTGCTGTGTCCAGATCACTGGCAAGGGTGATAATTCCTTTGGACCCTGGCATCTTGAGCTTCATGTATCCGTTATGGGGTATAGCTTGGAAGCTGGTGAACGCATCCCGCCCTAAAAAGGCGTGATATCCACTGGTGATGGGGGCCACCTAAAGGGTTATCTCTTCGGATCGAAAATTCTCCGGCGTGCCGAATACCACATCAAATGTGATTTTTCCAGCGCATCTTGCCTCCTGGCTAGGAATAATTCCTCAGAAGGTTGTGCTTCTTTGCTCAATGCGTCTCCTGTCTATTTCCATTTTGTTGAGAGTTTCCTCGTAAATGAGGTTTAGCCCGCTACCACCGTCAATGAGCACTTTGGTAAGCCGGAAGCCGTCCATGATTGGACTGAGGACCAAAGCGGCCGGTGCCCGGACTGTTCTAAATTGCCGTTCGTCACTGGCGCTGAAAGTTATCGCCATGTCGTTCCAGGGGTTTATTGCTGCGACTTGGCAGACTTCAATGAGGGCGCGGAGTGCTCTCTTGCGCCGGTT
Organism: Triticum timopheevii; assembly: GCA_963921465.1. NCBI lineage: Eukaryota > Viridiplantae > Streptophyta > Magnoliopsida > Poales > Poaceae > Triticum > Triticum timopheevii. The sequence goes on from OY997264.1 coordinate 658,065,806, forward strand.
ACCTGAGGCGAAAGTCTCGAAGACTGTTAATACTATAGTGTTATGCTTTTTGGGATGTTGCTTTGCGGTGTTTTTTATGAGGAGATCCTTGCCGCTCTTGGCCACCTGTCAGAGTATCCAACATGCTCTAAGGCTGTGTGTTGGTACGGTATCCGGTGTGGTGTGTATTTTGCATGGCTATCGAGCCACCCTTCCAAAACAGTTGTGCGCCCTGTAGTGGGCTTTGATTTCTTCGAGATTGGGTCGGGCGACCTACGAGGGTACACCCTTTTTTTTCGGATGAGGGGTTTAGCGAGAACCAGTGGATCCCAAAAGGCCTAGGTTTTCCATGCACTTTCCATCACACAAGACTTCTGTACTATGGTCGCCAAGTCATCGAAGCGTGATATATGACGGTTATTTATGGCGTTAAGTAGTCCCTTGTCCCTGCAATTTTTGCAGAATAATGAGATTGCGTCTACGTCGCAACAATCCTTGACCTTGTCTTTGACAATGAGGAACCTGGCCCAAAAGTGATGTACCGTCTCTTGGGACTGTTGTCTAATGCGTGAAAGATCGCTTGAGTCTGGGTGGGTGGGTGGATTTAAGTCCGAACCCAGATCCGGTTCGTGACCCAAAACTTGAGGGGTTTCTGAGCTTAATAGTTTGGACTCCAGGATATAAACCAATTTTTCAGGCCCACAGTCCGATTCTATGTTCGGAGTTTGGGGCGCGTCTTCCCGCGGGTATGTATCCGGCTTGGTAAGCTCAGAAATCCGGACATATTTCGTCCTCAATATGGGAGAAGAGTTGTTGGATCGCTCCTCAACCACCGCTATTTGATGGGTTATCGGCGGAGATTCAGTCTCTCTCTGATCGAGTTTAAGCCTAATCCAATCATAGTCCGAAGCGACTCCCAGTATGACGATGCGATCCAGGGGTCCGTTTAAAGACGATAACTCCGTTGAATCCATCTACTTAGCATATTCCGAGCTGACGCGGAGGCGATTTTCGATGACTTGACAAGTCATGGTTGGCCCGACGGCCGAATGGGCGGTCAAGACGAAGCCGCCCAGCCGAAGAGTTTGGCCTGAGGCTAGAGCTCCCCCGGAGGTGATGTTGTCCTCGATGACAAGACGAGCCATCAACCCTATCTTCGACGTCACAGTGGAACTCTCAATGAAATCACCAATGTCAGTGTCAAAACTAACGGATCTCGGGTAGGGGGTCCCGAACTGTGCGTCTAAGGCTAATGGTAATAGGAGGCGGGGGACACAATGTTTACCCAGGTTCGGGCCCTCTCGATGGAGGTAATACCCTACTTCCACTGGTAGAAAATGGGGCAATGGTCCAGGCAGGGCCAGCCCATTAGTCCTGGTTCAGTCCAGAACCGGGACCAATGGGGGCATTGGACCCGGTTCGTGAGCCCCGGGGGCCGGCCGGGCCACGTGGGCCATTGGTCCCGGTTCGTCTGTACTTTTTGGTCCCGGTTGGAGGGACGAACCGGGACCAATGGGCCTCGCTCCTGGCCCACCACCATTGGTCCCGGTTGGTGGCATGAACCAGGACCAAAGGCTGCCCTTTAGTCCCGGTTCATGCCAACAACCGGGACTAAAGGGTTGGTCCTCGTTGCGGCCAGAGTTTAGTCCCACCTCGCCAACCGAAGGGGGCTCACACCGGTTTATAAGCCCCTCCCTCTCTGCCTTGTTGAGCTCCTCTCAAAATGAAAATAGATGCCCTTATACAGGGAATTTGACCTAAATTCATACTGAATTTCTCTGAAGTTAGTAGAAATTTATTATGAATTTAGGTTGAATTCTCTCTATAAGCGCATCTATGCTCATTTTTTTAGTAAAGTTAATAACAACTATTTTTTCTTCTATTTATTTCTGAGTAGTTTTTTATATAGTTTTTTCTTTCTTTTATGCTATATTTATTTTTTTCTATTTATTTTTGAGTTGTAATAAGTCATTAAAAATAAGCATCTATGCTCATTTTTTTAGTAAAGTTAATCACAACTATTTTTTTCTTCTATTTATTTCTGAGTTGTAATAAGTCATTAAAAATAAGCATCTATGCTCATTTTTTAGTAAAGTTAATCACAACCATTTTTTCTTCTATTTATTTCTGAGTTGTAATAAGTCATTAAAAATAAGCATCTATGCTCATTTTTTTGGTAAAGTTAATCGCAACTATTTTTTCTCCTATTTATTTCTGAGTTGTAATAAGTCATTAAAAATAAGCATCTATGCTCATTTCTTAAGTAAAGTTAATCACGACTATTTTTTCTTCTATTTATTTCTGAGTAGTTTTTTATATAGTTTTTTTTCTTCTATATTTATTTTTGAGTTGTAATAAGTCATTAAAAATAAAAAAAAGGCGCAATGCTCGTTAATTAGCTTCAATCCTTTCGGAATAGTGTAAACTGCACTGCACACAGCTCCGTGCAGTCTACCCTAATCCTTTCGGAATTTTTATGATTTTTTTCTGTTGTAATTTTTTTCATAGAATTTTAATGATTTTTTGTTCATAGTATTTAGAAAAAGGAAAAAAATAAGAAGAGAAAGTGTTTAATATAATTAGTTAGAAAAATACTAGTTTATTTTTAGTAAGTACTACTTGATTTTATTTATAGTAAGTGCTTCATATATAGTTGAACTAGCTAGTTGATTTAATAAACTACTTTATTTTACTATACATAGAAGTAGTTTGTTTTTAGTAAGTACTACTTTATTTATTTATAGTAAGTGCTTAGTAGTTGAACTAGCTAGTTGATTTAATTAATAAAACTACTTTATTAAACTATATATAGAAGTAGTTCCCGCATCGACGTCGGCGATGGCTATCCCGCATCCTCGTCATCGTCGACTCGGCGGTGGAGGCCTGCTTGATCAGGGCCATGTTCGGGACTGGGCTCCGCCGGGCTGGTATTGGGATGTGCTACCTTCCGGGGGACGTAGGTTGGTGAGGAGGCAGCCCGTTGTTGACCCGAGCCTTGTTTGGTGGCGGTCGCGTGGGCCAGTGATGGTGCCGAGGCTTCCGGACACCGCGGAGGTGGTACATCACCGTGTCAGCGAGGAGGACGAGCACGTCCGTCGCTACATGGTTGCATTGGAGGACAGGTTCGACAATACCTGGCAGGTTCTTCAGGGATCTCACTGGAGCTATGATCCTGTGATGGTTCCTTATCTATGGGTGTCCACCGCCCGCGACGATACCCGTCGGGCGCTACGGTTCTAGTTGTATTAGTGATGCTATATTAGTGATAATATTCGACGATGTATGGACACCAAGAGATGATGTACTTTTGCTTATAATTATTGAATGCATGCTAATTTGAATACTACTTTATTTTAAGATCTGGTTTTGCTTATTTTATGATTTGGTTTTGCTTATTGAATGCTCATATTGGATAAGTTCTCCTTCATTCCCGTGTGCTAGACAATTTGGTGTAATAATGCAGTCGGGAATGAAAGGAGGAGCTACGTACATCACTGATAGTCAATCCGTGATTAATAATAATAATCTACTTTAATATTTGAATTATCAACATAGGCCGGAAATGTCGTACTCGGATGACGAAAACCGCCCGGGGGAGTGCGACTGGTGCCACGACGACCGAGGTATGTGCAACAGGTTCATTGAGCTGGACGAAGATCAGCGCATCAGCATTAAGCTCGAGGAGATCTTCGATGTTCATACGGTACGCAACAACGATCATAGTTTTTTTCGTAATTAAGCACGACTTCAACTATTTTAACATGTATTTTTCATCTTTTCCAATTCGACTAGCTTATCCCATGCTATGCAAGACGCTATGTCTTGGAGAGGATGGGTTTTGAAGACCATGAAAGTATGGAAACCAAAAAGATTATCCTAAGTACCCATCATGGTGTGGATTTTCAAGTAAAGCTGTACAATGCTGAGAGTGTAACCCATTTTGGTTGCAAAAATTGGGAAGCACTTTGCAAGATGTATGGTTTTGATGAGGGTATGCTTGTCACCATGGATCTTGGTGATCCTACAATCGAGCACGAGAGACCTTCGATTTTGGTCCATGTGGATACACCTCCAATTCTTCCCCCATGTGAGCTTAACATAGTTATTAAGTAATTTATATTGTTTATTTCAAAATAGTTGAAAACTTATTTCCATTGACAGCTTATTTTCATTCTTCAAAGAATGTGCGGAAGATGGTAGACAGAACCTACTACACCGAAGGCTCCGAATTAACTGATCAGGAGAAAAATCATCTGGTCGCATTTTGTACTGATCTTGAGAATTACAATATCTACAATCAAACTCCTCAACATTATGGTCAATACGTATCACTAGTGCATGTGTTGACCTACGGTAACTACCATGGAGATACCCTGGTAAGATTTTTTACTATTATGACATCCGCGCATCTTTTTGCACACTTCTAAAACTAGTACATCATTGCTAACTACGAAGTTATTACTATGTTTTTCAACAGATAATCCCAAATGATTGTGTGCCTCATCTGATGTATACGCACGGTACCCTTCATGTTTTGAACATACAACTAGGTCTTCCTACGAATCTCAACTGTCCATACCGGGTTTCTAAAAGAAGTGGAGACATGACAATCAAATAATGGAAAAAATGAATGGACAGTCGTAAGGAGCTTCTTGGAAGCAAAAGGCAGCGAAGGGCAAGAATTGGAGACAAGATGATCGCCATTCTTCATCATGGAGAGTCAGGGTCAATATTGTTTTATGCTATTTTACCTTAAAGGTATTTAGGTCCTACCTGCTACTGATGATCATGTGCTAAGAACAATTATGTAGGGTTGGGTTCGATGACTATGAGGATGATGATCGTATGACTTATTATTAATAACGAGTAGAAGTTGTATGATGATGCATGATTAGTAGGGCTTGTTATTATATATGATGATGTATGATGCAAGCATGCATGAGTTATTATATCAGCGGGTGAAATGAACATAGCAGCAGCTTGGTAAACCAAGGACGAAGATATAAGAGAGGACACTTCTCTCTATTAGCTAGCTAATAAAAACCTAAAAATAACCCCCAAAACCCCTAAAGCAGCCACTTTTTTTTAAAAAAATAGAAAAACATCGACTTTTGGTCCCGGTTGGTGCCACCAACCGGGACCAAAGGCCCCCCTGACTGGGCTCGGCGCACCGGCCACGTGGAGGCACATCTGTCCCGGTTCGTGTTTGAACCGGGACTAAAGGGTGGAGGTATTAGTAACGACCCATTAGTCCCGGTTCATGAACCGGGACTAAAAGCCCTTATGAACTGGGACAAATTTTCCCCTTTTCTACTAGTGTTCCTGCTTGATTAATCTTGATGATATGAGTATTACAAGAGTTGATCTACCACGAGATCGTAGAGGCTAAACCCTAGAAGCTTGCTTATGATGATTATGATTGTGATCGTCCCTCTAAGGACTAAACCCTCCAGTTTATATAGACACCGGAGGGGGCTAGGGTTTACACGGAGACGGTTACAAAGAAGGAAATACAATATCTGGATCGCCAAACTTGTCTTCCACGCAAAGGAGAGTCCCATCCGGACACGGGACGGAGTCTTGAGTCTTGTATCTTCACGGTCCAACAGTCCGGCCAAACTATATAGTCCGGCTGTCCGGATACCCCCTAATCCAGGACTCCCTCAGAGGGGAAACCCTCACTACTAAGAAAAATATTATACATAGAGACTTATCAGTAGCGCTTGTTAAAACAAAGCGCTACTGCTGCCACTACTAGGAAAAACCTTATACACAGAATCTTACCACCAGTGCTCTTTAAAATACGGCGCTACTGCTATTTAGCAGCAGCGCGTGTCACCAAAACGCGCTGCTGAAAGATAAATAGCAGTAACACGTCTGCTGTAAACAGTGCTACTGCTATAATTGCCATGACCTCGCTACCAAGCTATCGATAACACTAGAGCCTTATTCCATACCGCGCTACTGCTATTGGTATTAGCAGTAGCCCCTTTTGATAAAGCTCGCTACCGCTATGTTAGTGCACACCTAAGTTTAGTACCACCTCGCTCCGCGAATAGGGTGTTTACCACCTTAAATATGTTATTTCTCAAACTATCACAACCACTTGGTCTCCATTGAACTCTATATGTAGAATCTGTGGCTGCAATATGAGTCTTCTCCGGTTCCTAAACCGGTGAGGACTCATATTGACAATTTAGATTGTACACAAAAAGATCATTGATGACCAATGTATTTTTGCATGCTTACACATAGCAGTAGCACGTTTTATGGGACGGCGCTACTGCTAGGGTGTTTAGCAGCAGCGCGTTTCCCAGAAGTGCGCTACTGCTAAAGCCATCCTGTCTTCCCCACCAGGCCCCCCTCACTCTCCTCTCTCTGCTCCACTCACTCTTCCCCGCACCCTGTCGTCTGCCGCCTCCGCATTGCCGCCCGTTGCTGACGCCATCGCCCTCCCTCCTCCATCCCGCCGCCGTTGCCCCCTCCCTCCCTAGCTTGCTCCTCCATCCCGCTGGCGTCGCCCCCCCGCCGTCACCGCCACTTCGAGGTAGCTTCTCCTACCTCCCTCATCCTCCTTCCCACATGTTCACTCCTTCCTCCCACTCCTCCCTCCCTCCTTCCTACCCTCCTCCTTCCCTTCTCTCCGTTCTTGTACAATGTAGGTAGTTTAAATGTAGATTTTAGAATGTAGACATTGTAGAATGTAATTGTAATAGAATAATTTTTAGCCTATTTTAGGTGTTTTGAATATAATAGGAAATTTTAGGTCTTTTGATTAGAAATTTTAGTAATGGAAAATTTTAGTTGGTAGAATTTGAAAAAAAGTTCTGTACTTGTTATATTATGAACTTAGGGCATATTTTTAGCGTTTAGTAAAAGAAATAGTAATAGTGGATGATGATGTAGATGTTTTAGGTATAGAACATTTTGAATAGATGATGATGTAGATATTTCAGTAGAACTAGTTTATTTAGTGTTGCTCAAGAATTGCTCATATGATGTAGATATAAACATGTATATCCACTACTAGGTAAAAGCTTACAGGCAGATGCTTACTAGTAGCGAGGGTTTATAACCCTCACTACTGCTACTTACTAGTAGCGGGGTTTTTTACCCCTCGCTACTACTAAGTTGATACTAGTAGCGTGGGGTTTTAACCCGCGCTACTACTAAGCGGTCTCTACCGTGCCCTCCCAGGACATGCCATAGTAGTACCAAGGGGTACAAACCCGCGCTACTACTAAGTTGATAGTAGTAGCGTGATTTTATACCCCTCGCTACTAGTAAGTATGAGGTAGGTGAAATCCCCGTATCCTCGGCCGAATCCCTCCTCTCTCTCTCACTTTCCCCTTCTGTCACTTTCCTCGTCTCTCCCTCATACTCCAACGGTGGCCGCCACTGGTACACTCTGCTTTCTTCCCCCTCCCTCTCCGAGATCCCTCCGATGGGCGATCGCCGGAGCTCCTCGCTGCCGCCAAGATGCAGAAGCGTGACCTCGGCATCCTCCTCCTCGCCTCCGTCACCGTCTTCTTGTCACTCTAGGCTAGCCCTCCTCCTTCCCCCTCTTCGATTCGATCCGGAACCCTACCTGACCCATCCCCCTCCTCCTCCGGTAGCACGAGGGAGACTTCTCATTCCGGGAGACGTGGTACCACCTCTCGGACGATGAGTTCCCGATCAAGCATGACGTGCACCGCCTCCCGCTGCCGCTCGTCGCCGACCTCAACGATGACGGCCGCCGCGAGGTGCTGCTCCCCATGCACGATGCCAAGATCCAGGCCCACCAGTTCCCGGCCCACGCAGGGCTTGCCTCCGCAGTCACCCTCGACGGCTTCCACGAGGCACGTGTCATGGCCGAGATCTCCTGCTCCCGGCCAACGTGCGTCATGGGGTCGTGATTTTTTTAGGTTTTTAAAATTAATAGTAGTAGCGCGGGTCACACACACGCGCTACAAATAGTTAGTAGTAGCGCGTTCGAACCTGTGCTACTACTAACACACGTACTAGTAGAGCGGGATGCACCGCGCTACTACCACTAGTTAGCTGTAGCGCCGTAGTAGTAGCGTAGGCACCCGTGCTACTACTAGCTTTTAACCCGCACTACTACTAGGCTTTTTCCTAGTAGTGATCTAGTGTTGCTCAAATAGGATGTGTGCTTGCCCAAGTGACCATGTTTGCAGGTAACACCTCCGAGTTACCTATATTTTGCCGGAGTGTTGATTAATTTTCGTTCCGGCAAATTTCAGGCGCTCGAGTACTTTTTTAGCAAAGGTCATGCCAGATATTTCCTCTGAAGTGGATCATTAATCCTTTTCTAATATTTCTTTAGGAAAATGGCACCACCACCACCACCACCATGTAGACTGTGCAAGTCAAGATGCGCTAGCAGCCTTGCAATTGACACGTTGTTCGACATCTACTTCCAGGCGAGTTTTCTTCCTGCGGTGGTAACAAAATATATGAAACTTGTAACAACTATTTTGTTTTTAGTGTTATTGGAATTAATGCATTGTGTATACACAGATTGTCCCATGAAATGTGAGGTTGGAATTCGACAAGCTGACTGGAGACATTGTGACCGTTGAGGCTCCTGGGGGCCCCTACACTATGGAGGTCGAGAAAGGACGAAATATGTCGCACATGGGTGGAGATGGATGGGACCGTTTCATCTCCCACATGGGTGTCACTGGTGGTGAGTTGATCAGCTTCTCCTTCAGACCAGAAAGACCCAAGCTGGCCGTCATTTATCTCAACACGGATGAAGATGATGAGGACCCACTTGATGAAGCCATCTATACTCGAAGAATAAGGATGAGCGAGGAGGAGGTGTGTAATCTATGGGACATAATTCCGCCGCATGCTGACTTTGTCGGGGTGCCATTCGTGACCCGCCTGACAAGTACCATGGTTGATCGGCATGTTATGGTATGTTATACTTACTGTAGTAATTTCATTATATGCTTTATTGTTATACTTACAAATGCAAATTATCTGTATGTAGAATCCGATGATATGCATAGTGTTGAATCCAATGATATGCTTAGTGTAGAATCTGATTACATGCTTACTTAGTGTAGAGTCCAACGATATGCGTAGTGAATCCGATGATATGCTTAGTGAATCCGATGATATGCTTAGTGTAGAGTCCAATGATATGATGTGTAGAAGCTAGCCAATGGCATGCTTAATTAGTATAGAGACTAATGACATGCTTATTGTCCGATCGATGACATGCTTACTGCCTGATCCATACTTATTAGTAGAATTCCAGCTTAGTAGAAATATGGTACTGTTTTTGATAGTGTAGAAATCTATACGTAGTAGAAATATATTTGCAAGAGTATGTGCGAGGCTACTTATTAATTGATATGTTTTTCTTATTCAGAAATGCAAAAGATCCTATCTGTGAGTTGTGGTATCGAGCCTGATGAAGAAGGCTCTGTTGGAATACTCCTTACCGCAAGGGGTTCTATCACCACCTATGCATACGACGTGGACATGAACGGTCGCGCACACTTTAGCTCGGTTGGAAGGAAGAACTTCCTCGTTGGCAAGAATCTTCGTGTTAGAAAGGCCATCCTAATTACCATCAGGAACACCCACCGCCATGGCTTGAGGATGATGGTCGTTGTCGATATCATCTAGAAGTACATATGTGTGTGGTTGTATGACTAACCCAAATAGGATGCTATATGTTGTATGACTACCTAGTACTACTTATCATATATGCTACTGTATGAACCATATATATGTGCGAGGATGGATGTTGACTATATATGAGTACCTATAATGCTTAATAATATTGTATGACTACTGTATAACTATATGGTATTGTGGTTAATGATATTGTTATATGGTATATGTGAAATTGCAGTTTATTGAAACGGGATATTGTTCCAGATCAATAGGAAGCAGGGAAAAAATGTTGAATGATACAACAGTAGCACGGGGAAAGAAAAACGCTACAACTACTTAATAGTAGCGAGTGTGGGAAAAACGCTACTGATATAGTCAATAGTAGTAGTGCTGGTACATACAACTCTACTACTATCTGTTAGCAGTAGCGCCTTATTAGTAGCGCGACCACCCGCGCTACTGATAGCGTTAAAACCCGCAATTCTACTAGGGTTTTCCCTAGTAGTGTATGTAACAGTAGCACGGGACGAAGCAGCATGCTACTGCTACCCAAATAGCAGTAGCGCTTCCCTCATAAAACACGCTGCTACTATGACTGTTCTAACCGTTGCTGCCAGGCTTGGTATACTAGTAGTGCCCTTCTAGAAACCGCGCTACTGCTAACAAAATAGTAGCAGCGCGTTTTAATGCGACAGTGCTGCAACTAAATAAAGGAAAAGAAAAGAAAAAAAGGAAAGGAAAAAAGAAAAGGAAAATTAAAGGAAAAGAAAAAAATGAAAGCAACAGCAGCAACGCGTTTTGATGAAAGCGCTATAGCTACTTTAGCTATAGCGCGTTTTAACTAACAAGCTCTATAGCTAACTTATCTTTAGAAGTAGCATGTTCTTTAAAAAAGCGCTATCGCTAAGTAGCTATAGAGCTTGTTGGGTAAAAGCGCTACTACCAAGTTTGACTTGCCCCTGCGCGGGCGTCCCTCCTTCCCCCAATTCCCCATTCTTCTCGTGTCTCCCCAACCTCTCCCTCGCCGCCCCTGCTCCCTCGTCACCCTTCCTCCGTCGTCGTCACCAGAGCCGCCATCGGAGCAGGGCGTCCCCAGAGCCACCCTCATTTGCGCCTCGCCGCCCTGCCTCCCTTGACGCACCTGCCTCCTTTTCCGTCACCCGAGCTGCCGTAGACGCCACTAGAGCCACCCTCGACACCCTCCGCGACACCGTCTCCCCTGAGCACCTCCTCGCAACCGTTCTCTCGAGCCACCCTCAACGCCCTCCTCTCTATAAGCCCCACCCCCATCTCTAGGTTAATTAACTTAGGTGAATTTAGTTATGAACCCTAGGAATTAGCTAGCTTAAGTAGGTTAACTAGGTAGGTAGGTTAAGTAACTGAGTGAACTAGCTAGGTTAATTTGGTTAACTAACTAGGTTAACTAGCTAGGTTAATTTGGTTAACTAACTCAGTTAACTAACTAGGTTAACTAGCTAGGTTAACTAGGTTCATTAGGTTAACTAGCTTGGTAAAGTAGGTTGGCTAGGTTAGAGAAAAAATTTATTTTAAAGCAAATATTTAGTTAGGGCAGTAGGGGTTAACTAGGGCAGTAGGGTTTAGAGCAAAAATGTAGTTAGGGTAGTAGGGTTTAATTATGGTTTTTGTTTTCATAGTTGTTTTTTTAGAAGAACAAAATGAAGAAAATGTTGTAGTAGTGCTGCTAGTAGTATATATAGTGGTACTATTAGATGTTAATTAGTTTAGGGCAGTAGTGGTACTAGTAGATGTGAAATAGATGTTTTTAGTTACGGAAGTAGGGGTTTACTAGGTTAATTACGTGAAGTTAAATAAATGACCTAAATGAATGAAATTAGTAGTTAACTGAATTTCCAGGACAAATTTGTATATTCTTAAGTACTTAACTAAATATTATTTTTAGGACAAACTTGTATATGCTTAAGTAGTTAACTAAATATATTATAGGGTTGTATATATATAGTTGCTCAAGTACTTGTATAGTTGTACTAGACCCAATGTATGCTTAACTAGTTGTATAATTCTTAGGGTTCATCAATGGGTGCCTAAATAGTTGTAGATGCTTAAGTAGCTAGCTAGGGTTCATATAATTAATTAGTACACTTAGATGCTTAAGTACTAGGGCTGTGGGTTTAGGGCTATAGGGTTTAACTAGATGTTAATTACGGCAGTAGGGTTTAGTTTAGAAAAAATTCAGTATAAAAATATAAATTTATATCAGTGCTGCAAGTCTACTAGGTTCTTAAGTTTTACTGATTTTTTATTATGACAGAAATATAGGACATAATTTGAATTGAGTTCTAGGGTTCATAATTTGAATTTAGGACCGAAATTGAGTTCTAAGATTAATAATTTATATTAGGACAAAAATTTTATTAGGACATCAATTTAGGACAGAAATATGTAAGGGTTCTAGATTTCTAGGGTTCATCCATCTTTATTTGGTTTTTGTATTGAGTTTGAGAGAGCATGAGATTTGTGTAGATCTTCTTGAAGTGTCAAACACTAGGAGATGCAAATTTGAAGTGGTCATGTTATATGCAAATTCCTCAATAATGTTTGATCATGTTTATCTACTGTTGTAATTGCTCATGTACATGTTCTTAAGTGGTCCTATTATATGCAACATTGAGGTGGTTCGATTGTGCCCAAGTGGCCTTTTGTTGTTTTTAGGGAATGTAGCCGAGTTGCCTATGTTTTGCCGGAATGTTGATTCATTTCCGTTCCAGCAAATTTAAGGTGCTTGATTTGTCCACTTTTTAGCAAAGGTCATGCCGAAATTTTTCGTGAATTTTGGCATGAATTGTGCTACAAACTAGGACATATTGAGTGCCCGAGATTTTCTGCACCAGGAATGAATCAACGTTCCTGCAAAACATACGCCTTTTTTATGTCATTATTCATCTGGAGGCGGCCGGGAGAAAACCCACGACCAAGCAGCCTCAACAAGGTATGAACACCAACACCCCACCTACCCAATTAGCGTCGCATGTCATGCCAGGAGAGGAAGAGGCTCCATTAGTGGCCGATGATGTCGCCGCCGTCGAAGAAGCAATGCATGATGCCATCGACGAGGATGACGATGACCCTCTACAGTATCTCAATATCGGCACCTCTGAGGATTGAGGATTGATGGCTCAGCAGTATGAGTACTCAGGGTTTGAGCGTGATGAGTTGGTGCCTGAATTGCCGGAGGATGAACGTATTATAGGCTCACTTCCAGTAGCAAAGAAGCATAGGAAGAGATTGAGGAAAGGCAAGATAGCTGCTTCTATGATCCAATTGCCTCAGCAGCCTCGGGTTCAAGACCGTATACCTATCCCAAGTGCGGAAAAATGTCATATGCCCGGTGATCCGATCCTGCCTAAGGCGGCGGTAGAGGCCACATACGGCGATCTAAGGAGACTTAAAGACGATGTGCTGTGGAGAGAGAAAAGCCTGGTTGCCTCAAAAAATCTAGGATACCCCGTCAACGTGGTTAATTAACGTGTCGCATGAAAGGTTGTCACTACAGGAATCAGGCACTTTGCCGTCCCTGATGGCTGATGGCAAAGGCATGCCTGGCGGATGGCAAAGGCATTTGCCATCCGGCAGCGGACGGCAACAGGACCGGCTGAATAGGCTATGGCAAAGGGCTCTTTGCCGTTTGCTGGCAGATGGCAAAGATGAAATGGTCTTTGCCGTCCGCCAGTCCATGACAAAGGAATTGGACGGCACACGTGGCAGCTTATGGCCGTTAGGGGGTTAATAGTGCGCTCCGCTGTCAGCTGGCGGATGACAAAGACCATTTCATCTTTGCCATCAGCCAGCCAATGGCAAAGTAACCAAATAGGCCAGCCCCCCAGGTTGCAGAGGTAGATGCCACGTGGCAGCTTTGCCGTCTGCTGGTTGAAGGCAAATCTCTTTGCTGTCTGCCAGCGGCAAAGAGCCTGTATAGCCCCTGTTTTTTGTTAGATTCATTCAATTTCAACACACAAGTTTGAACACACAAATTTCACAGAAGACATATCCAACACACACGTTTCATCATATATACATAGATAACCAACACATAGTTCCATCCATACATATTACAATAGTTTCACATTCTTCATCCAACACCTATCCATCCATATAACAAGTTCCACATTGTTCATCAATACAAAATAAAAGCAGAAAGTGAAAAGAAGCACTCCATCCATGCAAGCTTCCGTAAAGTAAATGAAATCTGCAAAATGGGAAACAAGAAAGTTAGAAGAAGAATACTAGAAGAAGACTATAATAAGAAGTAAGCATACTTAGGTAAAATGGAGCTAACCTAGATAATTATGCGATTTTTGAGTGAACTAAGCATATTATGCTATTTTTGTTATAAAGCAGCTAAGTATATGTCTTTATTGAGCAAACCTAGGTAACTAAGCATATTAGAGCTAACTTAGAGCTAACTTAGTTTATTTTGTAGAAGAAGAAGAAGACTAGAAGAAGAAGAAGAAGATGATGATGAAGAAGAAGAAGAAGACTAGAAGAAGAAGAAGAAGAAGAAGAAGAAGAAGGTTTTTACCCTTTTCCTTCTCATTCTTCTTCTTTTATTCTTTCTTTTTCTTCTTTTTCTTCTTCTATTCTTTCTTTTTCTCCTCTTCCTTGTTTTTCTTGTTATTATTCCTTATTTGTGTGATTTTAGAGCTTACATAGGTAATTATGCCATTTTTTATCTAACTAAGCTTATTATGTCAATTTGGAGGAAAATAAGGTAAGTATAGGTCATTTTTGTGCTAACATAAGTAATTATGCCTTTTTTGAGCTAAAGTAGGTAAAATGGATCATTTCGGAGCTAACCTAGCTAAAATGGATCATATTGGAGCTAACCTAGGTTAAATGTGTCATGGAACCACCACTATCGCGAGGCCATCTTCAGGCAGCACCATCGCAAGGTCACCATGAGCCACCACCATCTCTTGCCCATCATGAGCCACCACCATCTCTTGGCCATCGTTAGCTAGCAACATTGCTAGGTCATCCTCAGCCACCACCATCCCTTGCCCATCGTCAGCCAGCCACCTCCTCATCCCCACTCTGCTCCTCATCTTCCCCACTCCATTCCAGATCATCCTCGCTGTTGGTTTCGCTGTAGCCAGACTCGCTGCTGCTAGTGTTGTAGCCAGAGTCGTTGCCGCTGCTCCGATTGCTTGACCAAATGCAACAAAGTTTTTTAACAATCAGTGCGAGACAAAGCCAAATGGAGAGGAAGAAGAGGCAGAGCGTACTGGCATCATCGTCATCCTGGTAGCGCATGCGGCACATAGTCATGTTGAACACCTTCATAGTGAGCATGGCATCGCCGTAGTACCTGAAGACAAGGAAGTACCCATGCCTCAGGTCGTAGGCATGGACAAACTGCTCCCACCCACGACACTAGTACCTGTGGTCCTTCCTGATCACCACCTCCACATCCCAGCCCGCTGCCGGCCTGTCGCAGCATCACATGCTTTGGCCGATGGCCGTCCAGCATATTCATAAAAGTGTCAGGCAGCCTCTGCAATGTGGGTCAAGGAGTTATGTAGTAAACATCAGAGTAATAAAGAGATGGGTGAAGGCGAGATCTCTCCTTTTATATACCTGCCTCTTGGAGGAATTCTCAAGTATGATCGTGAAGAACTCGAGACCGTCTAACTCGTACTCCACTGTGGTAGAGCATAGCCTGCGGTGGTGGCTTCCCCCATCTTTGATAATCAACAACATCAGCAACACTTAATTAATTTCATAGGTTCGTTGGCAATGGCAATTGGCACACTTCAAAAGTAGGGATCTTTAGACATGAAAGAAAACTGGAAATGTTAAAAAATAGAGCAAAGTAATCTAAAAACACAACCATAATTAATTAAATGTTCTGAAATCAATAAAAAAACAACTTATAAGAAATAACCCCAAGTTATTTGTCTCACCAGCTGAACTGTCATCTTTTCCATGGTGCATGTGAAAAAGTTTGTCTGGGCATCCCAATCAGCCTACAATTGATCATATACAGCAAAGGCCAAGCTCAATTTCTTCGTTAACATCATGTCCAAGTTTGTACCAGTAAAATGTAGAAGTTCTAGGTATGTGCTATCAAAGCATGCCCATTGTACCGTGGAGGGCAAGTAGTAAGAGAAGTCGCTCTTCGCATATGCTTTCTCAACCCAATCTAGTTCTCTAATTTTTCAATCTCCTGCTGCCTACCCACACTCACCTAGACGCCTACCTGACAATACCGGCCCCAGCCTCCGGTGAACAAACTGTACAACCTCAGGAGAAAGCACACATCAACTGGCAATGGTTTATTTATCATAGCATTCACATCTCGCGGCTTAAATTGTTCCACTACGTGATCCAATAGCTATAACTCGGCAGGTGATGTGGTTCAATGAGTATTCTGCACTAGGGTCAATTCCTATTCTGGTTCAATGAGTATTCTGCACTAGGGCCATGCCGAACCTAATCCTAGACCTAGACCTAAACCTAAACCTAAACACACACAGAGAGAGAGAGAAGAGGAAGGGGTGGTGCACCTCGGTGTTGGGGACGACCGGGGTCGGGGGAGGGGCGGAGTTTGGGGCGGCGGAGGCGGCGGAGGGGCCGGATCTCGGGGCGGCGGTGGTCGACCACGGGACTCGGGCGGCGAGGCAGAGGTGACTACATCGGAGAGGCGAGGCAGAGAGGCCTCAGGCAGCAACACGCGGGGGCGGAGCTCGGGGCGGCGGGGCGTGGGGTCGGTACGGTGGGCGAGGCGAGGAGGAGGCGGTGACGGGGTGGGCGGAGCACGGGCCGGCGGGGGCGGGGTGTCGGGGCGGCGGGCGAGGCGAGGAGGAGGCAGTGACTGGGCGGGGCGGAGCTCGGGGCGGTGTGGGCGGGGGGTTCGGGGCGGCGGCGGGGGTGGGGGTCGGGGGTGGGGGCGGCGGGCATGGGTGAGGTGAGGGTAGGGAGAGAGAGAGAGAGGGGAGGGTGAGGTGAGGTGGGGCACATGGGGTGGGGCCGGGGGAAACAACCGTTAAAACGGCCAGATTCTTTGTCGTCCGCTGGCTGGCGGCAAGAGCTTCTTTGCCATCGGCTAGCCGACAGCAAAGAATCTGCTCGTTAGGTCGATCTTACAGTCCACCACCCACCATCTTTTCCATATGCTAGCAGACGGCAAAGATTCTATGCCCTCAGCTAGCTGACGGCAAAGCGAAGGCTGATGGCAAACACCTTCTTTGCCATTGGCTCTTTCTTTGCCATCAGCTAGCCGACGGCAAAGAGATGGCTGACTATAGAGATCCTGATTCCAATAGTATGTACATCGACACATTCCTCGTGGAAAAGTTCTTCCTTAGATTAGATTACATCTTCGACAACTTTCACATGAAAAAGCTGGATTTTACGTTTTTTCGCCTTTTTGCCTTGCACATGAAACACATCATGAGGATTGAGCTGATACCTTATATCTGTGTCGCCGATCCGTACTTTATGCACGAGGGCTTCTTTGCAGTCTTCCCAAAGCACTGTGAATACGCGAGTAACTACAACGTTGATTTCATGGCCGCCAATAAGGATAAGGCGACGATTCTCGTGCCTTATCATTCCATGTAAGTCACCGACATATATTTTTTCTTTGATTTCAATCATTCATTTGCACGCGTGGAGGCTAATTTGAGGTGTACTTATTTTGCACAACGATGGGTGTGACGTCCTCATCATCCTTTACCCCCGATTCTCCCACGCTCTTTACTTCGACTTGTCGAAGAACATGAAGAAAAATGACTACACCCACATCAAGTCTATTCTCGACAATGCTATCTTTAGCTACGGCCTACCGGGTGGAGAGATCACGACTAGGAAGACAAGGAACCGCCCGCCCGCCTGCGGCCATAAGACCGACTTCTGCTGCATCTAGCAACCGAGTGGTACTCTTTGTGATGGATTCTATTTCCTGCACCACATGCTGGAGTACAGATAGGATCAGCAGAACCTTCGCATGTCACCTAGAGATGCCCATATTCTGCAATGGGCAAAGAATCTAGGAGATATCCCGGATCATTGACTTCAAGCTGAGTTCTATCTCATCCAGCATGAACTTGCCCAAATTATCATGTAGGAGGTCGTCAAAAAAACAGGGATGTTCTACGAAGAAGGGCAAATGTTGTTGGAAGACGTCCGAACACGTGTATCGGCTCAGCGTCTCAACCTGAAGCCTTTCACTTCGCTCGAGACTATCTCCCTAACTTGTATGGATGGCACGACATGTTTGAGTGATTGATGATATATGACAAAGTGTCCATTTAGTCCATACTTTCTCTATGAAGAAACTTTAATTTGAGTTATGCATGATGAAACTTTATTTGTGATATAATTAAACCGTCCTCCTCAACTAGCGAAGATCACTCTAGTTAGGGCATTTTGGGTACTATGAACTTTGTTATTTATGCTTATGAGATGTTGCTTCAATTTTTCCCAATTCTGTCTCTTTATGTTGCTCAACTATATATGTTACATATTATTGACTCATGTGACGATGTAGGTACATAGACCATCGATGGCGAAGAAGTTCTACGTCAGGAGTATACACAGAGTGGCCGGAGTGTTAGGCCCATGTGTATCGGTTTCCGAGCGATAGCCAGAGAGGTTAGATAGCAGAGCCAAAGCAGAAAGTAGTTAGTTTAGGTTCACGCTAGTGTGAAAGAGGGATATGAACCGGTGCCTCAAGAAGTACTACATTATGTAAGATGAGACATGCCATATATTTTGTATAGCTATATCGTGATTATGATGTGACGACATGATTTGTGTTGGATTATACCATGAGACAATTATGTGTATGATATGATGAGCATATTGCCAATTTATGATATGATTAGAATACTATATAAAATCTGTACAAAAACATCACAAATACGAGAAAAAAAGATATGTGAAAATATAGTAGTAGCTCTGCTGAACAGGAAAACGCTACTGCTAAGCCACTGCTAAATATAGTAGTAGGTTGCTATAGTAGTAGCACGGGCAGATGCACGCTACTGCTAAATGTTAGCTGTAGCGCCGTATCAGTAGTGCGGTGCCCCGCGCTATTGATAGCCCTTAGACCCGCGCTACTGCTAGGATTTTCCCTAGTAGTGCCTCCCTCACTCCAATTCAGTCTCCTTCCTTAGGGAAGGGAGGCGCCACCTCCAATTGGGCCCTTGTGGCCCAAGTTGGCTTCCACCTCTTGGCCTTTTTAGGCCCACTGATACTAAATTGAATAGAAAAGTGTTCTAAATATATTTAGACCCTTATATATATAATTTAACATCCCCAGAAACATTTTCCACACACACACACACACACACACACACACACACACACACACACACACACACACACACACACACACATATATATATATATATATTATCGGTAATACCTTGTATTACCCAATACTCTCTGAAACCTTTCCGGTGACCCCGAAATGCTTCTGGATCCTCTCGAAACTAATCCGAATATTTATGGGAGAATTCCACAAATATATTCTCATCACTCCCATCCTACTATTTACGAAAAGCAGTTGGTGCAGTGTCTGTCCAAATATTGAATGTAGTATTCTTTCAATGTTCTTCTCTTTCTTGAGCCATAGGACTATTATAATATAAAGACGGGTTTAGTGTGAAAAACTTACGGTTCTGGGATGCTAACCCAAAACCTATGTGAGTTGAGAGAAATCCCTTTTTGTTCCAAATAAATACTTCCTAGCAAGAGACATAGTTCTTCTTCGCTTGAGTGATTTGATTCGGACCGACGAGTTAGCATTACGTGTTATAAAAGTAATGCTACATTTGTGCTAAAAAATACGATTGTTGTGTATGTGTTGGTTGGGCATTGGCTAGCTGTCATGTCCAAAATGGTCATTTCCCTGTCGAAAGACCAACGCTATAAATATTCCACCCATCAAACATGAATCGTTGGTTGCTTCGTGTGATTCTGATAAGATTGTTTGAGCACCCTCTCTCCGAAGTGATTTTAGTTTAAAATCCACCGAGAGAAAAACCTCATGGCCCAAAAATTAGATAATTGTTTCACATCACTCAAAATTAAATCCAGTATGCTCCACCTATTACTCTTGAGACTTTCAGTGTAAATCTCTAGGCGGTTAGGTGTAATGTCTTTCAGTGAAAAAGAGTGATCGTGGCTCACGAAGACAATGTCTGTGAAGGTTTGGAGATCACCCCAAGCATCTACCACGAATGATCGACACTAGTTGATGAACCGGTTATCGAGGAGAATAGGATGAAGAGAGTTTATATTCTATGTTCAATCACAAGTCCCTCCAACCAGCCATTGTCCATTTTGCAGATGGTGAACTGGTCTACCAAATTCTCTGGCGCCATCGAGCACCACTGGTACCTTTGTACTCAATTTAACTTTGACTATATGTCATGATTTATGTTTCGGCCATGTGATTGTTTCTTGTTGTCTGCCTTAGTTCTGATTCGATAGTTAGTTCTCGTGTTCAGTGCATTGTTTATTATCTTTCCGCTGCTGGGTTCCGAGAGATTTAAAGTTTCCCGAAAGAAATTTAAAATCTCCCATTCACCCCATCTAGTAGACATTCTTCGATCCAACAACTCCATGGTGGCGAGATTTTTCTAGCACCCACAACATACTATTTTTGTGCATTTCTTATTTTAAAGGTATTGTTGGGGATATAAGTATTTGGTATGACCCGCCCAGGAGGGGCCAGGTGATACCACTGGCGGTTCATAATGAGAAGTCCCAAGAAGATGCTAAAGATGGCGGTTCATGAAGGAAGCTTACTGAAGGCCCAAGACCCGGAGGCAACTTGAGGCCCATGGGCATAAACCGCCATATGTTTAACTTGTATGTTAAGGAACGTTTAGTTTGGTCAACGAGCAGGACACGTTGTGTATGAGCCGGCCGGGACTCCGTAAGCCGCCGAGCATGAACCTGTGTATATAAAGTGGTGACCCGACGGCAGGTTAAGGTAAGAGAAAACAAGTCGTGAACTAGGACAAGCGTATTCGCTCCCTGGTAATCGAAACCGAAGCAATACAACCTAAGCAGGAGTAGGCCATTACCTCATTGAGATGGGCCGAACCTGGGTAAAACTCTTCGTGTCTTTTGTCCCATTTAACCCCTTCAAGCTAACTACATTGCGATGGCTCCACACCTAAGTCCTCAGGCTAGGGCATCTACCGTGACAATTCCAGGACAGTTGGCGCCCACCATGGTGGTTTCGAGTTCTCGAAGGGCAGCTTCGCAGGGCTCAAGGGATACACTATGGGCTGGATGACTAAGAGTCACCGCGGCAAGCTCTACATCGACGATATGGGCTGGGGCCCTGAGAACGGCTCAATAGAGTGCGGGTACTGGGTCTCCTTCGGCGGAATTCATGTCTTCATCGGCAAGATTGATGAGTCGGAAGTTGAGCCGGACACCTGCGCCGACATCGTCTAGACGGCTCAGCGCGTGCAACCCACCAAGGTTCAAGACACCTCGAAGCATGTCTTTGTTGGCTTTACTCAAGGACTAGATCTAGAAGGAGGATCTAAGTCCGGTGGTGAGACGGCCATTTATTCAGGCGATGAGTCCTCAACTGGTGAGACTAACTCCATGTATCAAGTTCAGGATGGTGGGCTTGGGGGCTGTTTCTATGGTGACAGTATTTCGGACCCCTATGAGCCGCCAAACCGAGTTACAATCTTCATGGCACGTACACAGCCAGGGCAGAATTCTTCAACTGCGGCATCAATGATCACTGGTTCAGTGATAGCAATGGCAGCTGGGGCAGGATGCCCTGTGCAACCGCCGGCTCAAGTTTTATCTGAACTGTTGGAGGCTCTGGCAACGTTGTTGATGGCGGAGGTGACCCCGGCAAACCAAAGCAACATAATGGGGATGTTGCAAAGTTACATGATGAGATATCTCAAGCAAAGGAGGATCTAAACGCTGAGAACACCCATATGGCGACGGAGTGAGCCGCCTTGGAGAGGGAGGCAGAACGGCTTGAAGCAGAAAATTTTTGCTTGAGCTTGGACCGGGATGCATCAAATGCTGTCTTTAACAGAAGGCATGTCAGTCGTTTACCCCCGTTTTACGATGCGACAAACATTATCAACACACCTTTGGCAGGAACCAGTAACCCGCCTTTGGTGAATTGGGCCACTGAGGCACCGGCGGCTGGAGCACCGGATCAACCATGTGCTGCAGACCCCCCATGTTTGAATTTGACCCCTCCTCAGCATGTTCCGACGCCCCCGGGTAATGATTCTAATCCTCTGGATAACATGATAGCTGCGGCTGCTCGATTGGCGGCTCTCCGATTCAGGATGAGTCGCCAGTGGCGATGGAAATACGTCGAGCCGGAGAACTTCTTCAGACGGCTATGGCTCAACAGGCGGCTTATTCATTCAGTCATGAACGGATTCACTCGACCCTGCATCCAAGCCGGAGTTATAGCAGACACATTGATGAACCGGCTGTATCTAGCAGCGAGCGGCACCGCAATCAGCCTCATAGGCTTGACCCACTGCGTGCTGGTAATGATGCTCAGGCTTTAGTGTACCAGGGCAGGACGCGGCGTGAGGTTAAGCTGACGGCCCAGTTGGCGGCTCAACAACAACCTCCTGTTTATCCGTCAGCGTCTGTGGAGACAGGGGTCATTTCTAGAACCTTGGGTGTGCCATGTTAAGTGCCAGGTATATGCAACGAGCGCTTGCCTAAGGATTTCAAGGGCCCCCATAAGGTGCCTAACTACACGGCGGATCAACGCCTGGAGGCTTGGATTGAAAGCTATGAGATGGCTATGGAGATGTTGGATGTTAGTGATGCTGCATGTGCTAAGTATTTCACCATGATGTTGGATGGGCCGGCTCATACTTGGTTCAAAGGTCTGCCCGCTAACTCCATCAGATCATGGGAGGAGGAGGCCGGCGGCCAACAAGGGGCGCGCAAAGGGGGAGGACTCCTACACCCAGTAGGAGTAGGTCTCCCACCTTTCCTATTTCAAGAAGGAGAAGAAGGGAAAGAGGAGAGGAGAGAAGGACGGAGAGAGGTGCGCCCCCCTTCCCTTGTCCAATTTGTACTAGGCAAGGGGGGGGGGGGGCACCACCTCTGGGCGGCCCTCTCTCTTCTCCACTAAGGCCCATTAATCCCCCGGGGGGTTCCTGTACTCCGGTTTTATCCGAAACTTCTCCGGAACACTTCCGGTGTCCGAATATAATCGTCCAATATATCAGTCTTTATGTCTCGACCATTTCAAGACTCCTCACCATGTACGTGATCACATCCGGGACTCCGAACAATCGTCATCGAACATTAAGCGTGTGGACCCTATGGGTTCGAGAACTATGTAGACATGACCGAGACATGTCTCCGGTCAATAACCAATAGCGGATCCTGGATTCTCATATTGGTTCCTACATATTCTACGAAGATCTTTATCGGTCAAACCGCATAACAGCATACGTTGTTCCCTTTGTCGTCGGTATGTTACTTGCCCGAGATTCGATCGTCGGTATCTCAATACCTAGTTCAATATCGTTACCGGCAAGTCTTTTTACTCGTTCCGTAATACTTCATCCCGCAACTAACTCATTAGTCACAATGCTTGCAAGGCTTATAGTGATGAGTATTACCGAGAGGGCCCAGAGATACCTCCACTAGTAGAAAACAAGGCTTTCATTCGGGCCATATAAGCCCATTAGTCCCGGTTCAGTCAGGAACCGGTACCCATGGACCCATTGGTCCCGGTTCGTGAGGCCAGGGGGCCTGCCGGGCCTCATGGGGGCATTGGTCCCGGTTCGTCTGGCCCCATTTGTCCCGGTTGGTGGGACGAACCGGGACCAATGGGCCTCGCTCCTGGCCCACCACCATTGGCCCCGGTTGCTGGACTGAGCCGGGACCATAGGGTTGTCTTTAGTACCGGTTCAAGCCATGTACCGGGACCAATGAACCTGCCAGGGGAGAGGGCTTTTGTGTGTAAAACATTAAAAGCAAAAAGAATTTTCATAAAATAAATAAAAAAGCAAGAAAAGAAAAGAAAATAAATAAGTAGAAAGAAAATAAAATAAATAAGTAGAAATAGAAAAAACTTCAATAAATAAGTAGAAACAAAAAAACTTTAATAAAGTCAAATAAATAAACTATAATAAAATAAATAAAAATAGCAATAGTAAGTAGAAACAAAATAAAATAAATAAAGCAAAAAAGATAGAATTTTCATCAAATAAATAACAAAGCACAAAAGAAAAGAAAATAAATAAGTAGAAACAAAATAAACTTTAATAAATAAGCAAAAACAAAATAAAATTTTCTGAAACCTCTAGTATTATTGAAACTAAAATTATATAAAACTTATGCAACTAAAATTATCAAAGTATTTTCTGTTCAAAACATTAAAAGAAAAAAAAAGAATTCTCATAAAGAAATTTTTTGTTAGAAACTTTAATAGCAAAAAGAATTATCATAAATAATTTTTTGTTAGGTACTAAAATAACAAAATATGTTTTTGAATATAATGATTAAACATATTAATATTAATAGCAGGAAAAAGAGTCACTCAAAAATCTATTTTTATAGTAAAGCTATTCAAAAACTAGTGATTCACACAAATTTCCAAAAATTCAAATTTAAACTATTCAAAATAGAAAACAAATGGTACTAACAGAAAGTTTATAATTTTTATTACCTAAAAGCAAAAAAGAATCACTGAAAAACTACTAAGTATTTTGCTGTAAGTACAAACAAAATAAAGTAAATAAAGAAAAAAAGAAAATAAAAATATAAAAAAGTGCCACCTGAAGGGCCACCACGGCCTGAATACAACTAGAAACCCAACAATGGGCCAGGATTCAGGGCCGTAGTAGGCCTAGTAGGCCCACAGGCAGCATAGTGCGTGATTAGGCTCAGTAAGCCTGCATTTGAGAGGAGCTCGAGAGGGCAGCCACAGTGCGGCTTATAAACCACTCTGAGCCCCTCTCAACTAGCGAGGTGGGACTAAACATTTGGGCGCCGGCAGCACAAGGCCTTTGGTCTTGGCTGGTGGCACCAACCGGGACAAAAGGAGGGCATTGGTACCGGTTCGTGGCACCAACCCGGGACCAATGCCCCCCTTTAGTCCCGGTTGGTGCCGCCAACCGGGACCAAAGGCCTCTGCTTCCTGCCCTTTGCGCTGCTGGAAAGAGACCTTTGGTCCCGGTGCCACGACCGGTACTAATGCCCCCCTTTAGTCCCAGTTGGTGCCGCCAACCGGGACCAAAGGCCTCTGCTTCCCGCCCTTTGCACTGCTGAAAAGAGACATTTGGTCCCGGTTGGTGGCACCAACCGGGACTAAAAGGGGGCATTGGTCCCGGTTGGTGCCACCAACCGGGACTAAAGGCTTTCATATATAAGCAAACACTTGTGAAAAATTCACTTCTCATCTCGCAGTTGCCGCCCCGACGACGCCGACAACATCGACGCTGCCAGGCTGCCGCAACGCCGCCGGCCGCCCCCGCCGTCGCCGTTGCCATCACCCGCTCCTGTCGTCGCCGTCGCCCGCACCCTCGCCGTCGCCGGTGCTCTCGCCCGACGCCGTTGCCTCCCCGAGCACTACCCCGACACCCTCGCCGACCCGCAGTCGCCCTCGTCGTCGCCGCCCGCTCCTCGTCGCTATCGCCCCACGCCCGTGCCCTGCCCCGACGCGCCGCCCCACACCCCCGGCCTTCCCCGACCACACGCCGCCGCCACGTTCAGTCCGGCCAGCTTCCTCTCTGTTTATATATATATATATATATATATATATATATATAGACACACACACACACGTATATATATGATGTTTTTAGATTATATGTATATGCGTGATTATATGTATGAGTGTATATATGATTATATGTCCTGTTTTGTTTTCCATATTTTTTGTTCATATATATGATGATTTGTTTTTTGCATTTTTGTAAAAATGTATATATGTATGGATGTTCTCTGTGTATATATGTTCATATATGCAAAAGTTAGATTGTTAGAAAAGTTTTATCTATGTATGCTCTCTGATTTAGTGCATTTTAGGTTAGTTTCATTTTTAGAAAAGTTTTATATATTTAGGAAGAAGGAAGAGAAGGAAGAAGGAAGAAGAAGAAAAAGTTTTATATATGGACAAGTTACATTTTTACAAAAAAATTATATATCTAGCTAGGAAGAAGGAAGAAGGAAGAAGGAAGAAGAAGAAAAACTTCTATATACGCAAAATTTACATTTTAGAAAAGTTTTATCTAGGAAGAAGGAAGAAGTAAGAAGAATAAAAAGAAGGAGAAGAAAAAGGAAAATAATGAGAAGAGGAAGAAGGAGAAGAAGAAGGAGAGGAAGAGGAGAGGAAGAAGAGGAGAAATAAATAAGAAGAGGAAAAAAGAGGGGAAGAAGAAAGGAATAGAAGAGAAGAAGAAAAAAATAGAGTAATTTCTATTTTTTTCTTCTTCACCTCTATTCCTTTCTTCGTCTCCTCTTTTTTTTTTCTTTTTTTCTTTATCGGGTATGTCATTGTCGATATACCACCTCCCCAATAACTTCGACATGAGGGGCGCGGGCCGATATAACCCCTCCCCGATAACTCTGACATGAGGAGGAATAGGGGGTCGAGGGGTCGAGGGTCGTCGAGGGTTCCTGGGTTCGAGGGTTGAGGGTTCGAGGGGTTGAGGGTCAAGGGTTCAAGGGTTCTAGGGTTCTTGGGTCGAGGGTTCGAGGGTTCTATGGTTGAGGGTTTTAGGGTTTGAGGGTTCTAGGAATATGCAAAAGATAGAATTTTTAATTTTTGTTGAATTTTGTTGGTGATATTATTGTCGAATATGCAAATGTTTGTAGTATGTTCATATTTAAAGAATATCTCAATTTTTTTAGTAGATGATGATGATGATATATGAAAACTTGGTCAATATAGCCCCTCCCCTATAAATTCGACATGACGGGGGGGGGGGGGTTGATATACCCCCTCCCCGATAACATTTGTTTCCATGTATGTATGTCGTCATTGTCGATATACCCCCTCCTTTACCAAGTTAAAAGAGCGTTGTCGTCGAGGCCACCCTGAACCTTTCAAGCATTGCCGAGGCCATCCCAAACCGTAGAGAAGCGTCGAGGCCATTAATTAATATAATACCTTGTTGTGAATAGCTATAGCTAGGTCTACGTTTGCCACTAATATATCCATCTGCCATGTTTGTATAATAATTGTCATGTTTTAATATTTGCAGAAACTATGGAGCACGACCGAGATGAGGAAGCAGAACGGGTGTTGGGGGACATAATCGCAGCCGGAGCTGATGGCATGTCGTATCTCAAGAAACCGATGGTCTGCAAGGAGAGGGTGAAGAAGCAGGCTATGATTATCGAACAACAGAGGAGGAAGGACATGATTATGATGGATCCAGTGACCGAATGGCCGTGCAAGAAGGAGACCGTGATGACGGCTCCGGTGACCGAACTGAGTCCGGCCAGGTATAGATATTAATTAAGCCTGTGCTGAATAGCTAATTGATTTATTCATTGTTTTGGTATCTACACATATTAACTCTCGTCTTTCTTCTTATTTCTAGCCCTCCGGATCAAGCACAACTTCGGTAAAGAGACGAGGCCCAAGAAAAAGTTGCGCTCGGATGAAAGCTTCACGATCACAGCACTCGCGCGCGATGGCCAACTGAGTGAACCCCTCTGGACCAAGGACGCATTTACTGCTCAGCATGGGTTCTTATTAGGGGCATGACCCCGATCAACGTCGAGCTATGGAATCAGACTAAGGATGAAGAGCTTCAAGTTTCTTTTGTCGAAGATAGACAGAAAGAGGATCTTTGGAAAGCGCTGAAGGTAAATTTCACCCTACCGGAAGAGGAGGATCTGGAGAATCCAGTTATGGAGCCAATGATCAAGTCCTTTGCGTTCAAGAAGATGGCAGATCTATTCAGGAGGTGGAAGAATGAGCTAAAAGCAAAGTTTGTCGACAAAAAAGACACCAGAATTCGTCGGTCGATTTGACAAGCTTAGAGATCAATGGGACGCAATTGTGGCCAAAAAGACATCAGAGAGGAGTAAGAAGATGTCAGTGACTAACAAGATAAATGCTCCGAAGAAGGAGCATAACCATCGCACGGGGTCAGGTGGCTACCTCAAAGCCCGACCTTTGTGGGCCAAGGATAAGAACGACCTGCTTGATAAAGGGCTCGAACCAAAGACATCTAACTAGCTAGACCGTTGCCGTACTTGGTTCTTTGGGGTTGGCAGAACCTTTGACCCTGTAACAGGGAAGGGCATTTGGACGAGGGAGCAACTCGAATACCACTCATGAAGCTTCATCACTATATTAACACAGCGCAGTGATACGTCTCCAACGTATCTATAATTTTTGATTGTTACATCTATTATATTACCCCTTTTGGATGTTTATGGGCTTTATTTTACTCATTTATATAATTTTTGGGACTAACCTTCTAACCGGAGGCCCAGCCGGTATTGTTGTTTTTTTGCCTATTTCAGTATTTCGAAGAAAAGGAATATCAAACGGAGTCCAAACGGAATGAAACCTTCAGGAGCGTGATTTTTGGAACGAATGTGATCCAGAGGACTTGGAGTGCAAGTCAAGAAGCAGCCGAGGCGGCCACGAGGGTGGAGGGCGCGCCCACCCCTACAGGGTGCGCCCCTGTCTCGTGGGCCCCTCGGGCGTCCACCGACGTACTTCATCCTCCTATATATACCCATGTACCTCGAAAACATCCAGGGAGCCAACGAAAAACAATTTGCACCGCCGTAACCTTCTATATCCGCAAGATCCCATCTTGGAGCCTTCGCCGGCGCTCCGCGGGAGGGGGAATCAACCATGGAGAGCTTCTACATCAACACCATAGCCCCTCTGATGAGTTGTGAGTAGTTTACCACAGACCTTCAGGTCAATAGTTATTATCTAGATGGCTTCTTCTCTCTTTTTGGATCTCAATACCATGTTCTCCCCCTCTCTTGTGGAGATCTATTCGATGTAACTCATTTTGCGGTGTGTTTGTCGAGATCCGATGAATTGTGGGTTTATGATCAAATTTATCTATGAGAAATATTTGAATCTCCTCTGGATTCTTTTATGTATGACTGAGTTATCTTTGCAAGTCTCTTCAAATTATCAGTTTGGTTTGGCCTACTAGATTGATCTTTCTTGCAATGGGAGAAGTCCTTAGGTTTGGGTTCAATCTTGCAGCGTCCTTACCCAGTGACAATAGGGGTTGCAAGGCACGTATTGTATTGTTGCCATCGAGGATTAAAAGATGGGATTTATATCATTTTGCATGAGCTTATCCCTCTACATCATGTAATCTTGCTTAATGCGTTACTCTGTTCTTATGAACTTAATACTCTAGAAGCATGCTGGATAGTGGTCGATGTGTGGAGTAATGGTAGTAGATACAGGCAGGAGTCGGTCTACTTGTCACGGATGTGATGCCTATATACATGATCATCCCTAGATAATCTCATAATTATTCGCTTTTCTATCAATTACTCGACAGTAATTTGTTCACCCACCGTAATACTTATTGTCGGTGTCAAAACCGGCGGATCTCGGGTAGGGGGTCCCGAACTGTGTGTCCAGGCGGATGGTAACAGGAGACAAGGGACACGATGTTTTTACCCAGGTTCGGGCCCTCTCGGTGGAGGTAAAACCCTACTCCTACTTGATTAATATTGATGATATGGGTAGTACAAGAGTAGATCTACCACGATATCAGAGAGGCTAAACCCTAGAAGGTAGCCTATGGTATGATTGTTGTTCGTCCTACGGACTAAAACCCTCCGGTTTATATAGACACCAGAGAGGGCTAGTGAGGGAGTCCTGGACTAGGGGGTGTCCGGACAGCCGGACTATCATCATCCGCCGGACTCCAAGATTACGAAGATACAAGATTGAAGACTCCGTCCCGTGTCCGGATGGGACTTTCCTTGGCGTGGAAGGCAAGCCTGGCGATACGGATATGTAGATCTCCTACCATTGCGACCGACTCTGTGTAACCCTAGCCTCCTCCGGTGTCTATATAAACCGGAGGGCTTTAGTCCGTAGGACACAACATACATTACAACAATCATACCATAGGCTAGCTTCTAGGGTTTAGCCTCCTTGATCTCGTGGTAGATCCACTCTTGTACTACCCATATCATCAATATTAATCAAGCAGGACGTAGGGTTTTACCTCCATGGAGAGGGCCTGAACCTTGGTAAAACATCGTGTCCCTCGTCTCCTGTAACCATCCGCCTAGACGCACAGTTCGGGACCCCCTACCCGAGATCCGCCGGTTTTGACACCGACATTGGTGCTTTCATTTAGAGTTCCTCTGTGTCGTCACCGATAGGCTTGATGGCATCTTCAACCAACAACGCTGTCCAGGGTGAGACTTTTCTCCCCGGACAGATCTTCGTATTCGGCGGCTTCGCACTGCGGGCTAATTCGCTTGGCCATCTGGAGCAGATCGAAAGCTACGCCCCTGGCCGTCAGGTCAGATTCGGAAGCCTAAACTTCACGGCCAATGTCCACGGACACTTGATCTTCAACGGACTCGAGCCACAGCCGAGCGCGCCGCACTGTGACGATGGGCATGATTTAGCTCTGCCGCCGAACAGTGCCTTGGTGGCCGCACATGAATCTGCTTCGGCCATCAGTCCAGAGCCGATCGCCCAGATCGAGGATCGGCGGATAGACGCCGCCTCGGGGGCTTCAACTTCCTCGGCGATGGAGCCAAACATTAATCGTGTCCCTCGCGAAACTTGTGATTCCGAGGTGCCGGACTCCTCGCCGGACTCCGAACCTGCCGCGCCCCTACCAATCGATTCGGATTGGGCGCCGGTTATGGAATTTACCGCCGCGGACATCTTCCAATACTCGCCTTTTGGCGATATCCTGAATTCACTAAAGCATCTCTCGTTATCAGGAGAGCCCTGGCCGGACTATGGCCAGGATGGTTGGGATGCGGACGACGAAGAAATTCAGAGCCCACCCACCACCCACTTTGTAGCCACTGTCGACGATCTAACCGACATGCTAGACTACGACTCCGAAGACATCGACGCTATGGACGATGATGCCGGTCACGAACAGGAACCAGTGCCTACAGGGCACTGGAAGACCACCTCGTCATATGACATATACATGGTGGATACCCCAAAAGATGCGGATGGCGAAGAAACAGCGGAGGCAGATCCTTTAAAGTGCCGAAGACGATCCCCTCCAGCAAGACTCGGCGCAGGAGGATGCAGAAGCAAGCCCTCACGAGAGGGCGGCAGACGAACAGGTTGAGGATCATAACTATATGCCTCCCTCCGAAGACGAAGCAAGCCTCAACGATGACGAATTCGTCGTACCTGAGGATCCCGTCGAACAAGAGCATTTCAAGCGCAGGCTTATCGCCACAGCAAACAGCCTAAAGAAAAAGCAGCAACAGCTTCAAGCTGATCAGGACCTGGTGGCCGATCGATGGACCGAGGTCCTCGCGACCGAAGAGTATAAACTCGAACGCCCATCCAAAAGCTACCCAAGACGCAAGCTGCTCCCCCGATTAGAGGAGGAAGCATACATACCTCCATCACCAGTGCACGATATGGCTGACCAACCACCCCGTGGTCGTGACAGAGAGGCATCCAGGCCCCCAGTCAAGACCGTACCCCGGCATCGCTCCAAAAGTACGAAGCCAAGAGGGAACGCGCCGGACTTGCGAGACGTATTGGAGGACAAATCAAGACAATCCAGATGCATCTACGGATCACGTGGGCGCCCCACGACCCACGACGAATACCGTCGCACCGGATACAATAACCCCGGCCGGGCCGAGCATAGCAGACAGCGCTCTCTCGAGCTGCGTCGCGACATTCCTCAATACAGAGGCGCCGCACACCCACTATGCTTCACTGACGAAGTAATGGATCATCAAATCCCTGAAGGGTTTAAGCCCGTAAACATTGAATCCTACGATGGCACAACAGACCCCGCGGTTTGGATAGAAGATTACCTTCTCCACATCCATATGGCCCGCGGCGACGATCTCCACGCCATCAAATATCTCCCACTCAAGCTTAAAGGACCAGCTCGGCATTGGCTTAACAGCTTGCCCGCAGAGTCAATTGGGTGTTGGGAAGACCTGGAGGCCGCATTCCTTGATAACTTCCAAGGCACGTATGTGCGACCACCAGACGCCGATGACCTAAGCCACATCATTCAGCAGCCAGACGAATCGGCCAGACAATTCTGGACACGGTTCTTGATGAAGAAAAATCAAATTGTCGACTGTCCGGATGCAGAGGCCCTTGCAGCCTTCAAACATAACATCCGCGACGAATGGCTAGCCCGGCACCTGGGCCAGGAAAAACCGAAATCTATGGCAGCCCTCACATCATTAATGACCCGCTTCTGCGTGGGAGAGGATAGCTGGCTAGCCCGCAGTAACAATCTCCGCAAACATTCTGGCAGTCCGGATACTAAGGACAACAACGACAGGTCTCGTCGAAACAAAAACGAACGCCGCATTAACGGCGACGACAAGGAGGATACGTCAGTCAACGCCGGATTCCGAGGCTCTAAACCCGGTCAACGGAAGAAGGCATTCAAAAGAACCACTCCGGGTCCGTCCAATTTGGACCGAATACTCGACCGCTTATGCCAGATACATGGCACCCCTGAAAAACCAGCCAATCACACTAATAGAGATTGCTGGGTGTTCAAACAAGCAGGCAAGTTAATTGCTGAAAACAACGACAAGGGGCTAAAGAGCGATGACGAGGAGGAGACCCGACCGCGGAACAGCAGAGGACAGAAGGGTTTTCCCCCACAAGTGCGGACGGTGAACATGATTTACGCAACCCATATACCCAAGAGGGAGAGGAAGCGCGCACTAAGGGACGTCTATGCGATGGAGCCAGTCGCCCCGAAGTTCAATCCATGGTCCTCTTGTCCGATCACTTTCGATCGAAGAGACCATCCGACCAGCATACGCCATGGCGGATTCGCCGCATTGGTTTTAGACCCAATCGTCGATGGATTTCACCTCACTAGAGTCCTGATGGACGGCGGCAGCAGCCTGAACCTGCTTTATCAGGATACTGTGCGCAAAATGGGCTTAACCCCAAAAGGATTAAACCTACAAAGACAACCTTTAAAGGTGTCATACCAGGAGTGGAAGCCAACTGTACAGGCTCAGTCACACTGGAAGTGGTCTTCGGATCCCCGGATAATTTCCGGAGCGAAGAGTTAATATTCGACATAGTCCCGTTTTGCAGCGGCTATTATGCTCTGCTCGGACGAACCGCGTTTGCAAAATTCAACGCGGTGCCGCATTACGCATACCTAATGCTCAAGATGCCAGGCCCTCGTGGAGTCATCATGGTCAATGGGAATACGGAACGCTCCCTCCGAACGGAGGAACATACAGCGGCTCTCGCGGCAGAAGTACAGAGTAGCCTCTTAAGGCAATTCTCCAGTCCGGTCGTTAAACAGCCGGATAAAACAAAACGCGCCCGAAGCAATATCAGCCAAGACCACCTGGCACGATTAGAGCATGCGTAGAAATGCGGCCCCAACCCTCGCCCGCGCATGATCGCAATAATAACACTCCGCATACATCATTACGCTTTGGAGATACCATGGGCACAGGGGAGGGGGCACGATCGCAACAGACCCAGAGTGCGGTTCGACCACACCGGGGGCTCGCAAGTGTGCCCCCCTTTTTTTATTTTTTATTTTCTTTCTTTTATGTACACAGGACTCCGTTAACCAGAAGCCCTGTCCGGCGGCGAACCCGCCGAACTCATGATGCAACAGTCAGGGACTAAAGAAGGCTGCGACGAACACTCAGGTGGTCTCAATTACGAGCATTAAATTCGATTATATACACCAAGTCCGCAGCTCACCCCTGGAGGGGGACATGTTTATTTAGTCCAAATCCCTTGCTTACCGCACTATTTGTATCAGTCCGCTCTCTTAGCAGACTTTCTTTCATAAATAATGCAGCACCTTTTTGATTGCAATTGCATTACCTTTTATATATATGCTCATTATATGACATCTTGCGCCCGTATATTTCGGTACGGCCTAATACGCCAGGGGCTTCTGTTCCCCACTCTATGGTGTGATAAGTCCGAACACTTACATAAGTGCGGCACCCCGAACTTATAGCATTATATGAATCGGCTCCGAATCATGTCTTGGGTCAATAGTTGGGTTTGCCCGGCTCCCACGTTTTGGTGCCTTACGTTTCGTTCTGTCGGCTAAGGTGGCACTGGGAGAACCACTGCGATTGCGCCCCGGTTGAGCCGGGCGAGCGCCTCAGTGGAGAAAGCTAAAACTGACCGGCATGATAAGGCGAGAGACTGGTCGCTGTTCGAGAGGTTTTTTCGAGCGAAGTTCCGGACAATGTCCGACGAAGGCGTGGATAGTGCCCCGGATTCGGTCTTTCGAATACCAGGGGCTTCGCCGAAATTTAAAATTATAGAATTCTATGGCTAAGTGAGAGTGTTCAAGCATTATAAGTCCGGTTGCCTTGTTCGTTGTGTTGAGCGCCTCCCTCGATGGACCCAACAATGGGAACAAGAGTGCTCAAGTTTATCCCGAACACCCCAGCACTCGTGGCTTGGGGGCTGAAGCCAACGACTTGCCATCTCTCAGATTTTATAAACGGCCGCACAGAAGGTAATATTTTAAATTAAAAAAGCGTTGCTCAACGCGCACATGAACAAAGTTTCAGCGCACAGGATAATACATAGCAAAGTCACTCAAATATTACATTTCGGGGGCACTCATCCGCAATATCGCGGGCTCCCTTCACGACAGTTTTATAATACATTTCGGGCGTGCGATACTCCTTGCCCGGTGGCGGTGGGTCCGTGAGAAGCTTCTCCGCATCCAACCTGCCCCACTGCACCTTTGTGCGAGCGAGGGCCCGGCGAGCGCCTTCAATACAGGCGGAGCGCTTCATGACATCCACCCAGGGGCATGCATCCACCAGCCGCCGCACGAGACCAAAGTAGCTTCCGGGCATGGCCTGTCCAGGCCACAGCCGGACTATAAGGCCCTTCATGGCCCCCTCAGCTACCTTGTGGAGTTCGACCAACTGCTTCAGCTGGTCGCTTGGGGGCACCGGGTGTCCGGCCTCAGCGTACTGAGACCAGAAGACTTTTTCCGTCGAGCTCCCCTCCTCGCCACGATAGAATGCGGCGGCATCGGAGCACTACGCGGAAGATCTGCAAACGCCCCTAGAGAGCTCCGAATGCGGGTAAGTGTCAGGTATTTTACATTAACATGCTTGCTCTGCATGAAAAATGCCTTACCCGCCGCTATCTTCTTTATATCTTCAATCTCTTGAAGGGCCCTTTGGGCCTCGGCCTTGGCGGACTTGGCACTTTCGAGAGACGAGGCAAGCTCGGACTCTCGAGTCTTGGAGTCACGCTCCAAACTCTCATGCTTTTCCATGAGAGCCTGGAGCTCTTGCCGAACTTCCGCCACCCGTGCCTCCTGCTTTTCTCTCTCTGCCCATTCCGCGGCCGCACTGCGTTTGTCCGCGGACACAGCCTCCTTCAGAGATGCCACCTCGTTCGTGGCCCCTGCAATACCCATATTATCCTTGTTAATTTTATTGCAACCAAAATCCTTTTCTGTAAGGTAACCATTCAAAGTGGTGTGACTCACCTTCTTTGTCCTCGAGCTACTTCTTGGCATGGCCGAGCTCTTGCTCGGACCGCTCGAGATCCTTTTTCAGCACATCGACCTCCGCCGTTAGTGCGGCAGAGGTCAGCAGCGCAGCCTGCAAACCCATATTGACATATGTTAAGCAACCCTGCGCATATCTTGTTAGATCCTTAGTCCGGCTTTTCTTTCCGAACACCGAACTGAGCATCAGGGGCTACTGTCTATGCGGTATTACATTACATAATTTTAACTTCTTACCTCAAAGCCTATTAGAAGGCTGCTGCAGGCTTCGGTCAGCCCGCTTTTGGCGAGCTGAACCTTTTGAATCGCCGCACTCATGATAGTGCGGTGTTCTTCCTCGATGGAACCGCCTTTAAGCGCCTCCAACAAGTTATCCGGCGTCTCCGGTTGGACGGAGGCCGCCGGTGTCACGGTCTTGCCCTTCTTTCGAAGGGGCCGCTTGCCGGACTCTGGAACCACTGTGGGTTCCGATGTGGGGTCCGGCGCGAAGTCCGGGGGGCTGCCTGATGGCGCCTCTGGAGCCTCCTCCTGATGGGTCCCTCTCTGGGATCCCACCTCGGCGTCCTCGTCGGCGCGCGGGGTAGAGGCAGTCGGAAGTGAATCCACATCCGACGGGGCCAACGACCCGCTCGATGAGTCGGGGAAATCGTCATCGGCCGGACTACGGACAGAATGCGGCGTTAGAAGGACACTACGCAACATAAAAGATATTGCATATAAAGGATCCGGATACTTACGATCTTGCCGGACGCCTGGCCCTTGGAGGCCACTCATCCTCGCCAACGGTGGTATTGCGAAACTATCCGGGGGGATAGTTCTCCCCCTCTTGGACCCTTCGGCCTCCCCTATTGGGGAAGCCTTCCTCTTCTTCTCTCCCTCTTCTGGGAGAGAATCCTCCTCCTCCTCCTCGTCTTCGGGGGAGGAGTCTGCCTCGTCGTCGGACACCTGATTGCGGGAACTCTTTTGAGTCCCCGCGGCCACCTTCTTGGCCTTCTTCTCCGGCACCACGTGCGGTGCCGGAACCAGCAGCCCTGCTAAACGGGCGTCCACTGGGTCTTCTGGCATGGGAGCCGGGCTGATAAGCAGCTTGGCCTTCTCCATCCATTCCTGTCAAAGGAAAGGAAAGAATGAAACCCTCTTATAATCAATTTGATTGCCACAAGTGTCCCGTAAAGGGGTTGAATCACTTACCTCGTTAGCCGGATGCTGCGAGCGAAATCCGCGATCTTCTGTCGCAGATGCGGGGGCTTCGGCGCCCTTAAACAGCACCCTCCAGGCACCTTCGTATGTCGTATCGAAGAGCCCGCTTAACGCCTGGTGCTGTTCCGGATTGAACTCCCACAGATTGAATGCCCGTTCTTGGCATGGGAGGATCCGGCGGATGAGCATGACTTGGACCACGTCGATGAGCCTGAGCTTACCGCTCACCAGCTTCTGGATGCAGGCTCGGAGTCCCGTCAGCTCCTTCGAATTGCCCCACAATAAGCCCTTCTCTTTCCAGGAGGTGAGCTGCATGGGGACACCAGATCTAAACTCGGGGGCCGCCGCCCATGTGGGCTTGCACGGCTCGGTGATGTAGAACCACCCCGATTGCCACCCCTTGACGGAGTCCACGAAGGCCCCTTCGAGCCAGAGGACATTGGGTAATTTACCCAACATGGCGCCTCCGCATTCCGCTTGCGTGCCCTTCACAACCTTCGGCTTGACGTTGAAGGTCTTGAGCCACAGGCCGAAGTGGGGCCGGATGCAGAGGAAGGCCTCGCACACGACGATGAATGCCGAGATGTTGAGGATGAAGTTCGGCGCCAGATCGTGGAAATCCAGGCCGTAATAGAACATGAGCCCCCAGACGAATGGATGGAGCGGAAAGCCCAGTCCGCGGAGGAAGTGGGGAAGGAAGACAACCCTCTCATGAGGCCCAGGGGTAGGGATGAGCTGCCCCTCATCGGGCAGCCGATGCACGATGTTGCCGGAAAGATATCTGGCGCTGCGCAGGTTGGTTATGTGCTCCTCCTTAACGGTGGAGGCCAGCCATTTGCCTCCCGCTCCGGACATATTCGGAGAAGGTTAGGGCAAGATGCGCGAGCTTGGGCGTTGGAGCTTGAGTATGCGGAGATGAATAAGCAAAGGAGGAAGAAGGCGTAGGTGAGAAGGTAAATCCTTATCCCTTATACATAGGCGGACGAAAACTACGCGTCCCGCTGGCCTGATAAAACTCGCTTATCTCCCAAGCGCCACCATCAATGGCGCGGTTGGGTTACCCACGTCCGTACTGATGAGAATCCCGGAATAAGGGGAACACGATCTCTGCTTTGACAAGACGTGCCAAGGAAACTGCTTCGCTAAACGTGCTGAGGTGGTGTAGTAAAAAATGATTCAAACAAAGGCTTGGTAGTGGTGTGATGTCACGCTGTATAATACGTCGGCAGATTGAACTAGTGTACATTTTATTCTCTCTACGGTGGAATGTGGAATTTATTTTGCAGAGCCGGACACTATCCTTGTGTTCATGATCTTCTCTGGATTATTCAAGGGAGGAACCCGCCTTGGAATGCCGAACATTATGCGCGCCGGACTTATCGTGATTGAAGCCTGGTTCAGGGGCTACTGAGGGAGTCCTGGACTAGGGGGTGTCCGGACAGCTGGACTATCATCGTCCGCCGGACTCCAAGACTACGAAGATACAAGATTGAAGACTCCGTCCCGTGTCCGGATGGGACTTTCCTTGGCGTGGAAGGCAAGCTTGGCGATACGGATATGTAGATCTCCTACCATTGTAACCGACTCTGTGTAACCCTAGCCTCCTCCGGTGTCTATATAAACCGGAGGGCTTTAGTCCGTAGGACACAACATACATTACAACAATCATACCATAGGCTAGCTTCTAGGGTTTAGCCTCCTTGATCTCATGGTAGATCCACTCTTGTACTACACATATCATCAATATTAATCAAGCAAGACGTAGGGTTTTACCTCCATCGAGAGGGCCCGAACCTGGGTAAAACGTCGTGTCCCTCGTTTCCTGTAACCATCCGCCTAGACGCACAGTTCGGGACCCCCTACCCGAGATCTGCCGGTTTTGACAACGACAGCTAGGGTTACACAAAGTCGGTTACAATGGTAGGAGATCTACATATATACGTAACGCCAATCTTGCCTTCCACGCCAAGGAAAGTCCCATCCGGACATGGGTCGGAGTCTGCAATCTTGTATCTTCATAGTCCAGGAGTCCGGCCAAAGGTGATAGTTCGCCAATCCGGACACACCCTAATCCGGGACTCCCTCAGTAGCCCCCGAACCAGGCTTCAATGATGATGAGTCCGGCGCGTTGATTATCTTCGGCATTGCAAGGCGGGTTCTTCTCCAAATTCCATATACTTGTCGAATAGTGTTCGACTTCTTATAAGTGCTGCGCTCCTTGGCTTCCACGCCCAATAATGACCATCTTCCACGTGTCGAACAAACGCGAAAAGCCAGGGTATCTTTACATTTACCCCCCTAGCCGCGCAAATGAGCCGCCTATAAAAGAGACGGGGATCTAGATCCGAATCACACCATCCTCCCTCCGCGAGCATTCATCGGAGCGCCTCTGACAAAAATCTATTCCATCATGGACAGTCGAC
The DNA here is from genome assembly GCA_963921465.1 of Triticum timopheevii. Taxonomy (NCBI): domain Eukaryota; kingdom Viridiplantae; phylum Streptophyta; class Magnoliopsida; order Poales; family Poaceae; genus Triticum; species Triticum timopheevii. The sequence goes on from OY997264.1 coordinate 658,104,738, forward strand.
GCGGTTCCTCCTCTCGCGCTCCCAGCCCTCAGCCTGGAGATTGGGAGAGATGCTTAGTCCCGCACAGTGAGTTAGTGACGCTCCAAACAAAGGGATTCCTTCCCCCAGCCTTTATGGTTCCGGTTCGAGCCGGACTCGCCACCTACAAGGGCGGAAAGCAGGCGGAGAGCATCCCCGATCCCTCCAAAGGAGAGTGGGTATGCTTCGTCTCTTATTTGATAAGAGGGCTCGGATTTCCAATTCATCCATTTCTCTGGGGGCTCCTAGAGTTCTACGGTCTCCAGTTGCACAACCTTACGCCTGCCTCCATTCTGCATATTTCGGGCTTCGTGGCCCTTTGCGAGCTATTTTTGGGCATCGAGGCTCACTTCGCGCTGTGGAAGAGATTGTTTTGCCTTGTACCCCGTTCTCATGAGGGGTCAATATATCAAGTGGGCGGAGCCGAACTATGGCGCATCGCCGGGACCGGATATCTATCCGGAACCCCGAAGAAGGCGTCCGAAGACTGGCCCTCGGAATGGTTTTACATGGAGGACGTCCCTCTGCCAGATCCTGTTCGGATGGGCCTCCCGGAGTTCAGTAATGCTCCTTTGAAGAAACGCCTAAGCTGGTGCCCGCGGAGCCCCCAGAGGGAAAGTGACAGGGATGTCCTCTACCTGATGAGCCGAGTAAGGTTACTAGCTCATTCCGGACTGACCATGATCGGAGTCATGGCCACATGCATTATGCAGGGGGTGAAGCCGCTCCAGTATAGGGACCACCCCATGTGGGATTTCAACAGGGAGGATGATGCCACCCGCCATGGCCGTAAGGGGCCGAGATCGGTTGCCGATCTGGTGAAGATCTTGTCCGGCCTATACAAATGGGAAAAGGAGGATTTTCTCCGTGTTAGTCCACTGAATGGATTTTCTATGAACAATCCTCGAAGCTGGGTAAGCGGACATTTCTTTTTGCCTATCCGATCCCCATTCCCATGGTTAAGTATCTCATTTTGTGATTTCGACGCAGGAACTGCGCTGGGCTATAGAGGATATACACAGCCCACCTCCACATACCGAGGATCCGGAACGGTCCCTCGATCCGGCCTCCGAAGAGGATCCGGACATAAAGGTGGAGCTGATCGATGGGGTGTTCCACCAACTTAGCATCGACAATGCTTTGGTCGCCATTACGGCCGACTACTCCAGAATATTTCCATCTTCCCAGGTAACTATGACCGTAGTCCTGATACCATGACCCATCCGTGCTTATTTCTGATCACCGCATACCAATGGTGTTCCGCAGGAGGTGGCTTTGAGGTGGGAAGCCGAGCCCGCGGCGGCTGGCCAACAAGGGGCAGCTCGGCCCAGCAGGCAGAAAAGAAGTGCGGTGCGGATCGAGACGTCGCCGCAACGGTATGGCGCACCACCGTGTTTCAAGGAAAGATTCCTGGAAGGCATACTAACGTTCGTGATCTTTTCAGGAAAAAGAGCGCTCGCCGGACTGTGTCCGGAGAGGTTGCCAATTGAGCCTCCGCCAGCCAGGCTCCTATTGGGGAACGTAGTAATTTCAAAAAATTTCCTACGCACACGCAAGATCATGGTGATGCATAGCAACGAGAGGGGAGAGTGTTGTCTACATACCCTCGTAGACCGAAGCGGAAGCGTTGACGCAACATAGAGGAAGTAGTCGTACGTCTTCCCGGTCCAACCGATCCAAGCACCGTTACTCCGGCACCTCCGAGTTCTTGACACACGTACAGCTCGATGACGCACCCCGAACTCTGATCCAGCAGAGGTACGGGGTGGAGTTCCGTCAGCACGATGGCGTGGTGACGATCTTGATGTTCAACTGTCGCAGGGCTTCGCCTAAGCACCGCTACAATATAACCGAGGTGTAATATCGTGGAGGGGGGCACCGCACACGGCTAAGGAACGATCACGATGATCAACTTGTGTGTCCATGGGGTGCCCCCTTCCCCCGTATATAAAGGAGTGGAGGAGGGGAGGGCCGGCCCTCTCTATGGCGCGCCCTAGGGGAGTCCTACTCCCACCGGGAGTAGGATTCCCCCTTTCCTAGTCCAACTAGGAGACCTTCCAAGTAGTAGGAGTAGGAGACAAGGAAGGGAAGAGAGAAGGGAAGGAAGGAGGGGGTGCGGCCCCTCCCCCTAGTCCAATTCGGACTAGGCCATGGGGGGGCGCGCGGCCTGCCCTAGGCAGCCCCTCTCTCTTTCCCGTATGGCCCAATAAGGCCCAATACTTCTCCCCGGCGAATTCCCGTAACTCTCCGGTACTCTGAAAAATACCCGAATCACTCGGAACCTTTCCGAACTCCGAATATAGTCGTCCAATATATCGATCTTTACGTCTCGACCATTTCGAGACTCCTCGTCATGTCCCCGATCTCATCCGGGACTCCGAACTCCTTCGGTACATCAAAACTCATAAACTCATAATATAACTGTCATCGAAACCTTAAGCGTGCGGACCATACGGTTCGAGAACAATGTAGACATGACCGAGACATGTCTCCGGTCAATAACCAATAGCGGGACCTGGATGCCCGTATTGGTTCCTACATATTCTATGAAGATCTTTATCGGTCAGACCGCATAACAACATACGTTGTTCCCTTTGTCATCGGTATGTTACTTGTTCGAGATTCGATCATCGGTATCCAATACCTAGTTCAATCTCGTTACCGACAAGTCTCTTTACTCGTTCAGTAATACACCATCTCGCAACTAACTCATTAGTTGAAATGCTTGCAAGGCTTAAGTGATGTGTATTACCGAGAGGGCCCACAGATACCTCTTCGACATTCGGAGTGACAAATCCTAATCTTGAAATACGCCAACTCAACGAGTACCTTTGGAGACACCTGTAGAGCACCTTTATAATCAGCCAATTACGTTGTAACGTTTGGTAGCACACAAAGTGTTCCTCCGGTAAACGGGAGTTGCATAATCTCATAGTCACAGGAACATGTATAAGTCATGAAGGAAGCAATAGCAACATACTAAACGATGAGGTGCTAAGCTAACGGAATGGGTCATGTCAATCAGATCATTCAACTAATGATGTGACCTTGTTAATCAAATAACAACTCCTTGTTCATGGTTAGGAAACATAACCATCTTTGATTAACAAGCTAGTCAAGTAGAGGCATACTAGTGACACTCTGTTTGTCTATATATTCACACATGTATTATGTTTCCGGTTAATACAATTCTAGCATGAATAATAAACATTTATCATGATATAAGGAAATAAATAATAACTTTATTATTGCCTCTAGGGAATATTTCCTTCAGTCTCCCACTTGCACTAGAGTCAATAATCTAGATCACATCACCATGTGATTAACATCGATAGTTCACATTATCATGTGATTAACACCCATAGTTCACATCGCCATGTGACCAACACCCAAAGGGTTTACTAGATTCAGTAATCTAGTTCACATCGCTATGTGATTAACACCCAAAGAGTACTAAGGTGTGATCATGTTTTTCTTGTGAGAGAATCTTAGTCAACGGGTCTTTCACATTCAGATCCGTTATGTATTTTGCAATTTTCTATGTCTACAATGCTCTGCACGGAGCTACTCTAGCTAATTGCTCCCACTTTCAATATGTATCTAGATCGAGACTTAGAGTCATCCAGATCGGTGTCAAAACATGCATCGACGTAACCCTTTACGACGACCCCTTTTTCACTTCCATAATCGAGAAACATATCCTTATTCCACTAAGGATAATTTTGACCTCTGTCCAGTGATCTACTCCTAGATCACTATTGTAATCCCTTGCCAAACTCAGTGTAGGGTATACAATAGATCTGGTACACAGCATGGCATACTTTATAGAACCTATGGCCAAGGCATAGGGAATGACTTTCATTCTCTTTCTATATTCTGCCGTGGTCGGGTTTTGAGTCTTACTCAATTTCACACCTTGTAACACAGGCAAGAACTCTTTCTTTGACTGTTCCATTTTGAACTACTTCAAAATCTTGTCAAGGTATGTACTCATTGAAAAAAACTTATCAAGCGTCTTGATCTATCTCTATAGATCTTGATGCTCAATATGTAAGCAGCTTCACCGAGGTCTTTCTTTGAAAAACTCCTTTCAAACACTCCTTTATGCTTTGCAGAATAATTCTACATTATTTCCGATCTACAATATGTCATTCACATATACTTATCAGAAATGTTGTAGTGCTCCCACTCACTTTCTTGTAAATACAGGCTTCACTGCAAGTCTGTATAAAACTATATGCTTTGATCAACTTATCAAAGCGTATATTCCAACTCCGAGATGCTTGCACCAGTCCATAGATGGATCACTAGAGCTTGCATATTTTGTTAGCACCTTTAGGATTGACAAAACCTTCTGGTTGCATCATATACAACTCTTCTTTAATAAATCCATTAAGGAATGCAGTTTTGTTTATCCATTTGCCAGATTTCATAAAATGCGGCAATTGCTAACATGATCCGGACAGACTTAAGCATAGATACGAGTGAGAAACTCTCATCGTACTCAACACCTTGAACTTGTCGAAAACCTTTTGTGACAATTCTAGCTTTGTGGATAGTAACACTACTATCAGCGTCCGTCTTCCTCTTGAAGATCCATTTATTCTTAATTGCTTGCTGATCATCGGGCAAGTTAATCAAAGTCCACACTTTGTTCTCATACATGGATCCCATCTCAGATTTGATGGCTTCAAGCCATTTTGCGGAATCTGGGCTCACCATCGCTTCTTCATAGTTCGTAGGTTCATCATGATCTAGTAGCATGACTTCCAGAATAGGATTACCGTACCACTCTGGTGTGGATCTTACTCTGTTCGACCTACGAAGTTTTGTATTAACTTGATCTGAAGTTCTATGATCATCATCATCAACTTCCTCACTAGTTGGTTTTGAAGTCACAGAAACCGGTTCCTGTGATGTATTATTTTCCAACAAGGGAGTAGGTACAGTTACCTCATCAAGTTCTACTTTCCTCCCACTCACTTCTTTCGAGAGAAACTCCTTCTCTAGAAAGGATCCATTATTAGCAACGAATGTTTTGCCTTCGGATCTATGATAGAAGGTGTACCCAACAATTTCCTTTGGGTATTCTATGAAGACGCACTTCTCCGATTTGGGTTTGAGCTTATCAGGATGAAACTTTTCATATAAGCATCACAACCCCAAACTTTAAGAAACGGCAACTTTGGTTTCTTGGCAAACCACAGTTCAGTTTGTGTCGTCTCAACGGACTTTAGATGGTGCCCTTTTAAACGTGAATGTAGCTGTCTCTAATGCATGATCCCAAAACGATATTGGTAAATCGGTAAGAAACATCATAGATTGTACTATATCCAATAAAGTACAGTTATGACGTTCGGACACACCATTGTGCTGTGGTGTTCCAGGTGGCATGAGTTTGTGAAACTATTCCACATTGTTTTATTGAAGACCAAACTCATAACTCAAATATTCTCCTCCATGATCATATCGTAGAAACTTTTATTTTCTTGTTACGGTGATTCTCCACTTCTCTCCGAAACTCTTTGAACATTTTTCAAATGTTTTCAGACTTGTGTTTCATCAAGTAGATATACCCATATCTGCTCAAACCATCTGTGAAGGTCAGAAAATAATGATACCTGCTGCAAGCCTTAATATTCATTGGACCACATACATCAGTATGTATGATTTCCAACAAATCTGTTGCTTGCTTCATTGTTCTGGAGAATGGCGTTTTAGTCATCTTTCCCATGAGGCATGGTTCGCAAGCATCAAGTGATTCATAATCAAGTGATTCCAAAATCCCATTAGCATGGAGTTTCTTCATGCGCTTTACACCGATATGACCTAAACGGCAGTGCCACAAATAAGTTGCACTATCATTATTAACTTTGCATCTTTTGGTTTCAATATTATGAATATGTGTATCACTACGATCGAGATCCAACGAACCATTTTCATTGGATGTGTAACCATATAAAGTTTTATTCATGTAAACAGAACAACAGTTTATTGTCTTACTTAAATGAATAACCGTATTGCAATAAACACGATCAAATCATATTCATGCTCAACGCAAACACCAAATAACATTTATTTAGGTTCAACACTAATCCCGAAAGTATAGGGAGTGTGCGATGATGATCATATCAATCTTGAAACTACTTTCAACACACATCGTCACTTCACCCTTAACTAGTTTCTGTTTATTCTGCAACTCCTGTTTCGAGTTACTACTCTTAGCAACTGAACCAGTACCAAATACCGAGGGGTTGCTATAAACACTAGTAAAGTACACATCAATAACATGTATATCAAATATACCCTTGTTCACTTTGCCATCCTTCTTATCCACCAAATATTCAGGGCATTTCCGTTTCCAGTGACCATTTCCTTTGCAGTGTAAGCACTCAGTTTCAGGCTTTGGTTCAGCTTTGGGCTTCTTCGTGGGAGTGACAACTTGCTTGTCTTTCCACTTGAAGTTCCCTTTCTTTTCCCTTTGCCCTTTTCTTGAAACTAGTGATCTTGTCAACCATCAACACTTGATGCTCTTTCTTGATTTCTACCTTCGTCGATTTCAACATCATGAAGAGCTCGGGAATCATTTTCGTCATCCCTTGCATACTATAGTTCATCATGAAGTTCTACTAATTTAGTGATGGTGACTAGAGAACTCTATCAATCACTATCTTATCAGGAAGATTAACTCCCACTTGATTCAAGCGATTGTAGTACCCAGACAATCTGAGCACATGCTCACTAGTTGAGCGATTCTCCTCCATCTTTTAGCCATAGAACTTGTTGGAGACTTCATATCTCTCAACTCGGGTATTTGCTAGAAATATTAACTTCAATTCCTGGAGCATCTCATATGGTCCTTGATGTTCAAAACATCTTTGAAGTCCAGATTCTAAGCTGTTAAGCATGGTGCACTAAACTATCAAGTAGTCATCATATTGAGCTAGCCAAACGTTCATAACGTTTACATCTGCTCCTGCAATAGGTCTGTCACCTAGCGGTGCATTAAGGACATAGTTCTTCTGTGCAGCAATGAGGATAAACCTCAGATCGCGGATCCAATCCGCATCATTGCTACTAACATTTTTCAACACAATTTTCTCTAGGATCATATCAAAATAAACATATGAAAGCAACAACGCAAGCTATTGATCTTACAACATAATTTGCAAAATACTACCAGGACTAAGTTCATGATAAATTTAAGTTCAATTAATCATATTACTTAAGAACTCACACTTAGATAGACATCTCTCTAGTCATCTAAGTGATCACGTGATCCAAATCAACTAAACCATAACCGATCATCACGTGAGATGGAGTAGTTTTCAATGGTGAACATCTTATGTTGATCATATCTACTATATGATTCACGCTCGACCTTTCGGTCTCCGTGTTCCGAGGCCATATCTGCATATGCTAGGCTCGTCAAGTTTAACCTGAGTATTCTGCGTGTGCAAAACTGGCTTGCACCCGTTGTAGATGGACGTAGAGCTTATCACACTCGATCATCACGTGGTGTCTGGGCACGATGAACTTTGGCAACGGTGCATACTCAGGGAGAACACTTCTTGATAATTTTTAGTGAGAGATCATCTTAAAATGCTACCGTCAATCAAAGCAAGATAAGATGCATAAAGGATAAACATCACATGCAATCAATATAAGTGATATGATATGGCCATCATCATCTTGTGCTTGTGATCTCCATCTCCGAAGCACCATCATGATCACCATCGTCACCGGCACGACACCTTGATCTCCATCGTAGCATCGTTGTCGTTTACGCCATCTATTGCTTCTACGACTATCGCTACCGCTTAGTGATAAAGTAAAGCAATTACAGGGCGTTTGCATTTCATACAATAAAGCGACAACCATATGGCTCCTGCCAGTTGCCGATAACTTCGGTTACAAAACATGATCATCTCATACAATAAAATATAGCATCATGTCTTGGCCATATCACATCACAACATGCCCTGCAAAAACAAGTTAGGCGTCCTCTACTTTGTTGTTGCAAGTTTTTACGTGGCTGCTACGGGCTTAAGCAAGAACCAATCTCACCTACGCATCAAAACCACAACGATAGTTTGTCAAGTTGATGTTGTTTTAACCTTCGCAAGGACCGGGCGTAGCCACACTCGGTTCAACTAAAGTTGGAGAAACTGACACCCGCTAGTCACCTGTGTGCAAAGCACGGCGGTAAAACCAGTCTCGCGTAAGCGTACGCGTAATGTCGGTCCGGGCCGCTTCATCCAACAATACCGCCGAACCAAAGTATGACATGCTGGTAAGCAGTATGACTTATATCGCCCACAACTCACTTGTGTTTTACTCATGCAAATAACATCAAACCATAAAACCCAGGCTCGGATGCCACTATTGGGGAACGTAGTAATTTCAAAAAATTTCCTACGCACACGCAAGATCATGGTGATGCATAGCAACGAGAGGGGAGAGTGCTGTCTACGTACCCTCGTAGACTGAAGCGGAAGCGTTGACGCAACATAGAGGAAGTAGTCGTACGTCTCCCCGGTCCAACCGATCCAAGCACCATTACTCCGGCACCTCCGAGTTCTTGACACACGTACAGCTCGATGACGCACCCCGAACTCCGATCCAGCAGTGGTACGGAGTGGAGTTCCGTCAGTACGACGGCGTGGTGACGATCTTGATGTTCAACTGTCGCAGGGCTTCGCCTAAGCACCGCTACAATATAACCGAGGTGTAATATCGTGGAGGGGGGCACCACACACGGCTAAGGAACGATCACGATGATCAACTTGTGTGTCCATGGGGTGCCCCCTGCCCCCGTATATAAAGGAGTGGAGGAGGGGAGGGCCGGCCCTCTCTATGGTGCGCCCTAGGGGAGTCCTACTCCCACCGGGAGTAGGATTCCCCCTTTCCTAGTCCAACTAGGAGACCTTGCAAGTAGTAGGAGTAGGAGACAAGGAAGGGGAAGAGAGAAGGGAAGGAAGGAGGGGGTGCGGCCCCTCCCCCTAGTCCAATTCGGACTAGGCCATGGGGGGGCGCGCGGCCTGCCCTAGGCAGCCCCTCTCTCTTTCCCGTATGGCCCAATAAGGCCCAATACTTCTCCCCGGCGAATTCCCGTAACTCTCCGGTACTCCGAAAAATACCCGAATCACTTGGAACCTTTCCGAACTCCGAATATAGTCGTCCAATATATCGATCTTTACATCTCGACCATTTCAAGACTCCTTGTCATGTCCCCGATCTCATCCGGGACTCCGAACTCCTTCGGTACATGAAAACTCATAAACTCATAATATAACTGTCATCGAAACCTTAAGCGTGCGGACCCTACGGTTCGAGAACAATGTCGACATGACCGAGACATGTCTCCGGTCAATAAACAATAGCGGGACCTGGATGCCCACATTGGTTCCTACATATTCTACGAAGATCTTTATCGGTCAGACCGCATAACAACATACGTTGTTCCCTTTGTCATCGGTATGTTACTTGCCCGAGATTCGATCGTCGGTATCCAATACCTAGTTCAATCTCGTTACCGGCAAGTCTCTTTACTCGTTCCGTAATACACCATCTTGCAACTAACTCATTAGTTGAAATGCTTGCATGGCTTAAGTGATGTGTATTACCGAGAGGGCCCAGAGATACCTCTCCGACATTCGGAGTGACAAATCCTAATCTCGAAATACGCCAACTCAACAAGTACCTTTGGAGACACCTGTAGAGCACCTTTATAGTCACCCAGTTACGTTGTGACGTTTGGTAGCACACAAAGTATTCCTCCGGTAAACGGGAGTTGCATAATCTCATAGTCACAGGAACATGTATAAGTCATGAAGGATGCAATAGCAACATACTAAACGATCGGGTGCTAAGCTAACAGAATGGGTCATGTCAATCAGATCATTCAAGTAATGATGTGACCTTGTTAATCAAATAACAACTCCTTGTTCATGGTTAGGAAACATAACCATCTTTGATTAACAAGCTAGTCAAGTAGAGGCATACTAGTGACACTCTGTTTGTCTATATATTCACACATGTATTATGTTTCCGGTTAATACAATTCTAGCATGAATAATAAACATTTATCATGATATAAGGAAATAAATAATAACTTTATTATTGCCTCTAGGGCATATTTCCTTCAGCTCCAATGCCAGGTCCGGAGGGGGAGGCGAACAAAAGGCGCCCGTCGGATGCTCCTCCAATGGAGGATGCTGATAGATTGTCCGCCACCAAATCTGAGGTGGAGAGTGCCATGAAGCACAGGCGCCGCCGGACAATTCTTCGTGACGCATGTTTCTCCGAAGAGGCATTGAATGCCTTTAATTCGGGAGATGTGCACCTCCGTGCCGCTCAAGATGGTCTAGCCAGAGCCACGGAGCAGTATGTCAAAGACATACGGGTGAGGGATTTTGACAGTTATATATGCCAGTAGCCCCCGAGACTTAAAATAGTTAGAATAACTGATTTAAGGATCATTTGTTATGCAGGATCTTATAGAAAAGAATACCCAACTGTCCCAGGAGCTTCAAGAGTGCAAGGCCCAATTTGAGCCCGCACTAGCCGTGACAGGGGAAGCCACAGAGACCCCCTCTGGTAATATATGCTTTAAAAGAGAAGTAGTTTGTGAAGTGCGGCATGTGTATAAGTCTCACAATAACATTGCAGATGGCGCCGGGGTAGATCCGGACAAGCAACAGCTCCTGCGCCGGTTAAAAGCCGGCGAGAATGTGCTTACAAGGGTGCGGCAAGAGAAAAATAACCTCCAAGATGCCAACACCCAGCTGGGCGAGGAACTAAAAGATGTTCATGCCCAGCTGTCTGACTCCGTTAAGGAGAATCGGCGGCTTCGTCGCGACATTTATAGTAAGTACTTGAGCGAACTTATGAAAAGAAGAGTTCGGCGAGGAAGTCGATTAACAGAAATATGTCTGTAGGTATGCTCACAGGTCGTCCTGCAGAGGAAATGCCCGGTTCAACGGGTGACCTACTTCCCGAGCTGCTGCAACTGCACGAACGAGTTCGGCAGGTGATGACACTACAGGAAACTGCTAGTTTGCCGTCTGGGCATAACAGACGGCAAAGACATAAATCCAGACGGCAAAGAGTTTGCCATCAGGAAGTAGACGGCAAAGTCAGACGGCAAAGATTAATCGGCAAAGAATACTTTGTCGTCTGCTTTTTTTTCCCCTGACGGCAAAGACTTTGCCGTCAGTCTATATTTTTGCCGTCAGTCTGCGGAAAGTTGACGGCAAAATATTGCACCAGACGGAACGGACGGTCTAACGGCCAGCGTCAAGTGCTTTGCCATCTACCGGCCGTCCAACCAGACGGCAAAGTCTATTATCTTTGCCGTCAACTGTCAGTTTTGGCTGACGGGAAAGAAGCATACTTTGCCGTCTGTCACTGTACTCCCAGTGGGCAAAATAGCAGGACTTTGCCGTCTGGTGCTCCTTTCCCAGTCGTCAAAGACTTATATTTCGCCGTCAGTTGGTGCTGGCCCAGACGGCAAAACTATACCTCTTTGCCGTCAACCTGTATGTTGGCAAGGCGGCAAAATGCCAGCGGAAGCACAGGCTGGTGACATGTGGTATCTTTGTCGTCTGTCACTTGACGGCAAAGCTCCTTTTTTTTTAAAATCAGAAATTAAACAGTTTAATACACAGTATAGAACCATAACAGCACAGAACCATAACAGGACAGCATAGTTCCATAGCAAATATAAGCAACAATGAACAAATATAAGAACGAAGTTCCATAGCATATATATAGTCGTAGGACAAAGTTCCATAGCATATATATAGTCCCAGGACAAAGTTCCATAGCATATAGTACCAAAACAAATTTCCATAGCATATATATAGTCCGAAAACAAAGTTCCATAGCATATATATAGTCGCGGGACAAAGTTCCATAGCATATAGTCCCAAAACAAAGTTCCATAGCATATAATACACAATGAACAAAGATGGCATCACTACGTAAGATTTGGCACTACAACAAACGCCTTCATGTCCATGTCGTAGTGCAAAGTGCATCCAGGTGGCAACCTACAAGATTGAATGGTGTGTGTCAAATAACGTGCTTGAAATCATCAATATGCCAAATAGACAAAAGAAAGTACTTCGACACTACAAAATAAATAGTGATCCATATTCCATAGTGAGTTTCCAAAATAAAAAGCTTCTAGTACATATGGAGTTTCTTGAACACTTATCCAATTTTGAACATGCTAATTTAACACTAGATCTTTACTTATAAGTCTGATCTTTAAATGGTTTAAACGGTCTCTACTTACAAGTTTCTAAATCATGGAGATCTTCAAATGGTCTCTAAATCATGAAAATAAGTAACTACTTGTCTCTAAATCATGAATATCTTCAAGTGTTCTCTAAATCATGAAAATAAATAGCTTCAAGAATGCATATATTTAATTAAGATCATGGTTGAAATTGTTCAAATGGGTTATAGTTTGAAACGGTTCAAATGGTATCTACTTGTCTCTACTTATAAGTTTGATCTTCAAGAATCAAGATAGCTACTTGTTTCTACGTTGACAAATTTGAGACCTACGTAAATGAGATATGTACGCACTAACCATACTCGATCTCAAACATTCGGAGAACCACCAAGGTTGTTGTCGCTTGGGCCTCGTGCATGTGAAGATCCATCAGCATTAGATCCATGGCCTGATTGAGGCATCTGCATAGCGGGCATACCATTCTGGGTACAATAAGCCTGCAAATTATGTTTGAGTGAAGATTAAGTACTGGTAGTAGAAGATTATGATTGAGTGAAGATTATGTATGTGTTTGGCAATTAAGGAACTAACCGCAAACATTGCAAAGCATTGACTAGTTTGTGCCAACACCGCCTGCTGCACCGCTTGCTGCATCCTCTCATCAGCCAGTCGCCTCTCCTCCGCCCTCTCCTCCGCCGCCACTCGCCTCTCCTCCACCCTCTCCTCCGCCGCCACTCGCCTCTCCTCCGCCAGTCTCGCCTGCAAAATATGGCATGGCAATCACATCTTCAATCCAATAGTAAGTAAGAAACAAACATATATAGAAGGATTTGTATAGAATACCTCCATCTCAACCATAGCTGGAGTCGAGCGTTTACATGTAGAAGATTTTGAGATACCTAACCGAGCTTTGTATTCAGGGAGAGAGCTACGGGAGGAACTAGGGAACATGCCTCCTGCAATTGCTTCCTTGCCATGTTTCCTGCCTTCTCCAGAGATCATGACCAACGCGTGGTCAAGAGGCTCTGTTGTCACATCATACTCGGGCCCTTTCAACTCTTTTGCCTTCCCTTTAAATTTCTCCATCCGATCGTAGGCGGTCTTGCTGGAGTACGCGGACGCTGTGTCATTCTCATCGTAAGGCTTGGCTGTTCTGTACGGTGCCTTATGGGCCAAAGCATACGAGACGAAAAGGTTGGGCACTGGAGCATTATTGTGAGACGCCTGCAACCAAAGCAACATGATTAAGATTTCATAACAAGGATTGGCAACATGTATGACAAGAAAAAGCTTATGAAGAACTCCATAAGATATACCCAACGTTCACCGTACTCCATAACGTTCAAGTTGCCTTGATGATGTGGTGGATCCAGCATTCCGGCTCGCCGATTTCTATAATCTTTGTTTTTCGCCCTGTACTCTTTGGAACACCAATAGTCCACGATCCGCTCCCAACACTCCCCCTTATCGACGCACCATCTCGGAGTAACCTAATTGATCAATTGCATCTCATATATGTCAAAAAGAAATTGAGTGCCAGCCTGTTGACGAAATAACAAGCATGAATATGCTTTACCTGCATGTACTTGTCCTTCTCAAGACGGAGTCTCCTACCAGCTTTCTTATCAAGACTCTTATAGCCTTGAGTTGCCATATATTTGCGGATGGCTAAAGGGCGTGCCTCATGCATCAGATTATGCACAAGCTTCGGGCAATGTTTGTTGACAACTGCTCGTGCCTCCTCCAACTTTCCATCCTCGCATCTATAGAAATCCTGCAAATATAGAGAAAATTAGTTTGGTGCAGTAATTTTCAAACCTTTAAGTCTGAGGTTTCTTATAAAATCTAAATAAAGTAAAATCTGCTAGTTTATTTACAGTGAAAATAGGAAAATATAGAGACTGGTTTATTTATAGTCAAATCAGGTTTATATATATGCACCCAGGTTTATTTATAGAAACAGGTAAAATCTGCTAGTTTATTTATAGTCAAATACGGTTTATATATATGCACCCAGGTTTATACAGTCAGGTTTATTCAATAACACAATCAGGTTTGCTACTGCAGTGTGTGATTTTTATTCAATAACACAATCAAGTTTATATATATGCACCCAGGTTTATACAGTCAGGTTTATTCAATATATAACACAATAACACAATCAGGTTTGCTACTGTAGTGTGTGATTTTTATTCAATAACACAATCAGGTTTATATATATGCACCCAGGTTTATACAGTCAGGTTTATTCAATAACACAGGAATATTAAATCTAAGTTTTCTAGATAGTTTTGCTACTGCAATATTATAGTCTGCTAGCATTCTATTAAGAAAAAAAGTAAAATCTAAATCTAAGTTTCCTAGATAGTTTTGCTACTGCAGTGTGTGAAGGAAACTTAATGATTACCCAAAGTTCGGCAAAGACCCGCTCGGCTTTGTTGTGAAACTCGATGTTGTTGGCTACACCAAGATCCTCATAGGCTTTGTAGTGGTCCCAGGTACATGCTGGCTCCGGAACTTTGCCCTCCCCAGGCAAAGTAACCATGCCAGGGTAATGCTCCTTAATGAGGCTCCCAAGGACGCCGTTCACGTGTCGGTACTTTCCCGTGCTAGCTCCAGCTTTCTTCAAACCGCTACATAATGAGAAGCCAAAGTTATTAGCAATTGTTGCATACATTGAAGGTAGAAAATGGGAAGCCAAAGTTAGTTACATTTCTCCACATGGAGCAATACATGGCCTCTGCTCCACAGGAAGCCCTCGTTCCGGGAGCCTTGAGGAACCACGTAGGTACACGGACCGACCCTCCTCAACTTGGATGAAACCAGCATGCTCCTTGTCAGAGGTCAAGACCTCCTTGTCAGAGGTCGGGGCCTCCTCGTCAGAGGCCTCCGATGACAACCGCTCTTCCTCCACCCTCTTAGACACGGGGGAGTGAGACACCGGCTCGTCCTCCACCCTCTCAGACACGGGGGGGGGGGGGGGGTGAGACACCGGCTCGTCCTCCACCCTCTCACACATGGGGGGGGGGGAGTGAGACACCGGCTCGTCCTCCACCCTCTCAGACACGGGGGAGTGAGACACCAGCTCGTCCTCCACCCTCTTAGACACGGGGGCGTGAGACACTGGCCGAACCGTGTTTCTCTTAGCATTTGCTCCACGTGCACCTCTTCCCCGGCCTTTTCCTCTCCCTCGATGAGCCTGAGGATGAGAGGAAGGCGGAGGATCGGCGATAAAAGTGCTAAGCAAAGATCTCGCTATGGGGAGCCCGGGCTTTTTCCTTTGCGGGCCCACCATGCTTCACTCACCTGCTATGACAAAAAGTAAAGCAATTAGTACAAATACAAGATTATAGTTTAAATAAATAAGCATAAGTTCAAACAATTGTCGCAGTGAGAATTACCAATGCAATTGTAGTACAAATACATTATAGTTCAAACAAATAAGCATAAGTTCAAAAAACATACGCAATGAGAATTACCAGGCAATTATAGTACAAAAACTACATTATACTTCAAATAGATAAGCATAAGTTCAAAAATATTACAAATTCAACATTACAACATGTTTGAGATCATCTGGGTCATAGTAAAGCAACTAGTACAAAATCAACATTACAGTTCAACACTACGACTAAAAATAGTCAGGATCATCTGGATCACAATCCGTCTCTTCTTCAAGGTCAGTTCTAGCCTCATCATCAGTATTATACGTGTCATCAAGGATGTTGTCCTCATGTTGACCGTCATCGTCACCTTCATCGGCAATTCCTAGACGTAACCGTTCAAGCATTGAGAGGTCTTCCACGTTCGTAACCTCTTCTTCTTCCTCTTCGACTTCTTCTTCTTCATTGTCAATCTGTACTTCCATGCGTGGATGGATGTTGAGACGGCCTCTAGGCCCATGTTCTTCTTGGAAGAATTCTCCATCATATGTGTCAGGGTTGATGTGAGGTTGATAATCCTCTTCACTGGGGGAAGGATGTTTACGATGTGGTGGCACATCGTACACGACATCCCAACCCTTAAGGTACTTCTTTTGGCATGCATACTTGAGATAAAAAACTTGTGTCGCCTGTTGAGCCACAATATAGACATCTTCACAATCTAATTTGCTGTCTTGTCGAATTTCGACTTGCCCAATATCATCCCTCCGCCTAACCTTCTCCAGATCAAACCAATGGCATTTGAAGACAACGACTTTCAGAGGATTTGCCCCAAAGTAATGCAATTCATATATTTGATCAAGTCTTCCATAATACTCAACTCCATTGCAAATAGCCGACACTCCCGTGTTCCTTGATTTTAGAACGTCCCGACGTTCCTCATTCCCATGTGTGCGGAAGCGATACCCATTGATGTCGTATTTATCAAATGTACCGACCTTATAGTCAAACCCATTAGCAACTTGTTTCAACTCTTTGTCCAATATCGACGTACCCTACAAGTTTAAGAGAGAAGGATAGGTGTATTAGTCGCACGTAATACCAACTTCAAGTGTTCCAAGAAGTATACCTTACCTTTTCTCTGAACCAAGAATTGAAACCATACTCTTCAAGTGAATCACGTTCGACCCCTTCATTCGAGAATTGGGCAATGAATTCACTGCCCAATGAGAAATAAGTGGAGTTAAGAGAGAAACATGTGAGTAAATGTTACATAATGTACCAACACTTACTCAATGTACGGCCGCACTTCTTGAAGGTTGGTGAGGATATACAACGTAAGCGATTTCCACTCTTTCGGATCCAAATGCTTTGAACCAGAAGCACCCACAGGTCCGAGTTGCCCTTTGAAGAGGCTGAGCTTGGATTCATGTTTAGGGTCGCCAGTATTGTATCGAGACTTTGCATTATGCAAGCTTGGAATATTGGCCGCATAGCGTGATGTCGTGAAGTTTGTAATCTCCTCTGCCAAGAATGCTTCGGCTATGGAGGCTTCAATTCTACATTTAATTCTACATTTAGCTCAAAGAGTCTTCTGCATTCTCTCAAGTCCATATCACCAACGATTCTGCACAGGGCCACCCATTCTTGCCTCGGAAGGGAGGTGTAAAATCATATGTTCCATCGGATTAAAGAATCCTGGTGGAAAGATCTTCTCTAGCTTGCAGAGCAACTCGGGGGCCCGTTCTTCCATCTCATCTATCACAGTAGGAGATACTTCTTTAGCACAAAGAACACGGAAGAAATAGCTAAGCTCTGCCAATACTTCCCAATCATCCTCAGGGATATAGCCTCGAATCATCACTGGCATTAACCGCTCAAGCCATATGTGCCAATCATGACTCTTCATCCTGTTGAGCTTCAATTTATCAAGATTCACTGCCCTCATAAGGTTCGCTGCATACCCATCAGGGAACAACAAAGTTTTGAACCACATGAGTATCTCCTTCTTTTGTTCCCTAGTAAGAACAAACCTCGCCTTTGGCGTCTCCAGTTTTTCTTGCCCTCGGGTTGTCGCAAGTTTTGTTCGGGTCTATGACATAGCTTCATTACATCAAGACTAGCCTTAGTATTATCCTTCGTCTTCTCAGCAATGTTGAACAATGTGCCAAAAATGGCCTCGGCGATATTCTTTTCAGTGTGCATTACATCAATGTTATGTGGAAGCTCGAGCTGGTGGAAGTAAGGGAGATCCCATAAGCATGGTTTATGAGTCCACGCGTGTTCTTCGTTATATCCCAAGAAATACCCTGGACATTTGGGATCAGGCTGGAGAGCATTTAGTTGATCACGAATTTGTTCACCCGTCATCTCAGGTGGTGCCGAGTGTTCAACGACTTCACCTTTCATGAAGTTCTTCTTGTCTTTTCTGAATGGATGGTGAAGACGCAAATGTTGTCTATGAAAATCGAAGCAAGAATACTTGCGACCATGCTGCAACCAACGGCACTTCATGCTTGCCTTGCACCTTGGGCATGGGAACCTCCCATGCACAGACAACCCCATGAAAAGTGAATACGCCGGTAAGTCATGAAATGAGTACTGGTACCAAACATGCATTGTGAAGTTCTTTTTGCTAGCAGCGTCGTATGTCCGTATCCCATTCACCCAAGCTTCTTTCAACTCATCTACCAGTGGTTGCATGTACACACTTATATTCTTCCCTGGATACTTGGGTCCTGGAATTATCAACGACGGGAACATGTGCTTGCATTGCATTATGGTGCCGGGGGGGGGGGGGGAGGTTGAGGGGAACAACAAACACGGGCCAACAACTATATGTCTTTGACACCATACCAAACGGATTGAACCCATCGAGTCCGGTGGCAACTCGTGCATTCTTTGCCTCTTTTGCTTTCTCATGATGTATGCGATCGAAACTCTTCCAAGCTTGGGCACAAGACGGATGTATCAGCATCGGTCTCCCATGATCATCTTTGTCATGTCTTATCCCATATATGTGCCATGTCATCTGTTTGGCTGTATCTTCGTTCAAGTAAAGGTGTTGAATTCTTGGCAAGATTGGAAAATATCGAAGAACATTTGCGGGGACTTTGCTCTGCTTCTTCTTACCATCACTGAGGTCTCTCTCGACATACGTAGAGGCTTTGCACTTGGCGCAATACGTGTCATCGGCATACTCTTTCGTAAATAAGACACATCCGTTTGGACAAGCATGTATCTGCTCATAGGACATCTTAAGTGCACGAAGTATTTTCTTCGCTTCATACCAACTTGTAGCCAGTTTGTGACCTTCGGGGAGAGAGCGACCCCAAGATGTCACCATCGAATTAAAGCAATCTCTGCTCATGTTGTACTGGGTCTTTATAGACATTGCTTGTGCAATGGCATCCAGCTGACATTGGTTTGTGTGGTCGTGAAGAGGTTGTTGTGAGGAATTTAGCATTTCTAAGAAGGCCCTCGCAGAATCCTCCGGTTCTTCCTCTGATCCCTCTTCACGTGCATCGTTGAAGTCATCTACGATGTCAACTATCCCGGTACCATTGTTGTCGGTTCGCCGACGCACCACCTCCTCTCTGCTACGTTCAGGCTCGCCATGAAGGGTCCACCGGGTATACCCACGCTTAAACCCATGCTTCTGCAGGTGCACACACATCGTCTTCTTCGACTGTTCTGTGCCGTTGCGACACTTCAAGCAGGGGCACCAACTTTTTGTTTGGCCTCTAGCAAATGCTGCCTCCACAAATTCGTTGGTCTTCGTCACCCATTCAGTGGTCATGCCAGCCTGACTAGGGTGTCCAGTGTACATCCACTCACGATCATCCATACTGGTACTTGCACTAACAGTAGAGGCACCAAATGCATATTCATCAAGATATGTATAATGTAACTAAGACTAGATACACACCTAATTACCATTGTCATATTATTTACGCCATGATTTTAATTTTTTACCATACAAAAGGGAAACGTGCATCCATGGATTGAATCCTATCTCTAATAGGTAAAGAGGGGTCCTAATCCCACCCGAGTACGTGTAGATTGGGTTCGTTTCCCATGCTCTACTTTGGTCCTCGGCAAAATTTCGACAGCACCTCCCCGCTGTTCTCCAGATACACGTCTCGACAACAAGCCGAGAGAATGTGCACCCGGAGAACAACAAGGTGGCACTGACGAAATTTTGCCGAGGACCGAAGTAGAGCACGGGAAACGAAACCCAATCTACACGTACTCGGGCTGTCCATGGATAACGTGGACAATTCGAAAGGACGATAGTTATAAATATGCAAAGACATGCATATTTATAGATGCCACCCTTTCGAACGGGAGACGCCTAGGTTACGAGAGTTGACATGAAAATAAAATCTAGTGGCATCGGCACGACGAACGGAACGAAGCAAATAGGGGAGGGGGAGGAGATGACAGTCAAGCTCACCCCGAGACTGTAGAGGCGGTAGTTGAACAACGATGGCAATGGCAACGGGACGGACAATGCTCCTCGAGGTGAAGAGAAAATCCCTGCACATGAAAAGCACCGGCACAACCAACATAAGCACTCGTGAAACAATCTGATAAAAACATTATCAACATCATCTCACAATTGACAACTATATATATATGTGTAGCAAGACTAGACTCTCTGGCTTGTCTTCTCCAATCTAAGCATGTTGCAAAAAACTGAGCATTTAATTTCCTACGAGCATTAATCAAAAGTTGAAATTTTGCCTTGCAGAACAACCTTATACTAAAAAATTTAGGCAGAACAACCTTATACATACATCCATCTATGCATCCATCCTTACATACATCTATAAATCCATCCACATACTGCAATCCATACATCTATCCATCTAAAAGAATACAAACAGAGATGGGGAACGGTGCTCACCGTGGGGTGGGGCAGAGGGGGGCTTGGGGCTGAGGGGGAGGTGGTGCCCCGCTTCGGTGGTGACTAGCGGCGGCGGATGCGCAGGAGGGAACCGGCGGCGGTGCTACCCACGGCAGCCGTGCAGGGGAGGACGGCCCAGTGGAGGACGGGTGGGGGGCGCAGGGGAGGACGGGTGGGGGGCGCAGGAGGGAACCGGCGGCGGTGCTGCCCACGGCAGCCGTGCAGGGGAGGACGGCCCAGTGGGGGACGGCTAGGGTAGGGGAGGACGGCCCGGTGGCGGTCGCGCCATTGGAGGAGGACGGGTGGGGGCACAGTGGACAATGGTCCCGACGGCGGCGCGGTGGAGGCGGGGACCAGCTGTGGCGGCGCGGTGGAGGTGGAGACGGGCGGCGGCGGCGCGGTGGGGCCGGGGACGGGCGGTGGCGGCGGCGCGGTGCTGCCGGGGACGGGCGGGGATACCCTAGCGCGCGGTAGAGACAGAGGAATCGGGGAAGATGCGGTCGGGTGGGGGTTTTTCTTTCTTAATTTCAATTAGTTTGCCGTCAGTGGGACCAAAAGGAAACGGCAAAGAAAGGCTCGGTGCCAGGTTTTTTTTTCTATTAGTTCGCCGTCAGTAGGATAGATGGAAGACGGCAAAGAAACTGACTTTGCCGTCAGTGGATGACAAACACAGACGGCAAAACTGGGGCACCGTTACCTACCGTCAAACTAGACACGTGTCCACCCTTTGCCGTCAGTCAGTGAAACAACAGACGGCGAAGAGCCAGTTTGCCGTCTTGGTTTCTTTGCCGTCATCCTTTCGCTAGGTTTGCCGTCAGCCAGCGCGCTCACAGACGGCAAAGCGCAGATTTGCCGTTTGTCATACTTTGCCGTCAGCTCCTGACGGCAAAACTTTCTTTGTCGTCTACCCCGACGAAATGCTGACGGCAAAGCCGCTCACTGACGGCAAACTAGCAGTTTCCTGTAGTGTGAGAGGCGTCGCCCAGGCCTTGTGGCCATCCATCTCCCTACCCGAAGGCCTTGGAGAGCTTGCAGAGAAGCTTCAGTGAGCACAGCGGCGCTTCCGGCTATGGAAGATATCGTCCTGCCGTCAAGGCGCCAGGGGAGGCCTGGGCCATGGTGAAGACGCGGTACATGAAGGCTGACCTAAAACACATGGCTGAGGTCGGACCTGTGGGGCCCGATGGGAAGGAGATCCCCGTGAGCTTAGTGTACGACCAAGTAGAGTTGGCCACAAAGTATTCCCAGTGGGACTGTAAACTAGACAGCCTATTAGATGGTATTGAAGAGGAATACAATCAGTCAATTTGACTATGTAATTTAAAATGACATGTAAAATGCCTTCTAGACGGATTGTAGATCGTTTGTCATAGCGGACCTTTTCGCTTCAACCTCGGGACCCGATAGTCCGGAGTGTGTCCGAATACCCTCACGTTTATGTAAGAACCGGGGCATGCATGGAGACCAGGCTTAGGGGTCATGAGTGCTTTATCAGACAAATGCCTAACTAGTTATGTTATATTACATGGTTAGTAAGAAACATCTTCTAGGGAGAATAGTTCCGTTAGGGGTTCCTTTCCCTGGGAGGCATGCCCTAAAGTGCATGTCCGGACTGCGAAAAAAGCAGAAAAAAATCTGGGGGCAGATAAATGAATAAGTAAAAATTCGTCTTTAGTTCACCGACCGAATATTCCCTTAAGAACGCTAGCTTTCAGCTTCACCCAGTCTGAGGTACAGTTCCAGCTGACCCGACGGTAACAATCGCAGAGGTGCTCCCTTTACCACCTAGCCGAACAATCGGGAACGTAGGGGTAAGCACAGGAGCCAGGCAACCCAGCTTGGCCAAAACTTAAGTCATATCGATGCATATAATGGTGAATAAAAGGTACACGTGGAAGTGTGACACATATGTTGGGCATAAAGCCCGTATAAATAATCTTTTGTTAAAGAAGCCCCCAGGTATACTAAGCACGGATAACGCGTCAAGTGTGTGCGAACAGTTCGCAAACGAGCCTTCAACGGCTTCAGAAAAAAAGGAGGGAGAAGGAGAGAAATAAAAGGCAGTTGAAGTATAAAATATAGACGGAGGAAGGAGACGAACTCAGAGTCCGGCGCTAGGCATAGAATCTTCGGACACGGGCTGCGTTCCAAGGGTTTGGCTCAAGTCGGTTATCTGATGCGTTCCGCAGACGGTATGCTCCGCCGGTCAGGACTTGGTCGATGATGAAGGGACCCTCCCATTTGGGCTTGAGTTTGTCCTTTTTCTTGTCCGGCAGGCGTAGAACTAATTCGCCAACATTGTAAGCTTTGGCCCGTACTTCTCTGCTTTGGTATCTTCGAGCCTGCTGTTGATAGAATGCGGAACGAGCTTTTGCCACGTCGCGCTCCTCCTCCAAGGCATCCAAACCGTCCTGCCAATCCAACTCGGCTTCTCTTTCTTCGTACATGCGCACTCGAGGTGGGTCATGAATTATGTCGCAGGGCAAAACTGCCTCTGCGTCGTATACCATAAAAAATGGTGTGAATCCGGTAGTGCGATTCGGCGTGGTCCGCAGCCCCCAAAGTACAGAGTCGAGATCCTCTACCTAGTGCGTGTTAGATTCCTTGAGGACTGCACTAGTCTGGGTTTAATGCCGCTCATGATTATACCATTTGCTCGTTCAACTTGACCGTTAGTTTTAGGGTGATAGACTGAAGCGTAGTCGAGCTTGATGCCCATGTTTTTGCACCAGAGTTTAACCTCGTCGGCCATGAAGTTCGTGCCGTTATCAGTGATGATGCTATGGGGGACGCCGTAACGGTGTACTACCCCTGATATGAAGTCTATCACGGGTCCGGATTCAGCCGTCTTAACTGGCTTGGCCTCTATCCATTTGGTGAATTTATCCACCATGACCAATAGGTATTTTTGCTTGTGGGTTCCTCCTTTAAGGGGTCCAACCATGTCAAGCCCCTAGACCGCGAATGGCCAGGTGATGGGTATAGTTTTGAGGGCGGTGGGTGGCATGTGGCTTTGATTAGCAAAGAGCTGGCAACCGACGCATCGTTGGACTAAGTCCTGAGCATCTGCCCGGGCCGTCGGCCAATAAAATCATGTACGGAAGGCCTTGCCTACAAGGGCCCGGGGTGCGGCATGGTGCCCACCGAGTTTGGCATGAATTTCAGCCAGAAGATTTCGCCCTTCCTCTTCGGAGATACACCTTTGAAGGACTCCGGTTGTGCTTTTCCTATAAATCTCTCCCTCATGGACCTTATAGGCTTTAGATCGCCGTACTATGCGGCGGGCCTCGCTTTGGTCCTCGGGAAGTTCCTGCCTAGTTAAGTAGGCTAGGAATGGTTCCGTCCATGGCGCAATGACTGCCATTATTTCGTGGGATGAATGTGTTATTTCATTGGCAGAACCACCGATTGTGTCAGAATGTTCGGTGTTGGGTGGTGCGGTTGGGTCCGGATTGTTGTTTCCGGACTCCCCTCCCCATTGTACGGATGGCTTGAATAGCCGCTCTAGGAAGATATTGGGAGGGACGGCATCGCACTTTGCGCCAATGCGTGCCAATACGTCCGCCGCCTGGTTATTATCCCGGGCTATATGGTGAAATTCAAGCCCTTCAAACCGAGCTGACATTTTTAGGACGACATTACGGTAAGCTGCCACTTTCGGATCCTTGGCGTCGAAGTCTCCATTTATTTGGCATATCGCGAGGTTTGAATCCCCACGCACCTCTAGGCGTTTAATGCCCATGGAGACCGCCATCCGAAGGCCATGTAGAAGGGCCTCGTATTCGGCTGCATTGTTGGAGTCCGTGTACATTATCTGGAGTACGTATTCAACTGTGTCTCCAGTTGGGGATGTCAGGACGACGCCAGCCCCCAGGCCGGACAACATTTTGGAGCCGTTGAAGTGCATGATCCAATTGGAATATGCGCCGTACTCTTTAGGGAGTTCGGCTTCAGTCCATTCGGTGACGAAGTCGGCCAAAACTTGCGACTTAATAGCTCGCCGTGGCTTGTAGGTTATGTCAAACGGAGGAGCTCGATGGCCCATTTTGCAATCCGGCCAGTCGCGTCACGGTTGTTTATAATGTCATTAAGAGGTACTTCGGAGGCTACTGTTATCGAACACTCTTGAAAGTAGTGTCGCAGCTTCCGGGATGCCATGAACACCGCGTACGCTATCTTTTGATAATGTGGATACCGGGACTTGCATGGAGTTAGGACAGTGGACACGTAGTAAACTGGTTTTTGAAGGGGGAACTTGTGTCCGTCCGTTTCTCGTTCGACGATGAGCACCGCGCTTACAACTTGATGTGTTGCCGCGATATATAATAACATTGGTTCGCCCATGTTGGGCGCGGCTAGGACCGGATTTGTTGCCAATATGTCTTTTTTTTCTTCGAGTCCGGCCGTGACGGCATCCATCCACTCGAAGTGTTCGGTGCGCCGGAGGAGGCGATAAAGGGGTAATGCCTTTTCTCCCAAACGGGAGACAAAGCGGCTTAGAGCCGCCATGCATCCAGTCAATTTTTGTATTTGTTTGAGGTCTTTTCGGATATCCAATTGTGACAAAGCTCGGATCTTGGCTGGGTTTGCTTCAATTCCTCTACCGGATACAATGAAGCCCAAGAGCTTTCCGGCTGGTACGCCAAAGACGCATTTTTCCGATTTCAGCTTAATGTCGTATGTTCGGAGATTGTCGAATGTGAGCCTCAAGTCTTATACTAGAGTTTCGACATGCTTGGATTTGACGACCACATCGTCTATGTATGCCTCCACTGTTTTGCCGATCTGGTTTGCCAGACATGTCTGAATCATGCGCTGATATGTTGCGCCGGCGTTTTTGAGCCCGAAGGGCATTGTGTTGAAGCAGAATGGGTCGTATGGAGTGATGAATGTCGTTGCGGCTTGGTCTGGCTCTGCCATCTTAATTTGGTGGTAGCCGGAGTATGCGTCGAGGAAGCACAATGAATCGTGTCCTGCGGTAGCGTCGATAATTTGATCGATGCGGGGGAGGGGGAAGGGGTCCTTTGGGCAAGCCGTGTTAAGGTCCTTGAAGTCGACACATAGGCGCCAGGATTTATCCTTCTTTGGTACCATCACCAGGTTTGCTAGCCAGTCCGGATGTTTTATATTTCTGATGAATCCGGCTTCCAATAGTTTGGCTAGCTCCTCTTCCATTGCCTGTCTCTTGGGTTCAGAAAATCGCCAAAGAGCCTGTTTGACTGGCTTGAATCCTTTTAGGATATTTAGGCTGTGCTCGGCCAGCCGGCGTGGGATTCCTGGCATGTCTGAAGGGTGTCAGTCAAAAATGTCCCAATTTTCCCGTAGGAATTCTCGTAGTGAGGCATCTACATCAGGGTTTAACTTTGCCCCAATGGAGGCCGTCTTTGTAGGGTCCGTTGGATGGACTTGGAATTTGACTATTTCGTCCGCTGGCTTAAAAGAGGTGGACTTGGATCTCTTATCGAGTATCACATCGTCCCTGTTCACCATGGAGCGCAGCGCAGTAAGTTCCTCGGCCGCTAGGGCTTCGGATAGTGCCTCTAGGGCTAGTGCAGCTGTCTTATTTTCGGCGCGGAGTGCTGTGTCCGGATCACTGGCAAGAGTGATGATTCCATTGGGCCCGGGCATTTTGAGCTTCATGTACCCGTAATGGGGTATAGCTTGAAAAATTATGAATGCCACTCACCCTAATAAAGCGTGATATCCGCTGCTGAACGGGGTCACTTGGAACGTGACCTCCTCGGACCTATAATTGTCCCGCGAGCCGAACACCACATCCAGTGTGATTTTTCCTGTGCAGCATGCTTCCCGACTAGGGATTATTCCTCTAAAGGTTGTGCTGCTTCGCTCAATGCGGCTCTAGTCTATTTCCATTTTTTGAAGGGTTTCCTCGTAAATGAGGTTTAATCCGCTGCCGCTGTCCATGGGTAGCTTAGTAAGGTGAAAGTCGTCCACTATTGGACTGAGGACCAATGCGGCTGGTGCTCGGGCTGTTCGGAATTTAGGTTCGTCACTGGCATTAAAGATAATAGCTGTGTCACTCCATGGGTTTATTGTTGCTACTTGGTAGACTTCGGCAAGGCTACGGAGTGTTCCTTTCCGTGTATTATTTGATGCGAAAGTCTCGAAGACTGTTAATACCGTACTGGTGTTGCTGGGCTTGTTCTCTAGAGCTAGAAGCTCTTCGCTACTTTTGGCCACCTGCCATAGTATCCAACATGCTCGAAGGCTATGAGTTGGAGTGGCGCCCTTTGTACTATGAATTTTGCAGGGTCCATTGAGCCATCCCTCCAGTACGGTTCCGTGCCCTTTAGGGTTTTTTTGCTTTTTGGTATTTAACCCAGGTGCCTGGCGATGATGCACCCTTTTATTTCAGACTAGGGTTGTATTCGGGGCCGGATTATCCCAAAATTTGGTTTCGGTTTTCCAGGCGCTCTCCATCGCACAGTACTTTCGTACTATGTACGCCAAGTCGGCAAAGCGTGTAATTTCACGACGACTTATGGCGTTTAGGATTCCCTTGTCCGTGCAATTATTGCAGAAAAGTGAAATTGCGTCTTCCTCGTGGCAGTCCTTTATCCTGTCCATAGCCAGGAGGAATCTGGCCCAGTAATGCTTTACTGTTTCAGCGGGCTCTTGCCGGATTCGGGATAGATCGCTTATGTTTGGGTGGGCAGGTGGAATTAAATTCGGAACCCCATCCAATCTAAGACTCAAGGGCCGAAAAGTTTATGACCTTGGAAGCTTGGGTTTTTGGATATTGTCCAGTGAATCCAGCCCGCTGCCTGACTTTAGGTTCAGGACTTGATCGACGTCCGTCCCTCCGCGGGAATCCGGCATGGAGGGGTCAGCAATCCGGACATAGCTAGTCATTAATATAGAAGAAGGGTCGCCGTACTATTCCTCCACCACATCAACGTGGTGGGTAGCCTGGGGAGAGTTGATCTCTCTCAGATCGGTTTTAGACCCAATCTGATCGTAGTCTGTAGCGACTCCGAGGGCGGCGATGCGATCCAAGACCTCGTTTAAGGAGGATAGCTCCATCGGATCTAGCTGCTCGGCGAGTTCCGAGTTGACGTGAAGATTGCTTTTGATGACCCGAGAAGTCATCGTCGGCGCGGCAGCCGAACAGGCTGTCATAAGAAAACCTCCTAGCCGGAGAGTTTGGCTGATGGCCTAAGCTCCTTTAGCAACGGTGCCGTCTTTAGGAACTCTCAATGAAAGCACCACTGTCGGTGTCAAAACCGGCGGATCTCGGGTAGGGGGTCCCGAACTGTGCGTCTAGGCGGATGGTAACAGGAGACAAGGGACACGATGTTTTTACCCAGGTTCGGGCCCTCTCGGTGGAGGTAAAACCCTACTGCTGCTTGATTAATATTGATGATATGGGTAGTACAAGAGTAGATCTACCACGAGATCAGAGAGGCTAAACCCTAGAAGCTAGCCTATGGTATGATTGTTGTTCGTCCTACGGACTAAAACCCTCCGGTTTATATAGACATCGGAGAGGGCTAGGGTTACACAGAGTCGGTTACAATGGTAGGATATCTACATATCTGTATCGCCAAGCTTGCCTTCCACGCCAAGGAAAGTCCCATCTGGACACGGGACGGAGTCTTCAATCTTGTATCTTCGTAGTCTTGGAGTCCGGCGGATGATGATAGTCCGGCCGTCAAGACACCCCCTAGTCCAGGACTCCCTCACCCACCATGAGCCTCAATACTCATTGGACCACATAGTCTAGGAGTCCGGCCAAAGGTGATAGTTCGGCTATCCGGACACCCCCTAATCCGGGACTCCCTCACTTATGCTATCTAGAGAGGAGCCACTAGTGAAACTTATGGCCTCCGGGTGTATCTTTTATCATATAAGCTTTCAATCTACTTTTATTTGCATCTTTACTTTTCCAATTTTATTATAAAATACCAAAAATATATTTATCTTATCATACTATCTCTATCAGATCTCACTTTCGCAAGTGGCTATGAAGGGATTAACAACCCCTTTATTGCGTTGGTTGCAAGATCTTTGTTTGTTTGTGTAGGTGTGTGGGACTTTTGAGGAGCCTCCTACTGGATTGATACCTTGGTTCTCAAAAACTGAGGGAAATACTTACACTACTATTGCTGCATCACCCTTTCCTCTTCAAGGAAAACCAACGAAAGCTCAAGACGTAGCAAGAAGGATTTCTGGCGCTGTTGCCGGGGAGGTCTTCGCTCAAGTCAAGACATACCAAGTAACCATCACAAACTCATCTCCCTCGCATTTACATTATTTGCCATTCGCCTCTCGTTTTCCTCTCCCCCACTTCACCCTTGCCGTTTTATTCGCCCTCTCTTTCTCAATCTTCTTCTCCCTCTCGCTTGTCTTTTTGTGTGCCTGTTTGTCCTTATGGCTTTGCCTAAGAATACCGACCTCCTTCTTAGAAGGTTGGAAGATATTGAATCCAACATTAGAAGCTTTATGACCTTACAATTTGAGCATAATAATTCTTTCAGAAAAGAGGTTAAAGAACAAAAAGGTTTTTGGGGGGTTTATGAACAAGGAGCTTGATGATATGTCTAAAGAATTTTATGGTTTGAACTCTCAAATTACCCAGCTTGAAAATTTTATAGCCAAAATTTCTGATAAGCAAGCTACCTTAGTCAATAAGATGGCTGCCAAACCAGAAAAGTTAGGGGAAAATAATGATGAAGATCTTAAATTTATTGATGTGTCTCCTATTAGATCTTTGTTTTGCAATATGAATCTTAATAATAATGGGACTGGAGATGAGTCAACTTTAGTTAGAAGGCGTCCCAATAATTCATAGTTTTTAGATCTTGATGCTAAATTTGGTAAAAGTGGGATTGGAGAGGTCATGACTTTAAATAGCATTGAACCCACTATCTTGGATTTCAAGGAATTTGATTATGATAATTGTTCTTTAGAAGGTTGTATTTCCTTGTTGCAATCCATTGTGAATTCTCCTCATGCTTATAGTCAAAATAAAGCTTTTACTAAACATATTGTTGATGCCTTGATGCAATCTTTTGATGAAAAACTTAATTTGGAAGTTTATATACCTAGAAAACTTAATGATGAGTGGGAACCTACAATAAAGATTAAAATTAAAGATCATGAGTGTTATGCTTTGTGTGATTTGGGTGCTAGTGTTTCCACGATTCCCAAAACTTTATGTGATATTCTAGGTTTCCATGATCTTGATGATTGCTCTTTAAATTTGCACCTGTTGGATTCCACCACTAAAAAGCCAATGGGAAGGATCATTGATGTTCTCATTGTTGCAAATAGAAATTTGGTGCCCGTAGATTTTATCGTTCTTGATATAGATTGCAATCTTTCTTGCCTTGTTATTCTTGGTAGACCTTTCCTTAGAACGATTGGCGCGATTATTGATATGAAGGAAGGGAATATTAGATTCCAATTTCCATTAAGGAAAGGCATGGAGCACTTTCCAAGACAGAAAATTAAATTACCTTATGAATCTATCATGCGGGCAACTTATGAATTGAGTACCAAAGATGGCACTACTTAGATCTATGCTCGCTTTTATGCGTAGCTAGGGGCGTTAAACAATCGCGCTAGTTGGGAGGCAACCCAATTTTATTTGTGTTTTTGTTTTTGTTTCTGTTTAGTAATAAATTTTGCATCTACCTTCTGTTTAAATGTGTTTTTATGTTTTAATTAGTGTTTGTGCCAAGTAGAACCTATAGGACAACCTATGGTGATAGTTAATTTGATTCTGCTGAAAAACAGAAACTTTGTGCGCACGAAATTAGTTTTGTTAAATCACACAAACGTGCTTTTACATTGATTCTTTTTTCTGTAGATCAATAGACAAATTGCCCAGGACTTCCTATTTTGGTAGGACTTTTAAAGTTCCAGAAGTATTTGTAGGTTGTTTGCTTATTTTGATGCATCTATCACTAGTATTAAGTGGTATGAACCATAGAGAACTTGGAATTCAGTAGGTTTAACACCAATATAAATAAATAATGAGTCCATTACAGTACCTTATGTGGTGGTTTTGCTTTCTTTCACTAACGGAGCTTATGAGATTTCCTGTTGAGTTTTGTGTTGTGAAGTTTTCAAGTTTTGGGTAAAGATTTGATGGACTATGGAATAAGGAGTGGCAAAATCCTAAGCTTGGGGATGCCCATGGCACCCCAAGATTTCCATGAATAGCCAAAAGCCTAAGCTTGGGGATGCCCCCGGAAGGTATCCCCTCTTTCGTCTTTGTTCATTGGTAACATTACTTGGAGCTATATTTTTATTCGCGACATGATATGTGTTTTGCTTGGAGCGTCTTGTATGATATTAGTTTTTGCTTTTTAGTTTTCCACAATCATCCTTGCTGTACACACCTTTTGGGAGAAGCCAACTTGATTGGAATTTATTAGAATACTCTAGGTGCTTCACTTATATCTTTTGAGATAGCTAATTTTTGCTCTAGTGCTTCACTTATATCTTTTAGAGCACGGCGGTGGCTTAATTTTGTAGAAATTGCTAGTCTCCATGCTTCACTTATATTATTTTGATAGTCTCTTAGAACAGCATGGTATTTGCTATGGTTATAAAATTGGTCATAGAATGGTAGGCATCCAAGTTGGGTATAATAAAAACTATCATAGAAAGTGAATTGGATGCTATGATCAATTTGATACTTGATAATTGTTTTGAGATATGGAGGTAGTGATATTAAAGTCATGCTAGTTGGATGAATATGAATTTAAAGAATGCTTGTGTTGAAGTTAGCAAGTCCCGTAGCATGCACGTATGGTTAAAGTTGTGTAACAAATTTGAAACATGAATTGTCCTTGGATTGTGCATCCTTATGAGTGGCGGTCGGGGACGAGCGATGGTCTTTTCCTACCAATCTATCCCTCTAGGAGCATGCGCGTAGTGCTTGGTTTTTGATGACTTCTAGATTTTTGCAATAATTATATCAGTTCTTTTGACCAATGTTGAGTCCATGGATTATACACACTTTTACCTTTTCATCATTGCTAGCCTCTTCGGTACCGTGCATTGCCCTTTCTCACCATGAGAGTTGGTGCAAACTTCGCATGTGCATCCAAACCCCGTGATACGATACGCTCTATCACACATAAACCTCCTTATATCTTCCTCAAAACAGCCACCATACCTACCTATTATGGCATTTCCATAGCCATTCTGAGATATATTGCCATGCAACTGTCCACCGTTCCGTTTATCATCATGACACGCATTACTATTGTCATATTGCCATTGCATGATCATGTAGTTGACATCGTATTTGTGGCAATGCCACTTTGCACAATTTTTCATACATGGCACTCTTCATTCATTGCCCATCCCAGTATGCCGCCAGAGGCATTCATATAGAGTCATATATTGTTCTAGTTTTGAGTTGTAATTCATATGTTGTAAATCAATAAAAGTGTGATGATCATCATTATTAGAGCATTGTCCCCAAAAAAAGGCCAAAAAAAAGGTCATAGAGAAAAAAAGGAATAAAGGCCAAAAGAAAAAAAGAAAGGCCCAAAAAAAGAAAAAAAAGAAAAAAAAATAAAAAGGGGGCAATCTGACTATCTCTTTTTCCACACTTATGCTTCAAAGTAGCACCATGTTCTTGATATAGCGAGTCTCATATGTTGTCACTTTCATATACTAGTGGGATTTTTTCATTATAGTACTTGGCTTGTATATTCCTACGATGGGCTTCCTCCAAATGCCCTAGGTCTTCGTGAGCAAGAAAGTTGGATGCACACCCACTAGTTCTCTTTTGTTGAGCTTTCATACATTTATAGCTGTAGTGCATCCGTTGCATGGCAATCCCTACTCCTCATGTTGACATCAATTGATGGGCATCTCCATAGCCCGTTGATTATCCTCGTCAATGTGAGACTTCATCCTTTTTTGTCTTCTCCACACAATCCCCATCATCATATTCTATTCCACCCATAGTGCTATATCCATGGCTCACACTCATGTATTGCGTGAAAGTTGAAAAAGTTTGAGATTATTTAAGTACGAAACAATTTCTTGGCTTGCCATCGGGGGTGTAGAATTTGGGAACATTTTTGTGTGACGAAAATGAAGCATAGCCTAACTATATGATTTTGTAGGGCTGGACTTTCTTTAGCCATGTTATTTTGAGAAGACATGATTGCTTTGATTAGTATGCTTGAAGTATTACTATTTATTATGTCAATATGAACTTTTATTTTGAATCATTTGGATCTGAACATTCATGCCACAATAAAGAAAATTATATTGAGAAATATGTTAGGTAGCATTCCACATCAAAAATTCTGTTTTTATCATTTACCGACTCAAGGACGAGCAGGAATTAAGCATGGGGATGCTTGATACGTCTCCAACATATCTATAATTTTTGATTGTTCCATGCTATTATATTACCCCTTTTGGATGTTTATGGGCTTTATTTTACACATTTCTATCATTTTTGGGACTAACCTACTAACCGGAGGCCCAACCGCTATTGCTATTTTTTTGCCTATTTTAGTATTTTGAAGAAAAGGAATATCAAACGGAGTCCAAATGGAATGAAACCTTCGGGAGCGTGATTTTTGGAACGAACGTGATCCAGAGGACTTGGAGTGCAAGTCAAGAAGCAGCCGAGGCGGCCACGAGGGTGGAGGGCGCGCCCCCTGTCTAGTGGGCCCCTCGGGCAGCCATCGACGTACTTCTTCCTCCTATATATACCCACGTACCCCGAAAACATCCAGGGAGCCAACGAAAAACAATTGCCACCGCCGTAACCTTCTGTATCCGCGAGATCCCATCTTGGAGCCTTCGCCGGCGCTCCGCCGGAGGGGCAATCGACCATGGAGGGCTTCTACATCAACACCATAGCCCCTCCGATGAGTTGTGAATAGTTTACCATAGACCTTCAGGTCCATAGTTATTAGCTAGATGGCTTCTTCTCTCTTTTTGGATCTCAATACCATGTTCTCCCCCTCTCTTGTGGAGATCTATTCGATGTAACTCTTTTTGCGGTGTGTTTGTCGAGATCCGATGAATTGTGGGTTTATGATCAAGTTTATCTATGAGAAATATTTGAATCTCCTCTGAATTCTTTTAATTATGATTGAGTTATCTTTGCAAGTCTTTTCGAATTATCAGTTTGGTTTGGCCTACTAGATTGATCTTTCTTGCAATGGGAGAAGTGCTTAGCTTTGGGTTCAATCTTGCGGTGTCCTTACCCAGTGACAATAGGAGTTGCAAGGCACGTATTGTATTGTTGCCATCGAGGATAAAAAGATGGGGTTTATATCATATTGCATTAGTTTATCCCTCTACATCATGTCATGTTTCTTAATGCGTTACTCTGTTCTTATGAACTTAATACTCTAGATGCATTTTGGATAGCGGTTGATGTGTGGAGTAATAGTAGTAGATGCAGGCAGGAGTCGGTCTACTTGTCACGGACGTGATGCCTATATACATGATCATGTCTTGATAATCTCATAATTATTCGCTTTTCTATCAATTGCTCGACAGTAATTTGTTCACCCACCATAATACTTATGCTATCTTGAGAGAAGCCACTAGTGATAGCTATGGCTCCCTGGGTCTATCTTTTATCATATAAGCTTTCAATCTAGTTTTATTTGCATATTTACTTTTCCAATCTTTATTATAAAATACCAAAAATATATTTATCTTATCATACTATCTCTATCAGATCTCACTTTCGCAAGTGGCCGTGAAGGGATTGACAACCCCTTTATTGCGTTGGTTGCGAGTTCTTTGTTTGTTTGTGTAGGTGCGTGGGACTTTTGAGGAGCCTCCTACTGGATTGATACCTTGGTTCTCAAAAACTGAGGGAAATACTTACGCTACTATTGCTGCATCACCCTTTCCTCTTCAAGGAAAACCAACGCAAGATAAAGACGTAGCACGCAGGAAGGGATGTTTGTTCCAGACAGAGAGAAGGACGAGATCACAATGGCCCTCAGGAATCCTAAGCACCCTAGACGGGCACGAGGCACGCCAGGCTCCGTTCCATGGAAGGCTGGGTTTCCGGATGCAGGCGGTTACGAATGCCAAGAGAGGAGGAGGAAAGTGGAGCAGAGCGAACTTCGGGAGCTGCACGTAAGGGTACAGAAGCTACAGGAATGGGATGCAGTTCGAAGCAAGTGACCTACCAAAGATACCGCCGAAGCTACCCCGCCATCTCAGCAGAGAAGTAGCGTGGCTTCCATCGAGCTGCTTCAGCTGGAGCCTGTCTTCACGGCTCCTGCTAGCTACCCCGTGGATGCTATCATGGAGTTTCAACATTGCCACCTTATGACGCAATGGCAGAACTACAAAATCAAGGAGGCTATCGGCTCTGTTCCACCTCCTGAACCCGGCGTAACTTTTCACTGCCGTCCAATTCCAGAAGGATATGCTAGGGTGACGGTGGAAGAAATAATGGAGGGATTTGAGGAGCTCGTGCTTGAACATCCTACCGGTGAAGGGGAGACTCGGCTGGGTTCTGCTCTGAAGACTCCATGCCTATGGCAGAAGGAGCTCATGAACCTTCTGAGCTGGACGCCACCGCCTCCTCCTCCTCTGGCGAGTCAGGACACTCCGCCTCCTCCTCTGTCTACTCCTCTAGCGAGTGATCAGGGCACTCTGCCTCCTTCCCCGGCGCGTGGCGGCACTCCGCCTCCTTCTCAGCCTGCGCTGGCGCGCCCGACCAGCCAGCCTCCTCCTTGTCCGCCTTGTCAGCAAGGGCGGAAGAGACCCGCCGTCGCTTCTGCTACTCTGGCGCGTCGCAGTCCTTCTCCTATGCCTCGTAAGCAACAAAAGAAGAAAGCCGCAGCCGCTCGGCCTGCTCCGGCGTCTAGTAGTACAGGCGGGAGGCAACACAGATTCGATCCATCTCTCAAGACTCAAGAGGAGTTACCGTATGAGATGACCGAATAGGAAAACAAGGACATCTGTCAAGCCCAAGTGAAGGACTACTTTGCAATGCAAAGAGCTAAGAGACATCCACCTCCGGAAGAGAAGATAGATCCGGTGAAAGTGAAGCGCACTTTGGATGCCCAGTAGCGACCACCACTATCTCCGCTGCAAACCAACTATGAGCGCATTACTGAAAAGACAAATAAGGAAGCGAAGCGGTCGGGAGGTACTTGCAGTGACAAAAGGTTACAAGAACAAAGAACTGGGAAAAATATTCCCCAGCTCGGTGAACAAGCGAACCAATCGTGCTCCCCCACTCAAGGTATCTAGCGATATTGTCGCTAATCATCCGGTGATCTTGCCCGGTACCAATCCTGGAGATTATGGCGATGCACATTTTGATATAATGGAGGAGGATGAATTCAAATATGAGTATGGGAAGCCTCTCGTCAAAGATGGAACTACTCTAACAATGATGATGCGAAGATTCCATGATTGGTACATGGAAACCTACAGAAAGCAGTCTGCTGGGAAGAAAATCGATACTTTGACGCTGAAAGTTAAAGAGGATCAACATGACCTCATTGGAATTGAGGAGTTGTCTGTTCCATTTGAGGAGTTCTTCTAGTTTTTGAATCTAAAGGCCCTCGATAAATTAATGGTCACTTGCTATTTTCTGTAAGTACTACTTCTGTCATAATTAAGTCTCTATATATAGCTCAGCTCTTTAGATTGAAGATCGTCGAATGCAGAAAAGCTAAAATGTATGATATTGGGTTCATTAACACAAATCTAGATGAATTTACGGTTAAATTTCATGCCAAAGAAACCAAGGAGAACTTGCTAGGATCGTTGGTAATAAATGAAAACAAAGATACAATATTATTTCCTTACAACTTCAAGTGAGTGTTACTGTCTTGTGCATATTCGGTTTCCCTTAATTATTATTCAAGGTTATAGTAATTAATGTAATTGATGAGTTATGCATGTGTGCGCAGTTTCCACTATATTCTCCTAGAGATTAAGCTTGAGCAGGGACTAGTAAACGTCTTCGACTCGAGATGAAAAGATCCTGAGGAATATGTGACCATGTCTAAAATGCTTGAGAAGTATTTTGAATAGATAATTATCGCACCATATCGGCAACTTTGTTCATTTCATGATTTCAAGTAATTGTTTTCTTTGTCTCGCAGGGTTTGGAAAGTATTCACCGCACAAGTTTCGGGGCTGCCGCGGGATCTGCGATGGAAATAGCCGAAAGTAAGGACTACTAGCTAGCTAGTTCCACGCATCTCCTGTTGGTTCTAGCTACTTTCATCAATGCCATTTATAATGCTTCATTATCAGTTTGATTGACCTCTATTTCTCGTAAAGTGCTTGTGGCAGGAACCTAGGAATAATTACTGTGGATACTACATCTGCGAGTTTATCTACAAAGCGACGACCAAGAATAGGTGAGGCTACTCTATAAGACAATTTGAAGTGCGTAAGCAAAAATATTCACAAGTTTATTTTATTACCATCATTTCTATTGAGTTTCATTCATATATATGTATTGACCCCCTTATTCAAATTAGATGTGGGAGATGCGGAATGAACTCCTACCAAAAGATCACATGCGAGCAATTCATGAGGAATTGGCTTGATTCTTTCTTGACCACGTCATCAATAAAGCCGGAGAATACCACCATGCATGTGGAAGATGAGTTCATATGTTAGGGTATTGTAAGTGGTCTTACACATTGTATATATATATGTAGCCAATATCGTCGGTAAGATATACGAAAACTTGTTGTTCGACCAATCTCTCGGAGAAGGAGAGGTCGATCACTTCTCTTTGTATATGTTCATGACGATCTTCTGTACTTAATAGTTTCCTTCATTTGCTTACTAGCTAGTTGGCGTGTCGAGTCCTCTCTATACGTTGCGTCGACCAAGCATGGAGATAAGAGAGGAAACTTCTCTATATTAGCTAGCTAACACAATATATGAAACCCCTAAATTAACCCTACAAAACCCCCCAACCCCCCCCCCCCCCTTCAGAAAAAACAAAAAACCAAGCCCCTCAAATGCTGACACGTGGAAGCCTTTTGGTCCCAGTTGGTAGCACCCCCCCCCCCCCCCGCGCCTGGGCAAGAGGCAGTGGCCACATGGAGCCCAATCTGTCCCGGTTCCTAGGCGAACAGGGACTAAAGGGACATGGCTTTAGTAACGACACTTAAGTCCCGGCTCGTTAACCGGGACAAATGGCCCTCACGAACCGGGACGAATGGGGGTTTTTCTACTAGTGCTCTCCGAAACACGGAGTGACAAATCCCAATCTCAATCTATTCCAACCCAACAAACACCTTCGGAGACACCTGTAGAGCACCTTTATAATCACTCATTTACGTTGTGACGTTTGGTAGCACACAAAGTGTTCCTCCGATATTCGGGAGTTGCATAATCTCATAGTCTGATTAACTTGTATAAGTCATGAAACAGCAGTAGCAATGAAAATGACACGATCATAATGTTAAGCTAACGGATGGGTCATGTCCATCCCATCATTCTCCTAATGATGTGACCCCGTTCATAAAATGACAACACATGTCTATGGTTAGGAAACATAAGCATCTTTGATTAACGAGCTAGTCATGTAGAGGCATACTAGGGACTTTATGTTTTGTCTATGTATCCACACATGTACTAAGTTTCCGGTTGATACAATTCTAGCATGAATAATAAACATTTATCATGAATTAAGGAAATAGATAATAACTTTATTATTGCCTTTAGGGCATATTTCCTTCAGTCTCCCACTTGCACTAGAGTCAATAATCTAGATTACATCATTCTAACACCCATGGAGCTTTGGTGCTGATCATGTTTTTCTCGTGGAAGAGGCTTAGTCAACGGGTCTACAACATTCAGATGCGTGTGTATCTTGCAAATCTCTATGTCCTCCTCCGGCACTAGATGACGGATGGAACTGAAGCGTCTCTTGATGTGCTTGGTTCTATTGGGAAATCTGGATTCCTTTGCCAAGGCAATTGCACCAGTATTGTCACAAAAGATTTTCATTTGACCCGATGCACTAGGTATGGCACCTAGATCGGATATGAACATCTTCATTCAAACTTCTTCATTTGCTGCTTTCGAAGCAGCAATTTACTCCGCTTCACACGTAGATCCCACCATGATGCTCTGCTTGGAACTGCACCAACTGACAGCTCCTCCATTCAATAAAAATACGTATCCGGGTTGAGACTTAGAGTCATCCAGATTAGTGTCAAAGCTTGCATCGATGTAACCGTTTACGATGAGCTCTTTTTCACCCCCATAAATGAGAAGCATATCCTTAGTCCTTTTCTGGTATTTCAGGATGTTCTTGGCCGTTGTCCAGTGCTCCACTCCGGGATTACTTTGGTACCTCCCTGCTATGCTTATAGCAAGACATACATCAGGTCTGGTACACAACATTGCATACATGATAGAACCTATGACTGAAGTATAGGTAATGACTTCCATTTTCTCTCTATCTTCTGCCGTGGTCGGCCATTGAGTCTGACTCAACTTCACACCTTGTAACACAAGCATGAACCCTTTCTTTGACTGATCCATTTTGAGCTTCTTCAAAACTTTATCAAGGTATGTGCTTTGTGAAAGTCCAATTAAGCGTTGATAACCCACAAGTATAGGGGATCGCAACAGCTTTCGAGGGTAAAGTATTCAACCCAAATTTATTCATTTGACACAAGGGGAGCCAAAGAATATTCTTGAGTATTAGCAGTTGAGTTGTCAATTCAACCACACCTGGATAACTTAGTATCTGCAGCAAAGTGTTTAGTAGCAAAAGTGGTATGATAATAATAGCAACGGTAGCAAAAGTAAAGATAAATGTTTTTGGGTTTTTGTAGTAATTATAACAGTAGCAATAGAAAAGTAAATAAGTGAAGAACAATATGTGAAAAGCTCGTAGGCAATGGATCGGTGATGGATAATTATGCCGGATGCGATTCCTCGTGCAATAGTTATAACATAGGGTGATATAGAACTAGCTCCAATTCATCAATGTAATGTAGGCATGTATTCCGTAAATAGTCATACATGTTTATGGAAAAGAACTTGCATGACATCTTTTGTCCTACCCTCCCGTGTTCAGCGGGGTCCTTAAGAAAACTAAGGGATATTAAGGCCTCCTTTTAATAGAGAACCGGAACAATGCATTAGCACATAGTGAATACATGAACTCCTCAAACTACGGTCATCACCAAGAAGTATCCCGATTATTGTCACTTCGGGGTTGTCAGATCATAACACATAATAGGTGACTATAGACTTGCAAGATAGGACCAAGAACACACATATATTCATCAAAACATAATAGGTTCAGATCTGAAATCATGGCACTCGGGCCCTAGTTACAAGCATTAAGCATAGCAAAGTCATAGGAACATCAATCTCAGAACATAGTGGATACTAGGGATCAAACCCTAACAAAACTAACTTGATTACATGGTAAATCTCATCCAACCCATCACCGTCCAGCAAGCCTACGATGGAATTACTCATGCACGGTGGTGAGCATCATGAAATTGGTGATGGAGGATGGTTGATGATGATGACAACGACGAATCCCCCTCTCCGGAGCCCCGAACAAACTCCAGATCAGCCCTCCGGAGAGAGATCAGGGCTTGGCGGTGGCTCCGTGTCGTGAAACGCGATGAAACTTTCTCCATGATTTTTTTCTCCCCGAGACGGTATATATGGAGTTGGAGTTGAGGTCGGAGGAGGTCCAGGGGTCAACGAGATAGGAGGGCGCGCCCTGGCGGGGGGGGTGGGGTGCCCCCTATCTCGTGGACAGCCCGTGGGCCCCCTGGCCATGATTCTTTCGCCAAAAATTCTTATTAATTCTGAAAAGTGCCTCCGTGGATTTCCAGGACATTCCGAGAACTTTTCTTTTCTACACATAAAACAACATCATGGCAGTTCTGCTGAAAACAGCGTCAGTCCGAGTTAGTTTCATTCAAATCATGCAAGTTAGAGTCCAAAACAAAGGCAAAAGTGTTTGGAAAAGTAGATACGTTGGAGACGTATCAACTCCCCCAAGCTTAAACCTTTGCTTGTCCTTAAGCAATTCAGTTGATAAACCGAAAGTGATAAAGAAAAGCTTTTACAAACTCTGTTGCTCTAGTTGTTTTAACATGAAAAGCTAGCATTCAAGTTTCAGCAAATATCATGAACTAACCATACTAACAATAACACATAGGTCTCATAATTACTCATATCAATAACATAATCAGCTAGCGAGCCATAATAATAAATCTCGGATGACAATACTTTCTCAAAATAATCATAACATGATATAGCAAAATGGTATCTCGCTAGCCCTTTCTGAGACCGCAAACCATAAATGCAGAGCACCTTTAAAGATCAAGGACTGACTAAACATTGTAATTCATGGTAAAAGAGATCCAGTCAAGTCATACCCTATATAAACCAATAATAATGAATCCAAATGACAGTGTGCTCTCCAGCGGGTGCTTTTAATAAGAAGGTGATGACTCAACATAAGCGGGTGCTCGATTTTAAAATAGAGATTGAATAACATTTTGAGCGGCATACTTTCACTGTCAATGCAACAACTATGAGATGGCTGTATCTTCCATACTACATGCATTATAGGCAGTTCCCAAACACAATGGTAAAGGTTTATACTCCCCCAACCACCAACAAGCATCAATCCATGGCTTGCTCGAAACAACGAGTGCCTCCAACATACAATAACCCTGGGGGAGTTTTGTTTAATTATTTTGATTTTCTTTGATATTTTTGGATCATGGGACTGGGCATCCCGGTTACCGACCCTTT
Source organism: Triticum timopheevii (assembly GCA_963921465.1). NCBI lineage: Eukaryota > Viridiplantae > Streptophyta > Magnoliopsida > Poales > Poaceae > Triticum > Triticum timopheevii. The sequence goes on from OY997264.1 coordinate 658,146,049, forward strand.
CTCGTGAATGAGGAGCGGAGTCCACTCCTCGTGAGAATAACCCACCTAGCATGGAAGATATAGGCAGCCCTAGTTGAAACATGAGCTGCTCGAGCATACAAAACAGAATTTCATTTGAAGGTTTGGAGTTTAGCACATACAAATTTACTTGGAATGGCAGGTAAATAGGTAGGTATAGTGGACTCATATGGAACAACTTTGGGGTTTAAGGAGTTTGGATGCACAAGCAGTATTCTCGCTTAGTACAGGTGAAGGCTAGCAAAAGACTGGGAAGCGACCAACTAAGAGAGCGACAACAGTCGTAAACATGCATTAAAATTAATTCACATCAAGTACAAGCATGAGTAGGATATAATCTACCATGAACATAAATATCATGAAGGCTATGTTGATTTGATTCAACTACATGTGTGAATATGTGCCAAGTCGAGTCACTTAATACATTCAAAGGAGGATACCATCCCATCATACCACATCATAATCATTCTAATAGCATGTTGGCACGCAAGGTAAACCATTGTAACTCATAGCTAATCAAGCAGGGCACAAGTAACTATAATCTCTAAATGTCATTGCAAATATGTTTACTTCATAATAGCTGACTTACGAATGATGGATTATCATATTTACAAAAACAAAAGAGGTCGAGTTCATACCAGCTTTTCTCATCCCAATAAGTCCATCATATATCATCATTATTGCCTTTCACTTGCACGACCGAACGATGTGTATAATAATAAGAGTGCACGTGCATTGGACTAAGCTGGAATCTGCAAGCATTGAACTCAAGAGAGAAGACAAGTAATATGGGCTCTAAATATAAATAAACAATCATGCATAAAAGAGCCACTAAGCATTTTCAATATGGTCTTCTCGACCCCCCAAAAAAAGAAAAGAAAATAAAACTATTTACACGGGAAAACTCCCAACAAGTAAAAGAAGAACGAGAAATATTTTTGGGTTTTCATTTTCATTTCTACTACAAGCAAAGAAAATTAAACTAACTATGTTTTTTGGTTTTTCCTAAGGGTTTAAAAACACATAAGAAGAAAGCTAGAAAAAGAAATTTAAACTAGCATGGATAATACAATGAAAGCGTATGAGCACCGACGACTAGTGTGTGAACATGAATGTAAAGTCGGTGAGAAATACGTACTCCCCCAAGCTTAGGCTTTTGGCCTAAGTTGGTCTAATACCAAGGACCGCCGCTACTCTCCCCGGTGTAGTGGGAGGTGTACTCAGGATACCACTGGCTGGTCATCTCCGGATCCCACTAGACAGATGATGCACGATAAGGGTCCAATTCAGGTTCCGGCTCAGGTTCAGGTTCCGGAGTAAAAGCTTGGGCTAGATGGTTGTTCACCGCTTCCGGCGTAACAAGGCAATTTTCTGCAAGCAAGTCAAATAACAGAGGTGCAGGCAAAATAATAAACTCAAAGTGTTTCTTATTGAATCTAAGTCTATACAAGAGCATCTTCTCTTCGTTGTCAACAATAAAATTGTGTGCTACCATGCATGCTCTTGTAATCTAAAATGTGGGGAGGTAATTTTGTCTCCTCCTCCTCCTCAAGGTGCCTAATGGGTATCCGAAAATGTTCAGCAAGACGTGCAGCATAGATACCTCCAAATATGGGGCCTTTTGTACGATCCAGGGCTAGCCGTTTAGCAACGACGGCACCCATGCTAAAAGTATTGTCTCCCAGCAAAGCATGTTGAAGAATAATAATATCTGGAACGCTCAAATTTCCACTATTCCCATGACCAATCAAGCATCTACTAGCAAATATGGCAAAGTAGCGTAAAACAGGAAAGTGTATGCTAGGGACTTTTACCTCAGAGCCCTTCTTTGGCTCTTCTACAACAATAGTTTTAACGAAACCATCCACATCCTCACGACGGGGTTCCTCTAATTCTCCCTCATAAGATATCCTACACACCGCGCAAAAATCATGTAAAGACATTTCTCTGAATTCATCATATAAATGAAATGATACTGCAGGCGGTGACTTCTTAGGATAATAATAAAAATTTTGCATGAAAGTATTGGTAAGTAAGTGATACTAATCAATTCGGTCGTTCATGAAACCGGTGAGGCATGCAGTCCCGATTAAAGCATAAAAGTCTTCATGAATTCCGGCTTTTTCAAGAAATCCTCACACGGCCATTCACATGACCGTACTTCCGCTAAGCGAGGAAGATTATACTTGGGTTTTTCCTTCTCTTTGTCTTGTTTTTCCTTAGAGCTTTCGCTAGAAGAGACTTTAAAGAGCCTCCTTAACATTTTTTGAATTTTTTTGAAATTTTAGTAACTTCAAAATAAAAGTGGATAAAACTAAACAAGATTGCTAGCAACTACTCCTACAAGTGGCTAGAGCCTATATCATGCATTGGAATTTCTTGGGACCTCAAAAATATAACAGGCAAGCTCAAGAACATGGTCACCTATGCAGCAAAAATTTGCAATGAATAAAGCACTAGAACAAAAACTAATTGGACCAACGGAGGAGGCACATACCAAGCAACAATCTCCCAAAGCAGTTTTGTAAATGGAGCTTTGAGCTAAGAGATCGAAAATCGCAGCAAAACGAGATAGAACTCGGGCTTGAGCTCGATGGGGATTTTTTTGCGTAGAAGAGGAACTGTGTGGGGTGCTGGCATAAGTGGAGGGGACCCACCAGGGGCCCACGAGATAGGGGGCGTGCCCTACAGGGGGGAGGGGCGCCCTCCTCTCTCGTGGCCTGGTGCTTGCCCCTTATGCAGTGTTTTCAGTGCCTAAAATCTTCAAATATTTCAGAAAAAATCATAGTAAATTTGCAGGGCATTTGGAGCACTTTCATTTTCGGACTATTATTTTTAATGCACGGATAATTCAGAAAATAGATGGATAATACTATTTTTGCTTTATTTAATCTAAATAACAGAAAGTAAAAAGAGGGTACAGAAGGTTGTGCTTTCTAGTTTCATCCATCTCGTGATCATCAAAATGAACCCACTAACAAGGTTGATCAAGTCTTATTAACAAACTCATTCCGAATAACACGGAACCGGAGAAATTTCGAATAACACTAATTTAACTCAAGGGGGATATGAAAATCCCCAACAATAAGAATATCACACTTTTTCTTGACAGTAGGGAGAGGAAATTCAAAACCACCAAAAATGATAGTTGGAACTTTTTCAATAGAGTTGATGCTATGAACTTGCTCATTACCATTAACATGAAAAGTGACATTGCCTTTGTGGCAATCAATAACAGCCCCTGCAGTATTAAGAAAAGTTCTACCAAGGAGAATAGACATACTATCGTCCTCGGGAATATCAAGAATAACAAAGTCCGTTAAGATAGTGACATTTGCAACCACAACACGCACATCCTCACAAATACCGATAGGTATAGCAGTTGATTTATCAGCCATTTGCAAAGATATTTCAGTAGGTGTCAACTTATTCAATTCAAGTCTATGATATAAAGAGAGAGGCATAACACTAACACCAGCTCCAAGATCAGATAAAGTAGTTCTAACATAATTTCTTTTAATAGAGCATGGTATAGTTGGTACACCCGGATCTCCAAGTTTCTTTGGTATTCCACCCTTAAAAGTTTAATTAGCAAGCATGGTGGAAATTTTAGCTTCCGGTATCTTTCTTTTATTTGTGATGATATCCTTCATATACTTAGCATAAGGATTTACTTTAAGCATATCAGTTAAACGCATACGTAAGAAAATGGGTCTAATCATTTCAGCAAAGCGCTCAAAATCCTCATCATCCTTTGACTTGGATGGTTTAGGAGGAAAGGGCATGGGTTTCTGAACCCATGGTTCTCTTTCATTACCGTGCTTCCTAGAAACAAAAGCTCTCTTATCATAACGTTGATTCTTTGGTTGTGGGTTATCAAGATCAACAGCAGGTTCAATCTCTACATCATTGTCTTTGCTAGGTTGAGCATCAACATGAACATTAACATTAACATTATCACTAGGTTCATGTTCATCACCTGATTGTGTTTCAGCATCAAAGATAGAAATATCATTGGGATTCTCAGGTGTGTCTACACACTACTAGGGAAAAGCCTATACACAGAATCTTAGCAGCAGCGCGGTTCAAAAAGGAGCGCTGCTGCTAACTAGTAGTAGCGCGTGTTTTGTAAACTCGCTGCTGATAAGGATTTAGTAGTAGCGCGCTCGGCCTAAAATGCGCTGCTACAAATATCGACCGGCGGTGTTCACCTAACTCTAAGTAGCAGTAGCGCGGTCGCAAGAACATCGCTACTGCTAAGTATGTAGTAGTAGCGCGCTTTTTCCGAGATCGCTGTTGGTAAATTTCAAATTGCCACACTTTTTTGTCCCAGTTAGCAGTAGCGCCGCATCCCAAAGCAGTAGTGATAGTAGGTTCACTAGAAGCATGCAAAGTTCTACCATTTTTCTTCTTCTTCTTTTCAGAAGAACTAGGTGCCTCTAAATTATTTCTTTGAGAATCTTGCTCGATTCTCTTAGGGTGGCCTTCAGGATACCAAGGTTCCTGAGTCATTCTACCAGTTCTAGTTGCCACTCTAACAGCAAAGTCATTTTTATTATTTAATTCATCAAGCAAATCATTTTGATCTTTAAGCACTTGCTCAGCTTGAGTAGCAACCATTGAAGAATATTTGCTAACGCGGTGAAGTTCATCTTTAACTCTAGCCAGATTATCACCTACGCGTCCTATCTCGAAAGCATTATTCTTTAACTCTCTACCAACATAAGCATTAAAACTTTCATGTCTAGCCATAAAGTCATCAAATTCATCTAAGCATGGGCTATGAAATTTAGTAGAGGGTACTTCAACTTTATCATATCTATAGAGAGAATTTACCTTTGCTACCTGTGTCGGGCTATCAAGACAATGTGGTTCTTCAGGTGGTAAATTAAGACCATGTATTTCTTCAATAGGAGGTAAATTCTTAACATCTTCAGCTTTAATACCTTTTTCTTTCATTGATTTCTTTGCCTCTTGCATATCTTCAGGACTGAGAAATAAAACACCTCTCTTCTTCGGAGTGGGTTTAGGAATAGGCGCAGGAGTTGGCTCAATTGGTTCAGGAATTACTTCAGGAACTGGCTCGGGAAGAGTCCAATTATTTTCATTAGTCAACATATTATTCAATAGTATTTCAGCTTCATCGGTTGTTCTTTCCCTGAAAACACAACCAGCACAACTATCCAAGTAGTCCATGGAAGCATCGGTTAGTCCATTATAAAAGATATCAAGTATTTCATTTTTCTTAAGAGGATGATCAGGCAAAGCATTAAGTAACCGGAGAAGCCTCCCCCAAGCTTGTGGGAGACTCCCTTCTTTGATTTGCACAAAATTATATATTTCTCGCAAGGCAGCTTGTTTCTTATGAGCAGGGAAATATTTAGCAGAGAAGTAGTAAATCATATCCTGGGGACTACGCACACAACTAGGAGCAAGAGAACTATGCCAAGTCTTAGCATCACCCTTTAATGAGAACGAAAATATCTTAAGGATATATAAATAGCGAGACTTCTCATCATTAGTAAACAGGGTGGCTATATCATTCAACTTGGTAAGATGTGCCACAACAGTTTCAGATTCAAGGCCATAAAAAGGATCAGATTCAACTAAAGTAATAATATCAGGATCAACGGAGAATTCATAATCCTTATCAGCAACACAAATAGGTGAAGTAGCAAAAGCAGGATCGGGTTTCATTCTAGCATTAAGAGAATGCTGCTTCCATTTAGATAATAATTTCTTAAGATCATTTCTATCATTGCAAGCAAGAATTTCCATAGCAGCTGTTTCATTCATAACATAACCCTTAGGAACAACAGGTAAAACATAATCATTGGGGGGACCTTCATCATCACTATCATCAGTAATAGGATCTTCAGTAATTTCATTCCCCCTAACTCTAGCAAGTTGTTCATCAAGAAATTCACCTAATGGCAAAGTAGTATCAAGCACAGAAGTAGTTTCATCATGCATAACAGAAGTGGCATCATCAATAACATGCGACATATCAGAATTCATAGCAGTAGTAGGTTTACGTGTCGCAAGCTTACTAGTAACGGAAGGATAATCTAGTGCAAGGCCAGATGGCAGTTCCTTACCTCCCCTCGTAGTTGAGGGCAAAATAGTAGTTCGATCGTCTTTCAAGTTCTTCATAGTGATCAATAGATATAAATCCCAAGTGACTCAGAGAATAGAGCTATGCTCCCCGGCAACGGCGCCAGAAATTAGTCTTGATAACCCACAAGTATAGGGGATTGCAACAACTTTCGAGGGTAGAGTATTCAACCCAAATTTATTCATTCGACACAAGGGGAGCCAAAGAATATTCTTGAGTATTAGCAGTTGAGTTGTCAATTCAACCACACCTGGATAACTTAGTATCTGCAGCAAAGTGTTTAGTAGAAAAAGTGGTATGATAATAATAGCAACAGTAGCAAAAGTAAAGATAAATGTTTTTGGGTTTTTGTAGTAGTTGTAACAGTAGCAACGGAAAAGTAAATAAGCGAAGAACAATATGTGAAAAGCTCGTAGGAAATGGATCAGTGATGGATAATTATGCCGGATGCGATTCCTCATGCAATAGTTATAACATAGGGTGATATAGAACTAGCTCCAATTCATCAATGTAATGTAGGCATGTATTCCGTAAATAGTCATACGTGCTTATGGAAAAGAACTTGCATGACATCTTTTGTCCTACCCTCCAGTGTTCAACGGGGTCCTTACGGAAACTAAGGGATATTAAGGCCTCCTCTTAATAGAGAACCGGAACAAAGCATTAGCACATAGTGAATACATGAACTCCTCAAACTACGGTCATCACCAAGAAGTATCCCGATTATTTCTACTTCGGGGTTGTCGGATCATAACACATAATAGGTGACTATAGACTTGCAAGATAGGATCAAGAACACACATATATTCATGAAAACATAATAGGTTCAGATCTGAAATCATGGCACTCGGGCCCTAGTGACAAGCATTAAGCATAGCAAAGTCATAGCAACATCAATCTCAGAACATAGTGGATACTAGGGATCAAACCCTAACAAAACTAACTTGATTACATGGTAAATCTCACCCAACCCATCACCGTCCAGCAAGCCTACGATGGAATTACTCACGCACGGCGGTGAGCATCATGAAATTGGTGATGGAGGATGGTTGATGATTCCAGAGCCCCGAACGGACTCCAGATCAGCCCTCCCGAGAGAGATTAGGGCTTGGCGGCGGCTCCGTGTCGTGAAACGCGATGAAACTTTCTCCATGATTTTTTTCTCCCCGAGACGGTATATATGGAGTTGGAGTTGAGGTCGGAGGAGGTCCAAGGGGCCCACGAGATAGGAGGGCGCGCCCTAGGGGGGCGCGCCCCCTGTCTCGTGGACAACTCGTGGGCCCCGTGGCCTTGATTCTTTCGCAAAAATTCTTATTAATTCTGAAAAGTGCCTCCATGGATTTCCAGGACATTCCGAGAACTTTTATTTTCTACACATAAAACAACATCATGGCAGTTTTGCTGAAAACAGCGTCAGTCCGGGTTAGTTTCATTGAAATGCAATTTAGAGTCCAAAACAAGGGCAAAAGTGTTTGGAAAAGTAGATACGTTGGAGACGTATCAAGCATCATGATCTATCTCTATAGATCTTGATGCCCAATATGTAAGAAGCTTCTTCGAGGTCTTTCATAGAAAAACTCTTATTCAAGTATCCCTTTATGCTATCCAAAAATTCTATATCATTTCCAATCAACAATATGTCATCTACATATAAGATTAGAAATGATACAGAGCTCCACTCACTTTCTTGTAAATATAGGCCTCTCCAAAAGTCTGTATAAAACCATATGTTGTGGTCACACTATCAAAAAGTTTCTTCCAACTCCGAGAGGCTTGCACCAGTCCATAAATGGATCGCTGGAGCTTGCACACTTTGTTAGCACCATTTGGATCGACAAAACCTTCCGGTTGCATTATATACAACTCTTATTCCAGAAATCCATTCAGGAATGCAGTTTTTACATCCATTAGCCAAATTTCATAATCATAAAGTGCAGCAATTGCTAACATGATCCGGACAGACTTAAGCATCGCTACCGATGAGAAAGTCTCATCATAGTCAACTCCTTGAACTTGTCGAAAACCTTTCGTAACAAGTGGAGCTTTGTAAATAGTAACATTTCCATCTGCATCGGTCTTCTTCTTAAATATCCATTTGTTTTCTATGGCTTGCCGATCATCGGGCAAGTCCACCAAAGTCCACACATTGTTCTCATACATGGATCCCATCTCAGATTTCATGGCCTCTAGACATTTCGCGGAATCTGGGCTCATCATCGCTTCCTCATAGTTCATAGGTTCATCAATGTCTAGTAACATGACTTCCAGAACATGACTTCTAGAACAGGATTACCTACGAGGTTCAGTAGTAACTTGATCTGAAGCTTCATGATCATCATCATTAGCTTCCTCACTAATTGGTGTAGGAATCACGGGAACTGATATGTGTGATAAACTACTTTCCAATAAGGGAGAAGGTACAACTACCTCATCAAGTTCTAATTTCCTCCCACTCACTTCTTTCAAGAGAAACTCCTTCTCTAGAAAGGATCCATTCTTAGCAACAAAGATTTTGCCTTCAAATCTGTGATAGAAGGTGTACCCAACAGTTTCCTTTGGGTATCCTATGAAGATGCACTTCTCCGATTTGGGTTCGAGCTTATCAGGTTGAAGCTTTTTCACATAAGCATCGTAGCCCCAAACTTTAAGAAATGACAACTTTGATTTCTTGCCAAACCATAGTTCATAAGACGTCGTCTCAATGGATTTTTATGGTGCACTATTTAAAGTGAATGCAGCCGTCTCTAAAGCATAACCCCAAAATGATAGTGGTAAATCAGTAAGAGACACCATAGATAGCACCATATCTAATAAAGTACGGTTATGACGTTCGGACACACCATTTAGCTGTGGTGTTCCAGGTGGCGTTAATTGTGAAACTATCCCATGTTGTTTGAAATGAAAACCAAACTCGTAACTCAAATAATCTCCTCCGCGATGAGATCATAGAAACTTTATTTTCTTGTTAAGATGATTTTCCACTTCACTCTGAAATTCTTTGAACTTTTCAAATGTTTCAGACTTATGCTTCATTAAGTAGATATAACCATATATGCTCAAATCATCTGTCAAGGTATGAAAATAACGATACCCACTCTCGGTGTCAAAACCGGCGGATCTCGGGTAGGGGGTCCCGAACTGTGCGTCTAGGCGGATGGTAACAGGAGACGAGGGACACAATGTTTTACCCAGGTTCGGGCCCTCTCGATGGAGGTAAAACCCTACATCCTGCTTGATTAATATTGATGATATGGATAGTACAAGAGTGGATCTACCACGAGATCAAGGAGGCTAAACCCTAAAGCTAGCCTATGGTATGATTGTTGTAATGTATGTTGTGTCCTACGGACTAAAGCCCTCCGGTTTATATAGACACCGGAGAAGGCTAGGGTTACACAGAGTCGGTTACAATGGTAGGAGATCTACATATCCGTATCGCCAAGCTTGCCTTCCACGCCAAGGAAAGTCCCATCCGGACACGGGACAAAGTCTTCAATCTTGTATCTTCGTAGTCTTGGAGTCCGGCGGATGATGATAGTCCGGCCGCCCGGACACCCCCTAGTCCAGGACTCCCTCAGTAGCCCCCGAACCAGGCTTCAATGACGATAAGTCCAGCGCGTATATAGTCTTCGGCGTTGCAAGGCGGGTTCTCCCTTCAAGTTCCATGTACCTGCCGAACAGTGTCTGGCTTTATCATAAATACTGTGTTTCTCGGCTTCTACGCCCAATAATGGCCTTTTTCCACGCGTCGCACGAATGCGAAAAGCCAGGGTGTCTTTTATGTTTCACCCCCTAGTCGTGCGAGTCGTCCGCCTACAAAAGAGGCAAAAATCCAGATCCAGACCACACCATCTTCCTCCCGCGAATACTTCATTGGAGCGCCCTTGACCTAAAAATCCATTCCATCATGGACCGTCGACGCGGCTCCTCTTCTCGCGCTCCCAGCCCACCGCCAGGGGATTGGAGGAGGTGCTCTGTTCTGCACAACGAGCTAGTGAAGCTCCCAGCGGGGGGATATCTCCCTCCGGCCTTCATGGTCCCGGTTCGAGCCGGGCTGGTCACTTATCAAGGTGGGAGGCAAGCGGAGGCTACCCCAAGCCCCAATAAAGGGGAGCGAGTATGCTTCGTCCCTTATCTGATAAGGGGACTCGGATTCCCAATACATCCGTTCCTCCGCGGGCTCCTGGAGTTCTACGGGCTCCAGCTCCACCACCTCACGCCCGCCTCTGTCCTGCATATCGCGGGCTATGTAGCTCTTTGCGAGCTATTCCTGGGCATCGAGCCCCATTTTGCATTGTGGAAGAGGCTATTCTGCCTTGTACCCCGTTCTCGCGAGGGGTCCATATATCAAGTGGGCGGCGCCGAAATATGGCGCATCGCCGGGACCGGATACCCATCTGGTACTCCCAAGAAGGCGTCCAAAGACTGGCCTTTAGCGTGGTTTTACATAGGAGACGCTCCGCTGCCGGACCCAGTCCGGATTGGCCTCCCGGAGTTTAGTGCCGCTCCTCTGAAGAAACGCCTCAGCTGGCGCCCACGGAGCCCCCGATTGGAGGAAGACAAGAGCGTCCATTACTTGATGGGCCGAATAAGATTACTGGCCCATTCCGGGTTGACCATGATCGGAGTCATGGCGACATGCATCATGTGGGGGGTACAGCCATTGCAATACAGAGGCCACCACATGTGGGATTTCAACGGGGAAGACGATGCCACCCGTCATGGCCGCGAAGGGCCGGATTCGACCGAGGATCTGGTGGAGATCCTATCCAGCCTGTACAAGGGGGAGAAGGAGGACTTCCTTCGAACGAACCCTTTGAATGGGTTTTCCATGAACAACCCTAGGGGATGGCTAAGCAAACACCTTCAAGGGCTCAACCCATGCTTTCGAAGTTTAGGCTTCTTACATTATGTCTTCGACGCAGGATCTACGCTGGACTGTGGAGGACATGGTAAGTCCCGCTCCGCAACCCGAGGATCCAGAAAGATTCCTGGATCCGGCCTCCGAAGAGGATCCGAACATCAAGGTGGAGCTGATCGACGGGGTATTTCACCAGCTCAGCATGGATAATGCTTTGGTCGCCATTACGGCGGACTACCCCGGACTGTATCCCGCTTCCCAGGTGACTGTGACCGAGGTCCGAACACCATTATCTCTTCCTTGCCCATCTCTGACCTTCGTGAACGATGGTATTTTACAGGAAGCGCCTTCACGGCGGGAAGCCGAGCCCGCGGCGGCTGACCTACAAAGGTCAGTCCGGACCAGAAGGCGGAAAAGGAGCGCGGCACGGACTGAAACGTCGCCGCAAAGGTATAACTTGTATTTGAATTTTTGGAGCAACGTTCCTAGGAAGCGTCTGAGTGCTCATGATCTTTATAGGAGAAAAAGCACTCGCTGGACTGCGGGCGCGGAAGTTGCCGATCCAACCTACACCGGCCAGGCTCCAGCGCCTGGCCTGGAGGGGGAGGCAAGCGCAAGACGCGGGCCGGATCCTCCTCCAACGGAGGACACCGACATACTGTCCACCACCAAGTCTAAGGTGGAGAGCGCCATGAACCATAGGCACCGCCGGACAGTGTTTCGTGAAGCGTGCTTCTCCCTGAGGCATTGGACACCTTTAACGCAGGGGACGCGCACCTCCGTGCCGCTCAAGATGGTTTTACCAGAGCCACGGAGCAGTATGTGAAAGACATACGGGTAAGGGAATTTTAATGGTTATATATACCAGTAGCCCCCAAGACTTAAAGTAGTTATATTAACTGATTTAAGGATCAATTAAAACGCAGGCTCTTACCGAGAAGAATGCCCAGCTGTCTCAGGAGCTGCAAGAATGCAAGGCCCAACTTGAGGCCGCACTTGTTGTCGCAGGGGGACACACAGAGACACCTCCTGGTAACACATTTTTGTTAATAAATATAAGCGTTGTGCGGCGTGCGCGCAAGTCTGATAGTGACATTGCAGGTGCCGCCGAACAAGATCCGGATAGGCAAGAATTACTACGCCAGCTAAAGGCCGGTGAGAGGGTGCTAAATAAGGTGCAGCAAGAAAGGAACAAGCTCCAGGATGCCCACGCCCAGCTCGGAGAAGAGCTGAAAGGTGTTCGGGCCGAGCTGTCCGGCTCCGTTAAGGAGACTGAGCGGCTTCGTCGCGGCATCTATAGTAAGTGCTTGAGCGGACTCCTTTGAAAAGAAGAGTTCGGCGAGGAAGTCAATTGACGAATTATGTCTTGTAGGTATACTCACCGGTCGCCCCGCGAAGGAGATGCCCGTATCAACGGGTGATCAACTTCCCGAGCTGTTGCAGCTGCTCGAACGAGTTCGGCAGGCAATGAGCGGCGTCATCCAGGCTTTATGGCCAGCCCTCTCCCTACCCGAGGGCCTTGGGGAGCTTGCGGAGAAGCTTCAGGGAGTGCGGCAGCGCTTTCGTTTATGGAAGATTTCGGCCTGCCGCCAAGGTGCTAGGGAGGCTTGGGCCATGGTGAAGACGCGTTACAAGAAGGCGGATCCCAACCATATGGCCGAAGTTGGACTGGTGGGGCCCGATGGGAAGGAGATCCCTGTGAGTTTAGTATACAGCCAAGTAGAGTTGGCTACTAAATTTTCCCAACGGGACTGTAAGTTAGACAGCCTGTTAGACGGGATTGAGGAGGAATACAATCAGTAATTTTGACGATGTATGTTTTCCTTTAAAGTGACATGTGAAATGCCTTCTAGCCGGATTGTAGATCGTTTGTCTTTGTCGACCTTTTCGCTTCAACCTCGGGACCCTAGAGTCCGGAGTGTGTCCGAATACCTTTTTGGTTAAGAAACAACCGGGGTATGCATGGAGACCAGGCGTAGGGGTCATTAGTGCTTTATCAGACAAGTGCCCAACTAGTTATGTTATATTACATGGTTAGTAAGAAACATCATCCAGAGAGAATAGTTCTGTTAAGGGTTCCTTTCCCTGGGAGGCATGCCCTAAAGTGCATGTCCGGACTGCGAAGAAAGCAGAGAAAACATCTGGGGGCGGATAAATGAGTAGGTAAAAGTCATCTTTTAAGTCACCGACCGAATATTCCCTTAAGAACGCTAGCTTTCGGCTTCACCTAGTCTGAGGTACACATCCGGCTGACCCGGCAATAACAATCGCACAGGTGCTCCCTTTACCTCCTAGCCGAACAATCGGGAACGTAGGCGTAAGCACAGGAGCCAGGCAACCCAGCTTGGCCAAAACTTAAGTCATATTGATGCATATAATGGTGAGTAAAAGGTACATGTGGAAGCTTGACACATGTGCTGGGCATGAAACCCTTATAATTGAGCTTCTGTAAAAGAAGCCCCCAGGTATAATGAGTGCGGATGGCACATCAAGTGTATGCGAAAAATGCGAAAGTAGGCCCTTAGGGGCTTTTTAGTAAAAAGGTTATGAAAAGAAAAACAAAAGACAGCCGAAGTGTAAAAATTTGGACGGAGGAAGGGGACGAACTCTTAGTCCGGCGCTAGGCATAGAATCTTCTGAGGCGGGCTGCGTTCCATGGGTTCGGCTCGAGTCGGTTATCCGACGCATTTCGTAGACGGTATGCTCCGCCGGTCAGGACTTGATCAATAATGAAGGGGCCCTCCCATTTGGGCTTGAGCTTGTCCTTTTTCTTATCCGGCAGGCGTAGAACTAGTTCACCAATGTTGTAAGTCTTGGCCCGTACTTCTCTGCTTTGATATCTTCGGGCCTGCTGCTGATAGAATGTGGAACAAGCCTTGGCGACGTCTCGTTCTTCCTCCAATGTGTCCAAGCTGTCCTGCCGATCAAGCTTGGCCTCTCTTTCTTCGTACATGCGCAATCGAGGTGAGTCATGAATAATGTCACAGGGCAAGACTGCCTCTGCGCCGTAGACCATAAAAAATGGTGTGAATCTGGTAGTGCGGTTAGGCGTTGTCCGCAGCCCCCAGAGTACGGAGTCGAGCTCCTCAACCCAGTGCGTGTCAGATTTAGTAAGTGACCGCACTAGTCTGGGTTTAATGCCGCTCATTATTAGACCATTTGCTCATTCCACTTGACCGTTGGTTTGAGGGTGATAGACTGAGGCGTAGTCGAGCTTGATGCCCATATTTTTGCACCATGACTTAACCTCGTCGGCTGTGAAGTTCGTGCCGTTGTCGGTGATGATGCTGTGGGGGACTCCGTAGCGGTGTACTACCCCGGATATAAAGTCTATCACTGGTCCGGACTCTGCCGTTTTGACCGGTTTGGCCTCTATCCATTTGGTGAATTTATCCACCATGACCAATAGGTATCTTTGCTTGTGGGTTCCCCCTTTAAGTGGTCCAACCATATCAAGCCCCCAGACCGTGAACGGCCAGGTAATGGGTATAATTTTGAGGGCGGTGGGTGGCATGTGGCTCTGATCAGCAAAGAGCTGACAACCAACACATCTCTGGACTAAGTCCTGGGCATCTGCCCGGGCCGTCGGCCAATAAAATCCTGTATGGAATGCCTTTCCTACAAGGGCCCGGGCTGCTGCGTGGTGTCCGCCTAGTCCGGCATGAATTTCAGCCAGGAGGTTTCGCCCTTCCTCTTCGGAGATACACCTTTGAAGGACTCCGGTTGTACTTTTCTTATAAAGTTCTCCCTCATGGACCTTGTAGGCTTTCGATCACCGGACTATGCAGCGGGCCTCGTTTTGGTCTTCGGGAAGTTCCTGCCTAAGCAAGTAGGCTAGGAATGGTTCTGTCCACGGGGCGATTACTGCCATTATGACGTGGGCTGAAGGTGTTATGTCATCGGCTGAATCGCCGATTGGCGCGGTTTTTTCCGGTTTGTTACTTCCGGGCTCCTCTTCCCATAGTACGGATGGCTTGAAGAGCCGTTCCAGGAAGATATTTGGAGGGACAGCATCACGTTTCGCACCGATGCGTGCCAGTACGTCGGCCGCTTGGTTATTATCTCGGGCTATGTGATGGAATTCGAGTCCTTCAAACCGAGCTGACATTTTTAGGACAGCGTTGCGATATGCTGCCATTTTTGGATCCTTGGCGTCAAAGTCCCCGTTTATTTGGGATATTGCAAGGTTTGAATCCCCGCGCACCTCTAGGCGTTGAATGCCCATGGAGACTGCCATCCGGAGTCCATGTAACAGGGCCTCGTATTCGGCTGCATTGTTGGAGTCCATGTACATTATTTGAAGTACATACTGGACTGTGTCCCCGGTTGGGGACGTCAATACGACGCCAGCCCCCAGTCCGGCCAACATTTTAGAGCCGTCAAAATGCATAGTCCAATTGGAGTATGCGCCGTACTCTTTAGGGAGTTCGGCTTCGGTCCATTCGGCGACAAAGTCAGCCAAAACTTGTGACTTTATAGCTCGCCGAGGTTTGTAAGTTATATCGAATGGTAAGAGCTCAATGGCCCATTTTGCAATCCTGCCCGTTGCGTCGCGGTTATTTATAATGTCATTGAGTGGTACTTCAGAGGCCACTGTTATCGAACACTCTTGAAAGTAGTGTCGGAGCTTCCGGGATGCCATGAACACCGCATACGCTATCTTCTGATAGTGTGGGTAACGGGACTTGCAGGGGGTTAACACAGTGGATACATAATACACTGGTTTTTGAAGAGGGAATTTGTGCCCTTCTGTCTCTCATTCGACGACGAGTACCGCGCTTACAACTTGATGCGTTGCTGCGATGTATAACAACATTGGTTCGCCCAGATTGGGCGCAGCCAGGACCGGATTTGTTGCCAATATGGCCTTTATTTCTTCGAGTCCGGCAGTGGCAGCATCCGTTACACTCGAAGTGTTCAGTGCGCCTGAGGAGGAGATAGAGGGGCAACCCCTTTTCTCCTAGACGGGAGATGAAGCGGCTTAGAGATGCCATGCATCCTGTTAATTTTTGTATTTGTTTGAGGTCTTTTGGAATGTCCAACTGTGATAGAGCCCGGATTTTAGCTGGGTTTGCTTCGATTCCTCTACCGGATACGATGAAGCCCAGCAGCTTCCCGGCTGGTACGCCGAAAACACATTTTTCCGGATTCAGCTTGATGTCATATGCTCTGAGGTTGTCGAACATGAGCCTCAAATCGTCTACTAGAGTTTTGACGTGTTTTGTTTTGACGACTACGTCGTCTACGTATGCCTCGACTGTTTTGCCGATCTGGGTAGCCACACATGTTTGAATCATGCGCTGATATGTTGCGCCGGCGTTTTTAAGTCCGAAGGGCATCATGTTGAAGCAGAATGGTCCATAAGGAGTAATGAATGCCGTTGCGGCTTGGTCTACTTCCGCCATCTTGATTTGATGGTATCCAGAGTATGCGTCGAGGAAGCACAATGAATCGTGCCTTGCGGTAGCATCGATAATTTGGTCGATGCGGGGGAGAGGGAAGGGATCCTTCGGGCAAGCCTTATTGAGGTCTTTAAAATCGACACAGAGGCGCCAGGATTTGTCCTTCTTTGGTACCATTACCAGATTTGCTAGCCAATCCGGATGTTTGATATCTCTGATGAATCCGGCTTCCAATAGTTTGGCTAGCTCTTCTCCCATTGCCTGTCTTTTGGGTTCGGAAAATCGTCGAAGAGCCTGTTTGACTGGCTTAAATCCTTTTAGGATGTTTAGGCTGTGTTCTGCCAACCTGCGTGGGATTCCGGGCATATCCGAAGGATGCCAGGCGAAAATGTCCCAATTTTCCCGAAGGAATTCGCGCAGTGCGGCGTCTACTTCGGGGTTCAATTGTGCCCCGATGGAGACTGTCTTTGTTGGGTCCGTTGGATGGACCTGGAATTTTATTATTTCATCTGCTGGTTTGAAGGAGGTGGACTTGCATCTTTTATCGAGTATCACATCGTCCCTGTTCACCGTAGAGCGCAGCACGGTGAGTTCTTCTGCTGCTAAGGCTTCGGATAGTGCCTCCAGGGCTAGTGCGGCTGTCTTGTTTTCGGCGCGGAGTGCTATGTCCGGATCACTAGCGAGAGTGATTATTCCGCCGGGCCCAGGCATTTTGAGCTTCATGTACCCGTAATGAGGTACTGCTTGAAATATTGTGAATGCCTCTCGTCCTAATATAGCATGATATCTGCTGTTGAACGGGGCCACTTGGAACGTGACTTCTTCGGATCTGTAATTGTCCGGCGAGCCGAACACCACATCGAGTGTGATTTTTCCGGTGCAGCGCGCTTCCCGGCTAGGGATTGTTCCTCTGAAGGTTGTGCTGCTTCGTTCAATACGGCTCCAATCGATTTCCATTTTTTGCAGAGTTTCCTCGTAAATGAGGTTTAATCCGCTGCCGCCATCCATGAGGACTTTTGTCAGTCGAAAGCCGTCCACTATGAGACTAAGCACTAGTGCGGCCGGTGCTCTGGCTGTTCGGAATTTAGGCTCGTCGCTGACGTTGAAGGTAATAGCTGTGTCGCTCCATGGATTTGCTGTTGCTACTTGGTAGACTTCGGCGAGTCCGCAGATTGTTCGTTTTCGCATATTGTTTGATGCGAAGGTCTAGAAGACTGTTGATACCATACCGGTATTGTTGGAGTGGTTTGTCGGGTCTAGAAGCTCCTCGCCACTTTTTGCCACCTGCCGTAATATCCAACATGCTCGAAGGCTATGTGTTGGGACGGCTCCCTCTGTACTATGAAGCTTACAGGGTCCATTGAGCCATCCCTCTAGTATTGTTCCGTGCCCCTTATTGGGTTTTTGCTTTTTCATTTTTGCATCTGGGGCCTGAGTGTGAGGCACCCTTTTGTTGCGGACTGGGGTTGGGGCCGGATTATCCCAAAATTGGTTTTCGGTTTTCCAGAAACTCTCCATCGCACAGTACTTTCGTACTATGGACGCCAGATCGGTGAAGCGTGTAATTTTACGACGATCGATGGCGTTCAATATTCCCTTGTCCGTGCAATTATTACAGAAGATTGAGATTGCGTTTTCCTCTCGGCAGTCCTTTATCCTGTCCATAACCAGGAGGAATCTAGCCCAGTAGTGATGTACTGTTTCAGCGGGCTCTTGCCGTATTAGAGATAGATCGCATATGTCTGGGCGGGTGGGTGGACTAAAATCCGGATCCCTGCCCATCTTGGGGCTTAAAGGCCGAGGAGTTTCCGAATTCGGAAGCTTGGGTTGCTGGACACTATCCAGCGAGTCCGGAGCGATGCATGGTTTTAAGTTCAATGCTCGATCGAAGTCCGTCCCTCCGTGGAAATCCGGCATGGAGGGTTCAGGAATCCGGACGTGACTAGTTTTCAATATAGGCGAAGAGTTGCCGTATTGCTCCTCTACCACTGCGACGTGGTGGGTGGCCTAGGGAGAGTTAATCTCTCTCAGATCGGTTTTAAGCCCGATCTGATTGTAGTCTGTAGCGACTCCCAGGGCGGCGATGCGATCCAAGAGCTCGTTAACAGACGAGAGCTCTATTGGATCCAACTGTTCGGCAGATTTCGAGCTGACGCGAAGATTGATTCTGACGACTTGAGAAGTCATTGTCGAAGCGGTGGCCGGACAGGCGGTCATAAGAAAACCACCTAGCCGGATAGTTTGAAGACGGGTGGAGGCATCCTTCCTATCGGTGACGACACAAAGGAACTCTCAATGAAAGCACCAATGTCGATGTCAAAACCGGCGGATCTCGGGTAGGGGGTCCCGAACTGTGCATCTAGGCGGATGGTAACAGGAGACGAGGGACACAATGTTTTACCCAGGTTCGGGCCCTCTCGATGGAGGTAAAACCCTACGTCATGCTTGATTAATATTGATGATATGGATAGTACAAGAGTGGATCTTCCACGAGATCAAGGAGGCTAAACCCTAAAGCTAGCCTATGGTATGATTGTTGTAATGTATGTTGTGTCCTATGGACTAAAGCCCTCCGGTTTATATAGACACCGGAGGAGGCTAGGGTTACACAGAGTCGGTCACAATGGTAGGAGATCTACATATCTGCATCGCCAAGCTTGCCTTCCACGCCAAGGAAAGTCCCATCCAGACACGGGACGGAGTCTTCAATCTTGTATCTTCGTAGTCTTGGAGTCCGGCGGATGATGATAGTCCGGCCGTCAAGACACCCCCTAGTCCAGGACTCCCTCACCAACCATGAGCCTCAATACTCATTGGACCACATACATTGGTATGTATTATTTCCAACAAGTCAGTAGCTCGTTCTATTGTTTTGGAGAATGGAGTTTTAGTCATCTTGCCCATAAGGCACGGTTTGCAAGCACCAAGTGATTCCAAAAGTCCACCAACATGGAGTTTCTTCATGCGCTTTACACCGATATGACCCAAAAGACAGTGCCACAAATAAGTTGTACTATCATTATTAAACTTCAATCTTTTGGCTTCAACACTATGAATATGTGTATCACTACTATCGAGATTCAACAAAAAAAGACCACTCAGCAGGGGTGCATGACCATAAAAGATATTACTCATATAAATAGAACAACCATTATTCTCTGATTTAAATGAATAACCATCTCGCATTAAACAAGATCTAGATATAATGTTCATGCTCAACAATGGCACCAAATAACAATTATTCAGGTCTAAAATTAATCCCAATGGTAGATGTAGAGGTAGCGTGCCAACCGCGATCACATCGACTTGGGAACCATTTCCCATGCGCATCGTCACCTCGTCCTTAGCGAATCTTCGCTTAATCCGTAGCCCCTGTTTCGAGTTGCAAATATGAGCAACAGAACCAATATCAAATACCTAGGCGCTACTGTGAGCATTAGTTAAGTACACATCTATAACATGTATATCAAATATAGCTTTCACTTTGCCATCCTTCTTATCTGCCAAATACTTGGGGCAGTTTCACTTCCAGTCACCAGTCCCTTTGTAGTAGAAGCACTCAGTTTCAGGCTTAGGTCCAGACTTGGCTTTTAGCATCACGAAGAGCTCGGGAATAGTCTTGTTCATCCCTTGCATATTATAGTTCATCACGAAGATTTTGTAGCTTGGCGGCAGTGATTGAAGAACTCTACCAACGACACTATCATCAGGAAGATTAACTCCTAGTTGAGTCAAGTGGTTGTGGTACCCAGACATTCTGAGTATGTGTTCATTGACAGAACTATTCTCCTCCATTTTGCAGCTGTAGAACTTATTGGAGAGTTCATATCTCCCAATCCGGGCGTTTGCTTGAAATATTAACTCCAACTCCTAGAACATCTCATATGCTCCATGACGTTCAAAATGTCGTTGAAGTCCCGGTTCTAAGCCGTAAAGCATGGCACACTGAACTATCGAGTAGTCATCAACACGCGTCTGCCAGGCATTCACAATGTCTGCAGTTGCGGGCGTGGGTGGTACACCTAAAGGTGCTTCCAGGATGTCATTCTTCTGTGCAGCAATGAGGTGTTGGAAATATGCCCTAGAGGCAATAATAAATAAGTTATTATTATATTTCCTTTTTCATGATAATCGTTTATTATCCATGCTATAATTGTATTGATAGGAAACTCAGATACATGTGTGGGTACATAGACAACACCATGTCCCTAGTAAGCCTCTAGTTGACTAGCTCGTTGATCAATATATGGTTACGGTTTCCTGACCATGGACATTGGATGTCGTTGATAACGGGATCACATCCCTAGCAGAATGATGTGATGGACAAGACCCAATCCTAAGCCTAGCACAAAGATCGTAGTTCGTATGCTAAAGCTTTTGTAATGTCAAGTATCATTTCCTTAGACCATGAGATTGTGCAACTCCCGGATACCGTAGGAATGCTTTGGGTGTACCAAACGTCACAACGTAACTGGGTGGCTATAAAGGTGCACTACAGGTATCTCCGAAAGTGTCTGTTGGGTTGGCACGAATCGAGACTGGGATTTGTCACTCCGTGTGACGGAGAGGTATCTCTGGGCCCACTCGGTAGGACATCATCATAATGTGCACAATGTGACCAAGGCGTTGATCACGGGATGATGTGTTATGGAACGAGTAAAGAGACTTGCCGGTAACGAGATTGAACAAGTTATCGGCATACCGACGATCGAATCTCGGGCAAGTACAATACCGCTAGACAAAGGGAATTGTATACGGGATTGATTGAGTCCTTGACATCGTGGTTCATCCGATGAGATCATCGTGGAACATGTGGGAGCCAACATGGGTATCCAGATCCCGCGGTTGGTTATTGACCGGAGAACGTCTCGGTCATGTCTACATGTCTCCCGAACCCGTAGGGTCTACACACTTAAGGTTCGATGACGCTAGGGTTATAAAGGAAGTTTGTATGTGGTTACCGAATGTTGTTCGGAGTCCCGGATGAGATCCTGGACGTCACGAGGAGTTCCGGAATGGTCCGGAGGTAAAGATTTATATATGGAAAGTTGTTGTTCGGGTTCCGGGAAAAGTTCGGGTTTTTCCGGTATTGTACCGGGAAGCTTCCAGAAGGTTCCGGAGGATTTCGGAGGGGTCCGGAGGTCCGGAAATTGTTCCACCACGTCCAATACAGTAGCACCAGCCTTAATGGGCCAGGGGCACCAGCCCCCCCCCCCCCCCCAAGGCCCATGTGCATGGGAAGGGGAAACCCTAAGGGGGAGGGCCTCCACTTGACTTGGGAGGCACTCCTCCCCCCTTGGCCGCCGCCCCCAACCCTAGATGGGATCTAGGGGGGCCGGCCCCCTCTCCCTCCCACCTATAAATAGTGGAGGGGTGGGAGGGCAGCCGCACCCCAAGTTCTGGTGCGGCCCTCCCCCTCTCCCAAGTACTCCTCCTCTCTCGCGGTGCTTGGCGAAGCCCTGCAGGATTGCCACGCTCCTTCACCACCACCACGCCATTGTGCTGCTGTTGGATGGAGTCTTCCTCAACCTCTCCCTCTCTCCTTGCTGGATCAAGGCATGGGAGACGTCACCGAGCTGTACGTGTGTTGAACACGGAGGTGCCGTCCATTCGGCACTAGGATCTCCGGTGATTTGGATCACGACGAGTATGAGTCCTTCAACCCTGTTCTCTTGAACGCTTCCGCTTAGCGATCTACAAGGGTATGTAGATGCACTCTCCTTCCCCTCATTGCTGGTTTCTCCATAGATAGATCTTGGTGACACGTAGGAAAATTTTGAATTTCTGCTACGTTCCCCAACATAAGGATAGTCCTCAAGTTACGGACCCAGTCCGTGTAGTTGCTGCCATTATCTTTCAACTTAGATTTCTCTAGGAACGCATTAAAATTCAAAGGAATGGTAGCACGGGCCATTCATCTACAACAACATAGTCATGCAAAATACTATCAGGTACTAAGTTCATGATAAATTAAAGTTCAATTAATCATATTACTTGAGAACTCCCACTTAGATAGACATCCCTCTAATCATCTAAGTGATCACGTGATCCAAATCACCTAAACCATGTCCGATCATCACATGAGATGGAGTAGTTTTGAATGGTGAACATCACTATACTGATCATATCTACTATATGATTCACGCTCGACCTTTCGGTCTCAGTGTCCCGACGCCATATCTGCATATGCTAGGCTCGTCAAGATTAACCTGGGTATTCTGTGTGTGCAAAACTGGCTGGCACCCGTTGTATGTGAACGTAGAGCTTATCACACCCGATCATCACGTGGTGTCTCGGCACGATGAACTGTAGCAACGGTGCATACTCAAGGAGAACACTTGTATCTTGAAATTTAGTAAGGGGTGATCTTATAATGCTACCGACGTTCTAAGCAAAATAAGATGCATAAAGGATAAACATCACATGCAGACAAATTATGTGACCTGATATGGCCATCATCATCTTGTGCTCATGATCTCCATCACTAAAGCATCGTCATGATCTCCGACGTCACCGACGCGACACCTTGATCTCCATCGTAGCATCGTTGTCGTCTCGCCAACTATTGTTACTATGATTATCGCTACCGCTTAGTGATAAAGTAGAACAATTACATGCCGATTGCATTTCATACAATAAAGCGTCAACCATATGGCTCCTGTAAGTTGCTGATAACTTTGTTGCAAAATTTATATCACATCATGCCTTGACCATATCACATCACAGCAAGCCCTGCAAAAAAAAGTTAGACGTCATCTACTTTGTTGTTGCAAGTTTTACATGGCTGCTACAGGCTTCTAGCAAGAGCCATTCTTACCTATGCATCAAAACCACAATGATTTTCGTCAAGTGTGCTGTTTTAACCTCCAACAAGGACCGGGCGTAGCCACACTTGATTCAACTAAAGTTGGAGAAACAGACACACACCAGCCACCTGTGTGCAAAGCACGTCGGTAGAACCAGTCTCGCGTAAGCGTACACGTAATGTCGGTCTGAGCCGCTTCATCCAACAATACCGCCGAATCAAAGTATGACATGCCGGTAAGCAATATGACTATTATCGCCCACAACTCTTTTTGTTCTACTCATGCATTTAACATCTATGCATATATCTGGCTCGGATGCCACTGTTGGGGAACGCAGAATTTCAATTTTTTTCCTAAGATCATGCAAGATCTATCTCTAGAGGGTAGAATGTTGTCTACGTACCCTCGTAGACCAAAAGCGGAAGCGTTATGACAATGCGGTTGATGTAGTCATACATCTTCATGATCCGACCAATCCTAGCGCCGAAGATACGGCACCTCTGTGATCTGCACACATTCAGCTCAGTGACATCCCATGAACTCTAGATCTAGCTGAGGTCGAGGGAGGGTTTCCTCAGCATGACGGCGGGGTGAAGGTGATGATGAAGTTACCGGTGCAGGGCTTCGCCTAAGCACTACGACGATATGACCGAGGTGTGCAACTATGATGGGGGGAACCGCACACGGCTAAAACAATTGCCCAGTTGTGTGTTCTAGGGGTGCCCCCTCCCCCATATATAAAGGAGGGGAGGAGGAGGTCGGCGGCCAACAAGGGGCGCGCCAAGGAGGAGGACTCCTACTCCCATTAGGAGTAGGTCTCCCACCTTTCCTAGTCCAAGAAGGAGAAGAAGGGAAAGAGGAGAGTAGAGAAGGAAGGAGAGGGGGGGTACCCCCTGCCCTTGTTCAATTCGGACTGGTCAAGGGGGGCGCCACCTCTAGCTGGCCCTCTCTCTTCTCCACTAAGGCCCACTAAGGCCCATTAATCCCCCGGGGGTTCCGGTAACCCTCCAGTACTCCGGTTTTATCCGAACCTTCTCTGGAACACTTCTGGTGTCCGAATATAGCCGTCGAATATATCAATATTTATGTCTCAACCATTCCGAGACTCCTCGTCATGTCTGTGATCACATCTGGGACTCCGAAGAATCTTCAGTACATCATATCACATAAACTCATAATAACAATCATCATCGAACGTTAAGCGTGTGGACCCTACGGGTTCGAGAACTGTGTAGACATGACCGAGACATGTCTCTGGTCATAACCAATAGCGGAACCTGGATGCTCATATTGGTTCCTACATATTCTATGAAGATCTTTATCGGTCAAACCGCACAACAACATACGTTGTTCCCTTTGTCATCGGTATGTTACTTGCCCGAGATTCGATCGTCGGTATCTCAATACCTAGTTCAATATCGTTATCGGTAAGTCTCTTTACTCGTTCCATAATAGTTCATCCTGCAACTAACTCATTAGTCACAATGCTTCCAAGGCTTATAGTGATGAGTATTACCAAGAGGGCCCAGAGATACCTCTCCGAAACACGGAGTGACAAATCCTAATCTTGATCTATGCCAACCCAACAAACACCTTTGGAGACACATGTAGAGCACCTTTATAATCACCCATTTACGTTGTGACGTTTGGTAGCACACAAATTGTTCCTCCAGTATACGGGAGTTGCATAATCTCATAGTCTGAGGAACTTGTATAAGTCATGAAGAAAGCAGTAGCAATGAAACTGAGACGGTCATAATGCTAAGCTAACTGATGTGTCATGTCCGTCACATCATTCTCCTAATGGTGTGATCCCGTTCATCAAATGACAACACATGTCTACGGTTAGGAAACATAACCATCTTTAATTAACAAGCTAGTCAAGTAGAGGCATACTAGGGACTATATGTTTTGTCTATGTATTCACACATGTACTAAGTTTCCGATTAATACAATTTTAGCATGAATAATAAGCATTTATCATGAATTAAGGAAATAAATAATAACTTCATTATTGTGTCTAGGGCATATTTCCTTCACCAAGACCTTTCAAGAAGGAGATTTGGTGCTCCGGCTCATCCAGGATCAAACTGACATACGCAAGTTATCCCCACGTCGGAGGAGGAGACCCATCGGCCGTGGAATATTGCTCATCTTCGGCCTTATTACACCCGAGCCACCGGCTCTTGTGATGCACATACTTTTACCAATGTATATATTATGATTAGTATAATAACCCAGCATCCCTAATGATTTAAAGCCTTTGTCGTTTCATTTCTGAGAATCTGAGTCTTTATTGTCACTTCATAAGGTCACTTGGGGGCTTCCTGCTCATTGAGCATAGCTATGACTACCCTTTTGATCTGACTTGTATGCCTTGATTACAAATTACTTAGGGGCTTCCTGCTCATTGACCGTAGCTATGATTACCCTACTGGTCTGGCTTGTATGACTGGATCAAAATATTGCTTGGGGCTCCTTGTTAACTGAACAAAGCTTTGTTGTCCCTCGTAATAGGCTTGCACGCCAGTTGTATTCACCAAAAATCTGGGTTATCCTCCCATTGTATGCTTGCCACTCCGACTAGGTAATCCTGGAATGACTCACCATACTTTTGACAGTCAATCTTATAAAAACCCTGAACTTGTTAATGTTAAAATGGCGGTTGGTCATGTGAGGCGCGACTTATATGTTTGAATTAAGGAGCAACTCGGTGGCTGTGCAGCCCTTGAATAGGACTTAATCTTGAGGCTTGGCAGCCTTTGAATGCCTTTTTTTGTTTATATTGACTTTGAATCTTTTTTGGTGATTTCTTTTTCTACCATATTGATATATGGTTGAAAGTTGATTCGGGCCATGTTGCCATGGCCTTTATGATTCATATTTTAAATATCAGGTGTTTTGCTAACCCGGCCTTGCTTTGGATGTTAAGTCGCCAGTGTATGATAATCATATGTTTGGAGTTCTGTACTCTAAATTTTTTGGGATGTTACCCTTTGTTGTCTATGGCGTTGTAAGCTGGCAGTATGAATTAATTGCACAGAGCGCTGTGCTCTGAGTCTAGGCTTTTACCCTTACTACGTGTGGCATGGTAAGCCGACAATATGCATAAGTATCACAGGTATGATATTTATATTGTTATGATTATATGAGGTTTTGATAAAGCGGCCCTCGTTATGGACGATGCGGTCACCACTGGTTTTTATATGGGGCATTATGACCCGCCTTGGGGTAAACCGCCAAGGCACTTGTTCTCTGTTTGTATGCAGGGTTTATGCCAACATGATCAGCAAAGTTGACAATGATTATGAACATAAACAGTGGATCGTCAAATAAGATCAAACGACAAATAAGTGTTATGCAAATCAACATGCGCGATGGCATGGAAGATCATTGTTTTCAAGCTAGCCTATTACAATGCATCAGACGTCCCAAAAGAATAAGTGTTTTGATAAAGTATTTCAACTGGCAGATGCTAAGCCGGCCTTTCGACTAATGGTCTTGACCTTGGTGGGTAGAGGATTCCAGGTCATCTTGCACCAGTTCATCTCCTTCCTCTTCACCCGTTGGCTGGAAGTCAGAGGTGGCCCAATTGACCAGTGAATGCTTTGAATACAGATTCTTCATCAATAAGTGTTGACAGGTCAATATCAGAGGCAAAGGTGTGCTTATGGATTGGCGGATAAGGTCCTGGGAGTCGTGAGCCTACGCCTTCACCTTCTTGTTATCAGCATTATAAGCCGCCTGGTAATGAGATAGTTCCGTGTCATCAGCCAGTTTGCTTGCTAGAGGGCACATTTCTCTTTCTATTGCCTCAAAGTCCTCAGCACTGAAGGGAGACCCATTCTCCTTTACACATGGGCAGCCATTGGCCAAGTCTTTCGGGTCAAGATCTGCTTGCCACGCCTTGGCCCGTGTTAGCACAATCATTGCACCGGCTCTAGCGGCTGATCGCTTCAAATCCTCAACCCTTTGAGGCATCACAGACAACTTTTCCAGTGTGTCGGGTTGGTGGTTGTTTCTTATCACAAGTTGCAGATATAGCTCGTTGTGTGCCAGTATACAATTGCTCTATCAGAGTATAGGCGACTTTTATCTTCATGCGCATATCTGCACCAAGGTGGGCGATTATGGAGCTTGCATTACCAAGTACATCTATAAGCCAGATGCATGATTATTACAATGCGTTGGTGGTGATAAATTGAGATAAAGTTACTTACCGAAGATGGCAGCTGTCATGGTATTTATTTGACGTTTTAAGCCGAAAAGCTCTTTAGCCACCGGCTTAAGGGCTGCTTCCGCTTCTTCTGCTCTCTTCAACAGAGTTGTTTTCTCTGTCTCCCACAGCCTTGAAGTACTTTTTCAACTTCTCCACATCTACCAAGGCAGTGGTCAATTCTACTTTGATCTTGGAAGTTTCAGATTGTTGAGACTTAATATTTTCTTGAAGATCGGCGACTTGGGATTCTTTCACATTGCATTCAGCCTGTAGTATGCAAACAATCATCTTATTTAGAAGTCCCAAGCACAATACAAGTATTTCACTTGGCACTTCGGGGCTAATGCACATTGCTCTTTTAGAAGATAATTTTATGATGACCCGGCTACACTATTGTGAGTATAGCCGATTCATGGGGGCTATCTACTTGGATTATATTGACAACTATGGTAGTATGACCCGACTGATCTTAATAGTTTAAGCCGGCCCTTGGGGGCTAAAGGTGCAACGTTGAAGCATTACTATTTGAAGTCCCGGTTTATCTTGAAAGTATAAGCCGGCCCTTGGGGGCTACTTAATTCGATCTACAAGGCTATCTAAAGTCTACAATACATTCAATTCTATCATATCCAGTAGAATTGGTGGCTGATAGAAGTATATTCATATGAAGAAGACTAGCGTTTACCTCAAAATATTCCTTCATGAGATTCACTAACCCGGCCTCGAAGTCACGGCTTGTGTGCAGATGGTTCACATACCCAGAGTGGATCTCTTGGGCGCTATAGTGAGCATAGCTCTCTAAGTTCACTGACCACTTGCCTTTGTCAGCAACATATATTTCTTCTTTGGCACTGTGTTTTGACAAGACAGTGGGTTGGCCTGGTGCTTTATAACCAAGCCCAGTAATGATACCATCATCAACCTTTGCTTAAGTAGGCTTGATGGGACTTAGTAGCTTGGTGGTGGCTGGATCAACGTCCATATGATCTACAGTACCATTATGCTCTTCCAGTGGTGGATCATCAACTGTGGCTTCAGTGGCATGGAGGGAAGTGTCTGTTGACCGTTTCTCCGGTTCAGAAGGGTTTTCAGTTGTTTTTGTCACCTTCAATTTCTTGCTGGGCTTTGCCATAGCTCTGTGAGTGAAGCACAAGATGAGGTTAACACAACAATTGGGTACATGATTGAAAGCATAGATTTAAAATTCGTACCCAGGCATAGTCTTGAAGACTGGGACATGAGTTCCCATTGAGTCGCCAGAGGAGGAATGAGATTTTACCTGGTAATTTGAGTCGGAAGGATTAAGAGTTGTCAAAAAAGACCCGCCTTGGGATAAGTTAAGTCGGAAATTGGTGAAACATCTGGCTGACGCTTGCTGGAAGCTGGTGTGTTTGGTAAGCCGGAGGAAAGGATCCCGCCTCCTCTATTCCGAGTTGTGCGGCGAGCTTCATGTTGCTGCTTCTTCAAAATAAAGATGGGATCTAAATAAGCTAAAGGATGAAAAAACCTTACTTTCCGACTTGCTTGTCAAGATTTCTGTTTTGGAAGAGGTTCTGAGCCGGAGGAAAGAACAATTACCTCTTCATCACCCGCACGTCTGGCTTTCGCATCATCCTGATAATAGTTGTTGTCATTGAGATGCACAAAAAATGAGCTAAGAGAATCAAGTCCTACCTTTGGCTCGTCATCCTTATCATCGTCATCCAAGTTAAGTAACTCAGAGGGGTTGGTCTTCTTTTTGGCAGGCTTTTTATTAGCCTTGGTCTTTGTCCGGGTGTTCTTGGCCGGCTTGTCTTGCAACTTCTTCTTCCAAAAAGGAGAATTGGCCTGTGGAAGTCAGATGATTATAAGAGGACAATGTTAATGAAAACATGAGTCAACTGAAAAATTATGTGCAAAACTTACAACTAGCGGCTGGTTGAGGGAGCAGAAAGGATTAAGTCTTGGTTGCATCATTGATTTCTTCAACACTTAATTGGATCCTGCAGTGGCGTTGTGGCTCTTTTAAGTCGCCTGTGTACTCGCACATTAAGCCGGGGCGGCGGCTTAAGGGCAGAATTCTCCAGGCAACCCAGTATCGAACAAGGTCAATGACGGTTAAGTTGTTAGCCATGAATGCTCTGATTTTTGAAAAAATGGGTGCATATTTGGATGACTAGGCGGCTTGGCATACGAGAAGGTGGCTTCTTTCCACTTCTGAATTGAAACTCCGCCTAGCTCCAAGCTGGCCCCATCTGTGAATTTAGTCTACCGGTTCAAGTAATAGAATTCCCTGAATAGTTCGACAGTAGGTTCTTGTTGAAGATAAGCTTCGCAAAAAACTTGGAAGTTGCAGATGTTGGAGATGGAATTGGGCCCAAATCTTGAGGATGAAGCTAAAAAAAGTGTAGCACGTCTCCGAAGAATTTTTAAACGGGCGGGATAAACCCCCGGATCATATGATTAGTAAAAACAATTACTTCGCCTTCCTTTGGATCAGGAGGATTTTCAGTGCCTGGGACCCTCCGGTGGATGTCGTCCTTTTTGGCCAAGATGCCAATCTGAACAAAATTGTTCAAGTCTTCCTGGGTAACCGGGATGCTACCAAGTTGCATGAAGTGAACGTCTTAGTCATTGTTGATGATGAAGGTCTGAAAAGAAAAAAAATGCCGGTTTAAGATTATGTTGTTAAGACGGTCATTGGTTCAAAGGTAAGAACTATAAACATGCAGTGTGTTAAGCCGGAGGATAATGTGTTCAGTTATGCAGAGCAATCTATTGGCGGCTTAAGAGGGGACTAATGGTACTTTGCGGGTTATGGTTTATCAGCTAAGCCGCCTACACAGTTATTAGTTTTCAGATCTATGAGTGAAGGATTGCTAAATGTTGGACAAATAGTTTTCAAAGATCAGTGTTATAATTTTGGATCTACAGCAGTTTAGATAATGAAGAAAAATTCTAGACCTAAAGTGGTGGCAGCAGGATAGTTCACGTGCTCAGATGAGATCTCCTATGGAGGGGAGGCGTTCCGATATTTAAAACGAGTGCTAAACTGCTACCGCACAAGATTGGTACTATACTTGATGAACTAGGGAGGAACAGAGATGAACGGAGATGAACTTCGATGAACTTGAGAAACCCTAATGGGGATCTGCAGCGAGGAAAAGAGGAGAGCTTACCGGGGCTGTTGGACAGTGGAGGCACGGCGGTGCTCTGGTGCGTTTAGGTCGATGCAGCGGCCGGGGTTGAGGCAATTTGCGAGGTCGACGGCGGCCGAGCTCGGGCGCGTGTGGCATTGCAAGGAAGAGGATGAAGATGAGGAGGCGAGGGAGGAAAATGAAAAGGACCCCTGTCCCTATTTATAAGGCAATGGATAGATGGCATGCACAGGAATCGAGGAGGCTGAAAAATGATTATGAGACAGCACAGATGCCTCGATTTTCGGAGGTTCATTAGAAGTGAAGGTATATTGTGATTTGGTCCTCGTGCGATATTAATGCGAGATGACATCATGGCGGGTTATTAGCACAATTCTATGAGCTAACGTCATGGCGGGTTATAAAATTTTATAAGGATTGACGATGAAGGATTTTATCCAAGTGAAGTATTAAAGATTGATATGAACAAGTTCACATCAACCTGGGGCCTAATGTTGGGGATAGAACTATTGGGTATGACCTACCCAGGAGGGGCTGGGTCATACCACTAGCGGTTCATAATGAGAAGGCCCAAGAAGATGTTGAAGATGGCGGTTCATGAAGCAAGCTTACTGAAGGCCCAAGACCCGGAGGCAACTTGAGGCCCACGGTCATAAATCGCCATATGATTAACATGTATGTCAAGGAAAGTTTGGTTTGGTCACCGAGCCGGACACGTTGTGTATGAGCCGGACGGGACTCTGTAAGCTACTACCGCTTGAGCACTGCGTTAGTTTTCCCTTGAAGAGGACAGGGTAAGGTAGCAAAGTAGCGTAAGTATTTCCCTCAGTTTCTGAGAACCAAGGTATCAATCCAGTAGGAGGTTCCACGCAAGTCCCTCATACCTACACAAACAAAGAAGAACCTCGCAACCAACGTGATAAAGGGGTTGTCAATCCCTTCACGGTAACTTGTGAAAGTGAGATCTGATAGAGATAATAAGATACGATAAATATTTTTGGTATTTTTATGATATAGATTGAAAAGTAAAGATTGCAAATAAAGGTAGATCGAAAACTTATATAATAAAAGATAGACCCCGGGGCGATAGGTTTCACTAGTGTCTTCTCTCAAGATAGCATAAGTATTACGGTGGGTGAACAAATTACTGTCGAGCAATTGATAGAAAAGTGCATAGTTATGAGAATATGTAGGCATGATCTGTATATAGGAATCACGTCCGCAACAAGTAGACCGAAATGATTCTGCATCTACTACACTATTACTCCACACATGGACCGCTATCCAGCATGCATCTAGAGTATTAAGTTCATAAGAACTGAGTAACGCATTAGGCAAGATGACATTATGTAGAGGGATAAACTCAAGCAATATGATATAAACCCCATCTTTTTATCCTCGATGGTAACAATACAATACTTGCCTTGCTGCCCTTGCTGTCACTAGGAAAGGACACCGCAATATTGAACCCAAAGCTAAGCACTTCTCCCATTGCAAGAAATATCAATCTAGTAGGTCAAACCAAACTGATAATTCTAAGAGACTTGCAAAGATAACCGATCATACATAAAAGAATTCAGAGGAGATTCAAATATTTCCCATATATAAACTTGATCATAAACTCACAATTCATCGGATCTTGACATACACACCGCAAAAATAGTTACATCGAATAGATCTCCAAGAAGATCGAGGAGAACATTGTATTGAGATTCAACGAGAGAGAAGAAGCCATCTAACTAATAAGTATGGACCCAAAGGTCTGTGGTAAACTACTCACAACTCATCGAAGAAGCTATGGTGTTGATGTAGAAGCCCTTCGTGATTGATTCCCCCTCCGGCGGAGCGCCAGCGAAGGCTCCAAGATGGGATCTCATGGATACAGAAGGTTGCGGTGGTGGAAATAGTTTTTCGTGGTTCCCCTGGATGTTTTTGGGGTACATACATATATATAGGTGAAGGAGGTAGGTCAGGGGAGCTATGAGGGGACTACGAGGGTGGGGGGCGCGCCCTCCTGCCTCGTGGACGCCTTGGCTGCTTCTTGACGTCCACTCCAAGTCTCCTGGATTGCGTTTGTTCCAAAAAGATCGCTCCCGAAGGTTTCATTCCGTTTGGACTCCGTTTGATATTCCTTTTCTTTGAAACACTGAAATAGACAAAAAAAACAACAATTCGGGCTGGGCCTCCGGTTAGTAGGTTAGTCCCAAAAATGATATAAAAGTGTAAAGTAAAGCCCATAAACATCCAAAACAGGTAATATAATAACATGGAACAATCAAAAATTATAGATACGTTGGAGACGTATCAAGCATCCCCAAGCTTAATTCCTGCTCGTCTTCGAGTACGTAAATGATAAAAACAGAATTTTTGATGTGGAATGCTACCTAGCATATTTCTCAATGTAATTTTCTTTATTGTGGCATGAATGTTCAGATCCAAATGATACAAAATAAAAGTTCATATTAACATAAAAATAGTGATACTTCAAGCATACTAACAAAGTAATCATGTCTTATAAAAATAGCATAGCCAAAGAAAGCTCATACCTACAAATTCATATAGTTAGGCTATGTTTCATTTTCATCACACAAAATACTCCCATCATGCACAACCCCGGTTTCATCCAAGCAATTGGTTCATACTTTTTAACGTGCTTCAGCTTTTTCAACTTTCACGCAGTACATGAGCGCAAGCCATGGACATAGCACTATATGTGGAATAGGGTGGTGGTTGTGAAGACAAAAAGTGAGAAGATAGTCTCACATCAACTAGGCATATCAACGGGCTATGGAGATGCCCATTAATAGATATCAATGTGAGTGAGTAGGGATTGCCATGCAACGGATTCACTAGAGCTATAAATGTATGAAAGCACAACAAAAGAAACTAGTGGGTGTGCATCCAACTTGCTTGCTCACGAAGACCTAAGGCATTTTGAGGAAGCCCATCATTGGAATATACAAGCCATGTTCTATAATGAAAAATTCCCACTAGTAAATGAAAGTGAAAACATAGGAGACTCTCTATCATGAAGATCATGGTGCTACTTTGAAGCACAAGTGTGGAAAAAGGATAGTAACATTGTCCCTTCTCTCTTTTTCTCTCATTTTTTTGGTGGGATTCTTTGGCCTCTTTTTTTTATTTGGGCTTCTTTGGCCTCTTTTAGTTTTATAAAGTCCGAAGTCTCATCCCGACTTGTGGGGGAATCATAGTCTTCATCATCGTTTCCTCACTTGGGACAATGCTCTAATAATGAAGATCATCAGACTTTTATTGATTTACAACTCAAGAATTACAACTCAATACTTAGAACAAAATATGAATCTATGTGAATGCCTCCGAAGGTGTACCGGGATATGCAATGAATCAAGAGTGACATGTATGAAAAATTACGGAGGTGGCCTTGCCACAAATACGATGTCAACCACATGATCATGCAAAAAGCAATATGACAATGATGGAGTGTGTCATAATAAACGGAACGGTGGAAAGTTGCATGGCAATATATCTCGGAATTTCATTGGAAATGCCATCATAGGTAGGTATAGTGGCTGGTTTGAGGATGGTAAATGGTTGGTGCAGGATACCGGCGAAAGTTGAGCGGCATAATAGAGGCTAGCAATGGTGGAAGGGTGAGAGTGCGTATAATCCATGGACTCACATTAGTCATAAATAACTCATATAATTATTGCAAAAGTTTATTATCCCTCGAAGCAAAGTACTACTACGCATGATCCTAGAGGGGAGGTTGGTAGGAGTTAACCATCGCCCCCACCCCCCGACCTCCACACATAAGGAAGGCAACCAAAAGAGCACCCGAGGCAACAAATTTGTTACACAACTTTTACCATACGTGCATGCTACGGGGCTTGCCAACTTTAACACAAGTATTTCTCAATTTCATAATTACCCAACTAGCATGACTCTAATATTACCACCTTTATATCTCAAAACAATTATCAAGCATCAAATTGATCATAGTGTTTGATGCACTTTCTATGATAGTTTTTATTATACCCAACTTGGATGCCGTTCATTCTAGGACCAATTTTATAACCATAGCAAATACCATGCTGTTCTAGAAGACTCTCAAAATAATATAAGTTTGAAGAATGAGAGATCAATAATTTCTACAAAATAAAGCCACCGCCGTGCTCTAAAAAGATATAAGTGAAGCACTAGACCAAAAGTGTCTAGCTCAAAAGATATAAGTGAAGCACATAGAGTATTCTAATAAATTCCGAATCATGTGTGTCTCTCCCAAAAGGTTTGTACAGAAAGGATGGTTGTGGTAAACTAAAAAGTAAAGACTCATATCATATAAGACGCTCCAAGCAAAACACATATCATGTGGCGAATAAAAATATAGCTCCAAGTAAAGTTACCGATAGACGAAGACGAAAGAGGGGATGCCTTCCGGGGCATCCCCAAGCTTAGGCTTTTGGTTGTCCTTGAATTATCTTGGGGTGCCATGGGCATCCCCAAGATTAGGCTCTTGCCACTCCTTGTTCCATAGTCCATCAAGTCTTTACCCAAAACTTGAAAACTTCACGACACAAAACTCAACAGGAAATCTCATAAGCTCCGTTACTGCAAGAAATAAAAACCAGCACTTAAGGTACTGTAATGAACTCATTATTTATTTATATTGGTGTTAAGCCTACTGTATTCCAACTTCTATATGGTTCATACCCCCCGATACTAGCCATAGATTCATCAAAGTAAGCAAACAACACACGAAAAACAGAATCTGTCAAAAACAGAACAGTCTGTAGCAACATGTAACTTTCGAATACTTATAGAACTGTAAATATCCTACCAAAATAGGAAGTCCTATAAATTTTTTCTATTTATCTACTGCAAAAAGAATCAACTCAAAATCACATTTCTGTGATTTATTAAAATTATTTCCGTGCGTGCAAAAGTTTCTGTTTTTCAGCAAGATCAAATTAACTATCACCCAGGATGATCCTATAGGTTCTACTTGGCACAAACACTAATTAAAACATAAAACCACATCTTAACAGAATCTAGATGAATTATTTATTACTATACAGGAACAAAAAGCAAGGAACAAAAATAAAATTGGGTTGCCTCCAAACAAGCGCTATCGTTTAATGCCCCTAGCTAGGCATAAAAGCGAGAATAGATCTAAGTATTGCCATCTTTGGTATTCAATTCATAAGTGGCTCTCATAATAGATTCATAAGGTAATTTTATTTTCTTTCTAGGAAAGTGTTCCATGTCTTTCCTTAATGGAAATTGGAATCAAATATTTCCTTCCATCATATCAATAATTGCACCAATCGTACTAAGGAAAGGTCTACCAAAAATAATAGGACATGGAAAATTGCAATCTATATCAAGAACAATAAAATCTACGGGAACATACCTATTTCTAACAATAAGAACATCATTAATCCTTCCCATAGGTTTCTTAATAGTGGAATCCGCAAGGTGCAAGTTTAAAGAGCAATCATCAAATTCACGGAAACCTAGAACATCACATAAAGTTTTTGGAATCGTAGAAACACTAGCACCCAAACCACACAAAGCATAGCATTCATGATCTTTAATTTTAATTTTAATAGTAGGTTCCCACTCATCATAAAGTTTTCTAGGGATAGAAACTTCCAATTCAAGTTTTTCCTCATAAGATTGCATCAAAGTATCAACGATATGTTTGGTAAAAGCTTTATTTTGACTATAAGAATGAGGAGAATTCAACACGGATTGCAATAAGGAAATACAATCTATTAAATAACAATTATCATAATTAAATTCCTTGAAATACAAAATAGTGGGTTCATTGCTATGTAAAGTTTTGATCTCTCCAATCCCAGTTTTACCAATTTTAGCATCAAGATCTAAAAACTCTGAATCATTGGGATGCCTTTTAACTAAAGTTGACTCATCTCCAGTCCCATCATTATCAAGATTCATATTGCAAAACAAGGATTTAATAGGAGACACATCAATCACTTTTAGATCTTCATCATTATTTTCATGGAAACTAGAAGAACACACTTTTACAAAGCAATCTTTCTTAGCACGCATTCTAGCGGTTCTTTCTTTGCACTTATCAATGGAAATTCTCATGGCTTTGAGAGACTCATTGATATCATGCTTAGGTGGAATAGCTCTAAGTTTCAAAGAATCAACATCAAGAGAAATTCTATCCACGTTCCTAGCCAATTCATCAACTTTAAGCAATTTTTTTTCAAGCAAAGCATTGAAATTCTTTTGAGAGATCATATTCTTTAACACTATTCTCGAAATCAGACGGCATCTTATTAAAATTTCCATAAGAGTTGTTGTAGGAATTACCATAATTATTAGAGGAATTACTAGGAAACGGCCTAGGATTAAAGTTTCCTCTGTAAGCATTGTTACCAAAATTATTCCTACCAACAAAATTCACATCCATAGATTCATTATTATTCTCAATCAAAGTAGACAAAGGCATATCATTAGGATCAATAGGAGCACTCTTAGTAGCAAACAATTTCAAGTTCATCCATCTTTCCACTCAAAACATCTCTTCTATCGCACGAACTTTTTTACTAGTAGATCTTTCGGTGTGCCATTGAGAATAATTAACCATAATATTATCTAGGAGTTTAGTAGCTTCTCCCAAAGTGATTTCCATAAAAGTGCCTCCCGTGGCCAAATCTAAAAGATTTCTAGAAGCAAAACTTCAACCCAGCATAAAATTTTTGTATGGTCATCCATAAATTCAAACCATGTGTATGGCAATTGCGAATCATTAATTTCATTATCTCCCAAGATTTTTCAACATGCTCATGATCTAGTTGCTTAAAATTCATAATATCGTTTCTAACAGAGATGATCTTAGCGGGAGGAAAATACTTACAGATAAAGCATCTTTGCACTTATTCCAAGAATCAATACTATTTTTAGGCAAAGACGAAAACCAAGTTTTAGCACGATCTCTAAGTGAAAACGGAAATAACTTCAATTTAACAATATCATTATCCATGTATTTCTTATTTTGCATATCACACAAATCAACAAAGTTGTTTAGATGAGTAGCGGCATCTTCACTAGGAAGGCCGGAGAATTGATCTTTGATAACAAGATTCAACAAAGAAGCATTGATTTCACAAGATTCAGCATCATTAAGAGGAGCAATCGGAGTGCTAAGGAAATCATTATTGTTGGTATTGGAAAAGTCACACAATTTAGTATTATCTTGAGCCATCATGACAAGCAATCCAACACACAAGCACACAAGAGGCAAGCGAAAAAGAGAGGCGAACGGGAAAGAGAGGGCGAATAAAATGGCAAGAGTGAAGTGGGGGAGATGAAAACGAGAGGCAAATGGCAAATAAAGTAATGCGAGGGAGATGAGTTTGTGATGGGTACTTGGTCTGTCTTGACTTGTGAGAATACCTCCCCAGCAATGGCGCCAGAAATCCTTCTTGCTACCTCTTGAGCACTACGTTGGTTTTCCCTTGAAGAGGAAAGGATGATGCAACAAAGTAGCGTAAGTATTTACCTCAGTTTTTGAGAACCAAGCTATCAATCCAGTAGGAGGCTCCACGCGAGTCCCTCATACCTACACAAACAAACAAGAACCTCGCAACGAACGCGATAAAGGGGTTGTCAATCCCTTCACGATAACTTGTGAAAGTGAGATATGATAGAGCTAATAAGATAAGATAAATATTTTTGGTATTTTTATGATATAGATTGAAAAGTAAAGATTGCAAATAAAGGTAGATCGGAAACTTATATGATAAAAGATAGACCCGGGGGCCATAGGTTTCACTAGTGGCTTCTCTCCAAATAGCATAAGTATTACGGTGGGTGAACAAATTACTGTCGAGCAATTGATAGAAAAGTGCATAGTTATGAGAATATGTAGGCATGATCATGTATATAGGAATCACATCCGCAACAAGTAGACCGAAACGATTCTGCATCTACTACTATTACTACACACATGGACCGCTATCCAGCATGCATATAGGGTATTAAGTTCATAAGAACAAAGTAACGCATTAGGGAAGATGACATGATGTAGATGGATAAACTCAAGCAATATGATATAAGCCCCATCTTTTTATCCTCGATGGCAACAATACAATACGTGCCTTGTTGCCCCTACTGTGACTAGGAAAGGGCACCGCAAGATTGAACCCAAAGCTAAGCACTTCTCCCATTGGAAGAAAGATCAATCTAGTAGGCCAAACCAAACTGATAATTCTAAGAGACTTGCAAAGCTAACCAATCATACATAAAAGAATTCAGAGGAGATTCAAATATTTCCCATGGATAAACTTGATCATAAACTCACAATTCATCGGATCTTGACATACACACCGCAAAAATAGTTACATCGAATAGATCTCCAAGAAGATCGAGGAGAACATTGTATTGAGATTCAAAGAGAGAGAAGAAGCCATCTAACTAATAAGTATGGACCCAAAGGTCTGTGGTAAACTACTCACAACTCATCGAAGAAGCTATGGTGTTGATGTAGAAGCCCTCCGTGATTGATTCCCCCTCCGGCGGAGCGCCAGCGAAGGCTCCAAGATGGGATCTCATGGATACAGAAGGTTGCGGTGGTGGAAATAGTTTTTCGTGGTTCCCCTGGATGTTTTTGGGGTACATACATATATATAGGCGAAGGAGGTAGGTTAGGGGAGCTACGAGGGGACTACGAGGGTGTGGGGGCATGCCCTCCTACCTCGGGCCGCCTTGGCTGCTTCTTGACGTCCACTCCAAGTCTCCTGGATTGCGTTTGTTCCAAAAAGATCGCTCCCGAAGGTTTCATTCCGTTTGAACTCCGTTTGATATTCCTTTTCTTTGAAACACTGAAATAGACAAAAAAACAACAATTCGGGCTGGGCCGCCGGTTAGTTGGTTAGTCCCAAAAATGATATAAAAGTGTAAAGTAAAGCCCATAAACATCGAAAATAGGTAATATAATAGCATGGAACAATCAAAAATTATAGATACGTTGGAGACGTATCATAAGCCGTCGGGCATCATCCTGTGTATGTGAAGGGGTGACCCGGCGACAGGTTAAGGCAAGAGACAACAAGTCGAGAACTAGGTCAAGAGTATTCGCTCCCTAGTAATCGAAACCCAAGCAATACAGCCTAAAGTAGGAGTAGGACTTTACCTCGTTGAGAGGGGCCGAACCTGGGTAAAACTCTCCATGTCCTTTGTCTCATTTAACCCATTTAAGCTAACTACGTTGCGATGGATCCACACCTAAGTCCTCAGGCTAGGGCATCTGCCGTGACAATTCCACGACCGATATGTTTTAACACATTATTTCTTTCCATTCTTTCTTTTCATGATTCAATGTGACATGCTCAAATCTTGCAACCTTTTGAGTTCATTTGCTATTTTTGAAGTATTAAGTGATTTTCCTGCCATTAAAACAGATCGAATGCACTTCGGTCCAAATATCATGCAATCGAGCTCAAAAGACGATGAAACTTGGCACAGGTTCATCTTATTACCCCCATAGAATGTGATAAATATTTGAGAGCCTTAAGTAAATACATCATGCACTTCATGTACAATCTTCAGGGAAACCGCCGCATTCCGCAGACAACTCAATTTTTTACATCATTTAGACTTTAAAAAATCCATGTTTAAAAAACACCATTCATACTGTAATGCTTACAGTTGTCTATTTTTGTAGTTTGTTTGCTATTTTTTAAGCATTAACTCATTTTCCAGCCATTAAAAAGTGCAGAAAATGTTCAACTGATAATGACATGCAACGAGCTCATAAGAGGATAAGACTTGGGATGTGTTCATCTTTTGACCCCAATAGAAACTAGTAGAGTTTTAACAGTGTTATGAACAAACTTGATCCAATTCGTGTGCGAATCGAACACTATCCAACGAAGTATTAGGGTTTTGAACAGAAATTGTCGCCTTCCACAACCAACCTTTTTCATGTTTAATACACACCGTTCATAGTGCCATGCTAAAATTTGCCACGTTTTGAGTTGGTTTGCTATTTCTGAAACATTAACTGATTTTCTAGCCATTAAAAGCAAAAGAACGGTCTTTGCTTCAAAATTACATACAAACGAGCTCAGAAGAGAATGAAACTTGGCATCGCTTCATCTTACGACCCCTATATGTAGTAAAAATTTGACACTGTGACGGGAAATATTGGTTCACTTTTGTGTACAAAGTGATCAGTCACCGATGAAGTATAACGGTTTTGAAATAAACTATCGCCTTCCACAGGAAACTCCGTTTCCAATCATTGCAACTTAAAGTATTTCCATGTTTAATACACAACATTCATAATGACATGATAAAATTTTGCCACCTTTTGAGTTGGTTTTAATTTTTTTGAAGCATTAGCTGTTTTTATGCCATTTAAAAGGGCAAACGCTCTTCGATTCAAAATAGCATGCGAACGAGCTTAGAAGAAGATGAAACTTGGTCTTTTTTACATGATCTTAACTTCATACTTTTTTCATGTTTAATACACACCACTCACAGTGCCATGATCAAATTTTTCCACTTTAGCATTAGCTGATTTTTAGGCTTTAAAAAGGGCAAACCATTCGGTTAAAATGACATGCAAACAAGCGCGGAAGAGGATGAAACTTGGAATTAATACCTAAGAGCGTTACAGAATTTTTTTGATGCACTTTGTGTACAAATGAAATAATTTTCAATGAAGTGTCAAAGTTTCAACCAGAAACCTATGCTTTCCACAACAACACCATCCTTATACATCATTTCAAATTCAATCTTTTTTAATGCACAAAATCCAATTGGGCATGCTCAAAGTTTCCCACTTTTTGAGTTGGCTTACTATTTTTGAAGCATTAGCCAATTTTCCGGCCATTAAAAATGGCAGAACATTTTTGATTCAAAAAAACACGCAAATGAGTTCATAAGAGGATGGAACTTGGCGTTAGTAAATATTATGACCCCTTTAGGATGTGGTTTAAAAAAATAAGAACGTTGCAAGGAAAACTTCATGCAATTTGTGTAGAAACTGAACACTATCATACAAAGTATTAAGTTTCTAAATGGAAGTCATCGCCTTGCATAGACATGTCCTTTTTTTTACATCCTTTCAACATCAGACCATTTTCATGTTTAGTAAACATCATTCATTGGTTCATGCTCAAAGTTTGTCACCTTTTGATTTGCATTCCTGTTTATGTCGCATTAATTATTATTTTCTGGCAATTGAAAAGGCAGAATGCTTTGCGGGAAAATAAAATGAAAATGAGTTCAGAAGACGATGAAACATGATATCATTTCATCTTATGAACCCTATAGAATGTGGTAAAAATTAATGAGCATTATGGCAAATATTTGATGCACTTTATGTAAAACTGAACACTCTCCCATGAAGTATCAAGGTTTTGAACGGAAACTGCCTCCTTCCATACACAACCATATTCCTTCACATCATTTCAAATTCAATTTGTTCCATGTTCAATACACACCATACATAGTGCCATGCTCAAAGTTTGCATTTTCTTAGTTGGTTTGCTATTTTTACAACATTAACTGATTTTCAGCCATTAAAAAGGGCGGAACACTATTCAGTTCGAAATAACATGTAAAGAAGCTGAGAAGATGATGAAACTAGTCATCCGATTATATTATGACCCCTATAACATGTGGTCAATGTTTGGTATTGTTACGGTCAAAACTGATGCACTTCATCTACAAATTAAACACACTCTGGCGAAGTATCACCATTTTGAATGGAAATCACCACCTTGCATGT
Organism: Triticum timopheevii; assembly: GCA_963921465.1. Classification (NCBI taxonomy): domain Eukaryota; kingdom Viridiplantae; phylum Streptophyta; class Magnoliopsida; order Poales; family Poaceae; genus Triticum; species Triticum timopheevii. The sequence continues at coordinate 658,188,362 of OY997264.1, forward strand.
ATAACCCCATCTTTTACACCATTTCAACTTCAAACTTTTTCTATGTCCAATACCCCATTCAAAGTGCGATTATCAAAGCTTAGACTGTTTTGAGTTTAGTAAATATTTTTTTTTCAAGCACTTTCCTTAATTACTATATTTGGGACGGGAGCTGGATGTTGTCCTCCACTACTAAGTTTTGAAATTTTTGGTGGGCATATCAGCGAAATATTGTCGTGGCCGACAAGTTTTTGCCCACCATTTGTATGCTACAAGACAGTGGCAGACGCTTGTTTGCTGTCCGTTGCTGCAGATTTTGTGTCATGGCTAATCCTGTAAAAAAATTGCCACGTTTTGAGTTGGTTTGCTATTTTTGAAACATTAACTGATTTTCTAGCCATTAGAAGCAAAAGAACGGTCTCTGCTTCAAAATTACATACAAACGAGCTCAGAAGGGTGTGAAACTTGGCATCGCTTCATCTTATGACCCCTAGATGTCATAAATATTTGACATTGTGACAGGAAAAATTGGTTCATTTTTGTGTACAAAGTGAACACTCCCTGATGAAGTATCACAGTTGCGAAATAAACTACCACCTTCCACAGGCAACTCCTTTTTCAATCATTGCAACTTAAAGTATTTCCATGTTTAATACACAACATTCATAGTGACATGATAAAATTTTGCAACCTTTTGAGTTGGTTTTTTCTGAAGCATTAACTATTTTCCAGCCATTTAAAAGGGCAGAATGCTCTTCGGTTCAATATAGCATGCGAACGAGCTTAGAAGAAAATGTAAATTGGTCTTTTTTACATCATCTTAACTTCATACTTTTTTCATGTTTAATACACAACACTCACAGTGCCATGATCAATTTTTTCAACTTTTTAAGTTAGTTTTCTATGTTTGAAGCATTAGCTGATTTTTAGCATTTAAAAAGGGCAAACCATTCGGTTAAAATGATATGCAAACAAGCGCGGAAGAGGATGAAACTGGGAATTGATATTTGAGAGGGTTACGGAAATTTTCTGGTGCACTTCGTGTACAAACGAAATCATATTCAATGAAGTATCAAGGTTTCGAGGAGACACCGATGCTTTGCATAGACAACTCCATTCTTATTTCAAATTCAATCTTTTTTAATGCACAAATTCCAATTGGGCATGCTCAAAGTTTCCCATTTTTTGAGTTGGCTTACTATTTTTGAAGCATTAACTGATTTTCCGACCATTAAAAATGGGAGAACATTTTTGATTCAAAAAACATGCAAATGGGATCATAAGAGGATGAAACTTGGCATCGGTTAATATTATGACCCCTTTAGGATGTGGTTAAAAAAATAAGAACGTTGCAAGGAAAACTTGATGGAATTTGTGTATAAACTGAACTCTATCATACAAAGTATTAAGGTTTTGAATGGAAGTCGTCGCCTTGCATAGACAAGTCCATTTTTCTACATCCTTTCAACTTCAGACCTTTTTCATGTTTAGTAAACATCATTCATTATTTCATGCTCAAAGTTTGTCACCTTTTGATTTGCTTTCCTGTTTATTTAGCATTAATTATTATTATCTAGCAATTAAAAAGACAGAATGCTCTGCGGGGAAATAAAATGAAAACGAGTTCAGAAGACGACAAAACATGATATAGTTTCATCTTATGAACCCTATAGAATGCGGAAAAAATTTATGAGCATTATGGCAAATATTTGATGCACTTTGTGTAAAACAGAACACTCTCCCATGAAGTCTCAAGGTTTTGAACGGAAACTGCCTCCTTCCATAGACAACCATATTCCTTTACATCATTTCAAATTCAATTTATTCCATGTTTAATACACACCATACATAGTGCCATGCTCAAAGTTTGCATTTTCTTAGTTGTTTGCTATTTTTAAAACATTAACTGATTTTCCAGCCATTAAAAAGGGCAGAACACTATTCGGTTCGAAATAATATGTAAAGAAGCTCAGAAGATGATGAAACTAGGCATCCGATTATATTATGACCCCTATAAGATGTGGTCAATGTTTGGTATCGTTACGGGAAAACTGATGCACTTCATCTACAAATTAAACACACTCCGTCGAAGTATCACCATTTTCAATGGAAATCACCACCTTGCATGTATAACTCCATCTTTTATACCATTTCAACTTCAAACTTTTTGTATGTCCAATACCCCATTCAAACTGTGATTATCAAAGCTTAGACTGTTCTGAGTTTAGTAAATAATTTTTTTTCAAGCACTTTCCTTAATTACTATATTTGGGACGGATGGTGGCTGTTGTCCTCCACTACTAAGTTTTGAAATTTTTGGAGGGCATGTCAGCGAAATATTGTTGTGGCCGGCAATTTTTTGCCCACCATTTGTATGCTACAAAACAGTGGCAGGCGCTTGTTTGCTGTCGGTTGCTGCTGATTTTGTGTCATGGCTAATCCTGTAAAAAATTAGAAATGGTGGGTGGCCATTTCTGCCCGACAGTGTAGTCTCTATAGCTGTGCTCGGCGAACTTTCTCACCCGCCACTTATACTTTGCCAAAAGAGCAGTGGAGGGTCTTCGACGTCTTCCGCCACTAAAGTGACCCAGCTATAAGACTTTTTGCAGTAGTAATTAACGGTTTGTGAGATAAATAATTTCAAAAGATTGAAAGAAGCAATTAATATGATGATATCAACATGATGTCTAAGAGTCCGGCATGCATGCATCTGCTCTCTTTATATAGAAAAAAGCCCATTAGGATACGCCCACATGGCACTAATGTGGACTATGTAAAGTAGACGAGATTTCCTCTACTTTGTTTGTGTTGCAGCTCGAGTTAGCTGGAGTCATGTGGGGCTTAGGAATCCTCGCTTTGTACGCCTGCTAGACTGAGAGTTGGTGACTTTTCACTTTGGCGAATTGCCAAGCCCGTTTGTAGTGGAGACCCGAGTCCGTAGTATGTTCAGTGAACTATATTATCCCAAAAGCAGTGCGCAGAGTATGTTCAACGAACTATATATATTGTTCCCGAACGCAAGATGCAATAACCCACCAAACACGGTACTAAGCCCACATTCCAATTATATATTGTTTGCATGGACGTAGCCCCTCTCTATGTGTACAAAGCAGTGCACAGAGTCTGCTTGTATGGCGCAGAGTATGGATTCCGGCATCCTAGCAACAAAGATGCGGTGTCCGTTTTGCGGGTAAGCGTTGAAGATGCCCTTAGTCCAACCTTGGTTGCGGGGGAATACTACGACCATCTCATAAGAGAGAGTGCCACACTTTTCAGACTATTATTTTAAGGTCTCATGAGCTCTTTGCTTGTAGGGGTGTGTTCGATGCGTACTGAAAACATCTAAATTTGGGCCGGAGGCGGCCTTGAACGCTAACACTGTATGTTCAATCATTCATATTACAAACATCACAAACCACTGTATGTTCATTCCCAAACATCATAAACAACCTAACATGACGTGAATTAATCGGTGGTTGAATGGTTAGGAGGACTGTGGTATCTTCAGCCCACCATGGTACAAGTCCTATGCTTCTGCTTTTCTGAATTTATTTTATAAGGTTTCCGACCCTACCGTTCAATGGAAAGAGACATTCCAGTCGATAGCGAGACGCTTGTGGTGACTTCGTCAAATCTCAAGATAATATGCCGCCTCAGTCTTGGAGGTGCTTATAGATATAGATTGCGTTCATACGAACGAGTGTATGCGCATATATATAAGCACTTGCGTCTGAATTGTGGTAAAAAAAAAAAGCTTCTAACATGACAAGACCCACCTACGTACCACACTCGTGTTCTTTCCTTCCCATCAGCGTTTTTTTCTTGCGAGGAATTCTTCCCTTCAGCGGTACAAACGGTTTTCTATTCCTCAATTCATGTATTTGCTTTGTGCTAAAGAATGTTTTTTTCACTTAAAATGTAGCATCAAGGGGATACATTGCAAAATAAGTCTGACATGCATGCATCTGCTCTCTTTATATATGAAAAATCCCATTAGGATACGCCCATACGGTACTAATGTGCATTATGTAAAGTAGCTCTACTTCCTTTGTGTTGCAGCTCGAGTTAGCTGGAGTCATGTGGGACTTAGGAATCTTCGCTGTCTACGCCTGCTAGACTGAGAGTCAGGGACTTCACTTTCGCGAATTGCCGAGCACCTTTGTAGTAAGAGACCCGAGTCCATAGTACAGTATGTTCAGTGAACTATATTATCCGGATTCCGCAAAGCAGTGTGCTCCCCCAGCGTGCTCCCATCCGTGCTCCCGCATACGTGGCATGATTTAATTGGAAGAAAATAAGGCCCGGCCCCACCCCCTTAAAATCAGGGGGGGAGATGATTAGATTAGAAAAAAAAAGGAAAAAAGGACAGCCGTAGGATGGAGTGGGAGCACGGATGGGAGCATGGCGAGGGAGCAGGCAAGCCGGATCCGCGGAGTATGTCCAAAGAAGAGGTAATATCACTAAAAGTCACAGAACTTGCTCTCGATGTTCAGTTTGGTGGTAGAACTTTCAAAATACGGGTTTGTGGTCACCCAACTTGCGTTCTCGTGCAAATATGGTCACTTCGCCCGTATCCGGCACTTAAGTGGCATGCCAACATGACTATGGCCCACTGTCAGTGACAGGAGCAAGTGTGCGCATTTTTTTTAGAAACACCTCTGCTCTATATTTAGTTGTGCAGCAGCACGTGTGGGTCCCACTTGACAGTCTGTTAGATGAATAAAGGCCAACGGACTGTCGCTGCCGCTGCGATGTGTTTTTACTTGTAGTCTAATTCGTCCAATTTCACGTCGTCATGTACAAACATGCCCTGTGCCAACCACTGCACCGAGCACATTTTCATGTCTATGAAGAGATACATCATCTTTTATTTTATAGAGAAAGCAGGGTTCTTCATGTCGATTCCGATGGTGTCCACCACTAAACTTTTGCAATTTTAGCTGATATTTACAGCGCAGTACCTACAAATTATACATATTTTTAGTGCAATTTCAAAATCCGTTTGAATAAATTCGAGCGAAAAAAATCTGCTCACCCTCGAGTAGTTGTCATTGCCTTATTTGTTTGAATTCAAATAATTTTAAATGTAAAAATCTAGATAAAAAATATGGGCCATTTGCTAGCTATATTTTTTTATCTAGATTTTTACTTTTTAAATTCAAATGATTTAAAATGTAACTGGACCAGGTTCGAATCTTGTGTAGGTTATATTTTTGCCAAAACACATATTCGATACAAAAATAATAAAAAATTACCTACCACAGCAGTATAAAATTGCCTTTTATGACCCGCCCAGCGGTAAACCGCCAAGGGTTCTTGTGATCTACTTGTGTGCAGGATAAGACTACATTTGGGTGGTTACCCGCCCTGGCCCTTGATGCTAAGTCGCCAGGGCATATGTTGTTTAAACTCTGTGCAGGATTTGCAGAATTATGACTTATATAAATGCTTCAGTCCAAGCTCATCACTGAAATTGGTGTCTCAAAAGGGTTATCAATTATTGATTTTCTCAAGGGCTATAGGCCACCGGGTTACAAAAATTCCAGCTTACAATGAATGCGCATTAAGTCATCATCGGCCAAGAGACGCCAGGTATTTAAACTCCAGATTTACTTGTCAACCGATGAGGTATTCAAATCTTTAATAGCCAAAACTGGCTGGATTTTCATGATGATATTGAATGATTGAGGTTTTCATACTGGATTATATTATTCAAATCTCGAATAGCCAACATGGCTGAATTTTTATTGTGATTACAAATAAACCAGTCTTATGATTGAGGTTTTCAAACTCGCTTTAGCGCAACGGCTATTATTTTTATCAATGGATATGATTTATTCTACAATGGAAGGAATAGTCCCGAGTCGCTGCAGGCTTACGACCCGGCACTTGGGGGCTATATTATTCAGATTGGGATTATATCAAATATGCAAGTCCCATATCACTACCAGCATGCACCATGGCACTTGGGGGCTAATGCAAAGACAATTTTTTGATCATCTTATTGAAGACCCGACTCATCACATCATAATGAGTCAGCCCTTGGGGGCTACCAATTGCTCCTGTCGAAAATTCAAGGAACACAAGCCTTAATCCATTATATTGAAAGACCCACTACTCAGTTGGTAGAGTACAAAGCTCTTAACCTAGTGGACGTGGGTTCAAGCCCCATGGTGGAGATTGCATCATATGATGTTATTATCAATCAATCATATACAAAGTCCCAGCTCGGTAATATCTTACTGACCCGACCCTTGGGGGCTACATGTTGCTGGTCAAGTTTACATGATCATATTTACAAAGTCCCAAGTTGCCGCAAGCATTACAACCCGGCACTTGGGGGCTACAGCTGATATGCATATAAAGGAGGAACATCTTCTAATTCTCAGTTTTTGAGCAAATCAGCAAGATCAATTACATGACCCGGTGTCAACAACAATTATGACCCGGCATCGTCTGTTTTATAATCCGACAATTTTGGTGATGATAAACCGGTAAGTGTTTCATCTTCAAGCCGGTTGAAAGTCAGATGAGTATTCTAAGACCAATATTTTTTAAGCCGGTCTTTTGGAGGCCGACTCAAGTGAATTACCTCTTACTATATTTTTCTACAAGAAGATCAATGTCAGCAAATTGATTCTGAAGCTGGCCTGTTAACCCAGATTTTTTAAAGAAAGAAGTATCTGGATTTTTTGCATTGACAAAGTTGAAGCATATTTGTTAAAGAAGATTTTCTATGAGGTTATGGACATATTTATATCAACAAGGAAATGACAAGGACTTAAAGATGTTCAGGTGCCGGCTTACAAGAATATTTAACACGGAGTGCAACCTTTCAAATTTGTTTTTGAGTTATTTTGCAGGATCAGTTTAACTTGGATAAATCCAAATTAAAACAGGGGATAATATCGGGGATATACCCCACGGTATGACCCGGCCGGACTTGGCGCTTCACCGATGACCCACTGGAAGACTGGCGACTCACGGGTCTGGCGGCTCACGGATCAGACGAGTCACGAGCCTGGTGATTCACGGATGGCCCTAACGGCAGTTCAGATAGAAGACTAGGCCCAAGGCCTAGAAGGCCGGCTCATGTTATGTTGGGCCGGCTTAAGAGGAAAGGGATGATGAATATTTCCTTTACAAGGAAGCAAGACCCGGACTTGTATTCAACTTGTAAGAAAAGATAGACTAGTCCTAGTCCTACTAGGACTCCACATGTAACCCGCCCCTCTAACTTATATAAGGAGGGGCAGGGCTCCCCAAGAGGGGGGGAAGAAACAATCTCTAGGGCCAGGCACAACTAGAGGAGAGCCGGATTTACGGCATCTCCCTCATGAGCATAATGAGACCTAGCCACAAACAGCATGTAGGGTTGTTACCGGATGATGTTTCCCGGGGCCCGAAACTATCTAAACCCTTGTCTTGTGTTGCATCTCTCGATTCCGTTCAACCCCTCTCAAGCTACCACATAGATGTGTTGGCCTCGCGACTAAGTACTCACACTAAGGACATCTGACGTGTTAATTCCACGACAAGCATGGAACACTTTGCTAGAGAGAAAAATAAATTGCCATATGAATCTATTATGAGAGCCACTTATGGATTGCATACCAAAGATGACAATACCTAGATATATTCGTGTATTATGCCTAGCTAAGGGCGTTAAACAATAGCGCTTGTTGGGAGGCAACCCAATTTTATTTTTGTTCTTTATTTTTGTTCCTGTTTTGCAATAAATAATTCATCTAGCCTCTGGTTAGATGTGGTTTTTTGTTTTAGTTAGTTTTTCAGCCAAGTAAGACCTTTGGGATATCTTATGGTGATAGCTGTTTTAATCTTGCTGAGAAATGGAATCTTTTGTGCCCAGAAAAATAATTTTCATAATTCACAAAAGCGTGCTTTTGATCTGATTCTATTTGCACTGGATTGGTACACAAATTTCTTAGGCTTTCCTAATTTTTCAGAATTTGTCGAGTTACAGAAGTATTCGAGAGTTACAAATTGCTATAGACTGTTATGTTTTTGACAGATTTTGTTTTCTTCGTGTTGTTTGCTTATTTTGATGAATCTATGGGTAGTATCGGGGGTACGAACCATTGAAAACATGGACTACAGTAGATATTACACCAATACAAATAAAGAATGAGTTCACAACAGTACCAAAAGTGGTAATTTATTTTCTTATACTAACGGAGCTTATGCGATTTTCTGTTGAGTTTTCTATTGTTTTCAAGTTTGGGGTAAGGATTTTATGGACCGTGGAATAAGGAGTGGCAAGAGCCTAAGCTTGGGGATGCCCAACGCACCTCAAGGTAATATTCAAGGACAACCAAGAGCCTAACACTACAAAAAATAACACTTCCGTGATGATACATGTTTGTCACAGTAGGTCGCGTTTTTTGTCATGCATGTACATCCATGACAAATTTATGACAGAATCAAGATAGTCATACCTGTGCTGTCGTAGAAGTGTTCCATGTCATTACTAAAATTATCATCATGGAAGTGTCCACTTCCATGACGATAAATCGCGCGTCACCGAAGTGCTTTCATCAAGGGTGACCGACACGTGGCATCCACCGTAACGGAACACCGTTAAGCTATTGGGTCGGGTTTTGGATCCGATAACCGGTTAACAGCCCCGACCAATGGGGATTTTCCACGTGTAAAATCATCATTGGCTTAAGGAAACATGTGTTGGCTCATCGTTGGGACAGTTGTCATCCACTCATTGGACAGAAGGTGCCTATGATACGTCGACACGTGGCACGGCCCAACAGAGGCCCATTCCTGTGAAAAGGCCGACCCGTTTGACTTGGTCAAAAGGTGACGGGCCGGCCCATGGAAAGCCTATTAATGGCCTGTTCTCATATAGCCCATTGACAGCCCGCTAACCCAAGGCCCGTTACGCCCTATCCGAATTATGCCTAGTAGCGTCATCTGGGCCATCCAATATGATTCCAGCCCGTTTTCACTTCTGGCCCATTTATGGCCTGTGACGTCTTTCGGCCCATATGAGGCCCTATGTAACTCTTGGCCTATTAACGACCCGTGGTGAAACTGGCCCGCAATGAACAGTGTATCACTTTAGACCCATTGACGGCCCGTGGTGAAACTGGCCCGTAATGAACAGTGTATCACTTTATACCCATTAAGGGCCCGTTATTCAGTTGGGCCGTTTCCAGCCCATGTTATCTTTCGGCCTTCTCAGATCCCATTTATTCTTGGGCTCATTTCGAGCATTCGTTTACTTACAGCCCGTTACTATCATTTTCTGCTTGTGGGCCAAATTCAGCCCGTGGTTACAGTCGGCCCATTTGTGGTCCGTTAATACATTGGGCCGTTTTCATAGCATCATCAAATACATCCTATTAACGAGGGCCCGTTATGGTCGGCCCATGAACGGAGGATTCCAACTCTAGCCCGTTTCCAGCCATAATTCGGCATGTTATTGGCCCATGTTTGGCCAGTCGATCATTGGGGTACTCTGTGGTGGACATGGTGCTTTGTCAACTATAAGTGGGTTACTGTCCGCTGGGGTTGCGGTTAGATGGGTTGTAGCTGGTTCTCTGCCCAATGGTGTAAGTGTGCAATGTGGAAGAGTCTCGATTATGTGTGGTGGGGCTAGTTTGTGGGCCAGTACAACCATGGTTCTATCTGCATCGACGGGTAGCACTGCCTTTTGTGAAGAACGGGTTTTTGCTCCCTTAGATACTGTCATCTGTAGCGACCCGACCTCAGACGGTCAAGTCTCTGTGCTTACGTGTCATCCCTGGATCGGTATGCTGACACACACAGTACTCAAGGATTTATAACAGAGGTAAATCGCATGTATAAAGTAACGTAAATACTATTACCTCAATTCAAAATAGCGGAAGTAACAAGGTTGTGGATTCCCATCAACACCAACGGCAAAGTTGAGTATAGGAAATCGTAACCCTAACATATCACTTACTCATCGTAAGATCCTGCAACATGAGACGTTGCAGCCACAGAGGGTCAATACATTGAATGTACTGGCAAATTCACACCATAGAGCAATGATGAATAAAGGCTATCACTACATGCATATATGGCTGGTGGAAAAGCTCTATGGTTATAATGTTTTTGCGAAAAGCCAATTTTTCCCTACTACAAAGGAATAAATTTATTTAACTATCATGGTGGTTGTTAAACATTGAGAATGGTTGACAGCATCCTCAATCCCAACTAAAAGTAATCATTAACAAACCCAACAATATTAAATTAAAGTAACATGTTGAGATTCACATGATATTCCAGTACTAGATACTCAAGTTGTCCATAACCGGGGACACGGCTAATCATGATTAGTTTGTACACTTTGCAGATGTTTGCGCACTTTTCCCCACAAGACTCGATCGCCTCTGTTTGGTTTCTCGCACTACATGGTGTTTGAGAAACGGATGACCGAGACATAGTCTTTCAAAAGCACTAGCACCTTACGATGGGTAGACCGGTACACCTACATCCCCTACATCTGCTAGTCTACCACTATAAGAGTTCGCACGACTTAGTCAACTATGCCAGAGCCCATAATGGCTTGTGGCTGCACACGGAAGTTACTAGCATGAGTTATCTTATGATCCCTTTGAGCCTGGGTGGCGGTCCATAGGAAAATCACACGGTAACCCCGGGATTTCCAAAAAAACAGGCAATCACTGGATACCCCAGGTGCCTCAATCCACCCAGATGTTTATTTAAGTTGCCACCTTAGATAAACCATTAATTAACAAACTCACATCTGTCATGGATATCACTCATCCAATCCACGTCTACTAGCATAGCATGGCATAATAAGCGAATGCAGAAGTAACTCCCAAAGGTTTCATAAGTAAAACAGGTAATAGGTACTACCTCATCTACTTCCCATCCCACAATTTAATTATATCCTAATCATGCAATGTTTGAAGGATGGAACTAATGCAATAAAAACTGGGTAATAAGGAAGTATGATCAAAGTGTGAACTTGCCTGCAATGTTGATGAAGATAATTCGCACTCAAAACTCTTGATAGTTCTACGCGTCGCACTCCGGTCAATCTATTGTGAGCAAGCAATAGTAACCACACATAAGCAATCACTCAAAAGATCAGAAAGAACGAAGAGAACAACTCGAAAAACATCAAAACCAAACAAATGACTCTTGCAGCATAAAACAATTTCTAACAGTACCAAAACTATGTGTGTTTGGCCTTATCAGAAAGTTTAGGTCAAGAGCTTCGATTTGCAAAAGAATCAACTCAAACGGAGTTATAAAACTCAAGTTACAGACGAAACAAGATTGAATACTAATCTGAACTAAACTCAAATTTTAAATTGTCAAAAACATGTTTAAGTTGTTTATCTGGATAAAGGGGATCATAACGAAGAAGTAGGCGTTGGGTTTGTTGGATTTGGACTAACGAGTAAAAAGTAGTGAAGGTTTGAAGATTAGGGACTAATCTGTAAATAAAATCTTCATAGATAGGTCCCTAGCCGAAAATAAACAGAAAACGAATAGACTAAATAACGAACGCTCGTTTTCTATACCTATCCAGCGAACGTTCTCTAAATAAGTTTAACTAAAAAAAATTAAACCGGCTAAAGGGAAAACCGAAGAAAACCAGAAAGGGATAACCGGACCGAGACGGTTTATTACCGGTTCGGGCGGTCCTTCGTCGAAAACCGGCGGCGGATCTCCGGCACTTCCCGCGGCGGCGGGCGGCGGCGAGGAGCGGGGCGACGGCTGCGGGGGTCGGCGGCGACGGCGAGGTAGAGGGGAAGGGGCGGCGCATCGAGGCGCGCCTGGAGGTGGGGTCAGCGGCGGCCGAGAGCGAGGCGGGCGGCGGCGGCGACGCGGGATGTGCGGCGAGATGTGGCCAAGGGCGGCGGCAAAAGAGGAGGAGCGGGGCGGCGGCGGCCTATTTATTGGGGCGAGGGAGGAGGTGGCGTGGAGGAGGGGGCAAGGTGGCGGGGCGGCGCCGGACTCCGAGAGGAGTCCCGGTCGGGGACGACAGGCGAGGCGGCGCGGTGCTGGGTCGTGGCCTGGTTGGAGCTGGGCCGACCCCAGTTAGGCGGAAGGCTTTTTTTATTTAAAAAAACATTTTTCATAGACAACAAAATAACAAAAACCAAAAATAAACTAAAATATTATATAGGCATATAATATACCAAAATTTTCATAAAAAGATTTCCTACAAGATGAACATTACTATAGCTTCAAATAAAATACACACAAATTTAAATAAAGCAAGGAGTGCTTCTGCCCTAGTAAAATCCAATAAAAATCATTCTTAAAATACCAAAATTAATTCAAATTTATTTCTCTCCAAATTTTTGATGTAGGGAATCATGTTACCCCATTTTCCATATATTTTATTTTTGGAGAAAAATAATTTGAATAAAACTCAATTAACTCCGAATTGAAAATAAATTCAAAGGAACATTGAATTTAATTCTTTGAAACTCCCAACTCATATTTCATATGTTTTGAAGAAGTCATTTTATCTTCGCTCGTGAAAATCATTGAGTTGCATAAAGTTCCTGGGTTGGAAATATTTTCCATATGAAATTCAATTATTTTCAACACCCCTTGTCATTTAAATTAAATGGAAGAAGTCATGTCATCTTCTCTCCAGGGTTTTGTGATGAAAAGAATTTGAATTCACGAAGATCATAAAAGAAAAAATGAAAGTTTGGGAAAGTCCTTTTATTCCCTCTCGTTTAACTTTCAGAAAGTTTTGAATTTCACTCAATTTCACACAATCAATCAAAGAATCAATCAAATCTATCTATTTAATATAACATTCCAAAATTTAGAATTTCGGGATGTTACACCATCACCCCCTCCAATTCAAATGGCTGATAAACAAGAAAAGAAATTGAACGTACAGACATTGTATGATAGACAGATGTGGTAATTCACATATATGTTGTCTAACCAAACATGACAACATGACACAATTTCACATATATGATGCCTAACTAAACAGGATAGCATGACACAGTTTCAGATATATGATGGATAAGTTAACAGGATATAATGGCATAATTCAACATATGATGAGTACCTAAACAGGATGACATGACAAAACTATATGATGTCTTTCTAAAATATGTTGGGATGAAATAATTCACATACATGTTGTCTAAGTATACTGGATGGCATGATATAATTGACATAATTGATTCATTTACTAAGCAGCTGGCACTCGCACGTATGATCTCTAAACTAAGTAGATAGAATTCAATATTGTGCATATGATGTCTAAACTAAGCAATGCAAGACACCATGTGCATCATATGAGAAATATAAACATTGCAACTTAGAGCACACACCTCAGGTGGGATATAGGACTTGTCATCTGTCTCTGAATCCTCCTCTAAGGAGCTCCCTGTAACCATCGAGATATATGCTTCAACAGGTACCATTGCCTGCTTTGAAGACCTTGTTTTCACTCCAGATTTTTCCATAACCTGCTCAAATGGCTGATACACATGAAGAGTAGTTCAATATACACAGATTGTCGACAAATGGAATACGTAATGAAAAAAAAGATGGCATGAGATAATTCACATATATGATGCCTGGCTCCATGGCGGTGCATAATTCACATATATGATAACTGGCTGAAAAGCATGGCATTGCATAATTCACATATCTGATATAGAAAGCAAACAGGAGGCATTCACACAAAGCATGTCTAATCTAAGCAGATGGCATGGCAATGCAAGACACCATATGCATGATATGAGCAATATAACCCAGCCAAGTTAGAGCATGCACCTCGGGGGGGAATACGACTGGTCATCTCTCTCAGAATCCTCCTGTGAGGAGCTATCTGTAACCAGCAAGAAATCTGCATCGACAGGTAGCACTGACTCCTCAGAAGACCTTGTTTTCACTCCAGATTTTCCCATGACAGACTCAAATGGCTAATGCACAGGAAGAGTAGATGAATGTATAAACATTGTTGACAAATGGAATACATTATGGAAAATATATGGCACGATACAATTCACATATAGGATGACTGGCTAAACAGGATGGCATTGAATGATTCACGATATGATGCCTGGCTAAAGAAGATGGCATTGCATAATTCCCATATACTCCCTCCGTTCCTAAATATTTGTCTTTTTAGAGATTTCAAATGGACTACCACATATGGATGTATATAGACATATTTTAGAGTGTAGATTCACTCATTTTGTTCCGTATGTAGTCACTTGTTGAAATATCTAAAAAGACCAATATTTAGGAATGGTGGGAGTATGATATAGAAACCAAACAGGTGGCATTCACACAAAGCAAATCTAAACTAAGCTGATGACATATAAGATGTATAATGTAAGCAATGCAAGGCGCCATATGCATGATATGACCAACATCAGCATGCCAGGTTAGAGCAAACACCTCAGGTGGTAAACAGGCATGGTCGGCTCCTTCTGAATCTCCATCTGAATAGTTATCTTCCTCTGGAATACAATATGGAAATGCGGGAGAGGGGGGGCACTTCTCCCACCATGGAGCAGCGTCTGCATGACATTATATTCGCATGCAACAGTCTTCTCTTTTTCTCTACATGTTCAGTACGATTGTGTACAATATCTGACATGCATAATAAAAAATAGTTAGATTTTGTAACGCCTAAGGGGTGCATTCAAAAATCAAGACTGATGATAGCAAACGAGTGGATGGATCCAAAACTAATGATTGCAGGTAGATTATAGCTTCAGTTTAAAATGATAGACAACGGATCATCTATTGTTTGTTGCCCACCCAACATGAACCACATAGAAGACCCCAGATGAACCAGATAGTAGAGAGATACTATTCGTTGCTGGCTCGATATGAGACCCATGGGCAATTCAAAACTCAAGATTGAACGATAAAGTAGCAGGTAATAATAACCGATGTATAACATAAGCAAACACGAAAGACTGCGACCTCTCTTCCGGAACTGTCTAGTCCTCAGGTTCATCTTCTTAGTCGATAATGGTAATGCAGTTGGCATGGCTGCCGGCAACGGGGAAGATGATCTGAGGCGGCGAAAGAAAGTCTGCAGGGAGGACATCTACTGCAGTGAACGCTTATGTCGATGGTGCACCTCAGGTGGGGTGGATGACGGCACGGCAGGAGTAGGACATAACACACAGAGTTTTCTTTGAGGCCAATCTGAAAATTAAGTAAATCTATAAGGGCTCCTTAGAATTGGAGGATCCTATAAATGCAGGGACAGGAAAAACACAGGAATAGGATAGGAATGCACGTGCAAAACAGAGCATTTGGAAACATAGGATTTCAGTCAACCTGGGTGTTTGGCTCACATGAATTGGAAGAACAGAGGAATGGAGAAACAAAGTGATGCGACGTGTGTACAACCTCTTTGGCATAGCCCTGTGGACCTCAGCATCATTGGGTTGGACGTGGAGGATGGTGATGATGCTGGTGTGACTGTCGGAGGCGGGGAAGAAGATCCGAGGCCTCTGGAAATGGCACCGAGGGTACTGCTCCGCTGTGATGGACGATTCCGTCGTTGGAGCAGCTCCGCTAAGGTGTACAGCGACGAGGCTGAAGCATGACAAGACAGACAACTTTAACCTGAAGTGAGACCCTAATATCATCTGCAATAGATGATGTAAAATACATCACCAAAAAGTGCTAGATGTAAAACGCATCAGCCGCGCCACGGCCGCTCCGACAGATGCTGTAAGTACTGTTCACTCTGAACTTAACTGAAGAAAATGAACTTCACAGTCGAAACTGAATTTTACTGTCGAAACTGATTGAACTAGTAACAGAGCATTGCAACAGATGTTTAGGGCATTCGAGCACTAGTAGCAGAGAAGCAGTGATCTAAATCAGCAGACACTCGAGCAGGGAACGCACTAGCAGAGAGAAAGTAATGCAGTAGCACCGCGAGCGAGTGCTAAAGCAGCAACTCCTATAGCTGCCGGAGGTCGTGCAGCAGCAGCGCAAGCGAGAGCAAGAGCAGAGCAGTAGCACGAACAAAAGCAGGAGCAGTGCAGCAGCGCGACCGACAGCAAGAACAGAGCCGCAGCGCGAGCGAGAGCCGGAGCAGCTGCAGCTAGTAACGTTGTGGAAGTCGCTGCCGAGGAAACAATGACATGGGGGAGAGACGCCATGGGTGATGTGGCCGGCGACGGCGCCGTCGATGGAGACGCCATGTCTGCTTGGTATCGAGCACCGGCAGCCCTGTGAGATCGAATAAAAGATAAAATGCAGCAGTGAGTGCAGAACCTCCTTCGTGGCGCCGAGTTGGCCTCGGCTTCATCGGAGGAATTGGTGAGGGTGTTGCAGTTCTGGTGGGGCAGGTCAAGACGGTGCTGTGGGGATTGAGGTGGCGTGATAGACAAGGCGAACATCGGGGCAGCTCCTTGGAGGTGGAGGACGGGGCGGCTGATCCGGTGGGACGACGAGATCGACAACGGATCCTCATCCGGTGCGGTGGATGAGGGACGACAAGCTGTTGCGGTGGACGATGTAGTCGGGGAAGAGTCTCCTGCTGGGCGGCGGTCGGGAGGCCGACGGAGGAGCGTGTGGTTTCGCGGGTTTTGGCGGCCTCAGTGTACGAATGGGGGGGGGGGGGGCGAAGGGGGAGGGGGGAGCCAAGCTTAGGGACGCGCTTGTCCGGAATGTAGGGTAAGTTACCAGCGTATCCCCACCGGTTTTGACACCGCGACGTGGAGCTTTATTTTCGGCTAAGGGGTAGAAGGGGGATTTCGCGTGTCTGGGCTGCGGGAGCGATTTCGGATGAGGAGGGAGTTCTCGCGCGCATCCAAATTTCGGGATAACAAGGCGCGGTGCGGGTTGAAGAAGTGGGTGTTTCAAAGCAGGTGAGACAAAAGATACTCGAGCTTGAAAATTTCGGGAGAACAAGGTGCGGATTCCTTGTTCGGCAGGACAAACTTAACGTGTAAAAAAATTATACAAGAGACAAGAGAGTCATGTCCCCTTTTATTGTATTTTTTTGACACCTGAAATAGTAGGAGAGGATCCTACTGTATATATATTAGATTAAAGTATCAAAAAGGTTCTTACAAAGTCATAACCTTACATCCATAGCCATTGACAAACTAAGCTAGAAATGGGAGATCAAGGAAAAGACAAGGTTATGGTACAACAAAGGATTGGGCAAAAGAGGAAATAAATTCTCTGTGCTTCTCTTTGGCTCTATGTCTGAGTAGAGAGAAATCCTCTATGAATCTTCCTGCCCATGAGCCTATAGTGGGGTTTATCCTTCGGAAGTGTTTGTTGTTTCTTTCTTTCCATAGACTCCAGGAGGTGTATAGGAAAATCTCCATGAACATTGGGTTGTCCCATGCTGTCTTTGCATCTTTGATCCAATTGAGACGATCTTCATTAGTTGTCCAGTGGATGTTCAAAGTATCCCAACAAGTCAAACTGAAATGACACGTAAAAATCATGTGCTCAACTGTTTCTTCCTCCGTACTGCCACACAAGATGCAACCGTGGTTGTCTCCAATGTTATAATGACGTCTCTTAAGCATGTTTCTGGTATTTAGGCGATAAGATAGCAGGAGCCAACCAAAAACCTTTATTTTCATTGTGGCCGAAGATTTCCAAAGCCATCTATAACTATCATGTGCAGTGACCTCTCCAGGAGCCCTTTTACTGTATTGCTATAGATGCCATTGAAATAACTACAAGAAAAATGTAAAAAAAAATCGGGAGAACAAGACTACCCTACACAGTACCAAATCGATTCGCACTTCCCTCAACAACAACAAAAAACAAATCAATTCCCACCAAAGAAAGAGTAATGTCCCTTTTTATATGATTAGAGATGCCATGATCTCGAATATCAATTTTTGAATCCACGTTATGTTGAATTCGAATATATCATTAGGTGACCTTGCGGTTTATAATTGATGTAGTCGTACATTTTGATCTTCCATCATATATGAACATTTTACTCCACCATGTGAACATATATATTGTCGTCTACCATATGGACTAAATTTGAATCAACATTCCTTATTTGAATAAGATTGTTGTCAAGTTATACAATAATTTAAATATTATCTTGATAACAAAAAGACATGCATATAGAAGTAATCATATTTCACTATGAACTACATGTACCATACGCTCTCCAATTCAAATATTTGTATCCATTTTATGTTGAATTCAAATCATAGTACATTATTGGTCTAGGTAGCGAGATGTTCAGGATAATATAAACCCTGTTTTCATACGTATAATTTTTGGCTGAATTGGGACAAGGTTTGGTATAAGCCTCTTGCAAAACCGGAGATTCTCTCAACAAGCCTCGTGGTTCCGAGAGGGAACGTGTCACCTTTGTGTGCGAAATGATATACGCTGCCTCCCCCCTGATTTTATTTACAGACGCAACATAGAACTATATGAGTGCCCTGTTAAATTTTGGAATTATTTCGGGTTCATTTGGCCTTTTTATAAATTAATTGAGTTTCTGGACTTTTAATGTGCATAATCTAAATATGAATTGCATGCACGTGCTCCGGTGCACCAAACTGGGTTGAAAAATCACATGTGTGTCCTTGGTTGAAATTCTAGGTCCCATGGAAGAAATGAGAATGAAATTCACACATCTGGGCGTCATGACTCTGCCGAGAACATCAAGAAACTTAGATTTTAAATTCATGTAAATCCAAAAATCTGCTGGAAATCATGGAACTTGGCATGGTGTCATGTCATGGCACTAACATCTTGTCGTAAAAAATTCAGCCGATTTGGAAGCTCGTGGTTCTAAAAGGGAACGTTCCACTTTTGAGTGTGAAACGATATACGATGCCCCCCCCCCCCGCCCTTGAGTTTCTTAACAAAGGCAACATAGAACTACATTAGTGCCATGTTAAATTTTGGAATTATTCCGGGTTCGTTTGTCGTTTTTATACATTAATTGAGTTTCTGGTCATTTAATGTGCATAAGTCAAATTTGAACTACAAGCACATGCTCTCGTGCACCAAAGCTGGCTGAAAAATCACATTTGTGTCCTCGGGTGAATTTCTAGGTCCCATGCAAGAAATTATAATAAAATTAAAACATCTGGGCATCGTGGCTAGACTGAGAACATTGAGAAACTTGGTTTTAAAATTCTTGTAAGTCCAAAACAAGTCTGAAAATGATGAAACTTGGCATGGATGTCTTGTCATGGTACTACCATGTTGTGGTAAAAAAATGGCGGAATAGGAACAGATTTTTGCTATAAGCTTCTTGCAAACCGAAGCTTCTCTCAATAAGGCTCGTGGTTCTGGGAGGGAACGTGTCACCTTTGAGTGCGAAACGATATACGTTGTCCCCCTTGAGTTTATTCACAAAGGCAACATAGAACTACATGAGTGCCCTGTTAAATTTTGGAATTATTCCAGCTTCGTTTGGCCTTATTTACACATTAATTGAGTTTTTGGTCATTTAATGTGCATGATTCAAATTTGAACTACAAGCATGTGCTCATGTGCACCAAAGTTGGTTGAAAAATCACATTTGTGTCCTCGGGTGAATTTCTACTCCCATGCAAAAAATGAGAATAAGATTTAAACATCTGGGCATCGTGGCTCGGTCGTGAACATTGAGAAACTTGGTTTTAAAATCATGAAACTTGGCGTGGTGTCATGTTATGGTAGTACCATGCCGTGGTAAAAAAAATAGGCCGAATAGGAACAAATTTTGGTATAAGCTTCTTGCAAATCGGAGCTTCTCTCAAGAAGGCTCGTGGTTCTCGAAGGGAACGTGTCACCTTTGTGTGCATAAATCAAATTTGAAATACAAGCACATGTTCCAGCGCACCAAAGTTGGTTGAAAAATCACATGTGTGTCCTTGGGTAAATTTCTAGGTTCCATGCAAGAAATGGGAATGAAATTCAAAATTCTGGGCGTCGTGGCTGGGTTGGAAACATTGAGAAACTTAGCTTTTTAATTCCTGTAAATCCAAAACACGCATGAAAATAATGAAACTTGGCTTGGTGCCATGACATGGAACCAACATGTTGTGGTAAATTTGCAGTCCGATTTGCGAAGGCGCACACATTAACAATCAACAAAGTCATTTTGGAACAAGTGCTGTCATGTTACAATCGGAAACACAAGTATTATTGAAACCGTGGCCGTTCTACTTACTAGTACCATTTACGTGCCGCCACGCGTCCCCATTTTTTATTAGCTAGGATGCGCCG
Organism: Triticum timopheevii; assembly: GCA_963921465.1. Taxonomy (NCBI): domain Eukaryota; kingdom Viridiplantae; phylum Streptophyta; class Magnoliopsida; order Poales; family Poaceae; genus Triticum; species Triticum timopheevii. The sequence continues at coordinate 658,208,546 of OY997264.1, forward strand.
TGCATGGTAGCTATTTGAGTACGAGAGGCGTGCGATCAGACCCCTGCGCGTGCTTATTGGGTGGAGAGCCCTTTGACCACCATCTGCCGTCCACCTCTCTCCCAAGGTCTCCATTAGTGGCGCCCGAGCCTCTATATAATGGTGTGGCTATGTCTCACTCGACTGAGATTTAAGAGAGAGAAAAGAAAATGTGAAAGCATGGATCTTGATGTAAGATCCGACAGACCTATATAGCATCTACTGCGACTTATAGCAAGACTGATGAATATATAAGGACGATTTTTAAATTTTTTTATCAAAGAAGGGCTTGCCCCTTCCGATTTTTATTACTGAAAGCCACCACAATTCACAAGAAGTTCAGCGCAACTCCAGCCTAACACGAAGGACTAAAAGCTATGTACCAAATTGAAATCACAACATCCCAAGAGGCCAAAAAAGGCCCAACGCAGCCCGGACGCTCGTGTGGCAGTTTCATGTGTAGAGTAGTCTAGATAGCGTGTACCGTGCCTGTAAGCTTAAAACCGTTGGGGTCGGCTCCATGCTATGTGGCCGTCTCGAAGTTTTTATTTAAATTAAAATAGTCTTCTGGCCCTACCTGTCACCCTGGTGATTGTAGTTTGCACGCTCATCTGGTCAAGATAGGAATATATATTTTAATTTTTTTTCAAAAAGGGGGGACTCCCCGGCCTGTGCATCAGAACGATGCATACGGCCACATATATTTTAATTTGTGGCGGGTAAATGTTAGAGGTTGCAGCAAATATATTGTACACTGTGGGTCTTTCAGCCAAGTTTAGAGGCAAGCATGTGGGGCCAGTGCTATGATGTGTCGCGTCAACTCGTAGAACGAGGAGAAGCTTGATTTTACTACACGCCTTCTCCCTCGCCCATGTGCGCTGTTGCTCGCAAACGAGGACAGGCTTTTGCTTAGTAGTACTTCTAAAACAAGCTATCCGTCCCGCTCGCGGTGGACGGACATGCAGCTGTGGATTCGACACTGTAGAAGCAGTAGTAGTAACATCATTGTTCGTCTTCTCGAAGAGGCGAAGAGCCAAGCGTAAACTGAACGATGCAGTTGCGAACATTGGAGCATGCATATAGCCAGGCTCTTGCATGAGACAAAATTGCTATGTGAGCCCACTATTGTACTAGTACGTACAACTACTTGCTAGTATAGTCCAGTAAATCAGAAAGGAGTATTTGCCCTTCTAGAGATTTCAACAAGTGACTAGACTACACCGAGACGGAGTACATATGGAGCAAAATGGGTGAATCTGCACCGTAAATAAATACGTACTAGTTCTATCGTTTTCCTCTCCGAGGTGCACAATATTGAGTATACGGACTAGTCTCTTTTTGACACGCATTTACGTTTTTTTTGACAGAGTACAGACGCAAGCGCTCATATACACGCGCATACACTCACCCCTATGAACGCACACATGCACGGCACTATCATCTTGAAATTTACGAAGTCACCATAGGCACCTCGTCGTCGACGGGTCCATAGGTGCTTGAATACCAATGAGGAAGAGGGTAGCGGTTCCCGAGACATTGAACGGTCAATGATGCATCCTCGATTACATGCAGAGGGAATTAATTGGAGAAGCAGACTAGAGCGAGCACGATGTGAATGCAACAGAGTTTGGACTCTCATATAATAAAGGCGCCCCACCACTCCAATCCATCTACTACTTCCAAGTCTCTGCGCAACACTTCTCAGTCCAATCCAAGACCAAATGACCAGAAGCCACATGCACCTATGGAGGCGATGGACGCGAGCGGCACTTGGCTGTGCCAAATCATCCAAGGCGCCGGCCTGCGGCCCTGCACCGTGCAGTGTTTCCAGACGGTGATGGTGACCGTAGGCATCGTATCCCTCGCCGACGCCAGCATCGCCTCTCGCATGGACGACATGATGGTCAACTCCATCCGCAAGTTCACCGCCGTCAAGAAGTGCTCGAACGACCTTGCCGTACTGCTCTAGCCCGCACGCCTAGGCTCCTCATTGCCTTCCACCCTCATCGGCCTACATGGTGATGAACTCTTTCAAGCCCTGGTGGCCCTGCAGGTGCCGGAGGTCGCGACGAAGAATGTGCACCTCGAGGCCGCGCTCGCCACGCATCGCCTTGCCATGCAAGAAACCGTCGACCTGCACATCCACGTCTACGAGGAAATCGTCTCCATAGGCCACTACAAGGCAAGCGAGGACAGAAAGACGTTGGCCTTCTTCCAGCGGCTGGAATCTTTGGACACCATTGCTCAGAAGCACGTCGACCTGGCCACGAAAGCCGCTGCTACTTAGGCGCCGTTCGGTGGGCCGGCGCCCTGAATCGAGGAGGTGGACGTCGTCGATGGATGCATCTCTTCTTCTTGCCTCCTGTAACCAGCACTGCATCGCCTTCTGGCCTTAATGTTTTATTAGTATAGTACTCCCTCCGTTCCCAAATATAAGTCTTTCTAAAGATTCCAACAAGTGACTACTACATACGGAGCAAAATGAGTGAATCTACACTCTAAACTATGTCTTCATACATCTGTATGCTGTATTCCATTTGAACTAGTATCTAAAAAGGCTTATATTTATGAATGGAGGGAGTGTATGGCATTTTTTATTCCATTCGTAACGTTTTCACTGTGAGGTGGGGCCGCAGTTGAGCACACCCACCCCACCCACCGGGCGTCGGCCAAGTTTAAAATTAGAAGAGAGAAACGAGGGAGGAGAGCTAGCTGTAGCACGGACGCTGTTGCCAGATGGGACTCGTGTTTATAGAATAGGAGTACTGAGCACTCGTGCCTCTTTTTTTTTGAGGGAAAAATTAGTCGTATGGCTAGTACCACTAGTTAGGTCCGTGCGACCTATAGCTATCATCACTTTAGGTCTCCTTTTTGAACAGCGGCTACGCTTCACAGTACATATTTCTTCACGCATTTATCCTCCTATATGTACTCCTAGGCTATTTCCACGTGCTCCCATTCGCCGACATGTGGGACATAGAGCATCTGGGTCGTAGTCCATGCACGACTCGGAGCATATGCCGGGGTACTTTACATTTCAGACCTCACGAATTACATGCAAACCCCCCGCAGAAGAATAAATAAATCTGAAACCGGATTTTTTTTCGTGGAAACCGTAGCACGTTCATTAAATTTTGGACATAACACGTTTATAGAAAAGGACCGTACCTAAACTAGTCTAAGGGCCTCTTTGATTCTTCACGAAAAAAGGGCCTCTTTGATTCGCAGGATACTAAAGACACAGGAATGGGGAAAGTATGATGGCGATGAACTGAATTGAGGAGAACTCTAGCTCAGTTAGAGGTTAGGGTTAGATTCTAACCCTGAACTAACTCTAAACCAAAGAGGTGTATGGATGGCAGGGTTAGATTGACAATAAATGCTCTATCTCAATCATTTGACCACTTTGGACCCTATTTTTAGTCAGACTAAAATAAGTCCCTTGGATCCAAGCACCCTCTTTGTGTGGCCGGCTCTTCTGTGGCCTCCTCCCGCTCACAATTGACATAAACGAACCATCTATACAAATCAAGCATGCAAAACATGATAATTTTTACTTTGTCCATACAAATGAGATATCCCACTTAAACATACAAGTCGTCAATCAAGATTCACAAAATAAAAAAACACTTCATGAAACAAAGAATGAGCTAACTCATCACGGAAGTCGTTCACGATAGGAAGGTAGCCCGGTGCCCCACACGCATCGAGGGAGGAGCTCGCCATCATCGCTTTGGAGGAAGGCTCTATAGAGCCCAAGCCCCGGGAACCCCTACGACGCCGTCCCTTGCGAGTTGAGGTCGACACCGGCATGGGTAGCCGGGCCGCTTGCCGCCGACTGGGAACTTAATCTTTGGGCCTCTAGAAATAATGAAAGCATGTAACTAAAATACCTAGAAACGTGAACTGAATTGGGCCTCTAGAAATAATGCAAGCCTGAAACTGAAATACCGAGAAAGGTAAACTGAATCTTTGGGCCTCTAGAAATAATGCAAGCCTGATACTTAAATACCTAGAAAGGTGAACTGAATCTTTGGGCCTCTAGAAATAATGCAAGCCTGAAACTGAAATACCTAGAAAGGTGAACTGAATATTTGGGCCTCTAGAAATAATGCAAGCCTGAAACTTAAATACCTAGAAAGGTGAACTGAATCTTTGGGACTCTAGAAATAATGCAAGCCTGAAACTGAAATACCTAGAAAGGTGAACTGAATCTTTGGGCCTCTAGAAATAATGCAAGCCTGAAACTGAAATACCTAGAAAGGTGAACTGAATCTTTGAACCTCTAGAAACAATGCAAGCCTGAATTTGAAATACCTAGAAAGGTGAACTGAATCTTTGGGCCTCTACAAATAATGCAAGCCTGAAATTGAAATACCGAGAAAGGTGACCTGAATCTTTGGGCCTCTAGAAAGATTTATTACCTCCTCAAGTAGCATTTAACAATTCCATGCGTGCACCACAAATCTATAGCAAGCTTGATCAGGATCTACTTTTCGAACTCAGATTAGCGCTAGAGCAAGCAAGATCAATGATATGGCCGTGAGACAGTGAAGGAACGAACAAACTCACCCCTCTCGCGGCCTCCCTGGTAGATGTGCCACTGCCGCGCACGACAGAGGGAGAAAAACGACTGGTGAAGGGGGAGCGGGGCGACCTTCGAAGGTCGAAGGGAGAGGGCGGCCGGAGTAGGGCGGCTGAGGCCGGAAGGAGAGGGCGGCCGGAGGAGAGAGAGGGCGAGCGGCGCTTGGGCGGGCGGCCCTATGGGGAACAAAGAGGAGTTGTGCGAGAGGGGGGAGCGATCTGGTGCGGGCAGGTGAGATATTTTTAGTTCTCTTTTAGTGGGCCCGAGGATAACTAACCCAATTAGAACCTCTCCACCGGGCTAGTTTTTTAGCTGGGTTAGAGCAAACTAGCTCAAATTAACCCCTCTTGTTTCGATAATTTGAGGCTATTTCAACCCAAACTAGCTTTAACTCAGGGATCCAAACAAAGAGGAGTGTTACTGTACATGCTACAGTGTGAACCGTAGCACATTGTTTTTTATGGCCATATCACCACATTGTTTTCTACTGCTGGTTCAGTGGGTTACCGTGGTTCGCACAGCTGGTTCACTGGGCTACCGTGGTTCGCACTCCTGCGACCTGAGTAGTACTCCCTCCGTTCCTAAATACGTTGTATAAGTCTTCATAGATATTTCACTGTGGACCACATACGGATGTATATAGATGCATTTTATGTGTAGATTCACTCATTTTTCTCCGTATGTGGTCCATAGTGAAATCTCTCCAAAGACTTATATTTAGGAACAGCGGGAGTAGTATATATACCGCATCATTCTTTGCTCCTTTTTACTACTCCGACATGTGGGAGAGTCAGCATCCGGGTCGACGTGTCATGCACCAGATTAGAGCGCGGAACGGAAGGGGGGCATCACTCCAGTTGGAGCGCCAGTAATTCATGACTATAGTGAGTGGTCATATCACAAGTCTTTCCAGCAATAACGTGCCGTCAAATTGCACAGCCCCACTCGCTCACCCTCCTCGCCTCTCTGTCAAACCGCCTACCCGAAAACTGCCGCGCGAACTGCCCGGGAAAAGCTCCGCCCTCAACTTTTAACTACGCAAAAATAGTTCGAGCTTGTTCATTCGATATAAATACAGTACTTACTGTATGTTTATTCACCCGTGGGGTTGTTCAATCAATGGAGGGGCAGGGAGCACAAATGTAGTAGTAAGTAGGAGTCGTATCGTAGTCACCTTAAATAGAGAGTTTCTTTTCTTTAATGCCACGTACACAAATTGAAATGCTTGTTGTGGAGAGAAAAAAGGTAAACACTCGACTATATATGGATGCACGGGCCTAAGCGCTTGCTTTACTAGGGTTGCTCTCTTCATTCTCTCATCCTCTCCAGATATAAACAAGACAGCAGTAGCGAAATTTTCTCTCTGCTCACCGCTGGTCACAGATCCGGTCGGATTCCTTCGGCTGGTGTGTGTAGAGGACTAAAAGGTGCATCGTTCACGAGGTCATCGCCGCCGAGGGAGGAAACCCACAGCTGCCGGAGGGGCCCGATCCTCTGCCCGTGCCGTTCTTTCCGACACAGCGCCGGCTCGGGAGGTCCTCCAACCCTTCTTCCTCCCTGCTGTATTGTCGGCAGATCCGACCTGCAGCCGCCAACATCCCAGCGACCCTCAGGTATAAGTTCTTTGAAAGTGGCCTTGCTCTACTGCCCCAGCTCCCCACGTGTCTGCATGTGCATCTTTTTCTACTCCCATCAGCTCTTCCAAAGCCACCTAAATTTTTAGTATTATTAGAGGTAAAGCTACTTCATGGATTCGAATCTAGGGCTTTGTTCAAACAACGAAGAAAGGGGGAAAGTTGTAGCATGAATCTAGGACTTGATCCAAAGAGGAAATAATATGGTGAAAGTAGTAGAGACCGGATACCCAACCGGTCTCTTGGTTGAAAAGGGAAATAATGGGAAAACGCAGTACAAGCTGGATAAGGAACAGATCTATTATTGGTTGAAAAAAGGATAGAAAGTGGCGGCTGGTGGACAAGTCAACAGAGTATGTCCAGGATTAGATTTGTTGCCCTCACATAGTAATAGGTCTCAAGATGAGATTTGCTACCCTCACATAGTAAAAGGTCTCAGGATTAGATTTGCTGCCCTCACATAGTAAAAGGTCTCACGATTAGATTTGCTACCCTCACATAGTAAAAGGTCTCCAAGATTAGATTTGTTGCACTCACATAGTAAAAGGACTCCGGGATTAGGTTTGCCGCCCTCACATAGTGTGAACAAGCTCGGCATCACCACTTTATGCCTCCTTGTAGGTACATTATGCTGATGCGTCCACTGTCGCATGTCCTTATACCAACCTTTTGCCCTTGTTAATGTAAGGGCACATGTAAAATGAAGCGATCACACTGTTACCTTAGGGACATGTCTAACCAGTGTTATTGTTAATCTAATGCCTCCAGTGATAAGATGCAATTAAACTGTGTTACAAATGGCACTTCTGTCGTTTTCCCCAGTATGATAAGTAAGTTTCTCCTTTATGCTGCTGAGTGTCCTGGTGTCCCCACGGTCCCGTGCCCTTAAACCAACTCTTTAGCTGCTGTTGATTTACTGTGTCTGGTAAACAAGCAATGCCACCATTAAAGTAATCCCCTATCTGAGGAATCTCATTGTTGATCGTAATGCTTCTGGTAACATGAAGCATTGATGACGTTTTGAATTTTCTACTGTCCGTGCGTGATTGCCATGAACATAATTAAGATGCTTCTTTTAATTTTGTATATGTTTCGTATATTATTATTGACCAGCAACTGTTTACTTTCTATCATTTTGTGCAGATAGGGATATCCATTTCACCTTGTTGCTATTGTGACCTTTTGGTGAAGTGCACAAAACAAATCTTTTGGAATGTGTGTGTTGTGCAGTTCAACTAAAATGTCACATGAGCAACATCTCTCAATTTTGGTGGAACTACACAAAATGGTGATTGGAGTTTCCAAAATCTCCATCAAGTTCTGCTGGTAATCTCGTGCAACATTTTATTAGCCTTTGTAAGATGGAGCCGTCACTATCACCACAATGGCACTTTATTTTAGTGGAACTGCACAAAAGGATAAGAAAATTATAGTTGCACCTTACATGAGCTGGGCAGCCAACCTTAATGTTCCTCAATTTTAGTGCAACTACTAAAGAAGAACCTGCCAGCTCACAAGAGCAAGTACTTCTTGCTAGCTGAATGATGCAATCTTTGCTTCATTTTAGGTGAACCGCAGAAAAAGGCGCATGAATTGAATCATGGAACTCGAGGCAGACCTCATCCTAGTGGAGCTGTAGGTTGAGTTCAAGGAGGCCGCTATTAAAGTGAAATCATGCTCTCCTGTCTCCTTGTTTGTCCTGTGCAAACATGCCGTGCAAACGGGAATACTCAACTACAGATGTTGTGATGGTCAAGAGCATTCGCCAAGTTCTTCGATTGTATGACATGGCTAGCCAAGATGGGTTTAATCCCGATATTCACTTTATCAAAAGGCTCTAATGGGTTGGTTCTGAATCTTGCAAGCTGGGAATCAATGAGATGTGTAGGCATCTTTGTTGTACTTATTATTTTAATCTTATTTGTTGGTTCTGAATCTTGCAAGCTGGGAATCAATGAGATGTGTAGGCATCTTTGTTGTACTTATTCGGATCTTATTTGTTGGTTCTGAATCTTGCAAGCTGGGAATCAATGAGATGTGTAGGCATCTTTGTTGTACTTATTATTTGGATCTTATTTGTTGGTTCTGAATCTTGCAAGCTGGGAAACACGGCATGATGATGCAGAGGACAGCAACCATAACAAACAATTCAAACTTGGTAGTATTATCTTTGTGAAAGTGCGACAAATGTGTTGATCGTGTGCGTCCTGAGAATAATAATTCTAATTGTTGTGCATGTTGATCACGTGGAATTGATAGAACGAGCCAATGCATTGCTTGTTTTAAGTATAAATTTCTATTAAAGCTCATTAAATTTAAGTAAAGTAACCACTAACTCCTGTTATATAGTACCAATACAGAGCCGCTCGTGAACCGACGTGTAGCCGGAGTAGGTTTCTTAATGGAGGCGTTTGAATGCGCCGAGGGTGCATCTTCTGCCGGGCGTGCAGCGGACGAGGGAGGGGTAGTAACTATTGTAGCCTGTACACACTCAGCTTACTATTGAATCCAGTTCCCCAAGAGCTGAAAAACGAACTGCTGCCGCCGCCTACACACTCGTTCACTCGAAGAGACTCCAATGGTGATCTGAGGGGTGAGCCTGCTGGATATGGACTTCAGCAAGGAGTTAGTTCGCCATTAAGTCATATGGCTGCACCAAGTTGAATGTGATGTACACCAACGATATGGACTCAGTGAAGCTCTGCCTCGCCTGAGTCCTATGGCTGCACCAGGTTCTGGAGCATTCCCCCGTTTCATCGGCAGCGCCGACTGCACCTTCACTACGGTGGAGAGAAGGAAGAACGCGATGATTAGGCCATCTGGTGCAACAAGCTTGTCGACATCCAGAAGCAATACAGGATCACCAGCAATGGGCAGGAGAAGGACTCCGTGGTTGACCTCGGTGAGACCATCATCGACCCGTGATACGCCAACATGAAAGAAGACGACCTGAACACGTGGGAGGTACCTCTGAATCTGGCCTACATAACCTACACGGCCAAGGACGCATATGCATGCTACGACATGTACAGGCAGATCTTGGACATGAGGGCGTGTCTGCTTCCCATAACCGACAAGTACACGGACAGCCGCAGCATCATGATCAAGCGTGCCAGGAAGGTCTAGATGTTGTACTTTATCTGTTTATAAGCACCTTTATCATCTGAGTGTTTCATGCATTAGCCTATGTGTCATAATTATCTGTTTTGTCCGAAATATTTCTTTTAAGAACCCATTAACCTGATTGCTTTTTTTAGTGGCTATTTGCTTATGTATGTAAACTAGTTCACTTGTCCGTAAAAAAAACTAGTTCACTCGGCTGCCGTGCTTTGAATCTCCTTCCTCCCAACATATTCCTCTCCTCAGGTGGACCCAGCAGGTCTCTGAATTTTCTCCCACTTTCTTTTTCGATGTAAACTAAGTTTTCTCCCAGTACTTTCCCCTAGAACAAACTCAACTGTCCCACGTCTAGCCTAAAAAATAATAATACCCCACGTACTATTAACTCATCAAATTAAAATGATATTTTATTTGGTAAGTTGAAAGTTCTTACAAAATAATAATAATAATTGTTTATATATAACTTGCCAAGTTAACTCCAAGTGATTGCGTACATAAGCATGCAAAGATTTTACTGACGTGCAATCATGTGTTTATGTTTTTATAACATTTCTTCATCTAGCCCAACATGATATTTTCACCCAGCTCAGCAAGTCCGCGGATTTCGAGATGCAAATGGGATTTAAACGGGCTGCATAGATGCTACATCATTGTTTCACCCAGCCCACCAAATGGACTAGAAAACAAATGGACTGGCTAACATGTGGGCCAGTAGGTCGAAGCCTAAGAAGGCGTTGGATTTAAATCCAATGGCCGGCATTCTTCTTCAATCTCTTGTCTTCTTCCCCCAGCGCTGCCGGCACCGCTGCTACGTCTCGAGCTTGTGTTGGTTTTCCCCGAAGAGGAGAGGATGATGCAGCACAGTAGCGTAAGTATTTCCCTCAGTTTTTGAGAACCAAGGTATCAATCCAGTAGGAGGTCACGCGCAAGTCCCTCATACCTGCACAACACGATAGCAACTCACAACCAATGCTTAGGGGTTGTCAATCCCTTTACGGTCATTTATGAGAGTGAGATCTTATAGAGATAATATTTTTGGTATTTTTGATAGATAGATGCAAAGTAAAAAGTAAAGGTAAAGTAAAAACAAAGCAAGTAAATAAAGTAATATAGATTGATATGATCAGGATAGACCCGGGGGCCATAGGTTTCACTAGTGGCTTCTCTCAAGAGCATAAGTATTCTACGGTGGGTGAACAAATTACTGTTGAGCAGTTGATAGAATTGAGCATAGTTATGAGTATATCTAGGCAATGATCATGTATATAGGCATCATGTCCGTGACAAGTAGATCGAAACGATTCTGCATCTACTACTATTACTCCACTCATCGACCGCTATCCAGCATGCATCTAGAGTATTAAGTTAAAAACAGAGTAACGCCTTAAGCAAGATGACATGATGTAGAGGAATAAATTGATGAAATATGATAAATACCCCATCTTGTTATCCTCGATGGCAACAATACAATACGTGCCTTGCAACTCTTTCTGTCACTGAGTAAGGACACCGCAAGATTGAACCCAAAGCCATGCACTTCCCCATTGCAAGAACTACCAATCTAGTTGGCCAAACCAAACGGATAATTCGAAGAGACTTGCAAAGATAACTCAATCATACATAAAAGAATTCAGTGAAGAATCAAATATTTTCCATAGATAATACTGGATCATAAACCCACAATTCATCGGTCTCAACAAACGCACCGCAAAAAGAAGATTACATCGAATAGATCTCCACGAGAAAGGGGGAGAACGTTGTATTGAAATCCAAAAATAGAGAAGAAGCCATCTGGCTACTAGCTATGGACCCGAAGGTCTGAAGTAAACTACTCACACTTCATCGGAGGGGCTATGGTGAAGATGTAGAAGCCCTCCATGGAGGATGCCCCCTCCGGTGGAGCTCCTGAACAGGCCCCAAGATGGGATCTCATGGATACAGAAGGTTGCGGCAGTGGAATTAGGTTTTTGGCTCCTGTTCTGATCTTACGGGGTTACGTAGGTATATGTAGGAGGAATGAGTATGTCGGTGGAGCTCCAAGGGGCCCACGAGGTAGGGGCGCGCCCAGGGGGGAGGGGCGCGCCCTCCACCCTCGTGACCGCCTCGTGGCTTTCTTGACCGAGGGTCCAAGTCTCCTGGATCTTATCTGATGAGAAAATCACGTTCCCGAAGGTTTCATTCCATTTGGACTCCGTTTGATACTCTGTTTCTTCGAAACACTGAAAAAGGCAAAAAACAGCAATTCTGGGCTGGGCCTCCGGTTAATAGGTTAGTCCCAAAAATAATATAAAAGTGAAAAATAAAGCCCAATATTGTCCAAAACAGTAGATAAAGTAGCATGGAGAAATCAAAAATTATAGATACGTTGGAGACGTATCAAGCATCCCCAAGCTTAATTCCTTCTCGTCCTCGAGTAGGTAAATGATAAAAAGAAATTGTTGATGCGGAGTGATACTTTGGTATAATTTTAATGTAAATCTTCTTAATTGTGATATGAATATTCAGATCCGAAAGATTCAAGACAAAAGTTCATATTGACAAAGAAATAATAATACTTCAAGCATACTAATCAAAGTAATCATGTCTTCTCAAAATAACATGGCAAAAGAAAGTTCATACCTACAAAATCATATAGTTAGGCTATGCTTCATTTTCGTCACACAAAGATGTTCCCAACTTCTATACCCCCGATGACAAGCCAAGCAATTGTTTCATACTTAAATAATCTCAAACGTTTTCAAACTTCACGCAATACATGAGCGTGAGCCATGGATATAGCACTATTGGTGGAATAGAATATGATGATGGGGATTGTGTGGAGAAGACAAAAAAGGAGAAGGCCTCACATCAACTAGGCGTCTCAATGGGCTATGCAGATGCCCATCAATAGATATCGATGTGAGTGAGTAGGGATTGCCATGCAACAGATGCACTAGAGCTATGAATGCTCAACAAAAGAAAACTAGTGGGTGTGCATCCAACTTGCTTGCTCACGAAGACCTAGGGCATTTGAGGAAGCCCATCGTAGGAATAAACAAGCCAAGTTCTATAATGAAAAATTCCCACTAGTATAAAAAGACAACTTATGAGACTCACTACATGAAGAACAAGGTGCTACTTTGAAGCACAATATATGAGACTCACTACATGAAGAACAAGGTGCTACTTTGAAGCACAAGTGTGGAAAAAGAGATAGTAGCATTGCCCTTTTTTGGGCCTTTCTTTTTTTTGGGCCTTTCTTTTTTTTGGCCTTTCTCTTTTTTTTGGGCAATGCTCTAATAATGATGATCATCACACTTTCATTACAAAATATGAATTACAACTCGAAAATAGAACAAGATATGACTCTATATGAATGCCTCCGGCGGTGTACCGAGATGGTGCAATGAATCAAGAGTGACATGTATGGAAAATAATGCATGGTGGCTTTGCCACAAATACGATGTCAACTACAAGATCATGCAATGGCAATATGACAAAAGTAATGCATGTCACGATGATGATGGTGGAAGTTGCATGGCAATATATCTCGGAATGGCTATGGAAATGCCATGATAGGTAGGTATGGTGGCTTTTTTGAGGAAGATAAAAAAGGAGGTTTATGTGTGATAGAGCATATTGTATCACGGGGTTTGGATGCACCGGCGAAGTTTGCACCAACTCTCAAGGTGAGAAAGGGCAATGCACGGTGCCGAAGAGGCTAGCAAAGGCGGAAAGGTGAGAGTGCGTATAATCCATGGACTCACCATTAGTCAAAAGAACTCATATACTTATTGCAAAAATTTAGAAGTCATCAAAAATTCAAATACTATGCACATGATCTTAGGGGGATAGATTGGTAGGAACAGACCATCGCTCGTCCCCGACCGCTACTCATAAGGATGCACAAGCCAGGTACACTTCATGTTTCAAATTTGTTACACAACTTTAACCATACGTGCATGCTATGAGATTTGCTAACTTCAACACAAGCATTTCTCAAATTCATAATCACCCAACTAGCACGACTATGATATTATCACCTCCATATCTCAAAACAATTATCAAGCATTAAACTTATCTTAGTATTCAACGCACTCAAAAGAAAGTTTCACATATCTTGAATACCAAGTACATTAAGCAAATTACCATGCTATTAACGACTCTCAAAATAATCTAAGTGAAGCATGAGAGATCAAGTTTCTTTAAAACAAATCCACCACCGTGCTCTAAAAGATTTAAGTGAAGCACTAGAGCAAAAATTATCATGCTCAAAAGGATATAAGTGAAGCACTATGAGCAAAAACTATCAAGCTCAAAAGATATAAGTGAAGCACTATGAGCAAAACTATCAAGCTCAAAAGATATAAGTGAAGCACATAGATTATTCTAACAATTTACAAATCATGTATGGCTCTCTCAAAATGTGTGTACAGAAAGGATAATTGTGGTAAACTAACAAGCAAAGACGCAAATAATACAAGATGCTCCAAGCAAAACACATATCATGTTGGTGAATAAAAATATAGCTCCAAGTAAACTACCGATGGAAGTGGACGAAAGAGGGGATGCCTTCCGGGGCATAGCCAAGCTTTGACTTTTTGGTGTCCTTGGATTATCTTGGGGGTGCCATGGGCATCCCCAAGATTAGGCTCTTGCCACTGCTTGTTCCATAATCCATCAAAAGAATTCACCCAAAACATGGAAACTTCACAACACAAAACTCAACAGAAATCTCGTGAGCTCCGTTAGAGAAAAAAACAAAAGACTGCTTCAAGGTACTGTAATGAACTCATTCTTTATTTATATTGGTGTTAAACGTACAGTATTCCAACTTCTCTATGGTTTATAAACTAATTTACTAGCCATAGATTCATCAAAATAAGCAAACAACACGCGAAAAACAGAATCTGTCACAAACAGAACAGTCTGTAGTAATCTGTAACTAACGCAAACTTATGGAACTATAAAAATTCTACCAAAACAGGAAGTCCTAGAAATTTGTTTATTGATCAGCAGCAAAAATAATCAACGCAAAATCACTCTCCAGTAAAAAATGGCAGCTAATCTCGTGAGCGCTAAAGTTTATGTTTTTTCAGCAGAATCAAATCAACTATCATCGTAGGTTATCCTATAGGTCCTACTTGGCACAAACACTAATTAAAACATAAAACCACATCCAAACAGAAGGTAGATGGATTATTTATTCCTAAACAGAAGCAAAAACAAAAAACACAAAATAAAATTGGGTTGCCTCCGAACAAGCGCTATCGTTTAACGCCCCTAGCTAGGCATAATTAAAAGCAAGGATAGATCTAGGTATTGCCATCTTTGGTAGGCAATCCATAATTTGCTCTCATGATAGATTCATATGGTAATTTTATTTTCTTTCTAGGGAAGTGTTCCATACCCTTCTTTAAGGGAAATTGGAATCTAATATTCCCTTCCTTCATATCAATAATTGCAGCAATCGTTCTAAGGAAAGGTCTACCAAGAATAATAGGACATGAAGGATTGCAATCTATATCAAGAACGATAAAATCTATGGGCACATAATTCCTATTTGCGACAATAAGAACATCATTAATTCTTCCCATAGGCTTTTTAATAGTGGAATCCGCAAGATGCATGTTTAGAGAGCAATCATCAAAATCACGGAAATCTAGCGAATCACATAAAGTTTTGGGAATAGTAGAGACACTAGCACCCAAATCACATAAAGCATGAAACTCAAAGTCTTCAATTTTAATTTTAATAGTAGGCTCCCACTCATCATAGAGTTTTCTATAGAAACTTTCATCTCAAGTTTTTCTTCATAAGATTGCATCAAGGCATCAACAATGTGTTCGGTAAAGGCCTTATTTTGACTATAAGCATGAGGAGATTCTAGCACGGATTACAACAAGGAAATACAACCAATCAAAGAGCAATTTTCACAATTAAATTCCTTGAGATCCAAAATAGTGGGTTTAGCAACATCACGGTTTCTATTTATTTCAATCCCACTTTCATCAATTTCATCATCAAGATCCAAAAACTCAGAATTATTAGAACGCCTTCTAGGTAAAGGAAGATCATATTCAGTTTCATAAAGATTCATATTGCAAAACAAAGATTTAATGGGGGACACATCAATAACTTTTAGATCTTCATCTTGATTTTCATAGGGATTAGAAGAACACGCTTTAATAAAGGCATCTTTGGAAGCATGCATCCTAGCGGTTCTTTCTTTGCACTCATCAATGGAAATTCTCATGGCTTTGAGAGACTCATTGATATCATGCTTAGGAGGATAGATCTAAGCTTTAAAGAATCAATCTCGAGAGAAATTCTATCAACGTTCCTAGCCAAATCATCAACTTTAAGAAATTTCTCTTCAAGCAAAGCATTAAAATTCTTTTGTGAATTAATAAACTCTTTAACACTACTCTCAAATTCAGAGGGTGTCTTATTAAAATTTCCATAAGAGTTGTTGTAGGAATTTCCATAATTATTAGAAGGATTACTAGGATAAGGCCTAGAATTAAAATTCCCTCTATAAGTGTTTTTTCCAAAACTATTCCTACCAACAAAATTCACATCCATAGATTCATTATTATTCTCAAGCAAAGTAGATAAAGGCATCTCATTGGGATCAAGAGGAGTATTTTTAGGAGCAAACATCTTCATAAGTTCATCCATCTTTTCACTCAAAACATTGATTTCTTCTATAGCATGCACTTTTTTACTAGAAGATCTTTCGGTTTGCCATTGAGAATAATTAGCCATAATTTTATCAAGCAATTTGGTAGCATCCCCTAATGTAATTTCCATAAAAGTGCCTCCCGCGGCCGAATCTAAAAGATTTCTAGAAGCAAAATTCAATCTGGCATAAATTTTTTGTATGATCATCCATAAATTCAAACCATGAGTAGGGCAATTGCGAAGCATTAATTTCATTCTTTCCCAAGATTGGGAAACATGCTCATGATCAAGTTGTTTAAAATTCATGATATCATTCCTAAGAGTGATAATCTTAGCGGGAGGAAAATACTTAGAGATAAAAGCATCTTTGCACTTATTCCAAGAATCAATACTATTTTTAGGCAAAGACGAAAACCAAACTTTAGCACGATCTCTAAGTGAAAACGGAAATATCTACAATTTGACAATATTGTTATCCGTATCTTTCTTCTTTTGCATATCACACAAATCAACAAAATTGTTTAGATGAGTAGCGACATCTTCACTAGGAAGGCCGACGAATTGATCTTTCATAACAAGATTCAACAAAGCGGTATTGATTTCACAAGACTCATAATTATTAAGAGGAGCAATCGGAGTACTAAGGAAATCATTATTATTGGTATTCGAAAAATAACACAATTTGGTATTATCTTGCGCCATGGCAACAAGTAATCCAACACTCAAGCAAACAGAAAGGCAACGGGAAAAAGGCAAATGGGAAAGACAGGTGGAGATTGGGAAAGAGAGGGCGAATAAAACGGCAAGGGTGAAGTGGGAGAGAGGAAAACGAGAGGCAAATGGCAAATAATGTAATGCGAGAGATAGGGATAGTGATGGGTACTTGGTATGTTGACTTTTGCATAAGCCTCCCCGGCAACGGCACCGGAAATCCTTCTTGCTACGTCTCGAGCTTGCGTTGGTTTTCCTCGAAGAGGAGAGGATGATGCAGCACAGTAGCGTAAGTATTTCCCTCAGTTTTTGAGAACCAAGGTGTCAATCCAGTAGGAGGTCATGCGCAAGTCCCTCGTACCTGCACAACACGATAGCAACTCGCAACCAACGCTTAGGGGTTGTCAATCCCTTCATGGTCATTTACAAGAGTGAGATCTGATAGAGATAATATTTTTGGTATTTTTGATAGATAGATGCAAAGTAAAAAAGTAAAGGCAAAGTAAAAAACAAAGCAAGTAAATTAAGTAATATAGATTGATATGATGAGGATAGACCCGGGGGCCATAGGTTTCACTAGTGGCTTCTCTCAAGAGCATAAGTATTCTACGGTGGGTGAACAAATTACTGTTGAGCAATTGATAGAATTGAGCATAGTTATGAGTATATCTAGGCAATGATCATGTATATAGGCATCACGTCCGTGACAAGTAGATCGAAACGATTCTGCATCTACTACTATTACTCCACTCATCGACCGCTATCTAGCATGCATCTAGAGTATTAAGTTAAAAACAGAGTAACGCCTTAAGCAAGATGACATGATGTAGAGGAATAAATTCATGAAATATGATAAATACCCCATCTTGTTATCCTCGATGGCAACAATATAATACGTGCCTTGCAACTCTTTCTATCACTGAGTAAGGACACCGCAAGATTGAACCCAAAGCCATGCACTTCTCCCATTGCAAGAACTACCAATCTAGTTAGCCAAACCAATTGGATAATTTGAAGAGACTTGCAAGAATAACTCAATCATACATAAAAGAATTCAGAGAAGAATCAAATATTTTCCATAGATAATACTGGATCATAAACCCACAATTCATCGATCTCAACAAACACACCGCAAAAAGAAGATTACATCGAATAGATCTCCACGAGAGAGGGGGAGAACGTTATATTGAGATCCAAAAAGAGAGAAGAAGCCATCTAGCTACTAGCTATGGACCCGAAGGTCTGAAGTAAACTACTCACACTTCATCGGAGGGGCTATGGTGATGATGTAGAAGCCCTTCGTGGTGGATGCCCCCTCAAGCAGAGCTCCGGAACAGGCACCAAGATGGGATCTCGTGGATACAGAAGGTTGCGGCGGTGGAATTAGATTTTTGGATCCTATTCTGATCATACGGGGATACGTAGGTATATATAGGAGGAAGGAGTATGTCGGTGGAGCTCCGAGGGGCCCACGAGGTAGGGGGGCGCGCCCAGGGGGGAGGGGCGCGCCCTCCACCCTCGTTACCGCCTCGTGGCTTTCTTGACGGAGGGCCCAAGTCTCCTGGATCTTATCTGATGAGAAAATCATGTTCCCGAAGGTTTCATTCCGTTTGAACTCCGTTTGATATTCTGTTTCTTCGAAATACTGAAAAAGGTAAAAAACAGCAATTCTGGCCTGATCCTCCGGTTAATCGGTTAGTCCCAAACATAATATAAAAGTGAAAAATAAAGCCCAATATAGTCCAAAATAGTAGATAAAGTAGCATGGAGCAATCAAAAATTATAGATACATTGGAGACGTATCAACCGCTTGCTCCAGCCTTCGGCGTCCAGCGGCGTTGTTTTGCGCTCCTCATCGAAACGCTACCCCACCGACGGCCAGGCCATCCCTCCACTCCGCACCTCCTGTTATTCTCTGCCGAGTGTAGGCCGACCCCGCACCCGAACCAGTCAAGTTTCCCACTCCTCTCCGTCTGCGACTCCACTGCCACGTCTTCCCCATCTCCGGGTCGTTCCAGTCTGGGGCCTTGCCGTCGTCCACCACCTCGATGCGCTCGGCGCGACGTGGTCAACATACGAGAGTCATCGGAAGAGGACTGTACGTGGAGAGCCTGACGGCTGGGACCCACGAGGTCCATGGTCGCACGCAAGGAAAGTTCCTCCTTATTACGCACTATACGTGCACTGTACGTGGGAAGGGCTTCTATATTTCATGAAAAAAACGTCCCCCCCCCCCCCCCCCCGCTAACAGGTTGGACCCACCAGCTATATCTTCGCACTCAAGGAAGTGCCTCCTTATTACGCACCAAAAAATGAATACCCTCTGCTAGCTGGGACCCACCATAGTGGGTGGCTAACTTGTGGGCCTACTACGTTGACGAGGACGGAGGGCTTTGTCAACTTAGTCAATATGAATGATTCTAGCTCCAGTGACCGTACGATGTCCATCCAACGACCATAGTGCTTCTTCAACCTCTGGTCTTCTTGCTCCAGCCGCCCAAAGCAGCGCCGGGCGTGCCGCGTGCTCCTGCCTCTCGTGGCCGGCTGTGATGCCGCGGAGGCCTCACCGCCCCCTACTACTCCCACCGTTGGCCCAGGGTATCCATCTACTCACCCACACCCCCAGTTATTTTGCGGCGACAGCAGCCTCACGCCGCAGCCGAACCAGTGAACCCTCATACTCCTCTCCGCGTGGGCATCCACTGCCGCGTCTTCCCCGGCTCCACGTTGTCCCCTTCCTAGGCCTCGCCATCATTCACCGCCTTGGTGCTCTCGGCGCGGAGTGGTCAATGTGGTCAACGGACGACTTCCATCGGAAGAGTACTATACGTGGAGAGGCTGACATCCAAGTCCAAGGCCACAGCCAAGTTTTTTGTGATTTTCCAAGTAAGTCGCTTTGTCAGGCCTGTTGGGCTGCAAATATTTCAAGATGAGGAGAGCTTCATTCGGCTGGCCGAGAAAATGGCCTATCAGTAATGAGAAATGGGCTGTACATTTTTAAAACACATCAAACTGGCAATTAGTTTCAAATATCTTTTTTTAATTTCGAGATTTTAAATTACATAAATGTTTATGCATGGAGTATTTGTTGGATTTTATATAGATATACATTTATTTTTAAAATCAGTTTGAATGTGAGTCGAAATTTCAGGATTAAAAACAGTTTGGACCGCACCGAAATATGTAAAATTTCATATAATTTTTTAATTGTGGCCACAATATGGGATGTAATCTATATCTATATCTATACCTACTATTAAAAGGAGGTGATATTCTTGGTTCTGTCCCGCTTTGTTTGGTCCCGCTTCAATTAATTTCACGTACGCTATTTGGTTTTGTTACTTGCCACCCGTTTTGGCCCAACGAAGAAAGCCCACCTGGCGGCAAACTGAGGCCCATGTCTGAAGAGCTGGCAAAAAATCAAATTACCAATGGTAGGGTTTGATCTCATAACCTGCCAACCGGCCATGCACAGTTTGTCCAACTGACCTAGCTAGAGATATGAGAGATTTTTTTCTCCCGTTGCAACGCACGGGCCTTTTTGCTAGTGCTAACAAAAAGAATATGGGCTCAAAAAACCTTAAGAATTAGCAAATGGGCTTAAAATTATTAGAAATAATGGTAGATGGGTTGTATGCTGTTTTCCACAGATTTGAGGCTTTCCTAAAAAAAGGTTGACGCACAAGCAGTGGCTGTTGGATGTCCATCCAACGGCCGTCGTGCTTCATCAATATCTGCTCTTCCTACTCCAGCCGCTCAAACAAGCGCCGGCGGGACTGCCTGCTCCCTCCTCCCCGCAGCCGACTGTGCTGCCGCGTAGGCCTCACCTCCCCACCGTACTCCCATTGCTGGCCTAGCCATCCCTCTACTCACCCACACCTGCTGTTATTCTCCGGCGACGGCAGACGAACCAGTAAACCCTCGTACAGTCGTACTCCCCTCCGCGTGTGAAACAACTGCCGAGTCTTCCCTGCCTCCGTGTCGTTCCCTTCCTAGGCCTCGCCGTCGTCCACCGCCCTGGTGCTCTCGGAGCGGCCTGGTCAACGTGGTCAATGACCGACATGCATCTGAAGTGGACTGTACGTGGAGAGGCCGACAGCTGGGTCCACGGCTGCACGCAAAGAAATGCCTCCTTATTACGCGCAAAATAATGATTCCTCCACCTGACATCAGGGACCCACCGAAAGGGCCTCTGTATTTCACGAAAAAAAACGTTACCGCCGCTGACAGCTCAGACCCACCAGCTATATCTTCGCACGCAAGGAAGTGCCTCCATATTACGCACAAAAAAATGAATACTCCCCCTGTTAGCTGGGACCCAGTATAGTGGCAGGCTGACTTGTGGGCCTACTAAGTTGACGGCGACGAAGGGCTTTGTTAACTTAGTCAATATGCACGATTCTAGCTCCAGTGACCGTACGATGTCCATCCAACGGCCATAGTGCTTCTTCAACCTCTGGTCTTCTTGCTCCAGCCGCCCAAACCAGCGCCAGTCGTGCCTCGTGCTCCTGCCTCCCGTGGCCGGCTGTGATGCGGCAGAGGCCTCACCGCGCCCTACTACTCCCACCGCTGGCCAGGCCATCCCTCTACTGACCCACACCCCCTGTTATTCTGCGGCGATGGCAGCCTCACACCGCAGCGAACCAGTGAACCCTCGTACTCCTCTATGCGTGGGCGTCCACTATCGCGTCTTCCCTGGCTCCGCGTCATCCCCTTCCTAGGCCTCACCGTTGTCCACCGCCCTGGTGCTCTCGGCGCGGTGCGGTCAGCGTGGTCAAGGAATGGCTTCCATCAGACGTGGACTGTACGTGGAGAGGCTGACAGCCAGGTGCACGGCCGCAGCAAGGAAGTGCCTCCTTATTACGCGCAAAATAATTGTTCCTCCACCTGACAGCGGGGACCCACCGGATAGGCCACCATATTTCGTGAAAAAAACATTTCCCCCTGACTGCTGGGACCCACCAGCTACATCTTCGCACACAAGGAAGTGCGTCCGGGCAAAAAAACCATTCGCCCCCTGACTGCTGGGACCCACCAGCAACATCTTCGCAGGCAAGGAAGTGCCTGACAGTCGGGACCCACCTGGTCGAAGCGTACATAGGGTTATCATTCTGGTCGCGAACGTGTACATACATATTGGTCGTTGTAGAAGCGCGCACGTGTCGTAGTAGAGGCACGCATGTAGCTTGTACACGTATGTACAGCGGCGAGGGTGCAAGAAAGAAAATACGGCCACATACGTACATACGGGAGGGTCTCGAACGCCTACTCGCGCATATGTACAAGGCTGGGTCGGAACAAAGAAATAGTGTCGTCGTCGTGTTCATGGGGAGCCAACCGGCTGGGTCGGAACAGAATGTGTGGTCGTGTTCATTGGGAGGGCTTGGACCGAACAGGCGATGGAAACGAGGCCTAGCGTACC
Organism: Triticum timopheevii; assembly: GCA_963921465.1. Lineage (NCBI taxonomy): Eukaryota > Viridiplantae > Streptophyta > Magnoliopsida > Poales > Poaceae > Triticum > Triticum timopheevii. Next base: position 658,230,699 of record OY997264.1, read on the forward strand.
GCATAACGAAGGAAACGGCCTTGTGTTTGACCGGCCACGTTCGAAACGGGATCCTGTTGATCGGGAGGGGCCTGGCGTACCGCACAACGAGGAAACGAACCTCCTATGGTCGAAACGGAGGTCCTGTTGATCGGGAGGGGTGTTGCATGCCGCAGAACGGACGAAATGGACTTGTGTTGGAGTGCTACGGTCGAAATGGGGGTCCTATTGATCGGGAGGGGTGTGGCGTACCGCAAAACGGACGAAACGGACTTGTGTTGGAGCGCTACGGTCGAAACGGGGGTCATGTTCATTGGGAGCGGTGTGGCATACCGCAAAACGGGACTCCACGGGATACTGTTCATCTCCACCGTCGACCTCCTCCAGCCTCCACGGTCTCCTGTTCATCCAGCCTCCACCGCGCGCTATTCCACCGGCTACTGTTCAACCACCCCTCCACGAGCACCCCTCCACCGTCTACTGTTCATCCTACCCTCCACACCACGGGGTCCTGTTCAACCACTCCTCCACGGCCACCCCTCCACCGTCTACTATTCATCTAGCCCTCCACACCACGGGGTCCTGTTCATCCAGAGGCAACGCTACCGCTCACTGTTCATCCACCCCCCCCCCCCCCCCGCAACGCTCACTGTTCATCCAATCGATCGGCTTCAGTTAGCAGCGGCAGCGAAGGAATCGCTCCATCGGGTTCAGTTAACAGCCATCGATCGATCGCTCGGGTTCAGTAACGTGTAGCCTGCAGTGCAATCGCTCGGGTTCAGTTAGAGCCCAACGCCTCGCTCGGGTTCAGTTAGAGCCAATGCCTCGCACACACGCGCGTACATGTACTAGAGAAACGCGCATCGCTCGGCCCCCGACCTCCCACCGTAACCGGCAACTCCCCAAAATTTTCCTCCCCCTCGCTTCTACCACGGTTTTTTCCGTCATGGACGGCCCAAAGAATGTCATCCAGCTACGTCTCCGGCCCGCCCAGGACAAAAAGCCCATTTTCTATCATGATTTTTTGTCATAAAAGTAGGAGCCCACCACATCTATGATGATACTGGGTTTTGTCACAATTATCTTCATAGAAGTGTCATATGTATGACAGAAAAAAAATTCATTTGGCCCAAAATGTCACGGATGTGTCTTTCTTTTGTAGTATAAGCTTGGGGATGGCCCAGAAGGCATTCCCTCTTTCGTCTTCGTCTATCGGTAACTTTACTTGAGGCTATGTGTTTTACTTGGAGCGTCTTGTGTGATTTGAGTATTTGATTTTTAGTTTGCCACAATCATCTTTGTTGTACACACCTTTTGAGAGGGACACGCATGAATCATGATTTATTAGAATACTCTATGTGCTTCACTTATATCTTTTGAGATAGGCAATTTTGGTCTAGTGCTTCAGTTGTATCTTTTTAGAGCACGGTGTTGGTTTTATTTTATAGAAATTGATAAACTCTCATGCTTCACTTACCTTATTTTGAGATTCTTTAAACAATATGGTATTTTTCTCTAGTTATAAATTTAGTCCTAATATAATAGGCATCCAAGAGGGATATAATAAAAACTTTCATATAAAGTGCATTGAATACTACTAGTAAAGGTACGGAATAACGATGAAACAAAAGGCAAGCGGAAGAGAGAAGGAATTCGGCGTGCACCTATGTCTTGTGGCCGAAGGCACACTTGATTTATCCATGCCAGACGAGAGGGCTAGCTGCAAACGACGGAGGTGGCAAAGGCGGCATCGGCGGCAATAGATTAGGGATGCGCTGGCTTGTACCGGGTGAGCTGACTCGAGTCTAGAACTCTATATTGGGATCAAGCCGAGCCGAGCGACATTTCCTAGAGCCGAGAAGCGGGATCGAGCCGACGAAAGCCATGGAGAGGAGCGGATGAGAGGGGGATGTGCGACGGTGTCGTGGGACACATGGCGTCATCTCACAGAGGGTATGCATAGGACGGGATTTGCAACCGGTCTCCACGGAAATTGCAAATGGACGACACACCGCCGTTTGCCACAAGGGCATCCTTAGACTGACACACATCCCACTTAGCCTTACGAGCAGTTGCCGCCTTCTCTCTCCGAAACCACCCCTCCAAGACCTTGGCGGTCTCCTCTATCGCACATCCGACTGCTCGCCGCAGCTTGTGCATATACTCATACACCTTGTCTTCGACCCTGACCTTTGCGCTGACCTCAAGGAGCACGGCAAGCTCGGGCTCTTCAGCGATACAGTGGAGGCCGCCATGAGGGCCTCGACCGCGTAGGCTTTGCCAGGCTCCTTGGCGTGCCGGATTACGGCAAGCACAGGGTTGTAGAAACGAAGGCGCAGCGCGATTCCGTACTTCTACCGCCTGGTGGAGACGAGCCTGAAGGCCTCATTAGTGCCCTCGCCGTCTAGGTGATGGTGGCCTCGAACGGGGGCGCCCCAACCTCTAGCATGTGGGCGAACACCAGGCCCGTGACGGCCGCCGGGTGGACGGGCAATGTGGCGTGCGTCCGCAGAGGCGAGCAGGTGGAGGAGTTATTCGTACTAGTGCGCGGCGAGGCGGAGGTCGGGCGCCGCGTCCAGGCCGGAGCCGACTGCGTTGATGGTGGCCATGGCGGCTGTGGCTTCCCCGCGGTAGGTGCAGTCTGTGCGCGTGCGTGACAGGTTGGAGTTGCGGATAAGATGAAGAACGGAGCGGGCAGAATTCTTATAGAACGTAGGGGTTAATTCAAAAAATCTAAAACTTTTTTTGGATTCACTTACGTAGGGACGGCGGGTTTAATTATCCGACAAAACAGGGTGTTTTTTGCAAAAGCGCCGCGACGGTGAGCAGGCGGGCAGAAGCACTAATCGCTTTATTATTAGGGAAAGATGAGAAGTTTGATTCCTTATGATTGTTCTGAGATATGAAGATGGTGATATTAGATTAGTGAGTAATTGTGAATTTTAGAAATACTTGTGTTAAAGTTTGTGATTCCCGTAGCATGCACGAATGGTGAACCGCTATGTGATGAAGTCGGAGCATGATTTATTTATTTATTTTCTTCCTTATGAGTGGTGGTCAGGGACGAGCGATGGTCTTTTCCTACCAATCTCTCCCCCTAGGAGCATGCGCGTAGTACTTCGTTTCAATAACTAATAGATTTTTGAAATAAGTATGTGAGTTCTTTATGACTAATGTTGAGTCCATGGAATATACACACTCTCACCCTTCCACCATTGCTATCCTCTTTAGTACCGTGCAACTTTCGCCGATACCATAGACCCACCATATACCTTCCTCAAAACAGCCACCGTACCTACCTATCATGGCATTTCCATAGCCATTCCGAGATATATTTGCATGCAACTTTCCACCGTTCTGTTTATTATGACACGCTTCATCTTTGTCATATTGCTTCGCATGACCATGTAGTTAACATCATATTTGTGTCAAAGGCACCTTTCATAATTCTTTCATACATATCACTCTTGATATCACTCTTGATTCATTGCACATCTCGGTACATCGACAGAGGCATACATTGCATATTTTGTTCTAAGTATCGAGTTGTAATTCTTGAGTTGAACACTAGTAGAAAACGGGCCATTAGTCCCAGTTGTAGAGGGTCTTTAGTCCGGGTTCTCGAAGCGGGACTAAAGGGTCGAGCCTAAATCCCAAACCTTTAGTCCCGGTTTGCTTACGAACTAAGACGAAAGGAGCTCCATGTGGCCGCTGTCTGGAGCTCCACCTTTAGTCCCGGACTTTTTTTTAAATATTGTTTTTCTGGAAAAATAATTGATTTTTTTGATTTTTGATTTTTTTCTTATTTTCAAAATTTAGAATTATTTGACAATTTAACCTCTAATCACCCACTCTAATCACTCCTCATCACTGCTCAATTATGAACGACTCATTCCAAATCGTCTAACTTCACGGTCGGTCACCCATCCTCTCACTACTCTAGCCTGAGCACGCTTAACTTTCGAGTTCTATACCCCCTAGTTTCCAGGTCCACACTTGTTGCTTTCCTGACAATACTAAGTTGTCAATCCTATTAACCCTTAGGAGTTGAACTTGCGCATTAAGCACCGTTTGAGTTTGAAACTATTATTCTAAAAACAACAATTATTTAGTAACACTAATATTTCTTCAATAAGTAGTTTGAGCATAGTTTGATCAGATTTGACCATAGTTTGACCACAGTTTGACCAAAAGTCAAAAAAACTAAAAATAATTATTTATTAACACTAATATTTCTTGAATAAGTAGTTTGACCATAGTTTGACCAGATTTGACCATATTTTGACCAAAACTCAAAAAAAATTTATTTATTAACACTTATATTTCTTGAATAAGTAGTTTGACCATAGTTTGACCACAGTTTGACCAGATTTAACGAAAAGTTAAAAAAACTGAAATTTGAGCATATCATTTTTTCCTTTCATAGTTTGACGATTTTAAAAATTTGCAAAAAGGCCTACAGCTGTGAAAATCGGATGCAGATTTTCGTGCTGTTTTTGATATATTATACATTTTTTTCGACATCGTATGCAAAAGATATGGCCGTTTTACTTTTTCATAACACTTTTTTACAAAACATGTCCAAACTTAAGTTTTTAAGTTTTCCTAACTAGTAGATGTAGTAACATAACTACATCTTGAAGGATTTTAATATTTGAAGTTTTTATCATTATTATTAGCTAGTTCATTACAAAACTAAATACGATGAACCACAGGTGAACCACGCACTATTACTGAGGCTCTCGCTGATCCAAAGTGGAAACAAGCTATGGATGAGGAGTTTCATGCCCTCTAGAGAAATAACACGTGGCATCATGTTCATCCTCAAGCGGGTAAAAATGTGATTGACTACAAGTGGGTCTATCGTATCAAACGCCGGTCAAATGGTACTATCAATCGTTATAAGGCCAGACTTGTTGTGAAGGGGTTTAAGCAGAGGTATGGACTCGACTACGAGGATACTTTCAGTCTCGTTGTTAAAGATGCCACTATCCGTCTTGTACTATCCATTGTTGTGTCCAGAAGTTGTAGTCTTCATCAGCTAGATGTTCAAAATGCGTTCCTTCATTGTGTTCTGGAAGAGGAAGTATATATGAAGCAACCTACTGGGTTTGAAGATAAAAACAAACCATATCACCTCTACAGGCTCGAGAAATCACTATATGGCTTGAAACAAGCACCCTGCGCATGGTACTCTTGTTTGAGATCAAAGTTAAAAACACTTGATTTTGTTCCTTCCAAGTTTGACACCTCTTTGTTCATTTACCGTAAGGCACACACAGTCATTTTTGTGCTTATTTATGTTGACGATATCATTGTCACAATTTCCTCCGATAATGCAGTAACAACCCTTTTGCAAGATTTGTACTCAGACTTTGCTCTCAAGGATCTAGGTGATCTTCACTTCTTTCTTTGTAGTGAGGTAAAAAGGAACTCAGAAGGTGGTCTTCACCTATCTCAGGAGAATATGCAACTAATATTTTGAGCAAGGCAGGAATGCAAGGTTGTAAACCATCTCCAACACTTCTTTCTAGCTCAGAAAAATTATCTCTTGCTGAGGGTGTCCTCTTGAATCAAGAGGATGGTACTAAGTAAAGAAGTTCGGTTGGTGCACTCCAGTGTCTGATGCTTACTAGGCCTGACATTTCCTTTGTAGTAAATAAAGTATGTCAGTTCCTTCATGCACCTACTTTTGCTTGTTGGACGGCTGCTAAGCGCATATTGAGATATGTCAAGAACACTTTGATTGTTGAGCTAACCTTCAGCAAGTCCTCTTCTACTTTTGTTAGTGCTTTTTCTGATTCTAACTGGGCAGGATGCTTGGATGGCAGCAGGTCAACTGATAGGTTTGCAGTTTTCTTCTGTCCTAATTTAATCTCCTGGTGTGCAAATAAACAAGCAACCAGATGCACATTTTCGTACTTTTTTTGATATATTATGCGGGTTTTTTCGACATCGTATGCAAGAGATATGGCCGTTTTACTTTTTCATAACACTTCTTCGCAAAACATGTCCAAATTTAAGTTTTTAAATTTTCCTAACTAGTAGATGTAGTAACATAACTACATCTCGAATGATTTTAATTTTTGAAGTTTTTAGCATTTTGTCAGCCAGTTCATTGCAAAACTAAATATGTTTTAGTTGTTTCCGCTACTTCCACAGGTGAACCACGCACTATTATTGAGGCTCTCGCTGGTCCAAAGTGGAAACAATCTATGGATGGTGAGTTTCATGCCCTCCAGAGAAATAACACCTGGCATCATGTTCCTCCTAAAGCGGGTAAAAATGTGATTGACTACAAGTGGGTCTATCGTGTCAAACACCGGTCAGATGGCACGATCGATCGTTATAAGGCCATACTTGTTGCGAAGGGGTCTAAGCAGAGGTATGGACTCGACTATGAGGATATTTTCAGTCTTGTTGTTAAAGATGCCACTATCCTTCTTGTACTATCCATTGTTGTGTCCAGAAGTTGTAGTCTTCATCAGCTAGATGTGCAAAATGCGTTCCTTCATTGTGTTCTGGAAGAGGAAGTATATATGAAGCAACCTACTGGGTTTGAAGATAAAAACAAACCATATCACCTCTACAGGCTCGAGAAATCACTATATGGCTTGAAACAAGCACCCTGAGCATGGTACTCTCGTTTGAGATCAAAGTTAAAAACACTTGATTTTGTTCCTTCCAAGTTTGACACCTCTTTGTTCATTTACCGTAAGGCGCACACAGTCATTTTTGTGCTTATTTATGTTGACGATATCATTGTCACAATTTCCTCTGATAATGCAGTAACAACCCTTTTGCAAGATTTGTACTCAGACTTTGCTCTCAAGGATCTAGGTGATCTTCACTTCTTTCTTTGTAGTGAGGTAAAAAGGAACTCAGAAGGTGTTCTTCACCTATCTCAGGAGAATATGCAACTAATATTTTGAGCAAGGCAGGGATGCAAGGTTGTAAACCATCTCCAACACATCTTTCTAGCTCAGAAAAATTATCTCTTGCTGAGGGTGTCCTCTTGAATCAAGAGGATGGTACTAAGTAAAGAAGTTCGGTTGGTGCACTCCAGTGTCTGATGCTTACTAGGCCTGACATTTCCTTTGTAGTAAATAAAGTATGTCAGTTCCTTCATGCACCTACTTTTGCTTGTTGGACGGCTGCTAAGCGCATATTGAGATATGTCAAGAACACTTTGATTGTTGAGCTAACCTTCAGCAAGTCCTCTTCTACTTTTGTTAGTGCTTTTTCTGATTCTAACTGGGCAGGATGCTTGGATGGCAGCAGGTCAACTGATAGGTTTGCAGTTTTCTTCTGTCCTAATTTAATCTCCTGGTGTGCAAATAAACAAGCAACCAGATGCACATTTTCGTACTTTTTTTGATATATTATGCGGGTTTTTTCGACATCGTATGCAAGAGATATGGCCGTTTTACTTTTTCATAACACTTCTTCGCAAAACATGTCCAAATTTAAGTTTTTAAATTTTCCTAACTAGTAGATGTAGTAACATAACTACATCTCGAATGATTTTAATTTTTGAAGTTTTTAGCATTTTGTCAGCCAGTTCATTGCAAAACTAAATATGTTTTAGTTGTTTCCGCTACTTCCACAGGTGAACCACGCACTATTATTGAGGCTCTCGCTGGTCCAAAGTGGAAACAATCTATGGATGGTGAGTTTCATGCCCTCCAGAGAAATAACACCTGGCATCATGTTCCTCCTAAAGCGGGTAAAAATGTGATTGACTACAAGTGGGTCTATCGTGTCACACACCGGTCAGATGGCACGATCGATCGTTATAAGGCCATACTTGTTGCGAAGGGGTCTAAGCAGAGGTATGGACTCGACTACGAGGATATTTTCAGTCTTGTTGTTAAAGATGCCACTATCCTTCTTGTACTATCCATTGTTGTGTCCAGAAGTTGTAGTCTTCATCAGCTAGATGTGCAAAATGCGTTCCTTCATTGTGTTCTGGAAGAGGAAGTATATATGAAGCAACCTACTGGGTTTGAAGATAAAAACAAACCATATCACCTCTACAGGCTCGAGAAATCACTATATGGCTTGAAACAAGCACCCTGAGCATGGTACTCTCGTTTGAGATCAAAGTTAAAAACACTTGATTTTGTTCCTTCCAAGTTTGACACCTCTTTGTTCATTTACCGTAAGGCACACACAGTCATTTTTGTGCTTATTTATGTTGACGATATCATTGTCACAATTTCCTCTGATAATGCAGTAACAACCCTTTTGCAAGATTTGTACTCAGACTTTGCTCTCAAGGATCTAGGTGATCTTCACTTCTTTCTTTGTAGTGAGGTAAAAAGGAACTCAGAAGGTGTTCTTCACCTATCTCAAGAGAATATGCAACTAATATTTTGAGCAAGGCAGGGATGCAAGGTTGTAAACCATCTCCAACACATCTTTCTAGCTCAGAAAAATTATCTCTTGCTGAGGGTGTCCTCTTGAATCAAGAGGATGGTACTAAGTAAAGAAGTTCGGTTGGTGCACTCCAGTGTCTGATGCTTACTAGGCCTGACATTTCCTTTGTAGTAAATAAAGTATGTCAGTTCCTTCATGCACCTACTTTTGCTTGTTGGACGGCTGCTAAGCGCATATTGAGATATGTCAAGAACACTTTGATTGTTGAGCTAACCTTCAGCAAGTCCTCTTCTACTTTTGTTAGTGCTTTTTCTGATTCTAACTGGGCAGGATGCTTGGATGGCAGCAGGTCAACTGATAGGTTTGCAGTTTTCTTCTGTCCTAATTTAATCTCCTAGTGTGCAAATAAACAAGCAACCAGATGCACATTTTCGTACTTTTTTTGATATATTATGCGGGTTTTTTCGACATCGTATGCAAGAGATATGGCCGTTTTACTTTTTCATAACACTTCTTCGCAAAACATGTCCAAATTTAAGTTTTTAAATTTTCCTAACTAGTAGATGTAGTAACATAACTACATCTCGAATGATTTTAATTTTTGAAGTTTTTAGCATTTTGTCAGCCAGTTCATTGCAAAACTAAATATGTTTTAGTTGTTTCCGCTACTTCCACAGGTGAACCACGCACTGTTATTGAGGCTCTCGCTGGTCCAAAGTGGAAACAATCTATGGATGGTGAGTTTCATGCCCTCCAGAGAAATAACACCTGGCATCATGTTCCTCCTAAAGCGGGTAAAAATGTGATTGACTACAAGTGGGTCTATCGTGTCAAACACCGGTCAGATGGCACGGTCGATCGTTATAAGGCCATACTTGTTGCGAAGGGGTCTAAGCAGAGGTATGGACTCGACTACGAGGATATTTTCAGTCTTGTTGTTAAAGATGCCACTATCCTTCTTGTACTATCCATTGTTGTGTCCAGAAGTTGTAGTCTTCATCAGCTAGATGTGCAAAATGCGTTCCTTCATTGTGTTCTGGAAGAGGAAGTATATATGAAGCAACCTACTGGGTTTGAAGATAAAAACAAACCATATCACCTCTACAGGCTCGAGAAATCACTATATGGCTTGAAACAAGCACCCTGAGCATGGTACTCTCGTTTGAGATCAAAGTTAAAAACACTTGATTTTGTTCCTTCCAAGTTTGACACCTCTTTGTTCATTTACCGTAAGGCGCACACAGTCATTTTTGTGCTTATTTATGTTGACGATATCATTGTCACAATTTCCTCTGATAATGCAGTAACAACCCTTTTGCAAGATTTGTACTCAGACTTTGCTCTCAAGGATCTAGGTGATCTTCACTTCTTTCTTTGTAGTGAGGTAAAAAGGAACTCAGAAGGTGTTCTTCACCTATCTCAGGAGAATATGCAACTAATATTTTGAGCAAGGCAGGGATGCAAGGTTGTAAACCATCTCCAACACATCTTTCTAGCTCAGAAAAATTATCTCTTGCTGAGGGTGTCCTCTTGAATCAAGAGGATGGTACTAACTAAAGAAGTTCGGTTGGTGCACTCCAGTGTCTGATGCTTACTAGGCCTGACATTTCCTTTGAAGTAAATAAAGTATGTCAGTTCCTTCATGCACCTACTTCTGCTTGTTGGACGACGGCTAAGCGCATATTGAGATATGTCAAGAACACTTTGAGTGTTGGGCTAACCTTCAGCAAGTCCTCTTCTACTTTTGGTAGTGCTTTTTCTGATTCTGACTGGGCAGGATGCTTGGATGACAGCAGGTCAACTGGTAGGTTTCAAGTTTTCTTCGGTCCTAATTTAATCTACTGTGCAAATAAACAAGCAACCAGATGCGAATTTTCGTGCTTTTTTTGATATATTATGCGGGGTTTTTTGGCATCCTATGCAAAAGATATGGCCGTTTACTTTTTCATAACACTTTTTTGAAAACATGTCCAAATTTAAGTTTTTTAATTTTCCTAACTAGTAGATGTAGTAACATAACTACATCTTGAAGGATTTTCATTTTTGAAGTTTTTATCATTTTGTTTTGTTTTTTACAAAACTGAAAAGGCGGTACACAAGGGGGGGGGGGTAGAGTTTGAACCTTTAGTACCGGTTTGAGACAAGAACCGGGACTAAAGGGCATCGCACCTTTTAGTCTCGGTTCATGTCTCAAACCAAGACTAAAGGTGACCTTTAGTCTCGGTTTGAGACATGAACCGAGACTAAAGGGTGCGATGCCCTTTAGTCCCGGTTCGTGTCTCAAACTGGGACAAAAGGTCCCATTTGAACCGGGACTAATGCCATCCCGATGCCTGAGCCGCTTGAACCGGGACTAATGCTCATATTAGTCCAGGTTCATGATGCAACCGGGACTAATGTGTATATTGAGTTTGGACGATAGCCCTGTTATCTACTAGTGTAAGTAAATAAAAGTGTGATGATCTTCATTATTAGAGCATTGTTCCTTGTGCGGAAAGGATGATGGAGACTATGATTCCCCCACAAGTCGGGATAAGACTCCGGAAGAAAAAAATAAAATAAATAAAAGAGGCCAAAAAATGAGAAAGGCCAAAATAAATAAATAAATAATTAGTAAGAAGAGATAAGGGGCAATGTTATTATCCTTTTTCCACACTTGTGCTTCAAAGTAGCACCATGATCTTCATGATAGAGAGTCTCCGATGTTGTTACATTCGTATACTAGTGGGGATTTTTCATTATAGAACCTGGCTTGTATATTCCAATGATGGGCTTCCTCAAATTGCCCTAGGTCTCCGTGAGAAAGCAAGTTGGATGCACACCCACTTAGTTTTCTTTTTCTCTTTCATAAACTTATAGCTCTAGTGCATTGGTTGCATGGAAATCCCTACTCACTCACATTGATATCTATTGATGGGCATCTCCATAGCCCATTGATATGCCTAGTTGATGTGACACTATCTCCTTCTTTTTGCCTTCTCCACAACCACCATATTCTACTCCACCTATAGTTTTATGTCCATGGCTCACACTCATGTATTGCGTGAAAGTTGAAAAGGTTTGAGAACATCAAAAGTATGAAACAATTGCTTCGATTTTCATTGGGGTTGTGCATGATTTGAATATTTTGTGTGATGAAGATGGAGCATAGCCAGACTATATGATTTTGTAGGGATAAGCTTTCTTTGGCCATGTTATTTTGAGAAGACTTAATTGCCTTGTTAGTATGCTTGAAAAATTATTGTTTTTATGTCAACATTAAACTGTTGTTTTGAATCTTATGGATCTGAACATTCAGGCCACAATAAAAAAATTACATGGATAAATATGTTAGGTAGCATTGCACATCAAAAATTCTATTTTTATCATTTACCTACTCGAGAATGAGCAGGAATTAAGCTTGGGGATGCTTGATACGTCTCCAATTTATCTATAATTTTTTATTGTTCCATGCTATTATATTACCTATTTTGGATGTTTTATATGCATTATTAATATGCTATTTTATATTATTTTTGGGGCAAACCTATTAACCTAGAGCCCAGTGTAAGTTCCTGTTTTTTCCTTATTTTTGAGTTTCGCGGAAAAGGAATACCAAAAGGAGTCCAAACAAAATGAAAACTTTGCGATGATTTTTCTTGGACCAAAAGAAAAAACAAGGAGACATGGGGATGAAGTCGAAGGAGGCATGAGGCGGCCACAACGATGGAGGGCGCGCCCCTCACCCTTGTGGCCCCCCATGAACCTCCTGACCTAATTCTTTGGTCTATGTATTCCCATATATCCCCAAAAGGAGATCCCATCTAGGGACCTTTTTTGTCATCCAGGAAAACACTTTTCCATTGCGGCAAGCTTCTATACCCGTGAGATCCCATCTAGGGACCTTTTTTGGCAACCTGCCGGAGGGGGATTCGATTACGGAGGGCTTCTACATCAACTCTATTGCCCTTTCCGATGAAGCGTGAGTAGTCTACCATAGACCTACGGGTCCATAGCAAGTAGCTAGATGGATTCTTCTCTCTCTTTGATTATCAATACCATGTTCCCCTCGATGTTCTTGGAGATCTATTCGATGTAATACTTTTTGCGGTGTGTTTGCCGAGATCCGATGAATTGTGGATTTATGATCAGCTTATCTATGCATATTATTTGAATCTTCTCTGAATTCTTTTATGCATGATTTGATATCTTTGTAATTCTCTTCAAACTATCGGTTTGGTTTGGCCAACTAGATTGCTTTTTCTTGAAATTGGAGAAGTGCTTAGCTTTGGGTCCAATCTTGCGGTGTCCTTTCCCAGTGACAATAGGGGCACCAAGGCACGAATTGTATTGTTGCCATCGAGGATAAAAAGGTGGGGTTTTCATCATATTGCTTGAGTTAATTCCTCTACATCATATCATCTTACTTAATTCATTACTCTATTCTTCATGAACTTAATACTCTAGATGCAGGCAGGAATCGGTCGATGTGTGGAGTAATAGTAGTAGATGCAAAATCGTTTTAGTCTACTGGACACGGACGTGATGACTATATTCTTGATCACTACCTTAGATATCGTGATAACTTTGCGCTTTTCTATCAATTGCTCGGCAGTAATTTGTTCACCCACCGTATTATTAGCTATCTTGGGAGAAGACTCTAGTGAAACCTGTCGTGGGAACGAACACCTATGGGGCCGGCGGACCGGGCCCCTTTCGGTTCGGCGGGGGGAAGAGATCGCACGAAGAGCAGATCGAGGCGAGGCACACGAGCGATTTACCCAGCTTCGGAGCTCTCCGGAGAGATAATACTCCTACTGCTGCTTAGTGGTTTGTATTGCATTCTTTCTCGGGAGCGCGGAGTGCTACGGTACACCCCAGCTGCTAACGAGACCGAGCGTGAGAGTGTGTGTTCTGGCTTCGAACCCTTCGAACCCCCCCCCCCTACGTTGCGCATGGGCCTCCTTTTATATGCTAAAGGGGTCACCGACAGGTGGCAACGCATGCAAGGGAAAAAATGGAAAAGGAGTTGCGGTTGGTACACCTACTTGTACAATGTATCCTACCTAACCCTGACGGCAGGGGACAAAGGCATTAAATGCCCGTCTGTGTCGCCCAAACAGTGTAGAAAAGGACCGTAAGGGGCGCCACCGCTTGCCACGATGGCTATCTTGTCAGCGCCGCTTGCCACCTCGCACCGCTGGCTGCACAGCCTCTTGCCACGCGCGCCTGGAATGGTCCCAGGACGACACGTTGGTGGATGTGCTGGAGCGTAGGTACAGAGTGGTAGCTTTCCGCGGCAAGCGCCTTGCCGCGGTCGTTGTCTTGTCGCGCCCGGAAGCTTGTCGCTCACCGGGACGCGTGGCGCGTCGCGGCAAGTTCTTTGAGATGCCTCGGTTGGCCTTCCCGGCAAGCTCCTCTTGCCGGGGCCTTGTCTCCTTGACTTGAGATGCCTTGGCTGGCCTTCTTGCCGGGGTCTTGTCTCTTTGACTTGAATACTTTGTTCTTGAATGGCTCCAAAGGAACCACGGAGGACCTTGGCGGTCACCCGGCAAGCCTTGCCACGGGGTGCCGCGACTGCCTGTGCACAAGTTCGGGATACTAGGGTACCCCTACTCTAGTACACCGACAAAACCTATGCCCCCTGGGTCTATTTTCCATCATATTAGTTTCCGATCTGCTGTTTTGCAATCTTTTAATTTCCGATCTATAAACCAAAAATACCAAAAAAATTTACTTTATCATTTATCTATCTCTATGAGATCTCACTTTTGCAAGTAATCGTGAAGGGATTGACAACCCCTTTATCGTGTTGGGTGCATGTTGTTTGATTTTTTGTGCAGGTATTCGGTGATTTGTGCATTGTCTCCTACTGGATTGATACCTTGGTTCTCAAACCAAGGGAAATACTTATCTCTACTTTGCTGCTTCACCCTTTCCTTTTCAAGGGAAAAACCAAAGCAAGCTCAAGAAGTAGCATATGACTGCTATATTATCTTATTTTTGTGAAAAGATTGTTGAGGTTTTCATTGATGATTTTTCTGTTTATGGAACTTCTTTTTATGATTGCTTGAGCAACCTTGATCTAGTTTTGCAGAGAGGTGAGAAAACTAATCTTGTCTTGAATTGGGAGCAGTGCCACTTTATGGTAAATGAAGGTATTGTCTTGGGGCATTAAATTTCTGAACAAGGTATTGAGGTGGATAAAGCTAAACTTGATACAATTGAGAAAATGTCATTTCCTAGAGATATTAAAGGTATTCATAGCTTCCTTGGTCATGTTGATTTCTATAGGAGATTTATTAAAGACTTCTCTAAAATTTCTAAGCCTCTTACATATCTTTTGCAAAAGGATGTTCCCTTTATTTTTTATGATGACTTTGTAGAAGCCTTTTAAACACTTAAGAAAGCCTTTATTTCTGCACCTATTGTTCAACCACCTGATTGGAACTTGCCTTTTGAAACCATGTGTGATACTAGTGATTATGTTGTTGGTGTTGTTCTAGGACAGTGAGTTTATAAGAAACTAAATGTTATCCATTATGCTAGTAAAACTGTAGACAGTGCCCAAAGAAATTATGCTACTACTGAAAAAGAATTTTTAGCAGTTGTGTTTGCTTGTGATAAATTCAGATGTTATATTGTTGATTCCAAAGTAATTGTTCACATCGATCATGCTACTATTAAATATCTTATCAAAATAAAGATGCTAAACCTAGACTAATTAGATGGGTTCTCCTACTACAAGAGTTTTATTTACATATCACTGATAGAAAAGGATATGAGAACCCCATTACAAGAATTTGACCCACTACCTATTAATGATAGCTTCCCTATGAACAACTAGCTGCATAATTGTTTCTCATAATACTCCTTGGTATGCTGACAATCCTAATTACATTGTTGCTAAATACAAACCACCTAGTTTCACATACCAAGAAAAGAAAAAATTCTTCTATTATTAAGACATTACTTTTGGGATGACCCACATCTTTATAAAGAAGGGGTAGATGGTATTATTAGACGTTGTGTACCTGAGCATGAACAGGAACTAATCCAATGGAAATGTCACTCCGAAGCATATTGCAATCTGGTTTTTATTGGGCTACTCTCTTCAAGGATGCCTGTAAGTTTGTTTTATCTTGTGATGAATGTCAACAAATTGGTAATATCGGTAAGCGTCAAGAAATGCCTATGAATTATTCACTTGTTGTTCAACCATTTGATGTTTGGGGTTTTGTTTACATGGGACCTTTTCCTTCCTCTGGTGGGTATACTCATATTTTGGTTGTTGTTGATTATGTTACTAAGTGGGTAGAAGCTATTCCAACTAGTAGTGCTGATCACAACACTTCCATTAATATGCTCAAAGATGTTATTTCCCCAAGGTTTGGAGTCCCTAGATATTTAATGACCGATGGTGGTTCACACTTTATTCATGGTGCTTTCCATTAAATGCTTGCTAAATATGATGTTAACCATAGAATTGCATCACCCTATCATCCTCAATCTAGTGGTAAAGTTGAACTTAGAAATAGAGAAATAAAGTTGATATTACAAAAAGTGTTAATAGGCCCCGAAAGAATTGGCCTAATTAAGAAATTAGTTGATGCACTTTGGGCTTATAGAATAGCATATTAAAATATTCAAATAGCATAATTTTTGAAGTAGTGAAAATATTAAAATGTAGCACTAGTTCAAATTTAAATATTACATTGAAATTAAAATATCTTAAACTTCATTTCAACTTATGGGCACACATGTTCTACATGTCGCCTTTAATCGCCCATGGATACAGAGTCATGCCATTTTGAGTTGCTCCTGAGTTCCTCCATGTGAAATTTGTTAATGTATTTGTAAAAACTCCTCAAATGTAGTCGGATTCAGAGGCAGAAATTCGATAGGATCACCCATATTCTCAAATTCCACACCATCGATATCATCTTCACTATCATTCTTCACAATCATGTTTGCATGATCACACACCATGTCATAAACACCCACAAGGTCTCTAGATACCATATTCTTGCACGTCTTCGAACAGCTGCAAAACGGGCTAGCAATACTTCGAATGTAGTATTCACATCCTTTCTAGATCCTTGTCATCGGGAAAAATGAGCACTTTTTTGAGTTGTTGGCTCGGAGATGATTTTGCGAAGGTTGCCCAAGGACGGTACATACAATAAAAAAGATAGTATAGTCACGGTTATTGAAGGGATAGTTGGATGAGCTTGTCCTGCAGTCAACCTAGTGCATAATGTAAACCACTAAAACATGATGATGTCATTGTGAGACAAGGGCATTGATACGTCTCCGTCGTATCTATAATTTTTGATTGTTCCATGCCAATATTACTCAACTTTCATATACTTTTGGCAATTTTTTATACTATTTTTTGGGACTAACATACTGATCCAGTGCCCAATGCCAGTTCCTGTCTGTTGCATGTTTTATGTTTCGCGGAAACCCCATATCAAACGGAGTCCAAATGGGATAAAAATGGACGGAGAATTATTTTGGAATATTTGTGATTTTTGGGAGGAAGAATCAACACGAGACGATGCCAGAGGTGGCCACGAGATAGGGGCCCACGCCCACTTAAAGTGGGTGCGCCCCCCACCTTCGTGGGCCACCCGTAAGGTGGTTCATGCCCTTCTTTGTCCGCAAGAAAGCTAATTTTTGGAAAACGATCTGGGCGAAGGTTTCAATCTAATCGGAGTTACGGATCTCCAGATATAAAGGAAACGGTGCCAGGGCAGAATCACAGAACGCAGAAACAGAGAGATAGATCCAATCTCGGAGGGGCTCTCGACCCTCCCATGCCATGGGAGCCAAGGACCAGGGGGAAACCCTTCTCCCATCTAGGGAGGAGGTCAAGGAAGAAGAAGAAGAAGGGCGGCTCTCTCCCCCTTGCTTCCGGTGGCGCCGGAGCGCTGCCGGGGCCATCATCATCACCGTGATCTTCACCAACACCTCCGCCATATTCACCAACATCTCCATCACCTTCCCCCCTCTATCTACAGCGGTCCACTCTCCCGCAACCCGTTGTACCCTCTACTTGAACATGGTGCTTTATGCTTCATATTATTTTCCAATGATGTGTTGCCATCCTATGATGTGTGAGTAGATTTTTGTTGTCCTATTGGTGGTTGATGAATTGCTATGATTGATTTTATTTTCTTGTGGTTATGTTTCTGTCCTTTCGTGCCCATCATATGAGCGCGCGCATGGATCACACCATAGGGTTATTTGTATATTGATAGGACTGTGTATTGGAGGGCTAGAGTGACAGAAGCTTCAACCTAGCATAGAAATTGATGCATACGGGATTGAAGGGGAACCAATATATCTTAATGCTATGGTTTGGTTTTACCTTAATGAACATTAGTAGTTGCGGATGCTTGCTAATAGTTCCAATCATAAGTGCATTGAATTCCAAGTCAGGGATCACATGCTAGCAGTGGCCTCTCCCACATAAAACTTGCTATCGGTCTAGTAAAGTAGTAAATTGCTTAGGGACAATTCCACAACTCCTACCACCACTTTTCCACACTCGTTATATTTACTTTATTGCTTCTTTATCTAATAAGCCCCTAGTTTATATTTACACGTTCTTTACTTTCTTGCAAAACTTTCAAACAACACCTACAAAGTACTTCTAGTTTCATACTTGTTCTAGGTAAAGCGAACGTCAAGCGTGCGTAGAGTCATATCAGTGGCCAATAGGACTTGAGAGATTATTTCTTCTACCTTTAGCTCCTTGTTGGGTTCGACACTCTTACTTATCAAAAGAGGCTACAACTATCCCGTATACTTGCGGGTTATCAAGACCTTTTTCTGGCGCCGTTGCCGGGGAGTCATAGCGTGGGGTGAATATTCTCGTGTGTGCTTGTTTGCTTTATCACTAAGTAATTTTTATTTGTTATTATAAGTTGTTCTCTATCTTTAGTTATGGATATGGAACACGAAATACCAAAAAAATTAGATGTACTTGCTACTCATGGAGATGGGGTAACTCCTAAAACTCTCGATCCTCATTATGTGAGAGATATTATGTACTACTTTGATAATCCTGAGAAAACCGCATTCAACTTTATAATGGGAGACACGTTGGATCAATGTGAATACTTTAGGGATTATCGCTTTACACAAAAAGGGAACTATTATGGGATCAAATTAATATGTTGCGTTGGTATGCTCGGGATCTATGCTTGAGATATGATATTACTTGTTGCTCTAGGATGAAGGCTCCACACCTTCCCTTTTCATGCAAATTTAATGATAATGAAACCTTAGCTTCTTATGCTAATGATACATATGATTACTATGATGTTGAACAAATAGAAGAATTTGTTGCTTTTAAGGCTGCTTATAAAATTGAATATTTTTTTTTAAAGTATGAAACTTTTAATGACGATGGTGTTTATAGGCCCGAAAATCTTGCTATACTTAGATATTGCTATGAAAATTATGAATACAAATACAATATTAATGCATTTATTGAGAAAGTCTCCGTTGTCCAAGAAGAGACTAATATTTTGCAGGAAGCTATGGAAGAAGAAATTGATGAAACCGTGAGCTCATTGGATGAAAAAGATGATAAGGAGAGCGAAGAACAAAAGGATGAAGAGCGGATTGATCACCCGTGCCCACCTTCTAATGAGAGTAATTCTTCAACTCATACATTTTTTAATTCCCCTTCGTGCTTATAGAAGGATGATTGCTATGATGATTGCTATGATCCCTTGAATTTGTTTGAAATATCCCTTTTTGATGATGCTTGCTATTGTTGTGTCAAGATGCCAATATGAATTATGCTTATGGAGATGAACTTGCTATAGTTCCTTATGTTAAACATGAAATTGTTGCTATTGCACCCACACATGATAGTCCTATTATCTTTTTGAATTCTCCAAACTACACTATATCGGAGAAGTTTGTGCATATTAAAGATTATATTGATGGGTTGCGTTTTACTACTTTATACGATGATTTTAATAGTTATAATATGCATGTGCTTGCTGCTCCTACTTGCAATTATTATGAGAGAGGAACTATGTCTCCACCTCTCTATGTTTCCAACACAATAGAATTGCAAGAAACTGTTTATACTATGCATTTGCCTTTACTATGTGTGCATGAATTGTTCTTTTATGACATGCCGATGCATAGGAAGAGGGTTAGACTTATTCATTACATGATATATGTTACTTTTTGCTCAGTACTAAATTACAAATCATTGTTAATTAAAATTGGCTTTGATATACATTGGGATCCAGGTGCATCCATTACTTGAGCACTAAATGCCTAGGTTAATGGCTATAAAGAAAGCGCTGCCAGGGAGACAACCCGGAAGTTTTAGAGAGTCATTTATTTCTGTTAAGTGCTTTCATATAGTTTAAAAACAAAAAAATAAAGAGGGGAACCTAAAAAAAATTCAGAAAGGAAAGTGAAAGTGAGAAAGACAAGCATTGTTCAAGTGGGAGCTAGCCTTGAACTTTGTTCTTGCTCACGGAAACTTTGTGAATCTTGATTACAGGAACTTTTCATCAAAACTAATTACCCACTTGTACAATTCCATTGTATTATAAAAATAATGTGCTAAGGTTTGCCTTTAGGATGTTTACAATGCTTGTTGGTTTGTACGGTGCAGGACAGAAACTTTGGTTGTAGTGCGTGATTTTAAATATTTAACTAGAACGTCAAATGGTTCTGCTTCCTTTTGCACTGTCTTGCTATACAACTTGTTTATGTTTTATAATTTTGGTAGAATTTTTGGGGTACAATAAGTATGGTGGATGTTCATATTCCTACAGACTGTTCTGTTTTTGACAGATTCCGTTTTTGATGCATAGTTTGCTTGTTTGGATGAATCTATCAATTTATATCAGTGTATTAAGCCATGGAAAAGCTATATTACAGTAGACACAATGCAAAAACCAGATATGAATTGGTTTGCAACAATACTTAGAGTGGTGATTTGCTTTATTATACTAACGGATCTTACCGAGTTTTCTGTTGAAGTTTTGTGTGGATGAAGTGTCTAAACGAGTAGGTCTCGATATGAGGGAAAGTAAGAGAGGCAAGAGCTCAAGCTTGGGGATGCCCGAGGCACAGCAAGTAAATATTCAAGGAGACTCAAGCATATAAGCTTGGAGATGCCCCGGAATTCATCCCCTCTTTCTTCAACAAGTATCGGTATGTTTTCGTATTCGTTTCGTTCGTGCAATATGTGCAAATCTTGGAGCGTCTTTTGCATTTAGTTTTCATTTTTCTTCTATGCACCATGCTGGTATGAGATAGTCCTTGGTTGATTTATGTAATGCTCATTTCACTTCACTTAAATCTTTTGAGTATGGCTTTATAGAATGCTTCAAGTGCTTCACTTATATCATTTGAAGTCTGGATTGCCTGTTTCTCTTCATATAGAAAACCGCCATTTGTAGAATGCTCTTTTGCTTCACTTATATTTGTTAGAGCATGGGCATATCTTTTGTAGAAAGAATTAAACTCTCTTGCTTCACTTATATCAATTTAGAGAGATGACAGGAATTGGTCATTCACATGGTTAGTCATAAAATCCTACATAAAACTTGTAGATCGCTGAATATGATATGTTTGATTCCTCGCAATAGTTTTGCGATATAAAGATGGTGATATTAGAGTCATGCTAGTGGGTGGTTGTGGATTGTAGAGACACTTGTGTTGAGGTTTGCAAGTCCCGTAGCATGCATGTATGGTAACCGTTGTGTGACAAATTTGAAGCATGGGGTGTTTCCTTCATTCTCTTCCTTATGAGTGGCGGTCGGGGACGAGCGATGGTCTTTTCCTACCAATCTATCCCCCTAGGGGCATGCGTAGTAGTACTTTGCTTCGAGGGTTAATAAACTTTTGCAATAAGTATATGAGTTCTTTATGACTAATGTGAGTCCATGGATTATACGCACTTTACCTTTCCATCATTGGTAGCCTCTTCGGTACCGTGCATTGCCCTTTCTCACCTTGAGAGTTGGTGCAAACTTCACCGGTGCATCCAAACCCCATGATACGATACGCTCTATCACACATAAGCCTCATTATATCTTCCTGAAAAGAGCCACCATACCTACCTATCATGGCATTTCCATAGCCATTCCGAGATATATTGCCATGCAACTTTCATCATCATCATCTACATGACTTGAGCATTCATTGTCATATTGCTTTGCATGATAGTAAGATAGTGATACGTCCATTTTGCATCATGCTTTTATATCGATATTTATTGCATTATGGGTTGTTATTTCACGTTATGTCACAATACTTATGGATATTCTCTCTTATTTTACAAGGTTTACCATGAAGAGGGGGAATGCCGGCAGCTGGAATTCTGGCTGGAAAAGGAGCAAATATTGGAGACCTATTCTGCGCAACTCCAAAAGTCCTGAAACTCCACGGAATATCTTAAAATAAATAAAGAAAAATCGTCGCCATAGATGAAGGCCAGCGGGCCCACACCTTGCTCACGAGGGTGGGGGGCGCGCCCCCTACCTCGTGGGCCCCCTGGTGGCTCTCCGACGCCCATCTTCTCCTATATGAAGTCTTTCGATGAGAAAAAAATAAGAAGAAACCTTTCGGGACGAGACTCCGCCGCCACGAGGCGGAACCTTGGCGGAACCAATCTAGGGCTCCGGCAGAGCTGTTCTGCCGGGGACACTTCCCTCCGGGAGGGGGAAATCATCACCATCGTCATCACCAACGCTCCTCTCATCGGGAGAGGGCAATCTCCATCAACATCTTCACCAGCACCATCTCATCTCCAAACCCTAGTTCATCTATTGTATCCAATTCTTGTCTCCAAGTCCGGGGTTGGTGCTAGTAGGTTGCTAGTAGTGTTCATTACTCCTTGTAGTTGATGCTAGTTGGTTTAATTGGTGGAAGATCATATGTTCAGATCCTTTATGCACATTATATCCCCTCTTATTATGAACATGAATATGCTTTGTGAGTAGTTACGTTTGTTCCTGAGGACAAGGGAGAAGTCTTGATATTAGTAGTCATGTGAATTTGGTATTCGTTCGATATTTTGATAAGACGTATGTTGTCTACCCTCTAGTGGTGTTATGTGAACGTCGACTACATAACACTTCAACATTATTTGGGCCTAGAGGAAGGCAACTGGAAGTAATAAGTAGATGATGGGTTGCTAGAGTGACGGAAGCTTAAACCCTAGTTTACGCGTTGCTTCGTAAGGGGCTGATTTGGATCCATATGTTTCATGCTATGGTTAGGTTTACCTTAATACTTTTGTTGTAGTTGCGGATGCTTGCAATAGAGGTTAATCATAAGTGGGATGCTCGTTCAAGTAAGAACAGTGCCCAAGCACCGGTCCACCCACATATGAAATTATCAAAGTACCGAACACGAATCATATGAGCGTGATGAAAACTAGCTTGACGATATTCCCATGTGTCCTCGGGAGCACTTTTCCTATTATAAGAGTTTGTCCATGCTTGTCCTTTGCTACAAAAAGGATTGGGCCACCTTGCTGCACTTTATTTACTTTTGTTACTTGCTGCTCGTTACAATTTATCTTATCACAAAACTATATGTTATCACTTATGTCAGTACTTGCAGAGAATACCTTGCTGAAAACCGCTTATCATTTCCTTCTGCCCCTCGTTGAGTTCGACACTCTTACTTATCGAAAGGACTACGATAGATCCCCTATACTTGTGGGTCATCAAGACTCTTTTTTGGTGCCTTTGCCGGGGAAGCGTAGCGCCTTTGGTAAGTGGAATTTGGTAAGGAAAAATTTATATAGTGTGCTGAAATTTTCTGTCACTTGTTACTATGGAAAGTGAATCTCTGAGGGGCTTATTCAGGGTATCTTCACCCCGTCCAGTAGAGCAAAGAGTTGCTCCTCAACCTACTGAACCTATTGAAAATGAAACTCCTTTTGAATTTCCTTCGGGTAATATGGCAAAACTGCTGGCTAATACTTTTACAGGAGATGGAACAAAGCATCCTGACGAGCATCTACGCTATTTGGATGATATCTATGGATTATTTAAGCTTGCAGGTATACCCGATGATGTTGTTAAGAAGAAGGCTTTCCCTTTATCTTTGGAGGGAGACACATCGACATGGTATAGGCTATGTGATAATACGAGATCATGGAACTATAAAAGAGTGAAATTGGAATTTCATCAAAAGTATTACCCTATGCATCTTGTTCATCGTGATCGCAATTATATATATAATTTTTGGCCTCGCGAAGGAGAAAGCATCGCTCAATCTTGGGGGACGCTTAAATCAATGTTATATTCATGCCCCAATCATGAGCTTCCAAGAGAAATAATTATGCAAAGTTTTTATGCTCGGCTTTCTCATAATAATCAAACCATGCTCGATACTTCTTGTGCTGGGTCTTTTATGATGAAGACTATTGAATTCATATGGAATTTACTGGATAGAATTAAACGCAACTCTAAAGATTGGGACCTTGACGAAGGTAAGGAGTTAGGTATGACACCTAAGTTTGATTGTGTTAAATCTTTTATGGATACCGATATTTTTCGTAAGTTTAGCACTAAATATGGACTTGACTCTGAGATAGTAGCTTCTTTCTGTGAATCTTTTGCTACTTATGTTGATCTCCCCAAGGAGAAGTGGTTTAAATATCATCCTCCCATAGAAGTAAAAGTAGCTGCACCTATTAAAGTTGAAGAAGAGACTATCACTTATAATTATCCTATTGTTCCCACCTCTTATGTTGAGAAACCACCTTTCCCTGCTAGAGTAAAGGATCATGATAAAGCTTCAACTGTTGTTCGTAAAAGCAATACTAGAATGTATACACCTCCTGAGCAAGTCAAAGTAGAACCTAATATTGCTATTGTTAAAGATCTCTTGTCCGATAATATTGATGGGCATGTCATTGAATTCTCTAGTGAAGCTGCTAGAATTGCTAAACCCTGCAATAGAGATAAACATAGACCCGTGGTAGGCGTGCCTGTTATTTCTATTAAAATAGGAGATCATTGTTATCATGGCTTATGTGATATGGGTTATAGTGCTAGTGTTATACCCATTGACTTATATAAAGAAATTATGCATGATATCGCACCTGCTGAGTTAGAAGATATTGATGTTACAATTAAACTTGCCAATAGAGATACTATATCTGCAATGGGAATTGTTAGAGATGTTGAAGTTTTGTGTGGGAAAACCAAATATCCCGCTGATTTTCTTGTTCTTGGTTCTCCACAAGATAGCTTTTGTCCCATTATATTTGGTAGACCCTTCTTGAATACTGTTAATGCTAAGATAGACTGCGAAAAGAATGTTGTTACTATTGGCTCAGATGATATGGTTCATGAGTTTAATTTCTCTAAATTTAGTAAACAACATCGCGAGGAAGAATTGCCCAGTAAGGATGAAATTATTGGTCTTGCTTCTATTGTTGTACCTCCTAGTGATCCTTAAGAACACTATTTGCTAGACCATGAAAATGAGATGTTCATGAATGAAAGAAGGGAAATAGATGAAGTATCCTTTAAACAGGAACCTATTCTGAAACACAATTTGCCTGTTGAAATCCTAGGGGATCCTCCTCCACCTAAGGGTGATCCCGTGTTTGAGCTCAAACCGTTGCCTGATAATATTAAATATGCTTATCTTGATGAAAAGAAAATATATCCTGTTATTATTAGTGCTAACCTTTCAGAGCATGAAGAAGAAAGATTACTGAAAACTCTGAAGAAGTACCATGCCGCTATTGGATATACTCTTGATGATCTTAAGGGCATTATTCCCACTCTATGTCAACATAAAATAAATTTCTAAGCGGATGCCAAACCAGTTTGGGATCCTCAACGACGTTTGAATCCTAAAATGAAAGAAGTGGCAAGAAAAGAAATACTCAAGCTTCTCAAGGCAGGTATTATTTATCCCGTTGCTGATAGTTAGTGGGTAAGTCCTGTCCATTGTGTCCCTAAGAAGGGAGGTATTACTGTTGTCCCTAATGATAAAGATGAATTGATCCCACAAAGAATTATCACAGGTTATAGGATGGTAATTGATTTCCGCAAATTAAATAAAGCTACTAAGAAAGATCATTACCCCTTACCTTTTATTGATCAAATGCTAGAAACATTATGCAAACATACACATTATTGCTATTCTGGTTTCTCTCAATACCTGTGTCGGCTAAAGATCAATCAAATACTACTTTTACATGCCCTTTTGGTACTTTTGCTTATAATCGTATGCCTTTTGGTTTATGTAATGCACCTGCTACCTTTCAAAGATGCATGATGGCTATATTCTCTGATCTTTATGAGGTTTTTATGGACGACTTTTCCGTCTATGGTTCCTCTTTTGATGATTGCTTGAGCAATCTTGATCGAGTTTTGCAGAGATGTGAAGAAACTAATCTTGTCTTGAATTGGGAGAAGTGCCACTTTATGGTTAATGAAGGTATTGTCTTGGGGCACAAAGTTTCTGAAAGAGGTATTGAAGTTGATAAAGCCAAGGTTGATGCTATTGAAAAGATGCCATGTCCCAAGGACATCAAAGGTATAAGAAGTTTCCTTGGTCACGCTGGATTTTATAGGAGGTTCATTAAGGACTTCTCAAAAATCTCTCGTCCTCTGACTAATTTATTACAAAAAGATGTCCCATTTGCCTTTGATGATGATTGTGTAGAAGCATTTGAAATACTTAAGAAAGCATTAGTCTCTGCACCTATTGTTCAACCACCTGATTGGAATTTACCCTTTGAAATTATGTGTGATGCTAGTGATTATGCTGTAGGTGTTGTTCTAGGGCAAAGAGTTGATAAGAAATTAAATGTTATCCATTATGCTAGTAAGACTCTAGACAATGCTCAAAGAAATTATGCTACTACTGAAAAGGAACTCTTAGCAGTTGTGTTTGCCTGTGATAAATTCAGACCCTATATTGTGGATTCTAGAGTAACTATTCACACAGATCATGCTGCTATTAAATATCTTATGGAAAAGAAAGATGCTAAACCTAGACTTATTAGATGGGTTCTCTTGCTGCAAGAATTTGATTTGCATATTGTTGATAGAAAAGGAGCTGAGAACCCAGTTGCAGACAACTTATCTAGGTTAGAGAATGTTCTTGGTGACCCACTACCTATTGATGATAGCTTTCCTGATGAACAATTAAATGTCATAAGCACTTCTCGTAGCACTCCATGGTATGCTGATTATGCCAATTATATTGTTGATAAATTTATACCACCTAGCTTCACATACCAACAAAAGAAAAAGTTCTTTTATGATTTGAGACATTACTTTTGGGATGATCCACATCTTTATAAAGAAGGAGTAGATGGTGTTATTAGACGTTGTGTACCTAAGCATGAAGAGGAACAGATCCTATGCAAGTGCACTCCGAAGCTTATGGAGGACACCACGCTGGAGATAGAACTGCACATAAGGTATTGCAATCTGGTTTTTATTGGTCCACTCTCTTCAAGGATGCCCGTAAGTTTGTTTTGTCTTGTGATGAATGTCAAATAATTGGTAATATTAGTAGAAGTCAAGAAATGCCTATGAATTATTCACTTGTTATTGAACCATTTGATGTTTGGGGCTTTGATTATATGGGACCTTTTCCTGCCTCTAATGGATATACACATATTTTAGTTCCTGTTGATTACATTACTAAGTGGGTAGAAGCTATTCCAACTAGTAGTGCTGATCATAACACTTCTATTAAAATGCTTAAGGAAGTCATTTTTCCGAGGTTTGGAGTCCCTAGATACTTAATGACTGATGGTGGTTCACACTTTATTCATGGTGCTTTCTGTAAGATGTTTGCTAAATACGATGTTGATCATAGAATTGCATCTCCTTATCACCCGCAGTCTAGTGGTTAGGTAGAATTGAGCAATAGAGAGCTCAAATTAATTTTGCAAAAGACTGTCAATAGGTCTAGTAAAAATGCGTTATGGGCCTATAGAACTGCATATAAGAATCCTATGGGTATGTCTCCGTATAAAATGGTTTATGGAAAAGCATGTCACTTACCTCTCGAATTAGAACATAAGGCATATTGGGCTATTAAAGAGCTCAATTATGACTTCAAACTTGCCGCTGAGAAGAGGTTGTTTGATATTAGCTCACTTGATGAATGGAGAACCCAAGCTTATGAAAATGCCAAGCTGTTTAAAGAAAAAGTTAAAAGGTGGCATGATAAAAGGATACAAAAGCGTGAGTTTAATGTAGGTGACTATGTATTGCTATACAACTCTAGTTTAAGATTTTTTGCAGGAAAACTTCTATCCAAATGGGAAGGTCCTTACATTATCGAGGAGGTCTATCGTTCTGGTGCCATAAAAATCAACAACTTCCCAGGCACAAATCCAAAGGTGGTAAACGGTCAAAGAATCAAACATTATATCTCAGGTAATCCCATAAATGTTGAAACCAATATTATTGAAACCGTAACCCCGGAGGAATACATAAGGGACACTTTCCAGAATGTTCCAGACTCCGAAAAGGAATAGGTATGTGGTTCGGTAAGTAAACCGACCCAAAAACAATTTTTAAAGCAATATTTCTCTGTTTTGGAATATTTAGAAAAATAGAAAAATAAGTAGCAGTCCGGGGAATACACGAGGCCTCCACGAGGGTGGAGGGCGCGCCCTACCCCCTGGCCGCGCACCCCTACCTCGTGAGCACCTCGTGTGCCCTCCGGACTCCGTTTTCTTGCACGATACGTATTTTGGTTGGTAAAAATTCATTATATATTCTCCCGAAGGTTTTGACGACCGTATCACGGAAATATACTCTGTTTTCGTTTCGAACTGTTTCCGTTGCAGATTTGAGGATTCCGGAGACTCGATCATCCTTCTATGAGGGTGAGGCTATGCCATGGAAGGTGGACGACAAGCTTCCATCATCAACAACACCTCCACCGCCAACAACAAAGAAGGAGATATAATCACATGGGTATGGGCACTCCCCTTGGCAACTGCCAAGCTTGGGGGAGGTGCCCCGGTATCGTATCACCATCACAACTCCTATCTTTACCGTTTTTCTTAGTTCGATCCTATTAGTAGTATCTTGATTTAGTAGAATAAAGTCATGGCACGATCTAGTTTTGAGTTTTGCTTTATGATCCCTCTATGCAATCGGGTCCATGAGCTATATAATAAAGATTAGTTTTGAGTCAAGGGCTTGATTATTTTGCCATGATCTTGGGTGATTAGAAGAAAAAGAATAAAAAGAATCAAGAGTTCATATTGATCTTATTGAGAGTAATGACTTCACATAAAAAGAGTATGATGATTAAAAGTTGTTGGGAGTTGGCAAATATAGCTTTGGTCATGGTTGCAATTAATAGGAAGTAATAAGGAGAGAGAGGTTTCAAATATAAATATATTATCATTGACATCTTTTATGATTGGGAGCACTCATTAAAATATGACATGCTAAATAGTTGATATTGGACAAGGAAGACAACATAATGAGTTATGTTTTCTTACATCTGAGATAAAGTATGTTGTCATGGTTCCTCTAACATGTGGAGCTTGCCTTTGCCCCTCATGCTAGCCAAATTCTCAGAACCAAGTAGAGATACAACGTGTGCTTCCAAATACCCTTAAACCAGTTTAGCCATGAGAGTCCACCATATCTACCTATGGATTGAGTAATATCCTTCAAGTAAGTTGTCATCGATGCAAGCAATAAAAATTGTTCTCTAAATATGCATGACTTATTAGTGCAGAGAAATAAGCTTTGTACGAACTTGTTGTGGACGCAATAAAAGCGACGGACTGCATAATAAAGGTTCACATGCAAGGGGCAATATAAAGTGACGTTCTTTTGCATTAAGATTTTGTGCATCAACCCTAAACGCGCATGACAACCTCTGCTTCCCTCTGCGAAGGGCCTATCTTTTATAATTTTCCTGTACCTTATGCAAGAGTCACAGTGATCTTCACCCTTCCTTCTTTTTATTTTATCCTTTGGCAAGCTCAGCATGTTGGAAAGAACATGATATATATATATATATATATATATATATATATATATATATATATATATATATAATTGGATGTGGGGGAGCGTGAATTATTATTGTTGACACTACCCTTGAGGTAAAAGGTTGTGGGGCAAAAACTATAAGCCCCTATCTTCCTCTGTGTCCGATTAAAACTCCGTAACCACATGTATCGCGTGAGTGTTAGCAATTATGAAGGACTAAGTGATAGTTGAGTATGTGGGCTTGCTTTTAAGATCTGACATAGACTCTTTCCGATGTTATGATAAATTGCAATTGCTTCAATGAGTGAGCGTATAATTTGTTGGAGCTCAATAAGGTTTATGATTCATACTTTGGCTTTGTGAAAAGATCATTACTTGAACATAAGTAATCATATGACAAATCTATATATGTTGCTGTTATGAAAATAATCATGATGCCTCCATGTCCGTATTTTATTTTTGTCGACGCCTCTACTTCTAAACATGATGACATATTTATTGTTATCGGCTTTTCGCTTGAGGACAAGCGAGGTCTAAGCTTGGGGGAGTTGATACGTCCATTTTGCATCATGCTTTTATATCGATATTTATTGCATTATGGGCTGTTATTTCACGTTATGTCACAATACTTATGGTTATTTTCTCTTATTTTACAAGGTTTACCATGAAGAGGGGTGTCGGTGTACTAGAGTAGGGGTACCCTAGTATCCCGAACTTGTGCACGGGCAGTCGCAGCACCCCGCGGCAAGGCTTGCCGGGTGACCGCCAAGGTCCTCCGTGGTTCCTTTGGGGCCATTCAAGAACAAAGTATTCAAGCCAATGAGACAAGGCCCTGGCAAGAGGAGCTTGCCGGGAAGGCAAACCGAGGCATCTCAAGGAACTTGCCGCGACGCGCCACGCGTCCCGGCGAGGCCCGGTGAGCGACAAGCTTCCAGACGCGACAAGACAACGACCGCGGCAAGGCGCTTGCCGCGGCAAGCTACCACTCTGTACCCGCGCTCTAGCACATCCACCAACGTGTCGCCCTGAGACCTTTCCAGGCGCGCGTGGAAAGAGGCTGTGCAGCCAGTGGTGCGCGGTGGCAAGCGGCGCTGACAAGATTGCCATCGTGGCAAGCGGTGGCGTCCCTGGCGGTCCCTTTTTGCACTGTTTGGGTGACGCAGACGGGCATTTAATGCCTTTGTCCCCTGCCGTCAGGGTTAGGTATGATACACTATTCAGGTAGTTGTACCAACCGCAACACCTTTTCCATTTTTACCCTTGTCTACGTTGCCACCTGTCGGTGACCCCTTGAGCATATAAAAGGAGGCCCATGCGCAACGTAGAGGGGGGTTCGAAGGAAGAAAACACTCACGCTCGGTCTCATTAGCAGCTAGTATGTACTGTAACACTCAGCGCTCCCGAGCAAGAACTCAATACACTCAGACATGCAGCAGTAGGAGTATTATCTCTCTGGAGAGCTCCGAAGCTGGGTAAACTGCTCGTGTGCTCCGCCTCGATCCGCTCTTCGCGCGATCTCCGCCCCCCGCCGAACCGAAAGGGGCTCGGTCCGCCGGTCCCATAGGTGTTCGTGGATTGGTTTCCCCACGACAAGGGGGAATGCCGGCAACTGGAATTCTGGCTGGAAAAGGAGCAAATATTGAAGACCTATTCTGCGCAACTCCAAAAGTCCTGAAACTCCACGGAATATCTTAAAATAAATAAAGAAAAATCATCGCCAAGATTGAAGGCCAGGGGGCCCACACCCTGCTCACGAGGGTGGGGGGCACGCCCCTCCCCCCTGGGCACGCCCCCCTACCTCGTGGGCCCCCTTGTGGCTCTCCGACGCCCATCTTCACCTATATGAAGTCTTTCAATGAGAAAAAAATAAGAAGAAACCTTTCGGGATGAGACTCCGCCGCCACGAGGCGGAACCTTGGCGGAACCAATCTAGGGCTCCGGCAATGCTGTTCTGCCAGGGACACTTCCCTCCGGGAGGGGGAAATCATCACCATCGTCATCACCAACGCTCCTCTCATCAGGAGAGGGCAATCTCCATCAACATCTTCACCAGCACCATCTCATCTCCAAACCCTAGTTCATCTCTTGTATCCAATTCTTGTCTCCAAGTCCAGGATTGGTGCTAGTAGGTTGCTAGTAGTGTTGATTACTCCTTGTAGTTGATGCTAGTTGGTTTAATTGGTGGAATATCATATGTTCAGATCCTTTATGCACATTATATCCCCTATGATTGTGAAAATGAATATGCTTTGTGAGTAGTTACGTTTGTTCCTGAGGACAAGGGAGAAGTCTTGCTATTAGTAGTCATGTGAACTTGGTATTCGTTCGATATTTTGATAAGATGTATGTTGTCTAAACTCTAGTGGTCTTATGTGATCATCGACTACATAACACTTCACCATTATTTGGGCCTAGAGGAAGGCATTGGGAATTAATAAGTAGATGATGGGTTGCTAGAGTGACAGAAGCTTAAACCCTAGTTTATACGTTGCTTCGTAAGGGGCTGATTTGGATCCATATGTTTCATGCTATGGTTAGGTTTACCTTAATACTTTTGTTGTAGTTGCGGATGCTTGCAATAGAGGCTAATCATAAGTGGGATGCTTGTTCAAGTAAGAACAGCACCCAAGCACTGGTCCACCCACATATCAAATTATCAAAGTACCGAACGCGAATCATATGAGCGTGATGAAAACTAGCTTGACGATATTCCAATGTGTCCTCGG
The DNA here is from genome assembly GCA_963921465.1 of Triticum timopheevii. Taxonomy (NCBI): domain Eukaryota; kingdom Viridiplantae; phylum Streptophyta; class Magnoliopsida; order Poales; family Poaceae; genus Triticum; species Triticum timopheevii. The sequence continues at coordinate 658,262,767 of OY997264.1, forward strand.
GAGTGCTTTTCCTATTATAAGAGTTTGTCCAGGCTTGTCCTTTTCTACAAAAAGGATTCGGCCACCTTGCTGCACTTTATTTACTTTTGTTACTTGTTGCTCGTTACAATTTATCTTATCACAAAACTATCTGTTATCACTTATTTCAGTACTTGCAGAGAATACCTTGCTGAAACCGCTTATCATTTCCTTCTGCTCCTCGTTGGGTTCGACATTCTTACTTATCGAAAGGACTACGATAGATCCCCTATACTTGTGGGTCATCAGATAGCTAGCATGATGTTTTCATGGCTTGTCCTTTTTTTGATGTCATTGCTATGCTAGATCATTGCACATCCCGGTACACCGCCGGAGGCATTCATATAGAGTCATATCTTTGTTCTAGTATCGAGTTGTAATATCAAGTTGTAAGTAAATAAAAGTGTGATGATCATCATTATAGAACATTGCCCCGTAAAAAAAGAAAAAAAAAGGAAACACCAAAGAAGCATAAATAAAAAAGGGGGCCAAAGAAGCCAACCCAAAAAGAAAGAAAAGAAAGAAAGAAAAAAAGAAAAAGAAACGGGGCAATGTTACTATCCTTTTTCCACACTTATGCTTCAGAGTAGCACCATGTTCTTATATAGAGAGTCTCCTATGTTATCACTTTCATATACTAGTGGGAATTTTCATTATAGAACTTGGCTTGTATATTCCAACAATGGGCTTCCTCAAATGCCCTAGGTCTTCATGAGCAAGCAAGTTGGATGCACACCCACTTAGTTTCTTTTGTTGAGCATTCATACACTCATAGCTCTTAGTGCATCCGTTGCATGGCAATCCCTACTCCTCGCATTGACATCAATTGATGGGCATCTCCATAGCCTATTGATTAGCCGCATTAATGTGAGACTTTCTCCTTTTTTGTCTTCTCCACATAACCTCCATCATTATATTCTATTCCACCTATAGTGCTATATCCATGGCTTGCGCTGATGTATTGCGTGAGGGTCGAAAAAGCTGAAGCGCGTTAAAAAGTATGAACCAATTGCTCGGCTTGTCATCGGGGTTGTGCATGATGGAAGCATTTTGTGTGACGAAAATGAAGCATGGCCAAACTATATGATTTTGTAGGGATCAGCTTGCTTTGGCCTTGTTGTTTTGAAAAGACATGATTGCTTTATTGGTACGCTCGAAGTATTATTGTTTTTATGTCAAATGATAGACTATTGCCTTGAATCACTCGCATCTTAATATTCATGCCATGATTAGACATATGATCAAGATTATGCTAGGTAGCATTCCACATCAAAAATTATCTTTTTTATCATTTACCTACTCGAGGACGAGCAGGAATTAAGCTTGGGGATGCTGATACATCTCCGTTGTATCTATAATTTTTGATTGTTCCATGCCAATATTATTCAACTTTCATATACTTTTGGCAACTTTTTATACTATTTTTTGGGACTAACATATTGATCCAGTGCCCAGTGCCAGTTCCTGTGTGTAGCATGTTTTATGTTTCGCAGAAACACCCATATCAAACGGAGTCCAAACGGGATAAAAACGGATCGAGAATTATTTTGGAATATTTGTGATTTTTGGGAGGAATAATCAACGTGAGATGATGCCCGAGGTGGCCACGAGATAGGGGCCCATGCCCACTTAAAGTGGGCGCGCCCCCCACCCTCGTGGGCCACCCATGAGGCGGTTGATGCCCTCCTTTGGCTGCAAGAACGCTATTTTTTGGAAAACGATCTCGGTGAAGGTTTTAATCCAATCGGAGTTAAGGATCTCCAGATATAAAGGAAACGGTGCCAGGGCAGAATCACAGGACTCAGAAACAGAGAGATAGTTCCAATCTCGGACGGGCTCTCTCCCCTCCCACGCCATGGGAGCCAAGGAACAGAGGGGAAACCCTTCTCCCATCTACGGAGGAGGTCAAGGAAGGAGAATAAGAAGGGGGGCTCTCTCCCCCTTGCTTCCGGTGGCGCCGGAGCGCTGCCGAGGGCCATCACTACTAGGGAAAAGCCTATACACAGAATCTTACCAGTAGCGCTCCTCAAAATACGACGCCATAGCTATTTAGCAGCAGCGCGTGATAGCAAAACGCGCTGCTGAAAGGAAAATTGCAGTAGCGCGTCCACCACAAACCGTGCTACTGCTCTAATTGCCATGACCTCCCCCCCCCACCCGCTAGTTATAGCAGTAGCGCCCTATAGTGAACCACGCTACTGCTATGGAAGTTAGCAGCAGCGCGCTTCGAAGAAAACCGCTACTGCTAAGATCAGCCCACAAGTTTAGTCCCACCTCGCTCCGTGAACAGGGTGTTTACCACCTTAAATATGTTATTTCTGAAACTATCACAACCAGTTGGTCTTCACTGAACTCTATGTGTAAAATTTGTGGCCGCAATATGAGTCCTCTCCGGTTCCTACCGGAGAGGACTCATATTGACAATTCAGATTTTACACAAAAAGATCACTGAACTCTATCCCCACGCACACGACCGACCCTCTCTCTCACTCACACTCTCACTCTCGCTCGCGTGCCGATAACCGTCGTCGTGCGTCGCCGCCGCCGCCGCCTTCATCCGTCCACCGCCGAGGTACTCCCCTCCTTTGGTCCCTCCTCCCTCCTCCTCGCACATCCTCCCTCCGCCTGCGGCCGCCCCTCCCTCCTCCGCCGCCACCCTCCTCCCTCTGCCTACAGCCGCCCCTCCTCCCTCCTCCACCGGCAGCCCTCCTCCCACCGCCCTCGACCTCACCGCCGCCACCCGAGCCCACCCAGCACCGCCGCCTCCCGATCCTGATCCGGCCCTCGCCGCCCCTAGCTACCTCTCCGTCGCCCCCCACCCCCTGCCACTAGTTAGTACTAGATTTAGTAGTAGTAGATGTTAATTTAGGGTTCATAGCTAGTACTAGATGTTGCTTAGTTAGTACTAGATTTTTAGTAGTAGTAGATGTTAATTACTAGTAGTGATGGTACTAGTTAACTAGGGCAGTATGATTAATAGTAGTTGTAGTTGAACTACTGTAGTTGTAGTTGAACTACTTTAGTAAGTAAATTAATAAACTAGTTGAACTACTATAATTAATAGAACTAATGTATTTTTAGTAAGATAATTAATATAACTAGTTGAACTACTCTATTTTTAGAAAGAACTAGTTTTTTTCTATTTATAGTAAGTTTATATTTAGTAAGAACTAGTTGAATTAATAAAACTAGTTGAACATGTCATATTTGTTGTTATTTTTTAGTTTAAGCAATTATTCGGGATGTATTAGTGATAACTTATACGGTTTGAGTTGACCACCGTCGTCCCCCTCACCGACCCCCTCCGACATCCCCGCCGTCGTCCCAGCCACCGACCCCCTCCGACATCGAGGTGAGACTAGCCAAATATCCTTGTATATCTTGTGTTGTTGCTCAAACACTAGTGTGGAACCGGGCAATAGCACCGGCTCGTAAGGCCCTTTAGTGCCGGTTACATAACCGGCACTAAATTGTGGTCACTAAAGGGCCCCCCCCTTTAGTACCGGTTCAGCACGAACCGGTGCTAAAGGGCAACCACGTGGCACGATCCAGCTCTGGGGGCCTGGAGCCCTTTAGTACCGGTTGGTAACACCAACCGGTACTATAAGGTTTGGTGGGTTTTTAGTTTTATGATTTCTTTTTCATTTAATATTGTGTTTCCATTTTAATTCTTTTTCGTTTGCTGGTATTTTACGATACTACACATTGTACACGTTATGCATCATACATCATGCATGCTTTGTTTATCAACGTTGCTGCTATGTTCATTGCACCCATGGATATAACATGCTCCTACATGCTTTGCATCATTACATCATCATATATATATAATAACAAGTCCTACTAATCATGCATCATCATACAACTTCTACTCGTTATTAATAATAAGTCATACGATCATCATCCTCATATATAGTCATCAAACCCAACCCAACATAATTGTTCTTAGCACATGATCATCAGTATCAGGTAGGACCTAAACACCCTTAAGGTTAAATAGCATAAAACAATATAGACCCTGACTCTCCATTATGAAGAATGGCGATCATCATGTCTCCAATTCTTGCCTTTCGCTGCTTATTGCTTCCAAGAAGCTCCTTACGACTGTCCATACATTTTTTCCATTCTTTGATTGTTATGTCTCCACTTCTTTTAGAAACCTGGTATGGATAGTTGAGATTCGTAGGACGACCTGGTCGTATGTTCAAAACATGAAGGCTACCACGCGTATACATCAGATGAGGCACACAATCATTCGGGATTATCTGTTGAAAAACATAGTAATAACTTCGTAGTTAGCAATGATGTACTAGTTTTAGAAGTGTGCAAAAAGATGCATGGATGTACTAGTGGCACGTATTGACCATAATGTTGAGGAGTTTGATTGTAGATATTGTAATTCTCAAGATCAGTACAAAATCCGACCAGATGATTTTTCTCCTGATAAGTTAATTCGGAGCCTTCGGTGTAGTACATTCTGTCTACCATCTTCCGCACATTCTTTGAAGAATGAAAATAAGCTGTCAATGGAGATAAGTTGTCAACATTATATTTTGAAATAAACAATATAAATTACTTAATAACTATGTTCAGCTCACACGAGGGAAGAACTGGAGGTGTATCCACAAAGACGCAAATCGAAGGTGTCTCTTTCTCGATTGTAGGATCACCAAGATCCATGGTGATAAGCATACCCTCATCAAGACTATACATCTTGCAAAATGCATCCCAATTTTTGCAACCAAAATGGGTTACACTCTGAGCATTGTACAGCTTTACTTGAAAATCCACACCATGTTCGGTACTTAGGATAATTTTTTTGGTTTCGAAATTTTCATGGTCTTCAAAACCCATCCTCTCCAAGACATAGCGTCTTGCAAAGCATGGGATAAGCTAGTCGAATTGGAAAAGATGAAAAATACACGTTAAAATAGTTGAAGTCATGCTTAATTACGAAAAAAACTGTTGTCGTCGTTGCGTACCGTATGAACATCGCAGGTCTCCTCGAGCTTAATGCTGAAGCGCCGATCTTCGTCCATCTCAATGAACCTATCGCATATACCTCGGTCGTTGTGGCACTAGTCGCACTCCCCCGGGCGGTTTTCGTCGTCCGATGAGTACGACATTTCTGGCCTACGTTCATAATTTAGTTTTATTAATTAAGTCAACTATCTAGTTCAACTACTAAGCACTTACTATAAATAAATAAGTAGTACTTACTAAAAACAAACTACTTATATATATAGTAAAATAAATTAGTTTATTAAATCAACTAGCTAGTTCAACTATATATAAACTACTTCTTCTTTTTTTCCTTTTTCTAAATACTATGAACAAGAAAATCATTAAAATTCTATGAACAAAATTAATTACACAATCTAAGTATCACCAAAAAAAATCTATTAACAATAATATCACCAAACATGCATATTAAATAATAATATCACCAAAAAAATCTATTAACAGAAAAAAATATATTAACAGAAAAATCTATTAATTCAACTAGTTCAACTAAGCATTTACTAAAAATAAACTAGTTATATTAATTCAACTAGTTCAACTAATTAAGCATTTACTAAAAATAAACTAGTTCTATATATTAATTCAACAAGTTCAACTAAGCATCTTCTGAAAATAAACTAGTTCTATATATTAATTCAACTAGCTCAACTAAGCATTATATTTACTAAAAATAAACAAGTTATTATATTAATTCAACTAGTTCAACTAAGCATTTACTAAAAACAAACTAGTTATATATATTAATTCAACTAGTTCAACTAAGCATTTACTAAAAATAAACTAGTTATATATATTAATTCAATTAGTTCAACTAAGCATTTACTAAAAATAAACTAGTTCGTTCTATATATTAATTTACTAGTTCAAACTAAACATTAACATATTTCTAATTCATCGATGATAACATTTCTAACATTCTAAAAATAAACTAGATAGTTCTAATTCATCTAAACATTATATAGAAAACAGAAAATAAGTAAAAAAATATGTGTGTGTGTGTGTGTGTGTGTGTTTGTGTACGTGTCTGTGAGTATGTGTGTGTGTATGCGTGTGTGTGTGTGTATGCGTGTGTGTGTGTGTGTCTGTGTGTGTAGTGTGTGTGTGTGTGTGCATGTGTGTGTATGTGTGTATGCTTCTGTACGTATATATACACGGAGTGGGCCGCCGGGCGCGTACGGGTGGCGCGGGGCAGTGACGACGGGCGGCGGGGGCCAGCGACGGCGACGAGACGGGCGGCGGCGGCCGGGGACAGCGACGAGACGGGCTGGCGGCGGCGATATGGCCGAGAAGTACGGGCGGCGGGCCGTGGGCGCGCGGCGACGACGACGGGCGGCGGGGGCGGCGACGACGACGTGCGGCGGGGGCGCGCGGCGACGATGACGACGGGCGGCGGGGGCGGCGAGGGAGACGGCACGGCGGCACGGCGGGGGCGGCGTTGTCGAGATCGAGACTCTCTCGTGCGAGAAGTGGAACGAACTGGCGACGATAACTGAATTTTCGTACGGGCCATATATATAGGGGGAGCCTTTAGTACCGGTTGGAGCCACCAACCGGTACTAAAGGCCAATTTTGGCCAGCCCAAGCGGCGGGAAACAAGGGCCTTTAGTACCGGTTGCTGGCTCCAACCGGTAGTAAAGGCCCCCCCTTTAGTACCGGTTGGAGCCACCAACCGGTACTAATGGACGTGCGCTGCCACCCGCGGTGCGCTATGTTTAGTCCCACCTCGCCGAGCGAAGGGCAGCCGCACTGGTTTATAAACCCAGCCGCGTCTGCCCTTTCGAACTCCTCTATATAGCAGGCTTCTGGGCCTAACTAGGGCGCGCTGCCCTGTGACCCTGCTGGCCCTTGTGGGCCTGCATTTGCACACCCTAGGTCTGGCAGGCCCACCGGGCAGCGCCCCAACATTTTTTTTAATTTTTTTTCTTTTCTGCATTATTTATTTTCTTCTATTTATTTTTGAGTAATTTTTTATATAGTTATTAATTTTCTGCTTTATTTTTTTCTTCTATTTGTTTCCGAGTAGTTTTTTGCCATATTTAGTTTCTTTGTGAATATTTTTGCTTTATATAATTTTTTTCTTTGTAACAGATGAGTTTAATTTCGTCAGAAACCTGAATACTTCGAAAGAGATTGTCCAGTTTGTAAACGAAGTGCATCTAGTTTTTGCCGTAACCCTCTCTACTTTTTTGAACAATCTATATGGGTGAAATGATGACACCATGCCAAGTTTCAACTTTTTCAGAGTTCATTTGTAGTGCTTTCCAATTTCCAGGTCATTTAGTTCTCAAAACAAATCATTGAATGCATGAAAAATAGCAAATGAAGGCAGAAATGGTTGAAAGTTGATGGCGTCGCTTTGAATGGTGCATACTGAACACACAAAAAGTCTGGAGTTGTAATAAGTTTAAAAAATGAAATGCCTTTGTAACAGATGAGTTTAATTTCGTCAGAAACCTGAATACTTCGAAAGAGATTGTCCAGTTTGTAAACGTAGTGCATCCAGTTTTTGTCGTAACCCTCTCTACTTTTTTGAACAATCTATGTGGGTGAAATGATGATACCATGCCAAGTTTCAACTTTTTCAGAGTTCATTTGTAGTGCTTTTCAATTTCCAGGTCATTTAGTTCTCAAAACAAATCATTGAATGCATGAAAAATAGCAAATGAAGGCAGAAATGGTTGAAAGTTGATGGCGTCGCTTTGAATGGTGCATACTAAACGCAAAAAATATAAGAGCATTTACATCATGATCTTATATTTCTTTAGAGTCTAAACTGTCAATATGATCTTATAACATCAAAAATACTTTGATCATCAATGATCTTTGTGTGTACAATCTGAATTGTCAATATGAGTCATCAACGATTTATAAACCGATGAAGACTCATATTGCGGCCACAAATTCTACACATAGAGTTCAATGAAGACCAAGTGCTTGTGATAGTTTGAGAAATAACATATTTAAGGTATTAAAAGGCTTGTTAGGGGAGCGAGGTGTGACTAAAAACAGCTTGCCATAACCTCATTAGTACCGGTTCGTGGTACGAACTAGCACTAAATGGTGATGGTGGGGCCATAGCCTGACCGCAGGCTGACACATCCCCTTTAGTACCAGTTCGTGGCACGAACCGGTACTAAAGGTTAGCCACAAACCGGTGCTATTGATCGCCGCCACGAACCGGTGCTATTGTACACATTAGTGCCGGCTGAAATTCAAACCGGCACTATTGGGCTTCACGTTTAACCCTTTTTCTACTAGTGAAATAGGATATGTGGTTGCCCAAGTGGCCGTTCATGTTCAGTTTACATCTCCGAGTGGCCTATGTTTTGCCGGGGTGTTGATTAATTACCGTTCCGGCAAATTTTAGGCGCTCGATATGTCCTTTTTTAGCAAAGGTCATGCTGGATTTTTTCGTGAATTCTGGCATGACTTGTGCTAGAATATGTACAGGTTTAATCTTTGAATTATGAACGTAGGAAATGTCGTACTCGAACAACGATAGTCTCCCGGGGGAGTGCAGTTGGTGCCACGACGATCGAGGTATGTGCGACAGGTTCGTTGAGCTGGACGGAGATCGGCGCTTCAGCATTAAGCTCGAGGAGACCTTCGATGTTGAAATGGTAAACAACAACGACAAGTGTTTTTTTCGTAATTAAGCATGACTTCAACTATTTCAACATCTAATTTTCATATTTTACAATTCGACTAGCTTATCCCATGCCATGCAAGACGCTATGTCTTGGAGAGGAGGGGTTTTGAAGACCATGAAAATTTTGAAACAAAGAAAATACTCCTAAGGATCCATCATGATATGGATTTTGAAGTAAATCTGTGCAATGCTCAGAGCGTAACCCATTTTGGTTGCCAAAATTGGGAAGCACTTTGCAAAATGTATGGTTTTTTTGAGGGTATGATTGTCACCATGGATCTTGGTGATCCTGACATCGAGCAAGACAATATGGACATTTGGGTCCTTGTTGATACGCTTCCGATTGTACCGCTATGTGAGTTTCTCAAACATAGTTATTAACTAATATATATTGTTTATTTCAAAATAGTTGATAGCTTATTTCCATTGAGAGCTTATTTTGATTCTTCAAAGACCGTGCGGAAGATGGTAGATAAAACCCACTACACCAATGGCACTGAATTAAAGTATAAGGAGAAAAATCATCTGATCGCATTTTGTACTCTTCTTGAGAATTACAATAACTATTATCGAACTCCTCCAAATTATGGTGAATACGTGTGGCTAGTGCATGTGTTTAACCACGGTAACTTCTCTGGAGATACACTGGTAAGATTTTTTACTATTACGACATCTGTGCATCTTTTGCATACTTCTAAAAGTAGTACATCATTGCTAACTACGAAGTTATTATTATGTTTTTCAACAGAAACTCCCGATGGATTGTGTGCCTCATCTGATGTCTCTGAATGGTCGCCTCTCAGTTCTGAACATACTGCCAGGTAAATCTAGGGAGCTCACCTGTGCATATCGGATTTCTAAAACCGGTGAACACATGTTCATCAAAGAATGGAAGAAATGTATGGATATTCGCAAGGAGGTTCTTGGAAGTAACATTTAGCAAAAGGCAAGAATTGGAGACAGGCTAATCTCCATTCTCCATAATGGAGAGTCAGGGGCTATCTTGTTTTTTGCTATTTTACCTTAGAAAATGTAGTAGGTCTTAATCGAATGTAGTAGGTACAATATGTTTATTATGTGGTAATGTGTTTGAGTTGATAATGAGGAGTACTTGTGATTACGACTAGTGACCAATTTGCTATGTGATTTCATTGATGAAAACGATGATCTTGAGGAGGTGTTATATGACAATGATGTATTATGATGATAAGTTGTTAATGATATGATGATATTATTATATCATTGGGTGAAAGAACCGCAGATTAGTTTTAACTGGATGGACATCCACTTGAAACTAGTCCACGGTTCTTTCACCTCGTGATGTAATAACTCATTATGATGTAAAAACAATCTCTAAATTCCTATTGTATGAAAACTTGTGTAAAGGTGTATGAATACAAAATGAAATAAAAAAGAAATAAAATACTAAATAATAGTAGTAGCGCGGGAAAGGAGAAGCGCTACTACTAATTACCAGTAGCGTTGTTCTGAAGAAGCGCTACTACTAAGTCAATTTAGCAGTAGCATGGATCTAGGCGCGCTATTGCTAAGCTTTAGCTGTAGCGCCTTATCAGTAGCACTCCTGCTCGCGCTACTGATAGGCCTAAAACCCGCGCTGCTGCTAGGCTTTTCCCTAGTAGTGCATCATCATCACCACGATCTTCACCAACACCTCCGCCATCTTCACCAAAATCTCCATCACCTTCCCCCCTGTATCTACAGCGGTCCACTCTCCCACAACCCGCTGTACCCTCTACTTAAACATGGTGCTTTATGCTTAATATTATTTTCCAATGATGTGTTGCCATCCTATGATGTCTGAGTAGATTTTTGTTGTCCTATTGGTGGTTGATGAATTGCTATGATTGATTTAATTTGCTTGTGGTTATGTTGCTGTCCTTTGGTGCCCGTCATATGAGCGCGTGCGTGGATCACACCATAGGGTTAGTTGTAAGTTGATAGGACTACGTATTGGAGGGCTAGAGTGACAGAAGCTTCAACCTAGCATAGAAATTGATGCATACGGGATTGTGCTACGTCTTGAGCTTGCGTTGGTGTTCCCCGAAGAGGAGAGGATGATGTAGCACAGTAGCGTAAGTATTTCCCTCAGTTTTTCAGAACCGAGGTATCAATCCAGTAGGAGGCCACGCACAAGTCCCTCGTACCTGCACAAAACGACAACTACTCGCAACGAACGCGATTAGGGTTTGTCAATCCCTTCACGGTCACTTACGAGAGTGAGATCTGATTGAGATAATATTTTTGGTATTTTTGGTATAAAGATGCAAAGTGAAAAGTAAAAGGCAAAGTAAAAACAAAGCAAGTATAAAAGCGATGGAGATTGATATGATGAGAATAGACCCGGGGTCCATAGGTTTCACTAGGGGCTTCTCTCAAGAGCATAAGTATTCTACGGTGGGTGAACAAATTACTATTGATCAATTGACAAAATTGAGCATAGTTATGAGGTTATCTAGGTATGATCATGTATATAGGCATCATGTCCGAGACAAGTAGATCGAAACGATTTTGCATCTACTACTATTACTCCACTCATTGACCGCTATCCAGCATGCATCTAGAGTATTAAGTTAAAAACAGAGTAACGCCTTAAGCAAGATGACATGATGTAGAGGAATAAATTCATGCAATATGATATATACCCCATCTTGTTATCCTCGATGGCAACTATACAATACGTGCCTTGCAACCCCTTCTGTCACTGGGTAAGGACACCGCAAGATTGAACCCAAAGCCATGCACTTCTCCCATTGCAAGAACTACCAATCTAGTTGGCCAAACCAAACGGATAATTCGAAGAGACTTGCAAAGATAACTCAATCATACATAAAAGAATTCAGAGAAGATTCAAATATTATTCATAGATAAGCTGGATCATAAACCCACAATTCATCGGTCTCAACAAACACACCGCAAAAAGAAGATTACATTGAATAGATCTCCACGAGAGAGGGGGAGAACATTGTATTGAGATCCAAAAAGAGAGAACAAGCCATCTAGATACTAGCTATGGACCCGAAGGTCTGAAGTAAACTACTCACACTTCATTGGAGAGGCTATGATGTTGATGTAGAAGCCCTCCATGGTGGATGCCCCCTCCAGCGGAGCTCCGGAACAGGCCCCAAGATGGGTTCTCTTGGATACAGGAAGTTCCGGCGGTGGAATTAGGTTTTTGGCTCCTGTTCTGATCGTTTGGGGGTACATAGGTATATATAGGAGGAAGGAGTAACGTCGGTGGAGCTTCGAGGGTCCCACGAGGCAGGGGGCGCGCCCTAGGGGGGGCGCCCCCCACCCTCGTGACCGCCTCTCTGGTTCCTTGGCATAGGGTCCAAGTCCCCTGGATCATGTTCAGTGAGAAAATCACGTTTCCGAAGGTTTCATTCCGTTTGATATTCTGTTTCTTCGAAATACTGAAAAAGGCAAAAAACAACATTTCTGGGCTGGGCCTCCGGTTAATAGGTTAGTTCCAAAAGTAATATAAAAGTGGAAAAATAAAGCCCATTATATTGCAGAACAATAGATAAAGTAGCATGGAGAAATCAAAAATTATAGATATGTTGGAGACGTATCAGGCATCCCCAAGCTTAACTCCTTCTCATCCTTGAGTAGGTAAATGATAAAAAGAGAATTTTTGATACGGAGTGATACTTTGGCATAATTTCAATGTAAATCTTCATAATCATGGTATGAATATTCAGATCTGAAAGATTCAAGACAAAAGTTCATATTGACAGAAAAATAATAATACTTTAAGCATACTAACAAAGCAATTATGTCTTCTCAAAATAACATGGCCAAAGAAAGTTATCCCTACAAAATCATATAGTCTGGCTATGCTCCATCTTCCCCACACAAAGTATTTAAATCATGCACAACCCTGATGACAAGCCAAGCAATTGTTTCATACTTTAACATTTTCAAAACTTTTTCAATCTTTACGCAATACATGAGCGTGAGCCATGGATATAGCACTATATGTGGAATAGAATGGTGGTTGTGGAGAAGACAAAAAGAGGGAAGATAGTCTCACATCAACTAGGCGTATCAACGGGCTATGGAGATGACCATCAATAGATATCAATGTGAGTGAGTAGGGATTGCCATGCAACGGATGCACTAGAGCTATAAGTATATGAAAGCTCAACAAAACAAACTAAGTGGGTGTGCATCCAACTCGCTTGCCGACGAAAACCTAGGGCATTTGAGGAAGCCCATCATTGGAATATACAAGCCAAGTTATATAATGAAAAATTCCCACTAGTATATGAAAGTGAAAAAATGAGAGACTCTCTATCATGAAGATCATGGTGCTACTTTGAAGCACAAGTGTGGTAAAAGGATAGTAACATTGTCCCTTCTCTCTTTTTCTCTCATTTTTTTATTTGGGCCTTTTCTTTTTTTTATGGCCTCCTTTTTTTATTTTTTTATTTTTCGTCCGGAGTCTCATCCCGACTTTTGGGGGAATCATAGTCTCCATCATCCTTTCCTCACTTGGGACAATGCTCTACAACTTTTATTTTTCATACAACTCAACAATTACAACTCGATACTTAGAACAAAATATGACTCTATATGAATGCCACCGGCGGTGTACTGGGATATGCAATGAAACATGAGTGACATGTATGAAAGAATTATGAACGGTGGCTTTGCCAGAAATACGATGTCAACTACATGATCATGCAAGCAATATGACAATGATGGAGCGTGTCATAATAAACGGAATGGTGGAAAGTTGCATGGCAATATATCACGGAATGGCTATGGAAATGCCATGATAGGTAGGTATGGTGGCTGTTTTGAGGAAGGTATATGGTGGGTGTATGATACCGGCGAAAGGTGCGCGGTATTAGAGAGGCTAGCAATAGTGGAAGGATGGGAAAAAGTGCGTATAATCCATGGACTCAACATTTGTCATAAAGAACTCATATACTTATTGCAAAAATCTAGAAGTTATCAAAGCAAAGTATTACGCGCATGCTCCAAGGGGATAGATTGGTAGGAAAAGACCATCGCCCTTCCCCGACCGCCACTCATAAGGAAGACAATCAATAAATAAATCATGCTCCGAGTTCATCACATAACGGTTCACCATACGTGCATGCTACGGGAATCACAAACTTCAACACAATTATTCTGTAAATTCACAACTACTCAACTAGCATGTCTCTAATATCATCATCTTCATATCTCAAAAACAATTATCAAGTGTCAAACTTATCTTAGTATTCAACGCACTCAAAAGAAAGTTTCACATATCTTGAATACCAAGTATATTAACATTAAGCAAATTACCATGCTATTAACGACTCTCAAAATAATCTAAGTGAAGCATGAGAGATCAAGTTTCTTTAAAACAAATCCACCACCGTGCTCTAAAAGATCTAAGCGAAGCACTAGAGCAAAAATTATCACGCTCAAAAGATATAAGTGAAGCACTATGAGCAAAACTATCAAGCTCAAAAGATATAAGTGAAGCACATAGAGTATTCTATCAAATTCCAATTCATGTATGGCTTTCTCAAAAGGTGTGTACAGCAAGGATGATTGTGGTAAACTAATAAGCAAAGACGCAAATAATACAAGACACTCCAAGCAAAACACATATCATGTGGTGAATAAAAATATAGCTCCATGTAAATTACCGATGGAAGTGGACGAAAGAGGGGATGCCTTCCGGGGCATCCCCAAGCTTTGACTTTTTGGTGTCCTTGGATTATCTTGGGGGTGCCATGGGAATCCCCAAGCTTAGGCTCTTGCCACTCCTTGTTCCATAATCCATCAAAAGAATTAACCCAATACTTGAAAACTTCACAACACAAAACTCAATAGAAATCTCGTGAGCTCCGTGAGAGAAAGAAAAGAAAAGACTACTTTAAGGTATTGTAATGAACTCATTCTTTATTTATATTGGTGTTAAACCTACTTTATTCCAACTTCTCTATGGATCATAAAGTAGTTTACTAGCCATAGATTCATCAAAATAAGCAAACAACACACGCAAAACAGAATCTGTCAAAAACAGAAGAGTCTGTAGTAATCTGTAACTAACGTAAACTTCTGGAACTCAAATAATTCTACCAAAATTAGAAGACCTGGAAAATTTGTTTATTGATCAGCATCAATTGGAATCAATATTTTGTCATGTTCTGGTGATTTTTCACAATTCGGGCACTGAGCACAAAGTTTCTGGAAATTACAGCAAGATCGAATAACTATGATCCAAGAAGATCCAATAGGTTTAACTTGGCACAAACACTAATTAAAACATAAAACCACATCTAAACAGAGGCTAGATGGATTATTTATTCCTAAACATAAGCAAAAACAAAAAACAAAAATAAAATTGGGTTGCCTCCCAACAAGCGCTATCGTTTAACGCCCCTAGCTAGGCATTGAGATTCAATGATGCTCACAAGAAAGATAAAAACTGAGGCACAAAGAGAGCATCATAAAACATGTGACAAACACACTTATGTCTAACATACTTCCTATGCATAGGCATATTATAGGCAAACAAATTATCATAGCAAGCAAAAACTAGCATATGCAAGGAAGCGGAAAGGAACAATAGCAATCTCAACATAACTAGAGGTAATTAGTAACATGAAAATTTCTACAACCATATTTTCCTCTCTCATATTAATTACATGTAGGTTCATAAGCATTTTCAACAATATAGCTATCACAAAACATATTCTCAACACGATCCACATGTATGCAAAGTTGACACTCTTCCAGAATAGTGGGATTAATATTAACTAAAGTCATGACCTCTCCAAACCCACTTTTATCAAAAACTTCATAAGATTGAACATTATCCAAATTTGTGGGATCTAAAGTTGACACTCTTCCAAACCCACTTTCAATATTATTGCAAACACTATTATCAATCTCATATTCATCATAGGGATTAAATAAATTTTCAAGATCATAAGAAGAATCACCCCAATCATGATCATTGCAACAATTAGTAGACATAGCAAAACTAGCATCCCCAAGCTTAGGGTTTTGCATATTACTAGCACAATTGACATCAAGAGAATTTATAGTAAAATCATTGAAATCATGCTTTTCATCGAGGGAGCTATCAAACATGGGGGCAATTGCAACAATCTCATTTTTAACATAAGGAACTATAGCAAATTCGTCTTCATAAATATTGGCATCATGGCCACAAGAATAGCAAGCATCATGTTCATCAAGGAATATTTCAACCAAATCATCGGAATCACCATTATCTATAAATTCATGCATATCATTATTTTCTTCCAAAGCAACGGTCATTCTTTCAATAAATTCTTGGACATAGACATTATGAGCAAGGTTTTCATTGCAATAATTAAGTATGATGGAACTTTTAGATTTGTTGAGAGTAAAAGCATACTTTTCAATCAAAGAAGCAACTTCATGAGCACCCTTAAAAACGACAAATTCTTCAATTTGTTCGATATCATAGTAACTATAAACTCCCTTTGCATAAGAAGATAAGATTTCATTATCATTGAACTCACATAGGTAGGGAAGGTGTTTTTTAGGGTTCTTAGAGCAACAAGTAAAATCACACATTTCACAAAGATTCAAAGCATAGCATAGCAAACTATTTATAAGATACCATAAGAGCTTCCTCTTTTCAGACAAACGATGACGCACAAAATGAGCATGCACATCTAAAGATTTCCCATCAACTAGGATAGTTGGGGTTTCAGCACGAGCACATAAGGATCAAAGATGATCCAAGTAGAACACTTTAAGTGGATCCATATCAATAGATTTTCAGCAAGCGAAGATGTAAGCATATAGAAGGCACAAGGAAACACAAACAAAGATACATACGGGAAGAAGGCAAACAAAAAAGAGAGGGCGAATAAAACAGCAAGTGTGAAGTGGGGGAGAGGAAAACGAGATGCAAATGGCAAATAATGTAATGCGAGAGATAGGGATTGTGATAGGTACTTGGTATGTTGACTTTTGCGTAGACTCCCTGCCAACGGTGCCAGAAATCCTTCTTGCTACGTCTTGAGCTTGCGTTGGTTTTCCCCGAAGAGGAGAGGATGATGCAGCACAGTAGCGTAAGTATTTCCCTCAGTTTTTGAGAACCAAGGTATCAATCCAGTAGGAGGCCACACACAAGTCCCTCGTACCTGCACAAAACGATAGCTACTCGCAACCAATGCGATTAGGGGTTGTCAATCCCTTCACGGTCACTTACGAGAGTGAGATCTGATATAGATAATATTTTTGGTATAAAGATGCAAAAATGAAAAGTAAAAGGCAAAGTAAAAACAAAGCAAGTATAAAAGCGATAGAGATTGATATGATGAGAATAGACCCGGGGGCCATAGGTCTCACTAGTGGCTTCTCTCAAGAGCATAAGTATTCTACGGTGCGTGAACAAATTACTGTTGAGCAATTGACAGAATTGAGCATAGTTATGAGGTTATCTAGGTATGCTCATGTATATAGGCATCACGTCCGAGACAAGTAGATCGAAATGATTCTGCATCTACTACTATTACTCCACTCATCGACCGCTATCCAGCATGCATCTAGAGTATTAAGTTAAAAACAGAGTAACGCCTTAAGCAAGATGACATGATGTAGAAGAATAAATTCATGCAATATGATAAATACCCAATCTTGTTATCCTCGATGGCAACAATACAATACGTGCCTTGCAACCCGTTCTGTCACTAGGTAAGGACACCACAAGATTGAACCCAAAGCCATGCACTTCTCCCACTGCAAGAACTACCAATCTAGTTGGCTAAACCACACTACAAGAAATATGTTAATACATGACAGTTCTGATCTGTCATGGATTAGTGGAAAACTGTCATGGGTGCCTATCCATGACGGATTTGAAATCCGTCATGTACATCGCGTCATAATTTGATAGTGTACCTTACATGACGACTCTTGTCCGTCGTGGATCTGCCCTAGGCCCGCCCAGGCCCAATCCATTGTGAAGGAACAATCCGTCATGAAGTAACACATGCAGGATTGTTTATTCACCAATTCAAATGATGTGTCTACCTACGTGGACATCACAAAATTCCTCATGGTTGAGAACATTAACTCATTTCTTTCAGCCCAATTTTTAGCATAATGCTTTAC
Source organism: Triticum timopheevii (assembly GCA_963921465.1). Lineage (NCBI taxonomy): Eukaryota > Viridiplantae > Streptophyta > Magnoliopsida > Poales > Poaceae > Triticum > Triticum timopheevii. The sequence continues at coordinate 658,280,594 of OY997264.1, forward strand.
ACAAAGCCTAATGGCAATTTTGGTCCAAGAGAAAATATTTGTTAAGTACAACATTACAAGTTCAACCATTATACAACCTTCTCTATGTATCTACATCATAGCAGTTTATAAAATCCTCTACAAAATGATAACCTGCAATTTATATTGACAAAATATATCACACATCATGAGTACAATTCATTTTACATCAACAGATCATACAAACTATCGAGGATGTTATTTAGGCTCTTGCTGTCAGCCCTCCTGATGGCAACCATCATGTTTGATTGTGATGGCCAGCACTAAGTAGCCCACTTCCCAATCTTACCTGCATATTCACAAGAACATTAGATGATTGTATTTATGAACAGAGAGTAGAAATAATATAATTACAACAAATATAAAAATGAAATACATCTGGTCCAAAATTCTTAAATCTTATAGTGCCTAGAAATGAGAATAACAATGTATCTACTATAAAATAAGAGTAAACATGAGGTTTCTTAAAAAATTATCAAAAGCAAAGTGTGTCAAATGACAAAATAATACACACGTCACAGAACTAAGTACTATATCATTGAGGTTGTCATTCAGGTTCTTGTAGGACCACTTGAAGGCAGCTATGATTTTGTCGTCATACCTAGAATATTTCACTAACAAACATATGCATGACGTGAAGCCTCTGATCATCGAACCGGGCATCGTAAATTTCAAATGTTCGTAGGTCAACAAGTTTACAAATGGAACTCAAATATTTATGCTGCAAGTTCATCTCCAAGTGCTGCCAACAGTAGCGTAACATATTTAGGTGGTATAGACTGATCAAGCAACTTTGAAAAAATGCCAAAGGAGTGCCATGTAACAAATAATCTATGTACATGGTTACAGGAAATAGACCAGCAGCAATCTTTGAGCACATGTCTCTGTTACATGTGCAACTCTGGCATATACATACAGTTTGACATTTATTTTTCTTTCTTAATATATAGAACAGGTGGGCATGAGGTAGATAAAACTAGTTAAAATCTTAGCAGAGATACTCCAATCAGAGCTATAGGTATAACAAGAGGTGTACATATGCTTAAGCTAGATACATCCTTGATACTTATCAAATCTGTAACTCATACAAGTATATAGCATGCTCAAAAAAATTTATGTTGTTCTTGAGCTTCCAGTGTTAAAATAGCGTGGCAGATATTTCAAACTAAAATATTCAGTATTAGCTATAATGTGTCGCCTTTGCAATTTTATATTGCTGCTAACAAAAAAGCTAGGCGATGACAGCAAAGTTCATAATATGTATTTACCTCCTGTGTTTTGTCACCATGGATCGCCGTTGCAAGGAAACCTCTGTTGTATAACCAATATCTCAATGAATATGCCAGAGTTGTAAAGAAACTTCTCGTTTTGTCTCCACGAAAACCGATATTATAATGTTCAGGCTAGAAAAACCAAAAAACTAGCAAGAGAAAGTCTTAAAGAACAATAGTAAATAAACCCAATTGTTACATCAAATATGGCAGCAAATAATACCATATCGGTGAGCACGACAAGGTGCGATGAACAAAATATTTAATATTTGTTGCAACCAAATGATGGTAGTAAGTAAATTTCACGGATTTGATGCTAAACTTGTATGTAATTAGTGCAATAGTGAGAGTAGTCTAGGAGGACTGATCAACAAAATGATGATATCAGATAGAAAGTTTGCACAAATATATAACAGAGCAGCAGTGTAATAGCAGCCCTAGTTAGCAATCTTACTCTTGGTCAATCGATTGAGTGAGATTAATGAATTACTTTTATTCCACAAACAAGAAAAATCGAAGGAACCAACAAAAGCATCTCATGGGCATTTAATTATTAAATTATTAGTTGCTTAACTAACTAGCGGATCTCACAAATTCTACATTGCTAGTGCTCTCATGGTGAGAGAAGAGAAAGGAAATAGCAGACAGTACGGCCTAGTCTGGCAACACCTTTTTTCGAGAACCATAGTATTCCAAAACCTCAATATTTCAATAGATGGGCAACAAATACTCCAGCTTCTGAAAAACATAGATTTTCTCAGTTTCAATGAAACCGCCGTGTTTTGTAAGTGGCAGTTTTTCTCAGTTTTCTTTGGTTTGCACAGATTATTAAGTTGTTGCATGCATACTCAGCTACACTCATGGATCAGCTTGTGCTAATGGCTACCGTATGCATGCAGCATTGCACTGACATGTTTTCTCCTACATGCTAGGAAGGATATGTAGTAGTAGTAGAGTTATCTCTTGCAATCAATCAAAGACCAAGCTAGTTACAACATGCACTGCAAGTCGACGTCCACAACTCGTGCGTCCTTTCCGGTGCCGTATGGCTGCTCACAGATCTGTCAAAGACGTCAAAGTGATCTGGAGCGATACACCCCTGTTAGAATCACCTCTGCGTGCATGTGTTTTCAGCTAGCACTAAGTAGTCATTTGTACGTATGTACATGCGCCCCTCTAGCCGGATAGATGGATCGACTAGCTATCGATTTTATGTCACAGGTGTCGATGGATAGAGTGACAAACCCAGCAAGCGTTTCTCAGTTTTTTGAACCTCTTTTCTATATACTACAAAAATACCACAGTTTTAGAGATACCAGTACTATAAAAATCGCTTGGCTCCCAAACGCAGCCTACTGGTCTCTCATTGGCTGTAGCTTACGAGTAACAGGAAACGAACTGGCCACATTTTTCTGTGTCAGATTCAGTCCAAGAGAAAAGGATAGCCCCTGGAGAACTACGCTTGAGCAGAGTAGCAATCACTTAGAAAGAAAAGAAAAACAGAGCGAGAAGGGTCAACCTTATTGTTCTCTGCATAACCGTGGTGGTCGGGGCGGAGGACCTGGCCATCGAGCTCGTCCAGCTCGTCGGGCTGGACCGTGGTTTCCCGGTGGTCGCCTTCCATTGAACTGAAGAGGCCGAGAGGTCTTGCTGATCTGAATCGAAGCAACAAACTTTGATTGGGGATGGGATAGAAAATGAAGTAATGAAGAAGAGAGGAGACGGTGGGGGGAAGCAGGGAGGGACCTTCTGCGGGGCGTGGACGTCGTCGAGCTGCGGCCTCCCGCAGGTCACGGTCGTCGTCCTATCCTCATCCGGTGCTTGGTTCTCCAAATCTTCAGATGGCGAGGCAGCTGCGCCGCCTGGGAGAAGGAGGAGGGAGGCCCGTGTCGCAAATCCATGGCCCTGGTCATGAGGAGCAGAGGGATGCCATAGCGGCTAGGGTTGGCCGCCTGTTCCATCGGGCCAGCGGATCTCGGGCAGAGAGGTGGAGGTGGGGAGGTGGAGGTGGAGGACAGGGCCGAGGGGAGGTGAGGCGTGCTGGCGGCGGATGGAGAAAGAGATTGGGGACGGGAGTGTCTTAGGGTTAGCTTATATATGGGGAAAAGGTTTAGGGCTTTAGGCGGGCTTTAGTGGGCTTGCGGGTCTGTACTAGGCGGTTCACGATGAATTCTAAGATTGTCACCAGAAATCCGTCATGGATTAACAGGTTTCTTGTAGTGCCAAACTGATAATTCGAAGAGACTTGCAAAGATAAATCAATCATACATAAAAGAATTCAGAGAAGATTCAAATATTATTCATAGATAAGCTGGAGCATAAACCCACAATTCATCGGTCTCAATAAACACACCGCAAAAAGAAGATTATATCGAATAGATCTCCATGAGAGAGGGGGAGAACATTGTATTGAGATCCAAAAAGAGAGAAGAAGCCATCTAGCTACTAGCTATGGACCCGAAGGTCTGAAGTAAAATACTCACACTTCATCGGAGAGGCTATGGTGTTGATGTAGAAGCCCTCCATGGTGGATGCCCCCTCCGGCGGAGCTCCGGAACAGGCCCCAAGATGGGGTCTCGTGGATACAGGAAGTTGTGGCGATGGAATTAGGTTTTTGGCTCCTGTTCTGATCGTTTGGGGGTACGTAGGTATATATAGGAGGAAGGAGTACGTCGGTGCAGCTTTGAGGGGCCCACGAGGCAGGGGGGCGCGCCCTAGGGGGGGGGGGCGCACCCCCCACCATCGTGACCGCCTCTCTAGTTCCTTGGCGTAGGATCCAAGTCTCCTGGATCACGTTCGGTGAGAAAATCACGTTTCCGAAGGTTTCATTCCGTTTGGACTCCGTTTGATATTCTGTTTCTTCAAAATACTAAAAAAGGCAAAAAACAGCAATTCTAGGCCGGGCCTCCGGTTAATAGGTTACTCCCAAAAGTAATATAACAGTGGAAAATAAAGCCCATTATAGTCCAAAACAATAGATAAAGTAGCATGGAGCAATCAAAAATTATAGATACGTTGGAGATGTATCAGATTGAAGGGGGACCAATATATCTTAATGCTATGGTTGGCTTTTACCTTAATTAACGTTAGTAGTTGCGGATGCTTGCTAATAGTTCCAATCATAAGTGCATAGAATTCCAAGTCAGGGATGACATGCTAGCAGTGGCCTCTCCCACATAAAACTTGCTATCAGTCTAGTAAAGTAGTCAATTGATTAGGGACAATTCCACAACTCCTACCACCAGTTTTCCACACTCATCATATTTACTTTATTGCTTCTTTATCTAATTAGCCCCTAGTTTATATTTACGCGTTCTTTAATTTCTTGCAAAACTTTCCAACAACACGTACAAAGTACTTCTAGTTTCTTACTTGTTCTAGGTAAAGCGAACATCAAGCGTGCATAGAGTCATATCATTGGCCGATAGGACTTGAGAGAGTATTTGTTCTACCTTTAGGTCCTCGTTGGGTTCGACACTCTTACTTATCGAAAGAGGCTACAACTATCCCGTATACTTGCGGGTTATCAGGCATGCCAAAGAAAGAGTGCCAAATCCAGACGTGTTGTGATGCAAGACCTTCAAGAATGATGGTGGCTTATTCACATGGCATTGATATTGCCCTTGTTCAATTCATGGGCAGTTCTTCCATTTCCTATGCATGCCATAAAGGGCTCCGAGTAATCCTGGCCATCTTCTTGCTTTCAACAGTGCCAGAAGCCTTGCGGTGTCTTCGGCGGTTGGTTCTCTCAAGTACCTGATAACCCACAAGTATAGGGGATCAGTTGTAGCCTCTTTTGATAAGTAAGAGTGTCCATGGCCTCCATTGCGGTGCAGGGGCGAGAGCCCCTCCGAGATTGGATCTCTCTCTTTGTTTCCTTCTGCTTCTGCGTTCCCAAATTCTGTACTTTCACCATTTCATAAATTCCCGAAGATCCGTAACTCTGACTGGGCTGAAATTATAACATGATTTTTATCTGGATATTATCTTTCTTGTGGCGGAAGAAGGGAACCAACCTCCTGACGGGGTGGCCACAAGCCTCCCAGGCGCGCCCAGGGTAGGGAGTGCGCCCATAGGGCTTGTGGGCCCCTCAGGCATCGTCTCGCATGGATTCTTCTTCATAAAAATCACTTATATTCCAAAAAAAATTCGTAAGTTTTTATCGCGTTTGGACTCCATTTGATATGGATATTCTGCAAAACAAAAAACATGCAACAAATAGGAACTAGCACTGGCACTTGATTAATATGTTAGTCCTAAAAATAATATAAAAAGTTGCTAAAAGTATATGAAAGTTGTAGAATGTTGACATGAAATAATCGAAAATTATAGATACGACGGAGATGTATCAGTACTGCAGTCCAAACACCGTGACCACCGCAAATAGCAAACCTGACAATGGCATCTCTGTATGTGCTGTCAGACATCCGGAGGTACTCATCACATTAACCTGCGGCTATGCTATAGAAAAGCATCCTCACTATAGCCATGCACTTTTGGCCACCACATAATCCATTTCTTCCAAGAACATCCTTCAAGATGAAATAGTCATCATAGAACTAGGAACCATTATTGAGGCAATTGAACATATTTTTTCACATCCCAAACTAGTGGCGAAAATGATCCACGAATAGGGCATCAGTGAAAAAGTAGTAGTTCATCAACATGAAATGGCTCGTGCCCTCCTCTGATTCAACACTCATGCCCTTGATTGATCCATTGAAATTTAGAATATGTCCTCCACACATTTTGGGTCAGCCAGGACAGGCTGCATTATCATCGCTTCATCCTCATATTTGTCCTTATCCGACAAGGACGAATCAAAGAACTCGTTGTAGAGGTACTCCATGTCCGAATCCATCGTGTTTGCTCCAAAATAAGAAAAAAAATTGCCAACAATTTAGCTATATCATTTAGAAAAACATTTGCTGAGCATGGCTACCACCATGATAGGCATCAGCAGTTGTGGAGTGTACCAACGTGACGAACAAACGAGGGTTGGCAGCGACATAGGAAAAGTCGGCCTGGCACCTAGGTGGAGTAGTGGTGCTTTGGAAAGGCCTGGGAGGCCGGACAGGGTGATACACGAGTGGCATTGACCTAGGAGGACCGTAGATACAGAGCAAAGGAAGGGATAAAGTAAGAAATCAGCGGCGCTTAATGGGTTTTTCGGTGGGCTAGAGGTGCCGAGTGATGGTTCGAACGCCCGCAAACCTCCCCTCGGTTTACTGTAATTTGACAAGCTGGCGTGTCTTTGGACGTTTGCCGCTCCATGTTGGATCTGAAAACGTGCTCGACCAGGGTAGGTCAAAAACTTTGGTGTTGAAATGATGTACATTGGGGCTGCCCTAATTCAAGCTACTTTGCTTTCTTTTTTATTGTGATTGGATGTACAATGTTGGGGCTGCCATAATAAATTTTACCTTGTTAATTAGCAACATTAGGCTATGCAGAATATAAATACGAGCCTAACTATTTCTATGTCGAGATTTACATGACGGAAACATACGCTAGAGAAAATAATAAATGTTATTATTTATTTCCAATTTAGTAATTAGTGTGTATGTTTTATGCTAGAATAGCAAGAGAGAAGTGCATATTATAACCCTGAACTACCACACAAGTCTAAGATACAACTCCGAACATCAAAACTATGCCCTTTACAACCTCAAACATTCAACACGAACAAAAATCAACCCTGGCCCAGTTTTGACTCAGTTTTAACCATTGGCTGGCTAGCAGTAACCCAGTCAGCCCGTCATATCAGCGATCTACATAACCCTAGCCCCTTTCTCTCTCCTCATTCATCTCGCACGACCCAGCCACCGCCACCACCTCCTCCTTGCTCGATCCCGCGGCGTGGTCGCACCTACCAGCCAACATACGGTAAGCAGCGCCGCTGCATCCAGCCGCTCCCCTAGCCTCCTCCCATTTCCCTGTGTCGCCTCCCCCCTCTGGCCGACAACTACTACAGACACGGTCATGCTTGAACTATGTCGGTATTTCCCCAAAGAGGAAGGGATGATGCAGCACATCAACGGTAGGTTTTTCCCTCAGTGATGAGATCAAGGTTATCGAACCAGTAGGAGAACTACGCAACACCATGTAAACAGCTCCTGCACACAAATAACAAATACATGCAACCCGACGTAAGAGAGGGGTTGTCAATCCCTCACTGGTAAAAAGATAGATAAAATTGTAGTAGACTTGATAAATAGATCTCACAGGAACACGAAATAACATAAATAACTAGCAAGGTATTCTTGTATTTTTGGATTAATTGAACTGAAAATAAAAGGAAATAAAAATAGACCATGAAGGCAAATATATTAAAGAAGAGACCCGGGGGCCATAGGTTTCACTAGTGGCTTCTCTCGAGAAAAATAGCAAATGGTGGATAAATAAATTACTGTTGGGCAATTGGTAGAACTTCAAATACTCATCAAGATATCCAGGCAATTACCATTATATAGGCATCACATCCAAGATTAGTATACCAACTCCTGCCTACATCTACTACTATTACTCCAAATATCGACCGCTATCCAGCATGCATCTAGTGTATTAAGATCATGGAAAACGGGGTAATGCAATAAGAATGATGGCATGATGTAGACAAGATCTATTTATGTGGAAATAGACCCATTTTGTTATCCTTAATAGCAACGATACATATGTGTTGGTTCCCCTTCTGTCACTGGGATCAAGCACTATAAGATCAAACCCATCTCGAAGCACCTCTTACCATTACAAGACAAATAGATCAATTTGTCCAAACAAAACCCAAATATCGGAGAAGAAATACGAGGCTATAAGCAATCACATAAGAGACCATAGAAGACTCAAATAACTTTCATGGATAAAAACATAAATCTGTTCATAAACTCAACGTTCATTGGATCCCAACAAACACACTGCAAAAAGAGTTACGTCATATGGATCTCCAAGAGACCATTGTATTGAGAATCAAGAGAGAGAGATAGAGAGAGAGAGAGAGGAAGCCATCTAGCTACTAACTACGGAACCGTAGGTCTACAAAGAACTACTCACGCATCATCGGAGACTTTACAATGGACATGATGAACCTTTCCGTGATGGTATTTAGATTGGATCTAGTGGTTCTGGAACTTGCGATGGCTAGAATTGATTTTCATCGATTCTCCTAGGGTTTCTGGAATATTGGGGTATTTATAGATCGAAGAGGCGGTGCGGGAGGCCACCGAGGTGGGCATAACCCACCTGGCCCTCAGGTGTGCCCTGGTGGGTTGTGCCCCCCTCGGGGCACCCCTCTAGTACTTCTTCGGCCCATCTTCTGTCTTCTGCTCCAGAAAAAATCCACAAAAAGTTTTGCTACGTTTGGACTCCCTTTGGTATTGACTTCTTGTGATCTAAAAACAACCAGAAAAGAGCAATTGGCACTGGGCACTATGTCAATAGGTTAGTACGAAAAAATGATAGAAAATGATTATCAAATGATTGTAAAAGATCCAAGAATGATAATATAACAACATGGAACAATAAAAATTATAGATACGTTGGAGACATATCAGCATCGCCAAGCATAATTCATGCTCGTCCTCGAGTAAGTAAATGATAAAAACAGAATTTTTGATGTGGAATGCTGCCTAATATGTTCATCACATATTCTTTTCTTTGTAGGATGGACATTTGTACTTTTATATGGTTCAAAGCAATAGTCTAGTTATGGCATGAAGACATTAATACTCAAGCATATCAACAAGCAACCATGTCTTTCAAAATATCAACTCTAAAGCAAGTTATCCCGAGCCCATTATGATCAATCATTGATCCATTCATGAAACACACTCGAATACTAGTTATACCCAATGCTCAAGTATGATCATAGTGCATCTTCGTTGGTGCTTCATAAGAGAAGATGGAGACTCAAGTAAATATAAAAATTGCATAAAGTAAAAGAAGGGCGCTTCCCGGAGGGAAGTAGGGATTTGTAGAGGTGACAGAGCTCAAAGTAAAAATTGAGAGATAAAAACATTATGGGAGGCATACTTTTCCCACCAACAAAAACGACTTGGAGTTCCCAACACTTTCCATGATAAATATATCATAGGCGGTTCCCAAACAGAAAATAAAGTTTATTCCTTTTCCACCATACTTTCACTTTCCATGGCTAACCGTATCCACGGGTGCCCTCCATACCAACACTTTCCATGGAATTTATTATTTGACAACATAAAGTAAATTAATTTTTCATTTAGAGACTGGGCATCTCTTATGCCTTTGTCGTACTCTTGTGCAATGACAAGTGTATAAACACTCACCGTGAGAATAACACATCTAGCATGGAAAATATCGGCCACCCCTCACCACTTCGCGAGCGGTACAAGCACACAAAAGAGAAATTTATTTTGAAAATTAGAGATGGCACATACAAATTTGCATAGAATGGCACGGAAATACCGCATATAGGAAGGTATAGTGGACTCATATGGCAAAACTGGTTTAAAGGGTTTTGGATGCACAAGTAGTGATCATACTTAGTGAAAATGAAGGCTAGCAAAAATATTAAGAAGCTTCCAACCAAGAAACGAAAAATCTTGTAAGCGAGCATTAAGCGTAACTAACACCGAATAATGCACCACCAGTAGGATGTTATTTTCATTGCATAACTATTGACTTCCGTGCTTGCATTGGGAATCACAAACCTTAACACCAATATTCTTACTAAAGCATAATTACTCATCAACATGACTCACATATCATATCGTCATATCTCAAAACCATTACAAAGAACAAAGTTTATATTGTCCAGTGATCTTCATGAAATTTTTTATTATATCCTCCTTGGAGATCTATCACTTTGGGACTAGTTTCATGTGTTGCTTTTAATAAGCTCAAACAAATATAAGTGAAGAACATGAGCCTAATATTTCTTTCTATCAAAATATTTTATGTGAAGCAAGAGAGAATTTCTTCCAAATTTTACTTACTCCCAAATAAAGCTAAGTGAAGTATGAGAGCCTTTCTTCAAAAACAACAAAGCACACTGTGCTGAAAAATATATAAGTGAAGCACTAGAGCAATTCGAAGGCTCTAAAAATTCAAGTGAAGCATAGGAGAAAGCATAACATAGTTTTTGGCACTCTCAAAAGGGTGTGTCCAAGAAGGATTCAAGACTTAAAATAAAAAGCAAAACAAGTAAAGAATCATATCATACAAGCAAGCAAAACTCATAATATGTGACGAATAAATATATAGCTCCAAGTAGAATATTGATGGTTGTTAGAAGAAAGAGGGGATGCCACTCGGGGGAATCCCCAAGCTTAGTTGCTTGCTACGTCTTGAATATTATCTTGGGGTGCCTCAGGCATCCCCTAGCTTAGCCTTTTGCTAATCCTTGTTCCTTCATCCACCGTAATATCACCCAAAACATGAAAACTTCAATCACACAAAACATAGAAAAACCTTCGTGAGATCCGTTAGTATAAGAAAGCAAACCACTACTGTAAGTACTATTGCAAACCCATTTATACTTTATTTTTGCATTATATCTACTGTATTCCAACTTTTATATGGAAAAAACTCTTCAAAGAAAACCATAGAATCATCAAAACAAGCACACAACGCAAATAAAATAGAATCTGTCAAAAGCAGAACAGTCTGTAGCAATCTGGATATTTCGAAAACTTCTGTAACTCCAAAAATTCTAAAAAATGAGGAAAACTTAAAAAAAATCTGCTGCAAAAAGAATAAACTCAAAAGCACTCTTCTATTAAAAATGCGAATTATTTTGGTGAGCGCAAAAGTTTCTGTTTTTTAGCAAGATCGAATCAACTCTCACCCAAATCATCGCAAAGGTTTTGCTTGGCACAAACACTAATTTAAACCAAAAAGCATATCTAATCAGAGGAATAATTGGTTATTTTATTGATAATAGCAAGAAAACCAAAAATCAAAAAGTTACAAGTTGGGTTGCCTCCGAACGAGCGCTATCGTTTTACGCCCCTAGCTAAGCATAATATTTCAATGATGCTCATAAGAAAGACAAGCATTGAAGCATAAAGAGAGCATCATAAAACATTTGCAAAGTCTAAAATGCTTCCTATGCATAGGAATCCTATAAGAAAACAAATTATGAAGACTAGAAACATCAAACATATGCAAAGAAGAGGAATAAAACATTGACGATCTCAACATAGCGAGAGGTAATTTAGTAACATTAAAATTTCTGCAACCATATTTTCCTCTCTCATAATAATTACATGTAGGATCAAAATCAAATTCAACAATATAACTATCAAATGAATTATTCTCTACATTATCCACATGCATGCAAAGTTGACACTCTTCCAAAATAGTGGTATCACTACTAGGGAAAACCTTATACACGGAACTTTAGCAGTAGCACGGGTAAAAAAAAGCACGCTGGTGCTAAGTAGCAGTAGCGTGCATGTGCAAACCGCGCTACAGGTAAAGTTCTAGCAATAGCTCCCCTTATTCTAAATTCGCTACTACTAAAATTCCCACGGCTTAGCCGATAGGCTACACATACAGTAGTAGCGATCTATATCGAACCGCGCTATCGCTACTTGCTTTGTAGCAGCGGGTTTTATTCTAAACTCGCTACTGCTAAAGGATATAAAATTAAATGGAAAGCAAATAGAAAAGTAACTGAAAATGAAAGAAATAGAAGAAGGTGAAAGGAAAAAAAATAAAATGTGAAGAAAAATAAATGAAAAAGGGGGAAAAGAGAAAGGAGTAGTAGTAGCGCGTATCCCAGAACGCGTTGTAGCTAACTTAGCAGTAGTGCGCTTTCTGGAACGCGCTACTGATACTTCTAACTTAACCACGGGGTTCGTCCTTCCCCACGGCCACTTCCCCCAAATGGAACTCCTCCGCTCTCGCCGCTGTCGTCGCTCGTCGACCGCCGCGCGCTCTCCGCACACCCTCGACGCCGCACCCGACCCTGGATTCGACGCCGCCCTCCGCCGCGCGCCCGAGCCCCGACCCTGACCTCGATGCCGCTTGCCCCTCCCTCGCCGCAGGCGCCCGAGGTGAGCACGCCTGCTCCTCCCTCTCCCCTACCTCTGCCTAGGGTTTCTTCAAATTTTAGTTGCATCAAATTAGTTAGGGTTCATGTAAGGGTAGAAACGAATCAGATGCGGATGTTATTGGATACGGATTCGGCTCAAATTAGTTACGGTTCATGTAAGGGTGGAAACGAATCAAATTTCTAAGATGAATCATAAAACGAGTAAAATTTGACCACTTATTTCACTTTTAAGTTGGATAATTGGAATATCCGCTACCACTTTCCACACCCTAGGTTCATCAAGTTAGATGGTAATTAGGGAAGTAGTTCCTAGGTACTAATTAGTTAGTAAGAACTAGGTACTAATTAGGTACTAGTATATTTTTATTTATATTAAGTTTATTTTTAGTAAGAACTAGTTGAATTAATAGAACTAGTTGAAGATGTCACATTTGTTGTTATTTTTTTAGTTAAAGCAATTTTTCCCGCATCGACGTCGACCATGCCTATCCCGCATCCTCGTCGTCGACTCGGTAGAGGACGCCTCCTTGACCAGATGGGCCATGTCTGGGACTGGGCTCCGCCGGGCTTGTACTAGGAGGCGCTACCTACCGGAGGGCGCTGCTTGGAGAGGAGTCAGTCCGTTGTTGACCCGAACCTTCTTTGGTGGCGGTCGTGTGGGCCAGTGACGGTCGAGAGGCTTGAGGACCCCACGGAGGTGGTACGTCACCGTGTCAGCGAGGACGACATGCACGTCCGTCGCTACTTGTTTTCGCTGGAGCATAGGTTCTCCAATACCTGGCAGGTTCTCCAGGTATCTCACTGGAGCTATGATCTTGTGATGGTTCCTTCTCTTTGGGTGTCCACCGCCCGCAGCGATACTAGTCGTTCGCTAGGGTTTTAGTTGTATTAGTGATGTTATATGTATGATACTATTCGGTATGTATTAGTCATAATATTCGACGATGTACGAACGCACGAGATGATTTACTTTTGCTTATTGAATGCATGCTAATTTGAATACTTATTTATTTTATGATTTGGTTTTTCTTATTGAATGCTCGTGTCAATATGAGTCCTATAAGATATTTTGTAATGTATATCTTGTGTTGCTCAAATAGGATATGTGCTTGCCCAAGTGGCCGGTCATGTTTGCAGGTTACACCTCTGAGTGGCCTATGTTTTGCAGGAGTGTAGATTCATTTCCGTTCTGGCAAATTTCAGGTGCTCGATATGTCCTATTGTAGAAAAGGTCATGCCGTATTTTTTCGTGAATTTTTGCATGACTTGTGCCAAAATATGTAGGAAATATCGAGTGCCCCGGATTTGTGTGTTGAGTATCCTGGTATTTGTCTTCGATCGATTTTCAATTAATGTTTCAACTATGAACATAGGAAATGACTGACGACGAAAAGGATTTCGGTATTTGCAAATACTGTGAAGACGAGCGCGGCATGTGCGACAGAATCTTCCTAGATGATGATAGGCGCTTCAACATCAAGCTAGATGAGAACTTCGATGTGGGTACAATAAGTCACAATGATAAGTCTTTTTTCGTAATTAAGCATGACATCTGCTTCATTTGCTTTAACTTATATCCCCTGCCATGCAAGAGTTTTTGTCTTGGATAAGATAGGTTTCAGTCCTATGAAAACTACTATGGTGGTAAAGAGAGTTTACTTGAAGACCGAACATGGTTGTATTTTCCACTTAAAACTATACTTGCCCCGTCCGGAAATACTTGTCATTAGAATAAATAAAAGGGGATGTATCTAGATGCATTTCAATTCTAGATACACTCATTTTTATCCATTTTGATGAAAAGTATTTTCGGACGGAGGAAGTACAACGTAGACACCAACACCTATTTTGGATGCAAAACTTGGCAAGCACTGTGCAGGACTTATGCATTTGAGCCTGATATGGTTATAACCTTTGATATTTGTCCGGAAGATGATCTTGAAGGTAATATCGACATCTGGGTCGATGTGCAGCCGCCTCCAGTTATACCATTATGTGAGTTTCTCAACCATATTTATATCCTTGATATTGCTTATTCAAAAATTGTTGACAACTAATTTCTATTGACAGTTTATTTCCAATCAAGCAAACATGTCCAGTGGTTGGTAGACAAGACCTACTACTGTCCCGGGGCTGAAATAAACTGCGAGGAGATAAGTCATTATGTTTCATGGCTTGAGGATCTTCATACTGTCAAGACAAATTATTTTTTTTTGGACTTGAAAATCTTAGTACTCAAAACGTGCGACCAATAGTGTTCGTACTTAACTAGGGTCACTGCTACGTCTTGAGCTTGCATTGGTTTTCCTCGAAGCGGAGAGGGTGATGTAGCAATAGTAGAGTAAGTATTTCCCTCAGTTTTTGAGAACCAAGGTATCAATCCAGTAGGAGGCTCCTCAAAAGTACCACGCACCTACACAAACAAACAAAGAACTCGCAACTAACGCAATAAAGGGGTTGTCAATCCCTTCACGGCCACTTGCAAAAGTGAGATCTAATAAAGATAGTATGATAAGATAAATATATTTTTGGTGTTTTATAATATAGATGTAAAAAGTAAAGATGCAAATAAAAGTAGATTGGAAGCAAATATGATAACAGATAGACCCGGGGGCCATAGGTTTCACTAGTGGCTTCTCTCAGGATAGCATAAGTATTACGGTGGGTGAACAAATTACTGTCGAGCAATTGATAGAAAAGCGAATAATTATGAGATTATCTAGGCATGATCATGTATATAGGCATCATGTCCGAAACAAGTAGACTCACTCCTGCCTGCATCTACTACTATTACTCCACACATCGACTGACTCCTTCCCGGATCTAGAGTATTAAGTTCATAAGCACAGAGTAACGCATTAAGCAAGATGACATGATGTAGAGGGATAAACTCAAGCAATATGATATAAACCCCATCTTGTTATCCTCGATGGCAACAATACAATACATGCCTTGCAACCCTTTCTGTCACTGGGTAAGGACACCGCAAGATTGAACCCAAAGCTAAGCACTTCTCCCATGGCAAGAAAGATCAATCTAGTAGGCCAAACCAAACTGATAATTCGAAGAGACTTGCAAAGATAACTCAATCATACATAAAATAATTCAGAGAAGATTCAAATATTATTCATAGATAAACTTGATCATAAACCCACAATTCATGGATCTCGACAAACACACCGCAAAAAGAGTTTACATCGAATAGATCTCCAGAAGAGAGGGGGAGAACATTGTATTGAGATCCAAAAAGAGAGAAGAAGCCATCTAGCTAATAACTATGGACTCGTAGGTCTGTGGTAAACTACTCACAACTCATCGGAGCGGCAAGGGTATTGATGTAGAAGCCCTTCGTGGTCGATTCCCCCTCCGGCAGAGTGACGGCGAAGGCTCCAAGATGAGATCTCGCGGATACAGAAGGTTTTGGTGGTGGAAATTGTGTTTTGTCTGCCCCCTGGATGTTTTCAGGGTACGTAGGCTTATATAGGAGGAAGAAGTATGTCGGTGGATGCCCGAGGGGCCCACGAGACAGGGGGCGCGCCCTCCTATCTCTTGGGAGCCTTGGCTGCTTCTTGACTTGCACTCCAAGTCCTCTGGATCACGTTCCTTCCAAATATCACGCTCCCGAGGGTTTCATTCCGTTTGGACTCCGTTTGATATTCTTTTTCTTCGAAATACTGAAATAGGCAAAAAAAACAGCAATAAGGGCTGGGCCTCCGGTTAGTAGGTTAGTCCCAAAAATGATATAAATGTGTAAAATAAAGCCCATAAACATCCAAAAGGGGTAATATAATAACATGGAACAATCAAAAATTATAGATACGTTGGAGACGTATCAAGCATCCCCGAGCTTAATTCCTGCTCGTCCTCGAGTAGGTAAACGATAAAAAGAGAATTTTGATGTGGAATGCTACCTAGCATAATTCTCAATGTAATTTTCTTTATTGTGGCACGAATGTTCAGATCCAACTGATTCAAAATAAAAGTTCATATTGATAAAAGAAATAGGAACACTTCAAGCATACTAATCAAAGTAATCATGTCTTCTCAAAATAGCATGGCAAAAGAAAGTTCATCCCTACAAAATCATATAGTTAGGATATGCTTCATTTTCGTCACACAAAGATGTTCCCAACTTCTATACCCCCGATGACAAGCCAAGCAATTGTTTCATACATAAATAATCTCAAACTTTTTCAACCTTCACGCAATACATGAGTGTGAGCCATGGATATAACACTATGGGTGGAATAGAATATGATGATGGGGATTGTGTGGAGAAGACGAAAAAAAGGAGAAAGTCTCACTTTGAAAAGGATAATCAACAGGCTATGGAGATGCCCATCAATTGATGTCAACATGAGGAGTAGGGATTACCATGCAACGGATGCACTAGAGCTATAAATGAATGCTCAACAAAAGAAAACTAGTGGGTGTGCATCCAACTTGCTTGCTCATGAAGACCTAGGGCATTTGAGGAAGCCCATCGTAGGAATATACAAGCCAAGTTCTATAATGAAAAATTCCCACTAGTATGAAAAAGACAACTTATGAGACTCACTACATGAAGAACAAGGTGCTACTTTGAAGCACAAGTGTGGAAAAAGAGATAGTAACATTGCCCCTTTTAATTATTTTCTTCTTTTTTTTCTTTTTTTCTCTTTTTTTCTTTTCTTTTCTTTTTCTTTTTTTGGCATTTCTTTTTTTTCTTTTGGCCTTTCTTCTTTTTTTTCTTTGGGCAATGTTCTAATAATGATGATCATCACACTTTCATTGGTTACAATATATGAATTACAACTCGAAACTAGAACAAGATATGACTCTATATGAATGCCTCCGGCGGTGCACCGGGATGGTGCAATGAATCAAGAGTGACATCTATGAAAAATAATGCATAGTGGCTTTGCCACAAATACGATGTCAACTACATGATCATGCAATGGCAATATGACAAAAGTAAAGTATGTCATGATGATGATGAACGGAACGGTGGAAAGTTGCATGGCAATATATCTCGGAATGTCTATGGAAATGCCATAATAGGTAGGTATGGTGGCTGTTTTGAGGAAGATATAAGGAGGTTTATGTGTTATAGAGATTATCGTATCACGGGGTTTGGATGCACCAGTGAAGTTTGCACCAACTCTCAAGGTGAGAAAGGGCAATGCACGGTACCGAAGAGGCTAGCAATGGCGGAAAGCTAAAAGTGCGTATAATCCATGGACTCAACATTAGTCAAAAGAACTCATATACTTATTGCAAAAATTTAGAAGTCATCAAAAATCAAGTACTACGCGCATGCTCCTAGGGGGATAGATTGGTAGGAAAAGACCATCGCTCGTCCCCGACCACCACTCATAAGGATGCACAAGCCAGGTACACTTCATGTTTCAAATTTGTTACACAACTTTAACCATACGTGCATGCTAAGGGACGTGCTAACTTCAACACAAGCATTCTTTAAATTCATAATCACCCAACTAGCATGAATTTAATATCACTACCTCCATATCTCAAAACAATTGTCAAGTATCAAATTGATCATAGCATCCAATTCACTTCCTATGATATTTTTTATTATACCCAACTTGGATGCCTACCATTCTAGGACCAATTTTATAACCAAAGCAAATACCATGCTCTTCTAAAAGACTCTGAAAATAATATAAGTGAAGCATGAGAGAGTAGTAATTTCTACAAAAATAAGTCACCACCGTGCTCTAAAAGATATAAGTGAAGCACTAGAGCAAAATCTATCAAGCTCAAAAGATATAAGTGAAGCACAGAGAGTATTCTAGCAAATTCTAATCAAATAGACTTCTAACAAAAGGTGTGTACAGCAAGGATGATTGTGGTAAACTAAAAAGCAAAGACTAATATAATACACGACGCTCGAAGCAAAACACATATCATGTGGCGAATAAAAATATAGCTCCAAGTAAAGTTACCAATGAACGAAGACGAAAGAGGGTATGCCTTCCCGGGGCATCCCCAAGCTTAGGCTTTTGGCTATACTTGAATATCTTGGGGTGCCCTGTGCATACCCAAGCTTAGGCTCTTGCCACTCCTTATTCCATAGTCCATAAAAGCTTTACCCAAAACTTGAAAACTTCACAACACAAAACTCAACAGGAAATCTTATAAGCTCCGTTAGTGAAAGAAAACAAAGCCACCACATAAGGTACTGTAATGAACTCATTCTTTATTTATTTTGGTGTTAAACCTACTATAATCCAACTTCTCTATGGTTTATAAACTAATTTACTAGCCATAGATGCATCAAAATAAGCAAACAATACACGAAAAACAGAATCTGTCAAAAACAGAACAGTCTGTAGAAATCTGTAACTAACGCAAACTTCTGGAACTCTAAAAATCCTATCAAAATAGGAAGTCCTGGAAAATTTGCTTATTGATCAGCAGCAAAACGAATCAACACAAAATCACGTTTCTGTGATTTAATAAAATTATATTCGTGCGCGCAAAGTTTCTGATTTTCAGCAGAATCAAATCAACTATCATCATAGGTTATCCTATAGGTTCTACTTGGCACAAACACTAATTAAAATATAAAAACACATCTAAACAGAAATTAGATGCAAGATTTATTACTAAATAGGAGAAAAAACAAAAAACACAAAGAAAATTTGGTTGCCTCCCAACTAGCGCTATCGTTTAACGCCCCTAGCTAGGCTTAAAAGCGAAGATAGATCTAACGAGTGCCATCTTTGGCACTAAATTCCTCAACAGAGAACTTATAATCTTTAGGGGTTTCTCCCTTTTTAGCAATGTTTAAACCTTTAGGCAAAAATTCAAGAAATTCGTTTGTAGCAAAAGGTTCCTTAAGGATAGAGAGACAATTGGGATGAACACTTATGGATTTGAGATCCGCGTCACCTTTCCAAGCAGATTCCCCCTTATTTTTAGGAACATAAATAAACTGGCAGTTTTGGTAGGGGGTTTTGGAGTGCTTTTCATGGAAGAAAACGCGGAACCTAAGTTGGTAATGATATCCTCAAGTTTACCAATTCTTTCAGAATCAAAATCTATTTTTTCATTGACTATAGGTTCTTTTTCTTTAAGATTTTTCAAAGTATCTCCAACCCTAGATCCAAATTGAGTAATGTGATTATGAATCTTTTTATCCAAATTTTCAATGAACTCAACAATCGCAATTTTATTTTCAATAATCTCAAGCCGTTGCATAACGTGTTCTAAAGTTAAAACAGTTCCATTGACCAAAAGAGGTGGTGGGCCAAACAAATCTAACAGAGCATTATAAGCATCAAGCGTATGGCTACTCATGAAATCACCTCTGGTAGCAATATCAAGAAAACATCTATTCCTAGGAGTAATGCCTACATAAAAATTGCGGAGAAGAACGGAAGTGGAAAGCTTCCTAGAAGATTTACATTGGGCATTGCAAATTCTATGCCAAGCATCTTTTAAATTTTCTCCCTCCCTTTGCTTAAAATTGAGAATTTCTTGTTCAGGAGTGATAATAAGGATAGGAGGACTAGCCATGGTCACAAGGTAAACGAACTAGCACACGACAAATGGAAAAAGGAAAGTGAAAGAGAGGAGGAGATTGGGAAAGAGAGGGCGAATAAAACGGCAAGGGTGAAGTGGGGGAGAGGAAAATGAGAGGCAAATGACAAATAATGTAAATGCCAGGGAGATGAGTTTGTGATGGGTACTTGGTACGTCTTGACTTGAGCGAAGACCTCCCGGCAATGGCGCCAGAAATCCTTCTTGCTACGTCTTGAGCTTGTGTTGGTTTTCCTCGAAGAGGAGAGGGTGATGCAGCAATAGTAGTGAGGGAGTCCTGGACTAGGGGGTGTCCGGATAGCCAAACTATCATCATTGGCGGGACTCCAAGACTATGAAGGTACAAGATTGAAGACTTCGTCCCGTGTACGGATGGGACTTTCCTTGGCGTGGAAGGCAAGCTTGGCAATACGGATATGTAGATCTCCTACCATTGTAACTGACTCTGTGTACCCCTAGCCCTCTCCGGTGTCTATATAAACCAGAGGGTTTTAGTCCGTAGGACGAACAACAATCATACCATAGGCTAGCTTCTAGAGTTTAGCCTCCTAGATCTCGTGGTAGATCTACTCTTGTACTACCCATATCATCAATATCAATCAAGCAGGAGTAGGGTTTTACCTCCATCGAGAGGGCCCGAACCTGGGTAAAAACATTGTGTCCCTTGTCTCCTGTTATCATCCGCCTAGACGCACAGTTCGGGACCCCCTACCCGAGATCCGCCGGTTTTGACACCGACATTGGTGCTTTCATTGAGAGTTCCTCTGTGCCGTCGCAATCAGGAAGGATGCCTCGTCCCGTCTTTAAAGATGGTACCGTTGCCAAAGGAGCTTTGGCCACCAGCCAAACTATCCGGCTAGGTGGTTTTCGTATGACCGCATGTTCGGCCGCCGCGCCGACGATGACCTCTCGGGTCATCAAAAGCGATCTTCACGTGAACTCGGAACTCGCCGAGCAGCTAGATCCGATGGAGCTCTCTTCCGTAAACGAGCTCTTGGATCGCATCGCCGCCCTGGGAGTCGCTACAGACTACGATCAGATTGGGCCTAAAACCGATCTGAGAGAGAACAACTCACCCCAGGCTACCCACCACGTTGTTGTGGCGGATGAACAGCACGGCGACTCTTCTTCTACATTAAGGACGAGCTATGTCCGAATTCCCGACCCCTCCATGCCGGATTCCCACGGAGGGATGGACGTTAATCAAGCACTGACCCTAAAGTCAGGCAGCAGGCCAGATTCGTTGGACAACATCTAACAATCCAAGCTTCCAAGTTCGGAAACTTTTCGGCCCTTGAGTCTTAGATTGGACGGGGTTCCGAATTTAATTCCACCCGCCCACCCAAACACAAGCGATCTATCTCGAATCCCGCAAGAGCCCGCTGAAACAGTACATCATTACTGGGCCAGATTCCTCCTGGTTATGGACAGGATAAAGGACTGCCGTGAGGAAAGCGCAATTTCAATTTTCTGCAACAATTGCACGAACAAGGGAATCATGAACGCCATAAGTCGTCGTGAAATTACACGCTTCGCCGACTTGGCGTCCATAGTACAAAAGTACTGTGCGATGGAGAGTGCCTAGAAAACCGAAACCAAATTTTTGGACAATCCGGCTCCGAACACAACCCTAGTCCGAAATAAAATGGTGCATCATATTCAGGCACCTAGGTTAAAAACCAAAAAGCAAAAACCCCCTAAAGGGCACGGAACCGTACTGGAGGGATGGCACAGTGGACCCTGTAAAATCCATAGTACAGAGGGCGCCACTCCAACACATAGCCTTCGAGCATGTCGGATACTACGGCAGGTGGCCAAAAGTGGCGAAGAGCTTCTAGCCCCAGAGAACTAGCCCAGCAGTACCAGTACGGTATTAATAGTCTTCGAGACTTTCGCATCAAATAATATGCGGAAACAAACACTTCGAGCGGAAACAAACACTTCACGCAATATACGGTATTAACAGTCTTCGAGACTCTCGCCGAAGTCTACCAAGTAGCAACAACAAATCCATGGAGCGACATGGCTATTACCTTCAACGCCAGTGACGAACCTAAATTCCGAACAGCCCGAGCACCAGCTGCATTGGTCCTCAGTCCAATAGTGGACATCTTTCGCCTTACTAAGGTACTCATGGATGGAGGAAGTGGATTAAACCTCATCTACGAGGAAAACCTTCGAAAAATGGAAATAGACTGGAGCCGCATTGAGCGAAGCAGCACAACCTTTAGTGGAATAATCCCTAGTCGGGAAGCACGCTGCACAGGAAAAATTACACTGGATTAGGTGTTCGGCTCGCCGGACAATTACAGGTCCGAGGAGGTCACGTTCCAAGTGGCCCCGTTCAGTAGCGGATATCACACTTTATTAGGGCGAGAGGCATTCACAATTTTTCAAGCTATACCCCATTAAGGATACATGAAGCTCAAAATGCCTGGGCCCAACGGAATCATCACTCTTGTCAGTGATCCGGACATAGCACTCCGCGCCAAAAATAAGACAGCCGCACTAGCCCTGGAGGCGCTCCATGGTGAACATGGACGATGTGATACTCGATAAGAGATCCAAGTCCACCTCTTTTAAGCCAGTGGACGAAATAGCCAAATTCCAAGTCCATCCAACGGACCCCACAAAGACGGCCTCCATTGGGGCACAATTAAACCCGGATGTAGACGCCGCACTACGAGAATTCCTTCGGGAAAATTGGGACATCTTTGCCTGGCACCCTTTAGACATGCCAGGAATCCCATGCAGGTTGGCAGAGCACAGCCTAAATATCCTAAAAGGATTCAAGCCAGTCAAACAGGCTCTTCGGTGATTTTCCGAACCCAAAAGACAGGTAATGGGAGAGGAGCTAGCCAAACTATTAGAAGCCGAATTCATCAGAGACATAAAACATCCAGACTGGCTAGCAAACCTGGTAATGGTACCAAAGAAGGACAAATCCTGTCACCTGTGTGTCGATTTCAAGGACCTTAACAAGGCTTGTCCAAAGGATCCTTTCCCCCTTCCCCGCATCGATCAAATTATTGATGCTACTGCAGGGCACGATTCATTGTGCTTCCCCGATGCATACTCTGGCTACCATCAAATCAAGATTGCGGAGCCAGACCAAGCCGCAACGGCATTCATTACTCCATACGGACCATTCTGCTTCAAAACAATGCCCTTCGGGCTCAAAAACGTCGGCGCAACATATCAGCGCATGATTCAGACATGTCTGGCAACCCAGATCGGCAAAACAGTGGAGGCATACGTAGACGATGTGGTCGTCAAGTCTAAACACGTCGAAACTCTAGTAGACGATTTGAGGCTCACATTTGACAACCTCCGAGCATATGACATTAAGCTCAACCCAAAAAAATGCGTTTTCGGCGTACCAGCCGGAAAGCTCTTGGGCTTCATTGTATCCGGTAGAGGAATTGAAGCAAACCCAGCCAAGATCCGAGCTCTGTCACAATTGGATATCCCAAAAGACCTCAAGCAAATACAAAAATTGACTGGATGCGTGGCGGCTCTAAGCTGCTTCATCTCACGCTTGGGAGAAAAGGCATTACCCCTTTATCGCCTCCTCCGGCGCACCGAACACTTCAAATGGACGGATGCCGCCACGGCCGGACTTGAAGAAATAAAGGCCATATTGGCAACAAATCCGGTCCTGGCCGCGCCCAACTTGGGCGAACCTATGTTATTATACATCGCGGCAACACATCAAGTTGTAATCGCAGTGCTCGTCATCGAACGAGAAACGGAAGGACACAAATTCCCTCTTCAAAAACCAGTGTATTACGTATCCACTGTCCTAACTCCATGCAAGTCCCGGCATCCAGATTATCAAAAGATAGCGTACGCGATGTTCATGGCATCCCGGAAGCTGCGACACTACTTTCAAGAGTGTTCGATAACAGTAGCCTCCGAAGTACCTCTTAACGACATTATAAACAACCGCGACGCGACTGGCAGGATTGCAAAATGGGCCATTGAGCTCCTACAATTCGACATAACCTACAAACCACGGCGAGCTATCAAGTCGCAAGTTTTGGCCAACTTCATCGCTGAATGGACTGAAGCCGAACTCCCTAAAGAGTACGACGCATACTCCAATTGGATCATGCACTTCGACGGCTCCAAAATGCTGGCCGGCCTGGGAGCTGGCGTCGTCCTGACGTCCCCAACCGGAGACACAGTCCAATACGTACTCCAGATAATGTACACGGACTCCAACAATGCAGCCGAATACGAGGCCCTTCTACATGGTCTCTGGATGGCAATCTCCACGGGCATTCAACGCCTAGCGGTCCGCGGGGATTCAAACCTCAAAATATCCCAAATAAATGGAGACTTTGACGCCAAGGATCCGAAAATGGCAGCCTACCATAACGCCGTCTTAAAAATGTCAGCTCGGTTCGAAGGACTCGAATTCCACCATATAGCCCGGGATAATAACCAGGCGGCCGACGTGTTGGCACGTATCGGCACAAAGCGCGACGCCGTCCCTCCCAACATCTTCCTTGAGCGGCTTTTCAAGCCATCCGTATTATGGGAAGGGGAGTCCGGAAACAACAACTCGGAACCAATCACACCGCCCAACACCGAACACTCTGACACAATTGATGGCTCTGCCAATGAAATAACACCTTCAGCCCACGAAATAATGGCAGTCATTGCCCCGTGGACGGAACCATTCCTAGCCTACTTAATCAGGCAGGAACTTCCCGAAGACCAAAATGAGGCCCGCTGCATATTACGGCGATCTAAAGCCTACAAGGTCCATGAGGAAGAGCTTTATAAGAAAAGCACAACCGGAGTCCTTCAAAGGTGCATCTCCGAAGAGGAAGGGCGAAATCTTCTGGCTGAAATTCACGCCGGACTTGGCGGGCACCATGCCGCAGCCCAGGCCCTTGTAGGCAAGGCCTTCCGTACAGGATTTTATTGGCCGACGGCCTGGGCAGATGCTCAGCACTTAGTCCAATGATGCGTCGGTCGCCAGCACTTTGCTAATCAAAGCCACATGCCACCCACCGCCCTCAAAACTATACCCATCACCTGGCCGTTCACGGTCTGGGGGCTTGACATGGTTGGACCCCTTAAAGGGGGAACCCACAAGCAAAAATACCTATTGGTCATGGTGGACAAATTCACCAAATGGATAGAGGCCAAGCCAGTTAAAACGGTCGAATCCGGACCTGTGATAGACTTCATATCTGGGGTAGTACACTGTTATGGCGTCCCCCATAGCATCATCACTGATAACGGCACGAACTTCACGGCCGACGAGGTTAAACTCTGGTGGAAAAACATGGGCATCAAGCTCGACTACGCTTCAGTCTATCACCCTCAAACTAACGGTCAAGTCGAACGAGCAAATGGTCTAATCATGAGCGGCATCCAACCCAGACTAGTGGGGTCCCTTAGGGAATCTAACACGTACTGGGTAGAGGAGCTCGACTCCGTACTCTGGGGGCTGCGGACCACGCCAAACCGCACTACCGGATTCACACCATTTTTTATGGTATACAGCGCAGAGGCAGTTTTGCCCTGCGACATAATTCATGACTCACCTCGCGTGCGCATGTACTAAGAAAGAGAAGCCGAGCTGGATCGGCAGGACAGTTTGGACGCCTTAGAAGAGGAGCGTGACGTGGAAAAAGCTCGTTCCGCATTCTATCAACAGTAGGCTCGAAGATATCAAAGCAGAGAAGTATGGGCCAAAACTTACAATGTTGGCGAACTAGTTCTACGCCTGCCGGACAAGAAAAAGGACAATCTCAAGCCCAAATGGGAAGGTCTCTTCATCATCGACCAGGTCCTGACCGGCGGAGCATACCGTCTGCGAAACGCATCGGATAACTGACTCGAGCCAAATCCATGGAACGCAGCCCGTCTCCGTAGATTCTACGCCTAGCGCCGGACTCTGAGTTCGTCTCCCTCCCCCGTCTATATTTTATACTTTAACTGTCTTTTATTTCCCCCTCTCTTTCTTTTTTCCCTTTTTCTTCTCCCACGGGCCTTCAGTGGCTCGTCTGCGCATTGTTCGCGCACACTTGACGTGCTATCCACACTCATTATACCTGGGGGCTTCTTTAACAGAAGCTTATTTATACGGGCCTTATACCCAACACATGTGTCACACTTCTGCATGTACCTTTTATTCACCATTATATGCATCGATATGACTTAAGTTTTGGCCAAGCTGCGTTGCCTGGCTCCTATGCTTACCCCTAAATTCCCGATTGTTCGGCTAGTAGGTAAAGGGAGCACCTCTGCGATTGTTACTGCCGGGCCAACCGGATGTGTACCTCAGACTGGGTGAAGCCGAAAGCTGGCGTTCTTAAGGGAATATTCGGTCGGTGAATTGAAAGATGATTTCTTACCTATTTATTTATCTGCCCCCAGATGCTTTTCTGCTTTTTTCTCAGTCCGGACATGCACTCTAGGGCATGCCTCCCAGGGAAAGGAACCCCCAACAGAACTATTCTCCCTGGAAGATGTTTCTTACTAACCATGTAATATAACATAACTAGTTGGGCACTTGTCTGCTAAAGCACTAATGACCCCTACGCCTAGTCTCCACGCATGCCCCGGTTTTTTTATAACCATGAGGGTATTCAGACACACTCCGGACTTTCGGGTCCCGAGGTTGAAGCGAAAAGGTCCACAATGACAAACGATCTACAATCCAGCTAGAAGGCATTTTACATGTCATTTTAAATTACACAGTCAAACTGACTGATTGTATTCCTCTTCAATACCATCTAGCATGCTGTCTAGTTTACAGTCCTGCTGGGAATACTTTGCGGCCAACTCTACTTGGCCATACATCAAGCTCATAGGGATCTCCTTCCCATCGGGCCCCACAGGTCCGACCTCGGCCATGTGGTTTGGATCGGCCTTCGTGTACCTCGTCTTCACCATGGCCCAGGCTTCCCTAGCGCCTTGACGGCAGGCCGATATCTTCCACAGACGGAAGCGCCTCCGTGCTCCCTGAAGCTTCTCCACAAGCCCTCCAAGACCCTCGGGTAGGGAGACAGACGGCCATAAGGCCTAGGCGACGCCACTCATAACCTGCCGAACTCGTTCGTGCAGTTGCAACAGCTTGGGAAGTTGGTCACCTGTTGAACCGGGCATTTCCTCTGCAGGACGGCCTATGAGCATACCTACAGACATATTCTGGTTAATCGACTTCCTCGCCGAACTTTTGTTTTAAAAAGTTTGTTCAAGCACTTACTATAAATGCTGCAACGAAGCCGCAGATTCTCCTTCACGGAGTAAGACAACTGGACCCGAACATCTTTTAGTTCCTCGCCCAGCTGAGTGTTGGCATCTTGGAGGTTATTTTTCTCCTACCACACCCTTGTCAGCACCTTCTCGCCGGCCTTTAGCTGGCGTAGTAGCTGCTGCCTGTCCGGATCTAGTCCGGCACCATCTGCAATATTATTGTCAAACCCATTCACCCGCCGCACTTCACAAACTACTTCTAACTATTTTAAGTCTCGGGGGCTACTGGCATATATAACTGTCAAAATTCCTCACCCGTATGTCTTTCACATACTACTCCGTTGCTCTGGCTAGACTATCTTGAGCAGCACGGAGGTGTGCATCACCCGAATTAAAGGCATTTAACGCCTCGGGGGAGAAGCATGCATCACGAAGAACTGCCCGGTGGCGCCTATGATTCATGGCGCTCTCCACCTCAGATCTGGTGGCGGATAACCTGTCGGCGTCCTCCGTTGGAGGAGCACCCGACGCGCGCCTTGCATTCGCCTCCCCCTCCGGACCTGGTGTTGGAGCCTGGCCGGTGGAGGCGGGATTGGCAACCTCTTCGGGCACAGTCTGGCGAGCGCTCTTTCTCCTGAAAAAACCACGAGCATTAGTATGCCTTCCAGGAATCTTTTTCGGAAACATGGGGGCGCGCCAACCATTGCGGTGACGTATCGATTCGCACCGCACTTCTTTTCCGCCTGCTGGGCTGAGCTGCCCCTTGTTGGTCAGCCGCCGCGGGTTCGGCTTCCTGCCTCAAAGGCACCTCCTGCGGAGCACCATTGGTATACGGTGGTCAGAAATAAGCATGGATGAGTAATGGTATCAGGACTCCGGTCACAGTTACCTGGGAAGCCGGAGATATACCGGGGTAGTCGGCCATAATGGCGACCAAAGCATTGTCCATGCTAAGTTGGTGGAACACCCCATCGATCAGCTCCACCGTTATGTTCGGATCCTCTTCGGAGGCCGGATCAAGGGATCGTTCCGGATCCTCTGGTTGTGGAGCCAGGCTGTGTATATCCTCTACGGCCCGGCGCAGTTCCTGCATCGAAATCACAAAGTGAGACACTTAAATTTAGGAATATGGATCGGATAGACAAACGTCCGCTTACCCAGCTCCGAGGGTTGTTCATCGAAAATCCATTCAATGGACTCGCACGGAGGAAGTCCTCCTTCTCCCCCTTGTACAAGCCAGACAGGATCTTCACCAGATCGGCAAACGATCCCGGCCCCTTGCGACTATGACGGGTGGCATCATCCTCCCTGTTGAAATCCCACATGGGGTGGCCCCTATTTTGGAGCGGATGCACCCCTCGCATGATGCACGTGGCCATGACTCCAATCATGGTTAATCCGGAATGAGCCAATAACCTTATTCGGCACATCAGATATTGAACGTCCCTATCATTCTCCCGTTGAGGGCTCCGCGGGCGCCAACTCAGGCGTTTCTACAGAGGAGCATTGCTGAACTCCGGGAGGCCAATCCGAACTGGGTCCGGCAGTGGGGCGTCTGCCATATAAAACCATTCCGAAGGCCAGTCTTCGGACGCCTTCTTCGGGGTTCCGGATAGATATCCGGTCCCGGTGATGCGCCATATTTCGGCTCCGCCCACTTGATATATCGACCCCTCATGAGAACGGGGTACGAGGCAAAACAATCTCTTCCATAGCGCAAAATGGGCCTCGATGCCCAAGAACAGCTCGCAAAGGGCCACGAAGCCCGCGATGTGCAGGATGGAGGCAGGCGTGAGGTGGTGGAGCTGTAGTCCGTAGAACTCCAGGAGCCCCCGGAGAAACGGATGTACGGGAAATCCGAGTCCCCTTATTAGATAAGGGATGAAGCACACCCGCTCTCCTTTGGAGGGATTGGGGACGGCCTCCGCCTGCTTTCCGCCCTTGTAAGTGGCAAGTCCGGCTCGAACCGGAACCATAAAGGCTGGGGGAAGATATCCCTCTGCTTGGAGTGACACCAGCTCGCTATGCGGGACTGTACATGTCCCCCAATCTCCTGGCTGAGGGCTGGGAGCGCGAGAGGAGGAGCCGCGTCAACTGTCCATGATGGAGTGGATTTTTGTCAGAGGCGCTTCGATGAATACTCGCGGAAGGAGGATGGTGTGATTCGGATCTAGATCCTCGCCTCTCTTATAGGCAACTTATTCACGCAGCTAGGGGGTAAAGTGTAAAAATACCCTGGCTTTTCGCATTTGTACAACACGTGGAAGAGGGCCATTATTGGACGTGGAAGCCAAGAAGTGCAACATTTATAAGGAAGCCGGACACTATTCGGCAAGCACATGGAATTTGGAGGGGAACCCACCTTGCAATGCCAAAGACAATATGCGCGCCGGACTCGTCGTCATTGAAGCCTGGTTCGGGGCTACTGAGGGAGTCCTGGACTAAGGGGTGTCCGGATAGCCGAACTATCATCATTGGCCGGACTCCAAGACTATGAATATACAAGATTGAAGACTTCGTCCCGTGTCCGAAAGGGACTTTCCTTGGCGTGGAAGACAAGCTTGGCAATACGGATATGTAGATCTCCTACCATTGTAACCGACTCTGTGTAACCCTAGCCCTCTCCAGTGTCTATATAAACCAGAGGGTTTTAGTCCGTAGGACGAACAACAATCATACCATAGGCTAGCTTCTAGGGTTTAGCCTCCTTGATCTCGTGGTAGATCTACTCTTGTACTACCCATATCATCAATATCAATCAAGCAGGAGTAGGGTTTTACCTCCATCGAGAGGGCCCGAACCTGGGTAAAAACATCGTGTCCCTTGTCTCCTGTTATCATCCGCCTAGACGCACAGCTGGGGCCCCCCTACCCGAGATCCGCCGGTTTTGACACCGACAAGTAGCGTAAGTATTTCCCTCAGTTTTTGAGAACCAAGTTATCAATCCAGTAGGAGGCTCCTCAAAAGTCCCACGCACCTACACAAACAAACAAAGAAATCGCAACCAACGCAATAAACGGGTTGTCAATCCCTTCACGGCCACTTGCGAAAGTGAGATCTAATAAAGATAGTATGATAAGATAAATATATTTTTGGTATTTTATAAGATAGATGCAAAAAGTAAAGATGCAAATAAAGTAGATGGAAAGCAAATATGATAAGAGATAGACCCCGGGGCCATAGGTTTCACTAGAGGCTTCTCTCAAGA
The DNA here is from genome assembly GCA_963921465.1 of Triticum timopheevii. Lineage (NCBI taxonomy): Eukaryota > Viridiplantae > Streptophyta > Magnoliopsida > Poales > Poaceae > Triticum > Triticum timopheevii. The sequence goes on from OY997264.1 coordinate 658,310,886, forward strand.
TAGCATAAGTATTACGGTGGGTGAACAAATTACTGTCGAGCAATTGATAGAAAAGCGCATAGTTATGAGATTATCTAGGCATGATCATGTATATAGGCATCACGTCCGTAACAAGTAGACCGACTCCTGCCTGCATCTACTACTATTACTCCACACATCGACCGCTATCCAACATGCATCTAGAGTATTAAGTTCATAAGAACAGAGCAACGCATTAAGCAAGATGACATGATGTAGAGGGATAAACACATGCAATATGATATAAACCCCATCTTGTTATCCTCGATGGCAACAATACAATACGTGTCTTGCAACCCTTTCTGTCACTGGGTAAGAACACCGCAAGATTGAACCCAAAGCTGAGCACTTCTCCCATGACAATAAAGATCAATCTAGTAGGCCAAACCAAACTGATAATTCAAAGAGACTTGCAAAGATAACTCAATCATACATAAAAGAATTTAGAGAAGATTCAAATATTATTCATAGATAAACTTGATCATAAACCCACAATTCATTGGATCTCGACAAACACACCGCAAAAAGAGTTTACATCGAATAGATCTCCACAAGAGAAGGGGGGAACATTGTATTGAGATCTAAAAAGAGAGAAGAAGCCATCTAGCTAATAGCTATGGACCCGTAGGTCTGTGGTAAACTACTCACAACTCATCGGAGGGGCTAGGGTGTTGATGTAGAAGCACTCCGTGGTCAATTCCCCCTCCGGCAGAGTGCCGACGAAGGCTCCAAGATGAGATCTCGCGGATACAGAAGGTTACGGTGGTGGAAATTGTGTTTCGTCTACCCCCTGGATGTTTTTGGGGTACGTAGGCTTATATAGGAGGAAGAAGTACGTCGGTGGACGCCCGAGGGGCCCACGAGGCAGGGGGCGCGCCATATAGGGGGGGGGGGGGCTCCCTCCTATCTCGTGGGAGCCTCGGTTGCTTCTTGACTTGCACTCTTCGTTCCAAAAATCACGCTTCCGAAGGTTTCATTCCGTTTGGACTCCGTTTGATATTCCTTTTCTTCGAAATACTGAAATAGGCAAAAAAACAGCAATATGAGCTGGGCCTCTGGTTATTAGGTTAGTCCAAAAAATGATATAAATGTGTAAAATAAAGCCCATAAACATCCAAAAGGGGTAATATAATAGCATGGAACAATCAAAAATTATAGATACGTTGGAGACGTATCAGTCACATCTATTTAGGAAAGATGATAAGATTTTTACTATTTATCCTCAGTGCATATTTTGCGTACATTATTTTTAAGCTAAACTTCATTGTTAAGTATCTTGCTACACGATGTTCTTCAATAGGGACTCCCGATGAATGTTGTGCCTCATTGTATGGAGACTAAAGGTCGCATGAGAATTGTTAGCTTACGACCAAGATATCCTACAATGCACTTTTGTGCATACAAGATTTCTAATAGCGAGGAATGCTTAATAGTGAAAGACTGGAGCAAAATTGTGAACGATCGCAGAGAAGTACTAGGGGGCAGCAATCAGAAGCGCAGCCCACGATTAGGATACAGGTTCATCTGCAGGCTCCAACTTGATGAAGCAGGAGTGCTACACATGTTTTATGTTATTTTACATGAGAGAGAGCAGCAGGAGTGATTAATTAGCTACCTAGAAATGAGTTTGAAGATAATGATGTGCTACACTATGAATATGATGATTACATAGCTAGTTTTTGTGGTAATGACTAAGATTATTATTATTAGCTTGTGTTGGTGGTGATTAGATAGCTACCGCAGCTAGTGTTGGTGGTGATTAGCTAGCTAGAATGAGTTTGAAGATGATGATGTGCTACAATATGACTATGATGATTAAATAACTACTATTGGTGGTAATGACTATGATGATGATTACATAGCTTGTGCTGGCAGATTACATTCAAGTTTAGGCAACATGTGATGCACATCGAAAGTACTACTAGTCTAAACTAGATCAAGTTTGGACTAGTAGTATACTTTTGACAAGCACCACATATTGCCTCCATTTGAACCTAATGCACATTTATTTGACACACTGTTATGGACATAATGATATAAACCTCATAATTGGTATTGTACTAAAATTTGTATGACGGCGTATAAATACACTCAAAATAAAAAAATGAAAAAAGAATACTAGTAGCGATGGACAGGAAACACGCTGCTACTAGCTAGATTAGCAGCAGCGCATTATAGAACAAACGTTGCGGCTATGAGTCTTAGCAGTAGCGCACGTCGCACGCGCTACTGCTAAGTAATAGTTGTAGCGCCTTATTAGTAGCACGGTTACCCGCGCTACTAGTGGGTACTAAACCCGCGCTACTACTATGGTTTTCCCTAGTAGTGTATTATCATCAAATAAAGTCATGACCTCTGCAAGCCCACTTTTATAAAAAAAATCATAAGATTGAACACTCTCTAAATATGTGGGATCATTTTTACTTAAAGTTGACGCTTGATACGTCTCCAACGTATCTATAATTTTTGATTGTTCCATGCTATAATATTACCCCTTTTGGATGTTTATGGGCTTTATTTTACACATTTATATCATTTTTGGGACTAACCTAGTAACCGGAGGCCCAGCCCATATTGCTGTTTTTTTTGCCTATTTCAGTATTTCGAAGAAAAGGAATATCAAATGGAGTCCAAACGGAATGAAACGTTCGGGAGCGTTATTTTTGGAACAAATCTGATCTAGAGAGCTTGGAGTGCAATTCAAGAAGCCTCCGAGGGCCCAACGAGATAGGAGGGCACGCTCCCTGTCTCATGGTCCCCTCGGGCGGCCACCGACGTACTTCTTCCTCCTATATATACCTACGGACCCCGAAAACATCGAGGAGCACCATGAAACACATTTTCCACCGCCGTAACCTTCTGTATCCGCAAAGATCCCATCTTGGAGCCCTTGCCGACACTCTGCCGGAGGAAGAAGCAACCACGGAGGGCCTCTACCTCAACATCATTGCCCCTCCAATGAGTTGTGAGTAGTTTACCACAGACCTACGGGTCCATAGTTATTAGCTAGATGGCTTCTTCTCTCTTTTTGGATCTCAATACAATGTTCTCCCCCTCTCTTGTGGAGATCTATTCGATGTAAACTCTTTTTGCGGTGTGTTTGTCGAGATCCGACGAATTGTGGGTTTATGATCAAGTTTATCTATGAATAATATTTGAATCTTCTCTGAATTCTTTTATGTATGATTGAGTTCTCTTTGCAAGTCTCTTAGAATTATCAGTTTGGTTTGGCCTACTAGATTGATCTTTCTTGCCATGGGAGAAGTGCTTAGCTTTGGGTTCAATCTTGCGGTGTTCTTACCCAGTGACAGAAAGGGTTGCAAGACACGTATTGTATTGTTGCCATCGAGGATAACAAGATGGTGTTTATATCATATTGCATGTGTTTATCCCTCTACATCATGTCATCTTGCTTAATGCGTTGCTCTGTTCTTATGAACTTAATACTCTAGATGCATGCTGGATAGTGGTCGATATGTGGAGTAATAGTAGTAGATGCAGGCAGGAGTCGGTCTACTTGTTATGGACATGATGCCTATATACATGATCATGCCTAGATAATCTCATAACTATGCGCTTTTCTATCAATTGCTCGACAGTAATTTGTTCACCCATCGTAATACTTATGCTATCTTGAGAGAAGCCTCTAGTGAAACCTATGGCCCCTGGGTCTATCTCTTATCATATTTTCTTTCCATCTACTTTATTTGCATCTTTACTTTTTGCATATATCTTATAAAATACCAAAAATATATTTATCTTATCATACTATCTTTATTAGATCTCACTTTCACAAGTGGTCGTGAAGGGATTGACAACCCCTTTATTGCGTTGGTTGCGAGTTCTCAGTTTGTTTGTGTAGGTGCGTGGGACTTTTGAGGAGCCCCCTACTGGATTGATACCTTGGTTCTCAAAACTGAGGGAAATACTTACGCTACACTTTGCTGCATCACCCTCTCCTCTTCGAGGAAAACCAACGCAAGTTCAAGACGTAGCAAGAGGAATTTCTGGCGCCGTTGCCGGGGAGGTCTTCGCTCAAGTCAAGACATACCAAGTACCCATCACAAACCCATCTCCCTCGCATTTACATTATTTGCCATTTGCCTCTCATTTTCCTCTCCCCCACTTCAGCCTTGCCGTTTTATTCGCCCTCTCTTTCCCAATCTCCTCCTCTCTTTTTCGCTTGCCGTTCTTCTGTTTGCTTGTGTGTTGGATTACTTGTTGCCATGGCACAAGATAATACCAAGTTGTGTGACTTCTCTAATACCAATAATAATGATCTCCTTAGTACTCCGATTGCTCCTCTTAATGATGTTGAGTCTTGTGAAATCAATACCGCTTTGATGAATCTTGTTATGAAAGATCAATTCGCCGGCCTTCCTAGTGAATATGCCGCTACTCATCTAAACAATTTTGTTGATTTGTGTCATATGCAAAAGAAGAAAGATACGGATAATGATATTGTGAAATTGAAGTTATTTCTGTTTTCACTTAGAGATCGTGCTAAAGTTTGGTTTTCGTCTTTGCCTAAAAATAGTATTGATTCTTTGAACAAGTGCAAAGATGCTTTTATCTCTAAGTATTTTCCTCCCGCTAATATCATCACTCTTAGGAACGTATTATGAATTTTAAACAACTTGATCATGAGCATGTTTCCCTATCTTGGGAAAGAATGAAATTGATGCTTCATAATTGCCCTACTCATGGTTCAAACTTATGGATGATCATACAAAAAATTTATGACGGTTTGAACTTTGCTTCTAGAAATCTCTTAGATTCGGCTGCAGGAGGCACGTTTATGGAAATTCCGTTAGGAGATGCTACAAAATTGCTTGATAATATTATGGCTAATTATTCTCAATGGCACACCGAAAGATCTTCTAGTAAAAAAGTGCATGCTATAGAAGAAATCAATGTTTTGACTGGAAAGATGGATGAACTTATGAAGATGTTTGCTACTAAAAATACTCCTCTTGATCCCAATGATATGCCTTTGTCTTCCTTGGTTGAGAATAATAATGAATCTATGGATGTGAATTTTGTTGGTAGGAATAGTTTTGGAAACAATGTTTATAGAGGACATTTTAATGCTAGACCGCTCCCTAGTAATCCCTCTAATAATTATGGAAATTCCTACAATAATTCTTATGGTAATTTTAATAAGATGCCCTCTGATTTTCAGAATAGTGTGAAAGAATTTATGATTTCTCAAAAGAGTTTTAATGCTTTGCTTGAAGAAAAATTAATCAAAGTTGATGATTTGGCTAGGAACGTCGATAGACTTTCGCTTGATGTTAATTCTCTTAAACTTGGATCTTCTTCTCCTAAGAATGATATCAATGAGTCTCTCAAAGTAATGAGAATTTCCATTGACGAGTGCAAGGAAAGAACCGCTAGATTGTGTGCTAAAAAAGAAAGCTTTATAAAAGCGTGTTCCTCTAGTCTCCGTGAAAATAATGATGAGGATCTTAAAGTTATTGATGCGTCTCCGATTAGATCTATGTTTTCAAATATTAATTTTGATGATTATGGGAGTGATGATGAATCAACTTTGCCTAGAAGGCGTCCCCAAAATTCGGAGTCTTTAGATCTTGATGCAAAAATTGGTAAAAGTGGGATTGGAGAATCCTCTATTTCTAATAATATTGAACTTACTATCTCGGATTTCAAGGAATTTGATTATGATAATTGCTCTTTAAAAGGTTGTATTTCCTTGTTGCAATCCGTTGCTAATTCTCCTCATGCTTATAATCAAAATAAAGCTTTTACCGAACATATTGTTGATGCCTTGATGCAATCTTATGATGAAAAAGTTAATTTGGAAGTTTCTATACCTAGAAAACTTAATGATGAGTGGGAACCTACTATAAAGATTAGAATAAAAGATTATGAGTGTTTTGCTTTGTGTGATTTGGGTGCTAGTGTTTCCACAATTCCGAAAACTTTATGTGATATTCTAGGTTTCCATGATCTTGATGATTGCTCTTTAAATTTGCACCTTGCGGATTCCACCACTAAAAAGACTATGGGAAGGATCAATGATGTTCTTATCATTGCAAATAGAAATTTGGTGCCCGTAGATTTTATCGTTCTTGATATAGATTGCAATATTTCTTGCCCTATTATTCTTGGTAGACCTTTCCTTAGAACGATTGGTGCGATTATTGATATGAAGGAAGGGAACATTAGATTCCAATTTCCATTAAAGAAAGGCATGGAGCACTTTCCGAGAAAGAAAGTCAAATTACCTTATGAATCTATCATGCGTGCTACTTATGAATTTAGTGCCAAAGATGGCACTCGTTAGATCTATCTTTGTTTTTATGCCTAGCTAGGGGCATTAAACGATAGCGCTAGTTGGGAGGCAACCCAATTTTTCTTTATGTTTTTTGCTTTTGCTCCTGTTTAGTAATAAATCTTGCATCTACCTTCTGTTTAGATGTGTTTTTATCTTTTAGTTAGTGTTTGTGCCAAGTAGAACCTATAGGATAACCTACGATGATAGTTGATTTGATTCTGCTGAAAAATAGAAACTTTGCGCGCACGAATATAATTTTGTTAAATCTCAGGAACATGATTTTGCGTTGATTCTTTTTGCTTCTGTTTAATAAACAAATTTTCCAGGACTTCCTATTTTGGTAGGATTTTTAGAGTTCCAGAAGTTTGAGTTAGTTACAGATTTCTACAGACTGTTCTGTTTTTGACAGATTCTGTTTTTCGTGTGTTGTTTGCTTATTTCAATGCATCTATGGCTAGTAAATTAGTTTATAAACCATAAAGAAGTTGGAATACAGTAGGTTTAAAACCAATATAAATAAAGAATGAGTTCATTACAGTACCTTATGTGGTGGTGTTGTTTTCTTTCACTAACGGAGCTTATAAGATTTCCTGTTGAGTTTTGTGTTGTGAAGTTTTCAAGTTTTGGTTAAAGCTTTTATGGACTATGGAATAGAGGGTGGCAAGAGCCTAAGCTTGGGGATTCCCATGGAACCCCAAGATATTCAAGAATAGCCAAAAGCCTAAGATTGGGGATGCCCCGGGAAGGCATCCCCTCTTTCGTCTTCGTTCATTGGTAACTTTACTTGGAGCTATATTTTTATTCGCCACATGATATGTGTTTTGCATGGAGCATCGTGTATTATATTAGTCTTTGATTTTTAGTTTACCACAATTATCCTTGCTGTACACACCTTTTGGGACAAGCCTATTTGATTAGAATTTGCTAGAATACTCTATGTGCTTCACTTATATCTTTTGAGCTTGATAGTTTTTGCTCTAGTGCTTCACTTATACTTTTAGAGAACGGTGGTGTCTTAATTTTGAAGAAATTGCTAGTCTCTCATGCTTCACTTATATAATTTTGAGAGTCTTTTAGAAAAGAATGGTATTCGCTACGATCATAAAGTTGGTCCTAGAATGATGAGCATCCAAGTTGGGTATAATAAAAACTATCATAGAAAGTGAATTGGATGCTATGATCAATTTGATGCTTGATAATTGTTTTGAGACATGGAGGTAGTGATATGAAAGTCATGCTAATTGGGTGATTATGATTTTAAAGAATTCTTGTGTTGAAGCTTGTGATTCCCGTAACATGCACATATGGTGAACCGCTTTGTGATGAAGTTGGAGCACAATTTTATTTATTGATTGTCTTCCTTATGAGTGGCGGTCGAGGACGAGCGATGGTCTTTTCCTACCAATCTATCCCCCTAGGAGCATGCGCATAGTACTTTGGTTTTTGATGACTTCTAAATTTTCGCAACAAGTATATGAGCTCTTTTGATTAATGTTGAGTCCATGGATTATACGCACTCTTTCACCCTTCCATCATTGCTAGCCTCTCTTGTACTGCGCACCTTTCGCCGGTATCATACACCCACCATTTACCTTCCTCAAAACAGCCACCATACCTACCTATTATGGCATTTCCATAGCCATTGAGATATATTGACATGCAACTTTCCACCGTTCCGTTCATATGACACACATTACTTTTATGATATTGCTTTTTGCATGATCATGTAGTTGACATTGTATTTGTGGCAAGGCCACCTTCATAATTTTTATACATGTCGCTCTTGATTCGTTGCATATCCCGGTACACCGCCGGAGGCATTCATATAGAGTCATATCTTGTTCTAGCTTTGAGTTGTAAATCCATAAAAGTGTGACGATCTTCATTATTAGAGCATTGTCCTAGTGAAGAAAGGATGATGAAGACTATGATTTCCCCACAAGTCGGGATGAGACTTCAGACTTTACAAAAAGAAAAAAAATAGAAAAAAAAGAAAAAAAAAAGATAAAGGCCAAAAAAGGGAGGCCAAAGAAAAAAAGACAAAAAATAAAATGAGAGAAAAAGAGAGAAGGGACAATGCTACTATCTCTTTTTCCACACTTGTGCTTCAAAATAGCACTATAATTTTCATGATAGAGAGTCTCATATGTTGTCACTTTCATATACTAGTGGGAATTTTTCATTATAGAACTTGGCTTGTATATTCCAATGATGGGCTTCCTCAAAAGTTCCCTAGCTCTACGTGAGCGAGCAAGTTGGATGCACCCCACTTAGTTTCTATTGAGCTTTCATGTATTTATAGCTCTAGTGCATCCGTTGCATGGCAATCCCTACTCACTCACATTGATATCTATTAATGGGCATCTCCATTGCCCGTTGATACGCCTAGTTGATGTGAGACTATCCTCTCCTTTTTGTCTTCTCCACAACCACCCTTCTATTCCACATATAGTGTTATGTCCATGGCTCACGCTCATGTATTGCGTAAAAGTCGAAAAAGTTTGATATTGTTAAAGTATGAAACAATTGCTTGTCTTGTCATTGGGGTTGTGCATGATTAAATACTTTGTGTGATGAAGATAGAGCATAGCCAGACTATATGAATTTGTAGGGATAACTTTATTTAGCCATATTATTTTGAGAAGACATGATTACTTTGATTAGTATGGTTGAAGTATTACTATTTCTTATGTCAATATGAACTTTTATTTTGTATTCATTTGGATCTTAACATTCATGCCACAAGAAAGAAAATTACATTATGAATTATGCTAGGTAGCTTTCCACATCAAAGATTACTTTTTTATCATTTACCTACTCGAGGACGAGCACGAATTAAGCTTGGGGATGCTTGATACGTCTCCAACTTATTTATAATTTTTGATTGTTCCATGCTATTATATTACCCCTTTTGGATGTTTATGGGCTTTATTTTACACATTTATATCATTTTTGGGACTAACCTACTAACTGGAGGCCCAGCCCATATTGCTGTTTTTTTTGCCTGTTTCAGTATTTCGAAGAAAAGGAATATCAAACGGAGTCCAAACGGAATGAAACCTTCGGGAGCGTTATTTTTGGAACAAATCTGATCCGGAGAGCTTGGAGTGCAAGTCAAGAAGCCTCCGAGGGCCCCACGAGATAGGAGGCCCCTCCCCTATAGGGCGCGCCCCCTGTCTCGTGGGCCCCTCGAGCGGCCACCGACGTACTTCTTCCTCCTATATATACCTACGGACCCCGAAAACATCGAGGAGCACCACGAAACACAATTTCCACCGCCGTAACCTTCTGTATCCGCGAGATCCCATCTTCGAGCCCTTGCCGGCACTCTGCCGGAGGGGGAAGCCACCACGGAGGGCCTCTACATCAACATCCTTGCCCCTCCAATGAGTTGTGAGTAGTTTACCACAGACCTACGGGTCCATAGTTATTAGCTAGATGGCTTCTTCTCTCTTTTTGGATCTCAATACAATGTTCTCCCCCTCTCTTGTGGAGATCTATTTGATGTAAACTCTTTTTGCGGTGTGTTTGTCGAGATCCGATGAATTGTGGGTTTATGATCAAGTTTATCTATGAATAATATTTGAATCTTCTGTGAATTCTTTTATGTATGATTGAGTTATCTTTGCAAGTATTTTTGAAATAACAGTTTGGTTTGGCCTACTAGATTGTTCTTTCTTGCCATGGGAGAAGTGCTCAGCTTTGGGTTCAATCTTGCGGTGTTCTTACCCAGTGACAGAAAGGGTTGCAAGACACGTATTGTATTGTTGCCATCGAGGATAACAAGATGGGGTTTATATCATATTGCATGTGTTTATCCCTCTACATCATGGCATCTTGCTTAATGCGTTGCTCTGTTCTTATGAACTTAATACTCTAGATGCATGTTGGATAGCGGTCGATGTGTGGAGTAATAGTAGTAGATGCAGGCAGGAGTCGGTCTACTTGTTACGGACGTGATGCCTATATACATGATCATGCCTAGATAATCTCATAACTATGCGCTTTTCTATCAATTGCTCGACAGTAATTTGTTCACCCACCGTAATACTTATGCTATCTTGAGAGAAGCCTCTAGTGAAACCTATGGCCCCGGGGTCTATCTCTTATCATATTTGCTTTCCATCTACTTTATTTGCATCTTTACTTTTTGCATCTATCTTATAAAATACCAAAAATATATTTATTTTATCATACTATCTTTATTAGATCTCACTTTCACAAGTGGCCGTGAAGGGATTGACAACCCCTTTATTGCGTTGGTTGCGAGTTCTCAGTTTGTTTGTGTAGGTGCATGGGACTTTTGAGGAGCCTCCTACTGGATTGATACCTTGGTTCTCAAAACTAAGGGAAATACTTACGCTACACTTTGCTGCATCACCCTCTCCTCTTCGAGGAAAACCAACGCAAGCTCAAGACGTAGCAACGCTCTTCCAAACCCAATTTCAATATTATTGCAGACATTATTATCAATATCATATTCATCTTGAGGCTTAAATAAATTTTCAAGATCATAAGAAGAATCACCCCAATCATGATCATTACAATAAGTAGTGGACATATCAAAATTAGCATCCCCAATGTCATGGATTTGTCATGGAAGACGTCCTTAGTGTGAGGACTTAGTCGTGAGGCCAACGCATCTATATGATAGCTTTAGAGGGGTTGAGCGGGATGAGGGACGCGAGGTTTTTTAGCCAGGTTCGGCCCCTCACGGTGGAGGTAAAAGCCTACATCCTCCTTCATTGATATTGATCATGGTGCTCATGACTACAAGGGTGCTCTTTGTCTACCTCTATCTCGAGAGCTATTGACTTGTCTATCTAAACTTGTAAAACTTATCTCTCTTGGGGTGCCTTGCCCCTCCTTATATAAGTTGGAGGGGCGGGTTACATGTGGAGTCCTATTAGGATTAGGACTATGTATTACAACTGGATCCTAGTCTTGCTCCCTTTGTAAGAGAATATTCCTTATGCTTCCCTCTTAAGCCGGCCTAACGTAACATGAGCCGGCCTTCCTTGAACCGCCTTCTGGGCCACCGGGTCTTGTCGCTCCTCTAACCCGCCTGCCGGGTTACCAATGAGCCACCAGGCACGGCGGGGTCATCACTGAGTGAAGAGATCTGGGCAGGTCACTTAGTGAGTTGCCAAGTCCGACTAGGTCATACTCCTGGCCAGGTCATGCCGCAGGGTATATTCCCGACATTAGCCCCAAGTTTCATTTGGATTTATCCATGTTAAACTTATCCTGCAAAAATAAACACAAGAACAAATTTGACAGGTTGTGCTCCAGGTTAAAAGTTTTTCTGAACCGGCTCCTGATCATCCTTTAGACCTTGTCATGTCCTTATTCTGGAAAGTCCAGGTCAATAGGTCAGCTTTGTAGTCAATTTGCTTGTAGAAAAATATTATAAGAAAGAATCCATTTGAGTCGGCCTCTAATGCTCTGACTTGACAAAAATATTGGTCTTGAAATACTCATCTGATTTTCAGCCGGCTTGAAGATTCAGATCTTACTAATTTATGATTACCAAAACTACCGGGTTATAAACAGATGATGCCGGGTCATAATTGTTGCTGACGCCGGATCATAATTGTTGCAGACACAGGGTCAATCCTATGACGACTTTCCACTTGATTTTGTAAATGTAGCTTTCCAATCATTGAGTCGGCTTCTCTAAACCTTTCTATGAATATCTTTAAAGGAAATAACCATTCTATGTTTTCTTGAACTACATCAATATTTCCCCAAAGAGGAAGGGATGATGCAGCACAACAACGGTAGGTGTTTCCCTCAGTGATGAGACCAAGGTTATCGAACCAGTAGGAGAACCATGCAACACCACGTAAACTGCTCCTGCACACAAAGAACAAATACTTGCAACCCGACGTAAGAAAGGGGTTGTCAATCCCTCACGCGTAAAAAGATAGATAAAATTGTAGTAGATTGGATAAATAGATCTGGCAGGAACGCGAGATAAAACAAATAATTAAAAATTGCAGCAAGGTATTTTTTTATTTTTGGATTTGTAGAACTGAAAATAAACGTAAATAAATATAGAACGCGAAGGCAAATATATTAAAGAAGAGACCCGGGGGTCGTAGGTTTCACTAGTGGCTTCTCTCAAGAAAAATAGCAAACGGTGCATAAATAAATTACTGTTGGGCAATTGATAGAACTTCAAATACTCATGATGATATCCAGCCAATGATCATTATATAGGCATCTCTTCCAAGATTAGTAGACCAACTCATGCCTGCATCTACTACTATTACTCCACACATCGACCGCTATCTAGCATGCATCTAGTGTATTAAGTTCATGGAAAAACGGAGTGATGTATTAAGAACAACGACATGATGTAGACAAGATTTATTTATGTAGAAATAGACCCCATCTTGTTATCCTTAATAGCAACTATACATACGTGTCGGTTCGCCTTCTATCACTGGGATCAATCACCGTAAGATCGAACCATCACAAAGCACCTCTTCCCATTGCAAGATAAATAGATGAAGTTGGCAAAACAAAACCCAAATATCAGGGAAGAAATACGAGGCTATAAGCAATCATGCATAAGAGATCAAAGAAGACTCAAATAACTTTCATGGATAAAAACATAGATCTAATCATAAACTCAAAGTTCATCGGATCCCAAGAAACACATCGCAAAAAGAGTTACATCACATGGATCTCCAAGAGAGCATTGTGTTGAGAATCAAGAGAGAGAGAGAGAGAGAGAGAGAGAGAGAGAGAGAGAGAGAGAGAAGCCATCTAGCTACTAACTATGGCCCCGTAGGTCTACAATGAACTACTCACGCATCATCGGAGAGGCACCAATGGACATGATGAACCCCTCCGTGATGGTATTTAGATTGGATCTGGTGGTTCTGGAACTTGCGGCGGCTGGAATTGATTTTCGTCGAATCCCGTAGGGTTTCTCAAATATTGGGGTATTTATAGAGCAAAGAGGCGGTGCAGGAGGCCATCGAGGTGGGCATAACCCACCTGGGCGCGCCTGGGCCCCCAGGCGCGCCCTGGTGGGTTGTTCCCCCCACGGGGCACCCCTCTTATAATTCTTCGGCCCATCTTGTGTCTTCTGGTCCAGAAAAAATCCACAAATAGTTTCGTTGTGTTTGGACTCCGTTTGGTATTGACTTCCTGCAATGTAAAAATCAAGCAGAAAACAACAACTGGCACTGGGCACTTCATGATCCGACAGCGCTTCACCGTGTAGAGCGAATCGTTGCCCGAGAATTAGAGAGAGGAGATTAGAACCACACTGGGCTTCTAGTTATGAGGATTACATGATTTTTCTAGCTCCAATTAGATCAACTAGGATTAACTAGAACTTGAGCTAGAGGGACTAGAGGAGGCTCCAATCTTGTATATTCCAAGGACAAAATCCCCTAGTATATATAGATTTGAGGGGAGAGCAGGTGTTGCACACAAATAGGGAAACCTTCCCTCCTTGGTGTGTCGTTCATAGGGGGAGGGAAAATACTCCCTCACTCCAATTCGGCCTCCTTCCTTAGGGAAGGGAGGTGCCACCTCCAATTGGGCCCTTGTGGCCCAAGTTGCCTTCCACTTATTGGCCTTTTTAGGCCCGTTGATACCAAATTGAATAGAAAAGTGTTCTAAATATATTTAGACCCTTTTATATATAATTTAATATCCCTATAAACATTTTCCGTATATATATATATATATATATATATATATATATTATCGGTAATACCTTGTATTACCCAATACTCTCTGAAACCGTTCTGGTGACCCCAAAATGCTTATGGATCCTCTCAAAACTAATCCAAATATTTATGGGACAATTCCATAATTATATTCTTTTCACTCTCGCCTACTATTTATGAAAAGCAATTGGTGCAGTGTCTGTCCAAAGAAATTGAATGTAGTCGAGAAGTTTGAAGTTGTAGAAAAGACGTAGTATTCTTTCACTGTTCTTCCTCTCTGTCTTTGAGTCATAGGACTATTATAATATTAAGAGGAGTTTAGTGTGAAAAACTTACGGTTCTCAGATGCTAAACCAAAACCTATGTGAGTTGACAGAAATATATTTTTGTTCCAAATAAATACTTGCCAGCAATTGACGTAGTTCTTCGCTCGAGTGATTTGATTCGGACCAACGAGTTAACATTACATGCTATGCAAGTAATACTATAGTTATGCTAAAAAAATACAACGGTTGTGTACGTGTTGGTTGGACATTGGCTAGCTGTCATGTCCAAAATGGTCATTTCCCTCTTGAAAGACCAACACTATAAATATCCCATCCATGAAACATGCATCGTTGGCTGCTTTGTGTGATTCTGAGAAGATTTTTTGAGCACCCTCTCTCCTAAGTGATTTGCGTTTAAAATCCACCGAGAGAAAAACCTCACAGCCGAAAAATTAGATAATTGTTTCACATCACTCAAAACTAAATCCAGTATGCTCCACCTATTACTCTTGAGACTTGCAAACTCTCTAGGCGGTTAGGTGTAATATCTTTCAGTGAAAAAGAGTGATTGTGGTTCATGAAGACAATGTATGTGAAGGTTTGGAGATCACCCCAAGCATCTACCATGAATGATCGACAGTAGTTGATGAATCAACTATCGAGGAGAATAAGATCAAGAGAGCTTATCTTCTATGTTCAATCACAAGTCCCTCCAACCAGACGTAGTCCATTTTGCAGACGGTGAACTGGTCTACCAAATTCTCTGGCGCCATCGAGCACCACTGGTACCTTTGTACTCAATTTAACTTCGATTTACCAAATTCTCTGAGTTATGTTTCAGCCATGTGATTTTTTCTCTTTGCATGCCTTAGTTCTGATTTGGTAGTTACTTCTCGTGTTCAGTGCATTGTTTACTATCTTTCCACTACTAGATTCCGAGAGATTTAAAGTTTCCTGAAAGAAAATTAAATCTCCCATTCACCCCTCTCTAGTAGCGGGCTTTTTCTAGCACCCGCTGCATACTACTTTTCTGCATTTCTTGTTTTAAAGGTATGTTTTATACATTATTTCTTTCCATGTCTTTTCATGATTCAATGTGACACGCTCAAATTTTGGAACTTTTTGAGTTCATTTGCTATTTTTGAAGCATTAAGTGATTTTACGGCCATTAAAATGGATCAAATGCTCTTCCCTTCAAAATACCATGCAAACGAGCTCAAAAGACAATGAAACTTGGCACGGGTTCAACTTATCACCCCCATACAATGTGATAAATATTTGAGAGCCTTGAGGAAAAATCTTTATGCACTTCATGTACAAGCTTCAGGGAAAGCGCCACGTTCCACAGACAACTCAATTCTTTTACATCGTTTAGAATTAAAAAATCCATGTTTAAAAGACACCATTCATACTATCATGCTTACAGCTTCCTATTTTTGTAGTTGGTTTGCTATTTTTTAAGCATTAACTCATTTTCCAGCCACTAAAAAGTGCAGAACAATGTTCAACTGATAATGACATGTAACGAGCTCATAAGAGGATAAGACTTGGCATGCGTTCATCTTGTGACCCCAATAGAATTCATTAGATTTTTAACAGTGTTTTGAACAAATTTGATCCAATTCATGTGCAAATGGAACACTCCCCAACAAAGTATCAGGGTTTTGAACGGAAATTGTTGCCTTGCACACACAACCTTTTTCATGTTTAATACACACCGTTCATAGTGCCATGCTAAAATTTTCCATGTTTTGAGTTGGTTTGTTATTTGTGAAACATTAACTGGTTTTCTACCCATTAAAAGCAAAAGAACGATCTCTACTTCAAAATTACATACAAACGAGCTTAGAAGAGTATGAAACTTGGCATCGCTTCATCTTATGACCCTAGATGTCATAAAAATTTGACATTGTGACAGGAAAAATTGAAAGAAATATGCCCTAGAGGCAATAATAAAGTTATTATTTGTTTCCTTACTTCATGATAAATGTTTATTATTCATGCTAGAATTGTATTAACCGAAAACTTAGTACATGTGTGAATACATAGACAAAACATATAGTCACTAGTATGCCTCTACTTGACTAGTTCGTTAATCAAAGATGGTTATGTTTCCTAGCCATAGACATGTGTTGTCGTTTGATAAATGGGATCAAATCATTAGGAGAATGATATGATGGACATGACCCATCCGTTAGCTTAGCATTATGATTGTGTCAGTTTCATTGGTACTGCTTTCTTCATAACTTATACAAGTTCCTCAGACTATGAGATTATGCAACTCCTGAATACTGGAGGAACACTTTGTGTGCTACCAAACGTCACAACGTAAATGGGTGATTATAAAGGTTCTCTACAGGTGTCTCCAAATGTGTTTGTTGGGTTGGCATAGATCAAGATTAGGATTTGTCACTCCGTGTTTCGGAGAGGTATCTCTAGGCCCTCTCGGTAATACTCATCACTATAAGACTTGCAAGCATTGTGACTAATGAGTTAGTCATGGGATGAAGTATTACGGAACGAGTAAAGAGACTTGCCTGTAACGAGATTGAACTAGGTATGATGATACCGATGATCGAATCTCGGGCAAGTAACATACTGATGACAAAGGGAACAACTTATGTTGTTATACGGTTTGACCGATAAAGATCTTGAACCCGTATGAGCATCTAGGTTCCATTATTGGTTATTGACCAGAGACGTGTCTCGGTCATGTCTACATAGTTCTTGAACCCATAGGGTCCGCACGCTTAACGTTCGATGACGATTGGTATTATGAGTTTATGGGATATGATGTACCGAAGGTTATTCAGAGTCTAGGATATGATCACGGACATGCGAGGAGTCTCGAAATGGTCAAGACATAAAGATTGATATATTGGATGACTATGTTCGGACACCAGAATTGTTCTGGAGAAGATTCGGATAAACCGGGGTGCCAGAGGGTTACCGGAACCCCCGGGGGAACTAATGGTCCTCGATGGGCCCTAGTGGAGAGAGAGAGAGAGAGAGAGAGAGAGAGAGGCATCTAGGGCAGGCCGTGCTACCTCTTGATCATGCATTGGATTTTCCCTTGAAGCGGAAAGGGTGATGCAGCAAAGTAGCGTAAGTATTTCCCTTAGTTTTTGAGAACCAAGGTATCAATCCAGTAGGAGGCTCCTCAAAAGTCCCACGCACCTACACAAACAAACAAGAACCTCACAACCAACATGATAAAGGGGTTGTCAATCCCTTCATGGTAATTTGCGAAAGTGAGATTTAATAGAGATAATAAAATAAGATAAATATTTTTGGTATTTTTATGATATAGATTGGAAAATAAAAGATGCAAATAAAAGTAGATGGAAAACTTATATGATAAAGGATAGACCCTGGGGGCATAGGTTTAACTAGTGGCTTCTCTCAAGATAGCATAAGTGTTACGGTGGGTGAACAAATTACTGTCGAGCAATTGATAGAAAAGTGCATAGTTGTGTGATTATCTAGGCATGATCATGTATATAGGCATCACGTCCGCGACAAGTAGACCGACTCCTACCTACATCTACTACTATTACTCCACACATCAACCGCTATCCAGCATGCATCTAGAGTATTAAGTTCATAAGAACAGAGTAACGCATTAGGAAAGATGACATGATGTAGAGGGATAAACTCAAGAGGTATGATATAAACCCCATCTTTTATCCTCGATGGCAATAATACAATATGTGCCTTGCTGCCCCTGTTGTCACTGGGAAAGGACACCGCAATATTGAACCTAGGGCCAATTCCAGTTCTGCCCCTAACTCGAACCAACTACTCACTTTTGCCCCTAATTTTTAGGTACGCTCAGTTTTGCCCCTCCGCCATTAGTATCACTTATAGAAATGCCCTTTTGCGCCGTTACCGTCTGGTCAACGAACTTTGACCACCCAGAAAAAAATAGCAAAAAAATCAAAAAAATCTAAAATTTTGTGGGACCGAAGATAGTCATGTCCGCAAGGCACGTGCAAATTTGTGTGCCGTACGGACACCCTGGGAGCTCGTGGCAAAGGAAATCATAAATTTTGTACGCATGTGAACAGTAAATTCGAAAAAATAGAAAAAAAAATCAAAAAAATATGAAATTTTGGGGGGCTGAAGATACTTAGGTGCACAAGATGTGTGCACATTTTTGTTGTGTTTGGACATCGTAGGAGCCCGTAGGAGCTAAACTTTGTTTTTTTCTCCGCGAGCTCCTACGATGTCCAAACACAACAAAAATGTGCACACATTTTGTGCACCTATGTATCTTCTGTCCCACAAAATCTCATATTTTTTTGGTTTTTTTTATTTTTTTGAATTTACTGTTCACATGCGTACAAAATTTATGATTTCCTTTGCCACGAGATCCCAGGGTGTCCGAACGACACACAAATTTGCACGCGCCTTGCGGACATGACTATCTTCGATCCCACAAAATTTCAGATTTTTTTGAATTTTTTTGCTATTTTTTTCTGGGTGGTCAAAGTCCTTTGACCAGACGGTAACGACGCAAAAGGGCATTTCTATAAGTGACACTAACGGCGGAGGGGCAAAACTGAGCATACCTAAAAAGTAGGGGCAAACTGAGCAGTGGGTTCGAGTTAAGGGCATAGATGTAAATGTCTTGAACCTAAAGCTAAGCACTTCTCCCATTGAAAGAAAGATCATTCTTGTAGGCCAAACCAGACTAATAATTCGAAGAGACTTGCAAAGATAACCAATCATACATAAAAGAATTTAGAGGAGATTCAAATATTTGTCATATATAAACTTGATCATAAACCCACAATTCATCGGATCTCGACAAACACACCGCAAAAAGAGTTACATCGAATAGATCTCCAAGAAGATCGAGGAGAACTTTGTATTGAGATTCAAAGAGAGAGAAGAAGCCATCTAGCTAATAACTATGGACGCGAAGGTCTGTGGTAAACTACTCACAACTCATCGGAGAGGCTATGGTGTTGATGTAGAAGCCCTACATGATTGATTCCCCCTCCGGTGGAGCGCCGACGAAGGCTCCAAGACGGAATCTCACAGGTACAGAAGATTGCGGCGGTGGAATTAGGGTTTCGTGGTGCTGCTCGGTGTTTTCAGGGTATGCAAGTATATATAGGAGAAGGAAGTCGGTCAGGGGAGCCACGAGGGGCCCACGAGGGTGGGGGGCGTGCCCACCCCCCTAGGGCGCACCTTGCACCCTCATGGCCGCCTTGGCTGCTTCTTGACGTCCACTCCAAGGTTTCATTCCGTTTGGACTCCATTTGATATTCCTTTTCTTCGAAACACTGAAATAGGCAAAAAAAAACAACAATTTGGGCTCGGCCTCCGGTTAGTAGGTTAGTCCCAAAAATGATATAAAAGTGTAAAGTAAAGCCGATAAACATCCAAAACGGGTAATATAATAGCATGAAACAATCAAAAAATTTCAATATGCTGGAGACTCATCAAGCATCCGCAAGCTTAATTCCTGCTCGTCCTCGAGTAGGTAAATGATAAAAACAGAATTTTGATGTGGAATGCTACCTAGCATATTTCATAATGAAATTTTCTTTATTGTGGCATGAATGTTCATATTCAAATGATTCAAGATAAAAGTTCATATTGACATAAAAATAGTAATACTTCAAGCATACTAACAAAGTAATCATGTCTTCTCCAAATAACATGGCAAAAGAAACTTATCCCTACAAAATCATATAGTCTGGCTATGCTCTATCTTCATCACACAAAATATTTAAATCATGCACAACCCCGGTTTTAGCCAAGCAATTGTTTCCTACTTTAGTATTTTCAAACTTTTTCAATCTTCACGCAACACATGAGCGTGAGCCATGGACATAGCACTATATGTGAAATAGAATGGTGGTTGTGGAGAAGACAAAAAGCAGAAGATAGTCTCACATCAACTAGGCGTATCAACGGGCTATGGAGATGCCCATTAATAGATATCAATGTGAGTGAGTAGGGTTGCCATGCAACGGATGCACTAGAGCTATAAGTGTATGAAAGCTCTAAAAGAAACTAAGTGGATGTGCATCCAACTTGCTTGCTCACGAAGTCCTACGGCATTTTGAGGAACCCCATCATTGGAATATAAAAGCCAAGTTCTATAATAAAAAATTCCCACTAGTATATGAAGGTGACAACATAGGAGACTCTCTATTATGAAGATCATGGTGCTACTTTGAAGAACAAGTGTGGTAAAAGTATAGTAACATTGTCCCTTCTCTCTTTTTCTCTTTTTTTTTCAAGGTGGGCTTCTTCAGCCTCCCCCCCTTTTTTTTAAAGTCCGGAGTCTCATCCCGACTTGTGGGGGAATCATAGTCTCCATCATCCCTTGCTCACTTGGGACAATGCTCTAATAATGAAGGTCATCACACTTTTATTTACTCACATCTCAAGAACTACAACTCAATACTTAGAACAAAATATGACTCTATGTGGATGCCTCCGGCGGTGTACCGGGATATGCAATGAATCAAGAGTGACATGTATGAAAGAATTATCAAGGTGGCTTTGCCAAAAATACAATGTCAACTACATGATCATGCAAAAGCAATATGACAATGATGGAGGGTGTCATAATAAATGGAACGGTGGAAAGTTGCATGGCAATATATCTTGGAATGGCTATGGAAATGCCATAATAGGTAGGTATGGTGGCTGTTTTGAGGAAGGTATATGGTGGGTGTATGGTACCGGCGAAAGTTGTGCGGAACAAGAGAGGCTAGCAATGGTGGAAGGGTGAGAGTGCGTATAATCCATGGACTGAACATTAGTCATGAAGAACTAAAATACTTATTGCAAAAATCTACAAGTTATCAAAACAAAGTACTACACGCATGCTCCTAGGGGAAGGGTTGGTAGGAGTTAACCATCACGCGATCCCGACCTCCACACATAACGAAGACAATAAATAAATAAATCATGCTCCAACTTCATTACATAACGGTTCACCATACGTGCATGCTACGGGAATCACTAACTTTAACACAAGTATTCCTTAAATTCACAATTACCCAACTATCATGACTCTAATATTACCATCCTCATATCTCAAAACAATTATCAATCATCAAATTGATCATAGCATCCAATTCACTTTCTATGATAGTTTTTATTATACACAACTTGGATGCCCATCATATTAGGAACGATTTTATAACCATAGCAAATACCATGTTGTTCTAAAAGACTCTCAAAATAATATAAGTGAAGCACGAGATATCAATAATTTCTACAAAATAAAGCCACCGCCGTGCTCTAAAAAAATATAAGTGAAGCACTAGAGAAAAACTGTCTAGCTCAAAAGATATAAGTGATGCACATAGAGTATTCTAATAAATTTTGAATCATGTGTGTCTCTCCCAAAAGGTGTGTACAGAAAGGATGATTGTGGTAAACTAAAAACCAAAGACTCATATCATACAAGACGCTCCAAGCAAAATACATATCATGTGGTGAATAAAAATATAGCTCCAAGTAAAGTTACCGATAGACGAAAATGAAAGAGGGGATGCCTTCCGGGGCATCCCCAAGCTTAGTCTTTTGGTTGTCCTTGAATTATATTGGGGTGCCATGGGCATCCCCAAGCTTGGGCTCTTGCCACTCCTTATTCCATAGTCCATCAAATCTTTACCAAAAACTTGAAAACTTCACAACACAAAACTCAACAGGAAATCTCATGAGCTCCGTTAGTGCAAGAAAGAAAAACGACCACTTAAGGTATTGTAATGAACTCATTATTTATTTATATTGGTGTTAAACCTACTGTATTCCAACTTCTCTATGCTTCATACCCCCCCCCACGATACTAGCCATAGATTCATCAAAATAAGCAAACAACACACGAAAAACAGAATCTGTCAAAAATAGAACAGTCTATAGCAATCTGTAACTTTCGAATACTTCTGGAACCCTAACAATCCTACCAAAATAGGAAGTCCTAGGAAATTTGTCTATTAATCTTATGCAAAAATAATCAACTAAAAATCACGTTTCTGTGATTTATTAAAATTATTCTCGTGCGTGCAAAAGTTTCTATTTTTCAGCAAGATCAAATTAACTATCACCCAAGATGATCCTATAGGTTCTACTTGGCACAAACACTAATTAAAACATAAAACCACATCTAAACAGAGGATAGATGAATTCTTTATTACTAAACAGAAGCAAAAACCAAGGAACAGAAATAAAATTGGGTTGCCTCCCAACAAGCGCTATCGTTTAACGCCCCTAGCTAGGCATTTAGATTTCAATGATGCTCACATGAAAGACAATAATTGAAGCACAAAGAGAGCATCATAAAACACGTGAAAAACACATATAAGTCTATCATACTTCCTATGCATAGGCATATTATAAGAAAACAAATTTGCAAGGCAAGCAAAAACTAGCATATGCAAGGAAGAAGAAAGAGACGATAGCAATCTCAACATAACAAGAGGTAATTTTGTAACCTGAAAATTTCTACAACCATATTTCCCTCTAATAATAATTACATGTGGGATCATAAGAAAATTCAACAAAATAGCTATCACATAAAATATTTTCAACACGATCCACATGCATGCAAAGTTGACACTCTTCCAAAATAGTGGGATTAACATTAACTAAAGTCATGACCTCTCCAAACCCACTTTTATCAAAAACTTCATAAGATTGAATATTATCCAAATATGTGGGATCTAAATTCGAAACTCTTCCAATCCCACTTTCAATATTATTGCAAACACTATTATAAATCTCATATTCATCATGGGGCTTAAATAAATTTTCAAGATTATAAGAAGAATCACCCCAATCATGATCATTGCAACAAGTAGTAGACATGGCAAAATTAGCATCCCCAAGCTTAGGGTTTTGCATATTATTAGAACAATTGGCATTAATAGAATTTATAATAACATCATTGCAATCATGTTTTTTATTCAAAGATCTATCGTGAATCACTTTATAAAACACTTCATCACAATTTTCGGACTCACGAATTTCAAGCAAAACCCCATAAAGATAATCTAATGCACTCAACTCACTAGCACTGGTTCATCATAATTGGATCTCTTAAAAAGATTGGCAAGCGGATGAGGATCCATAGATCTCATAGCAAGCGAAGATGCAAGCAAAAATAAGGCACATGGGAAAAAGAGGGTGAATAAAATGGCAAGGGTGAAGTGGGGGAGAGGAAAACGAGAGGCAAATGACAAACAATGTAATGCAAGGGAGATGAGTTCGTGATTGGGATGGGTACTTGGTATGTCTTGACTTGTGGGAAGACCTCCCCGGCAACGGCGCAGAAATCCGTCTTGCTACCTCTTGAGCATTGTGTTGGTTTCCCTTGAAGAGTAAAGGGTGATGAAATAAAGTAGCGTAAGTATTTCCCTCAATTTTTGAGAACCAACGTATCAATCTAGTAGGAAGCTCCACAATCCCTCCAACCTACACAAACAAATAAGAACCTCGCAACCAACGCGATAAAGGGGTTGTCAATCCCTCCACGGTCACTTGCGAAAGTGAGATGTGATAGAGATAATAAGATAAGATAAGATTTTTTTTTGGTATTTTTATGTTATAGATTGGAAAGTAAAGATTGCAAAATAAAGTAGATCGGAAACTTATATGATAGGAAATAGACCCGGGGGCCATAGGTTTCACTAGTAGCTTCTCTCAAGATAGCATAAGTATTACGGAGGGTGAACAAATTACTGTCGAGCAATTGATAGAAAACTGCATAGTTATGAGAATATCTAGGCATGATCATGTATATAGGCATCACGTCCGCGACAAGTAGACCGACTCCTGCCTGCATCTACTACTAGTACTCCACACATCGACCGCTATCCAGCATGCATCTAGAGTATTAAGTTCATAAGAACAAAGTAACGCATTAGCCAAGATGACATGATGTAGAGGGATAAGCCCAAGCAATATGATATAAACCCCATCTTTTTATCCTTGATGGCAACAATACAATACATGCCTTGCTGCCCCTGCTGTCACTAGGAAAGGACACCCCAAGATTGAACCCAAAGCTAAGCACTTCTCCCATTGCAACAAAGATCAATCTGGTAGGCCAAACCAAACTGATAATACGAAGAGACTTGCAAATATAACCAATCATACATAAAAGAATTCAGAGGAGATTCAAATATTTCTCATAGATAAACTTGATCATAAACCCACAATTCATCGGATCTCAACAAACACACCGCAAAAGGAGTTACATCGAATAGATCTCCAAGAAGATCGAGGAGAACTTTGTATTGAGATTCAAAGAGAGAGAATAAGCCATCTAGCTAACACCTATGGACCCGAAGGTCTATGGTAAACTACTCACAACTCATCGGAGAGGCTATGGTGTTGATGTAGAAGCCTTCCATGATCGATTCCCCCTCCGGCGGAGCGCCAACGAAGGCTGGAGGATGGGATCTCATGGGTACAAAAGATTGCGGCGGTGGAAATAGGGTTTCGTGGTGCTCCTCGGTATTTTCAGGGTATGCAAGTATATATAGGTGAAGGAAGTCGGTCAGGGGAGCCACGAGAGGCCCATGAGGGTGGGGGCGTGCCCACCCCCCTAGGGCGAGCCTTGCACCCTCGTGGCCGCCTTGCCTGCTTCTTGACGCCCACTCCATGTCTCCTGGATTGCATTTGCTCCAAAAAGATCGCTCCCAAAGGTTTCATTCCGTTTGGACTCCGTTTGATATTCATTTTCTTCGAAATACTGAAATAGATAAAAAAAACAGCAATTTGGGCTGGGCCTCCGGTTAATAGGTTAGTCCTGAAAATGATATAGAAGTGTAAAGTAAAGCCCATAAACATCCAAAACGGGTAATATAATAGCATGGAACAATCAAAAATTATAGATACGTTGGAGACGTATCAATTCCATCTGTCATCAAGTGTCGGAAGGGGACATAGAGATTTGGAAGATGCACACGGATCTGAATGTTGCAGACCCGTTGACTAAGCCTCTTCCACGAGCCAAACATGATCATCACCAAAGCTCCATGGGTGTTAGAATCATTACTATGTAATCTAGATTATTGACTCTAGTGCAAGTGGGAGACTGAAGGAATATGCCCTAGAGGTAATAATAAAGTTATTATTTGTTTCCTTAATTCATGATAAATGTTTATTATTCAAGCTAGAATTGTATTAACCGGAAACTCAATACATGTGTAAATACATAGACAAAACATATAGTCCCTAGTATGCCTCTACTTGACTAGCTCATTAATCAAGTATGGTTATGTTTCCTAACCATAGACATGTGCTGTCATTTGATGAATGAGATCACATCATTAGGAGAATGATGTGATGGACATGACCCATCCATTAGCTTAGCATTATGATTATGTCAGTTTCATTGCTACTGCTTTCTTCATAACTTATACAAGTTCCTCGGACTATGAGATTATGCAACTCCCGAATGCCGGAGGAACAATTTGTGTGCTACCAAACGTCATAACGTAAATGGGTGATTAGAAAGGTTCTCTGAAGGTGTCTCCGAAGGTATTTGTTGGGTTTGCATAGATCGAGATTAGGATTTTTCACTCCGTATTTCGGAGAGGTATCTCTGGGCCTTCACGATAATACTCATCACTATAAGACTTGCAAGAATTGTGACTAATGAGTTAGTCACGGGATGACGTATTATAGAATGAGTAAAGAGACTTGCTTGTAACGAGATTGAAATAGGTATGATGATACCGACGATTGAATCTCGGGCAAGTAGCATACCGATGACAAAGCGAACAACATATGTTGTTATGCGGTTTGACCGATAAAGATCTTTGTAGAATATGTAGGAACCAATATGAGCATCCAGGTTCCTCTACTGGTTACTGACCGGAGACGTGTCTCGGTCATGTCTAGGTAGTTCTCGAACCCGTAGGGTCCAGACGCTTAACATTCAATGACGATTGGTATTATGAGTTTATGTGATATGATGTACCAAAAGTTGTTTGGAGTCCCGGATGTGATCACGGACATGACTCGGAGTCTCAAAATGGTCAGACATAAAGATTGATATATTGGACGACTATGTTCGGACACCAGAAGTGTTCCTGAGAAGTTTCGGATAAAACCGGAGTGCCAGAGGGTTATCGGAACCCCCGGGGGAACTAATGGGCCTCAATGGGCCCTAGTGCAGAGAAAGAGGGGCGGCCAGGGAAGGCCACGTGCCCCCTCCCCTTGAGTCCGAATAGGACAGGGAAGGGGGGGCAGCGCCCCCATTTCCTTCCCCCTCTCCCTCTCCTTCCTTCCCCCTCTTCCCCTCTTGGTGGAATCCTACTAGGACTAGTAGTCCTAGTAGGACTCCCATCTTGGGGCGCGCCTACGGGGGCCGGCCGGCCTCCCCCCTTGCTCCTCTATATACGGGGGCAGGGGGGCACCCTAGAACAGACAAGTTGATTGTTAAGCCGTGTGTGGTGCGCCCCTCCACAGATTTCCACCTCGGTCATATCATTGTAGTGCTTAGGCGAAGTCCTGCGCCGGTAACTTCATCATCACTATCACCACGCTGGCATGCTGATGAACCTCTCCCTCGACCTCACCTGGATCTAGAGTTCATGGGACGTCATCGTGCTAAGCGTGTGCAGATCGCCAAGGTGATGTACCTTTGGTGCTAGGATCGGCCGGATCGTGAAGACGTACGACTACATCAACTGCATTGTCATAACGCTTCCACTTTCGGTCTACAAGGGTACGTAGACAACACTCTCCCCTCTCGTCGCTATGCATGACCTAGAGACAGATCTTGCGTGATCGTAGGAATTTTTTTGAATTAACTGTGTTCCCGAAAAAAAATTGGTTCACTTTTGTGTACAAAGTGAACACTGCCCAATGAAGTATCATGGTTTCGAAATAAACTACCGCCTTCGACAGGAAACTCCTTTTTCAACCATTGCAACTTAAAGTATTTCCATGTTTATAGATCATAAGAGGATAAGACTTGGCATGCGTTCATCTTGTCACCCCAATAGAATCTAGTAGATTTTTAACAGTGTTATGAACAAACTTGATCCAATTCGTGTGCAAACGGAACACTACCTGACGAAGTATCAGGGTTTTGAACGGAAATCGTCGTCTTCCACAAACAACCATTTTCATGTTTAATACACACCGTTCATAGTGCCATGCTAAAACTTGCCATGTTTTGAGTTGGTTTGCTATTTGTGAAACATTAACTGATTTTCTAGCCATTAGAAGCAAAAGAACGGTGTCTGCTTCAAAATTACATACATACGAGCTCAGAAGGGTGTGAAACTTGGCATCGCTTCATCTTATGACCCCTAGATGTCATAAATATTTGACACTGTGACAGGAAAAATTGGTTCATTTTTGTGTACAAAGTGAACACTCCCTGATGAAGTATCACAGTTTCAAAATAAACTACCGCCTTCCACAGGCAACTCCTTTTTTCAATCATTGCAACTTAAAGTATTTCCATGTTTAATACACAACATTCATAGTGACATGATAAAATGTTGCCACCTTTTGAGTTGGGTTTTTTTTGAAGCATTAGCTGTTTTCCGGCCATTTAAAAGGGCAGAAAGCTCTTCGGTTCAATATAGCATGCGAACGAGCTTAGAAGAAAATGTAAATTGGTCTTTTTTACATCATCTTAACTTCATACTTTTTTCATGTTTAATACATAGCACTCACAGTGCCATGATCAATTTTATCCACTTTTTAAGTTAGTTTTCTATGTTTGAAGTATTAGCTGATTTTTAGCCTTTAAAAAGGGCAAACCATTCGGTTAAAATGGCATGCAAACAAGCACGGAAGAGGATGAAACTGGGAATTGATATTTGAGAGCGTTACGGGAATTTTTTGGTGCACTTCGTGTACAAACGAAATCATATTCAATGAAGTATCAAGGTTTCGAGCAGAAACCGATGCTTTGCGTAGACAACTCCATTCTTATTTCAAATTCAATCTTTTTTTAATGCACAAATTCCAATTGGGCATGCTCAAAGTTTCCCAGTTTTTGAGTTGGCTTACTATTTTTGAAGCATTAACTGATTTTCCGACCATTAAAAATGCAGAACATTTTTTATTCCAAAAAAACATGCAAATGAGTTCATAAGAGGATGAAACTTGGCATCGGTTAATATTATGACCCCTTTAGGATGTGGTTAAAAAAATAAGAACGTTGCAAGGAAAACATGATGCAATTTGTGTATAAACTGAACTCTATCATACAAAGTATTGAGGTTTTCAATGGAAGTCGTCGCCTTGCATAGACAAGTCCATTTTTCTACATCCTTTCAACTTCAGACCTTTTTCATGTTTAGTAAACATCATTCATTGTTTCATGCTCAAAGTTTGTCACCTTTTGATTTGCTTTCCTGTTTATTTAGCATTAATTATTATTATCTAGCAATTAAAAAGGCAGAATGCTCTGCGGGGAAATAAAATGAAAACGAGTTCAGAAGACGACAAAACATGATATAGTTTCATCTTATGAACCCTATAGAATGCGGAAAAAAATTTATGAGCATTATGGCAAATATTTGATGCACTTTGTGTAAAACAGAACACTCTCCCATGAAGTCTCAAGGTTTTGAACGGAAACTGCCTCCTTCCATAGACAATCATATTCCTTTACATCATTTCAAATTCAATTTATTCCATGTTTAATACACACCATACATAGTGTCATGCTCAAAGTTTGCATTTTCTTAGTTGGTTTGCTATTTTTAAAACATTAACTGATTTTCCAGCCATTAAAAAGGGCAGAACACTATTCGGTTCGAAATAATATGTAAAGAAGCTCAGAAGATGATGAAACTAGGCATCCGATTATATTATGACCCCTATAAGATGTGGTCAATGTTTGGTATCGTTACAGCAAAACTGATGCACTTCATCTACAAATTAAACACACTCCGTCGAAGTATCACCATTTTCAATGGAAATCACCACCTTGCATGTATAACTCCATCTTTTATACCATTTCAACTTCAAACTTTTTCTATGTCCAATACCCCATTCAAACTGCGATTATCAAAGCTTAGACTGTTCTGAGTTTAGTAAAAAAAAAAATTTCAAGCACTTTCCTTAATTACTATATTTGGGACGGGTGGTGGCTGTTGTCCTCCACTACTAAGTTTTGAAATTTTTGGAGGGCATGTCAGCGAAATATTGTTGTGGCCGGCAATTTTTTGCCCACCATTTGTATGATACAAAACAGTGGCAGGCGCTTGTTTGCTGTCGGTTGCTGCTGATTTTGTGTCATGGCTAATCCTGTAAAAAATTAGAAATGGTGGGTGGCCATTTCTGCCCGACAGTGTAGTCTCTATAGCTGTGCTCGGCGAACTTTCTCACCCGCCACTTATACTTTGCCAAAAGAGCAGTGGAGGGTCTTCGACGTCTTCCGCCACTAAAGTGACCCAGCTATAAGACTTTTTGCAGTAGTAATTAACGGTTTGTGAGATAAATAATTTCAAAAGATTGAAAGAAGCAATTAATATGATGATATCAACATGATGTCTAAGAGTCCGGCATGCATGCATCTGCTCTCTTTATATAAAAAAAAGCCCATTAGGATACGCCCACATGGCACTAATGTGGACTATGTAAAGTAGACGAGATTTCCTCTACTTTGTTTGTGTTGCAGCTCGAGTTAGCTGGAGTCATGTGGGGCTTAGGAATCCTCGCTTTGTACGCCTGCTAGACTGAGAGTTGGTGACTTTTCACTTTGGCGAATTGCCAAGCCCGTTTGTAGTGGAGACCCGAGTCCGTAGTATGTTCAGTGAACTATATTATCCCAAAAGCAGTGCGCAGAGTATGTTCAACGAACTATATATATTGTTCCCGAACGCAAGATGCAATAACCCACCAAACACGGTACTAAGCCCACTTTCCAATTATATATTGTTTGCATGGACGTAGCCCCTCTCTATGTGTACAAAGCAGTGCACAGAGTCTGCTTGTATGGCGCAGAGTATGGATTCCGGCATCCTAGCAACAAAGATGCGGTGTCCGTTTTGCGGGTAAGCGTTGAAGATGCCCTTAGTCCAACCTTGGTTGCGGGGGAATACTATGACCATCTCATAAGAGAGAGTGCCACACTTTTCAGACTATTATTTTAAGGTCTCATGAGCTCTTTGCTTGTAGGGGTGTGTTCGATGCGTACTGAAAACATCTAAATTTGGGCCAGAGGCAGCCTTGAACGCTAACACTGTATGTTCAATCATTCATATTACAAACATCACAAACCACTGTATGTTCATTCCCAAACATCATAAACAACCTAACATGACGTGAATTAATCGGTGGTTGAATGGTTAGGAGGACTGTGGTATCTTCAGCCCACCATGGTACAAGTCCTATGCTTCTGCTTTTCTGAATTTATTTTATAAGGTTTCCGACCCTACCGTTCAATGGAAAGAGACATTCCAGTCGATAGCGAGACGCTTGTGGTGATTTCGTCAAATCTCAAGATAATATGCCGCCTCAGTCTTGGAGGTGCTTATAGATATAGATTGCGTTCATACGAATGAATGTATGCGCATATATATAAGCACTTGCGTCTGAATTGTGGTAAAAAAAAAGCTTCTAACATGACAAGACCCACCTACGTACCACACTCGTGTTCTTTCCTTCCCATCAGCGTTTTTTTCTTGCGAGGAATTCCTCCCTTCAGCGGTACAAACGATTTTCTAGTCCTCAATTCATGTATTTGATTTTCATAGAGAATGCGTTTATTGACTTAAAGTGTAGCATCAAGCGGATACAAAGCAAAATAAGTCTCACATGCATGCATCTGCTCTCTTTATATAGGAAAAATCTCATTAGGATAAGCCCATACGGCACTAATGTGCATTATGTAAAGTAGATTTCCTCTACTTTCTTTGTGTTGCAGCTCGAGTTAGCTGGAGTCATGTGGGCTTAGGAATCTTCGCTGTGTACGCCTGCTAGACTGAGAGTCGGGGACTTTCACTTTCGCCAATTGCCAAGCACCTTTGTAGTCGAGACCCGAGTCCGTAGTATGTTCAGTGAACTATATTATCCAGATTCCGGAAAGCAGTGCGCGGAGAATGTTCAATGAACTATATATACTAGTCATCAACCCGTGCATTTGCACGGGCTAGTTATTTTAGAATACCTAAACATATGCAATAATAATATTTCTTGTATTTTCATTTGAATTTTACAAAACACACAACAGAAATAAGTCTCCGTCGAGTTATCATAAAAATGCGAATGTCTTCATATACATATCTCTCTGGATGTTGTTAGTTTCCTTCTCCCGTTAGAACAATCACCTATTCAAGGAACATGCATCTACATAAATGAATAGTAGAAACAATGAAGAAAAATGATGCGAATAAAAAGAAGAAAATGATTAGTAAATCCACCAAAGTCGAATAAAGAAGCTGCCGAGGTTATTTCATCTAACAGGGAAAGAGAGAACACTACTTATAACCTATGGATCTATTAGCTCTTGGCAGCTCGTTTTCTGGGGCCTGAAGATACTGGCTAGCTCGTTTTCTGGGGCCTCAAGATAATTATGGATTTGATGGCTTTAAGGGAACAAATTGAGGTGATCTAATTATTATTTTTGCCCATACGTACACATGCTCAAAAGGCCGGCTGACAGATGATACTCGGCTTCATCTTTTCGGGAGAAGGTGTACACGCAGACGTGGTGGCCACTGGATCTGAGTATCCGATGTGTTTCAGATGAAACATATATCTCCTGCTGCTTAGTCAACCATTGTGAAGTATATATTTCGTGAGATCTCAGAGCTTGGAAACTGAGATTGAACACGACCAATGCTTGGTCGAAGAGGAACACAATCAGGAGTGCAGGACATGCATGCTTGAGTGGGTCAAACCTGCTAAACTAACAATCATGAGATAAAACCACATACTGGAATATACATGGTAGATTATTGTATTGTACCCGATAAATCACCATCGTGGGATAAAATCGTGTGCATATACATGGTGGATTGATGTACGTACTTGGCGTGTGAGATTAAGAGGTTGAGGAGAAACACAATTGGGAGAGCCATGCACACTTGATGTGGCAGTACCTTTCTATTGGATCGATTCCAGAACAAATAAAATTTTAAGGCAATCGACGACTGCATGTATACGGAAAGGGGAGAGATGCATCGGTGTTTGTCCATGGACGTGAGGAGAGAGGTTCCATGGCATACGATTGCTCCAACTTGTTTTTTATTGGGCGTGGAAGAGACGTGCATTACGTAGATATCTGGGTCTCTCGTTTTCCATCTATTTCTACAACCGTCAAAGCAAGGCAAGGACAATGCTAACGCCCACACGTGTGGTGGGAGACAAACCCGCCCACACGCCCTAACATAGACTACGCCAAGTCGCCGCATGCATGCATGTGGAAATCTTTTTGGATTTTCAGTTTTTAAAATGTTTTATCTCTTAAATGAAAAATTCGATTAAAGATCCGTTTTCACCATTAAATCCCTCGCGACGAGATCTTCAAAATGAGATCTCATATCAATATATTTCGACGAAAGTTTTTTTTGGTTAAAAGTTGCCATGTCTATTGCACATGAACTGCCATGATGTTTACACTAAAGTTACCATGTTATGTTTCAGCTATTTTATTCTATATTAAAAAGTAAAATTTGACATATTATAAAATGGAGAATTAATAAACTAGACTTGTCATGCACAATAAACTAAAATTGCCATGATACATGCACTTAAAATTGCCATGGTTCATGCAAAGAAATATTTTCATGGTCAAAGTACTGGAATTGCCATCATTGAAAACTAAAATTGCCATGATCTACAAACTAAAATTGCCACATGGCAACTTTAGTTTAAGCACCATGGCAACTACAGTGTAAACATCATGGCAACTTTTGGGCAAAAAAAAATTTCGTCAAAACATATCAACATGGGGTCTAGTTTTGAAGATCTCGTCGAGACGGATTTAATGATGAAAATGGATTTTTAATTCACTTTTTTATTCAGGAGATAAAACATTTTTAAGCCAAAAACCAAAAAGATTTCTGCTGATGTCATCTGTTCATACGTGGCAAAATGACTGGTTATGGAGGCGTATGGGCGATGTGCAAACGCCCACACGTGTGGGCGTTAGTTTTTCCGATCTTAATTTTTCTACAGCCGATTTGTGGGCCTTCTATTAATCTATTTTTTCCCCTAATTGAGTAAAAAATCAGGCCAGAATTATATGGTTAAGATTGATTGAGATAGAATCTATTTAAAATTGTGTTTTTTTATTCCCTAAAAAGTTTTTTTAGGACGATTTCATGAGTCGATCTACACCGTAATAATTCGGTCCCACAAAATTAATGGCTCGTAAAATCCGATTAACTTGGGAATTTCTTGGGAATCTATGATTAGTATAAGTAAGTATAGATATAGATATAGATATAGATAGATAGATATAGATATAGATATAGATTGTTCCCTAAAGCAAGATTCAATAACCCACCTAACTCGGTACTAGGAGCATCTCTAGCCGTTGGCCCCTAGGGGGATTGAAAAATCGCCGCCTGAAGGCGACCCGGCGAAATAATCGCCTTGGAGTCGATCGGGTTCCCAGCCGCCGGCCCCAAGGTCGACCCAGATGATTTTTAAAAAAAATTTAACATACTTTTGGCTATAATTTGGCAAACGGGCAAAAATTTCGGCGACTTTATACAGTTTTTACATAGCAAACTTAAAAAATAAAGGCCTAGAATACAGGAAGAACGCACTGAGCGCGGCGAAGTCCTCGTCGCTGTCGCCGCCATCGCCATTGTCCTCGTCGTCGTCCTTCTCCTCCTTGACACGGCCGCCCCTGCTGGACCCCTGCCCGGGGTCGCCTTGGCGGACCAGTGGCGGCGCGTCGTCGTCGTCGTCGAGAACGACGACGACTCCCTGGTCACGGCCACGGTGCCGAGCGGAGTACTGTTCTAGGGTGCGACAATGGCGCTATAGCTCCGTCTACGCCCAATCCTCGCGCGACCACTTCAAGGCAGCCCCCTCAGAGAGGCCTGGCTTCGTCTTCACCGCGGCGAGCCCTGGCTTCGTCGTCACCGCGGCTAGCCCAGGCTCCGTCTTCGGACTGACGAAGCGGGGAACAGCCGAGGAGGAGGTGTGCCCGCCATCGTTGATGATGATGGCAGCGCTGCGTGTTCGCCAGCCGAGCGGCGTCTCGGCGGGCTCGGCCTTGACGTTGAGCAGTGCCGGCGACCCCGAGGAGGAGGAACGGGAGGAGGAGGAAGCAGAGGACGCCGTCCTCCTCGGCATCCACTGGTCGCCGCTCCGGGCCGGGGCGGGACAGTACGTCAATGGCGGGTCGTTGCCGCCCTCGAGGTGTCGGAGGACGGCTTGAAGCAAGCAGCCGGGGGCGCCCCACCACAGGCGGCACCGCTCGCTGTTCTTGCTGCCCCTCACCGCCGCCGCCCCGTTGGTGGAGGCGATCTGTTGCGCCTGCCGATGCTGCAAGTACGCCGCCCATACCTCGTGGTTACCGGTGCCTTACTACGGGAGGGCCCGCTGCTCGTCTGTCAGCAACACCCGCATGCGGTCGACCTCGTCGGCGAAGTAGTCGGGGCGCACGTCGACGTCGGGCACTGGGGGAATGGGAACGCCGCCGGCGCTGAGCCTCCACCCCCCCCCCCCGGCACGACGCGCATGTTGGGAGGCGCCGGGATGTTGGCCTCGAAGAGCAAGTACGCCTCCTGATACGTCTCCAATGTATCTATAATTTTTGATTGCTCCATGCTACTTTATCTACTGTTTTGGACTATATTGGGCTTTATTTTCCACTTTTATATTATTTTTGAGACTAACCTATTAACCGGAGGCCCAGCCCATAATTGCTGTTTTTTTGCCAATTTCAGTGTTTCGAAGAAACGGAATATCAAACGGAGTCCAAACGGAATGAAGCCTTCGGGAACGTGATTTTCTCACCGAACGTGATCCAGGAGACTTGGACCCTACTCCAAGATGTAACAGAGGCGGTCACGAGGGTGGGGGGCACCCCCCCTAGGGCGTGCCCCCCTGCCTCGTGGCCCCCCTGTTGCTCCACCGACGTACTCCTTCCTCCTATATATACCTACGTATCCCCCAAACGATCAGAACAGGAGCCAAAAACCTAATTCCACCACCGCAACCTTCTGTATAGACGACATCCCATCTTGGGGCCTGTTCCGGAGCTCCGCCGGAGGGGGCATCCACCACGGAGGGCTTCTACATCAACACTGTAGCCCCTCCGATAAAGTGTGAGTAGTTTACTTCAGACGATGGCTTCTTCTCTCTTTTTGGATCTCAATACAATGTTCTCCCCCTCTCTCGTGGAGATCTATTCGATGTAATCTTCTTTTTGCGGTGTGTTTGTTGAGATCGATGAATTGTGGGTTTATGATCCGGCTTATCAATGAACAATATTTGAATTTTCTTTGAATTCTTTTATGTATGATTGAGTTATCTTTGCAAGTCTCTTCTAATTATCCTTTTGGTTTGGCCAAATAGATTGGTAGTTCTTGCAATGGGAGAAGTGCTTAGCTTTGGGTTCAATCTTGCGATGTCCTTTCCCAGTGAAAGAAGGGGCAGCAAGGCACGTATTGTATTGTTGCCATCGAGGATAACAAGATGTGGTTTTTTATCATATTGCATGAATTTATCCCTCTACATCATGTCATCTTGCTTAAAGCATTACTCTGTTTTTAACTTAATACTCTAGATGCATGCTGGATAGCGGTCGATGAGTGGAGTAATAGTAGTAGATGCAGAATCGTTTCGATCTACTTGTCTCGGACGTGATGCCTATATACATGATCATTCTCTAGATATGCTCATAACTATGCTCAATTCTGTCAATTGCTCAACAGTAATTTGTTCACCCACCGTAGAATATCTTTGCTCTTGAGAGAAGCCACTAGTGAAACCTATGGCCCCCGGGTCTATTCTCATCATATCAATCCCCATCACTTTATTACGTGCTTTGTTTTTACTTTGCCTTTTACTTTTTACTTTGCATCTCTATACCAAAAATACCAAAAATATTATTTATCATCTCTATCAGATCTCACTCTCGTAAGTGACCGTGAAGGGATTGACACCCCTAATCGCGTTGGTTGCGAGGAGCTATCGTTTTGTGTAGGTACGAGGGACTTTTGCGTGGTCTCCTACTGGATTGATACCTTGGTTCTCAAAAACTGAGGGAAATACTTACGCTACGTTGCTGCATCATCCTCTCCTCTTCGGGGAAATCCAACGCAGTGCTCAAGAGGTAGCAAGAAGAATTTCCGGCGCCGTTGCCGGGGAGGTTCACGCAAGCAAGTCAACCATACCAAGTACCCATCACAATCCCTATCTCTCGCATTATTTTCCATTTGCCTTTCGTTTTCCTCTCCCCCACTTCACCCCTGCCATTTTATTCGCCCTCTCTTTCCCAATCTCCTCCTCTCTTTCCCGTTTGCCTTTTTCCGTTACCTTTCTGTTTGCTCGTGTGTTAGTTTTCTTGCTTGTCATCATGAATAGTCTCATATCTTCTCCGTTATCTCCTGAGAATGAAGTTCTAAATTTTAAGCAAAGGGAGGGAGAAAATCTAAAAGACGCTTGGTATAGAATTTGCAATGCTCAAAATAGATCTACCAGGAAGCAATCTACTTCAGTTCTTCTTCCTAATTTTTATGTAGGTGCTAATCCTTGGTATAGATATATCCTTGATACCATTACGGGAGGGAATTTCTTGGGTAGCCATACTTTTGATTCTTATAATGCTTTAATAGATTTATTTGGCTCACCACCTCTTTTGATTAATGGAACTATGTTAACTTTGGAGCATGTTATGCAAAGACTTGAAACTATTGAAAATAAAGTTGCTACCCTTGAATCAATTGAAAATCTTGATAAAAAGATCCACAATCAAATTACCCAATATGGATCTAAGGTAGGATACTTTGAAAAATATTAAAGAAAAAGTACCCATAGTTAATGAGAAAATAAATCTAGATTCCACAAGAATCGATAAACTTGAGGGTATCATTACCAACTTGGGAACCGCTTTTTCTTCCGTACAAAACACTCCAAGTTCGTATACTAAAAATACTAAGCTTATTTATGTTCCTAAGAATAAGGGTGAATCATCTAGTAAGGAAACTATGGATCTTAAATCTATAAGTGTTCATCCCAATCTTTTTGCCATCATTAAGGAACCTTTTGCTATAAATGAATTTTTTGATCTTTTGCCTGAAAATTTGACAATTACTAGAAAGAAAGAAATTTCTAAAAGAGGTAGATGCCTCATTGAAGAATTGCCTACCAAAGATGGCAATACCTAGATCTATCCTTGCTTTTATGCCTAGCTATGGGCGTTAAACGATAGCGCTTGTTGGGAGGCAACCCAATTTTATTTCTGTTTTTTGCTTTTGCTTCTGTTTAGCAATAAATAATCCATATAGCCTCTGTTTGGATGTGATTTTGTCTTTTAATTAGTGTTTGTGCCAAGTAGAACCTATAGGATAACCTACGATGATAGTTGGTTTGATTCTGCTGAAAAACAGAAACTTTGCGCGCACGAATATAATTTTGTTAAATCACAGGAATGTGCTTTTGCGTTGATTCTTTTTGCTGCTGTTCCATAAACAAATTGTCCAGGACTTCCTATTTTGCTTATTTTGATGAATCTATGGCTAGTAAAATAGTTTATAATCCATAGAGAAGATGGAATACAGTAAGTTTAACACCAATATAAATAAAGAATGAGTTCATTACAGTACCTTAAGTAGTTCTTTGTTTTCTTTCTCTAACGGTGCTCACGAGATTTCTATTGAGTTTTGTGTTGTGAAGTTTTCAAGTTTTGGGTGAATTCTTTTGATGGATTATGGAACAAGGAGAGGCAAGATCCTAAGCTTGGGGATGCCCATGGCACCCCCATGATAATCCAAGGACACCAAAAAGTCAAAGCTTGGGGATGCCCCGGAAGGCATCCCCTCTTTCGTCCACTTCCATCGGTAATTTACTTGGAGCTATATTTTTATTCACCACATGATATGTGTTTTGCTTGGAGCGTCTTGTATTATTTGCGTCTTTACTTGTTAGTTTACCACAATCATCCTTGCTGTACACACCTTTTGAGAGAGCCATACATGAATTTGAATTTGCTAGAATACTCTATGTGCTTCACTTATATCTTTTGAGCTTGATAGTTTTGCTCATAGCGCTTCACTTATATCTTTTGAGCGTGATAATTTTTGCTCTAGTGCTTCAGTTAGATCTTTTAGAGAACGGTGGTGGATTTGTTTTAAAGAAACTATTGATGTCTCATGCTTCACGTAGATTATTTTGAGAGTCGTTAATAGCATGGTAATTTGCTTAATATTAATATACTTGGTATTCAAGATATGTGAAACTTTCTTTTGAGTGAATTGGATACTAAGATAAGTTTGATGCTTGATAATTGTTTTGAGATATGAAGATGGTAATATTAGAGTCATTCTAGTTGAGTAGTTGTGAATTTAAAGAATACTTGTGTTGAAGTTTGTGATTCTCATAGCATGCATGTATGGTGAACCGTTATGTGATGAACTCGGAGCATGATTTATTTATTGATTGTCTTCCTTATGAGTGGCGGTCGGGGATGAGCGATGGTCTTTTCCTATCAATCTATCCCCCTAGGATCATGCGCGTAATACTTTGCTTTGATAACTTCTAGATTTTTGCAATAAGTATATGAGTTCTTTATGACTAATGTTGAGTCCATGGATTATACGCACTTTTTCCCATCCTTCCACCATTGCTAGCCTCTCTAATACCGCGCACTTTTTGCCGGTATCATACACCCACCATATATCTTCCTCAAAACAGCCACCATACCTACCTATCATGGCATTTCCATAGCCATTCTGAGATATATTGCCATGCAACCTTCCACCGTTCAGTTTATTATGACACGCTCCATCATTGTCATATTGCTAGCATGATCATGTAGTTGACATCGTATTTGTGGCAAAGCCACCGTTCATAATTCTTTCATACATGTCACTCTTGATTCATTGCATATCCCGGTACACCGCCGGGGGCATTCATACAGAGTCATATTTTGTTCTAAGTATCGAGTTGTAATTGTTGAGTTGTAAGAAAATAAAAGTGTGATGATCATCATTATTAGAGTATTGTCCCAAGTGAGGAAAGGATGATGGAGTCTATGATTCCCCCATAAGTCGGAATGAGACTCCGGATGAAAAGTAAAAAAAAAAAAGAGGCCATAAAAAAAGAGAAAGACCCAAATAAAAAAATGAGAGAAAAAGAGAGAAGGGACAATGCTATTATCCTTTTATCACACTTGTGCTTCAAAGTAGCACCAAGATCTTCATTATAGAGAGTCTCTCATTTTGTCACTTTCATATACTAGTGGGAATTTTTCATTATAGAACTTGGCTTGTATATTCCAATGATGGGCTTCCTCAAAATGCCCTAGGTCATTGTGAGCAAGCGAGTTGGATCCACACCCACTTAGTTTCTTTTATAGAGCTTTCATATACTTATAGCTCTAGTGCATCCGTTGCATCGCAATCCCTACTCACTAACAATGATATCTATTGATGGGCATCTCCATAGCCCATTGATACGCCTAGTTGATGTGAGACTATCTTCCCTCTTTTTGTCTTCTCCACATGTCGTGGGAAACGAGCACCTATGGGGCAGAGCCCCTTTCGGTCCGGCAAGGGAGCGGAGAGCGCACGAAGAGCGGATCGAGGTGAAGCGCGCGAGCGATTTTTACCCAGCTTCGGAGCTCTCCGGAGAGATAATACTCCTATTGCTACTTTGTGGTTGTATTCTGTTCTTGCTCGAGAGCGTGAGAGTGTTGTAGTTTCGAATGAGTCGAACCCCCTCTACGTTGCGCATGGGCCTCCTTTTATAGGAAAAAGGGGTCACCGACAGGTGGCAACGCATGCAGGGGTAAAAGTGTAAAAAGCGCGGGTGGTACAACTGCTTCTATAGTGGATCCTACCTAACTCTGACGGCAGGGGACAAAGGCATTAAATGCCCGTCCACGTCGCCCAAACAGTGCAGAAAAGCGACCGTTAGGGGCGCCACCGCTTGCCACGATGGCCTTCTCATCATCTCCATCCGCCACCTCGCACCGCTTGGCTGCACAGCTCCCCGCCACGTGCGCCTGGAATGGTCCTATGACGACACGTTGACGGATGTGCTGGAGCGGGGGCACAGAGTGGTGGCTTCGCCGCGGCAAGCGCCTTGCCGCGGTCGTTGTCTTGTCGCCCCCGGAAGCCTGTCGCTCGCCGGGTCTTGCCGGGACGCGCAGTGCGTCGCGGCAAGTTCCTTGAAATGCTTTAGTTAGCCTTCCCGACAAGCTCCTCTTGTCGGGGCCTTGACCTTCCTGGCAAGCTCCTCTTGCCGGGGCCTTATCTTCTCATTTAAAATACTTTGTTCTTGAATGGCTCCAATAGGAACTATGGAGCGTCTTGGCGGTCACCGAGCAAGCCTTGCCGCGGAGCGCTGCGACTGCCCGTGCACAAGTTCGGGATACTAAGGTACCCCTACTTTAGTACACCGACAGGAGCCCCCGGGCCTGGGCCATACACGGTGCCGAGCGCTGTTGGGCCAGGCCCAAAACAGGGCACGGGCACGCGCGGCCTGGGTCCACACCGTTTCTAACTCCGTATCCACCGCGCCCTCCTGTAACGGCATGCGTCGAACGCGGCGTCGTGGGAGAGATCGCGGGTGATTCTTTATTCGGAAAAAGTGTAACGTTCGCCTCTTCCTCTTTATAAGCAGGGGAAACAGAGGCCGTTCCCCCACCTTCGCCACTTGCGGTTCCTTCCTCAGAAATCTCCGCCGCTCCCCTCCGCTTCCCAAAGCCGAAAGAGAGCAGCCTTCCGCCCCCCGTCGCCGCCGTCGCCGCCAACACCCTCGCTCTCCCCCACCGCCTCCGCCATGGCTCCGAAGACCGGGAAGGGTGCGAAGTCGGCCGAGGCGATGCGGCTTGAGGCGCTGCGGAAGGAGCGGATGCTCTTCCCCCCTGATCTCTCTGCGAAGGAGCTGAGGGAATGGTTCTACCTCTTCTGGTCGATGGAGATGCGGGCGCATCCGCGCACGCAGGTACTCTCCGCCGAAGCTTCTACTTCGAAGTGGTGTCCAAAAGGATACTACTTCTTCCCATTGTTCTTCTATTGCGGGCTCTGCCCGCCCTTTTCCAATTTCTTCTGTGACATCATGAACACATACGGGCTCCATCTCCTCGATTTCACCCCCAACGCCGTTCTGACCATGGCGGTTTTCGCACATCTTTGCGAGAACTTCATCGGAATCCACCCAAACGTAGCCCTTTTTCGCCACTACTTCATGCCCCGGGTCGAGAAAGGAGAGCCCTTATCTGGCGGGATCGCCTGGATCTCGAGAGCCGGTAAGAAGGAGGTCTATCTGGAGGGGGAGCTCCGTAGCAAATGGGAGGAGTGGAGAGCGGAGTGGTGTTGGATTGTTGACGAGAACCCGCAGCCATTCACCAACTTGCGCCAAGCCCGAGTAGTGCGCGGCGGCGATTGGAGCGCCCTGGCGGCAGACGATGCTAGACTGAAGATCGCCACCACCCGGATCTTGCGGCTCAGGCTTGCCAGGCTCACGGTTGGTGCTGTTGGCGCGGACTTTCTTCGCCGCTGCATCGCCCCTCTGCAGGAGAGGGGGAGACCAGCTTGGCTGTTCGGGTGCCCGGCGGATATCATGAGGATGCGCCCAGGCCTTAATTTCAATTTTACTGTCATGGAGTTGAATGGGACGCTGAAGGAGCTGTTCAAGCACGACCCCAACCATCCCGAGTGGTTCAGGCTGCCGCAGGGCGTCGTCCCATTGTACAACAACTCCGCGCTCGATCGCATCCGCGCAATGATGCCGGAGTGCGACTCGCATGGGATTATCCCAACTTGGCAGGAGCCCGCCGATGACGTCGTGCAGCAGTTCTTCAACGACTTGGTGGAGGTGGCGGTCCGCGCCGACGAGCAGAGGCTCCTCACCCGCGACACCACTGATGATGAGATGCGGCGCATCGCCACCAGGGCCGAGGAGGCGGCGGCAGCCGCCGCCGCGGGCGAGTTTGGTTTTACTTTGGAGGAGGCAGAGGCAGCCGAGGCGGCAAGCCTTGCCGACCGAGAGGAGCTTGTCGGGGAGGTCGTCGGCGAGGGAGAGCCCGAAGCCGAAGCGAGCGAGCCCGCCGAGGGCGCAAGCGGCCAGCCGTCTTCAAGCAACTTGCCGCAATCGGAGCTCCCAGTGCAGCCCCCGGCTCCACCAAGAAGGCGCCTCCGCAGGACCGGAGACATAGCAGGGAGGCAAGCGGGTCAACAGCCGCAGCGCCGCGGAACACGCTCCACCGCGGCAAGCACCGTTGCCGCGGGAGCGCCCCACGCCGCGCCGGCAACTGGAGCGGGGTCCTCTCGGGCCGCCGCTTCTGAGCGGGAGTAAGTTTCTCTGTTGTACTTATTTTTCTTCGATTCTTGTTGATTCTTGTCTTGTGTCTGATCTGCTTCCTTCTGAACCTTGTTCCCTTCCAGGACTCTGGCCCAAAGAGCGGCGAAGAGGGCTAAGGTCCCCGTGGTTGTCATCGCGGACAATCCTGCTGTGACGACAGAGGATACGTCCGAGACCACCTTGTCGGACCTGGCAACTACTCCTCGAAGCAGCCCCCAGCGCAGCCCCCAGCGTAAGTATTTGTTCACTTCCTGTTGTGGGGCGCACATGGGTGCTCTTTCCTTGCTGGTATCTTGATTGTTGGTTTGCTTGTGTAGGAGCAGAACAGGTTCACCAGGAACAACCAGAAGCTGCCCCCGAGGTGCTATCTGCTTCGACTATGCCGCCAAGGGATGATTCCCCGGCAAGGGAGCGCTCTCCGGCAAGGGAGAGGTCCCCGGCAAGCGGCAGTTCTCCGACAAGGGACGGGACCAGTGATCCCCCGGTGGTGGAGCCCATGGTTACAGAGCCCAGCACAGGTAATCCTTCTTGTCAGAAAACTTCCCTTGTGTTCTTCTTCTTCTGATCTTCTTTTTTGGATATTTGCTTGACTTTTTCTCCTTCCTGTCTTCAGACCCACCTTCCCCGGAGCCAATGGAAACCGAAGCCACCGGCAAGGAGAAAGCGCGCGGCAACACTGATGATGCCGCCGCCACCGAGGAGGAGGCCAGCGCTGATGATCCCGCCGACGAAGAGGCCACCAAGGCTGCCGGCGCAGGAGCTGGCGAGGGGTCCGGTGATCGCACTGACGACCCTGGGGCCGCAGGAGCGCAAGGCGCTACGCCGACCGCCGATCCCTCCGCTGCTGACACAGCACCGGGCTCCGAAGAGCCCCAGCCCGGCGCCTATTTGAAGGCCGGCGACGGTATCTTCATCAAGCTTCCCTGGGCGTCAAGCTCCAGGGCGCCGGTTGAAGGAGAAACCTTTGACGGAGAAGTTCTTGCCTCCATTGGGTTGACACTCGTCGACGCGCCAAGCGGCAGCGGTGGCGAGCCTGAGGAGGAACAGCTGCTGCGGAAGCTGCTGTCACTATACCGCGCCCGACAAGCAAAGCTGGAGTCTCAGGAAGCGCTTGTCGCACAGGCGGGAGTTGACATTGAGAAGCATGCGGAGGAGCTTCAGAGTCGCAACCAAGAGGCCCTCCGGTCCATCGCAGAGGAGAGGGCGCAGCTTGTCGAGGCGCGGAAGGCTTTTATCCTCGAGAAGGCAGAAGCCGAAGAGCAACAGTGGCTTGCCGCCGAGGAGCAGCCCGCGCGGGAAGGCGGACTGACGCAGAGGAAGGTCAATCTGGATAGCTATGAAGAGGAGTTCGCTGCGCGCGAGGAGACACTTGGTGGGGCTCTCAAGGAAGCGAAGGATGCTGCTGCAGCTGCCGAGGCCGCCAAGAAGGAGCTGGAGGAGAAGGTGACGCAGCTAGAAGCCAATCTCAAGGAGAAGAATGAAGAGCTTGCCGCGCTCCAGCGCGAGCGCGAGAAGGACGCCCTTGCCCATGGTGAGCTGCAGGGTCGTCTCCTTGAGAGGGGCAAAGAGCTGAGCGCTGCCAGGGACTCAAATGCTGATCTGGAGCTGAAGCTGACCACGCTGACTGAGACGCTGGACGGCGCCAAGAAGCGGGAGGAGGACTTGAAGGGAGAGATCAAGGCCAATGAGGCGCTGCTGACGAGGGCCGCCGAAACCCAGAACACCTACAGGGCTACTGTGGAGCTCTGG
Organism: Triticum timopheevii; assembly: GCA_963921465.1. Taxonomy (NCBI): domain Eukaryota; kingdom Viridiplantae; phylum Streptophyta; class Magnoliopsida; order Poales; family Poaceae; genus Triticum; species Triticum timopheevii. The sequence goes on from OY997264.1 coordinate 658,355,351, forward strand.
ACGGAAGGCCTCGTCAACATCACCGCAGTTATTGATGAGGAGCTGGCGCAGCTGGAATTGGAGGGCTTCGGGTACTCTTCTGATGAGAACCTCCAGCCCAGCGCCAAGCTCAGTCTGTTCTTCAAGGGCGTGGCGACGGTCCTCTAGCAACTCCGGGAAAGGATCCCAAAGCAGCTGGCCGACGAGTCGCGCATGATCTGTGCCAGAGTCCTGGAGAAGGTGTTGGTGAAGGTGGTCTTCCACAATCCAGGCCTCAACCTCACCAACGTCCTCAAGAAGCTGCCAGCGGGTGCTGATCTTGAGGAGCTCAAGGCCCTTGTCGCACCCATTGTGGACAAGGTGAACGAAGTTAGGAGGCTTGATGGCGGCCGCGTAGATTAGGCCACGTGTTTTCTCCTTTCCTTGTCGCTGCCATTTATGTTATGAGAACAATTTAGTCAGTACTGCGACAAGTTACCTTTGTAATATAACTTTATCTTGGGCAGTATTTGTTATGCTATCCCCTTTACTTGATTCCTTCCTTTGTATGTTTTCCCCCTACGCTTTTAGGGAGCTTGCCGGCGCAGGCACCCTTGCCGCGAGCGCTGAGTGCGGAACATGAGCAGCCTGCTGGCGGTGTTGCTTCCGGCAAGAAACCTTGCCGCAACTAGTCGCAGCACACTTAAGTTGTTGAGCGGACTCGAAACAAAGTAAGGGCGCAACTAGCTATGGGTTGGTTCCTCCACGCACAGGTTTTCCATACAAAGCACGGTCGTTCAAGGAAGATAACTTAAATTTTTTTTTAAACTGACTGTGCTCAAACTTAGCTTTTCTGTCATTCGCGTCCCGGCAAGGCGATACTTTTCTTGAACGACGCCTGGTCCACACTATTATCTTCTCCTCCTCCCCGGCAAACTTGTCGGTGAGGGAACCTTCTTTTTGAGAAAAAGAAAGAAGGGAGAATAAAGATATGGAGCCTTAAGGCTCGTTATTGCTTACCGGGGGCAAGTGCTGCACAAAGTGTCAGATAATGCATGCAAAAAAGAGAAAGCATGAAATTTGACAAGATGTGCGGAGCATATGATCTTTATTTATGCACGGGATCTGCGCCCGGCTTTGTACAAAGGGTTACATGCAACAGCGGCAAGGCTTGTACAAAAGGTGGTTGCCGGAACAGGTTCCGGCAACCCCTCCTTATGGGTAAAACTTATGAAGATGCTCTAAGTTCCAGGAGTTGCTCACCGGAAAGCCATCTTCGGTCTCAAGGCGAACTGCGCCAGGCCTAGTGACTCGTTTCACCCGATAAGGGCCTTCCCACTTTTGCGTCAACTTGTTGGAATTCTTGGCGGATTGAACGCGCCGAAGAACAAGGTCGCCTTCCTCGAGACTTCTGGCATTAACTTTGCGGCTATGGTAGCGACGCAAAGCTTGCTGGTATCGAGCGGCTCGTACAGCAGCCTGAAGACGATCTTCCTCAAGGAGCAGCGCGTCATCTTGTTGCAGCTGCTCTTGCTCAAACTCATCATAAGCGAGCACTCGAGGCGCTCCGCTCCATAGACTAGAGCGAAAGGTGTCTGGCCAGTGGCTCGATTTGGCGTCGTCCTGATCGACCAAAGAACCACCGGCAGCTCCTCAATCCAGTTCTTTGCGCACTTGTGCAGCCTGTCGAAAGTCCTGGTCTTGAGCCCGCGCAGCACTTTAGCGTTTGCCCTCTCCACTTGACCGTTGCTTCTCGGGTGAGCAACAGAAGCGAAGCAGATCTTGGCGCCAAATCTTGGACGTACTGCATGAAGGGGCGGCTCGTGAATTGCGTGTCGTTGTCGGTGATGATCCTGTTAGGGACTCCGAAACGGCAAACAATCGACCTGAAGAACTTGACTGCTGACTGTGCTGTCACCTTCTTCACTGCTTCCACTTCCGGCCACTTTGTGAACTTGTCGATTGCTACGTACAAGTACTCAAAGCCCCCGACAGCTCGGGGAAAGGGGCCGAGGATGTCGAGCCCCCAGACCGAAAATGGCCAGGATAAAGGGATCGTCTGGAGAGCTTGAGCTGGTTGGTGTATCTGTTTGGAATGGAACTGGCACGCTTCACACTTTGTTACTTGTGTAGTTGCATCCTGGAGGGTTGTCGGCCAAAAGAAACCTTGCCGGAAAGCTTTGCCGGCAAGTGCTATTGCACCAATGTGGTGACCACATATGCCTCCATGTATCTCCGCCAACAGCTTCTGTCCATCTTCCCGGGGAATGCACTTCAATTTCACTCCGTTGAATCTTCTTCTGTACAGTATGTCGTCAACAAACTGGTACATACTTGATTGCCGAGCTACTCTCTCCGCTTCTTCTTGCTCTTCGGGAAGTTCTCCCGTCTGAAGAAAATGGACAATCTGCTGTGCCCATGCTGGAGCTTGTGGCTCGACAACAAGAACTAAAGGCGTATATGTTGCTGCGGGAACATCCACTTCTACGGCAAGAACCTGAGGCTCCGCCGGAGCTTGATGTTCTCCGGCAAGCTTGCCGGAGCAAAACTTGTCGGGGGCGTCTGCTTCAACGGAACAAACCCTATGGCTTGTCGGAGCAGACTGTCCCTCAGCACTCTTTGTGTCGATTTTGGGGACCTTCTTGGCGGCGGCTTCGGGGAGCTCTGCCGGAAAGTAGTCACCGGGGATCAACTTCCTCTTCTTGCTCTGTTCAGTTGATGGTGTTATAGATGGTTGAGTCAGCTTGAGCACAAAAATCCATGGTTCCACAGGTAACTTGAGTGCGGCGCACTTTGACAGGCCATCTGCAATGTCGTTCTGAGCTCTCGGAACATGTTCCATCTGTAGGCCGTCAAAGTGCTCTTCTAACTTTCTCACTTCATCAATGTAGGCTTCCATCAACGGACTCTGATAATCTTTGTTAACTTGGCGGACGACAAGCTGCGAGTCACCCCTAACAATTAGCTTCTTGATCCCAAGGTCTGCTGCAATCCTGAGTCCGGCAAGCAAACCTTCATACTTTGCAGTATTGTTTGTTGCTTGCTCCTTGGGAAAGTGCATCTGGACCACGTACTTGAGGTGCTCTCCGGTGGGTGCGACAAGTAACACGCCCGCACCGGCGCCTTGCAGCGAGAAGGCACCATCAAAGTACATGACCCATTCTTTGCTTGCTTCCTTGACGGGGATGCTCTTTTCTGGAATTTCTTCATCAGGCGTTGGCGTCCATTCTGCTATGAATTCTGCCAATGCTCGGCTCTGGATAATTGAGGTACACTCAAACTTGAGGCCAAAGCTCGACAGTTCCAGTGCCCACTCGACAATCCTGCCTGTTGCTTCTGGATTCTGCAGTATCCTCTTCAGCGGAAAGCGAGTGACAACTGTGATCTCATGTGCTTGGAAGTAATGGCGCAGCTTTCTCGAGGCCATGAGAAGGCCGAAAAGCAATTTCTGCACACCAGAGTACCTTGACCTAGCCCCCTGTAGAAGGGAACTGCCAAAGTAAACTGGGCGCTGCACCATTTTCTTCTGCACCTCCTCCTGCGCAGATCCATTCTTGTCGGGACTAGTGCTTGTCGGGGAAGCCCCCTGCTCGTCGCTGGATGTGCTTGCCGCGGCCGCTGGCTCATCAACTGCCTCCCTCTCCGCTACTAACGCAGCAGTAAACACTTGATTGGTCGCCGCTAGGTATAGCAGCAACTTCTCTTGTGGCTTAGGTGCGACAAGTACTGGAGTGGAGAACAGATATCTCTTCAAGTCCTGCAGCGCAGCCTCCGCTTCTGGAGTCCATTTCATTGGACCTGCCTTCTTCAATATTTTGAAAAACGGCAGGGCGCGCTCAGCGGACTTAGAGATAAATCTGCTTAGAGCAACCACGCAGCCGGCAAGCCTTCGTACATCCTTGACGCGCTTCGGTGCTTCAATCTGCTCAATGGCCTTGATCTTGTCGGGGTTGGCTTCAATCCCCCGCTGAGACACAAAGAACCCGAGAAGCTTGCCGGAGGGGACTCCAAACACGCACTTCTCGGGGTTCAGCTTGAGGTTGATCTTGCGCAGATTTGCGAAGGTCTCATCCAAATCTTGGATCAGAGTTGCTCTGTCCTTGCTCTTGACCACTATGTCATCCATGTAAGCTTCTCCATTTCTGTGCAACTATGGCTCAAAAGCTTCGTGGACTACCCTTGCAAATGTTGAACCAGCATTCTTCAAACCGAAGGGCATTCGTACGAAACAGTACGTGCCACATGGAGTGATGAATGCGGTCTTCTCTTCATCCTCTTCTGCCATGAAGATCTAATGATATCCTGAATATGCATCAAGAAATGAAAGCAAATCACATCCTGCCGTGGAGTCAACAATCTGGTCAATGCGCGGCAAGGGAAATGGATCTTTGGGACAAGCTTTATTAACATCAGTGAAGTCGATACAAAGCCTCCATTTCCCGTTTGACTTGCGCACAACTACAGGATTGGCCAACCACGTAGGATGGAGCACTCCTCTGACAAGGCCTGCTGCTTCCAACTTCTTGATCTCTTCAGCAATGAACTCTTGGCGCTCCACTGCTTGCTTCCTAACCTTCTGCTTGACGGGCCGCGCGTGAGGACAGATGGCAAGGTGGTGCTCAATTACTTCCCTGGGAACGCCGGGGATGTCGGATGGTTGCCATGCAAACACATCGACATTCGCCCGCAGGAAAGCAACGAGCGCACTTTCCTATTTAGGATCAAGCGTGGCACTGATGGTGAAGGTACCACCAGTGTCGTCCTCCTTGGCGGACACTTTCTTGGTTTCTGGCGGAGTTGCCTTCGCCTTCTTACACTTGCCGGTGGAGCTCGATGGTGCGTCCTCGACGGTAGCGCAGCACTCCGAAGAGGTGCGCTTGCCGGAGTGGGCATCAGAGCTCTTGCCGGACTTGGTCTTCTTCTTCCCCCCGGGAGCTTCAGCGGCAAGTGTCTTGTGATCTGCCGCGGCTGCTGCTTCCCGGTAGTTCTTGTCGGTGCAGATAAGGGCATCTTTCTTGTCGCCAGGGACAGAGATGACACTTATCGGACCTGGCATCTTGAGCACGTTGTAGGCATAGTGAGAGGCTGCCATGAACTTGGCGAGCGCTGGACGACCGAGTATCCCATTGTAGGGTAGTGGGAAATCAGCAACGTCAAAGGTGACTTTCTCTGTCCTAAAATTCAGCTCGCTGCCAAATGTCACTGGCAACGTGATCTTCCCCTTCGGCTTGCTCCTTCCCGGATTGATTCCTTGGAATGTACCGGTCTCTTCGAGCTCGCTATCGGGGATCTGGAGCTTCTTGAGTACCGCGGAGGAAATCAGATTCAAGCCGGCCCCGCCGTCAACCAGCATCTTTGTGACCTTGAGGTTGTGAATAGTTGGTGAAACCAACATCAGCAAGCACACTACCGCAGTTATGCGATCAGGGTGATCCTCAACGTCAAAGATGATGGGCGTGCTGGACCACTTCAGAGGCTTGCGCGACTCAACTGATGGTTCTGCTGCATTAACTTCCCGCACCCACTGCTTGAGCTGGCGGTGCGAAGTATGCAGAGAAGCACAACCGTCAACGCACAGAACCTCTGTTGCTTTCTGAAACTCCTGCTCGTCAGCCTCATCTTCATCCATATCCTCATCTTCGTCTTCATCTTCATCCTTGTCGCGGCCGCAGGGAGGCCTGTCTCCTTGCCGCTGCTTGGCCTTGCCGCGGCGTCCTCCCCGGCCGGGACGCTTCTTGCCGGACCCACCAGTACCCTCCTGGGCCTTCTCCTTGTCTCTTCGCTCATACTCAGCTTTCTGCAGCTCGACAAGCTGTTCAACCTTCTTGCAACTTTGGAGATCGTGGCCCTTGGTACGGTGGATCTTGCAGTACTGCTTGTCGGAGCTGCCCTCCTTGTCGGCGGCCGCCACAGGTTCTGCTTCCTTGGTGCCACCTCCGTTGCCGGACTACTCGACAGCCACCACATCTTTGCCTTTCCTTCTTCTGTTGTTCCGCCGCCGGTTTTTCTTTGCCGGGGCGGCATCCTCACTGTCAGATCCCCCTGCTTCTGCATTCTCTCCGGGGAGTTTCCTCCCCTCCTCAGCACGTGCGCACTTGTCGGCCAGGGCGTAGAGCTCACTGACGTCTCTTATCTTGCACATCGCCATCTCCTCCCGCATCCTGCGGTTACGCATGTTCTGATGGAACGCACTAATGACCGCGGCCGGGTGGACATCTGGTATGTTGCGCTGCACTTGGCTGAACCTTTGAATGAACTTGCGCAGGGGCTCTCCTTCCTTCTCGGCGAGCAGATGAAGATCGCTCTCCTGGCCATGGGGCTTGTGGCCGCCTGTGAAGGCGCCGACAAACTGATGGCACAGCTCCGCGCATGAAGAAATGGAGTCGTCCGGCAAGTGCATGAGCCAGGATCTGACATTGGGCTTGAGCACCAGTGCGAAGTAATTGGCAAGGATCTTCTTGTCGCGCCCCCCGGCAGCTTGCACCGCGATGGTGTAGATGCTGAGGAACTCCGACGGATGCAACCTGCCATCATACTTCTCTGGTACATCTGGCTTGAAATTCTTCGTACTGGGCCACTGGACTTGCCGCAGCTCACGGGTGAACGCAGGGCAACCTACCGCATACGGCAAGTTGCCTGGTTCCCCTGGCGCATGCATGTCAACAGTGGGCCCAGCGCGCTGATCTGACTGACGCCGCGCTTCTCTCCAACGCTCGATGCGAGTATGAGCGTCCTCTTGTTGCCGTTCTTCAAGAACTTGGCGCTGATCACGACGGGCTCATGGGTTCGACGATGCTGTGGAGTCAGTGTCGAGTTTGACCCGGCGAGTTAGCGATCTTGGCCTTCGGGGCGGGGAGTGCACGGTGGTTGCACCCCCACCAGTCTTGTCGCCATCGGCCCGCACCTGGGCGTCTTGCCGCGGCTTCGATATGCTCGGTTGCCGGGGAGTGTCGCCGTTGGCGAAGCTGATGAGGCTCTGAATGGTGGCCCTCCAACCGTCGATCTTGTCCGCCCTTGGAGGGTAATCCAGGAGCAGTTGGGCTCGAGCCAACACTTCTTCTGGGGTCTTCGGTGGCGGTGGTGAACGGTGCGAGGAGCGGGATATGCTCGGACTTCTAACTATGTTAGAAGGAGCAGGATCTCATCCGGGCGACCGTGTCTTGCTCGTGCCAGCAGGTTGGCTTGCGTGCTGGTCTTGAGCATCTCGGGATCCGCCAGCTCGATTTTGGTCCAACGAGCATATGGTACCGCGAGTACCATGACGCTGTTGGCCCCGCACCTCCTGAGATGGGCGCGGTGCGTGTACGGACGCCGAAGTTTGCGCAGCCTTGTCCTTGGATCTGGCGGCAGCGTGAGTTCCTTCATCGGCGCCCGATCCTCCGCCGGCGTCCACCCCACCACCCGTTTGCTCCGGTGGCGGTGGGATCGACGTGGACGGAGCAGCCACCCCCGAAGTCTTCTTCTTCGGTGGCATGTTGATGATGATGATGAAGAAAATGAAGATCTGGCCTGCACGAACGCCGGATCGGGTTCACACAACCTCGACGCCCCCCTACCTGGAGCGCCAAAGATGTTGTGGGAAACGAGCACCTATGGGGCAGAGCCCCTTTCGGTCCGGCAAGGGAGCCGAGAGCGCACGAAGAGCGGATCGAGGCGAAGCGCTCGAGCGATTTTTACCCAGCTTCGAAGCTCTCCGGAGAGATAATACTCCTACTGCTGCTTTGTGGTTGTATTCTGTTCTTGCTCGAGAGCGTGAGAGTGTTGTAGTTTCGAATGAGTCGAACCCCCTCTACGTTGCCATGGGCCTCCTTTTATAGGAAAAAGGGGTCACCGACAGGTGGCAACGCATGCAGGGGTAAAAGTGTAAAAAGTGTGGTTGGTACAACTGCTTCTACAATGGATCCTACCTAACTCTGACGGCAGGGGACAAAGGCATTAAATGCCCATCCACATCGCCCAAACAGTGCAGAAAAGCGACCGTTAGGGGCGCCACCGCTTGCCACGATGGCCTTCTCGTCATCTCCATCCGCCACCTCGCACCGCTTGGCTGCACATCTCCCCGCCACGTGCGCCTGGAACGGTCCTTTGACGACACGTTGATGGATGTGCTGGAGCGGGGGCACAGAGTGGTGGCTTCGCCGCGGCAAGCGCCTTGCCGCGGTCGTTGTCTTGTCGCGCCCGGAAGCCTGTCGCTCGCCGGGTCTTGCCGGGACGCGCAGTGCGTCGCGGCAAGTTCCTTGAAATGCTTTAGTTAGCCTTCCCGACAAGCTCCTCTTGTCGGGGCCTTGACCTTCCCGGCAAGCTCCTCTTGCCGGGGCCTTATCTTCTCAGTTAAAATACTTTGTTCTTGAATGGCTCCAATAGGAACTATGGAGCGTCTTGGCGGTCACCTGGCAAGCCTTGCCGCGGAGCGCTGCGACTGCACGTGCACAAGTTTGGGATACTAAGGTACCCCTACTTTAGTAAACCGACACCACAACCACCATTCTATTCCACATATAGTGCTATATCCATGGCTCACGCTCATGTATTGCGTGAAGATTGAAAAAGTTTTGAGAATGTCATAAGTATGAAACAATTTCTTGGCATGTCATCGGGGTTGTGCATGATTTAAATATTTTGTGTGGGGAAGATGGAGCATAGCCAAACTATATGATTTTGTAGGGATAACTTTCTTTAACCATGTTATTTTGAGAAGACATGATTGCTTTGATTAGTATGCTTGAAGTATTATTATTTTTTATGTCAATATGAACTTTTGTCTTGAATCTTTCGGATCTTAATATTCATACCACAATTAAAAAGTTTTACATTGAAATTATGCCAAAGTATCACTCCGCATCAAAAATTCTCTTTTATCATTTACCTACTCGAGGACGAGCAGGAATTGAGCTTGGGGATGCCTGATACGTCTCCAATGTATCTATAATTCTTGATTGCTCCATGCTACTTTATCTACTGTTTTGGACTATATTGGGCTTTATTTTCCACTTTTGTATTATTTTCGCGACTAACCTATTAACCGGAGGCCCAGCCCAGAATTGCTGTTTTTTGCCTATTTCAGTGTTTCGAAGAAACGGAATATCAAACGGAGTCCAAACGGAATGAAACCTTCGGGAACGTGATTTTCTCACCGAACGTGATCCAGGAGACTTGGACCCTACTCCAAGATGTAACAGAGGTGGTCACGAGGGTGGGGGGAGCCCCCCCCCCCCCCTAGGGCGCGCCCCCTGCCTCGTGGCCCCCTGTTCCTCCACCGACGTACTCCTTCCTCCTATATATACCTACGTGTCCCCAAACGATCAGAACAGGAGCCAAAAACCTAATTCCACCGCCGCAACCTTCTGTATCCATGACATCCCATCTTGGGGCCTGTTCCGGAGCTCCGGCGGAGGGGGCATCCACCATGGAGGGCTTCTACATCAACACCATAGCCCCTCCGATGAAGTGTGAGTAGTTTACTTCAGACTTTCGGGTCCATAGCTAGTAGCTAGATGGCTTATTCTCTCTTTTTGGATCTCAATACAATGTTCTCCACCTCTCACATGGAGATCTATTCGATGTAATCTTCTTTTTGCAGTGTGTTTGTTGAGACCGATGAATTCTGGGTTTACGATCCAGCTTATCTATGAACAATATTTGAATTTTCTCTGAATTCTTTTATGTATGATTGAGTTATCTTAGCAAGTCTCTTCGAATTATCCTTTTGGTTTAGCCAACTAGATTGGTAGTTCTTGCAATGGGAGAAGTGCTTAGCTTTGGGTTCAATCTTGCGGTGTCCTTTCCCAGTGAAAGAAGGGGCAGCAAGGCACGTATTGTATTGTTGCCATCGAGGATAACAAGATGGGGTTTTTATCATATTGCATGAATTTATCCCTCTACATCATGTCATCTTGCTGAATGCATTACTCTGTTTTTAACTTAATACTCTAGATGCATGCTGGATAGCGGTCGATGAGTGGAGTAATAGTAGTAGATTCAGAATCGTTTCGATCTACTTGTCTCGGACGTGATGCCTATATACATGATCATTCTCTAGATATGCTCATAACTATGCTCAATTCTGTCAATTGCTCAACAGTAATTTGTTCACCCACCGTAGAATATCTTTGCTCTTGAGAGAAGCCACTAGTGAAACCTATGGCCCCCGGGTCTATTCTCATCATATCAATCCCCATAACTTTATTACTTGCTTTGTTTTTACTTTGCCTTTTACCTTTTAGTTTGCATCTCTATACCAAAAATACCAAAAATATTATTTATCATCTCTATCAGATCTCACTCTCGTAAGTGACCATGAAGGGATTGACAACCCCTAATCGCGTTGGTTGCCAGGAGCTATCGGTTTGTGTAGGTACGAGGGACTTGTGCGTGGTCTCCTACTGGATTGATACCTTGGTTCTCAAAAACTGAGGGAAATACTTACGCTACTTTGCTGCATCATCCTGTCCTCTTCGGGGAAATCCAACGCAGTGCTCAAGAGGCAGCACCTCCCGCTTGTGAAGCGAGCGGCGGCCGAAGTCATTGGCCGCCGCCCCGTCACCGGGGAATCGCTCAGCCATCATCGCGTCTGGGCATGGGGAGAGAGGCAGAGCTCGGCGGCTGCACCCGGGGAAAGAGGCAGAGCTCGGCGGCGGCTGTGTACGGGTGTGGCCAGAGGCGAGGGAGAGGCGTTGCTTTTATAGCTGTGCACCATGTGAACGCATGGCGGGAGGGCACTAGTAGAAAACAGGGCTTTCGTTCGGGCCAGATAAGCCCATTAGTCCCGGTTCAGGCACGAACCGGGACCCATGGGGGCATTGGTCCCGGTTTGTGAGGCCAGGGGGCGTGCCGGGCCTCGTGAGGGCATTGATCCCGGTTTGTATGGCCCCATTGGTCCCGGTTGGTGGGACGAACTGGGACCAATGGGCCTCGCTCCTGTCCCACCACCATTTGTCCCGGTTGGTGGCTTGAACCCGGACCAAAGGGCTGTCTTTAGTACCAGTTCAAGCAATGAACCGAGACCAATGATGTGCCTATATATACCCCCTAACGTAAGCACAGAGCACACTGCTCTGTTTTTTCTAGACGGTAAGGGGAGAGGGTTTTGTGGTGCTCTAGCTCACCTCCTATGCACACGAGGTGTTCGATGGAATGCCCTAGCCACACTACTTAAGCTTTCTCCTCTCCAAGCTCGACCTCAAAGCTCCATTTTCCTCAATATTTTTCTAGGTTTAGCGGTCGTCACGTCCTGTCCCCATCTTCACCGCCATCGATTGCCCGCACCGATCTCGTCACCGACACCACCGTGGTGAGCCTCTTGTTCTTATCTTCTTTCTGAAAGGCAAAATTCTTACTTGTATGTTTAGATAGATACTTGTATAATTTTCTTCCTTTTATTATTGCTTCTTATTATATAGTGCGATGGTTTTGGTATCCGCCCACGTCAGCCCTCGTCCTGTCTATGATTCGGATGTGCTATATATTATCTCTATAACTATTTCATTCATTTATTGTTTATGACAATTATGCCGACCAACGTGACCTAGATTTTATTTATCTAGGAGGTATGTGAACCGGAAATTCCAACCGACCCTATTGTCGAGAGGTTAAATTTAGTTGAAGAAGAAACCAATTTCTTGAAGGAAAAAATAAAAAAGAATTGAGGAGGAGAAGATGATATTGGAGTTGCATGTTGCGGATGTCGTTGATGATCACAAGATCAAGATGGATGCAATGCGCTTGAAGATTAGAAAGATTAGAAAATATGTCATTCATACCGAGGCTTGGTATCGTTATGCCGTTGGATCAATTGTTACCTTGTTGCAATTATGATCACATTTGTTTTCGCATTGAAATGTTTTACATAGTTTCAATGTATGGTTTAATAAATTAGATGCTCCGGAGAGCTATATGTTGTTAGATGAGAACTATGTATGTACTTTGGTTTTAATGTGATGATGAACTTCTATTAATTTGGTCACTTAATTATCTATTCATGATGTTCTGTAATGGTTTCTGACACACTTCATTATATAAAATGCACACAGATGAACCGGCAATGGATGCACGGTGACAGGCACACCTCCGAGTACATTAAGGGCGTGCATAATTTTCTCGAAGTGGCTGAGGCAGACAAGCAGAATGGTTTTATGTGTTGTCCATGCCCTATATGTGGGAATACGAAGTATTACTCTGACTCGAAAACCATTCGCACCCACCTGCTTTATAAGGGTTTCATGCCATACTATAATGTTTGGACCAAGCATGGAGAAATAGGGGTTATGATGGAAGACAACGAAGAAGAAGAGGACGATGACAACTATGTGCCCCCTGAATACGGTGATGCTGCAACGGGGGAAGCTGTTGAAGATCAAGAGAACCAGACGATGTGCCCAATGTTGATCTGCGTCGGGTCATTGTTGATGCAAGGAGATAGTGCGAAAGTCAAAAGGAGAAGCTCAAGTTCGATCGCATGTTAGAGGATCACAAAAAAGGTTTGTACCCCAATTGCGAAGATGGCAACACAAAGCTCGGTACCGTACTAGAATTGTTGCAGTGGAAGGCAGAGAATGGTGTGCCTGACAAAGGATTTGAGAAGCTACTGAAAATATTGAAGAAGAAGCTTCCAAAGGATAACGAATTGCCTGACGGTACTTATGCAGCAAAGAAGGTTGTATGCCCTCTAGGATTCGAGGTGCAGAAGATACATGCATGCCCTAATGACTGCATCATGTACCATGGTGCGTACGATGATTTGAACGCATTCCCGGTATGTGACGCATTGCGGTATAAGACCAGACGAGATGACCCAGATGATGTTGACGCCGAGCGCCCCCGGAAGAGGCTTCCTGCCAAGGTGATGTGGTATGCTCCTATAATACCACGGTTGAAACGCCTGTTCAGAAACAAAGAGCATGCCAAGTTGATGCGATGGCACAAAGAGGACCATAAGAAAGACGGGAAGTTGAGAGCACCCGCTGAGGGGTCGCAGTGGAGAAAAATCGAGAGAACGTACTGGGAGGAGTTTGCAGGTGACGCAAGGAACTTATGGTTTGGTTTAAGCATGGATGGCATTAATCCTTTTGGGGAGCAGAGCAGCAATCACAGCACCTGGCCCGTGACTCTATGTATCTATAACCTTCCTCCTTGGTTGTGCATGAAGCGGAAGTTCATTATGATGCCAGTTCTCGTCAAGGACCAAAGCAACTCGTCAACGACATTGATGTGTACCTAAGGCCATTAGTTGAATAACTTCTACAACTGTGGATTGGAAAAGGTGTACGTGCGTGGGATGAGCACAAATAGGAGGAATTTGACCTGCATGTGTTGTTGTTTGTCACCATCAATGATTGGCCTGCTCTCAGTAACCTTTCAGGACAGATAAACAAGGGATACCACGCATGCACGCACTATTTAGATGACACCAAAAGTATATACCTAGACAAATACAGGAAGAATGTGTACCTGGGGCATCATCGATTCCTTCCGACCAACCATCAATGTCGAAAGAAAGGCAAGCATTTCAAAGGCGAGGCAGATCACCGAAAGAAGCCCGCCATGCGTACCGGTGATCACGTACTTGCTATGGTCAATGATTTCAAAGTAATCTTCGGAAAGGGTCCCGGCAGACTATCTGTTCCGAATGACGCTGAGGGACGCGCACCCATGTGGAAGAAGATATCTATATTTTGGGACCTACCCTACTGGAAAGACCTAGAGGTCCGCTCTTCAATCAATGTGATGCACGTGACGAAGAACCTTTGCGTGAACCTGCTAGGCTTCTTAGGTGTGTATGGGAGGACAAAAGATACACCGGAGGCATGGAAGGACCTGCAACGTTTGCACGAAAAAGACGGCATGCCTCCAAAGAAGTATGAAGGTCCTGCCAGCTACGCTCTTACCAAAGAAGAGAAGGAAATCTTCTTTGAATGCCTGCTCAGTATGAAGGTCCCGTCTGGCTACTCGTCAAATATAAAGGGAATAATAAATATGACAGAGAAAAAGTTATAGAACCTAAAGTCTCATTACTGACACGTGATTATGACGCAACTGCTTCCGGTTGCATTGAGGGGGCTTCTACAGGAAAACGTTCGATTAACCATTGTGAAGCTGTGTTCATTCCTCAATGCAATCTCTCAGAAGGTGATCGATGCAGAAACCCTACCAAGGTTAAGGAGTGATGTGGCGGTATGTCTTGTCAGTTTCGAGCTGGTGTTCCCACCATCCTTCTTCAATATCATGACACACGTCCTAGTTCATCTAGTTGACGAGATTGTCGTTATAGGCCCTGTATTTCTACACAATATGCTCCCCTTTGAGAGGTTCATGGGAGTCCTAAAGAAATATGTCTGTAACCACGCTAGGACAGAAGGAAACATCTCCATGGGCCATCAAATAGAGGATGTCATTGGGTTTTGTGTTGACTTCATTCCTGACCTTAAAAGGATAGGTCTCCCTCAATCACGGTATGAGGGGAGACTGGGTGGAAAAGGCACGCTAGGAGGGGACTCAATAATATGTAGGGACGGGCATTCTTGGTCTCAAGCACACTACACGGTTCTACATAATTCTACATTGGTGACCCTGTATGTTGATGAACACAAGAACATTCTGCGCTCCAAACACCCGGACCAGTGTGACGACTGGATTACATGTGAACAAATTAGGAGTTTTGGCAGTTGGTTCCAAACATGTCTCAGGTGTGACAAAACTGTTTCTGATGACCTATACTCGTTGGCAAGGGAACCATCTTCGACTGTAATGACTTACAAAGGGTACGAGATAAATGGGAATACATTTTACACGATCGCCCAAGATCAAAAGAGCACCAACCAAAACAGTGATGTCCGCTTTGATGCAGCAACCAAGAGGGAAAAGGACACATACTATGGTTACATAGTGGACAAATGGGAACTTGACTATGGATATGATATTAAGGTCCCTTTGTTTAAGTGCAATTGGGTCAATCTGTCAGGAGGCGAGGTACAGGTAGACCCATAGTACGGAATGACAACAGTGGATCTGAACAATCTTGGGTACACAGACGAGTCATTCGTCCTAGCCAATGATGTGGCGCGGGTTTTCTTTGTGAAGGACATGTCTACCAAACCGAGAAAAAGAAATGATAAGGAAGCGGATACATAATACGATGAGCCAAAGCGTCACATAGTTCTTTCAGGAAAAAGAGACATCGTGGGATTGGAGGGCAAGACAGACGTGTCTGAAGATTATGAAACGTTTCATGAAATTCCTCCCTTTAAAGTCAAGGCTGACCCAAGCACCCTGTTAAACGATGAAGATTATCCATGGTTACGGCGCAATAAGCAAAGGACACAAGTGAAGAAAAAGTGAAGACTTTCTATCAACAACTATTATGATGATGCCTTTGATCTAGAATGTCACTGCAGTTACATTTAAATAAATGAAATCCCTTTGTAACAGATGAGTTTTCGTCCAAAACCCTGATACTTCCAAAGAGATTGTCTATTTTGTACATGAAGTGCATCCAGTTTTTGTCGTAAGCCTCTCAACTTTTTAGCACATGCTACGTGGATGAAATGATGATACCATGCCAACTTTCAACCTTTTCAGGGTTTATTTGTAGTGTTTTTCAATTTAAGGGTCTTTTAGCTGAAAGAATGAACTAATAGCAAAAAGAATGAACAAATAATAATCAATTAGAATATTCTGTTATGATCAACTAAAACAAAAATATAATATCCTTCAATAGCCAAAAGAATCAACTAAAAAGCTTTTATAAAACTCAATAGCAAAAGGAATCAACTCAGAAAACTGTTATAAACCTCTAGTATTATTGAAACTAAAATTATATAAAATTTATGCAACCAAAATTATGAAAGTATTTTCTGTTCAAAAGATTAAAGCAAAAAGAATTTTCATAAAGAATTATTTTTGTTAGAAACTTTAATTGCAAAAAGAATTATCATAAAGAATTTTTTGTTAGAAACTTAAATAACAAAATCTGTTTTTGAATGTAATGATAAAACACAGTGATATTAAATAGGAGGAAAAAGAATCACTCAAAAATCTATCTTTCTAGTAAAGTTATTAAAAAACTAGTGATTCACACAAATTTAAAAAAAAAATCAAATTTAAACTATTCAAATTGGAAAACAAATGGCGCTAACAGAAAGTTTATAATTTTTATTCCCTAAAAGCAAAAAAATAAAAAAATAAAGCAAAAAATAACAGAAATTAAATAATGCAAAGAACAAAAGAAAAAACTGGAAAACAAATGCCACCTACTGGGCCACCACTTCCTGAATACGACTAGAAACCCAGCTAATTCGGCCAGGATTCAGGCCCGTAGAAGGCCCAGCAGGCCCACAGGCATAATAGTGTCAGTTTAGGCTCATAGGCCTGCAGTTCAGAGGAGTTCGAGAGGGAAGAGGCAACGGGGCTTATAAACACGTGTCAAGCGCTTCCAACTAGCAAGGTGGGACTAAACTCACACCACCACCCCGCTGTACAAAGGTCATTGGCCCTGGTTGGTTCATTAACCCAAATGTCATACATGAATACATGGTCAAGAAAAGCCGAAGAGACCGAGGACAACTTGCTCAGATCATTGCTAAAAAATCAAACGAAAGATAAAATACTCTTTACTTACAACTTCAGGTGAGTGTTACTGTCTTGTGCATATTCGGTTTCCCTTATTACTCGAGGTTATAGTCATGTAACTGATGAGTTGAGCATGCGTGCGTAGCTTCCACTTTATTCTCCTAGTAATTAAGCTTGATAAGGGAGAAGTAACCGTCTTAGACTCGAGACGAAAAGATCCCGAGGACTATGCGTACATGACTGGAATGCTCCAGAAGTAAGTTCTATCCATCATTATCATCGCACCATATCGGAAACTTTGTTAATTTCCTGATATCAAGTAATTATTTTCTTTGTCTGGCACAGTTTGGAAAAAGTTCACCGCAATTTCTCCGGGACTACCGACCGAGCCGACATTTAAACAACCGAAAGTAAGTTCTACTACCTAGTTCCATGCATCTCCCATTGATTGTAGCTAGTTTCATCAATAGCATTTAGCATGCTTACTTATCAGTTTGATTGACCTCTATTTCTTCTAAAGTGCTTGTAGCAGGAACAAGGAAATAATTTCTGTGGATAGTACGTTTGCGAAGACCGAAGGCTCCAAGACGGGATCTCACAGGTACAGAAGATTGCGGCGGTGGAATTAGGGTTTCGTGGTGCTGCTCGGTGTTTTCAGGGTATGCAAGTATATATAGGAGAAGGAAGTCGGTCAGGGGAGCCACGAGGGGCCCACGAGGGTGGGGGGCGTGCCCACCCCCCTAGGGCGCACCTTGCACCCTCATGGCCGCCTTGGCTGCTTCTTGACGTCCACTCCAAGGTTTCATTCCGTTTGGACTGCATTTGATATTCCTTTTCTTCGAAACACTGAAATAGGCAAAAAAAAAACAACAATTTGGGCTCGGCCTCCGGTTAGTAGGTTAGTCCCAAAAATGATATAAAAGTGTAAAGTAAAGCCGATAAACATCCAAAACGGGTAATATAATAGCATGAAACAATCAAAAAATTTAAATATGTTGGAGACTCATCAAGCATCCGCAAGCTTAATTCCTGCTCGTCCTCAAGTAGGTAAATGATAAAAACAGAATTTTGATGTGGAATGCTACCTAGCATATTTCATAATGAAAATTTCTTTATTGTGGCATGAATGTTCATATTCAAATGATTCAAGATAAAAGTTCATATTGACATAAAAATAGTAATACTTCAAGCATACTAACAAAGTAATCATGTCTTCTCCAAATAACATGGCAAAAGAAACTTATCCCTACAAAATCATATAGTCTGGCTATGCTCTATCTTCATCACACAAAATATTTAAATCATGCACAACCCCGGTTTTAGCCAAGCAATTGTTTCCTACTTTAGTATTTTCAAACTTTTTCAATCTTCACGCAACACATGAGCGTGAGCCATGGACATAGCACTATATGTGAAATAGAATGGTGGTTGTGGAGAAGACAAAAAGCAGAAGATAGTCTCACATCAACTAGGCGTATCAACGGGCTATGGAGATGCCCATTAATAGATATCAATGTGAGTGAGTAGGGTTGCCATGCAACGGATGCACTAGAGCTATAAGTGTATGAAAGCTCTAAAAGAAACTAAGTGGATGTGCATCCAACTTGCTTGCTCACGAAGTCCTACGGCATTTTGAGGAACCCCATCATTGGAATATAAAATCCAAGTTCTATAATAAAAAATTCCCACTAGTATATGAAGGTGACAACATAGGAGACTCTCTATTATGAAGATCATGGTGCTACTTTGAAGAACAAGTGTGGTAAAAGTATAGTAACATTGTCCCTTCTCTCTTTTTCTCTCTTTTTTTCAAGGTGGGCTTCTTCAGCCTCCCCCCCTTTTTTTTAAAGTCCGGAGTCTCATGCCGACTTGTGGGGGAATCATAGTCTCCATCATCCTTTGCTCACTTGGGACAATGCTCTAATAATGAAGGTCATCACACTTTTATTTACTCACATCTCAAGAACTACAACTCAATACTTAGAACAAAATATGACTCTATGTGGATGCCTCCGGTGGTGTACCGGGATATGCAATGAATCAAGAGTGACATGTATGAAAGAATTATCAAGGTGGCTTTGCCAAAAATACAATGTCAACTACATGATCATGCAAAAGCAATATGACAATGATGGAGGGTGTCATAATAAACGGAACGGTGGAAAGTTGCATGGCAATATATCTTGGAATGGCTATGGAAATGCCATAATAGGTAGGTATGGTGGCTGTTTTGACGAAGGTATATGGTGGGTGTATGGTACCGGCGAAAGTTGCGCGGCACAAGAGAGGCTAGCAATGGTGGAAGGGTGAGAGTGCGTATAATCCATGGACTGAACATTAGTCATGAAGAACTAAAATACTTATTGCAAAAATCTACAAGTTATCAAAACAAAGTACTACACGCATGCTCCTAGGGGAAGGGTTGGTAGGAGTTAACCATCACGCGATCCCGACCTCCACACATAACGAAGACAATAAATAAATAAATCATGCTCCAACTTCATTACATAACGGTTCACCATACGTGCATGCTACGGGAATCACTAACTTTAACACAAGTATTCCTTAAATTCACAATTACCCAACTATCATGACTCTAATATTACCATCCTCATATCTCAAAACAATTATCAATCATCAAATTGATCATAGCATCCAATTCACTTTCTATGATAGTTTTTATTATACACAACTTGGATGCCCATCATATTAGGAACAATTTTATAACCATAGCAAATACCATGTTGTTCTAAAAGACTCTCAAAATAATATAAGTGAAGCACGAGATATCAATAATTTCTACAAAATAAAGCCACCGCCGTGGTCTAAAAAAATATAAGTGAAGCACTAGAGAAAAATTGTCTAGCTCAAAAGATATAAGTGAAGCACATAGAGTATTCTAATAAATTTTGAATCATGTGTGTCTCTCCCAAAAGGTGTGTACAGAAAGGATGATTGTGGTAAACTAAAAACCAAAGACTCATATCATACAAGACGCTCCAAGCAAAACACATATCATGTGGTGAATAAAAATATAGCTCCAAGTAAAGTTACCGATAGACGAAAACGAAAGAGGGGATGCCTTCCGGGGCATCCCCAAGCTTAGTCTTTTGGTTGTCCTTGAATTATATTGGGGTGCCATGGGCATCCCCAAGCTTGGGCTCTTGCCACTCCTTATTCCATAGTCCATCAAATCTTTACCAAAAACTTGAAAACTTCACAACACAAAACTCAACAGGAAATCTCATGAGCTCCGTTAGTGCAAGAAAGAAAAACGACCACTTAAGGTACTGTAATGAACTCATTATTTATTTATATTGGTGTTAAACCTACTGTATTCCAACTTCTCTATGCTTCATACCCCCCCCCCCCCCCCCGATACTAGCCATAGATTCATCAAAATAAGCAAACAACACACGAAAAACAGAATCTGTCAAAAATAGAACAGTCTATAGCAATCTGTAACTTCCGAATACTTCTAGAACCCTAACAATCCTACCAAAATAGGAAGTCCTAGGAAATTTGTCTATTAATCTTATGCAAAAATAATCAACTAAAAATCACGTTTCTGTGATTTATTAAAATTATTCTCGTGCGTGCAAAAGTTTCTGTTTTTCAGCAAGATCAAATTAACTATCACCCAAGATGATCCTATAGGTTCTACTTGGCACAAACACTAATTAAAAGATAAAACCACATCTAAACAGAGGATAGATGAATTCTTTATTACTAAACAGAAGCAAAAAGCAAGGAACAAAAATAAAATTGGGTTGCCTCCCAACAAGCGCTATCGTTTAACGCCCCTAGCTAGGCATTTAGATTTCAATGATGCTCACATGAAAGACAATAATTGAAGCACAAAGAGAGCATCATAAAACACGTGACAAACACATATAAGTCTATCATACTTCCTATGCATAGGCATATTATAAGAAAACAAATTTGCAAGGCAAGCAAAAACTAGCATATGCAAGGAAGAAGAAAGAGACGATAGCAATCTCAACATAACAAGAGGTAATTTTGTAACCTGAAAATTTCTACAACCATATTTCCCTCTAATAATAATTACATGTGGGATCATAAGAAAATTCAACAAAATAGCTATCACATAAAATATTTTCAACACGATCCACATGCATGCAAAGTTGACACTCTTCCAAAATAGTGGGATTAACATTAACTAAAGTCATGACCTCTCCAAACCCACTTTTATCAAAAACTTCATAAGATTGAATATTATCCAAATATGTGGGATCTAAAGTCGAAACTCTTCCAAACCCACTTTCAATATTACTGCAAACACTATTATAAATCTCATATTCATCATGGGGCTTAAATAAATTTTCAAGATTATAAGAAGAATCACCCCAATCATGATCATTGCAACAAGTAGTAGACATGGCAAAATTAGCATCCCCAAGCTTAGGGTTTTGCATATTATTAGCACAATTGGCATTAATAGAATTTATAATAACATCATTGCAATCATGTTTTTTATTCAAAGATCTATCGTGAATCACTTTATAAAACACTTCATCACAATTTTCGGACTCACGAATTTCAAGCAAAACCCCATAAAGATAATCTAATGCACTCAACTCACTAGCACTGGTTCATCATAATTGGATCTCTTAAAAAGATTGGCAAGCGGATGAGGATCCATAGATCTCATAGCAAGCGAAGATGCAAGCAAAAATAAGGCACATGGGAAAAAGAGGGTGAATAAAATGGCAAGGGTGAAGTGGGGGAGAGGAAAACGAGAGGCAAATGACAAACAATGTAATGCAAGGGAGATGAGTTCGTGATTGGGATGGGTACTTGGTATGTCTTGACTTGTGGGAAGACCTCCCCGGCAACGGCGCAGAAATCCGTCTTGCTACCTCTTGAGCATTGTGTTGGTTTTCCCTTGAAGAGGAAAGGGTGATGAAATAAAGTAGCGTAAGTATTTCCCTCAGTTTTTGAGAACCAACGTATCAATCTAGTAGGAAGCTCCACAGTCCCTCCAACCTACACAAACAAATAAGAACCTCGCAACCAACGCGATAAAGGGGTTGTCAATCCCTCCACGGTCACTTGCGAAAGTGAGATGTGATAGAGATAATAAGATAAGATAAGATTTTTTTTGGTATTTTTATGTTATAGATTGGAAAGTAAAGATTGCAAAATAAAGTAGATCGGAAACTTATATGATAGGAAATAGACCCGGGGGCCATAGGTTTCACTAGTAGCTTCTCTCAAGATAGCATAAGTATTACGGAGGGTGAACAAATTACTGTCGAGCAATTGATAGAAAACTGCATAGTTATGAGAATATCTAGGCATGATCATGTATATAGGCATCACGTCCGCGACAAGTAGACCGACTCCTGCCTGCATCTACTACTAGTACTCCACACATCGACCGCTATCCAGCATGCATCTAGAGTATTAAGTTCATAAGAACAAAGTAACGCATTAGCCAAGATGACATGATGTAGAGGGATAAGCCCAAGCAATATGATATAAACCCCATCTTTTTATCCTTGATGGCAACAATACAATACATGCCTTGCTGCCCCTGCTGTCACTAGGAAAGGACACCCCAAGATTGAACCCAAAGCTAAGCACTTCTCCCATTGCAACAAAGATCAATCTGGTAGGCCAAACCAAACTGATAATACGAAGAGACTTGCAAATATAACCAATCATACATAAAAGAATTCAGAGGAGATTCAAATATTTCTCATAGATAAACTTGATCATAAACCCACAATTCATCGGATCTCGACAAACACACCGCAAAAGGAGTTACATCGAATAGATCTCCAAGAAGATCGAGGAGAACTTTGTATTGAGATTCAAAGAGAGAGAATAAGCCATCTAGCTAACACCTATGGACCCGAAGGTCTATGGTAAACTACTCACAACTCATCGGAGAGGCTATGGTGTTGATGTAGAAGCCTTCCATGATCGATTCCCCCTCCGGCGGAGCGCCAACGAAGGCTGGAAGATGGGATCTCATGGGTACAAAAGATTGCGGCGGTGGAAATAGGGTTTCGTGGTGCTCCTCGGTGTTTTCAGGGTATGCAAGTATATATAGGTGAAGGAAGTCGGTCAGGGGAGCCACGAGAGGCCCATGAGGGTGGGGGCGTGCCCACCCCCCTAGGGCGAACCTTGCACCCTCGTGGCCGCCTTGCCTGCTTCTTGACGTCCACTCCATGTCTCCTGGATTGCATTTGTTCCAAAAAGATCGCTCCCAAAGGTTTCATTCCGTTTGGACTCCGTTTGATATTCATTTTCTTCGAAATACTGAAATAGACAAAAAAACAGCAATTTGGGCTGGGCCTCCGGTTAATAGGTGAGTCCTGAAAATGATTTAGAAGTGTAACGTAAAGCCCATAAACATCCAAAACGGGTAATATAATAGCATGGAACAATCAAAAATTATAGATACGTTGGAGACATATCAATTCCATCTGTCATCAAGTGTCGGAAGGGGACATAGAGATTTGCAAGATGCACACGGATCTGAATGTTGCAGACCCTTTGACTAAGCCTCTTCCACGAGCCAAACATGATCATCACCAAAGCTCCATGGGTGTTAGAATCATTACTATGTAATCTAGATTATTGACTCTAGTGCAAGTGGGAGACTGAAGGAATATGCCCTAGAGGTAATAATAAAGTTATTATTTGTTTCCTTAATTCATGATAAATGTTTATTATTCAAGCTAGAATTGTATTAACCGGAAACTCAATACATGTGTAAATACATAGACAAAACATATAGTCCCTAGTATGCCTCTACTTGACTAGCTCATTAATCAAGTATGGTTATGTTTCCTAACCATAGACATGTGCTGTCATTTGATGAACGAGATCACATCATTAGGAGAATGATGTGATGGACATGACCCATCCATTAGCTTAGCATTATGATTATGTCAGTTTCATTGCTACTGCTTTCTTCATAACTTATACAAGTTCCTCGGACTATGAGATTATGCAACTCCCGAATGCCGGAGGAACACTTTGTGTGCTACCAAACGTCATAACGTAAATGGGTGATTAGAAAGGTTCTCTGAAGGTGTCTCCGAAGGTATTTGTTGGGTTTGCATAGATCGAGATTAGGATTTTTCACTCCGTATTTCGGAGAGGTATCTCTGGGCCTTCACGATAAGACTTGCAAGAATTGTGACTAATGAGTTAGTCACGGGATGACATATTATAGAATGAGTAAAGAGACTTGCTTGTAACGAGATTGAAATAGGTATGATGATACCGACGATTCAATCTCGGGCAAGTAGCATACTGATGACAAAGCGAACAACATATGTTGTTATGCGGTTTGACCGATAAAGATCTTTGTAGAATATGTAGGAACCAATATGAGCATCCAGGTTCCTCTACTGGTTACTGACCGGAGACGTGTCTCGGTCATGTCTAGGTAGTTCTCGAACCCGTAGGGTCCAGACGCTTAACATTCAATGACGATTGGTATTATGAGTTTATGTGATATGATGTACCAAAAGTTGTTTGGAGTCCCGGATGTGATCACGGACATGACTCGGAGTCTCAAAATGGTCAGACATAAAGATTGATATATTGGACGACTATGTTCGGACACCAGAAGTGTTCCTGAGAAGTTTCGGATAAAACCGGAGTGCCAGAGGGTTATCGGAACCCCCGGGGGAACTAATGGGCCTCAATGGGCCCTAGTGGAGAGAAAGAGGGGCGGCCAGGGAAGGCCACGTGCCCCCTCCCCTTGAGTCCGAATAGGACAGGGAAGGGGGGGCAGCGCCCCCATTTCCTTCCCCCTCTCCCTCTCCTTCCTTCCCCCTCTTCCCCTCTTGGTGGAATCCTACTAGGACTAGTAGTCCTAGTAGGACTCCCATCTTGGGGCGCGCCTACGAGGGCCGGCCGGCCTCCCCCCTTGCTCCTCTATATACGGGGGCAGGGGGCACCCTAGAACAGACAAGTTGATTGTTAAGCCGTGTGTGGTGCGCCCCTCCACAGATTTCCACCTCGGTCATATCATTGTAGTGCTTAGGCGAAGTCCTGCGCCGGTAACTTCATCATCACTATCACCACGCTGGCGTGCTGATGAACCTCTCCCTCGACCTCACCTGGATCTAGAGTTCATGGGACGTCATCGTGCTAAGCGTGTGCAGATCGCCAAGGTGCTGTACCTTTGGTGCTAGGATCGGCCGGATCATGAAGACGTACGACTACATCAACTGCATTGTCATAACGCTTCCACTTTCGGTCTACAAGGGTACGTAGACAACACTCTCCCCTGTCGTCGCTATGCATGACCTAGAGATAGATCTTGCATGATCGTAGGAATTTTTTTGAATTAACTGTGTTCCCGAAAAAAATTGGTTCACTTTTGTGTACAAAGTGAACACTGCCCAATGAAGTATCATGGTTTTGAAATAAACTACCGCCTTCGACAGGAAACTCCTTTTTCAACCATTGCAACTTAAAGTATTTCCATGTTTATAGATCATAAGAGGATAAGACTTGGCATGCGTTCATCTTGTCACCCCAATAGAATCTAGTAGATTTTTAACAGTGTTATGAACAAACTTGATCCAATTCGCGTGCAAACGGAACACTACCTGACGAAGTATCAGGGTTTTGAACGGAAATCGTCGTCTTCCACAAACAACCATTTTCATGTTTAATACACACCGTTCATAGTGCCATGCTAAAACTTGCCATGTTTTGAGTTGGTTTGCTATTTGTGAAACATTAACTGATTTTCTAGCCATTAGAAGCAAAAGAACGGTGTCTGCTTCAAAATTACATACATACGAGCTCAGAAGGGTGTGAAACTTGGCATCGCTTCATCTTATGACCCCTAGATGTCATAAATATTTGACACTGTGACAGGAAAAATTGGTTCATTTTTGTGTACAAAGTGAACACTCCCTGATGAAGTATCACAGTTTCAAAATAAACTACCGCCTTCCACAGGCAACTCCTTTTTCAATCATTGCAACTTAAAGTATTTCCATGTTTAATACACAACATTCATAGTGACATGATAAAATGTTGCCACCTTTTGAGTTGGTTTTTTTTGAAGCATTAGCTGTTTTCCGGCCATTTAAAAGGGCAGAAAGCTCTTCGGTTCAATATAGCATGCGAACGAGCTTAGAAGAAAATGTAAATTGGTCTTTTTTACATCATCTTAACTTCATACTTTTTTCATGTTTAATACATAGCACTCACAGTGCCATGATCAATTTTATCCACTTTTTAAGTTAGTTTTCTATGTTTGAAGTATTAGCTGATTTTTAGCCTTTAAAAAGGGCAAACCATTCGGTTAAAATGACATGCAAACAAGCGCGGAAGAGGATGAAACTGGGAATTGATATTTGAGAGCGTTACGGAAATTTTTTGGTGCACTTCGTGTACAAACGAAATCATATTCAATGAAGTATCAAGGTTTCGAGCAGAAACCGATGCTTTGCGTAGACAACTCCATTCTTATTTCAAATTCAATCTTTTTTTAATGCACAAATTCCAATTGGGCATGCTCAAAGTTTCCCAGTTTTTGAGTTGGCTTACTATTTTTGAAGCATTAACTGATTTTCCGACCATTAAAAATGGCAGAACATTTTTGATTCCAAAAAAACATGCAAATGAGTTCATAAGAGGATGAAACTTGGCATCGGTTAATATTATGACCCCTTTAGGATGTCGTTAAAAAAATAAGAACGTTGCAAGGAAAACATGATGCAATTTGTGTATAAACTGAACTCTATCATACAAAGTATTGAGGTTTTCAATGGAAGTCGTCGCCTTGCATAGACAAGTCCATTTTTCTACATCCTTTCAACTTCAGACCTTTTTTCATGTTTAGTAAACATCATTCATTGTTTCATGCTCAAAGTTTGTCACCTTTTGATTTGCTTTCCTGCTTATATAGCATTAATTATTATTATCTAGCAATTAAAAAGGCAGAATGCTCTGCGGGGAAATAAAATGAAAACGAGTTCAGAAGACGACAAAACATGATATAGTTTCATCTTATGAACCCTATAGAATGCGGAAAAAAATTTATGAGCATTATGGCAAATATTTGATGCACTTTGTGTAAAACAGAACACTCTCCCATGAAGTCTCAAGGTTTTGAACGGAAACTGCCTCCTTCCATAGACAACCATATTCCTTTACATCATTTCAAATTCAATTTATTCCATGTTTAATACACACCATACATAGTGCCATGCTCAAAGTTTGCATTTTCTTAGTTGGTTTGCTATTTTTAAAACATTAACTGATTTTCCAGCCATTAAAAAGGGCAGAACACTATTCGGTTCGAAATAATATGTAAAGAAGCTCAGAAGATGATGAAACTAGGCATCCGATTATATTATGACCCCTATAAGATGTGGTCAATGTTTGGTATCGTTACAGGAAAACTGATGCACTTCATCTACAAATTAAACACACTCCGTCGAAGTATCACCATTTTCAATGGAAATCACCACCTTGCATGTATAACTCCATCTTTTATACCATTTCAACTTCAAACTTTTTCTATGTCCAATACCCCATTCAAACTGCGATTATCAAAGCTTAGACTGTTCTGAGTTTAGTAAAAAAAAAATTTCAAGCACTTTCCTTAATTACTATATTTGGGACGGGTGGTGGCTGTTGTCCTCCACTACTAAGTTTTGAAATTTTTGGAGGGCATGTCAGCGAAATATTGTTGTGGCCGGCAATTTTTTGCCCACCATTTGTATGATACAAAACAGTGGCAGGCGCTTGTTTGCTGTCGGTTGCTGCTGATTTTGTGTCATGGCTAATCCTGTAAAAAATTAGAAATGGTGGGTGGCCATTTCTGCCCGACAGTGTAGTCTCTATAGCTGTGCTCGGCGAACTTTCTCACCCGCCACTTATACTTTGCCAAAAGAGCAGTGGAGGGTCTTCGACGTCTTCCGCCACTAAAGTGACCCAGCTATAAAACTTTTTGCAGTAGTAATTAACGGTTTGTGAGATAAATAATTTCAAAAGATTGAAAGAAGCAATTAATATGATGATATCAACATGATGTCTAAGAGTCCGGCATGCATGCATCTGCTCTCTTTATATAGAAAAAAGCCCATTAGGATACGCCCACATGGCACTAATGTGGACTATGTAAAGTAGACGAGATTTCCTCTACTTTGTTTGTGTTGCAGCTCGAGTTAGCTGGAGTCATGTGGGGCTTAGGAATCCTCGCTTTGTACGCCTGCTAGACTGAGAGTTGGTGACTTTTCACTTTGGCGAATTGCCAAGCCCGTTTGTAGTGGAGACCCGAGTCCGTAGTATGTTCAGTGAACTATATTATCCCAAAAGCAGTGCGCAGAGTATGTTCAACGAACTATATATATTGTTCCCGAACGCAAGATGCAATAACCCACCAAACACGGTACTAAGCCCACTTTCCAATTATATATTGTTTGCATGGACGTAGCCCCTCTCTATGTGTACAAAGCAGTGCACAGAGTCTGCT
This sequence comes from Triticum timopheevii, assembly GCA_963921465.1. Classification (NCBI taxonomy): domain Eukaryota; kingdom Viridiplantae; phylum Streptophyta; class Magnoliopsida; order Poales; family Poaceae; genus Triticum; species Triticum timopheevii. The sequence continues at coordinate 658,383,357 of OY997264.1, forward strand.
TGTATGGCGCAGAGTATGGATTCCGGCATCCTAGCAACAAAGATGCGGTGTCCGTTTTGCGGGTAAGCGTTGAAGATGCCCTTAGTCCAACCTTGGTTGCGGGGGAATACTATGACCATCTCATAAGAGAGAGTGCCACACTTTTCAGACTATTATTTTAAGGTCTCATGAGCTCTTTGCTTGTAGGGGTGTGTTCGATGCGTACTGAAAACATCTAAATTTGGGCCGGAGGCAGCCTTGAACGCTAACACTGTATGTTCAATCATTCATATTACAAACATCACAAACCACTGTATGTTCATTCCCAAACATCATAAACAACCTAACATGACGTGAATTAATCGGTGGTTGAATGGTTAGGAGGACTGTGGTATCTTCAGCTCACCATGGTACAAGACCTATGCTTCTGCTTTTCTGAATTTATTTTATAAGGTTTCCGACCCTACCGTTCAATGGAAAGAGACATTCCAGTCGATAGCGAGACGCTTGTGGTGACTTCGTCAAATCTCAAGATAATATGCCGCCTCAGTCTTGGAGGTGCTTATAGATATAGATTGCGTTCATACGAATGAGTGTATGCGCATATATATAAGCACTTGCGTCTGAATTGTGGTAAAAAAAAAAAGCTTCTAACATGACAAGACCCACCTACGTACCACACTCGTGTTCTTTCCTTCCCATCAGCGTTTTTTTCTTGCGAGGAATTCCTCCCTTCAGCGGTACAAACGATTTTCTAGTCCTCAATTCATGTATTTGATTTTCATAGAGAATGCGTTTATTGACTTAAAGTGTAGCATCAAGCGGATACAAAGCAAAATAAGTCTCACATGCATGCATCTGCTCTCTTTATATAGGAAAAATCTCATTAGGATAAGCCCATACGGCACTAATGTGCATTATGTAAAGTAGATTTCCTCTACTTTCTTTGTGTTGCAGCTCGAGTTAGCTGGAGTCATGTGGGCTTAGGAATCTTCGCTGTGTACGCCTGCTAGACTGAGAGTCGGGGACTTTCACTTTCGCCAATTGCCAAGCACCTTTGTAGTCGAGACCCGAGTCCGTAGTATGTTCAGTGAACTATATTATCCAGATTCCGGAAAGCAGTGCGCGGAGAATGTTCAATGAACTATATATACTAGTCATCAACCCGTGCATTTGCACGGGCTAGTTATTTTAGAATACCTAAACATATGCAATAATAATATTTCTTGTATTTTCATTTGAATTTTACAAAACACACAACAGAAATAAGTCTCCGTCGAGTTATCATAAAAATGCGAATGTCTTCATATACATATCTCTCTGGATGTTGTTAGTTTCCTTCTCCCGTTAGAACAATCACCTATTCAAGGAACATGCATCTACATAAATGAATAGTAGAAACAATGAAGAAAAATGATGCGAATAAAAAGAAGAAAATGATTAGTAAATCCACCAAAGTCGAATAAAGAAGCTGCCGAGGTTATTTCATCTAACAGGGAAAGAGAGAACACTACTTATAACCTATGGATCTATTAGCTCTAGGCAGCTCGTTTTCTGGGGCCTGAAGATACTGGCTAGCTCGTTTTCTGGGGCCTCAAGATAATTATGGATTTGATGGCTTTAAGGGAACAAATTGAGGTGATCTAATTATTATTTTTGCCCATACGTACACATGCTCAAAAGGCCGGCTGACAGATGATACTCGGCTTCATCTTTTCGGGAGAAGGTGTACACGCAGACGTGGTGGCCACTGGATCTGAGTATCCGATGTGTTTCAGACGAAACATATATCTCCTGCTGCTTAGTCAACCATTGTGAAGTATATATTTCGTGAGATCTCAGAGCTTGGAAACTGAGATTGAACACGACCAATGCTTGGTCGAAGAGGAACACAATCAGGAGTGCAGGACATGCATGCTTGAGTGGGTCAAACCTGCTAAACTAACAATCATGAGATAAAACCACATACTGGAATATACATGGTAGATTATTGTATTCTACCCGATAAATCACCATCGTGGGATAAAATCGTGTGCATATACATGGTGGATTGATGTACGTACTTGGCGTGTGAGATTAAGAGGTTGAGGAGAAACACAATTGGGAGAGCCATGCACACTTGATGTGGCAGTACCTTTCTATTGGATCGATTCCAGAACAAATAAAATTTTAAGGCAATCGACGACTGCATGTATACGGAAAGGGGAGAGATGCATCGGTGTTTGTCCATGGACGTGAGGAGAGAGGTTCCATGGCATACGATTGCTCCAACTTGTTTTTTATTGGGCGTGGAAGAGACGTGCATTACGTAGATATCTGGGTCTCTCGTTTTCCATCTATTTCTACAACCGTCAAAGCAAGGCAAGGACAATGCTAACGCCCACACGTGTGGTGGGAGACAAACCCGCCCACACGCCCTAACATAGACTACGCCAAGTCGCCGCATGCATGCATGTGGAAATCTTTTTGGATTTTCAGTTTTTAAAATGTTTTATCTCTTAAATGAAAAATTCGATTAAAGATCCGTTTTCACCATTAAATCCCTCGCGACGAGATCTTCAAAATTAGATCTCATATCAATATATTTCAACGAAAGTTTTTTTTGGTTAAAAGTTGCCATGTCTATTGCACATGAACTGCCATGATGTTTACACTAAAGTTACCATGTTATGTTTCAGCTATTTTATTCTATATTAAAAAGTAAAATTTGACATATTATAAAATGGAGAATTAATAAACTAGACTTGTCATGCACAATAAACTAAAATTGCCATGATACATGCACTTAAAATTGCCATGGTTCATGCAAAAAAATATTTTCATGGTCAAAATACTGGAATTGCCATCATTGAAAACTAAAATTGCCATGATCTACAAACTAAAATTGCCACATGGCAACTTTAGTTTAAGCACCATGGCAACTACAGTGTAAACATCATGGCAACTTTTGGGCAAAAAAAAATTTCGTCAAAACATATCAACATGGGGTCTAGTTTTGAAGATCTCGTCGAGACGGATTTAATGATGAAAATGGATTTTTAATTCACTTTTTTATTCAGGAGATAAAACATTTTTAAGCCAAAAACCAAAAAGATTTCTGCTGATGTCATCTGTTCGTACGTGGCAAAATGAGTGGTTATGGAGGCGTATGGGCGATGTGCAAACGCCCACACGTGTGGGCGTTAGTTTTTCCTATCTTAATTTTTCTACAGCCGATTTGTGGGCCTTCTATTAATCTATTTTTTTCCCTAATTGAGTAAAAAATCAGGCCAAAATTATATGGTTAAGATTGATTGAGATAGAATCTATTTAAAATTGTGTTTTTTTATTCCCTAAAAAGTTTTTTTAGGACGATTTCATGAGTCGATCTACACCGTAATAATTCGGTCCCACAAAATTAATGGCTCGTAAAATCCGATTAACTTGGGAATTTCTTGGGAATCTATGATTAGTATAAGTAAGTATAGATATAGATATAGATATAGATAGATAGATATAGATATAGATATAGATTGTTCCCTAAAGCAAGATTCAATAACCCACCTAACTCGGTACTAGGAGCATCTCTAGCCGTTGGCCCCTAGGGGGATTGAAAAATCGCCGCCTGAAGGCGACCCGGCGAAATAATCGCCTTGGAGTCGATCGGGTTCCCAGCCGCCGGCCCCAGGGTCGACCCAGATGATTTTTAAAAAAAATTTAACATACTTTCGGCTATAATTTGGCAAACAGGCAAAAATTTCGGCGACTTTATACAGTTTTTACATAGCAAACTTAAAAAATAAAGGCCTAGAATACAGGAAGAACGCACTGAGCACGGCGAAGTCCTCGTCGCTGTCGCCGCCATCGTCATTGTCCTCGTCGTCGTCCTTCTCCTCCTTGACACGGCCGCCCCTGCTGGACCCCTGCCCGGGGTCGCCTTGGCGGACCAGTGGCGGCGCGTCGTCGTCGTCGTCGAGAACGACGACGACTCCCTGGTCACGGCCACGGTGCCGAGCGGAGTACTGTTCTAGGGTGCGACACTGGCGCTATAGCTCCGTCTGCGCCCAATCCTCACGCGACCACTTCAAGGCAGCCCCCTCAGAGAGGCCTGGCTTCGTCTTCACCGCGGCGAGCCCTGGCTTCGTCGTCACCGCGGCTAGCCCAGGCTTCGTCTTCGGACTGACGAAGCGGGGAACAGCCGAGGAGGAGGTGCGCCCGCCATCGTTGATGATGATGGCAGCGCTGCGTGTTCGCCAGCCGAGCGGCGTCTCGGCGGGCTCGGCCTTGACGTTGAGCAGTGCCGGCGACCCCGAGGAGGAGGAACGGGAGGAGGAGGAAGCAGAGGACGCCGTCCTCCTCGGCATCCACTGGTCGCCGCTCCGGGCCGGGGCGGGACAGTACGTCAATGGCGGGTCGTTGCCGCCCTCGAGGTGTCGGAGGACGGCTTGAAGCAAGCAGCCGGGGGCGCCCCACCACAAGCGGCACCGCTCGCTGTTCTTGCTGCCCCTCACCACCGCCGCCCCGTTGGTGGAGGCGATCTGTTGCGCCTGCCGATGCTGCAAGTACGCCGCCCATACCTCGTGGTTACCGGTGCCTTACTACGGGAGGGCCCGCTGCTCGTCCGTCAGCAACACCCGCATGCGGTCGACCTCGTCGGCGAAGTAGTCGGGGCGCACGTCGACGTCGGGCACTGGGGGAATGGGAACGCCGCCGGCGCTGAGCCTCCACCCCCCCCCCCCCCCGGCACGACGCGCATGTTGGGAGGCGCCGGGATGTTGGCCTCGAAGAGCAAGTACGCCTCCTGATACGTCTCCAATGTATCTATAATTTTTGATTGCTCCATGCTACTTTATCTACTGTTTTGGACTATATTGGGATTTATTTTCCACTTTTATATTATTTTTCAGACTAACCTATTAACCGGAGGCCCAGCCCATAATTGCTGTTTTTTGCCAATTTCAGTGTTTCGAAGAAACGGAATATCAAACGGAGTCCAAACGGAATGAAGCCTTCGGGAACGTGATTTTCTCACCGAACGTGATCCAGGAGACTTGGACCCTACTCCAAGATGTAACAGAGGCGGTCACGAGGGTGGGGGGCACCCCCCCTAGGCGTGCCCCCTGCCTCGTGGCCCCCCTGTTGCTCCACCGACGTACTCCTTCCTCCTATATATACCTACGTATCCCCCAAACGATCAGAACAGGAGCCAAAAACCTAATTCCACCGCCGCAACCTTCTGTATACACGACATCCCATCTTCCGCCGGAGGGGGCATCCACCACGGAGGGCTTCTACATCAACACCGTAGCCCCTCCGATAAAGTGTGAGTAGTTTACTTCAGACGATGGCTTCTTCTCTCTTTTTGGATCTCAATACAATGTTCTCCCCCTCTCTCGTGGAGATCTGTTCGATGTAATCTTCTTTTTGCGGTGTGTTTGTTGAGATCGATGAATTGTGGGTTTATGATCCAGCTTATCAATGAACAATATTTGAATTTTCTTTGAATTCTTTTATGTATGATTGAGTTATCTTTGCAAGTCTCTTCTAATTATCCTTTTGGTTTGGCCAACTAGATTGGTAGTTCTTGCAATGGGAGAAGTGCTTAGCTTTGGGTTCAATCTTGCGGTGTCCTTTCCCAGTGAAAGAAGGGGCAGCAAGGCACGTATTGTACTGTTGCCATCGAGGATAACAAGATGTGGTTTTTTATCATATTGCATGAATTTATCCCTCTACATCATGTCATCTTGCTTAAAGCATTACTCTGTTTTTAACTTAATACTCTAGATGCATGCTGGATAGCGGTCGATGAGTGGAGTAATAGTAGTAGATGCAGAATCGTTTCGATCTACTTGTCTCGGACGTGATGCCTATATACATGATCATTCTCTAGATATGCTCATAACTATGCTCAATTCTGTCAATTGCTCAACAGTAATTTGTTCACCCACCGTAGAATATCTTTGCTCTTGAGAGAAGCCACTAGTGAAACCTATGGCCCCCGGGTCTATTCTCATCATATCAATCCCCATCACTTTATTACTTGCTTTGTTTTTACTTTGCCTTTTACTTTTTACTTTGCATCTCTATACCAAAAATACCAAAAATATTATTTATCATCTCTATCAGATCTCACTCTCGTAAGTGACCATGAAGGGATTGACACCCCTAATCGCGTTGGTTGCGAGGAGCTATCGTTTTGTGTAGGTACGAGGGACTTTTGCGTGGTCTCCTACTGGATTGATACCTTGGTTCTCAAAAACTGAGGGAAATACTTACGCTACGTTGCTGCATCATCCTCTCCTCTTCGGGGAAATCCAACGCAGTGCTCAAGAGGTAGCAAGAAGAATCTCTGGCGCCGTTGCCGGGGAGGTTCACTCAAGCAAGTCAACCATAGCAAGTACCCATCACAATCCCTATCTCTCGCATTATTTGCCATTTGCCTTTCGTTTTCCTCTCCCCCACTTCACCCCTGCCATTTTATTCGCCCTCTCTTTCCCAATCTCCTCCTCTCTTTCCCGTTTGCCTTTTTCCGTTACCTTTCTGTTTGCTCGTGTGTTAGTTTTCTTGCTTGTCATCATGAATAGTCTCATATCTTCTCCGTTATCTCCTGAGAATGAAGTTCTAAATTTTAAGCAAAGGGAGGGAGAAAATCTAAAAGACGCTTGGTATAGAATTTGCAATGCTCAAAATAGATCTACCAGGAAGCAATCTACTTCAGTTCTTCTTCCTAATTTTTATGTAGGTGCTAATCCTTGGTATAGATATATCCTTGATACCATTACGGGAGGGAATTTCTTGGGTAGCCATACTTTTGATTCTTATAATGCTTTAATATATTTATTTGGCTCACCACCTCTTTTGATTAATGGAACTATGTTAACTTTGGAGCATGTTATGCAAAGACTTGAAACTATTGAAAATAAAGTTGCTACCCTTGAATCAATTGAAAATCTTGATAAAAAGATCCACAATCAAATTACCCAATATGGATCTAATGTAGGAGACTTTGAAAAATATTAAAGAAAAAGTACCCATAGTTAATGAGAAAATAAATCTAGATTCCACAAGAATCGATAAACTTGAGGGTATCATTACCAACTTGGGAACCGCTTTTTCTTCCGTACAAAACACTCCAAGTTCGTATACTAAAAATACTAAGCTTATTTATGTTCCTAAGAATAAGGGTGAATCATCTAGTAAGGAAACTATGGATCTTGAATCTATAAGTGTTCATCCCAATCTTTTTGCCATCATTAAGGAACCTTTTGCTATAAATGAATTTTTTGATCTTTTGCCTGAAAATTTGACAATTACTAGAAAGAAAGAAATTTCTAAAAGAGGTAGATGCCTCATTGAAGAATTGCCTACCAAAGATGGCAATACCTAGATCTATCCTTGCTTTTATGCCTAGCTAGGGGCGTTAAACGATAGCGCTTGTTGGGAGGCAACCCAATTTTATTTCTGTTTTTTGCTTTTGCTTCTGTTTAGCAATAAATAATCCATATAGCCTCTGTTTGGATGTGATTTTGTCTTTTAATTAGTGTTTGGGCCAAGTAGAACCTATAGGATAACCTACGATGATAGTTGGTTTGATTCTGCTGAAAAACAGAAACTTTGCGCGCACGAATATAATTTTGTTAAATCACAGGAATGTGCTTTTGCGTTGATTCTTTTTGCTGCTGTTCCATAAACAAATTGTCCAGGACTTCCTATTTTGCTTATTTTGATGAATCTATGGCTAGTAAAATAGTTCATTACAGTACCTTAAGTAGTTCTTTGTTTTCTTTCTCTAACGGTGCTCACAAGATTTCTATTGAGTTTTGTGTTGTGAAGTTTTCAAGTTTTGGGTGAATTCTTTTGATGGATTATGGAACAAGGAGTGGCAAGATCCTAAGCTTGGGGATGCCCATGGCACCCCCATGATAATCCAAGGACACCAAAAAGTCAAAGCTTGGGGATGCCCCGGAAGGCATCCCCTCTTTCGTCCACTTCCATCGGTAATTTACTTGGAGCTATATTTTTATTCACCACATGATATGTGTTTTGCTTGGAGCGTCTTGTATTATTTGCGTCTTTACTTGTTAGTTTACCACAATCATCCTTGCTGTACACACCTTTTGAGAGAGCCATACATGAATTTGAATTTGCTAGAATACTCTATGTGCTTCACTTATATCTTTTGAGCTTGATAGTTTTGCTCATAGCGCTTCACTTATATCTTTTGAGCGTGATAATTTTTGCTCTAGTGCTTCAGTTAGATCTTTTAGAGAACGGTGGTGGATTTGTTTTAAAGAAACTATTGATGTCTCATGCTTCACGTAGATTATTTTGAGAGTCGTTAATAGCATGGTAATTTGCTTAATATTAATATACTTGGTATTCAAGATATGTGAAACTTTCTTTTGAGTGAATTGGATACTAGGATAAGTTTGATGCTTGATAATTGTTTTGAGATATGAAGATGGTAATATTAGAGTCATTCTAGTTGAGTAGTTGTGAATTTAAAGAATACTTGTGTTGAAGTTTGTGATTCTCATAGCATGCATGTATGGTGAACCGTTATGTGATGAACTCGGAGCATGATTTATTTATTGATTGTCTTCCTTATGAGTGGCGGTCGGGGATGAGCGATGGTCTTTTCCTATCAATCTATCCCCCTAGGATCATGCGCGTAATACTTTGCTTTGATAACTTCTAGATTTTTGCAATAAGTATATGAGTTCTTTATGACTAATGTTGAGTCCATGGATTATACGCACTTTTTCCCATCCTTCCACCATTGCTAGCCTCTCTAATACCGCGCACTTTTTGCCGGTATCATACACCCACCATATATCTTCCTCAAAACAGCCACCATACCTACCTATCATGGCATTTCCATAGCCATTCTGAGATATATTGCCATGCAACCTTCCACCGTTCAGTTTATTATGACACGCCCCATCATTGTCATATTGCTAGCATGATCATGTAGTTGACATCGTATTTGTGGCAAAGCCACCGTTCATAATTCTTTCATACATGTCACTCTTGATTCATTGCATATCCCGGTACACCTCCGGGGGCATTCATACAGAGTCATATTTTGTTCTAAGTATCGAGTTGTAATTGTTGAGTTGTAAGAAAATAAAAGTGTGATGATCATCATTATTACAGTATTGTCCCAAGTGAGGAAAGGATGATGGAGTCTATGATTCCCCCATAAGTCGGAATGAGACTCCGGATGAAAAGTCAAAAAAAAAGAGGCCATAAAAAAAGAGAAATGCCCAAATAAAGAAATGAGAGAAAAAGAGAGAAGGGACAATGCTATTATCCTTTTATCACACTTGTGCTTCAAAGTAGCACCAAGATCTTCATTATAGAGAGTCTCTCATTTTGTCACTTTCATATACTAGTGGGAATTTTTCATTATAGAACTTGGCTTGTATATTCCAATGATGGGCTTCCTCAAAATGCCCTAGGTCTTTGTGAGCAAGCGAGTTGGATCCACACCCACTTAGTTTCTTTTATAGAGCTTTCATATACTTATAGCTCTAGTGCATCCGTTGCATCGCAATCCCTACTCACTAACAATGATATCTATTGATGGGCATCTCCATAGCCCATTGATACGCCTAGTTGATGTGAGACTATCTTCCCTCTTTTTGTCTTCTCCACATGTCGTGGGAAACGAGCACCTATGGGGCAGAGCCCCTTTCGGTCCGGCAAGGGAGCGGAGAGTGCACGAAGAGCGGATCGAGGCGAAGCGCGCGAGCGATTTTTACCCAGCTTCGGAGCTCTCCGGAGAGATAATACTCCTACTGCTGCTTTGTGGTTGTATTCTGTTCTTGCTCGAGAGCGTGAGAGTGTTGTAGTTTCGAATGAGTCGAACCCCCTCTACGTTGCGCATGGGCCTCCTTTTATAGGAAAAAGGGGTCACCGACAGGTGGCAACGCATGCAGGGGTAAAAGTGTAAAAAGTGTGGTTGGTACAACTGCTTCTATAGTGGATCCTACCTAACTCTGACGGCAGGGGACAAAGGCATTAAATGCCCGTCCACGTCGCCCAAACAGTGCAGAAAAGCGACCGTTAGGGGCGCCACCGCTTGCCACGATGGCATTCTCAATATCTCCATCCGCCACCTCGCACCGCTTGGCTGCACAGCTCCCCGCCACGTGCGCCTGGAACGGTCCTGTGACGACACGTTGACGGATGTGCTGGAGCGGGGGCACAGAGTGGTGGCTTCGCCGCGGCAAGCGCCTTGCCGCGGTCGTTGTCTTGTCGCGCCCGGAAGCCTGTCGCTCGCCGGGTCTTGCCGGGACGCGCAGTGCGCCGCGGCAAGTTCCTTGAAATGCTTTAGTTAGCCTTCCCGACAAGCTCCTCTTGTCGGGGCCTTGACCTTCCTGGCAAGCTCCTCTTGCCGGGGCCTTATCTTCTCATTTAAAATACTTTGTTCTTGAATGGCTCCAATAGGAACTATGGAGCGTCTTGGCGGTCACCGAGCAAGCCTTGCCGCGGAGCGCTGCGACTGCCCGTGCACAAGTTCGGGATACTAAGGTACCCCTACTTTAGTACACCGACAGGAGCCCCCGGGCCTGGGCCATACACGGTGCCGAGCGCTGTTGGGCCAGGCCCAAAATAGGGCACGGGCACGCGCGGCCTGGGTCCACACCGTTTCTAACTCCGTATCCACCGCGCCCTCCTGTAACGGCATGCATCGAACGCGGCGTCGTGGGAGAGATCGCGGGTGATTCTTTATTCGGAAAAAGTGTAACGTTCGCCTCTTCCTCTTTATAAGCAGGGGAAACAGAGGCCGTTCCCCCACCTTCGCCACTTGCGGTTCCTTCCTCAGAAATCTCCGCCGCTCCCCTCCGCTTCCCAAAGCCGAAAGAGAGCAGCCTTCCGCCCCCCGTCGCCGCCGTCGCCGCCAACACCCTCGCTCTCCCCCACCACCTCCGCCATGGCTCCGAAGACCGGGAAGGGTGCGAAGTCGGCCGAGGCGATGCGGCTTGAGGCGCTGCGGAAGGAGCGGACGCTCTTCCCCCCTGATCTCTCTGCGAAGGAGCTGAGGGAATGGTTCTACCTCTTCTGGTCGATGGAGACGCGGGCGCATCCGCGCACGCAGGTACTCTCCGCCGAAGCTTCTACTTCGAAGTGGTGTCCAAAAGGATACTACTTCTTCCCATTGTTCTTCTATTGCGGGCTCTGCCCGCCCTTTTCCGATTTCTTCTGTGACATCATGAACACATACGGGCTCCATCTCCTCGATTTCACCCCCAACGCCGTTCTGACCATGGCGGTTTTCGCACATCTTTGCGAGAACTTCGTCGGAATCCACCGAAACGTAGCCCTTTTTTGCCACTACTTCATGCCCCGGGTCGAGAAAGGAGAGCCCTTATCTGGCGGGATCGCCTGGATCTCGAGAGCCGGTAAGAAGGAGGTCTATCTGGAGGGGGAGCTCCGTAGCAAATGGGAGGAGTGGAGAGCGGAGTGGTGTTGGATTGTTGACGAGAACCCGCAGCCATTCACCAACTTGCGCCAAGCCCGAGTAGTGCGCGGCGGCGATTGGAGCGCCCTGGCGGCAGACGATGCTAGACTGAAGATCGCCACCACCCGGATCTTGCGGCTCAGGCTTGCCAGGCTCACGGTTGGTGCTGTTGACGCGGACTTTCTTCGCCGCTGCATCGCCCCTCTGCAGGAGAGGGGGAGACCAGCTTGGCTGTTCGGGGGCCCGGCGGATATCATGAGGATGCGCCCAGGCCTTAATTTCAATTTTACTGTCATGGAGTTGAATGGGACGCTGAAGGAGCTGTTCAAGCACGACAACCATCCCGAGTGGTTCAGGCTGCCGCAGGGCGTCGTCCCATTGTGCAACAACTCCGCGCTCGATCGCATCCGCGCAATGATGCCGGAGTGCGACTCGCATGGGATTATCCCAACTTGGCAGGAGCCCGCCGATGACGTCGTGCAGCAGTTCTTCGACGACTTGGTGGAGGTGGCGGTCCGCGCCGACGAGCAGAGGCTCCTCACCCGCGACACCACTGATGATGAGATGCGGCGCATCGCCACCAGGGCGGAGGAGGCGGCGGCAGCCGCCACCGCGGGCGAGTTTGGTTTTACTTTGGAGGAGGCAGAGGCGGCCGAGGCGGCAAGCCTTGCCGACCGAGAGGAGCTTGTCGGGGAGGTCGTCGGCGAGGGAGAGCCCGAAGCCGAAGCGAGCGAGCCCGCCGAGGGCGCAAGCGGCCAACCGTCTTCAAGCAACTTGCCGCAATCGGAGCTCCCAGTGCAGCCTCCGGCTCCACCAAGAAGGCGCCTCCGCAGGACCGGAGACATAGCAGGGAGGCAAGCGGGTCAACAGCCACAGCGCCGCGGAACACGCTCCACCGCGGCAAGCACCGTTGCCGCGGGAGCGCCCCACGCCGCGCCGGCAACTGGAGCGGGGTCCTCTCGGGCCGCCGCTTCTGAGCGGGAGTAAGTTTCTCTGTTGTACTTACTTTTCTTCGATTCTTGTTGATTCTTGTCTTGTGTCTGATCTGCTTCCTTCTGAACCTTGTTCCCTTCCAGGACTCTGGCCCAAAGAGCGGCGAAGAGGGCTAAGGTCCCCGTGGTTGTCATCACGGACAACCCTGCTGTGACGACAGAGGATACGTCCGAGACCACCTTGTCGGACCCGGCAACTACTCCTCGAAGCAGCCCCCAGCGCAGCCCCCAGCGTAAGTATTTGTTCACTTCCTGTTGTGGGGCGCACATGGGTGCTCTTTCCTTGCTGGTATCTTGATTGTTGGTTTGCTTGTGTAGGAGCAGAACAGGTTCACCAGGAACAACCAGAAGCTGCCCCCGAGGTGCTATCTGCTTCGACTACGCCGCCAAGGGATGATTCCCCGGCAAGGGAGCGCTCTCCGGCAAGGGAGAGGTCCCCGGCAAGCGGCAGTTCTCCGACAAGGGACGGGACCAGTGATCCCCCGGTGGTGGAGCCCATGGTTACAGAGCCCAGCACAGGTAATCCTTCTTGTCAGAAAACTTCCCTTGTGTTCTTCTTCTTCTGATCTTCTTTTTTGGATATTTGCTTGACTTTTTCTCCTTCTTCCTGTCTTCAGACCCACCTTCCCCGGAGCCAATGGAAACCGAAGCCACCGGCAAGGAGAAAGCGCGCGGCAACACTGATGATGCGGCCGCCACCGAGGAGGAGGCCAGCGCTGATGATCCCGCCGACGAAGAGGCCGCCAAGGCTGCCGGCGCAGGAGCTGGCGAGGGGTCCGGTGATCGCACTGACGACCCTGGGGCCGCAGGAGCGCAAGGCGCTATGCCGACCGCTAATCCCTCTGTCGCTGACACAGCACTGGGCTCCGAAGAGCCCCAGCCCGGCGCCTATTTGAAGGCCGGCGACGGTATCTTCATCAAGCTTCCCTGGGCGTCAAGCTCCAGGGCGCCGGTCGAAGGAGAAACCTTTGACGGAGAAGTGCTTGCCTCCGCTGGGTTGACACTCGTCGACGCGCCAAGCGGTAGCGGTGGCGAGCCTGAGGAGGAACAGCTGCTGCGGAAGCTGCTGTCACTATACCGTGCTCGACAAGCAAAGCTGGAGTCTCAGGAAGCGCTTGCCGCACAGGCGGGAGTTGACATTGAGAAGCATGCGGAGGAGCTTCAGAGTCGCAACCAAGAGGCCCTCCGGTCCATCGCAGAGGAGAGGGCGCAGCTTGTCGAGGCGCGGAAGGCTTTTATCCTCGAGAAGGCAGAAGCCGAAGAGCAACAGTGGCTTGCCGCCGAGGAGCAGTCCGCGCGGGAAGGCGAACTGACGCAGAGGAAGGTCAATCTGGATAGCTATGAAGAGGAGCTCGCTGCGCGCGAGGAGACACTTGGTGGGGCTCTCAAGGAAGCGAAGGATGCTGTTGCAGCTGCCGAGGCCGCCAAGAAGGAGCTGGAGGAGAAGGTGACGCAGCTAGAAGCCAATCTCAAGGAGAAGAATGAAGAGCTTGCCGCGCTCCAGCGCGAGCGCGAGAAGGACGCCCTTGCCCATGGTGAGCTGCAGGGTCGTCTCCTTGAGAGGGGCAAAGAGCTGAGCGCTGCCAGGGACTCAAATGCTGATCTGGAGCTGAAGCTGACCACGCTGACTGAGACGCTGGACGGCGCCAAGAAGCGGGAGGAGGACTTGAAGGGAGAGATCAAGGCCAATGAGGCGCTACTGACGAGGGCCGCCGAAACCCAGAACACCTTCAGGGCTACTGTGGAGCTCTGGACGGAAGGCCTCGTCAACATCACCGCAGTTATTGATGAGGAGCTGGCGCAGCTGGAATTGGAGGGCTTCGGGTACTCTTCTGATGAGAACCTCCAGCCCAGCGCCAAGCTCAGTCTGTTCTTCAAGGGCGTGGCGACGGCCCTCTAGCAACTCCGGGAAAGGATCCCAAAGCAGCTGGCCGACGAGTCGCGCACGATCTGTGCCAGAGTCCTGGAGAAGGTGTTGGTGAAGGTGGTCTTCCGCAATCCAGGCCTCAACCTCACCAACGTCCTCAAGAAGCTGCCAGCGGGTGCTGATCTTGAGGAGCTCAAGGCCCTTGTCGCACCCATTGTGGACAAGGTGAACGAAGTCAGGAGGCTTGATGGCGGCCGCGTAGATTAGGCCACGTGCTTTCTCCTTTCCTTGTCGCTGCCATTTATGTTATGAGAACAATTTAGTCAGTACTGCGACAAGTTACCTTTGTAATATAACTTTATCTTGGGCAGTATTTGTTATGCTATCCCCTTTATTTGATTCCTTCCTTTGTATGTTTTCCCCCTACGCTTTTAGGGAGCTTGCCGGCGCAGGCACCCTTGCCGCGAGCGCTGAGTGCGGAACATCAGCAGCCTGCTGGCGGTGTTGCTTCCGGCAAGAAACCTTGCCGCAACTAGTCGCAGCACACTTAAGTTGTTGAGCGGACTCGAAACAAAGTAAGGGCGCAACTAGCTATGGGTTGGTTCCTCCGCGCACAGGTTTTCCATACAAAGCACGGTCGTTCAAGGAAGATAACTTAAATTTTTTTTAAAACTGACAGTGCTCAAACTTAGCTTTTCTGTCGTTCGCGTCCCGGCAAGGCGATACTTTTCTTGAACGACGCCTGGTCCACACTATTATCTTCTCCTCCTCCCCGACAAACTTGTCGGTGAGGGAACCTTCTTTTTGAGAAAAAGAAAGAAGGGAGAATAAAGATATGGAGCCTTAAGGCTCGTTATTGCTTACCGGGGGCAAGTGCTGCACAAAGTGTCATATAATGCATGCAAAAAAGAGAAAGCATGAAATTTGACAAGATGTGCGGAGCATATGATCTTTATTTATGCACGGGATCTGCGCCCGGCTTTGTACAAAGGGTTACATGCAACAGCGGCAAGGCTTGTACAAAAGGTGGTTGCCGGAACAGGTTCCGGCAACCGCTCCTTATGGGTAAAACTTACGAAGATGCTCTATGTTCCAGGAGTTGCTCACCGGAAAGCCATCTTCGGTCTCAAGGCGGACTGCGCCAGGCCTAGTGACTCGTTTCACCCGATAAGGGCCTTCCCACTTTGGCGTCAACTTGTTGGAATTCTTGGCGGATTGAACGCGCCGAAGAACAAGGTCGCCTTCCTCGAGACTTCTGGCATTAACTTTGCGGCTATGGTAGCGACGCAAAGCTTGCTGGTATCGAGCGGCTCATACAGCAGCCTGAAGACGATCTTCCTCAAGGAGCAGCGCGTCATCTTGTCGCAGCTGCTCTTGCTCAAACTCATCATAAGCGAGCACTCGAGGCGCTCCGCTCCATAGACTAGAGCGAAAGGTGTCTGGCCAGTGGCTCGATTTGGCGTCTTCCTGATCGACCAAAGAACCACCGGCAGCTCCTCAATCCAGTTCTTTCCGCACTTGTGCAGCCTGTCGAAAGTCCTGGTCTTGAGCCCGCGTAGCACTTCAGCGTTTGCCCTCTCCGCTTGACCGTTGCTTCTCGGGTGAGCAACAGAAGCGAAGCAGATCTTGGTGCCAAATCTTGGACGTACTGCATGAAGGGGCGGCTCGTGAATTGCGTGTCGTTGTCGGTGATGATCCTGTTAGGGACTCCGAAACGGCAAACAATCGACCTGAAGAACTTGACTGCTGACTGTGCTGTCACCTTCTTCACTGCTTCCACTTCCGGCCACTTTGTGAACTTGTCGATTGCTACGTACAAGTACTCAAAGCCCCCGACAGCTCGGGGAAAGGGGCCGAGGATGTCGAGCCCCCAGACCGAAAATGGCCAGGATAAAGGGATCGTCTGGAGAGCTTGAGCTGGTTGGTGTATCTGTTTGGAATGGAACTGGCACGCTTCACACTTTGTTACTTGTGTAGTTGCATCCTGGAGGGTTGTCGGCCAAAAGAAACCTTGCCGGAAAGCTTTGCCGGCAAGTGCTATTGCACCAATGTGGTGACCACATATGCCTCCATGTATCTCCGCCAACAGCTTCTGTCCATCTTCCCGGGGAATGCACTTCAATTTCACTCCGTTGAATCTTCTTCTGTACAGTATGTCGTCAACAAACTGGTACATACTTGATTGCCGGGCTACTCTCTCCTCTTCTCCTTGCTCTTCGGGAAGTTCTCCTGTCTGAAGAAAATGGACAATCTGCTGTGCCCATGTTGGAGCTTGCGGCTCGACAACAAGAACTAAAGGCGTAAATGTTGCTGCGGGAACATGCACTTCTACGGCAAGAACCTGAGGCTCTGCCGGAGCTTGATGTTCTCCGGCAAGCTTGCCGGAGCAAAACTTGTCGGGGCGTCTGCTTCAACGGAACAAATCCTATGGCTTGTCGGAGCAGACTGTCCCTCAGCACTCTTTGTGTCGATTTTGGGGACCTTCTTGGCGGCGGCTTCGGGGAGCTCTGCTGGAAAGTAGTCACCGGGGATCAACTTCCTCTTCTTGCTCTGTCCAGTTGATGGTGTTACAGATGGTTGAGTCAGCTTGAGCACAAAAATCCATGGTTCCACAGGTAACTTGAGTGCGGCGCACTTTGACAGGCCATCTGCAATGTCGTTCTGAGCTCTCGGAACATGTTCCATCTGTAGACCGTCAAAGTGCTCTTCTAACTTTCTCACTTCATCAATGTAGGCTTCCATCAACGGACTCTGATAATCTTTGTTAACTTGGCGGACGACAAGCTGCGAGTCACCCCTAACAATTAGCTTCTTGATCCCAAGGTCTGCTGCAATCCTGAGTCCGGCAAGCAAACCTTCATACTTTGCAGTATTGTTTGTTGCTTGCTCCTTGGGAAAGTGCATCTGGACCACGTACTTGAGGTGCTCTCTGGTGGGTGCGACAAGTAACACGCCCGCACCGGCGCCTTGCAGCGAGAAGGCACCATCAAAGTACATGACCCATTCTTTGCTTGCTTCCTTGACGGGGATGCTCTTTTCTGGAATTTCTTCATCAGGCGTTGGCGTCCATTCTGCTATGAATTCTGCCAATGCTCGGCTCTGGATAATTGAGGTACACTCAAACTTGAGGCCAAAGCTCGACAGTTCCAGTGCCCACTCGACAATCCTGCCTGTTGCTTCTGGATTCTGCAGTATCCTCTTCAGCGGAAAGCGAGTGACAACTGTGATCTCATGTGCTTGGAAGTAATGGCGCATCTTTCTCGAGGCCATGAGAAGGCCGAAAAGCAATTTCTGCACACCAGAGTACCTTGACCTAGCCCCCTGTAGAAGGGAACTGACAAAGTAAACTGGGCGCTGCACCATTTTCTTCTGCACCTCCTCCTGCGCAGATCCATTCTTGTCGGGACCAGTGCATGTCGGGGAAGCCCCCTGCTCGTCGCTGGATGTGCTTGCCGCGGCCTCTGGCTCATCATCTGCCTCCCTCTCCGCTACTAACGCAGCAGTAAACACTTGATTGGTTGCCGCTAGGTATAGCAGCAACTTCTCTTGTGGCTTAGGTGCGACAAGTACTGGAGTGGAGAACAGATATCTCTTCAAGTCCTGCAGCGCAGCCTCCGCTTCTGGAGTCCATTTCGTTGGACCTGCCTTCTTCAATATTTTGAAAAACGGCAGGGCGCGCTCAGCGGACTTAGAGATAAATCTGTTTAGAGCAGCCACGCAGCCGGCAAGCCTTCGTACATCCTTGACGCACTTCGGTGCTTCAATCTGCTCAATGGCCTTGATCTTGTCGGGGTTGGCTTCAATCCCCCGCTGAGACACAAAGAACCCGAGAAGCTTGCCGGAGGGGACTCCAAACACGCACTTCTCGGGGTTCAGCTTGAGGTTGATCTTGCGCAGATTTGCGAAGGTCTCATCCAAATCTTGGATCAGAGTTGCTCTGTCCTTGCTCTTGACCACTATGTCATCCATGTAAGCTTCTACATTTCTGTGCAACTGTGGCTCAAAAGCTTCGTGGACTACCCTTGCAAATGTTGAACCAGCATTCTTCAAACTGAAGGGCATTCGTACGAAACAGTACGTGCCACATGGAGTGATGAATGCGGTCTTCTCTTCATCCTCTTCTGCCATGAAGATCTAATGATATCCTGAATATGCATCAAGAAATGAAAGCAAATCACATCCTGCCGTGGAGTCAACAATCTGGTCAATGCGCGGCAAGGGAAATGGATCTTTGGGACAAGCTTTATTAACATCAGTGAAGTCGATACAAAGCCTCCATTTCCCGTTTGACTTGCGCACGACTACAGGATTGGCCAACCACGTAGGATGGAGCACTCCTCTGACAAGGCCTGCTACTTCCAACTTCTTGATCTCTTCAGCAATGAACTCTTGGCGCTCCACTGCTTGCTTCCTTACCTTCTGCTTGACGGGCCGCGCGTGAGGACAGATGGCAAGGTGGTGCTCAATTACTTCCCTGGGAACGCCGGGGATGTCGGATGGTTGCCATGCAAACACATCGACATTCGCCCGCAGGAAAGCAACGAGCGCACTTTCCTATTTAGGATCAAGCGTGGCACTGATGGTGAATGTACCACCAGTGCCGTCCTCCTTGGCGGACACTTTCTTGGTTTCTGGCGGAGTTGCCTTCGCCTTCTTACACTTGCCGGTGGAGCTCGATGGTGCGTCCTCGACGGTAGCGCAGCACTCCGAAGAGGTGCGCTTGCCGGAGTGGGCATCAGAGCTCTTGCCGGACTTGGTCTTCTTCTTCCCCCCGGGAGCTTCAGCGGCAAGTGTCTTGTGATCTGCCGCGGCTGCTGCTTCCCGGTAGATCTTGTCGGTGCAGATAAGGGCATCTTTCTTGTCGCCAGGGACAGAGATGACACTTATCGGACCTGGCATCTTGAGCACGTTGTAGGCATAGTGAGAGGCTGCCATGAACTTGGCGAGCGCTGGACGGCCGAGTATCCCATTGTAGGGCAGTGGGAAATCAGCAACGTCAAAGGTGACTTTCTCTGTCCTAAAATCCAGCTCGCTGCCAAATGTCACTGGCAACGTGATCTTCCCCTTCGGCTTGCTCCTTCCCGGATTGATTCCTTGGAATGTACCGGTCTCTTCGAGCTCGCTGTCGGGGATCTGGAGCTTCTTGAGTACCGCGGAGGAAATCAGATTCAAGACGGCCCCGCCGTCAACCAGCATCTTTGTGACCTTGAGGTTGTGAATAGTTGGTGAAACCAACATTAGCAAGCACACTACCGCAGTTATGCGATCAGGGTGATCCTCAACGTCAAAGATGATGGGCGTGCTGGACCACTTCAGAGGCTTGCGCGACTCAACTGATGGTTCTGCTGCATTAACTTCCCGCACCCACTGCTTGAGCTGGCGGTGCGAAGTATGCAGAGAAGCACAACCGTCAATGCACAGAACCTCTGTTGCTTTCTGAAACTCCTGCTCGTCAGCCTCATCTTCATCCATATCCTCATCTTCGTCTTCATCTTCATCCTTGTCGCGGCCGCGGGGAGGCCTGTCTCCTTGCCGCTGCTTGGCCTTGCCGCGGTGTCCTCCCCGGCCGGGACGCTTCTTGCCGGACCCACCAGTACCGTCCTGGGCCTTCTCCTTGTCTTGTCGCTCATACTCAGCTTTCTGCAGCTCGACAAGCTGTTCAACCTTCTTGCAACTTTGGAGATCGTGGCCCTTGGTACGGTGGATCTTGCAGTACTGCTTGTCGGAGCTGCCCTCCTTGTCGGCGGCCGCCACAGGTTCTGCTTCCTTGGTGCCACCTCCGTTGCCGGACTGCTCGACAGCCACCACATCTTTGCCTTTCCTTCTTCTGTTGTTCCGCCGCCGGTTTTTCTTTGCCGGGGCGGCATCCTCACTGTCAGATCCCCCTGCTTCTGCATTCTCTCCGGGGAGTTTCCTCCCCTCCTCAGCACGTGCGCACTTGTCGGCCAGGGCGTAGAGCTCACTGACGTCTCTTATCTTGCACATCGCCATCTCCTCCCGCATCCTGCGGTTACGCACGTTCTGATGGAACGCACTAATAACCGCGGCCGGGTGGACATCTGGGATGTTGCGCTGCACTTGGCTGAACCTTTGAATGAACTTGCGCAGGGGCTCTCCTTCCTTCTCGGCGAGCAGATGAAGATCGCTCTCCTGGCCATGGGGCTTGTGGCCGCCTGTGAAGGCGCCGACAAACTGATGGCACAGCTCCGCCCATGAAGAAATGGAGTCGTCCGGCAAGTGCATGAGCCAGGATCTGACATTGGGCTTGAGCACCAGTGGGAAGTAATTGGCAACGATCTTCTCGTTGCGCCCCCCGGCAGCTTGCACCGCGATGGTGTAGATGCTGAGGAACTCCGACGGATGCAACCTGCCATCATACTTCTCTGGTACATCTGGCTTGAAATTCTTCGTACTGGGCCACTGGACTTGCCGCAGCTCACGGGTGAACGCAGGGCAACCTACCGCGTACGGCAAGTTGCCTGGTTCCCCTGGCGCATGCATGTCAATAGTGGGCCCAGCGCGCTGATCTGACTGACGCCGCGCTTCTCTCCGACGCTCGATGCGAGTATGAGCGTCCTCTTGTTGCCGTTCTTCAAGAACTTGGCGCTGATCACGACGGGCTCATGGGTTCGACGATGCTGTGGAGTCAGTGTCGAGTTTGACCCGGCGAGT
This sequence comes from Triticum timopheevii, assembly GCA_963921465.1. NCBI lineage: Eukaryota > Viridiplantae > Streptophyta > Magnoliopsida > Poales > Poaceae > Triticum > Triticum timopheevii. The sequence goes on from OY997264.1 coordinate 658,404,313, forward strand.
TAGCGATCTTGGCCTTCGGGGCGGGGAGTGCACGGTGGTTGCACCCCCACCAGTCTTGTCGCCATCGGCCCGCACCTGGGCGTCTTGCCGCGGCTTCGATATGCTCGGTTGCCGGGGAGTGTCGCCGTTGGCGAAGCCTATGAGGCTCTGAATGGTGGCCCTCCAACCGTCGATCTTGTCCGCCGTTGGAGGGTAATCCAGGAGCAGTTGGGCTCGAGCCAACACTTCTTCTGGGGTCTTCGGTGGCGGTGGCGAACGGTGCGAGGAGCGGGATATGCTCGGACTTCTAACTATGTTAGAAGGAGCAGGATCTCATCCGGGCGACCGTGTCTTGCTCGTGCCAGCAGGTTGGCGTGCGTGCTGGTCTTGAGCATCTCGGGATCCGCCAGCTCGATTTTGGTCCAATGAGCGTATGGTACCGCGAGTACCATGATGCTGTTGGCCCCGCACCTCCTGAGATGGGCGCGGTGCGTGTACGGACGCCGAAGTTTGCGCAGCCTTGTCCTTGGATCTGGCGGCAGCGTGAGTTCCTTCGTCGGCGCCCGATCCTCCGCCGGCGTCCACCCCAACACCCGTTTGCTCCGGTGGCGGTGGGATCGACGTGGACGGAGCAGCCACCCCCGAAGTCTTCTTCTTCGGTGGCATGTTGATGATGATGATGAAGAAAATGAAGATCTGGCCTGCACGAACGCCGGATCGGGTTCACACAACCTCGACGCCCCCCTACCTGGCGCGCCAAAGATGTTGTGGGAAACGAGCACCTATGGGGCAGAGCCCCTTTCGGTCCGGCAAGGGAGCCGAGAGCGCACGAAGAGCGGATCGAGGCGAAGCGCGCGAGCGATTTTTACCCAGCTTCGAAGCTCTCCGGAGAGATAATACTCCTACTGCTGCTTTGTGGTTGTATTCTGTTCTTGCTCGAGAGCGTGAGAGTGTTGTAGTTTCGAATGAGTCGAACCCCCTCTACGTTGCCATGGGCCTCCTTTTATAGGAAAAAGGGGTCACCGACAGGTGGCAACGCATGCAGGGGTAAAAGTGTAAAAAGTGTGGTTGGTACAACTGCTTCTACAACGGATCCTACCTAACTCTGACGGCAGGGGACAAAGGCATTAAATGCCCGTCCGCATCGCCCAAACAGTGCAGAAAAGTGACCGTTAGGGGCGCCACCGCTTGCCACGATGGCCTTCTCGTCATCTCCATCCGCCACCTCGCACCGCTTGGCTGCACAGCTCCCCGCCACGTGCGCCTGGAACGGTCCTGTGACGACACGTTGATGGATGTGCTGGAGCGGGGGCACAGAGTGGTGGCTTCGCCGCGGCAAGCGCCTTGCCGCGGTCGTTGTCTTATCGCGCCCGGAAGCCTGTCGCTCGCCGGGTCTTGCCGGGACGCGCAGTGCGTCGCGGCAAGTTCCTTGAAATGCTTTAGTTAGCCTTCCCGACAAGCTCCTCTTGTCGGGGCCTTGACCTTCCCGCAAGCTCCTCTTGCCGGGGCCTTATCTTCTCAGTTAAAATACTTTGTTCTTGAATGGCTCCAATAGGAACTATGGAGCGTCTTGGCGGTCACCTGGCAAGCCTTGCCGCGGAGCGCTGCGACTGCACGTGCACAAGTTCGGGATACTAAGGTACCCCTACTTTAGTACACCGACACCACAACCACCATTCTATTCCACATATAGTGCTATATCCATGGCTCACGCTCATGTATTGCGTGAAGATTGAAAAAGTTTTGAGAATGTCATAAGTATGAAACAATTTCTTGGCTTGTCATCGGCGTTGTGCATGATTTAAATATTTTGTGTGGGGAAGATGGAGCATAGCCAAACTATATGATTTTGTAGGGATAACTTTCTTTAACCATGTTATTTTGAGAAGACATGATTGCTTTGATTAGTATGCTTGAAGTATTATTATTTTTTTATGTCAATATGAACTTTTGTCTTGAATCTTTCGGATCTTAATATTCATACCACAATTAAAAAGTTTTACATTGAAATTATGCCAAAGTATCACTCCGCATCAAAAATTCTCTTTTATCATTTTCCTACTCGAGGACGAGCAGGAATTGAGCTTGGGGATGCCCGATACGTCTCCAATGTATCTATAATTCTTGATTGCTCCATGCTACTTTATCTACTGTTTTGGACTATATTGGGCTTTATTTTCCACTTTTATATTATTTTCGCGACTAACCTATTAACCGGAGGCCCAGCCCAGAATTGCTGTTTTTTGCCTATTTCAGTGTTTCGAAGAAACGGAATATCAAACGGAGTCCAAACAGAATGAAACCTTCGGGAACGTGATTTTCTCACCGAACGTGATCCAGGAGACTTGGACCCTACTCCAAGATGTAACAGAGGTGGTCACGAGGGTGGGGGGAGCCCCCCCCCCAGGGCGCGCCCCCTGCCTCGTGGCCCCCTGTTGCTCCACCGACGTACTCCTTCCTCCTATATATACCTACGTGTCCCCAAACGATCAGAACAGGAGCCAAAAACCTAATTCCACCGCCGCAACCTTCTGTATCCATGACATCCCATCTTGGGGCCTGTTCCGGAGCTCCGGCGGAGGGGGCATCCACCATGGAGGGCTTCTACATCAACACCATAGCCCCTCCGATGAAGTGTGAGTAGTTTACTTCAGACTTTCGGGTCCATAGCTAGTAGCTAGATGGCTTCTTCTCTCTTTTTGGATCTCAATACAATGTTCTCCACCTCTCAAATGGAGATCTATTCGATGTAATCTTCTTTTTGCAGTGTGTTTGTTGAGACCGATGAATTCTGGGTTTATGATCCAGCTTATCTATGAACAATATTTGAATTTTCTCTGAATTCTTTTATGTATGATTGAGTTATCTTTGCAAGTCTCTTCGAATTATCCTTTTGGTTTAGCCAACTAGATTGGTAGTTCTTGCAATGGGAGAAGTGCTTAGCTTTGGGTTCAATCTTGCGGTGTCCTTTCCCAGTGAAAGAAGGGGCAGCAAGGCACGTATTGTATTGTTGCCATCGAGGATAACAAGATGGGGTTTTTATCATATTGCATGAATTTATCCCTCTACATCATGTCATCTTGCTGAATGCATTACTCTGTTTTTAACTTAATACTCTAGATGCATGCTGGATAGCGGTCGATGAGTGGAGTAATAGTAGTAGATGCAGAATCGTTTCGATCTACTTGTCTCGGACGTGATGCCTATATACATGATCATTCTCTAGATATGCTCATAACTATGCTCAATTCTGTCAATTGCTCAACAGTAATTTGTTCACCCACCGTAGAATATCTTTGCTCTTGAGAGAAGCCACTAGTGAAACCTATGGCCCCCGGGTCTATTCTCATCATATCAATCCCCATAACTTTATTACTTGCTTTGTTTTTACTTTGCCTTTTACCTTTTAGTTTGCATCTCTATACCAAAAATACCAAAAATATTATTTATCATCTCTATCAGATCTCACTCTCGTAAGTGACCGTGAAGGGATTGACAACCCCTAATCGCGTTGGTTGCGAGGAGCTATCGGTTTGTGTAGGTACGAGGGACTTGTGCGTGGTCTCCTACTGGATTGATACCTTGGTTCTAAAAAACTGAGGGAAATACTTACGCTACTTTGCTGCATCATCCTCTCCTCTTCGGGGAAATCCAACGCAGTGCTCAAGAGGCAGCACCTCCCCTTGTGAAGCGAGCGGCGGACGAAGTCAATTGCCGCCGCCCCATCACCGGGGAATCGCTCAGCCATCATCGCGTCTGGGCATGGGGAGAGAGGCAGAGCTCGGCGGCTGCGCCCGGGGAAAGAGGCAGAGCTCGGCGGCGGCTGTGTACGGGTGTGGCCAGAGGCGAGGGAGAGGCGTTGCTTTTATAGCTGTGCACCATGTGAACGCATGGCGGGAGCGCACTAGTAGAAAACAGGGCTTTCGTTCGGGCCAGATAAGCCCATTAGTCCCGGTTCAGTCACGAACCAGGACCCATGGGGGCATTGGTCCCGGTTTGTGAGGCCAGGGGGCGTGCCGGGCCTCGTGAGGGCATTGATCCCGGTTTGTATGGCCCCATTGGTCCCGGTTGGTGGGACGAACTGGGACCAATGGGCCTCGCTCCTGTCCCACCACCATTTGTCCCGGTTGGTGGCTTGAACCCGGACCAAAGGGCTGTCTTTAGTACCAGTTCAAGCAATGAACCGAGACCAATGATGTGCCTATATATACCCCCTAACGTAAGCGCAGAGCACACTGCTCTGTTTTTTCTAGCCGGTAAGGGGAGAGGGTTTTGTGGTGCTCTAGCTCACCTCCTGTGCACACGAGGTGTTCGATGGAATGCCCTAGCCACACTACTTAAGCTTTCTCCTCTCCAAGCTCGACCTCAAAGCTCCATTTTCCTCAATATTTGTCTAGGTTTAGCGGTCCGTCACGTCCCGTCCCCATCTTCACCGCCATCGATTGCCCGCACCGATCTCGTCACCGACACCACCGTGGTGAGCCTCTTGTTCTTATCTTCTTTCTGAAAGGAAAAAATTCTTACTTGTATGTTTAGATAGATACTTGTATAATTTTCTTACTTTTATTATTGCTTCTTATTATATAGTGCGATGGTTTTGGTATCCGCCCACGTCAGCCCTCGTCCTGTCTATGATTCGGATGTGCTATATATTATCTCTATAACTATTTCATTCATTTATTGTTTATGACAATTATGCCGACCAACATGACCTAGATTTTATTTATCTAGGAGGTATGTGAACCAGAAATTCCAACCGACCCTATTGTCGAGAGGTTAAATTTAGTTGAAGAAGAAACCAATTTCTTGAAGGAAAAAATAAAAAAAAATTGAGGAGGAGAAGATGATATTGGAGTTGCATGTTGCGGATGTCGTTGATGATCACAAGATCAAGATGGATGCAATGCGCTTGAAGATTAGAAAGATTAGAAAATATGTCATTCATACCGAGGCTTGGTATCATTATGTCGTTGGATCAATTGTTACCTTGTTGCAATTATGATCGCATTTGTTTTCGCATTGAAATGTTTTACATAGTTTCAATGTATGGTTTAATAAATTAGATGCTCCGGAGAGCTATATGTTGTTAGATGAGAACTATGTATGTACTTTGGTTTTAATGTGATGATGAACTTCTATTAATTTGGTCACTTAATTATCTATTCATGATGTTCTGTAATGGTTTCTGACACACTTCATTATATATAATGCACACAGATGAACCGGCAATGGATGCACGGTGACAGGCACACCTCCGAGTACATTAAGGGCGTGCATAATTTTCTCGAAGTGGCTGAGGCAGACAAGCAGAATAGTTTTATGTGTTGTCCATGCCCTATATGTGGGAATACGAAGTATTACTCTAACTCGAAAACCATTCGCACCCACCTGCTTTATAAGGGTTTCATGCCATACTATAATGTTTGGACCAAGCACGGAGAAATAGGGGTTATGATGGAAGACAACGAAGAAGAAGAGGACGATGACAACTATGTGCCCCCTGAATACGGTGATGCTGCAACGGGGGAAGCTGTTGAAGATCAAGAGAACCAGACGATGTGCCCAATGTTGATCTGCGTCGGGTCATTGTTGATGCAAGGAGATAGTGCGAAAGTCAAAAGGAGAAGCTCAAGTTCGATCGCATGTTAGAGGATCACAAAAAAGGTTTGTACCCCAATTGCGAAGATGGCAACACAAAGCTCGGTACCGTACTAGAATTGTTGCAGTGGAAGGCAGAGAATGGTGTGCCTGACAAAGGATTTGAGAAGCTACTGAAAATATTGAAGAAGAAGCTTCCAAAGGATAACGAATTGCCCGACGGTACTTATGCAGCAAAGAAGGTTGTATGCCCTCTAGGATTCGAGGTGCAGAAGATACATGCATGCCCTAATGACTGCATCATGTACCATGGTGCGTACGATGATTTGAACGCATGCCCGGTATGTGACGCATTGCGGTATAAGACCAGACGAGATGACCCAGATGATGTTGACGCCGAGCGCCCCCGGAAGAGGCTTCCTGCCAAGGTGATCTGGTATGCTCCTATAATACCACGGTTGAAATGCCTGTTCAGAAACAAAGAGCATGCCAAGTTGATGCGATGGCACAAAGAGGACCATAAGAAAGACGGGAAGTTGAGAGCACCCGCTGAGGGGTCGCAGTGGAGAAAAATCGAGAGAACGTACTGGGAGGAGTTTGCAGGTGACGCAAGGAACTTATGGTTTGGTTTAAGCACGGATGGCATTAATCCTTTTGGGGAGCAGAGCAGCAATCACAGCACCTGGCCCGTGACTCTATGTATCTATAACCTTCCTCCTTGGTTGTGCATGAAGCGGAAGTTCATTATGATGCCAGTTCTTGTCAAGGACCAAGGCAACTCGTCAACGACATTGATGTGTACCTAAGGCCATTAGTTGAATAACTTCTACAACTGTGGATTGGAAAAGGTGTACGTGCGTGGGATGAGCACAAATAGGAGGAATTTGACCTGCATGTGTTGTTGTTTGTCACCATCAATGATTGGCCTGCTCTCAGTAACCTTTCAGGACAGATAAACATGGGATACCACGCATGCACGCACTATTTAGATGACACCAAAAGTATATACCTAGACAAATACAGGAAGAATGTGTACCTGGGGCATCATCGATTCCTTCCGACCAACCATCAATGTCGAAAGAAAGGCAAGCATTTCAAAGGCGAGGCAGATCACCGAAAGAAGCCCGCCATGCGTACCGGTGATCACGTACTTGCTATGGTCAATGATTTCAAAGTAATCTTCGGAAAGGGTCCCGGCGGACTATCTGTTCTGAATGACGCTGAGGGACGCGCACCCATGTGGAAGAAGATATCTATATTTTGGGACCTACCCTACTGGAAAGACCTAGAGGTCCGCTCTTCAATCAATGTGATGCACGTGACGAAGAACCTTTGCGTGAACCTGCTAGGCTTCTTAGGTGTGTATTGGAGGACAAAAGATACACCGGAGGCATGGAAGGCCCTGCAACGTTTGCACGAAAAAGACGGCATGCCTCCAAAGAAGTATGAAGGTCCTGCCAGCTACGCTCTTACCAAAGAAGAGAAGGAAATCTTCTTTGAATGCCTGCTTAGTATGAAGGTCCCGTCTGGCTACTCGTCAAATATAAAGGGAATAATAAATATGACAGAGAAAAAGTTATAGAACCTAAAGTCTCATTACTGACACGTGATTATGACGCAACTGCTTCCGGTTGCATTGAGGGGGCTTCTACAGGAAAACGTTCGATTAACCATTGTGAAGCTGTGTTCATTCCTCAATGCAATCTCTCAGAAGGTGATCGATGCAGAAACCCTACCAAGGTTAAGGAGTGATGTGGCGGCATGTCTTGTCAGTTTTGAGCTGGTGTTCCCACCATCCTTCTTCAATATCATGACACACGTCCTAGTTAATCTAGTTGACGAGATTGTCGTTATAGGCCCTGTATTTCTACACAATATGCTCCCCTTTGAGAGGTTCATGGGAGTCCTAAAGAAATATGTCTGTAACCACGCTAGGACAGAAGGAAACATCTCCATGGGCCATCAAATAGAGGATGTCATTGGGTTTTGTGTTGACTTCATTCCTGACCTTAAAAGGATAGGTCTCCCTCAATCACGGTATGAGGGGAGACTGGGTGGAAAAGGCACGCTAGGAGGGGACTCAATAATATGTAGGGACGGGCATTCTTGGTCTCAAGCACACTACACGGTTCTACATAATTCTACATTGGTGACCCTGTATGTTGATGAACACAAGAACATTCTGCGCTCCAAACACCCGGACCAGTGTGACGACTGGATTACATGTGAACACATTAGGAGTTTTGGCAGTTGGTTCCAAACACGTCTCAGGTGTGACAAAACTGTTTCTGATGACCTATACTCGTTGGCGAGGGAACCATCTTCGACTGTAATGACTTACAAAGGGTACGAGATAAATGGGAATACATTTTACACGATCGCCCAAGATCAAAAGAGCACCAACCAAAACAGTGATGTCCGCTTTGATGCAGCAACCAAGAGGGAAAAGGACACATATTATGGTTACATAGTGGACAAATGGGAACTTGACTATGGATATGATATTAAGGTCCCTTTGTTTAAGTGCAATTGGGTCAATCTGTCAGGAGGCGAGGTACAGGTAGACCCACAGTACGGAATGACAACAGTGGATCTGAACAATCTTGGGTACACAGACGAGTCATTCGTCCTAGCCAATGATGTGGCGCGGGTTTTCTATTTGAAGGACATGTCTACCAAACCGAGAAAAAGAAATGATAAGGAAGCGGATACATAATACGATGAGCCAAAGCGTCACATAGTTCTTTCAGGAAAAAGAGACATCGTGGGATTGGAGGGCAAGACAGACGTTTCTGAAGATTATGAAACGTTTCATGAAATTCCTCCCTTTAAAGTCAAGGCTGACCCAAGCACCCTGTTAAACGATGAAGATTATCCATGGTTACGGCGCAATAAGCAAAGGACACAAGTGAAGAAAAAGTGAAGACTTTCTATCAACAACTATTATGATGATGCCTTTGATCTAGAATGTCACTGCAGTTACATTTAAATAAATGAAATCCCTTTGTAACAGATGAGTTTTCGTCCAAAACCCTGATACTTCCAAAGAGATTGTCTATTTTGTACACGAAGTGCATCCAGTTTTTGTCGTAACCCTCTCAACTTTTTAGCACATGCTACGTGGATGAAATGATGATACCATGCCAACTTTCAACCTTTTCAGGGTTTATTTGTAGTGTTTTTCAATTTAAGGGTCATTTAGCTGAAAGAATGAACTAATAGCAAAAAGAATGAACTAAAAATAATCAATTAGAATATTCTGTTATGATCAACTAAAACAAAAATATAATATCCTTCAATAGCCAAAAGAATCAACTAAAAAGCTTTTATAAAACTCAATAGCAAAAGGAATCAACTCAGAAAACTGTTATAAACCTCTAGTATTATTGAAACTAAAATTATATAAAATTTATGCAACCAAAATTATGAAAGTATTTTATGTTCAAAAGATTAAAGCAAAAAGAATTTTCATAAAGAATTATTTTTGTTAGAAACTTTAATTGCAAAAAGAATTTTCATAAAGAATTTTTTGTTAGAAACTTAAATAACAAAATCTGTTTTTGAATGTAATGATAAAACATAGTGATATTAAATAGCAGGAAAAAGAATCACTCAAAAATCTATCTTTCTAGTAAAGTTATTGAAAAACTAGTGATTCACATAAATTTAAAAAAATCAAGTTTAAACTATTCAAATTGGAAAACAAATGGCGCTAACAGAAAGTTTATAATTTTTATTCCCTAAAAGCAAAAAAATAAAAAAATAAAGCAAAAAATAACAGAAATTAAATAATGCAAAGAACAAAAGAAAAAACTGGAAAACAAATGCCACCTACTGGGCCACCACTTCCTGAATACGACTAGAAACCCAGCTAATTCGGCCAGGATTCAGGCCCGCAGAAGGCCCAGCAGGCCCACAGGCATAATAGTGTCAGTTTAGGCTCATAGGCCTGCAGTTCAGAGGAGTTCGAGAGGGAAGAGGCAACGGGGCTTATAAACACGTGTCAAGCGCTTCCAATTAGCGAGGTGGGACTAAACTCACACCACCACCCCGCTGTACAAGGTCATTGGCCCTGGTTGGTTCATTAACCCAAATGTCATACATGAATACATGGTCAAGAAAAGCCGAAGAGACCGAGGACAACTTGCTCAGATCATTGCTAAAAAATCAAACGAAAGATAAAATACTCTTTACTTACAACTTCAGGTGAGTGTTACTGTCTTGTGCATATTCGGTTTCCCTTATTACTCGAGGTTATAGTCATGTAACTGATGAGTTGAGCATGCGTGCGTAGCTTCCACTTTATTCTCCTAGTGATTAAGCTTGATAAGGGGGAAGTAACCGTCTTAGACTCAAGACGAAAAGATCCCGAGGACTATGCGTACATGACTGGAATGCTCCAGAAGTAAGTTCTATCCATCATTATCATCGCACCATATCGGAAACTTTGTTCATTTCCTGATATCAAGTAATTATTTTCTTTGTCTGGCACAGTTTGGAAAAAGTTCACTGCAATTTCTCCGGGACTACCGACCGAGCCGACATTTAAACAACCGAAAGTAAGTTCTACTACCTAGTTCCATGCATCTCCCATTGATTGTAGCTAGTTTCATCAATAGCATTTAGCATGCTTACTTATCAGTTTGATTGACCTCTATTTCTTCTAAAGTGCTTGTAGCAGGAACAAGGAAATAATTTCTGTGGATAGTACGTTTGCGAGTTCATCTACAACAAGATGGTTAAGTATAAGCGGGGCTACACTGAAATACAATATGAAGTGCGTAAGCAAAAATATTCACAATTGTATTCTATTACCATCATTTGTGTTGAGTTTCATTCATAGGTAGGTATTGACCCTCTTCTTCGATTTAGATCTGGCAGCTGCGGGATGAGCTCCTACCACATGATCGCATAAAAGCAACTCTAGAGGAATTTGCGGGATTCTTTCTTGACCACGTCATCAATAAAGCCGGAGAATACCATGTGGCACTTGACTTCAGACTTTAAGGATTGTAATAGATCTTATATTGTATATATGTAGCTAGTAGCGTCAGATAGATATACGAAAACTTATTGTTCGACCAATCTCTCGTAGAAGGAGAGGTCGATCACTTCTCTCTGTATATGTTCATGACGATCTTTTGTACTTAATGATTCCTTCATTTGCTTACTAGCTAGCTAGCTAGCGTGTCGACTCCTCTCTATACGTATAGTACGTAGCGTCGACCAAGCACGAAGATAAGAGAGGACACTTCTATCTATTAACTAGCTAACACAATATATGAAACCCCTAAATTAACCCTACAAAACCCCCAACCCCCCCCCCTCCCCTTTCAGAAAAAAACAAAACAAAAACCTCAGCCCCTGAACTGCTGACGCGTGGAAGCCTTTTGGTCCCGGTTGGTGGCACCAACCGGGACTAAAGGCCCTCCTGCCTGGGCAAGCCGCAACGGCCACATGGAAAGGTATTGGGCTTTAGTACCGACCCTTTAGTCCAGGTTCGGCAACCGGGACAAATGGGCCTCATGAACCGGGATAAATGGCCGGTTTTCTACTAGTGGGGGGGGGGGGGGGCATCGCCGCGCCGCCCGTGAGCGCCGCCCGTGAGGAATCAATGGAAGGCTGACCAGCGGCAGCCTTGGCATTGATTCCCCGCAGGAAACCGAGGCGTTGTGAGGATGATGAGGCGAGTGTCGCTGACTCGGCGGGCCCGCAGTGCGTTCGCGCCAAAATCGCTCACCCCGGCGCCCCCAAGCGCGCCGGGTTCGACCTGGGTACCTGGCGCAAATTTTGGCCAAAACCGGCGAACAACAGGCTCCTGGGGGCGCGACTGGGCCGATATTTGGGCGCCGGTGCGGAAATATCGCTTGGGGAGGGCCTGTTGGGGGCGCGGCTGGAGATGCTCTAAGTCCACTTTCCAATTGTATATAGTTTGTATGGACGTAGCCCCCTTTCTCAGTCGAACTAACATGTGATTGGATGGTTAGAGTGACTGGGGTATCCTCATCCCACAAGGATTCAAGTCATGGTGCTCGCATTTATTCTTGGATTTATTTCAGCATTTTCGGCATGCGCATTTAGTGGGAGACGTTCCCGTCGATGACGAGGTGCCTATGGTGACTTCGTAAATTTCAAGATGATATGCCGGCTCAGTCTTTCGGAGGTGCTCATACGGATAGGGTGTGCGTGTGTGTGTTCATAGGGTGCGTGTTTACATTCACAGGGATGAGAATACGCGTGTCTGTATGAGCGCTTGTGTTTGTACTATATTAAAAAAAAAATCTGTATTCATCGCATGATGCAGGTGGGGTTCGTATGTTGTTGCCGGTCACTTTAGGGCATCTACAAAACGAACCCTCAAATGTTCCATAAAATGTATGGATCATAGTGTCTGCACCATTTTTGCCATCGAACGAGAACCACTATATGTCTGCGGAGCATTCTTAGACATATTGATTCTCGCATCCTATCAAACATGGATGCCTATCGAGAGTCTGGACATCCGGCTGACGAACAACAAAGCTCCATGTATCAACGCCCTCTCTCTTCCCTCTTTGGATGGCCGGTGACACCACGAGGGCACCTGCCATGGCTGCCTCGAGCACTCCATCCACATGACCGCCCCAATTATTACAGCAATATTACAGTCCGGGTTGGATATTATGCTCCATCTCCAGGAACGTAACTTTATGTTCCTTGCTTCCTGGATCTTCATTGCAAAAGAAAAAATATATGTCCAAAATCTAATGAATGTGCTCTGGTTTAGATGAAAATCATTTTGGTTTGCATGTGATTCATCCAGTTTGTTGATATACCGTCGATATGTATGTGAATAGCATTGGATGGTCTGCTCCCATGGCCGTGTCCACGGACTGGTCCCTCGGTCCATGGATAGATGCGGTGTCAGTTTTGCGTGTCAGGTTGGAGATGCTCTTAGTCCCATCTCGTTTGCAGGAAATGACTATGACCATTTTATAAGAGAGAGTGTCACACCTTTCAGATTACTATTTTAAGGTCTCGTTGGCTCTTTGCTTATAGGAGTTTGTTCGACGCGGACGAAAAAAAGTCCAAATTTGGGCCGGAGGTTAGGAGTTGGCCCTTGAACGCTAACACAGTATGTTCAATCATTCATATTCCAAACATCATAAACCACTATATGTTCAATCCCAAACATCATAAACAACCTAACTTGCCATGAACCAACTTTTGGTTGGGTGGTTAGGAGGACCGTGGTATCTTCTGCCAACCATGGTTCAAGATTTGGTGCTTGCTTTTTTCTAAAATTATTTTAAGATTTTTGACGATGCGCGTTTAGCGGTAGGAGACGTTCCGTCGATATGGAGGTGTGTCTGGTGACTTTGTCAAATCTGAAGGTGATATACCTTCTCAGTCTCTAGGAGGTGCTCATAGGGGTAGAGTGTATGTGTATGCATTCATAGGTTGATTGTATGCACGTATATATGAGCTCTTGCGTCTGTACTTTATCTAGAGGAGCCACCAATGTACCACACTCGTGTTGTTTTCTTCCCTTCAGCGTTTTTTTCTTTCGAGAATTCTTCCCTTAAGCGTTAAAAACTGTTTTCTATTCCTCCACCCTTGTACATATGAGCACCTGCCGGCCACTATCTCTATGGTCACGCTGCAGTTGCAACAAGCACAAAAACATGCTGCAGAGGGTGAACGTGGTTAACCCCCCCCCCCCCCCCCCCCCAAAAAAAAAGAAGATGAAGGTGCAACAATAATTTAATTATTGTAGAGAGCGCAACACTTTCTTTAGGTTATTTGTATTGATCCAAGTTAGAGTCTATTACATGGCTATGACGAGCCAAAATCAAGTGGGCTAGTTGTGGCCAAGACTTGTCCTTTTTTTTTCCTTTCTAACCCAGCTAAAAAATGAAACACTCACCACAATTTCAGGGTACTTGTAGTTGTTGCTAGGTGGTCTAGGGACATTCATATAATTTTTCACTTCTAATGTTCTTTGGACTAACTTAGCAGTTGATGAAATTTTTTACAAAAATTCCCTAAAAAATAACTGGCAATAGAATATCATTTGTAGCTCCGTGGAAAAATAAAAATCGGATTTTATCAATAACTAGCTTGCTCGATATTGACTTGTCACAGTCAAAAGTAGTTTTTATTGACATCATGCCTTCCTCCTCCCAGTCACGGTCATATATCTCTCCTCCTATTCTTCGAGAATGTATATGGTGCACAGGGCCATTCGGTACTACCGGTGCACCGAACATTCTAGGCACATTTTTAAATGTTTCAAAAAATGTGAAAACAAATCTAGCACATTAGCATAACATCATTATGTATATTTTCAAAGAATTTCATATCAAAATTTGAAACATAGATTGTGATACAAAAATGAGAAATTCGACACTGAATAGTACATAACAAATTTGGGTTTTAGATTTGACCCATTAAAATATTGATGTCAACTTTTTGTTTTTACATCTTGAACAATATGTCCAGCTTTGGTACCAAATTTTGTGAAAAAAATTTGTTTTTATGCCAATGTGCTAGATTATCTGGGTTTCCCTAAACATTTTCAAAAGTGTGCTAATGCGTTTGGTGCACCGGTAGCACCGAAAGCACCTTTGCACCACATACGTTCCCCTGTCCTTCTCTTCTACGCGCTCCTCTCCTCTTCTTATTCCTCTCCCTCTCTCCCATTGTAACGACATTTTATTTCCAATAAAGCAAAGCATCCAATGTCCACTTGGATCAATCAAATAATTCCAAGAACGTGCATGATGGAATTTAATTTTGCACCGAGAGTGACAATTTACTATTTATTTTGTCCTCGTGGCTGCCTTTTCTTATATTTATTCTGCCATTCAATTTTTCCTTTATACTGTCGGCCACATGCACCGTCCGAGCTGCAGTGATTTTTGCACGGTATCTTCAGTGCAGCTAGAGCGGCAATAAATGGTGGCTGGGGGGTGCTCAGATGTACCCGGATTTAGTGATAAAAAAATGTTAAAGAGAAAAAAAAGAGTTAATTACATTTTTACACAATATTTTAGTATTTTTAAGGGAACCGTAAATCATGACACGTGTTTCGTTAAGTGGGGTAAACGGAAGAATTTCGGTTTAGTGGGTAATGTTTGTCAATTCCAATGCTGGTTAAAAAAATTTGAATTAACTCCCATATTTATTTGCAAACATAACATAGAGAAGTTTGTCATATGTAGAATCGTGTAGAAGTGCATGCTCTAGCGAATGACCCCAAAAGACAGATATGATAGAAGAGACTAGGCAATACATTCGTCAACACTGCCCCTTATGTGTGGCTCCCTGAGGCCTAAACATGGACGAAAGTTGGCTGCAATTTAATTGCGCCAGCCGGGTCTTGAACTCAAGCTCTCTTGGCTCTGATACCATATAGAAGTGCATGCTCTAGCCAATGCAACTAAAAGACCGATCTAATGAAAGAGACTAGGCAATACATTTATATGTCTACAAATCGGACCCCAAAAGAGTAGTTTGTCATCGCATAGTTCATCAGATTCATCTACTACATACATATAGTATGAACTTCACTAGGAAAGGAGAAGATTCGTCGTGTAGCCTTGTCACTCCCCTTGTAATCTCTGGGTTGGCGGTAGTAGATGGCAAAGACTGCATATGGGTCATCTTTCGGGGGTTCATCAAAGTCGGATGAGCTGGTGAGGCTAGGGGAGAAGGACGACCTGGTCATTGTTGTAGTCGGATGGGAGGCAAACGATTGGGGAAAACCAGCTAGATCCGGCCTTCTGCTTGGCACGCCGAGACGCCTGTACCTCGGACTCCAGGAGGGGCTGATAAGTTCGGAGTGTTGGGGAACGTAGTAATTTCAAAAAAAATCCTACGCACACGCAAGATCATGGTGATGCATAGCAACAAGAGGGGAGAGTGTTGTCCACGTACCCTCGTAGATCGAAAGCGGAAGCGTTAGCACAACGTGGTTGATGTAGTCGTACATCTTCACGATCCGACCGATCCAAGTACCGAACGTACGGCACCTCCGAGTTCAGCACACGTTCAGCTCGATGACGTCTCACGAACTCCGATCCAGCAGACCTTTGCGCGAGAGTTCCGTCAGCACGACGGCGTGATGATGGTGCTGATGATGCTACCGACACAGGGCTTCGCCTAAGCACCGTTACGATATTACCGAGGTGGAATATGGTGGAGGGGGGCACCGCACACGGCTGGGACAGATCAACAGATCAACTTGTGTGTCTAGAGGTGCCCCCCTGCCCCCGTATATAAAGGAGCAAGGGGGGAGGCGGCCGGCCAAGAGGAGGGTGCACCAAGGAGGAGTCCTACTCCCACCGGGAGTAGGACTCCTCCTACTCCCACCGGGAGTAGGACTCCTCCTTTCCTTGTAGGAGTAGGAGAAGGGAAGGAAAAAGGAGAAGGAAGGGAGGGCCCCCCCTCCCTAGTCCAATTCAGACTAGTCCATGGGGAGGGGTGCGGCCACCCTTTGAGGCCTTTCTCTCCTTTCCCGTATGGCCCATTAAGGCCCAATACGAATTCCCGTAACTCTCTGGTACTCTGAAAAATACCCGAATCACTCGGAACCTTTCCGACGTCCGAATATAGTCGTCCAATATATCGATCATTACGTCTCGACCATTTAGAGACTCCTCGTCATGTCCCCGATCTCATCTGGGACTCTGAACTCCTTCGATACATCAAAACACATAAACTCATAATATAACCGTCATCTAACTTTAAGCGTGCGGACCGTACGGGTTCGAGGACTTTGTAGACATGACCGAGACATGTCTCTGGTCAATAACCAATAGCAAAACCTGGATGCTCATATGGGCTCCTACATATTCTACGAAGATCTTTAACGATCAAATGGCATAACAACATACGTTGTTCCCTCTTTGTCATCAGTATGTTACTTGCCTGAGATTTGATCATCGATATTTCAATACCTAGTTCAATCTCATTACCCGTAAGTCTCTTTACTCGTTTCATAATGCATCATTCCATAACTAACTCATTTAGCTACATTGCTTGCAAGGCTTATAGTGACGTGCATTACCGAGAGGGCCCAGAGATACCTCTCCGACAATCGGAGTGACAAATCCTAATCTCGAAATACGCCCACCCAACATGTACCTTCGGAGACACCTATAGAGCTCCTTTATAATTACCCAGTTACGTTGTGACGTTTGGTAGTACACAAAGTGTTCCTCCGGTAAACGGGAGTTGCATAATCTCATAGTTATAGGAACATGTATAAGTTATGAAGAAAGCAATAGCAACATACTAAACGATCAAGTGCTAAGCTCACGGAATGGGTCAAGTCAATCCCATCATTCTCCTAATGATGTGATCCCATTAATCAAATGACAACTCATGTCTATGGTTAGGAAACTTAACCATCTTTGATTAACGAGCTAGTCAAGTAGAGGCATACTAGTGACACTATGTTTGTCTATGTATTCACACATGTATTATGTTTCCGGTTAATACAATTCTAGCATGACTAATAAACATTTATCATGAAATAAGGAAATAAATAATAACTTTATTATTGCCTCTAGGGCATATTTCCTTCAGTCTCCCACCTAACCTAGAGTCAATAATCTAGTTCACATCACCATGTGATTTAACACCAATATTCACATCTGCATGTGATTAAAACTCATAGTTCACATCGTCATGTGGCCAGCGCCCAAAGGGTTTACTAGAGTCAATAAGCTAGTTCACATCGATATGTTATTAAAACCCAAAGAGTACTAAGGTGTGATCATGTTTTGCTCATGAGAGAAGTTTAGTCAACGGGTCTGTCATATTCAGAGCCGTATGTATTTTGCCAATATTCTATGTCTACAATACTCTGCATGGAGCTACTCTAGCTAATTTCTCCCACTTTCAATATGTATCCAGATTGAGATTTAGAATCATTTGGATCAGTGTAAAAGCTTGCACCGATGTAACTCCTTGGTGCCACCTCCGTTGCCGGACTGCTCGACAGCCACCACATCTTTGCCTTTCCTTCTTCTGTTGTTCCGCCGCCGGTTTTTCTTTGCCGGGGTGGCATCCTCACTGTCAGATCCCCCTCCTTCTGCATTCTCTCCGGGGAGTTTCCTCCCCTCCTCAGCACGTGCGCACTTGTCGGCCAGGGCGTAGAGCTCACTGACGTCTCTTATCTTGCACATCGCCATCTCCTCCCGCATCCTGCGGTTACGCACGTTCTGATGGAACGCACTAATGACCGCGGCCGGGTGGACATCTGGGATGTTGCGCTGCACTTGGCTGAACCTTTGAATGAACTTGCGCAGGGGCTCTCCTTCCTTCTCGGCGAGCAGATGAAGATCGCTCTCCTGGCCATGGGGCTTGTGGCCGCCTGTGAAGGCACCGACAAACTGATGGCACAGCTCCGCCCATGAAGAAATGGAGTCGTCCGGCAAGTGCATGAGCCAGGATCTGACATTGGGCTTGAGCACCAGTGGGAAGTAATTGGCAAGGATCTTCTCGTCGCGCCCCCCGGCAGCTTGCACCGTGATGGTGTAGATGCTGAGGAACTCCGACGGATGCAACCTGCCATCATACTTCTCTGGTACATCTGGCTTGAAATTCTTCGTACTGGGCCACTGGACTTGCCGCAGCTCACGGGTGAACGCAGGGCAACCTACCACGTACGGCAAGTCGCCTGGTTCCCCTGGCGCATGCATGTCAACAGTGGGCCCAGCGCGCTGATCTGACTGAAGTCGCGCTTCTCTCCGACGCTCGATGCGAGTACGAGCGTCCTCTTGTTGCCGTTCTTCAAGAACTTGGCGCTGATCACGACGGGCTCATGGGTCCGACGATGCTGTGGAGTCTGTGTCGAGGTTGACCCGGCGAGTCAGCGATCTTGGCCTTCGGGGCGGGGAGTGCACGGTGGTTGCACCCCCACCAGTCTTGTCGCCATCGGCCCGCGCCTTGGCGTCTTGCCGCGGCTTCGATGTGCTCGGTTGCCGGGGAGTGTCGCCGTTGGCGAAGCCGATGAGGCTCTGAATTGTGGCCCTCCAACCATCGATCTTGTCCGCCGTTGGAGGGTAATCCAGGAGCAGTTGGGCTCGAGCCAACACTTCTTCTGGGGTCTTCGGTGGCGGTGGCGAACGGTGCGAGGAGCGGGATATGCTCCGACTTCTAACTATGTTAGAAGGAGCAGGATCTCATCCGGGCGACCGTGTCTTGCTCGTGCCAGCAGGTTGGCGTGCGTGCTGGTCTTGAGCATCTCGGGATCCGCCAGCTCGATTTTGGTCCAACGAGCGTATGGTACTGCGAGTACCATGACGTTGTTGGCCCCGCACCTCCTGAGACGGGCGCGGTGCGTGTACGGACGCCGAAGTTTGCGCGGCCTTGTCCTTGGATCTGGCGGCAGCGTGAGTTCCTTCGTCGGCGCCCGCTCCTCCGCCGGCGTCCACCCCACCACCCGTTTGCTCCGGTGGCGGTGGGATCGACGTGGACGGAGCAGCCACCCCCGAAGTCTTCTTCTTCGGTGGCATGTTGATGATGATGATGAAGAAAATGAAGATCTGGCCTGCGCGAACGCCGGATCGGGTTCACACAACCTCGACGCCCCCCTACCTGGCGCGCCAAAGATGTTGTGGGAAACGAGCACCTATGGGGCAGAGCCCCTTTCGGTCCGGCAAGGGAGCCGAGAGCGCACGAAGAGCGGATCGAGGCGAAGCGCGCGAGCGATTTTTACCCAGCTTCGAAGCTCTCCGGAGAGATAATACTCCTACTGCTGCTTTGTGGTTGTATTCTGTTCTTGCTCGAGAGCGTGAGAGTGTTGTAGTTTCGAATGAGTCGAACCCCCTCTACGTTGCCATGGGCCTCCTTTTATAGGAAAAAGGGGTCACCGACAGGTGGCAACGCATGCAGGGGTAAAAGTGTAAAAAGTGTGGTTGGTACAACTGCTTCTACAGTGGATCCTACCTAACTCTGACGGCAGGGGACAAAGGCATTAAATGCCCGTCCGCATCGCCCAAACAGTGCAGAAAAGCGACCGTTAGGGGCGCCACCGCTTGCCACGATGGCCTTCTCGTCATCTCCATCCGCCACCTCGCACCGCTTGGCTGCACAGCTCCCCGCCACGTGCGCCTGGAACGGTCCTGTGACGACACGTTGATGGATGTGCTGGAGCGGGGGCACAGAGTGGTGGCTTCGCCGCGGCAAGCGCCTTGCCGCGGTCGTTGTCTTGTCGCGCCCGGAAGCCTGTCGCTCGCCGGGTCTTGCCGGGACGCGCAGTGCGTCGCGGCAAGTTCCTTGAAATGCTTTAGTTAGCCTTCCCGACAAGCTCCTCTTGTCGGGGCCTTGACCTTCCCGGCAAGCTCCTCTTGCCGGGGCCTTATCTTCTCAGTTAAAATACTTTGTTCTTGAATGGCTCCAATAGGAACTATGGAGCGTCTTGGCGGTCACCTGGCAAGCCTTGCCGCGGAGCACTGCGACTGCGCGTGCACAAGTTCGGGATACTAAGGTACCCCTACTTTAGTACACCGACACCACAACCACCATTCTATTCCACATATAGTGCTATATCCATGGCTCACGCTCATGTATTGCGTGAAGATTGGAAAAGTTTTGAGAATGTCATAAGTATGAAACAATTTCTTGGCTTGTCATCGGGGTTGTGCATGATTTAAATATTTTGTGTGGGGAAGATGGAGCATAGCCAAACTATATGATTTTGTAGGGATAACTTTCTTTAACCATGTTATTTTGAGAAGACATGATTGCTTTGATTAGTATGCTTGAAGTATTATTATTTTTTATGTCAATATGAACTTTTGTCTTGAATCTTTCGGATCTTAATATTCATACCACAATTAAAAAGTTTTACATGGAAATTATGCCAAAGTATCACTCCGCATCAAAAATTCTCTTTTATCATTTACCTACTCGAGGACGAGCAGGAATTGAGCTTGGGGATGCCTGATACGTCTCCAACGTATCTATAATTCTTGATTGCTCCATGCTACTTTATCTACTGTTTTGGACTATATTGGGCTTTATTTTCCACTTTTATATTATTTTTGCGACTAACCTATTAACCGGAGGCCCAGCCCAGAATTGCTGTTTTTTGCCTATTTCAGTGTTTCGAAGAAACGGAATATCACACGGAGTCCAAACGGAATGAAACCTTCGGGAACGTGATTTTCTCACCGAACGTGATCCAGGAGACTTGGACCCTACTCCAAGATGTAACAGAGGCGGTCACGAGGGTGGGGGGAGCCCCCCCCCCCCCCCCCCCAGGGCGCGCCCCCTACCTCGTGGCCCCCTGTTGCTCCACCGACGTACTCCTTCCTCCTATATATACCTATGTATCCCCAAATGATCAGAACAGGAGCCAAAAACCTAACTCCACCGCCGCAACCTTCTGTATCCACGACATCCCATCTTGGGGCCTGTTCCGGAGCTCCGCCGAAGGGGGCATCCACCATGGAGGGCTTCTACATCAACAC
This sequence comes from Triticum timopheevii, assembly GCA_963921465.1. NCBI lineage: Eukaryota > Viridiplantae > Streptophyta > Magnoliopsida > Poales > Poaceae > Triticum > Triticum timopheevii. The sequence continues at coordinate 658,425,354 of OY997264.1, forward strand.
CATAGCCCCTCCGATGAAGTGTGAGTAGTTTACTTCAGACTTTCGGGTCCATAGCTAGTAGCTAGATGGCTTCTTCTCTCTTTTTGGATCTCAATACAATGTTCTCCACCTCTCACATGGAGATCTATTCGATGTAATCTTCTTTTTGCAGTGTGTTTGTTGAGACCGATGAATTCTGGGTTTACGATCCAGCTTATCTATGAACAATATTTGAATCTTCTCTGAATTCTTTTATGTATGATTGAGTTATCTTTGCAAGTATCTTTGAATTATCCTTTTGGTTTGGCCAACTAGATTGGTAGTTCTTGCAATGGTAGAAGTGCTTAGCTTTGGGTTCAATCTTGCGGTGTCCTTTCCCAGTGAAAGAAGGGGCAGCAAGGCACGTATTGTATTGTTTCCATCGAGGATAACAAGATGGGGTTTTTATCATATTGCATGAATTTATCCCTCTACATCATGTCATCTTGCTGAAAGCATTACTCTGTTTTTAACTTAATACTCTAGATGCATGCTGGATAGCGGTCGATGAGTGGAGTAATAGTAGTAGATGCAGAATAGTTTCGATCTACATGTCTCGGACGTGATGCCTATATACATGATCATTCTCTAGATATGCTCATAACTATGCTCAATTCTGTCAATTGCTCAACAGTAATTTGTTCACCCACTGTAGAATATCTTTGCTCTTGAGAGAAGCCACTAGTGAAACCTATGGCCCCCGGGTCTATTCTCATCATATCAATCCCCATAACTTTATTACTTGCTTTGTTTTTACTTTGCCTTTTACTTTTTAGTTTGCATCTCTATACCAAAAATACCAAAAATATTATTTATCATATCTATCAGATCTCACTCTCGTAAGTGACCGTGAAGGGATTGACAACCCCTAATCGCGTTGGTTGCGAGGAGCTATCGGTTTGTGTAGGTACGAGGGACTTGTGCGTGGTCTCCTACTGGATTGATACCTTGGTTCTCAAAAACTGAGGGAAATACTTACGCTACTTTGCTGCATCGTCCTCTCCTCTTCGGGGAAATCCAACGCAGTGCTCAAGAGGCAGCACCTCCCGCTTGTGAAGCGAGCGGCGGCCAAAGTCATTGGCCGCCGCCCCATCACCGGGGAATCGCTCAGCCATCATCGCGTCTGGGCATGGGGAGAGAGGCAGAGCTCGGCGGCTGCGCCCGGGGAAAGAGGCAAAGCTCGGCGGCGGTTGTGTACGGGTGTGGCCAGAGGCGAGGGAGAGGCATTGCTTTTATAGCTGTGCACCATGTGAACGCATGGCGGGAGGGCACTAGTAGAAAACAGGGCTTTCGTTCGGGCCAGATAAGCCCATTAGTCCCGGTTCAGTCACGAACCGGGACCCATGGGGGCATTGGTCCCGGTTTGTGAGGCCAAGGGGCGTGCCGGGCCTCGTGAGGGCATTGATCCCGGTTTGTATGGCCCCATTGGTCCCGGTTGGTGGGACGAACTGGGACCAATGGGCCTCGCTCCTGTCCCACCACCATTTGTCCCGTTTGGTGGCTTGAACCCGGACCAAAGGGCGGTCTTTAGTACCAGTTCAAGCAATGAACCGAGACCAATGATGTGCCTATATATACCCCCTAACGTAAGCGCAGAGCACACTGCTCTGTTTTTTCTAGCCGGTAAGGGGAGAGGGTTTTGTGGTGCTCTAGCTCACCTCCTATGCACACGAGGTGTTCGATGGAATGCCCTAGCCGCACTACTTAAGCTTTCTCCTCTCCAAGCTCGACCTCAAAGCTCCATTTTCCTCAATATTTGTCTAGGTTTAGCGGTCCGTCACGTCCCGTCCCCATCTTCACCGCCATCGATTGCCCGCACCGATCTCGTCACCGACACCACCGTGGTGAGCCTCTTGTTCTTATCTTCTTTCTGAAAGGAAAATTCTTACTTGTATGTTTAGATAGATACTTGTATAATTTTCTTACTTTTATTATTGCTTCTTATTATATAGTGCGATGGTTTTGGTATCCGCCCACGTCAGCCCTCGTCCTGTCTATGATTCGGATGTGCTATATATTATCTCTATAACTATTTCATTCATTTATTGTTTATGACAATTATGCCGACCAACGTGACCTAGATTTTATTTATCTAGGAGGTATGTGAACCGGAAATTCCAACCGACCCTATTGTCGAGAGGTTAAATTTAGTTGAAGAAGAAACCAATTTCTTGAAGGAAAAAATAAAAAAATTGAGGAGGAGAAGATGATATTGGAGTTGCATGTTGCGGATGTCGTTGATGATCACAAGATCAAGATGGATGCAATGCGCTTGAAGATTAGAAAGATTAGAAAATATGTCATTCATACCGAGGCTTGGTATCATTATGCCGTTGGATCAATTGTTACCTTGTTGCAATTATGATCGCATTTGTTTTCGCATTGAAATGTTTTACATAGTTTCAATGTATGGTTTAATAAATTAGATGCTCCGGATAGCTATATGTTGTTAGATGAGAACTATGTATGTACTTTGGTTTTAATGTGATGATGAACTTCTATTAATTTGGTCACTTAATTATCTATTCATGATGTTTTGTAATGGTTTCTGACACACTTCATTATATATAATGCACACAGATGAACCGGCAATGGATGCGCGGTGACAGGCACACCTCCGAGTACATTAAGGGCGTGCATAATTTTCTCGAAGTGGCTGAGGAAGACAAGCAGAATGGTTTTATGTGTTGTCCATGCCCTATATGTGGGAATACGAAGTATTACTCTGACTCGAAAACCATTCGCACCCACCTGCTTTATAAGGGTTTCATGCCATACTATAATGTTTGGACCAAGCACGGAGAAATAGGGGTTATGATGGAAGACAACGAAGAAGAAGAGGACGATGACAACTATGTGTCCCCTGAATACGGTGATGCTACAACGGGGGAAGCTGTTGAAGATCAAGAGAACCAGACGATGTGCCCAATGTTGATCTGCGCCGGGTCATTGTTGATGCAAGGAGATAGTGCGAAAGTCAAAAGGAGAAGCTCAAGTTCGATCGCATGTTAGAGGATCACAAAAAAGGTTTGTACCCCAATAGCGAAGATGGCAACACAAAGCTCGGTACCGTACTAGAATTGTTGCAGTGGAAGGCAGAGAATGGTGTGCCTGACAAAGGATTTGAGAAGCTACTGAAAATATTGAAGAAGAAGCTTCCAAAGGATAACGAATTGCCCAACAGTACTTATGCAGCAAAGAAGGTTGTATGCCCTCTAGGATTCGAGGTGCAGAAGATACATGCATGCCCTAATGACTGCATCATGTACCATGGTGTGTACGATGATTTGAACGCATGCCCGGTATGTGATGCATTGCGGTATAAGACCAGACGAGATGACCCAGATGATGTTGACGCCGAGCGCCCCCGAAAGAGGGTTCCTGCCAAGGTGATGTGGTATGCTCCTATAATACCACGGTTGAAACGCCTGTTCAGAAAAAAGAGCATGCCAAGTTGATGCGATGGCACAAAGAGGACCGTAAGAAAGACGGGAAGTTGAGAGCACCCGCTGAGGGGTCGCAGTGGAGAAAAATTGAGAGAACGTACTAGGAGGAGTTTGCAGGTGACGCAAGGAACTTATGGTTTGGTTTAAGCACGGATGGCATTAATCCTTTTGGGGAGCAGAGCAGCAATCACAGCACCTGGACCGTGACTCTATGTATCTATAACCTTCCTCCTTGGTTGTGCATGAAGCGGAAGTTCATTATGATTCCAGTTCTCGTCAAGGACCAAAGCAACTCGGCAACGACATTGATGTGTACCTAAGGCCATTAGTTGAATAACTTCTACAACTGTGGATTGGAAAAGGTGTACGTGCGTGGGATGAGCACAAACAGGAGGAATTTGACCTGAATGTGTTGTTGTTTGTCACCATCAATGATTGGCCTGCTCTCAGTAACCTTTCAGGACAGATAAACAAGGGATACCACGCATGCATGCACTATCTAGATGACACCAAAAGTATATACCTAGACAAATACAGGAAGAATGTGTACCTGGGGCATCGTCGATTCCTTCCGACCAACCATCAATGTCGAAAGAAAGGCAAGCATTTCAAAGGCGAGGCAGATCACCGAAAGAAGCCCGCCATGCGTACCGGTGATCACGTATTTGCTATGGTCAATGATTTCAAAGTAATCTTCGGAAAGGGTCCCAGCGGACTATCTGTTCCGAATGACGCTGAGGGACGCGCCCCATGTGGAAGAAGATATCTATATTTTGGGACCTACCCTACTGGAAAGACCTAGAGGTCCGCTCTTCAATCAATGTGATGCACGTGACGAAGAACCTTTGCGTGAACCTGCTGGGCTTCTTAGGCGTGTATGGGAGGACAAAAGATACACCGGAGGCATGGAAGGACCTGCAACGTTTGCACGAAAAAGACGGCATGCCTCCAAAGTAGTATGAAGGTCCTGCCAGCTATGCTCTTACCAAAGAAGAGAAGGAAATCTTCTTTGAATGCCTGCTCAGTATGAAGGTCCCGTCTGGCTACTCGTCAAATATAAAGGGAATATTAAATATGACAGAGAAAAAGTTATAGAACCTAAAGTCTCATTACTGACACGTGATTATGACGCAACTGCTTCCGGTTGCATTGAGGGGGCTTCTACAGGAAAACGTTCGATTAACCATTGTGAAGCTGTGTTCATTCCTCAATGCAATCTCTCAGAAGGTGATCGATGCAGAAACCCTACCAAGGTTAAGGAGTGATGTGGCGGCATGTCTTGTCGGTTTCGAGCTGGTGTTCCCACCATCCTTCTTCAATATCATGACGCACGTCCTAGTTCATCTAGTTGACGAGATTGTCGTTATAGGCCCTGTATTTCTACACAATATGCTCCCCTTTGAGAGGTTCATGGGAGTCCTAAAGAAATATGTCTGTAACCGCGCTAGGACAGAAGGAAACATCTCCATGGGCCATCAAATAGAGGATGTCATTGGGTTTTGTGTTGACTTTATTCCTGACCTTAAAAGGATAGGTCTCCCTCAATCACGGTATGAGGGGAGACTGGGTGGAAAAGGCACGCTAGGAGGGGACTCAATAATATGTAGGGACGGGCATTCTTGGTCTCAAGCACACTACACGGTTCTACATAATTCTACATTGGTGACCCTGTATGTTGATGAACACAAGAACATTCTGCGCTCCAAACACCTGGACCAGTGTGATGACTGGATTACATGTGAACACATTAGGAGTTTTGGCAGTCGGTTCCAAACACGTCTCAGGTGTGACAAAACTGTTTCTGATGACCTATACTCGTTGGCGAGGGAACCATCTTCGACTGTAATGACTTACAAAGGGTACGAGATAAATGGGAATACATTTTACATGATCGCCCAAGATCAAAAGAGCACCAACCAAAACAGTGATGTCCGCTTTGATGCAGCAACCAAGAGGGGAAAGGACACATATTATGGTTACATAGTGGACATATGGGAACTTGACTATGGATATGATATTAAGGTCCCTTTGTTTAAGTGCAATTGGGTCAATCTGTCAGGAGGCGAGGTACAGGTAGACCCATAGTACGGAATGACAACAGTGGATCTGAACAATCTTGGGTACACAGACGAGCCATTCGTCCTAGCCAATGATGTGGCGCGGGTTTTCTATGTGAAGGACATGTCTACCAAACCGAGAAAAAGAAATGATAAGGAAGCGGATACATAATACGATGAGCCAAAGCGCCACATAGTTCTTTCAGGAAAAAGAGACATCGTGGGATTGGAGGGCAAGACAGACGTGTCTGAAGATTATGAAACGTTTCATGAAATTCCTCCCTTTAAAGTCAAGGCTGACCCAAGCACCCTGTTAAACGATGAAGATTATCCATGGTTACGGCGCAATAAGCAAAGGACACAAGTGAAGAAAAAGTGAAGACTTTCTATCAACAACTATTATGATGATGCCTTTGATCTAGAATGTCACTGCAGTTACATTTGAATAAATGAAATCCCTTTGTAACAGATGAGTTTTCGTCCAAAACCCTGATACTTCCAAAGAGATTGTCTATTTTGTACACGAAGTGCATCCAGTTTTTGTCGTAACCCTCTCAACCTTTTAGCACATGCTACGTGGATGAAATGATGATACCAATGCCAACTTTCAACCTTTTCAGGGTTTATTTGTAGTGTTTTTCAATTTAAGGGTCATTTAGCTGAAAGAATGAACTAATAGCAAAAAGAATGAACTAATAATAATCAATTAGAATATTCTGTTATGATCAACTAAAACAAAAATATAATATCCTTCAATAGCAAAAAGAATCAACTAAAAAGCTTTTATAAAACTCAATAGCAAAAGGAATCAACTCAGAAAACTGTTATAAACCTCTAGTATTATTGAAACTAAAATTATATAAAATTTATGCAACCAAAATTATGAAAGTATTTTCTGTTCAAAAGATTAAAGCAAAAAGAATTTTCATAAAGAATTATTTTTGTTAGAAACTTTAATTGCAAAAAGAATTATCATAAAGAATTTTTTTAGAAACTTAAATAACAAAATCCGTTTTTGAATATAATGATAAAACACAGTGATATTAAATAGCAGGAAAAAGAATCACTCAAAAATCTATCTTTCTAGTAAAGTTGTTAAAAAACTAGTGATTCACACAAATTTAAAAAAAATCAAATTTAAACTATTCAAATTGGAAAACAAATGGCGCTAACAGAAAGTTTATAATTTTTATTCCCTAAAAGAAAAAAAAATAAAGCAAAAAATAACAGAAATTAAATAATGCAAAGAACAAAAGAAAAAACTGGAAAAAAAATGCCACCTACTGGGCCACCACTTCCTGAATACGACTAGAAACCCAGCTAATTCGGCCAGGATTCAGGCCCGCAGAAGGCCCAGCAGGCCCACAGGCATAACTGTGTCAGTTTAGGCTCATAGGCCTGCTGTTCAGAGGAGTTCGAGAGGGAAGAGGCAACGGGGCTTATAAACACGTGTCAAGCGTTTCCAACTAGCGAGGTGGGACTAAACTCACACCACCACCCCGCTGTACAAGGTCATTGGCCCTGGTTGGTTCATTAACCCAAATGTCATACATGAATACATGGTCAAGAAAAGCCGAAGAGACCGAGGACAACTTGCTCAGATCATTGCTAAAAAATCAAACGAAAGATAAAATACTCTTTACTTACAACTTCAGGTGAGTGTTACTGTCTTGTGCATATTCGGTTTCCCTTATTACTCGAGGTTATAGTCATGTAACTGATGAGTTGAGCATGCGTGCGTAGCTTCCACTTTATTCTCCTAGTGATTAAGCTTGATAAGGGAGAAGTAACCGTCTTAGACTCGAGACGAAAAGATCCCGAGGACTATGCGTACATGACTGGAATGCTCCAGAAGTAAGTTCTATCCATCATTATCATCGCACCATATCGGAAACTTTGTTCATTTCCTGATATCAAGTAATTATTTTCTTTGTCTGGCACAGTTTGGAAAAAGTTCACCGCAATTTCTCCGGGACTACCGACCGAGCCGACATTTAAACAACCGAAAGTAAGTTCTACTACCTAGTTCCATGCATCTCCCGTTGATTGTAGCTAGTTTCATCAATAGCATTTAGCATGCTTACTTATCAGTTTGATTGACCTCTATTTCTTCTAAAGTGCATGTAGCAGGAACAAGGAAATAATTTCTGTGGATAGTACGTTTGCGAGTTCATCTACAACAAGATGGTTAAGAATAAGCGGGGCTACACTGAAATACAATATGAAGTGCGTAAGCAAAAATATTCACAATTCTATTCTATTACCATCATTTGTGTTGAGTTTCATTCATAGGTAGGTATTGACCCTCTTCTTCGATTTAGATCTGGCAGCTGCGGGATGAGCTCCTACCACATGATCGCATAAAAGCAACTCTAGAGGAATTTGCGGGATTCTTTCTTGACCACGTCATCAACAAAGCCGGAGAATACCATGCGGCACTTGACTTCAGACTTTAAGGATTGTAATAGATCTTATATTGTATATATGTAGCTAGTAGCGTCAGATAGATATACGAAAACTTATTGTTCGACCAATCTCTTGTAGAAGGAGAGGTCGATCACTTCTCTCTGTATATGTTCATGACGATCTTTTGTACTTAATGATTCCTTCATTTGCTTACTAGCTAGCTAGCTAGCGTGTCGACTCCTCTCTATACGTATAGTACGTAGCGTCGACCAAGCACGAAGATAAGAGATGACACTTCTATCTATTAACTAGCTAACACAATATATGAAACCCCTAAATTAACCCTGCAAAACCCCCAACCCCCCCCCCCCCTCCCCTTTCAGAAAAAAACAAAACAAAAACCTCAGCCCCTGAACTACTGACGCGTGGAAGCCTTTTGGTCCCGGTTGGTGGCACCAACCGGGACTAAAGGCCCTCCTGCCTGGGCAAGCCGCAGCGGCCACATGGAGCCCCGTCTGTCCCGGTTCCTGGGCAAACCGGGACTAAAGGTATTGGGCTTTAGTACTGACCCTTTAGTCCAGGTTCGGCAACCGGGACAAATGGGCCTCATGAACCGGGATAAATGGCCCGTTTTCTACTAGTGGGGGGGGGGGCATCGCCGCGCCGCCCGTGAGCGCCGCCCGTGAGGAATCAATGGAAGGCTGACCAGCGGCAGCCTTGGCATTGATTCCCCGCAGGAAACCGAGGCGTTGTGAGGATGATGAGGCGAGTGTCGCTGACTCGGCGGGCCCGCGGTGCGTTCGCGCCAAAATCGCTCACCCCAGCGCCCCCAAGCGTGCCGGGTTCGACCTGGGTACCTGGCGCCAATTTTGGCCAAAACCGGCGAAAAACAGGCTCCTGGGGGCGCGACTGGGCCGATATTTGGGCGCCGGTGCAGAAATATCGCTTGGGGAGGGCCTGTTGGGGGCGCGGCTGGAGATGCTCTAAGTCCACCTTCCAATTGTATATAGTTTGTATGGACGTAGCCCCCTTTCTCAGTCGAACTAACATGTGATTGGATGGTTAGAGTGACTGGGGTATCCTCATCCCACAAGGATTCAAGTCATGGTGCTCGCATTTATTCTTGGATTTATTTCAGCATTTTCGGCATGCGCATTCAGTGGGAGACGTTCCCGTCGATGACGAGGTGCCTATGGTGACTTCGTAAATTTCAAGATGATATGCCGGCTCAGTCTTTCGGAGGTGCTCATACGGATAGGGTGTGCGTGTGTGTGTTCATAGGGTGCGTGTTTATATTCACAGGGATGAGAATACGCGTGTCTGTATGAGCGCTTGTGTTTGTACTATATTAAAAAAAAATCTGTATTCATCGCATGATGCAGGTGGGGTTCGTATGTTGTTGCCGGTCACTTGAGGGCATCTACAAAACGAACCCTCAAATGTTCCGTAAAATGTATGGATCATAGTGTCTGCACCATTTTTGCCATCGAACGAGAACCACTATATGTCTGCGGAGCAGTCTTAGACATATTGATTCTCGCATCCTATCAAACATGGATGCTTATCGAGAGTCTGGACATCCGGCTGACGAACAACAAAGCTCCATGTATCAACGCCCTCTCTCTTCCCTCTTTTGATGGCCGGTGACACCACGAGGGCACCTGCCATGGCTGCCTCGAGCACTCCATCCACATGGCCGCCCCAATTATTACAGCAATATTACAGTCCGGGTTGGATATTATGCTCCATCTCCAGGAACGTAACTTTATGTTCCTTGCTTCCTGGATCTTCATTGCAAAAGAAAAAATATATGTCCAAAATCTAATGAATGTGCTCTGGTTTAGATGAAAATCATTTTGGTTTGCATGTGATTCATCCAGTTTGTTGATATACCGTCGATATGTATGTGAATAGCATTGGATGGTCTGCTCCCATGGCCGTGTCCACGGACTGGTCCCTCGGTCCATGGATAGATGCGGTGTCAGTTTTGCGTGTCAGGTTGGAGATGCTCTTAGTCCCATCTCGTTTGCAGGAGATGACTATGACCATTTTATAAGAGAGAGTGTCACACCTTTCAGATTACTATTTTAAGGTCTCGTTGGCTCTTTGCTTATAGGAGTTTGTTCGACGCGGATGAAAAAAAGTCCAAATTTGGGCCGGAGGTTAGGAGTTGGCCCTTGAACGCTAACACAGTATGTTCAATCATTCATATTCCAAACATCATAAACCACTATATGTTCAATCCCAAACATCATAAACAACCTAACTTGCCATGAACCAACTTTTGGTTGGGTGGTTAGGAGGGCCGTGGTATCTTCTGCCAACCATGGTTCAAGATTTGGTGCTTGCTTTTTTCTAAAATTATTTTAAGATTTTTGACGATGCGCGTTTAGCGGTAGGAGACGTTCCGTCGATATGGAGGTGTGTCTGGTGACTTTGTCAAATCTGAAGGTGATATACCTTCTCAGTCTCTAGGAGGTGCTCATAGGGGTAGAGTGTATGTGTATGCATTCATAGGTTGATTGTATGCACGTATATATGAGCTCTTGCGTCTGTACTTTATCTAGAGGAGCCACCAATGTACCACACTCGTGTTGTTTTCTTCCCTTCAGCGTTTTTTTCTTGCGAGAATTCTTCCCTTAAGCGTTAAAAACTGTTTTCTATTCCTCCACCCTTGTACATATGAGCACCTGCCGGCCACTATCTCTATGGTCACGCTGCAGTTGCAACAAGCACAAAAACATGCTGCAGAGGGTGAACGTGGTTAACCCCCCCCCCCCCCCCCCCAAAAAAAAAGAAGATGAAGGTGCAACAATAATTTAATTATTGTAGAGAGCGCAACACTTTCTTTAGGTTATTTGTATTGATCCAAGTTAGAGTCTATTACATGGCTATGACGAGCCAAAATCAAGTGGGCTAGTTGTGGCCAAGACTTGTCCTTTTTTTTTCCTTTCTAACCCAGCTAAAAAATGAAACACTCACCACAATTTCAGGGTACTTGTAGTTGTTGCTAGGTGGTCTAGGGACATTCATATAATTTTTCACTTCTAATGTTCTTTGGACTAACTTACCAGTTGATGAAATTTTTTACAAAAATTCCCTAAAAAATAACTGGCAATAGAATATCATTTGTAGCTCCGTGGAAAAATAAAAATCGGATTTTATCAATAACTAGCTTGCTCGATATTGACTTGTCACAGTCAAAAGTAGTTTTTATTGACATGATGCCTTCCTCCTCCCAGTCACGGTCATATATCTCTCCTCCTATTCTTCGAGAATGTATATGGTGCACAGGGCCATTCGGTACTACCGGTGCACCGAACTTTCTAAGCACATTTTTAAATGTTTCAAAAAATGTGAAAACAAATCTAGCACATTAGCATAACATCATTATGTATATTTTCAAAGAATTTCATATCAAAATTTGAAACATAGATTGTGATACAAAAATGAGAAATTCGACACTGAATAGTACATAACAAATTTGGGTTTTAGATTTGACCCATTAAAATATTGATGTCAACTTTTTGTTTTTACATCTTGAACAATATGTCCAGCTTTGGTACCAAATTTTGTGAAAAAAATTTGTTTTTATGCCAATGTGCTAGATTATCTGGGTTTCTCTAAACATTTTCAAAAGTGTGCTAATGCGTTTGGTGCACCGGTAGCACCGAAAGCACCTTTGCACCACATACGTTCCCCTGTCCTTCTCTCCTACGCGCTCCTCTCCTCTTCTTATTCCTCTCCCTCTCTCCCATTGTAACGACATTTTATTTCCAATAAAGCAAAGCATCCAATGTCCACTTGGATCAATCAAATAATTCCAGGAACGTGCATGATGGAATTTAATTTTGCACCGAGAGTGACAATTTACTATTTATTTTGTCCTCGTGGCTGCCTTTTCTTATATTTATTCTGCAATTCAATTTTTCCTTTATACTGTCGGCCACATGCACCGTCCGAGCTGCAGTGATTTTTGCACGGTATCTTCAGTGCAGCTAGAGCGGCAATAAATGGTGGCTGGGGGGTGCTCAGATGTACCCGGATTTAGTGATAAAAAAATGTTAAAGAGAAAAAAAAGAGTTAATTACATTTTTACACAATATTTTAGTATTTTTAAGGGAACCGTAAATCATGACACGTGTTTCGTTAAGTGGGGTAAACGGAAGAATTTCGGTTTAGTGGGTAATGTTTGTCAATTCCAATGCTGGTTAAAAAAATTTGAATTAACTCCCATATTTATTTGCAAACATAACATAGAGAAGTTTGTCATATGTAGAATCGTGTAGAAGTGCATGCTCTAGCGAATGACCCCAAAAGACAGATATGATAGAAGAGACTAGGCAATACATTCGTCAACACTGCCCCTTATGTGTGGCTCCCTGAGGCCTAAACATGGACGAAAGTTGGCTGCAATTTAATTGCGCCAGCTGGGTCTTGAACTCAAGCTCTCTTGGCTCTGATACCATATAGAAGTGCACGCTCTAGCCAATGCAACTAAAAGACCGATCTAATGAAAGAGACTAGGCAATACATTTATATGTCTACAAATCGGACCCCAAAAGAGTAGTTTGTCATCGCATAGTTCATCAGATTCATCTACTACATACATATAGTATGAACTTCACTAGGAAAGGAGAAGATTCGTCGTGTAGCCTTGTCACTCCCCTTGTAATCTCTGGGGTGGCGGTAGTAGATGGAAAGACTGCATATAGGTCATCTTTCGGGGGTTCATCAAAGTCGGATGAGCTGGTGAGGCTAGGGGAGAAGGACGACCTGGTCATCGTTGTAGTCGGATGGGAGGCAGACGATTGGGGAAAACCAGCTAGATCCGGCCTTCTTCTTGGCACGCTGAGACGCCTGTACCTCGGACTCCAGGAGGGGCTGATAAGTTCGGAGTGTTGGGGACCGTAGTAATTTCAAAAAAAATCCTACGCACACGCAAGATCATGGTGATGCATAGCAACAAGAGGGGAGAGTGTTGTCCACGTACCCTCGTAGACCGAAAGCGGAAGCGTTAGCACAACGTGGTTGATGTAGTCGTACATCTTCATGATCCGACCGATCCAAGTACCGAACGTACGGCACCTCCGAGTTCAGCACATGTTCAGCTCGATGACGTCTCACGAACTCCGATCCAGCAGACCTTTGCGCGAGAGTTCCGTCAGCACGACGGCGTGATGATGGTGCTGATGATGCTACAGACGCAGGGCTTCGCCTAAGCACCGTTACAATATTACCGAGGTGGAATATGGTGGAGGGGGGCACCGCACACGGCTGGGACAGATCAACAGATCAACTTGTGTGTCTAGAGGTGCCCCCCTGCCCCCGTATATAAAGGAGCAAGGGGGAAGGCGGCCGGCCAAGAGGAGGGCGCGCCAAGGAGGAGTCCTACTCCCACCGGGAGTAGGACTCCTCCTTTCCTTGTAGGAGTAGGAGAAGGGAAGGAAAAAGGAGAAGGAAGGGAGGGCCCCCCCTCCCTAGTCCAATTCAGACTAGTCCATGGTGAGGGGTGCGGCCACCCTTTGAGGCCTTTCTCTCCTTTTCCGTACGGCCCATTAAGGCCCAATACGAATTCCCGTAACTCTCTGGTACTCTGAAAAATACCCGAATCACTCGGAACCTTTCCGACGTCCGAATATAGTCGTCCAATATATCGATCTTTAAGCGTTGTTCCCTCATCTAAAACATAACCGTCATCTAACTTTAAGCGTGCGGACCGTACGGGTTCGAGAACTTTGTAGACATGACCGAGACATGTCTCTGGTCAATAACCAATAGCAAAACCTGGATGCTCATATGGGCTCCTACATATTCTACGAAGATCTTTATCGATCAAATGGCATAACAACATACGTTGTTCCCTCTTTGTCATCAGTATGTTACTTGCCTGAGATTTGATCATCGATATTTCAATACCTAGTTCAATCTCATTACCCGTAAGTCTCTTTACTCGTTTCATAATGCATCATTCCATAACTAACTCATTTAGCTACATTGCTTGCAAGGCTTATAGTGATGTGCATTACCGAGAGGGCCCAGAGATACCTCTTCGACAATCGGAGTGACAAATCCTAATCTCGAAATACGCCAACCCAACATGTACCTTCGGAGACACCTATAGAGCTCCTTTATAATTACCCAGTTACGTTGTGACGTTTGGTAGTACACAAAGTGTTCCTCCGGTAAATGGGAGTTGCATAATCTCATAGTTATAGGAACATGTATAAGTTATGAAGAAAGCAATAGCAACATACTAAACGATCAAGTGCTAAGCTCACGGAATGGGTCAAGTCAATCACATCATTCTCCTAATGATGTGATCCCATTAATCAAATGACAACTCATGTCTATGGTTAGGAAACTTAACCATCTTTGATTAACGAGCTAGTCAAGTAGAGGCATACTAGTGACACTATGTTTGTCTGTGTATTCACACATGTATTATGTTTCCGGTTAATACAATTCTAGCATGACTAATAAACATTTATCATGAAATAAGTAAATAAATAATAACTTTATTATTGCCTCTAGGGCATATTTCCTTCAGTCTCCCACCTAACCTAGAGTCAATAATTTAGTTCACATCACCATGTGATTTAACACCAAGATTCACATCTGCATGTGATTAAAACTCATAGTTCACATCGTCATGTGGCCAGCGCCCAAAGGGTTTACTAGAGTCAATAAGCTAGTTCACATCGATATGTGATTAAAACCCAAAGAGTACTAAGGTGTGATCATGTTTTGCTCATGAGAGAAGTTTAGTCAACGGGTCTGTCATATTCAGAGCCGTATGTATTTTGCCAATATTCTATGTCTACAATGCTCTGCATGGAGCTACTCTAGCTAATTGCTCCCACTTTCAATATGTATCCAGACTGAGACTTAGAATCATCTGGATCAGTGTAAAAGCTTGCACCGATGTAACTCTTTACGACGGGCTCTTTTATCACCTCCATAATCGAGAAATATTTCCTTAGTCCTCACTAAGGATATTCTTGACCGTTGTCTAGTGATCTACTCTTAGATCAAAATTGTACTCCCTTGCCAAACTCAGAGAAAAGTATACAATAGGTCTGGCACACAGCATAGCATACTTTATAGAACCTATGACTGAGGCATAGGGAATGAGTTTTCATTCTTTTTCTATTTTCTTACATGGTCGGGTTTTGAGTCTTACCCAACTTCACACCTTGCAACACAGACAAGAACTCCTTCTTTGACTGTTCCATTTTGAATTACTTCAAAATCTTATCAAGGTATGTACTCATTGAAAAAATCTTATCAAGCGTCTTGATCTATCTTATACATCTTGATGCTCAATGTGTAAGCAGCTTCACCGAGGTCTTCCTTTGAAAAACTTTTATTCAAGTATCCCTTTATGCTATCCAGAAATTCTATACCATTTCCAATCAACAATATGTCATCTACAAATAGTTTTAGAAAATGCTACAGAGCTCCCACTCACTTTCTTGTAAATACAGGCTTCTCCAAAAGTCTGTATAAAACCATATGCTTTGATCAACTCATCAAAGCATATATTCCAACTCCGAGATGCTTGCACCAGTCCATAGATGGATCGCTGGAGCTTGCACATTTTGTTAGCACCTTTAGGATTGACAAAACCTTCTGGTTCCAGCATATACAACTCTTCTTTAATAAATCCATTAAGGAATGCAGTTTTGACATCCATTTGCCGGATTTTTTCATAAAATATGGCAATTGCTAACATGATTTGGACAGACTTAAGCATCGATATGAGTGAGAATATTTCATCGTATTCAACACCTTGAACTTGTCAAAAAACTTTTGCGACAAGTCGAGCTTTGTAGATAGTAACACTACTATCAGCGTCTGTTTTCCTCTTGAAGATCCATTTAACAATATGGCTTGCCGATCATCGGGCAATTCCACCAAAGTCCTTACTTTGTTCTCATACATGGATCCCATCTTAGATATCATGGCCTCGAGCCATTTCACGGAATCTGGGCTCATCATCGCTTCCTCATAGTTCGTAGGTTCATCATGTTCTAGTAACATGACTTGCAGAGTATTACCGTACCACTCTGGTGCGGACTGTACTTTGGAAGACCTACGAGGTTCTGTAGTAACTTAATCTGAAGTTTCATGATCATGATCATTAGCTTCCTCGCTAATTGGTGTAGGAATCACTGACACTGATTTATGTGATGAACTACTTTCCAACAAGGGAGTAGGTACATTTACCTTATCAAGCTCTAGTTTCCTCTCACTCACTTATTTCGAGAGAAACTCCTCTAAAAAGGATCCATTTTAGCAACGAATATATTGCCTTCGGATCTGTGATAGAAGGTGTACCCAACAGTTTCCTTTGGGTATTATATGAAGACGCACTTCTCCGATTTAGGTTCAAGCTTATCAGGTTGATACTTTTTTACATAAGCATCACAGCCCCAAACTTTAAGAAACGACAACTTTGGTTTCTTGCCAAACCACAGTTTATAAGGCGTCATCTCAACGGATTTTGATGGTGCCCTATTTATAGTGAATGTAGCTGTCTCTAATGCATAACCCCAAAACGTTAGTAGTAAATCGGTAAGATACATCATAGATCGCACCATATCCAATAAAGTGCGGTTACGACGTTCGGACACACCATTACACTGTGGTGTTTCGGGTGGCGTGAGTTGTGAAACTATTCCGCATTGTTTCAAATGAAGACCAAACTCGTAACTCAAATATTCTTCTCCATGATCAGATCGTAGAAACTTTATTTTCTTGTCATGATGATTTTCCACTTCACTCTGAAATTCTTTGAACTTTTCAAATGTTTCAGACTTATGTTTCATCAAGTAGATATACTCATATCTTCTCAAATCATCTGTGAAGGTCAGAAAATAACGATACCCGCCGCGAGCCTCAACACTCGTCTGATCCCATACATCAGTATGTATTATTTCCAATAAGTCTGTTGCTCGCTCCATTGTTCCGGAGAACGGAGTCTTAGTCATCTTGCCCATAAGGCATGGTTCGCAAGCATCAAGTGATTCAAAAATTCCATCAGCATGGAGTTTCTTCATGCGCTTTACACCAGTATGTCCTAAAGGGCAGTGCCACAAATAAGTTGCACTATCGTTATTATCTTTGCATCTTTTGACTTCAATATTATGAATATGTGTATCACTATGATCGAGATCCAACAAACTATTTTCATTGGGTGTATGACCATTGAAGGTTTTATTCATGTAAACAGAACAACTATTATTCGCTGAGTTTAAATGAATAACCGTATTGCAATAAATATGATCAAATCATATTCATGCTCAATGCAAACGCCAAATAACATTTATTTAGGTTTAACACTAATCCCGAAAGTATAGGGAGTGTGCGATGATGATCATATCAATCTTGGAACCACTTCCAACAGACATTGTCACTCACCTAGTCTCTGTTTATTCTGTAACTCCTGTTTCGAGTTACTAATTTTTTAGCAACCAAACAAGTATAAAATACTCAGGGGCTACTATAAGCACTAGTATGGTACACATCAATAACCTGTATATCAAATATATCCTTGTTCACTTTGCCATCCTATTTATTCACCAAATATTCAGGGAATTTCCACTTCCAGTGACCATTTCCTTTGCAGTAGAAGCACTCAGTTTCAGGCTTTGGTCCAGCTTTGGGCTTCTTCACGGGAGTGACAACTTGCTTGCCATTCTACTTGAAGTTCCCTTTATTTCCCTTTGCCCTTTTCTTGAAACTAATAGTCTTGTCAATCATCAAAACTTGATGCTCTTTCTTGATTTCTACCTTTGTCGATTTCAACATCATGAAGCTCGGGAATCGTTTTCGTCATCCCTTGCATACTATAGTTCATCACGAAGTTCTATTAACTTGGTGATGGTGACTAGAGAACACTATCAATCACTATCTTATCTGGAAGATTAACTCCCAGTTGATTAAAGCGATTGTAGTACCCAGACAATCTGAGCACATGCTCACTAGTTGAGTAATTCTCCTCCATCTTTTAGCTATAGAACTTGTTGGAGACTTCATATCTCTCAACTCAGGTATTTGCTTGAAATATTAACTTCAACTCCTGGAACATCTCATATGGTCCATGACGTTCAAAACGTCTTTCAAGTCCCGATTCTAAGCCGTTAATCATGGTGCACAAAACTATCAAGTAGTGATCATATTGAGCTAGCCAAACGTTCATAATGTCTGCATCTACTCCTGCAATAGGTCTGTCACCTAGCGGTGCATTAAGGACATAATTCTTCTGTGCAGCAATGAGGATAAACCTCATATTACGGACCCAGTCCGCATCATTGCTACTATCATTTTTCAACTTAGTTTTCTCTAGGAACACATATAAAACATAGGGAAGCAACAACGCGAGCTATTGATCTACAACATTATTTGCAAAATACTATCAGGACTAAGTTCATGATAAATTAAAGTTGAATTAATCATATTACTTAAGAACTCCCACTTAGATAGACATCCCTCTAATCATCTAAGTGATCACGTGATCCAAATCAACTAAACCATGTCCGATCATCACGTGAGATGGAGTAGTTTTCAATGGTGAACATCATTATGTTGATCATATCTTCTATATGATTCACGCTCGACCTTTTGGTCTTAGTGTTCCGAGGCCATATCTGTATATGCTAGGCTCGTCAAGTTTAACCTGAGTATTCCGCGTGTGCAACTGTTTTGCACCCGTTGTATTTGAACGTAGAGCCTATCACACCCGATCATCACGTGGTGTCTCAGCACGAAGAACTTTCGCAACGGTGCAGACTCAGGGAGAACACTTATACCTTGAAATTTAGTGAGAGATCATCTTATAATGCTACCGTCAATCAAAGCAAAATAAGATGCATAAAGGATAAACATCACATGCAATCAATATAAGTGATATGATATGGCCATCATCATCTTGTGCTTGTGATCACCATCTCCGAAGCACCGTCATGATCACCATCGTCACCAGCGCGACACCTTGATCTTCATCGTAGCATCATTGTCGTTTCGCCACCTATTGCTTCTACGACTATCGCTACCGCTTAGTGATAAAGTAAAGCAATTATAGGGCGATTGCATTGCATACAATAAGGCGACAACCATATGGCTCCTACCAGTTGCCGATAACTTTGTTACAAAACATGATCATCTCATACAATAAAATTTAGCATCATGTCTTGACCATATCACATCACAACATGCCCTGAAAAACAAGTTAGACGTCCTCTACTTTGTTGTTGCAAGTTTTACGTGGCTGCTACGGGCTGAGCAAGAACCGTTCTTACCTACACATCAAAACCACAACGATAGTTCGTCAAGTTAATGATGTTTTAACCTTCTCAAGGACCAGGCATAGCCACACTCGGTTCAACTAAAGTTGGAGAAACTGACACCCACCAGCCACTTATGTGCAAAGCACGTCGGTAGAACCAGTCTCGTGTAAGCATACGCGTAATATCGGTCTGGGCCGCTTCATCCAACAATATCGCCGAATCAAAGTATGACATGTTGTTAAGCAGTATGACTTGTATCGCCCACAACTCACTTGTGTTCTACTCGTGCATATAACATCTACGCATAAAACCAGGCTCGGATGCCACTATTGGGGAACGTAGTAATTTCAAAAAAATTCCTACGCACACGCAAGATCATGGTGATGTTGATATAACATCTACGCATAGCAATGAGAGGGGAAAGTGTTGTCCACGTACCCTCATAGACCGAAAGCGGAAGCGTTAGCACAATGCGGTTGATGTAGTCGTACGTCTTCACGATCCGACCGATCCAAGTACCGAATGTATGGCACCTCCGAGTTCAGCACACATTCAGCTCGATGACGTCCCATGAACTCCGATCCAGCAGAGCTTTGCAGGAGAGTTTTGTCAGCACGACGGTGTGATGACGGTGTTGATGATGCTACCAACGCAGGGCTTCGCCTAAGCACCGCTATGATATTACCGAGGTGGAATATGGTGGAGGGGGTACCGCACACGGCTGGGAGAGATCAACAGATCAACTTGTGTGTCTAGAGGTGTCCCCTGCCCCCATATATATAGGAGCAAGGGGGGAGGCGGCCGGCCAAGAGGAGGGCGTGCCAAGGAGGCAGTCCTACTCCCGTCCTTGCAGGAGTAGGAGAAGGGAAGGAAAAAGGAGAATCAAGGAAGGGGGTGCCCCCCTCCCTAGTCCAATTCGGACTAGTCCATGGGGAGGGGTGCGGCCACCCTTTGAGGCCTTTCTCTCCTTTCCCGTATGGCCCATTAAGGCCCAATACGAATTCCCGTAACTCTCCGGTACTCCAAAAAATACCCGAATCACTCGAAACCTTTCCGATGTCTGAATATAGTCGTCCAATATATCGATCTTTACATCTCGACCATTTAGAGACTCCTCATCATGTACCTGATCTCATCCGGGACTCCGAACTCCTTCGGTACATCAAAACACATAAACTCATAATATAACTGTCATCTAAATTTAAGCGTGCGGACCCGATGGGTTCGAGAACTATGTAGACATGACCGAGACTTGTCTCTAGTCAATAAACATTAGCGGAACCTGGATGCTCATATTGGCTCCTACATATTCTACAAAGATCTTTATCGGTCAACCCGCATACAACATACGTTGTTCCCTTTGTCATCGGTATGTTACTTGCCCGAGATTCGATCATCGGTATCTCAATACCTAGTTCATTCTCATTACCGGTAAGTCTCTTTACTCGTTACATAATGCATCATTCCATAACTAACTCATTTAGCTACATTGCTTGCAAGGCTTATAGTGATGTGCATTACCAAGAGGGCCCAGAGATACCTCTCCGACAATCGGAGTGACAAATCCTAATCTCAAAATACGCCAACCCAACATGTACCTTCGGAGACACCTGTAGATCTCCTTTATAATCACCCAGTGACGTTGCGACGTTTGGTAGCACACAAAGTGTTCCTTCGGTAAACGGGAGTTGCATAATGTCATAGTTATAGGAACATGTATAAGTTATGAAGAAAGCTATAGCAACATACTAAAAGATCAAGTGCTAAGCTAACGGAATAGGTCAAGTCGATCACATCATTCCCCGTTAATCAAATGACAACTCACGTCTATGGTTAGGAAACTTAACCATCTTTGATT
Source organism: Triticum timopheevii (assembly GCA_963921465.1). NCBI lineage: Eukaryota > Viridiplantae > Streptophyta > Magnoliopsida > Poales > Poaceae > Triticum > Triticum timopheevii. Next base: position 658,446,430 of record OY997264.1, read on the forward strand.
AACGAGCTAGTCAAGTAGTTGCATACTAGTGACATTATATTTGTCTATGTATTCACACATGTATTTTGTTTCCGGTTAATACAATTCTACCATGAATAATAAACATTTATCATGAAATAAGGAAATAAATAATAACTTTATTATTGCCTCTAGGGCATATTTCCTTCACGGAGAACGTAGTATAAGCAGGTTCGAAGGACGCAGTATAAGCACCCAGCGGCACCCGAGAGTATGGGTCGGCAGTGGCAAACTAGAGCTGCAGGAGAACCACCGGGCCATGGGTGGTGGCTCGAAGTGCCTCAGCCAGCCGCTGCATTCACCATGTTGGCGCGCTGGGGACAAAGTGGAGCTCAAATTTTGTCGACTTGCGAGCGGAGGATGCCAAGCACCTCGTGCTACGGCGCGTGATACATCTCTGTCGTATCTACTTTTTTCTAAATTACAATGTTTAATCGCTGAATGAACTTTGGAGGTGCTCTGCATTTATCTTTTGCGGTCTCAGAAAGGGCTAGCGAGATACCACTGTTGTCATATTATGTCATGGTTGATTTGACAAAGTGTTGTCATTTGAGGTAGTTGCTTATGTTATTGATATGAGTTAATAAAATTTAAAAACTTATTGTTGATATGGTTGGTCATGATATTTGCTGAAAACATGGGTGCTACTTAAGCTTACTTATGTAAACAAGAACAAAAGAGTTCATAATTTTTTTTGTTTTTCACTTTCAGTTTATCAACTGAATTGCTTGAGGACAAGTAAAGGTTTAAGTTTGGGCCAGTTGATACGTCTCTATTGTATCTACTTTTCCTAACGCTTTTGCTCTTGTTTTGGACTCTAATTTGCATGATTTGAATGAAACTAACCCGGACTGATGATGTTTTCAGCAGAACTACTATGGTGTTGTTTTCTGCTGAAATAAAAGTTCTTGGAATGGAACAAAACTTTTTGGAGAATTGTATTACAATAAAAGAAAAATATTGGACCCAAGAACCACCGAAGGGGGGCCCCTGGTTGACCACAACCCACCAGGGCACGCCACCCCCTCTAGGCGCGCCCAGGTGGGTTGTGCCCACCTGGTGGCCCCGCAGACCCTAACTACGATGCTATAAAATCCTATTTTCGGAGAAAATATTCAGAGAGGAAGAATTATCGCGTTTCACGAGATGGAGCCACCGCCACCTCCTGTTCTTCATCGGGGGGGGCAGGTCTAGAGTCCATTTGGGGCTCCGAAGAGGGGAATCTTCGTCATCACCAACCCTCCTTCATCCCGAATTCCTTGATGCTCCCCGCCGGGAGTGAGTAAGTCCTTCGTAGGCTCGCTGGTCGGTGCGGAGTTGGATGAGATTCATCATGTAATCGAGTTAGTTTTGTTAGGTCTTGATCCCTAGTATCCACTATGTTCTGAGATTGATGTTGCTATGACTTTTCCATGATTAATGCTTGCCACTAGGGCACGAGTGCCATGATTTCAGATATGAACCGTTTATGTTTTCACCATTATATCCATGTTCCAGATCCGATCTTGCAAGTTATATGCACCTGCTATGTGTTATGATCGTAAACCCCGGGGTGACAGTAGTCGGGATACTTTCCGGTGATGACCGTAGTTTGAGGAGTTCATGTATTCACTATGTGTTAATTCTTTGTTCCGGTTCTCTATTAAAAGGAGGCCTTAATATCCCTTAGTTTCCTTATGGACCCTGTTGCCAAGGGAGGTTAGGACAAAAGAATCATGCAAGTTCTTTCCATAAGCACGTATGACTATTAACGGAATACATGTCCACATTATATTTATGAACTGGAGCTAGTTATGTATCGCTCTAGGTTATGACTGTTATATGATGAAAATTATCCAAAGAATTCACCGATCCAATGCCTATGAGATTTTTCACATATTGCTCTTGCTAAGTTACTATTGCTATTGTTACAGTTACACTTGCTACAAAACCATTGCTATCACTATTACCGTTACTGCTACTGTTACCACTAAAATCAAAACTATCATACCACTGTGCTACTGACCACTTTGCTGCAGATATTTAATCTCCAGGTGTTGTTGAATTGACAACTCAACTGTAATACTTGCAAATATTCTTTGGCTTCCCTTGTGTCGAATCTATAAATTTGGGTTGAATACTCTACCCTCGAAAACTGTTGCGGTCCCCTATACTTGTGGGTTATCAAGACCTTTTTCTGGTGCCGTTGCCGAGGAGCATAGCTATATTTGTCGAGTCACTTGAGACTATTATCAATTTATCACTATGAGGAATCTGAAGGATACTAAAACCAAGATCGTTCCCTCTAAGACAAGGGGAGGTAAGGAACTGGCATCACACTCTGCACTTGATTCACCTTCTGTTTTGAGTAGACTTGCAACACCACCACATGCTATTAAACATGATATGTCGCAGGTTATTGATGATGCTACTTCTGCTTTAAATGCTACTCATGATGATCCTAATACCTTGCTTGATGATAATGTGCCACTAGGTGAATTTCTTGATGAACAAATTGCTAGAGATAAAGAGAATGAAATTATTGAAACTAATGAGATCATTGAAACTGATGAAGTGGTTGATACTGAAAATCTTGAAACACCTATTAGACCTAGCGATCCTAGATATGAATTGCCTAAGATACCTGAGGCTTTTTGTTATGGATGACGAGACAACTAGAGACTTTCTTGCTTGCTATGATAGAGATGATCTAAAGAAATTATTATGCAAACTGAAAGAAGCAGCTTTGAACACCAGAATGAAATATGATCCTCAGTTTGCTACTTCACCTATCTTTGTTACTGATTAGGATTACGAATTCTCTGTCGACCCAGAGTTAATTACTCTGGTGGAATCTAATCCTTTCCACTAAGTTAAATGATATAGCCACCCTTTCTGCTCATGATGAGAAAAATCACTATTATTATATTCTCGGGTAATTTCCGTTCTCATTAAAGGTGATTCTAAGGCATGGTACAACACGCTTACTCCTGGTTGTGTGCGTAGTGCCCAGGATATGATTTACTACTTTTCTAAAAAATATTTTCGTGTTCATAAGAAACAAGCTGCCTTACAGGAAATATTTAACTTGGTGCAAATTGAAGAAGAGAGTCTCCCACAAGCTTGGCGGAGGCTTCTCCGATTGCTTAATGCTTTTCCTGATCATCCACTTAAGAAAAATGAAATACTCGTTATCTTCTATAATGGACTAACTGATGCTTTCAGGGACATCCTAGATAGTTGTGCTGGTTCTATTTTCAGGGAATGAACTATTGAACAAGCTGAGGAATTATTTAATAATATATTAAAAAGTTATGATGGTGAGCCACTGCCAGTTGTAGTATTCGCGAGACTCGTTCTTCCTCTTATGATGGTGAGCCACTGCCATGGAAACCGGAGGATAAGCTCGCTACTACCTCATCATAACCGCCTCCTCCTTTATCACGAAAGGAGACTTGAGTTCATGGTATGGGCACTCCCCTTGGCTTGTGCCAAGCTTGGGGGAGGTGCCCTGGTATCGTATCACCACCACTATCTTTGCCTTTATTTATCTTAGTTTGATCCTTGGCTATCTTCTGAATTAATTGAATAAAAGTTTAGTTCGAATTTTTCTCTTCGAGTGTTTGCTTAGTGATCTACCTATCTATCTATGTAATCGTGTGCAAGATATATAATAAAGATTAGTTCAAGTTTTTCTTTTGTTACTTTTATGTTTCAATGAAGTTAAAAAGAAATAATGAAAATATCATATACTAATCTTATGGTGTGTAATGACATCACATAAAGAAAAGTGTAAGTGCTAAAATTTATTGGAGATTGTCAAACATAGCATTGGTCAATTATGCAATTCATGAAAGAATTAATAAGGTAAGAGAGGATTCGCATGCAAATACACTATCATGGACTTTTTTATGATTGTGAGCCCCCATTGAATATTTTGTGTCAAAGTTGTTGACGTTGGACAAGGAAGACAATGTAATGATTTATGTTTGTTCATATTCATATAGAAGTTATATTGTCATAGATCCTTCAAGATGTGGTGCTTGCTCAATACCTTTGTTAGACAAAAATTCCGCACTATGTAGAGATCTACTTGTGCATCCAAAAACCCTTAACCCAAAATCTTATTTTGACAGTCCACCATACCTACCTATGGATTGAGTAAGATCCTTCAAATAAGTTGTCATCGGTCCAATAAGGCAATGAAAATTGCTTCTAAATGTGTTGGATCATTCAATGTAAGAGAAAAACTAAGTGTTGTACGAACTTGTGATGGCAAAATAATAAAAGCGATAGACTGCATAATAAAGGTTGCCATCATAAGGGGCAATATAACGTGGCGTTCTTTTGCACTAAGGGATTTGGCATACAAACAAATAAGTGCATGACAACCTCTGCTTCCCTCGGTGAAGGGCCTATCTTTTACTTTTATGCATTTAATTTTATGTAAGAGTCAAGGTATTCTTCCCTATTCCTTTTTATTTTCTCTTTTTGCAAGCATCATGTCGTGAGGAAAGATCTAGGCACATATATCCAGTTGGATATGGATGGGCATGAGTTATTATTGCTGACATCACCCTTGAGGTGAATATGGTGGGAGGCAAAACTATAAGCCCCTATCTTTCTATGTGTCCGGTTGAAACTTTTTGTTCATGGGAATGCGATGAGTGTTAGCAATCATAGAAGATTAAATGATGGTTGAGTATGTGGACTTGCCTAAAGGCTCCATCCGTGACCCTTCCCAAAAAGATGATGAATTGTAGTTACAAAGTTGACTGAGAACATAGTTAGTGGGTTTTCAATAAGATTTATGCTTTATGCCTCAATATTGTGATGAATTGTTACTTGTTAATGAGAAGTTATAGTATAAAAGTTGTGTGATAAAGCTTTGTGTTAAAGTTTGTTGATGTTATAATAATATACATGATGTTTCTATGTCCGTATTTTGTTCTTATCGACGCTGCTCTCTCTAAGCAGTGGACATGTTTTTTGATTTCAGATTTTTCGCTTGAGGAGAAGCAAGGTCTAAGCTTGGTGGAGTTGATACGTCCACTTTGCATCATGTTTTCCTACTGTTATTTATGATGTTTTTATTAACAATAATGATTTATGGAGTAATTATAATGCCTTTTCTCTCGTAATATGCAAGGTTTACACAAAGAGGGAGAATGCCGATAGCTGGAATTCTGGACCTGAAAAAGCTATGTCAGAGTAACCTATAATGCACATCTCCAAATAAGCTGAAACTTCACGGAGATTTTTATGGAATATTTAAGAAATATTGGAGCAAATAACCATTAGAGGGGGCCCACCAGGTGGGCACAACCCACCTGGGCGCGCCAAGGCCCCCAGGTGCGCCCTGGTGGGTTGTGCCCTCCTCGGCCCACGTCAGGTGCCCATCTTCTGATATATAGGTCATTATGACGAAGAAAAAATTAGGAGAGGACTTTCGGGACGAAGCGCCACCGTCTTGAGGTGGAACTTGGGCAGGAGCACTTTTGCCCTCCCGTCGGGAGAACTTCCCTCCTAGAGGGGGAAATCGTCGTCGTCATCATCATAACAACTCTCCCATCTTTGGGAGGGTAATCTCCATCAACATCTTCAACAACACCATCTCCCTATTTGATCTCTGTTGTTCAATCTTTGTACCGAAACCTCAGATAGGTACTTGTGGGTGACTAGTAGTGTTTATTGCATCTTGTAGTTGATTACTATATGGTTTAGTTGGTGGAAGATTATATGTTCAGATCCATTATGCTATTTAATACCCCTCTGATCTTGAGCATGATTATCATTTGTGAGTAGTTACTTTTGTTCTTGAGTTCATGGGAGAAGTCATGTTGCAACTAATCATGTAAACTTGTATGTGTTCGATATTTTGACGATATGTATGTTGTGATTCCCTTAGTGGTGTCATGTGAACGCCGACTACATGGCACTTTACCTTATTAGGGCCTAAGGGAATGCACTGTGGAGTAGTTATTAGGTGATGGGTTGCTAGAGTGATAGAAGCTTAAACCATAGTTTATGCGCTACTTCGTAAGGGACTGGTTTGGATTCAAAAGTTTAATGTTACGGTTAGATTTTATCTTAAAATTTTCTCATAGTTGCAGATGCTTGCGGGAGGGTTAAACATAAGTAGGAGGTTTGTTCAAGTAAGAACGGCACCTAAGCACCGATCCACCCACATGTCAAATTATCAATGTAGCGAACACGAATCAAGGCAACATGATGAAAGTGACATGATGAAATTCCCGTGTACCCTCAAGAATGCTTTGCTTATCATAATAGACCGTTTTGGCCTATCCTTTTTCACAAAAGGATGGGGCTACCTTTCTGCACATTATTTACCATTATTGTTACTTGCTCGTTACAAATTACCTTTCTATCTAACTACCTGTTAACGACTATTTCAGTGCTTGTAGTTAATACCTTGTTGAAAATCACTTATCATTTCCTTCTGCTCCTCATTGGGTTCAACACTCTTACTTATCCAGAGGACTACGGTTGATCCCCTATACTTGTGGGTCATCAAGGCTCTTTTTTGGGGCCATTGTCTGGGAGTCAAGCACTCTTGGTAAGTGGAAATTGTTAAGGAAAAATTATTACTACGTGCTGAAATTAATTGTCACTTGTTACTATGGAGAATCATCCTTTGAGGGGTTTGTTCTGGGTATATTCACCTCGAGAGAAACAACAATTAGTTACCCATCAACCTAATGCACCTACTGAAAATATTGGTTATGAAATTCCTTCGGGTATGATAGAACAACTGCTAGGTAATCCTTATGCAGTAGATGGAACTGAACATCCTGATATGCATTTGATATATGTGGATGAAATTTGTGAATTATTCCTGCTTGCAGGTTTATCCGGAGATGAAGCTAAGACAAAGGTTTTCCCATTCTCTTTGAAGGGAAAGGCATTGACGTGGCATAGGCTATGCGATGATATTGGATCTTGGAACTAGAATCGATTGAAATCGTAAATTCACCAAAAAAAATATCACATACATCTAGTTCATCGTGATCAGAATTATATATATATCATTTTTGGCCTCGTGAAGGACAAAGTATCACTCTAGCTTGGGAGAGGCTTAAGTCAATGTTATATTCATGCCCCAATCATGAGCTCTCTAGAGGAATTATCATTCGGATTTTTTATGCTTGACTTTCTCGTGATTATCAATCCATGGTCGATACTTCTTGCACTGTTTCTTTTATGAAGAAGGCTATTGAATTCAGGTGGGTTCTTTTAGAAAGAACTAAATGCAACTCTCAAGATTGGGAACTCGATGATGGTAAAGAGTCAGGTATTAAGATTGACTTTGATTGTGTTATATCTTTTATGAATACCGACGCTTTTCAAAAGTTTAGCACTAAATATGGACTTGACTCTGATATAGTAGCCTCGTTCTGTGAATCATTAGCTACTCATGCTGATCTCCCTAAGGATAAGTGGTTCAAATATCATCCCCTTATTAAGGAAGAAATTAAGGTCATAGCTAAATATGAAACTATAATTTACAATGTTGATCTAGTTGTGCCTACTGCTTATATTGAAAACCCACCTTTCCCTGTTAGGATAAAGGCACATGCTAAGGTTTCAACTGTGGTTAATATTAGAGCACCTAAACCTGCTGAACAAATTAAAGTGGTACCTAGTGTTACTATGGTTAAAGATCTCCTGCTAGAAACTATTGTTGGGCATGATATTTTATTTCCATGATGAAGCCGCTAGAATTGCCAAACCCGATTAAAGATAAACATAGACCTGTTGTTGGTATGCCTGTTGTCTCAGTTAAAATAGGAGATCATTGCTATCATGGTTTATGTGACTTAGGTGCTGGCATGAGTGCTCTTCCCTTTGCCTTATACCAAGAAATTATGAATGATATAGCACCCTCTAAAATAGAAGACATAGATGTCCCTATTAAACTTGCTAATAGATACACCATCACACCACTTGGGATTGTTACAGATGTTGAAGTCTTGTGTGGGAAAATAAAATACCCTACTGATTTTCTAGTTCTTGGTTCCCCACAAGATGACTTTTGTCCCATTATCTTTGGTAGACCTTACTTGAACACTGTCAATGCTACTATAGATTATCATAAACAAGCTTTTAGTGTTAGCTTTGGTGATGAGTCTCATGAATTTAATTTCTCCAAGTTTAATAGACTACCTCATAAGAAAGAATTACCTAGTAAGAATGAGATAATTGGTCTTGCTTCTATGGTCGTGCCTCCTACTAGTCCACTAGAACAATATTTGCAGGACCACGAAAATGATATGCTAAAAATTTCTTCAAACAACGACCTCTGCTTAAACACAGTTTGCCTATTGAAACTATTGGAGGTCCTCCTCCCCCTAAGGGTGATCTTGTGTGTGAATTAAAACGATTGCCTGACACTTTGAAATATGCTCATCTTGATGAGAAAAGGATATATCTTGTTCTTATTAGTGCTAACCTTTCAGAACATGAAGAAGAAAGATTATTGAAAATTCTGAAGAAACATCGAGCTGCTATTGGATATACTCTTGATGATCTTAAGGGCACTAGTTCGAGTCTTTGTCAGCACAAGATTAACATGGAACCTGATGCTAAGTAAACCCATTGTTGATCATCAACGATGTTTGAATCCTAAGATGAAAGAAGTGGTCAGAAATGAAATATTAAAGCTTCTAGAAGAAGTTATAGTCTATCCCATAGCTGATAGTAGATGGGTTAGTCCTGTTCATTGTGTCCCTAAGAAGGGAGGTATTACTATTGTTCGTAATGATAGAAATGAACTTATTCCACAAAGGATTGTTACTGGTTATAGAATGGTAATTTATTTCAGAAAATTAAATAAAGCAACTAGAAAAGATCATTACCCTCTACCTTTTATTGATCAAATGTTGGAAATATTATCTAAGCACACACTTTTGCTTTCTTGATGGATATTCTAGTTTTTCTCAAATACCTATTTCACAACCCGATCAAGAGAAAACCACATTTACTTACCCTTTTGGAACTTATGCTTATAGACGTATGCCTTTTAGTTTATGCAATGCACCTGCTACCTTTTTCAAAGATGTATGACTGCTATATTATCTGATTTTTGTGAAAAGATCATTGAGGGTTTCATGGATGATTTTTCTGTTTATGGAACTTCTTTTGATGATTTCTTGAGCAACCTTGATCGAGTTTTGCCGATATGTGAGAAAACTAATCTTGTCTTGAATTGGGAGAAGTGCCACTTTATGGTAAATGAAGGTATTGTCTTGGGGCATAAAATTTCTGAACAAGGAATTGAGGTGGATCAAGCTAAAGTTGATGCAATTGAGAAAATGCCATGTCCTAGAGATATTCAAGGTATTCTTAGCTTCCTTGGGAATGCTGGTTTATATAGGAGATTTATTAAATATTTCTCTAAAATTTCTAGGCCTCTTACATATCTTTCTGCAAAAGGGTGTTCCCTTTGTTTTTGATGATGACTATGTAGAAGCCTTTGAATCAATTAATAAAGCCTTAATTTCTGCACCTATTGTTCAACCACCTGATTGGAACTTGCCTTTTGAAATCATGTGTGATGCTAGTGATTATGCTGTTGGTGATGTTCTAGGACAGAGAATTGATAAGCATTACATGTTATCCATTATGCTAGTAAAACTCTAGAAAGTTCCCAAAGAAATTGTGCTACTACTGAAAAAGAATTTTTAGCAGTTGTGTTTGCTTGTGATAAATTCAGATCTTATATTGTTGATTCCAAAGTAATTGTTCACACCGATCATGCTGCTATTAAATATCTTATGGAAAAGAAAGATTTTAAACCTAGACTAATTAGATGAGTTTTCCTACTACAAGAATTTAATTTACATATCACCGATAGAAAAGGAGCTGAGAACCCCGTAGCTGATAAATTGTCTAGGTTAGAAAATATTCTTGATTACCCGCTACCCATTGATGATAGCTTTCCTGATGAACAACTAGCTGCAATAAATGTTTCTCATAATTCTCCTTGGTTTGCTGACTATCCTAACTATATTGTTGCTAAATGGATAACACCTAGTTTCACATACCAATAAAAGAAAAAAAATCTTCTATGGTTTAAGACATTACTTTTGGGATGTCCCACATCTTTATAACGAAGGGGTAGTTGGTATTATTAGACATTGTGTACCTGAGCATGAACAGGAACTGATCCTACGGAAATGTCACTCCGAAGCTTATGGAGGGCATCATGCGGGAGATAGAATTGCTCATAAGGTATTGCAATCTTGTTTTTATTGGCCTACTCTCCTCAAGGATGCTCGTAAGTTTGTTTTATCTTGTGATGAATGTCAATGAATTGGTAATATCGGTAAGCGTCAAGAAATGCCTATGAAGTATTCACTTGTTGTTGAACCATTTTATGTTTGGGCTTTTGATTATATGGGACCTTTTCCTTCCTCTAATGGGTATACTCATATTTTGGTTGTTGTTGATTATGTTACTAAGTGGGTAGAAGCTATTCCAACTAGTAGTGCGGATCACAACACTTCCACTAAAATGCTCAAAGAAGTTATTTTCCCAAGGTTTGGAGTCCCTAGATATTTAAAGACTGATGGTAGTTCACACTTTATTCATGGTGCTTTCCGTAAAATGCTTGATAAATATGATGTTAACCATAGAATTGCATCACCCTATCATCCTTAGTCTAGTGGTCAAGTTGAACTTAGCAATAGAGAAATAAAGTTGATATTACAAAAAGTATTAATAGGTCCGGAAATAATTGGTCTAAGAAATTAGATGATGCACTTTGGGCCTATAGAACAACATATAAAAATCCTATGGGTATGTCTCACTACTATGGAAAAGCCTGTACACAGAGGTATAGCAGTAGCGCTGGTTAAAATAGGGCGCTACTGCTACTTTGTAGTAGCGCGTTCGAGGAAAGCGCGCTATAGCTTCAACTATAGCAGTAGCACGTGTCCAGCAAAAAGCGCTACCACTATAATTCCCACTGTGTTGGCGGTAGGCTAGGAGTAGTAGTAGCGATTCCGCGCAAAGCGCGCTACCACTATGGTCGTTGTTGCAGCATGTTTCCTGCGTAGAGCGCTACTGCTAAGAAAGAAAAGAAAAATGAAAAAAAATATAAAAGTAATTGAAAATGATAGAAGTAGGAAACAGAGAAATGAAAAAAAGAAAATGTAAGGATAAACAAAAGAAATTACTGCTTCCTATAGCAGAAGCGTGTTTTGCTAATACGCGCTATAACTAACTTTGCTATAGCGCGTTTCTGAAACAGCACTACTGCTAGTTCGACTTAACCACACGCGGGCTCAAGATTTTGCTAAGTCCTCCTTTCCCCCCACTCCCCCCTGTTCCCCCGACTCCTCTGTCGCCGCTACCCGAGCCTTCCCTCACCGCCGCCGCCCGCCCTCAACCTCACTGCCGCCGCCCGCCGCCGCTCTCGACCTCATCATCGCCGCCCTCGACCTCACCGCCGCCGCCCTCGACCTCACCGCCGCCGCCTGAGCCCGCCTAGCACCGCCGCCTCCCGATCTCGAGCCCGCCCTCGCCGCCCCTACATCTCCTTCGTCGAGCAACTCCCCGCCACCGTCTCTCCCCTCTATGTAAGCCCCCCACCCCTCCCCCACCCCCTTTCTCTCTGCTTAGTTAGTACTAGATGTTTTTCAGTAGTAGTAGATGTTAGTTTAGGGTTCATAGATAATGATTTTTAGTAGTAGTAGATGTTAATTAGTAGTAGTGACGGTACTAGTTAACTAGGGCAGTATGGTTAATAGTAGATATTTTTTACTATTGTATAATGTAGTTCATTTTTACTATTTTTAGTAAGTGGTTAAAATAATTAGTAAGTAAATTAATAAACTAGTTGAACTAGTTTAGTTTTAGTTGAACTAGCTTAGTAAGTAAATTAATAAACTAGTTGAACTAGTTGAATTAATAGAACTAATGTATTTTTAGTAAGATAATTAATATAACTAGTTGAACTACTTTATTTTTAGAAAGAACTAGTTTTTTTCTACTCATAGTAAGTTTATATTTAGTAAGAACTAGTTGAATTAATATAACTAGTTAAACATGTCATATTTGTTGTTATTTTTTTAGTTTAAGCAATTATTCGGGATGTATTACTGATAACTTGTAGGGTTTTTGCTTTTGCAGAAATCAAGGAGCCCCTCCATCATCCCCGCCGTCGTCCCCGTCACCGACCCCCTCCGACCTCGAGGTGAGACCAGCCAAATATCCATGTATATCTTGTGTTGCTCAAATAGGATATGTGGTTGCCCAAGTGGCCGGTCATGTTCAGGTTACACCTCCGAGTGGCCTATGTTTTGCCAGAGTGTTGATTAATTTCCGTTCTGGCAAATTTTAGGCACTCGATATGTCCTTTTTTAGCAAAGGTCATGCCGGATTTTTCCATGAATTCTGGCATGACTTGTGCTAGAATATGTAGGAAATGTCGAGTGGCCTGGATTTTCTCAAAAAATAATGATCTAATTTAGATTTCTTAGTACATATATTTAATTGTACAAGTTTAATCTTTGAATTATGAACGTAGGAAATGTCATACTTGGACGACGACAGTCTCCTGGGGGAGTGCAGCTGGTGCCACGACGATCGATATACGTGTGACAGGTTCCTTGAGCTGGATGACGATCGGCGCTTCAGCATTAAGCTCGAGGAGGCCTTCAATGTTGAAATGGTACGCAACAACGACAAGTGTTTTTTTTTGTAATTAAGCATGACTTCAACTATTTCAACGTCTAATTTCCATCTTTTACAATTCGACTAGCTTGTCCCATGCCATGCAAGACGCTATGTCTTGGAGGGGATGGGTTTTGAAGACCATGAAAATTTTGAAACAAAGAAAATACACCTAAGGACCCATCATGATATGGATTTTGAAGTAAATCTGTACAATTCTCAGAGAGTAACCCATTTTGGTTGCCAAAATTGGGAAGCACTTTGCAAAATGTATGGTTTTTATGAGGGTATGATTGTCACCATGGATCTTGGTAATCCTGACATCAAGCAAGACAATATGGACATTCGGGTCCTTGTTGATACGCTTCCGATTCTACCGTAATGTGAGTTTCTCAAACATAGTTATTAACTAATTTATATTGTTTATTTCAAAATAGTTGACAGCTTATTTTGATTCTTCAAAGAATGTGTGGAAGATGGTAGACAAAACCCACTACACTGATGACTCCGAATTAACTTATAAGGAGAAAAGTCATCTGATCGCTTATTGTACTTATCTTGAGAATTATAATACCTATTATCAAACTCCTCCAAATTATGGTAAATACGTGCCACTAGTGCACATGTTGAACCACGGTAACTTCTATGGAGATACCCTGGTAAGATTTTTTACTATTACGACATCCATGCATCTTTTGCATACTTCTAAAATTAGTACATCATTGCTAACTACGAAGTTATTACTATGTTTTTCAACAGAAAATCCTGATGGATTGTGTGCCTCATCTGATGTATCAGAATGGTCGCCTTGCAGTTCTGAACATACAGCCAGGTCAATCTAAGGAGCTCACCTGTGCATATCGGATTTCTAAAACCGGTGAACACATGCTAATCAAAGAATGGAAAAAATGTTTGGATATTCGCAAGGAGGTTCTTGGAAGTAACATTAAGCGAAAGGCTAGAATTGGAGACATGATAATCTTCATTCTTCATAATGGTGAGTCAGGGGCTATCTTGTTTTTTGCTATTTTACCTTAGAGAATATAGTAGGTCCTAATAGAATGTAGTAGGTCCTATGAGGTACAATATGTTTATTATGTGGTACAATGTGTTAGAGTTGATGATGAGGAGTACTTGTGATTACGACTAGTGACCAATTTGCTATGTGATGTCTCATTGATGAAAACAATGATCTTGAGGAGGTGTTATATGACAATGATGTACTATGATGATAAGTTGTTAATGATATGATGATGATGATGATATTTATTATATCAATGGGTGAAAGAACCACAGATTAGTTTCAAGTGGATGGACCTCCACTTGAAACTAGTCCATGGTTCTTTCACCCCGTGATGTAATAACTCATTATGATGTAAAAATAACCTCTAAATTCCCGTTGTATGAAAACTTGTGTAAAGGTGTATGAATACAACATGAAATAAAAAAGAATGGGAGAAGCGCTACTACTAATTACCAGTAGCGCTCCTCTGGGAAATCGCTACTACTAAGTAGATTTAGCAGTATCGTGGGTTGAGGCACGCTACTGCTAAGCTTTACCTGTAGCTCCATACCCATAGCGCTCCAGCCCGCGCTACTGATAGGCCTAAAACCCGCGTTGCTGCTAGGCTTTTCCCTAGTTGTGTCTCCTTATAAAATGGTTTATGGAAAAGCTTGCCATTTACCTCTAGAGTTAGAACATAAAGCATATTGCGCAATTAAAGAACTCAACTATGATTTCAAACTTGTCGGTGTGAAGAGGTTATTATATATTAGATCATTAGATGTACGGAGAATCCAAGCTTATGAAAATGCCAAACTTTTTAAAGAAAAAGTTAAAAGCTGACATGACAAAAGAATCCAAAAGCGGGAATTCAAAGTTGGAGAATATCTCCTTTTGTACAACCATTTCAGATTTTTTGTAGGAAAACTTCTCTCTAAATGGGAAGGACCATATACTATCGAGGAGGTTTACCACTATGGGGCTATCAAGATTAATAATGTTGAAGGTACTAACCCGAAGGTGGTCAATGGTCAAAGAATTAAACACTATATCTCAGGTATGCCTATTAATATTGAAAGCAATATTATCCAAACCATGACACCGGAGGAACACATAAAAGAAACCTTCTGGAACACTCCAGAATAATTGAAAAAGAGGAGGTATGTTATTGTTCATTTCATCAAGCAATTTTCTTTGAAACACTATATCTCAGGTATGTTGTTGTTCATTTCATCAAGTAATTCTCTTTGAGATTTAGCAACTTGTTCTAGCTAAGTTTGAACCATGGAAACATGTTTTCCTACACCTCTAACATCATTTGAGATTCTAAATAACAAGACACTCGACCGAGCAATCATATCAGAACTATATTTTAATTGTTTCATAACATTCGCATTAAAGTGATCTTTTTTCATAATGTGGTTGTCAAACTCATATAAGCACTGACAAGGATGTTTATTATAAGGCATATCACCTCCATCAAACTTTAATAAAGAATTTACCTCTACCACCTGTGATGGTAGTGGTGCGTTGAGGCCATGTATTTCTTTCATAGGTGGTAAATTTTTAGCATCCTCTGCTTTAATACCCATTTCCTTCATACTTTTCTTTACCTCTTGCATATCTTCAGGACTGAGATATAAGATACCCCTCTTCTTCGGAGTGGGTTTAAGCAATGGTTTAGGAAGAGTGCAATCATCATAATTTTTCAATATATTATTCAATAGTTTCTCAAGCTGTCCAATAGTTCGTTACCTGAAAACACAACCAGCACTACTATCTAGGAAGTCCCTAGAAGCATTGGTTAGTGCATTATAGAATATATCAAGTATTTCATTTTTTTTCTTAAGTGGATGATCAGGCAAAGCATTAAGCAATTGGAGAAGCCTCCCCCAAGCTTATGGGAGACTCTCTTCAATTTGCACAAACTTAAATATTTCCTGTAAGGCAGCTTGTTTCTTATGAGAAGGAAAATATTTTTCAGAGAAATAATAAATCATATCTTGGGGGCTCCGCACACAATTAGGAGCAAAAGTATTGTACCATATCTTAGGATCACCCTTTAGTGAGAACGTAAATAATTTGAGAATATAATAGATGCGAATTTTATCCTGATGAGCAAAGAGGGTGGCTATATCATTTAATTTGGTGAGGTGTGCCACAATAGTTTTCGTTTTATATCCATGGAAAGGATCAGATTCAACCAAAGTAATTAACTCTAGGTCAACAAAAAATTCATAATCCTTATCATCAACAAACATAGGTGAAGTAGCAAACTTAGGATCACATTTCATTCTAGTATTCAAATATTTTTATTTCAGTTTGCATAATAATTTCTTTATATCATCTCTATCATTGCAAGCAAGAAAATTTCTAGCTGTCTCCTCATCCATAACATAACCTTCAGGTATCTTAGGCAATTCATATCTAGGAGAGCTAGGTCTAACATGTGTTTCAAGATTTTCAGTTTCAAGTACTTCATCAGTTTTAGTAATTTCCATATCTTTAGCTCTAGAAACTTGTTCATCATGAAAATCACCTAGCACTGCTAGGGAAAACTTTATCGGAACACTCTTACTAGTAGTGTGGGTTTATACCCCTCGCAACTGCTACTAAATAGTAGCGCGGGTTTATAACCCTCGCTACTACTAAGTTCATAGTAGTAGCGCGGGTTTATAACCCCTAGCTATAACTAAGTGGCCTCTACCTTGCCCCCGGGACCATGCCATAGTAGTAGCGAGGGGTATAAACACGTGCTACTTCTAAGTTGATAGTAGTAGTGCGGTTTATACCCCTTGTTACTACTAAGTATAGGGTTTTTTAACAGCCTTGAAATCCCCATCTCGTCCGCCAAATCCCTTCTCTCTTCCGCCACTCTCTCCTCTCTCTCTCTCTCTCTCCATACGCTCTCACATGGACCTCTTGCCCATCGGCCCCTCCTCCTCCATGGTGCTAAAAGAGGCTGCCACCTCGCACCACCTGCATCTAGGATCTCGACGGTCTTCCACCAGCGTCTAGGAGGCCGCTGCCTCACGCCACCACGCCGGAGCACCTCACCACCGGTGACCAGCCCCGTTGCTCCCTCCATCTCCTTCCTCTCTCCCTCGGTTTTATTTTTCTCTCTCACTGTCTGGTTTGACTCACCCTCCCATGTCCATGCCCGTGTAGGTCGTCACCATGGACGACAAGGGGCTATCTGGCATGGTCGGGAAGAGGAGCCCCATGCCGCTGCCTTGCTCTTCCATAGAAACGGGCCCTCTCCAACAGCCACCGCCAGATCTAGTCTGACACTGCTCGTTCATGCCTCCAGCGACCCCAACCATTGCTGGATCGAACCACTACTGGCATAGAAAACACGCACGGGATCAAGATTTTTTTTGTTTTTGAAAGTAATAGTAGTAGCGCAGGGTATAAGACCCGCTACAGATAATTAGTAGTAGCGCGGGTGGCACCCGCGCTACTACTAACTGACGTAGTAGTAGCACGGGTGGCACCAGCGCTACTACTACTAGTTAGATCTAGCACCGTAGTAGTAGCGCGGGCACCCGCTCTACTACTAGCTATTTATCTCGCGCTACTACTAGGCTTTTCCCTAGTATTGTAGGGGCACACCATCGTCAAGCAAGGTACTAGCATCATCATGAGTAGCAATCATAGAAGTAGCATCATAAATAACATGTGACATATTAGGATTAATAGCATGTGATGGTGTTGCAAGTCTACTCGGAATAGAAGGTGAATCAAGTGCAAAGCTAGATTGCAGTTCCTTACCACCCCTCGTCTTAGAGGGAAAAATCTTAGTATTGGTATCTTTCAGAATCTTAATAGTGATAAATTGATAATAATCCCAATTGACTCGACAAATATAGATATGCTCCCCGGCAACGGTGCCAAAAAAAGGTCTTGATAACCCACAAGTATAGGGGAACACAATAGTTTTCGAGGGTAGAGTATTCAACCCAAATTTATTGATTTGCCACAAGGGGAGCCAAAGAATATTTGCAAGTATTAGAAACTGAGTGGTCAATTCAACCACACTTGGAGATTAATTATCATCAGCAGTCTAATCAGTAGCACAGTAGTATGATAATTTTGATAGCAGTGGTAACAGTAATAGTAACGGTAATGGTGGTATCAATGATTTTGTAGCAGTTGTGAGAGTAACAATTGCAATAGTAACCTAGCAAGAACAATTTGTGAGAAACTCGTAGGCATTGGATCGGTGAATTTGTTAAATGATATTCTCATATAACAATCATAACCTAGGGCGATACAAAACTAGCTCTAGTTCATAAATATAATGTAGGCATGTATTCTGTAAATAGTCATACGTGCTTATTGATACGTCTCCAACGTATCTATAATTTTTGATTGCTCCATGCTATATTATCTACAGTTTTAGGCAATATTGGGCTTTAATTTCCACTTTTATATTATTTTTGGGACTAACCTATTAATTGGAGGCCCAGCCCAGATTTGTTGTTTTATGCCTATTTCAGTGTTTCGAGGAAAAGGAATATCAGACAGAGTCCAAACGGAACGAAATCAACTGGAGAAGTTATTTTTGGAAGGAAAGCAACACAGGGAACTTGGAGTGGACGTCAGGGGAGATACGGGCTGCCCACGAGGGTGGGGGGCGCGCCCACCCCCCTAGGGCGCGCCCCCCTGCCTCATGGGGCCCGTGTAGCTCCACCGACGTACTCCTTTCACCCATATATACCTACGTAACCTAAAACTTCTAGAACAGAAGATAGATCGAGAGTTCCGCCGTCGCAAGCCTCTGTAGCCACCAAAAACCTCTCGGGAGACCGTTCCGGCACCCTGCCGGAGGGGGAACCCATCACCGGTGGCCATCATCATCATCCCGACGCTATCCATGACGAGGAGGGAGTAGTTCACCCTCGGGGTTGAGGGTATGTACCAGTAGCTATGTGTTTGATCTCTCTCTCTCGTGTTTTCTCTCGTGTTCCCTCTATGGCACGATCTTGATGTATCCCGAGCTTTGCTATTGTAGTTGGATCTTATGATGTTTCTCCCCCTCTACTCTCTTGTGATGAATTGAGTTCCCCCTTTGAAGTTATCTTATCGGATTGAGTCTTTAAAGATTTGAGAACACTTGATGCATGTCTTGTCGTGCTTATCTGTGGTGACAATGGGATATCACGTGATTCACTTGATGTATGTTTTGGTGATCAACTTGCGGGTTCCGCCCATGAACATATGCATAGGGGTTGGCACACGTTTTCGTCGTGATTCTCTAGTAGAAACTTTGGGGCACTCTTTGAGGTTCTATGTGTTGGTTGAATAGATGAATCTAAGATTGTGTGATGCATATCGTATAATCATACCCACGGATACTTGAGGTGACATTGGAGTATCTAGGTGACATTAGGGTTTTGGTTGATTTGTGTCTTAAGGTGTTATTCTAGTACGAACTCTAGGGTTGTTTGTGACACTTATAGGAATAGCCCAATGGATTGATTGGAAAGAATAACTTTGAGGTGGTTTCGTACCCTACCATAATCTCTTCATTTGTTCCCCACTATTAGTGACTTTGGAGTGACTCTTTGTTGCATGTTGAGGGATAGTTATATGATTTAATTATGTTATTATTTTTGAGAGAACTTGCACTAGTGAAAGTATGAACCCTAGGCCTTGTTTCCTAGCATTGCAATACCATTTACGCTCACTTTTACCACTTGTTACCTTGCTGTTTTTATATTTTCAGATTACAAAAACCTATATCTATCATCCATATTGCACTTGTATCACCATCTCTTCGCCGAACTAGTGCACCTATACAATTTACCATTGTATTGGGTGTGTTGAGGGCACAAGAGACTCTTTGTTATTTGGTTGCAGGGTTTCTTCAGAGAGACCATCTTCATCCTACGCCTCCCACGGATTGATAAACCTTAGGTCATCCACTTGAGGGAAATTTCTTACTGTCCTACAAAACTCTGCACTTGGAGGCCCAACAACGTCTACAAGATGAATGTTGCGTAGTAGACATCACTTATGGAAAGAACTTGCATGATATATTTTTTCCTACCCTCCCGTGGCAGCAGGGTCCATACGGAAACTAAGGGATATTAAGGCTAAACACTTCTACCATTGCAAGAAAGATCAATCTAGCAGGCCAAACTCAACCTATAATATGAAGAGACTTGCAAAGATATCAAATCATGCATATAAGAATTCAGAGAAGAACCAAATAATATTCATAGATAATCTTGATCATAAATCCACAATTCATCGAATCTCGGCAAACACACCGCAAAAGAGTATTACATCGAATAGATCTCCAAGAACATCAAGGAGAACATTGTATTGAGAATCAAAGAGAGAGAATAAGCCATCTAGCTAATAACTATGGACTTGAAGGTTTGTGGTAAACTACTGACGCTTCATCGGAGAGGTAATGGTGTTGATGTAGAAGCCCTCCGTGATCGAATCCCCCTCCGGCAGGACGCAGAAAAAGGCACCAATATGGGATCTCACGGGTACAGAAGGTTGCGACGGTGGAATAGTGGTTTCGTGGCTCCCCCTGATGTTCTTTGGGTATAAGAGTATATATAGATGAAGCAACTAGGTCAGGGGAGCCACGAGGGGCCCACGAGAGTGGGGCACACCCTCCTGCCTCGTGGCTTCCTCATTGCGTCTCCGACTTCGTCTCCAAGTCTTCTGGTTTTCTTCCGGTCCAAGAAAGATCATCGCGAAGGTTTCATTCCGTTTGGACTCCGTCCATTATTCCTTTTCTGCAAAACTCGGAAATAGGCAAAAAACAGAAAATGACACTGGGCCCTCAATTAATAGGTTGGTCTCAAAAATAATATAAAATAGCATATTAATGCCCAATAAACATCCAAAACAGAGATTATAATAGCATGGAACAATCAAAAATTATTGATACGTTGGAGATGTATCAAGCATCCCCAAGCTTAATTCCTACTCGTCCTCGAGTAGGTAAATGATAAAAACAGAATTTTTGATGTGGAATGCTACCTAACGTATTTATCCATGTAATTTTCTTTATTGTGGCATGAATGTTCAGATCCGAAAGATTCAAGACAAAAGTTTAATATTGACATAAAAATAATAATACTTCAAACATACTAACAAAGCAATCATGTCTTCTCAAAATAACATGGCTAAATAAAGCTATCCCTACAAAATCATATAATCTGGCTATTCTCTATCTTCATCACACAAAATATTTAAATCATGCACAACCCCAGTTTCAGCCAAGCAATTCTTTCATACCTTAGTATTTTCAAACTTTTCAATCTTCACGCAATACATGAGCGTGAGCCATGGACATAGCACTATAGGTGGAATAGAATGGTGGTTGTGGAGAAGACAAAAAGGAGAAGATAGTCTCACATCAACTAGGCGTATCAATGGGCTATGGAGATGCTCATCAATAGATATCAATGTGAGTGACTAGGGATTGCCATGCAACAGATGCACTAAGGTATAAGTGTATGAAACCTCAAAAACAAACTAAGTGGGTGTGCATCCAACTTGCTTGCTCACGAAGACCTAGAGCATTTGGAGGAAGACCATCATTGGAATATACAAGCCAAGTTCTATAATGAAAATTCCCACTATTATATGAAAGTGATAACATAGGAGATTCTCTATCATGAAGATCATGGTGCTACCTTGAAGCACAAGTGTGGAAAAATGATAGTAACATTGCCCCTTCTCTCTTTTTCTCTTATTTTTTTATATGGGCCTTCTCTTTTTCTATGGCCTCTTTTTTTGTTTTATTTTTTTATTTTTCGTCCGGAGTCTCATCCCGACTTGTGGGGGAATCATAGTCTCCATCATCCTTTCCTCACATGGGACAATGCTCTAATAATGAAGATCATCACACTTTTATTTACTTACAACTCAAGAATTACAACTCAATACTTAGAACAAAATATGACTCTATGTCAATGCCTCCGGCAATGTACCGGGATGTGCAATGATTCAAGAGTGACATGTATGCAAAAATTATGAACGGTGGCTTTGCCACAAATACGATGTCAACTACATGATCATGCAAAGCAATGTGACAATGATGAAGCATGTCATAATAAACGGAACGATGGAAAGTTGCATGGCAATATATCTCAGAATGGTTATGGAAATGCCATAATAGGTAGGTATGGCGGCTGTTTTGAGGAAGGTATATGGTGGGTGTATGGCGTCGGCAAAAATTGCACGACACAAGAGAGGCTAGCAATGGTGGAAGGGCGAGAGTGTGTATAATCCATGGACTCAACATTAGTCATAAAGAACTCACATACTTATTGCAAAAATCTAGAAGTCATCAAAACAAAGTACTACATGCATGCTCCTAGGGGAAGGATTGGTAGGAGTTAACCATCGCGCGATCCTGACCTCCACACATAAGAAAGACAATCAATAAATAAATCATGCTCCAACTTCATCACGTAATGGTTCACCATACGTGCATGCTACGGGAATCACAAACTTTAGCACAAGTATCTTCCAAATTCACAACTACTCTACTAGCATGACTCTAATATCACCATATTCATATCTCAAAACAATCATAAAGAATCAAACTTCTCATATTATTCAATGCACTTTATATGAAAGTTTTTATTATACCCACCTTGGATGCCCATCATATTAGGACTAATTTTATAACCTAAGCAAATTACCATGCTGTTCTAAAAGACTCCCAAAATAATATAAGTGAAGCATGAGAGTTCAACAATTTCTATAAAATAAACCACCGTCGTGCTCTAAAAAGATATAAGTGAAGCACTAGAGCAATATTGTCTAGCTCAAAAGATATAAGTGAAGCACATAGACTATTCTAACAAATCATGATTCATGCATGTCTCTCCCAAAAGGTGTGTAAAGCAAGGCTGATTGTGGTAAACTAGATATCAAAGACTCAAGTCATACAAGACACTCCAAGAAAAACACATATCATGTGGTGAATAAAAATATAGCCTCAAGAAAGTTACTGATAGACGAAGATGAAAGAGGGGATGCCTTCCGAAGCTTAGGATTTTTGTTGTCTTTGAAGTTTACCTTGGGGTGCCTTGGGAATCTCGAAGCTTAGGATCTTGCAACTACTTATTCCAAAGTCCATCAAATCCTTACCCAAAATTTGAAAACTTCACAACACAAAGCTTCAACAGAAATTCTCGTGAGCTCCGTTAGTATAAGAAAATAAATCACCACTTTAAGGTACTGTTGTGTACTCATTCTTTATTTATATTGGTGTAAAACCTACTGTATTCCAACTTCTCTATGGTTCATACCCCCCGATACTACTCATAGATTCATCAAAATAAGCAAACAACACACGAAAAACAGAATCTGTCAAAAACAGAACAGTCTATAATAATCTGTAACTCTCGAATAGTTCTGTAACTCCAACAATTCTGAAATGAATTGGTGGACGTGAGAAGTTTTTATATTAATCTTCTGCAAAACTAATCAACCTAAAATCACTCTCCCGTTAGAAATAACAATTATTCTCGTTACGCAAAGTTTCTGTTTTTACAGCATGATCGCATTAACTTTCACCCAAGTCTTCCCAAAGGTTATACTTGGCACAAACACTAATTATAACATAGAACCACATCTAACCAGAGGCTAGATGAATTATTTATTACTAAGTAGGAGCAAAAAGTAAATAACAAAAATAAAATTGAGTTGCCTCCCAACAAGCACTATCGTTCAACGCCCCTAGCTAGGCATAAAAACACGAATAGATCTCGGTATTGCCATCTTTGGTATGCAATTATTCAATTGAACACGTATAATCTTTAGGAGATGCTTTGGCTTTATCAATGATAATAGTCATAGGCAAGAAATCGAGAAATTCTTTTGTGGCAGAAGGTTCCTTAATAATATCGAAAAGATTGTAATGAACACTTATTGATTTGAGATCTTCATTTTCCTTACTAGAAGATTCACCCTTATCCTTAGGAACGTAAATAAACTTAGCAACTTTTGTAGGAGGAGGATTCGAGGTATTTTTAATAGCAGAAAAAGCGGAACCCAAGTTGATAATAATATCTTCGAGTTTATCAATCCTAGTAGAATCTTGATCTATCTTTTCATTAACTATGGGTTCCTTTTCTCTAAGATTCTTTAGAGTAAATCCCACCTTAGATCCATATTGGGTGATTTGATTATGAATCGTTTTATCCAAATTTTCGATTAACTCTACAGTAGCAATTTTATTCTCAATAATATCAAGTATTTGCATCACATGTTCCAAGGTTAAAATAGTTCCATTGACCAAAAGAGGTGGTGGGCCTAATAAATCTATCATGGCATTGTAAGAATCAAAAGTATGTCTTCCCAAGAAATTCCCTCCAGTAATGGTGTCAAGAACATATCTATTCCAAGGAGTAATGCCTACATAAAAATTGCAGAGAAGAACGAAGGTAGATTGATTTCTAGTAGATCTATTTTGAGCATTGCAAGCATCTTTCAAAATTTCTCCATCCCTTTGTTTAAAATTGTGAACTTTATTATTGGGAGTACAGACAACAATAGGAGGAGTAGCCATGAAAGTGAATCAAGCGATCTAACACACAAGAAGCAAGCGAAAGGAGACGAATGAAGAGGGGCGAAGAAAAGGCAAAGGTTTTCGAAAATCGTTTTAGAAGTGGGGGAGAGGAAAACAAGAGGCGAATGGCGAATAATGTAATGCAAGGGAGAAGAGTTTATAATGGGTACTTGGTATGGCTTGACTTGGAGTAGATCTCCCCGGCAACGGTGCCAGAAATCCTTCTTTCTACCACTTGACCTTGCGTTGCTTTTACCTTGAAGAGGAAAGGGTGATGCACCAAAGTAGCATAAGTATTTCCCTCAGTTTTGAGAACCAAGGTATCAAATTAGTAGAATATGACGCACAAGTCACCGAATACCTGCACAAACAATCAACAACTTGGAACCAACGCGATAAAGGGGTTGTCAATCCCTTCACGGTCACTCGCCAAAGTGAGGTCTGATAGAGATAGAAAATGGTAAAGTAAATATTTTTGGTATTTTTGGTTTATACATTGGAAAGTAAAGATTGCAAAATAGTAGATCAGAACTAGCAAGATGTAAATGAGATTCAATATAATGGAAAAGAGACCCGGGGGCCATAGGTTTCACTAGTGACTTCTCTCAAGATAACATATATTACGGTGGGTGAACACATTACTGTCGAGAAATTGATCGAAAAGCGCATAATTATGATGACATCTAAGGCAATGGTCATGAACATAGGCATCACGTCTGTGTCAAGTAGACCGACTCCTGCCTGCATCTACTACTATTACTCCACACATCGACCGCTATCCAGCATGCATCTAGAGTATTAAGTTCATAAATAATGGAGTAACACATTAAGCAAGATGACATGATGTAGAGGAATTAATTCAAGCAATATGATGAAAACCCCATCTTGTTATCCTCGATGGCAACAATACAATACGTGCCTTGCTGCCCCTACTATCACTGGGAAAGGACGCCGCAAGATTGAACCCAAAGCTATGCACTTCTCCCATTGCAAGAAAGATCAATCTGGTAGGCCAAACTAAACCGATAATTCGAAGAGACTTGCAAAGATATCAAATCATGCATATAAGAATTTAGAGAAGAACCAAATAATATTCATAGATAATCTTGATCATAAATCCACAATTCATCAGATCTCGGCAAACACACGGCAAAAGAGTATTACATCGAATAAATCTCCAAGAACATCGAGGAGAACATGGTATTGAGAATCAAAGAGAGAGAAGAAGCCATCTAGCTTATAACTATGGACCATAAGGTCTGTGGTAAACTACTCATGCTTCATCGAAGAGGTAATAGTGTTGATGTATAAGCCCTCTATGATTGAATCCCCCTCCGGCAGGACACCGGAAAAGGCCCCAAGATGGGATCTCATGGGTACAGAAGGTTGCGGTGGTGGAAAAGTGGTTTCGTGACACCCTCTGGTGTTTTTAGTGTATAATAGTATATATATATAGGCGAAGGAACTATGTCAGGGGAGCTACAAAGGGCCCACGAGGGTGGGGGCGCGCCCTCCTACCTTGTGGCTTCCTCGTTGCGTCTCCGACTTCATCTCCAAGTCTTCTGGTTTGCTTTCGGTCCAAGGAAGATCATCGCGAAGGTTTCATTTCGTTTGGACTCCATTTGGTATTCCTTTTTTGCAAAACTCTAAAATAGGCAAAAAAAACAGAAACTGGCACTAGGCCCTCGGTTAATAGTTTAATCCCAAAAATAATATAAAAATGCCCATTAAACATCCATAATAAATAATATAATAGCATGGAACAATAAAAAAATATAGATACGTTGGAGACGTATCAAAGAGCCCCCTCTCCGGAGCCCCAAACGGACTGCAGATCTAGCCTCCTGATGAAGAATATGAGGTGGCAGCGGCTCCGTCTCGTGAAACATGATAATTCTTTCTTCCTCATTTTTTCTCCAAAAATAGGATTTTATCGAGTTGGAATCAGGGTCTGCGGGACCACCAGGTGGGCACAACTCACCTGGGCACGCCAGGAGGGGCGCGCGCCCTGGTGGGTTGTGCTCCCCTGGGGACCCTGCTACGACTCCAACATATCTATAATTTTTCATTTTTCCATGCTATCATATTATCTATTTTGGATGTTTATATGCATTAATATGCTATTTTATATTATTTTGGGACTAAACTATTAATCTAGAGCCAAATGTCAGTTTCTGTTTTTCCATGTTTTTGAGTTTTACAGAAAAGGAATATCAATCGGAGTGCAAACGGAATAAAACTTTCACGACGATTTTTCTTGGACCAGAAGACATCCATGAAACTTGGAGTGCAAGTCAGAAGAGTCCCGAGGGCTCCACAAGCCCTCAGGGCGCGCCCTAGGAGGGGGCGCCCCCTGGCTTGAGCCCCTTCCCCCCCCCCCCCCCTCCTCGGAGTACACCGACCTCCCTCTCAGTTCTATAAATTTACAAATATTCCCATACCAACAGAAGCATCCGCCAAAATACTTTTCTGCCACCACAAGCCACTGTTCTCGTGAGATCCCATCTTGGGGCCTTTTCTGGCGATCTACCGGAGTAGGATTCGATCACGGAGAGCATCTATATCAACCCTATTACCCTACCGATGAAGCGTGAGTAGTTTACCATAGACCTACAGGTCCATATGTAGTAGCTAGATGGCTTCTTCTCTCTCTCTATGATATTCAATACAATGTTCTCCTCGATGTTCTTCGACTTCTATTCGATGTAATATTCTTTTGCGGTGTGTTTGTCGAGATCCAATGAATTGTGGATTTATGTTTAGATTATCTATGAATATTATTTGAGTCTTCTCTGAATTCTTATATGCATGATTAAATATCTGTGTATTTCTCTTTGCATTATCGGTTTGGCTTGGCCAACTAGATTGGTATTTCTTGCAATGGGAGAGGTCCTTAGTTTTGGGTTCAATCTTGTGTGTCCACCCAGTAAGAAAGTAGGGGTAGCGAGGCACGTATTGTATTGTTGCCATCAAGGGTAAAAAGATGGGGTTTTCATCATATTACTTGAGTTTATCCCTCTATATCATCTCATCTTACTTAAGGCGTCACTCCGTTCTTATGAACTTAATACTCTAGATGCATGATAGATAGCGGTCGATGTGTGGAGTAATAGTAGTAGATCTAGAATCATTTCCATCTACTTGACACAGACGTGATGCCTATATTCATAATCATTGCCTTGGATATCGTCACAACTTTGTGCTTTTCTATCAATTGCCCGACAGTAATTTGTTCACCCACAATATGTTTTCTTTCAAGAGAAAAGCCTCTAGTGAAACCTATGGCCCCTGTCTATTTAACATCATATATTTTCAGATCTATAAACCAAAAAACCCAAAAAATACCTCGCTGCAATTTATTTGTTTTTACTTTGTTTTACATTTCAGTAATCTATTATATCTATGTCTATCAGATCTCATCCTTGCAATTGACTATGAAGGGATTGACAACCCTTTTATCGCGTTGGGTGCAAGTGTTTGATTGTTTGTGTGGGTGCGTAGATTGGAGACTTGCTTGTACCTCCTACTGGATTGATACCTTGGTTCTCTAACTGAGGAAATACTTAACTCTACTTAGCTGCATCACCCTTTCCTCTTCAAGGGAAAACCAACGCAAGCTGAAGAAGTAGCAGGAAGAATTCCTGGCGCCGTTGCCGGGGAGGTTCTACATCAAGCCTACCAAGTACCCATCATAAACTCTCATCTCTTGCACTACATGATTCGCCATTTGCCTCTCGTTTTCCTCTCCCCCACCTCTAAAACGTTTTTAAAAATCACAAAAATATTTGCTTTTTCTTTTGCCTTTCTTCCGTTTGTCTTTTCATTTGCTTTTTCGTTTGCTTGTGTGCTAGATTGTTTGCTTTCTCACGATGACTCAAGAGAATACTAAGTTGTGTGACTTTTCCAACAATAATAACAATGATTTTGTTAGTACTCTGATTGCTCCTGCCACTAGTGCGAAATCTTATGAAATTAATGCCGCTTTGTTGAATCTTGTTATGAAAGAACAATTTTCTGGCCTTCCTAGTGAAGATGTCGCATCCCATCTAAACACTTTCGTTGAATTGTGTAATATGCAAAAGAAAAAAGATGTGGATAATGATATTGTTAAATTGAAGCTATTCCCGTTCTCACTACGAGATCGTGCTAAAACTTGGTTTTCATCTTCGCCTAAAAATAGTATTGATTCATGGAATAAGTGTAAAGATGCTTTTATTTCCAAGTATTTTCCTCCCGCTAAGATCATCTCCCTTAAGAACCATATAATAAATTTTAAGCTACTTGATCATGAACATATTGCACAATCTTGGGAGGGAATGAAATTGATGATAAGAAATTGCCCTACTCATGGTTTAAGTTTGTGGATGATCATACAAAAAATTTATGCCGGATTGAATTTTGCATCTAGAAATCTTTTAGATTCCTCCGCGGGAGGTACTTTTATGGAAATCACATTAGGAGAAGCTACTAAACTCCTAGATAATATTATGCCTAATTACTCTCAATGGCATACCAAAAGATCTTCTACTAGTAAAAACGTGCATGCGATTGAAGAAATTAATACTTTGAGTGGAAAGATGGATGAACTTATGAAATTGATTGCTAGTAAGAGTTCTCCTATTGATCCTAATGATATGCCTTTGTCAACTTTGATTGAGAATAATCATGAATCTATGGATGTGAATTTTGTTGGTAGGAACAATTTTTGTAATAATGCGTATAGAGGTAATTTCAACCCTAGTTCATTTCCTAGTAATTCCTCTAATAATTATGGTAGTTCATACAAAAATTCTTATGGAAATTATAATAAGATGCCCTCTGATCTTGAGAACGATATTAAATATTTTATAAATTCTCAAAAGAATTTCAATGCTATGGTTGAAGAAAAATTGCTCAAGATTGATGATTTGGCTAGGAACATTGATAGGATTGCTCTTGAGCTTGATTATTTGAAAATTAGATCTATGCGACCCAAGTATGATATTAATGGATCTCTAAAGTCTATTAAAATTTCTATTGATGACTGTAAAGAAAGAACTGCTAGGATGCGTGCTAGGCGAGATTGGTTTGTAAAAGTGTGATCTTATATTTCTTGTGATAATAATGATAAAGATCTTAAAGTGCTTGGTGTGACTCCTATTGAATCTTTTTTTCTAATATAAATCTGGGTAAAGATGGGACAGGAGACGAGTCAACTTTAGCTAGAGAGCGTCCCAATGATTCGGAGTTTAAAGATCTTAATGAAAAAATTGATTAAAGTGGGATTGGAGAGGTCAAAACTTTAAGTAGCGATGAACCCACTCTTTTGGATTTCCAGGACTTTAATTATGATAATTGTTCTTTAATCGATTGGATTTCCTTATTGCAATCCATTTGACTTCTCCTCATGCTTATAATCAAAATAAAGCTTTTACTAAAAATATCATTGATGCTATGATGAAATCTTTTGAAGAAAAACATGAGTTGGAAGTTTCTATCCCTTGAAAACTTTATGATGAGTGGGAACCCACTATTAAGATTAAAATTAAAGATTATGAGTTCCATGCTTTGTGTGACTTTGGGTGCTAGCGTTTCCACTATTCCGAACTTTATGTGATGTTTTATGTTTTCGTGAATTTGATGATTGTTCTTTAAATTTGCATCTAGCGGATTCCACTATTAAGAAACCTATGGGAAGGATTAATGATGTTCTTATTGTTGCAAATAGGAATTATGTGCCCTATTATTCTTGGTAGACCTTACCTTAGAATGATTGGTGCAATTATTGATATGAAAGAAGGAAACATTAGATTTCAATTTGCATTAAGGAAGGGCTTGGAACACTTTCCTAGAAGAAAATTAAGTTCCCATGTGAATCTATTATGAGAGCTACCTATGGATTGCACACCAAAGATGACAATACCTAGATCTATGTTTTAAGCCTAGCTAGGGGCGTTAAACAATAGTGCTTGTTGGGAGGTGATATGTCTCCGACGTATCTATAATTTTTGATTGTTCCATGCTATTATATTACCCGTTTTGGATGTTTATGGGCTTTACTTTACACTTTTATATCATTTTTGGGACTAACCTACTAACCAGAGGCCCAACCCGAATTGCTGTTTTTTTTTGCCTATTTAAGTGTTTTACAGAAAAGGAATATCAAACTGAGTCCAAATGGAATGAAACCTTCGGGAGCAATCTTTTTGGAACAAACGCAATCCAGGAGACTTGGAGTGGACGTCAAGAAGCAGCCGAGGTGGCCACAAGGCAGGAGGGCACCACCCCCCCCCACCCTCGTGGGCCCCTCGTGCCTCCCCTAACCTACCTCCTTCGCCTATATATACCTCCATACCCTGAAAACATCCAGGAGCACCACGAAAAACTCTTTCCACCGCCGCAACCTTCTGTATCCGCGAGATCCCATCTTAGAGCCTTCGCCGGTGCTCCACCGAATGGGGAATCGACCACGGAGGGCCTCTACATCATCTCCAAGGCCTCTCCAATGAGTCGTGAGTAGTTTACCACAGAACTTTGGGTCCATATTTATTAGCTAGATGGCTTATTCTCTCTCTTTGAATCTCAATACAAAGTTCTCCTCGATCTTCTTGGAGATCTATTCGATGTATCTCTTTTTGCGGTGTGTTTGTCGAGATCCGATGATTGTGGGTTTATGATCAAGTTTATCTATGAGAAATATTTGAATCTCCTCTGAATTGTTTTATGTATGATTGGTTATCTTTGCAAGTCTCTTTGTATTATAAGTTTGGTTTGGCCTACTAGATTGATCTTTCTTGCAATGTGAGAAGTGCTTAGCTTTGGGTTCAATCTTGCGGTGTCCTTTCCTAGTGACAGCAGGGGTAGCAAGGCATGTATTGTATTGTTGCCATCGAGGATAAAAGATGGGGTTTATATCATATTGCTTGAGTTTATCCCTCTACATCATGTCATCTTTCTTAATGCATTACTCTGTTCTTCATGAACTTAATACTCTAGATGCAGGCAGGAGTCGGTCGATGTGTGGAGTAATAGTAGTAGATGCAGAATCATTTTGATCTACTTGTCGCAGAAGTGATGCCTATATACATGATCATGCCTAGATATTCTCATAATTATGCACTTTTCTATCAATTGCTCGACAATTTGTTCACCCACCGTAATACTTATGCTATCTTGAGAGAAGCCACTAATGAAACCTATGGCCCCCGAGTCTATCTTTTATCATATAAGTTTCCCATCAACTTTTATTTGCATCTTTACTTTCCAATCTATATCATAAAAAATATCAAAAATATTTATATTATCTTATTATCTCTATCAGATCTCACTTTCGCAAGTTACCGTGAAGGGATTGACAACCCCTTTATCGCGTTGGTTGAGAGGTTCTTGTTTGTTTGTGTAGGTATGAGGGACTTGTGAGGAGCCTCCAACTAGATTGATACCTTGGTTCTTAAAAACTGAGGGAAATACTTACGCTACTTTGTTGCATCACCCTTTCCTCTTCAAGGGAAAACCAACGCAGTGCTCAAGAGGTAGCAGGAGGCAACGCAATTTTATATTATGTTTTTGTTTTTGCTTATGTTCTTGAATAATTACACATTATTACCTCTCTAATAATTGTGTTTTGGTGTTTTTAATTAGTGTTTGAGCCAAGTAAAGCCTTTGGGAAACTTTGGTATGTCGTTGATTTGATCTTGCTAAAAACAGAAACTTTTGCGCCCAGTAACAGAATTGTTTAAAATCACAAAAGCGCGGAAAAATCCTGAATCTTTTACACAAGATTGATATATGAATTGCCTCTGTTGTCCTAATTGTTTAGAATTTTTAGAGCTACATAAGTATTCGAAGTTTACAGATTAATACAGATTGTTCTATTTTTGACAGATTCTGTTTTCTATGTATTGTTTGCTTATTTTAATAAATCTATGGGTAGTATCGGGGGGGGGGGGGGGTATGAACCATGGATAAGTTGGAATACAGTAGATGTTACACCAATATAAATAAAGAATGAGTTCACAACAGTACCAAAAGTGGTGATTTATTTTCTTATACTAACGGAACTCATGAGTTTTCTGTTGAGTTTTGTGTTGTGATGTTTTCAAGTTTTCGGTAAAGATTTGATGGACTATGGAATAAGGACTGGCAAGAGCCTAAGCCTGGGGATGCTCAAGGCACCCCAAGGTAATATTCAAGGACAACCAAGAGCCTAAGCTTGGGTATGCCCCGCAAGGCATCCCCTCTTTCGTCTTGAATCCATCAGTAATTTTACTTGAGGCTATATTTTTATTCACCACATGATATGTGTTTTTCTTGGAGCGTCTTGTATGATATGAGTCTTTGCTTTTTAGTTTTACACATTCATCCTTGCTGTACACACCTTTTGAGAGGGACACGCATGAATCATGAATTTATTGGAATACTCTTTGTGCTTCACTTATATCTTTTGAGCTAGGCAATATGCTCTAGTGCTTCACTTATATCTTTTTAGAGCATGGCGGTTGCTTTATTTTATAGAAACTGTTGAACTCTCTTGCTTCACTTATATTATTTTGAGAGTCTCTAAACAGCATGGTAATTTGCTTAGGTTATGAATTTAGTCCTAATATGATGGGCATCCAAGAGGGATGTAAAAAAACTTTCATATTAAGAGCATTATATACTATGAGAAGTTTGATTCATTGCATATTGTTTTGAGATATAAAGCTAGTGATTAATTGTGGACTGGTAGAAATACTTGTGTTAAAGTTTGTGATTCCTGTAGCATGCACGTATGGTGAACCGTTATGTGATGAAGTCGAAGCATGATTTATTGATTGATTGTCTTCCTTATGAGTGGCGGTCGGGGACGAGCGATGGTATTTTCCTACTAATCTATCCCCCCTAGAAGCTTGCGTGTAGTACTTTGTTTCAATAGCTAATAGACTTTTGCAATAAGTATGTGAGTTCTTTAAGTGAGTCCATGGATTATAAGCACTCTCACCCTTCCACCATTTCTAGCCTCTCTAGTACCACGCAATTCTCGCCGGTGCATTAAACCCACCATATACCTTCCTCAAAAAAGCCACCATACCTACCTATTATGGCATTTTCATAGCCATTCCGAGATATATTGTCATGCAACGTCCACTGTTCCATTTATTATGACACATACCATCATTGTCATATTGCTTTGCATGATCGTAAGATAGCTAGCATGATGTTTTCATGACTTTTATGTTTTTGATGTCATTTGCTACACTAGATCATTGCACATCCTGGTACACCACCGAAGGAATTCATATAGAGTCATATGTTTTTCTATAATCGAGTTGTAATTCCTGAGTTGTAAGTAAATAAAAGTGTGATGATCCTTATTATTAGAGCATTGTCCCATGTGAGGAAATAATGATGGAAGCTATGATTCCCTCACAAGTTGGGATGATTCTCCGGAATTTATGAAAAATAAAAGAGGTCAAAGAAGCCCAAATAAAAAAATCGGCCAAAGAAGCCCACCAAAAAAGAGAGAGAGAAAATAGAGAAGGGACAATGTTACTATCCTTTTTTCACACTTTTGCTTCAAAGTAGCACCATGATATTCATGAAAGGGAGTATCCTATGTTGTCACTTTCATATACTAGTGAGAATTTTTATTATAGAACTTGGCTTGTATATTCCAATGATGGGCTTCCTCAAATTGCCCTAGGTCTTCGTGAGTAAGTGATTTGGATGCACACCCACTTAGTTTCTTTTTGAGCTTTTATACACTTATAGCACTAGTGCATCAGTGCATCGAATCCCTACTCACTCACATTGATATCTATTGATGGGCATCTCCATAGCCCATTCTTAGTAGTTTGAAAAGTGGCAAACCAGCCAATGTCACTTTTTCGATATGCCTAGTTGATGTGAGACTTTCTCCTTTTTGTCTTCTCCAGAACCACCATATTCTATTCCACCTATAGTGCTATATCCATAGCTCACACTCATGTATTGCGTGAAAGTTGAAAAAGTTTGAGAACATCAAAAGTATGAAAAAATTGCTTGGCTTGTCATCGGGGTTGTGCCTGATTTAATACTTTGTGTGATGAAGATAGAGAGTAGCTAGACTATATGATTTTGTAGGGATAACTCTCTTTGGCCATGTTATTTTGAGAAGACATGATTACTTTATTAGTATGCTTGAAGTATTATTATTTTTATGTCAATATTAAACTTTTCTTTTGAATCTTATGCATCTGAATATTCATGCCACAATAAAGAAGATTACATGGATAAATATGTTAGGTAGCATTCCTCATCAAAAATTCTGCTTTTATCATGTACCTACTCGAGGAAGAGCAGAAATTAAGCTTTGGAATGCTTGATACATCTCCAAAGTATCTATAATTTTTTATTGTTCCATGTTGTTCTATTATCTATTTTGGATGTTTTATATTATTTTTGGGACTAACCTATTAACCTAGAGTCCAGTGCCAGTTTCTGTTTTTCCATGTTTTTGAGTTTTACAGAAAAGGAATATCAAATGGAGTTGAAATGGAATAAAACTTTCATGATGTTTTTTCTTGGACCAGAAGACATCCACGGAACTTAGAGTCCAATTCAGAAGATTCCCGAGGGCTCCACAAGCCCTCAAGGCGCTCCCTAGCGGGGGCACCCCCCCCCCCCCCCCCCCCCCCCCCGCGCGCGGGCTTGTGGGTCCTCCAGGAGTCCACTGACCTCCCTCTCAGTTCTATAAATTCAAAAATATTATCAACCCAACAGAAGCGTCCACAAAAATACTTTTCGGCCGCCACAAGCCTCTGTTCCCGTGAGATCACATCATCAAACCTTTTCCGAGGATCTGCCGGAGGGGGATTCGATCACGGAGGGCATCTACATCAACCCTATTGCCCTACCGATGAAAAGTTAGTACTTTACCACAGACCTATGGGTCCATAGCTAGTACTAGATGGCTTCTTCTCTCTCTATGATCTTCAATACCATGTTGTCCTAGATGTTCTTGGAGTTATATCCGACATAATATTCATTTGCGGTATCTTTGTCGAGATCCGATGAATTGTGGATTTATGATCAGATTATCTATGAATATTATTTGACTCTTCTTTGAATTCTTATATGCATGCTTAAATATCTTTGTATTTCTCTTCGAATTATCGGTTTTGTTTGGCCAACTAGATTAGTATTTCTTGCAATGGGAGAGGTGCTCAGTTTTGGGTTCAATCTTGCGGTGTCCACACTCAGTGACAAAGTAGGGGTAGTGAGGCATGTATTGTATTGTATTGTTGCCAGCAAGGGTAAGATGGGGTTTTCATAATATTGCTTGAGTTTATGCCTCTACATCATGTCATCTTACTTACGGCGTTACTCCGTTCTTATGAACTTAATACTCTAGATGCATGCTGGATAGCGGTCGATGCGTGGAGTAATATTAGTAGATGCAGAATCGTTTCGGTCTACTTGACACGGACGTGATGCCTATATTCATAACCATTGCCTTGGATATCCTCATCACCTTGTGCTTTTCTATCAATTGCTCGATAGTAATTTGTTCACCCACCGTATGTTTTCTTTCAAGAGAGAAGCCTCTAGTGAAACCTATGGCCCCGGGTCTATTTACCATCATATATTTTCAGATCTATAAACCCAAAAAGCCAAAAATACCTCGCTGCAATTTATTTGTTTTTACTTTGTTTTACATTTTAGTAATCTTTTATATCTATCTCTATCAGATCTCATCCTTGCAATTGACCGTGAAGGAATTGACGACCCCTTTATCGCGTTGGGTGCAAGTGTTTGATTGCTTGTGCATGTGCATAGATTGGAGACTTTCTTGTAGCTCCTACTAGATTGATACTTGGTTCTCTAACTGAGGGAAATACATATCTCGACTTTGCTGCATCACCCTTTCCTCTTCAAGGGAAAAACTAATGCAAGCTCAAGAAGTAGCAGACCCCCCTCCGGTGGTACTTGGCTCCAGTATTTTTATTTTATTGTATAAAAGTTCTCCAAGTTTCGTTCCAATCCGAGTAATTTATTTCTGCACAAAAACAACACCATGGTAGTTCTGCTGGAAACAGTGTCAGTCCAGACAAGAGGAAAAGCATTAGGAAAAGTAGATACGACGGGGACGTATCAGGCCCCTAGTTGAGCACAACCCACCAGGGTGCACCACCCCCTCCGGGCGCGCCCAGGTGGGTTGTGCCCACCTGGTGGCCCCTTTAGACCCTAACTCCAACGCTATAAAATCCTATTTTCGGAGAAAACATCAGAGAGGAAGAATATCGCATTTCATGAGACAGAGCCGCCGCCACCTCCTATTATTCATCGGGGGGCCAGATCTGGAGACCGTTTGGGGCTCCGGAGAGGGGAATCTTCGATCTTCGTCATCACCAACCCTCCATCGCCAATTCCTTGATGCTCCCCACCGGGAGTGAGTAATTCCTTCATAGGCTCGCTGGTCAGTGAGGAGTTGGATGAGATTCATCATGTAATCGAGTTATTTTTGTTAGGGCTTGATCCCTAGTATCCACTATGTTCTGAGATTGATGTTGCTATGACTTTGTCATGCTTAATGCTTGGCACTAGGGTTCGAGTGCCATGATTTCAGATCTGAACTGTTTGTGTTTTTACCATTATATCTATGTTCTAGATATGATCTTTCAAGTTATATGCACATGCTACGTGTTGTGATCCGTAAACCCCGAGGTGACAATAGTCAGGATACTTTTTGGTGATAACTATAGTTTGCGGAGTTCATGTGTTCACTATGTGTTAATGCTTTGTTCTGCTTCTCTATTAAAAGGAGGCCTTAATATCCCTTAGTTTCCTTATGGACCCCGCTGCCACGGGTGGGTAGGAAAAAGATGTCATGCAAGTTCTTTCCATAAGCACATATGACTATTTACGGAATACATGCCTACATCATATTTATGAACTGGAGCTAATTTTGTATCGCCCTAGGTTACGAATGTTATATTATGAATATCATGCAACGGATTCATCTATCCAATGCTTACGAGTTTTCACATATTACTCTTGCTAAGTTACTATTGATATTGTTACAGTTACACTTCCTACAAAACCATTGCTATCACTGTTACCATTACTGTTACTATTATCACTGCTATCAAAACTATCAAACTATTGTGCCACTAATCACTTTGCTACAGATATTTAATCTCCAGGTGTGGATGAATTGACAACTCAACTGTTAATACTTGCAAATATTCGTTGACTCCCCATGTGTCGAATCTATAAATTTGGGTTGAATATTCTACCCTTGAAAACTGTTGTGATATCCTATACTTGTGGATTATCGGTGCGGAGCTTGAATCCTCCGATGCGAGAGCATCCTAGTCAATGGGGTCAGTTTTTGACCCGAATCTGTTGCCGGTGTCGTCCATGGTGAAATGGGACAACAGGAACTAGACGGGACCAAAGTAAAGGGGACGGTACTTAATGTAAGTCTCTGAAACGTCCGTGGGTTGCCTCGTGCCCACTCCAGTCTTAACTTTCATGATGGGCATGGAGGCCGCCAGGCAGGCTGCGAGGACCCCCTTTGCATAAGGCACCCCTAGTACGTGGCATTGGCAGTAGCCCCTGAGCTTGTGTGGAGCATGAGGATCTTTGTCGATCTCGAGAGCCCGGGCTCGGTAATACATCACCATCCCCACCATCCTCGCCCCATTCTCCGGCATTCCTCCTCGCCACTCGTGGCCGCAATGGCCATGCACATGGGCATCCTCGATTAGGGTTAAGGTATATATTGCTATTATAATGTGTTTATATTCGTTAATGAGTTCAATTATAGTTGTAGTTTCTAGTTCTATAGTTTTTGAAGGCACACATCAAAACAATTATAGCTGCAGGAGCCACATATGTAACCATCAACGACAAGGTCATGCCAAATTTCCTTTTTTATTTCTAATCCATATTGTGTTGTAGTAGATCTCTTTATTTCTTTACAAAAATCAATATTATAAGTGCTAAAGTTTTGGTGAAACGTTGATTTATTTTCGTTTTGCCAAATTTCTAGCTCTTAAAATGTATCCAATTTTATGCAGAGGTCATGCCGATTTTTTTGTTTATTTTTAATTCATATAGTGTTGTTGAATATTTCTTCGGTTCTTTCGCCATTATTTATTTAGCTGCATGTTTTAGGTTATTTTGTCTGAAATGGTGGACAATGGTAGGTACCGTGGTGTTTTCCAGAGGCCCTGGGGAAGTGGGGCGCCGAAATCCAAAACCCCGTCACTGGCAAGAAACAATGGTTTAGCACGTTCGACTTAGCGGAGGACGCGGAGCACGCTTACGATGCCATGGCGCTCGAGAACTAGGGGCGAAGGGCCTAGCTGAACTTTCCTAAGGATGCTTGGCGCGCGAGTGGGATAGCGCCTCCTAACATGAGGATAGTCTCCAAGGCCGAGGACCATCATGAGCACCTGAAGGCCGGCGCGCTCATCAGGGCCCGTGAACTTAAGAGCACTAATCCCTTGGTGGAATCGTATATTCTGAGGGGGGGAGGGTCCGCATCTGTATGCCATTAACGAGGCATTGATGATGACCACACGCAACCAGAAGGACGCTGAGGATGACTCGATAAACTGGGATGCCGATTAGCTAGGTGGTATTTGGGGACCTCATCTTGGCAAACACAATATTGCCGCCAAATGCTAACGCCTCAATGCGCCTGTTCCATCCCCTAATGTCGCCCTTCTATAAAAATGTATACAGATGAATTAACAATATGTTCTTTTTGGTCAAAAACACATAAAGTACACATGTAACACTACAAACTGAAAGCTATAGCATCTACAAAAATTTGAACACATGTAATTTATGCATGCTTATTTACATTCTAACATAACAAATTTTTACTATATTAAATTATATTCCTTTTTCTAATTTCTTACTCTTTAATGTTTTCTTCTATTTTGTTATCAGTTGCTAAATGTACAATCCGACAATTGACCTATAATGGCAATACAAATTATAACATGTGCTAGTGAAGAAAAGAAAATAAAATCGTATATGTCATCCATATAATTTTATTTCATATTGCTAATTTAGTTAACATCGATATCATATTCATACAATCTATCCATATATCTGCAGTCTATAGCTATACTATCTAGCTATATCGATCATCTATCCCAAATATTACCTATTTTAACATAATTATAGAGATTCTACTACATAGTCCACATAATTAATCATACCGATCACGTTGTGTCATTCATTCTAATATATAAACAAAATGTCATCTATTCTTGTCCACACATACGCATCCATATCTTAAAGATATAGAGATCAATGTGCTCACCTCGGTGTCCAACGAGGGGATGGTCGCGACCGGCGGTGTTGGTTTGGGATCGCCGGCATAACGAAGGGCACCGGTAAAGTGGGAGAGAAGAATAGAGTACCACCGGCACAGTAGGCTGGGAGAGAGAAAGAGCGGGTGTCGCTGGCGGCGCCGGTTAGCTTTCGGGGCGGAGTGCAGCAGCAGATGCGCGGCACGCGTGATGTATAACTCATACGTAAGCCAAATGTCCCTTCACGGACACTTGGCTTGCTGGGGAGGCGAAGGGTTTTTTGATTTAAAAAAAATGGAAAATATAAGGCGAGTGTCCGGGGAGCATAGTCGGCTTATACCAACGGCCACCATGCTAGTCGTTAATTGGACCGTCGGGGGCCACGTGGCAGAAGCTGTTGCTCGCGCAGCCCATAAGCCGAGTGCTTTTACACCTGTCAAACTAGAGCTTTTTTTTAATAGTCAATTACACCACTGATGCTAGAACTTGACACAAATAGTCAATTTAAGGCTAGATCTTGTGATGTACAAATAAATGGTTCAAGAACTTGGCTTGACATGGCGATGATCCGAAACTACGAGTCAATTTAACGCCAAGTCAGAGCTGCAGGCGTTACAACATGGCGAGGAGCGCACTTTCAGTGGCCGAAAGGGTTGGGCTGCGCGGGGCTTGTGGCCTGTTTATTTTGCCAAAAGCCCCTAATATATTTTTTCTCTCACAAAAAGTACAGAAAAGAAAATGGTCCGCCAGAGGTTTGAACCGGCGACCTGCAGGTTGCGTTAGCAGGTTCTAGCCAGAACACCTGCTAGGCACACTTCTTGTCGCATAAGGATACATATCCTTTATATATTTCGACTGAACAATTTTAATCCCAAAATTGAGTGCATGAACGGTCATTCAAACTAGGAGCCTCATCAGGGTAAATAAGTGCCCGGGCATTCCACCGCAACTGACAAGGCAACTTATTTTGATGTAAATTACACTTTATGAATACAACACAACGCGACCGTGTGACTAAACTGAATTGTGGCCAGCACAACCATTTTCAACATTTTAAATTTGCATTTTTTAAATTTTGTAAAAATTATGTAAACTGTAATCATGTGTTATAGATAATATACTCCCTCCATTCCTAAATATAAGTCTTTTTAGAGGTTTCAAATGGACTACAACATATGGATGTATATAGACATATTTTAGAGTGTAGATTCACTCATTTTGCTCTGTATGTAGTCCCTTGTTGAAATCTCTAAAAAGACTTATATTTGGAAACGGAGGGAGTTCATATGAATAAAATAAGCTACATAGAAAATGTTCATACAACATCAAAACATATCCACATACTAATTTGACAAAAATCCATATAATTAAATTTTATGACTATAACACAAAATGATTGTGCGGCTAAACTGAATTGTAGTTTAATTTTAGTTTTTTGCATTTTAATTTTTTGTAAATTATAATAATGTGTTACAAGTAATGTACATACAAATAAAATAAATCACATTAAAAATGTTCATATAATATTAAAACTTATCCCTATACTAAATGCAACAAAAAACCATATAATTAACTTATTAACTAAAAAAATATTTTTCAAACATGTTCACATTTTAAGAAAATATGAAATTACTTTTCGATTTTTTATATATTCAAATAAATTCGTAAATATGTTAATTTTTTCCTCATTTTCAATATCATATTCATGTAGTACATAAAAGAGTGATCATGGTTTAAGAAAATTTTAGGTTATTTTAAAAAGAGTTAATGTGTTTTAATAATTTTTGTGTGTTTTCTAAAAAATTACATATTTCTAACTAAAATTAAATATAAATATGTATGAAAAATAAATACATGGCTAGCGTGGCATCGGATTGCAGATTCTCTGACTTTGTACTATTTAAATCATATAAACGCTTTTTATAATTCATGAATATTTTAAATTGTATGAATAACACATGAATTCTCTTTAAAATGACATGAAAATTTTGAATTATGCATAGCGTAATTATACTTTTTAAACAAGAGATGTCTTATGTTGGGGTGGTATGCCCGGGTATTTAACTTATTGTATTTTGTTTATGGAAAACGCTTGGCTTCTACCGGCGGATCTCACGCGAGCATACGCCGGGTCCTCCGTACGACACTTGTCCTAACGGAGCGGTCTTGTTTCTTTCTTTCGGTCGGCCGCTGCTCGCGGCTCACTGTCCGCTCTGATGAGTTTCCGCGGGAAGGACTCTGTTGCAGCAAAAGCTGCAACAAGACCTCTGTTTCAGAAAAAAAATTACAGTGAGACGTTTGTTGGAAAAAAACTAAATTGCAACAAGACGTTTGTTGCAAAAATATAATTGGAACAAGACCTCTCTTGCAAAAGAAATATCTTACAAAAATTTCTACAACATGACCCGTGTTGTAGAAATTTCCCGCAACACGACATGTGTTGCGATGATAAAAGATGACGCTCGGTCACTTAATTGTCGGATCCGACAGCTCGCGAGGTGGCGGATCTTTTAAAAAGATCCGCCGGCCGACGCGTAGCGGCGCCCTTTGTTTATTGGATTATAAAGTTATTAACTTATATTGTTCATCTTAAAGCATTTAAAGCTTGGACGCCGATAACTGCCACACGTGTGGTATATACGACATGCACCCACACATCATGTGTGGTGTGAGCAGAAGGCAGCCCACACGGGTTGTGTGTGGGCGGACATTAGAATTGTCTATACGTGTGAGCGCAGCTACTTCGTGCCACACGTCAACAAGTACTACTCATCCCCGTCCCGCGTGTGTGGCGCGAAGCAAAAATGCCCACACGTCCTGGCGCAACTACGTTAGGTACACCGCGGGATGACGATTTAGTTGCCATCCTGGTTGGCAGATGTAGTTATCCGGGATGGCAAGTGTAGTTGTAAAAGCATGACAACTCTATCTGTTTTGGTTAACTATAGTTGCCATGTCTAATTTATGGTAGTTGCCACGTGTAATCAAACCGTAGTTGCCGTGTGTGATTAACTACTTGTCACATATGGTCAAACAGTAGTTGTCATGTGTGTTTACCCAGTTGCCACGTGTGGTCCAACCATATTTGTCATGTGTGAGTAACTACTTGCCACATATGGTCAAACAGTAGTTGCCATGTGTGTTTACCTAGTTGCCATGTGTGGTCCAACCATAGTAACCATGTGTGTCTATCTGGTTGCCATGTACGCGCAACTGCAGTTGCCGTGTAGCAAAAAACCACAGTTGCCATGTGTGTTTACCTAGTTGCCATGTTCGTCTAACTTCAGTTGCCATCTACAACGTAGGAGTGTCGTGTGGGCGAAAATTAGTTCGCCCACACGCGCATGAACTAGGTGGCTGGCTGTGTGAGCAGAAACTAATTCGCCCACACAGCGCAGCTGGCAAACAGCGTGGTGCGAGCGTGTGGGCAAACTCTCTAACGCCCACACACCAACCCGTCCTACGTGACACACAAAATCAACCTTTTCATGCCAAGATTCGTGCAAAAGACACTGGACGACGATCGAGACGTGTGAGCGAGTTAGGTAACGCCCACACATACGTGTGGGCGTTAGTGTTTCCGTAAAGCTTATATATCTAGGCCGACTCATTCTGCTGGATAGCCAACCCCATTGGTAACCTGTAGGTCGTGATTTCGAATATCTAGAGTAGAATTTTCCTTTTATGTACAATTTCTTTGGAGCAATTTTCTCGTGAGAGAATAAATTATCGAGGGTCTTTTCGCAAAAAAAAGACCACACGCCCTCTCCTCCCCTCCCCTTCATCTCACTGACAGTGGGCCTCATGCCGAGCTGGCACACCTAGTCAACGCAAGAGGCGTATACAACACCCTATTTGCACCATCAAGCCAAGTTTTTGAACTACTTACATGTACACCACAAGTTCTAGCACGAAAGTGATCATTTGTGCCAAGTTCTAGCACCTATATAATGTAATTGACTCTTTTCTTAAGCCACTCGGTTTATAGCTTTGCAAAGCGAGAACTCTTTCTTGCCATGCATCCTCCATTTTATACTTGGCTTAGGAGGAGGAAAGCAGAATACCCGTATTTTGACACTCGGTTCAGAGGAAGATACACGGCAACAAATGATTTTCCTGAAGCGTCGGGTCCCTGTCAGGAAAGAAAATGAAATTGAAAAGAAAAGAAAAACTTGACAGGGACAAAGTGGGGTAAAGGTGGGACGCCCATGTCCATGTATATATAAATAGTCCCACTTGGAGTCTGATATGGTATCATATCTTTTGAAGTGGCTAGTGGTGACTCAAATTCCACCGTGTGCCCCTCCTTGTCTAGCATTGCTCTTACACCGCGGAGCGAGATCCATAAGCAGCAGCGGCCGTCTCCTTCTTCTTAACGAGGAAGGGAAGAGCAAGAAGGCAGCGCAGCGATGGAGCTTGTGGTGGGCACTTCGGAGGAGAATCTGCGGTCCCTCCTGAGCAAACTGGGCGGCCTTCTCTCCGAGGAGTACACCCTGATTAGGGGCGTCGACGGCGACCTCCAGTACATCAACGACGAGCTCGCCACCATGCAGTCCTTCCTCCGCTACGTTGGCTCAAGACGTGGCCACGACGACCTGACCAAGGACTGGATGAAGCAGATCCGCGACCTCACCTACGACATTGAAGACTGCATCGACGACTCCGGCAAC
Source organism: Triticum timopheevii (assembly GCA_963921465.1). Taxonomy (NCBI): domain Eukaryota; kingdom Viridiplantae; phylum Streptophyta; class Magnoliopsida; order Poales; family Poaceae; genus Triticum; species Triticum timopheevii. Next base: position 658,490,617 of record OY997264.1, read on the forward strand.
CGCCTCCACGGCCTGCCCACCGGCATGCCCTGCTACTTCCTCCTCAATAGCGTCTTCGAGATCCTCACATGGTGGCCTCGCCGCGATATTGCCGCGAGGATATCTACCCTCAAGATGAGAGCGCAGCAAATCGGCGACCGGCACCAAAGGTATGTTGTCAACGACCCCTGGACCCGCGAACCGCCTGCCGGTGCCGGTCCACCCAGGAAGGCCGTAGTATTTGACGCTGCGGACAACCAGGAGGACTGCCGCCTTCAGCTTGTCGACGACAGGAAGGACCCCGTGGGAGTGGAGCAGCAGATGAAGGACCTCAGCAGGTGGGTGACTTGCCTTGTCGGGTTCGGAGGGGTGGGGAAGACCGCCATAGCCACCGCATTGTACAGGAAACTAAAGGAGAATTTCGTCCACACTGCGGTGGTCACGGTGTCTCAGAGCTCCGACGTGGAAGCCATTCTCAGGAGCATCATCAATCAAATCAAGCCCAAGGCCAGCAATCGCCAGCCGGAGGGCGGTTCAACCAAGACTGTCATGGCCACTATTAAAGGTGCAATGGTCAAGTACTGCAGCGCTGGCACCTCCGAGGGGAAGCATGATGGCACCAAGATACAACTCACCAAGGAGCTCAGGGAGCTCATCGACAAAAATAGGTACGACCATGCTGATGATGATCAAGTTTGTGTTATTGTAACTGTTCCAAGTACTCCCTCCGTTCCAAAATATAGAGCATTTTTTATAGTAGTGTCAAAAAAAAGTTAGGATGGATGGAGTACATATTATTATTTGTTCACAACATGACACAGTTCACCGACTGGAATTCCTAAACTTTATCATGTGAATATTAGCTTTATAAACAGTGATTTCAGATTTGCTAAGATTTGAGTTATTTTGACGTTCTTTCCCTCTACCTTTTGTGTACACACGGCTGCATAGTACATACCCTTATTTTTGCCCCATAAACTTGCAATTATAATTATGTTTGAATTAGTCTCAAATTATTTTGTTTTGATTTGCGCAAGAAAAGAAGTTGTGGTTAGTTCTGGTGTCTCACCTTTTGCTCCACTTTCAATTTCTGTTCCTGCAGGTACTTGGTGTTAATTGATGACGTATGGTCTGCAAGTATGCTGGAAAATATTATAAAAGAACTTCCTTATGATGAAAACAGCAGAATAATAGTTACGACGCGGTTTCATTCTGTTGCTACAACCAGAAGAGAAGCAGAACTTCGTAGAGTCACTGGTCTTGCTGAAGAAAAATCCAAGAAATTATTTGAGCAGGCCTTCTCTGAGTCCAAAGGAAACAAAGATGTTGCTATTATATGGCCTCAAGATTCTTCTGCACCACCCAACACAGAAGAAGGTGACAAACCTGTGCATATTCATCTTTATTTTTTATTTCTCTTTTTGGCTGTTCGGGTACGTAATTTAACATGCTGCTATTACAGTCATTGCCCAGGATGTGCCCAGGGAAACTAGGGGCCGAGTCCAGCCACGTTGGCGACTCAATGTTCCGGCACGCAAAATGCGCATGGGAATACTGCTGAGAAGAGTTGGCAGTCCAACGAAGAAAAAGCATGTCCATTTATGTAAGCAAGGCACCCCTGAAACTGAAAGCCAAGGTAGCGAAGATGCCACTGTCCCGAATGAAGTCTGGAAGATGTGCGGGGGGCTGCCTTTGGCCATAGTTACCATGGCTGGTCATGTGGCCTGCAACCCAGACAAATCATTGAAGCATTGGTCCGGCGTTTGCAGTTCTTTATTCCCGGAGTTAGGGCAAGATCATAGGAAAGAACTTACCCAGGAGGAAGTGGGTAGGATCATTAGCTATTGCTATAATGACATGCCCGCTGAAATCAAGACTTGCTCAATGTATTTGAGCATATTTCCCAAGGGTCACAGAATTAGCAGGAAGCGTTTGACAAGACGATGGATAGCCGAGGGTTTCGTCGGCGAGAAGCATGGGCTGAGTGTGGAAGAAGTTGCAGAGACATATTTCAACCATCTCATAAGGAGGAAGATCATCCGGCCAGTGGAGCACAACAGCAATGGAAAGGTGAAGAAATGCATAGTTCATGACATGGTTCTTGAGCACATTGTAGCAAAGGCAAGCGAAGAGAATTTCATCACTGTGGTCGGTGGTAGCTGGCTAATGCAGCCACCTAGCAGCAAGGTCCGTCGGCTGTCCCTCCAAGGTAGTGACTCCAACCGTGCAAAGGATACAGAAAAGATGAACATGTCACATGTTCGGTCAGTGACCATGTTTGGAAGTTTGAACAATCAGTTGCATGCCCATTTGTTCAAGCTTGGAATTGTGCAGATCATGGATCTTGAAGGCTGCACGGGTTTTAAACAGCACCACATCAAAGAGATTTGCAGAATGGTTCTGCTCAAGTATCTCAGCCTGCGGAGAACTGACACTAAATGCCTTCCAAATAAGATAAGAAAGCTTAAGAAGCTTGAGACTCTTGACATAAGGGAGACCGATATCGTCGAGTTGCCTTACACCATATGCCAGCTTGAACGGCTAGCTAACATACTTGGTGGCAATAAAACAACACGGAAGGCATTGAAGCTTCCTGAAGACTTGAACAAGAGAAAGAAAATGAAGGCCCTGCGCATACTATCGGGGATTGAGATTGCTGGGGCATCAGTCGATCTTCATCATTTGACTGAGCTTAGGAAGCTTGCAATCTACAAGCTCAATATAAAAGGGGATGCTGCAAGTTTAAAAGAGTTAATCTCCTCTATTGAGTACCTGGGTGGCTACTCTCTGCACACACTTGTGATTGATGACGAGTCATCTGAGTTTATCAAATCACTAGATGATTTGTCATCCCCTCCGAAATTTCTTATTGCCCTTGAGTTATCTGGCAAGATGGTTAAGCTCCCCAATTGGTTGAAGCAACTCAATACTCTCAGCAAGTTAACCCTTTCAGTAACAGCTCTCCGGACCGATAACTTGAAGGATCTCAGTAAACTAGAAGCATTGTTTTCTCTCACCTTTTCTTTCAGGGAAAAAGATCAAAATCGGCAAACACTTGCCATTGTTGCAGAAAACAAGTTGTACTCTAGTGGGAAGGTTACGGTTCCAGAGGGAGGATTTAAGAGTCTTAAGCTTATGCGCCTCTCTGGTCTTCTCTTGCCATTCTTGAGCTTCTCAAACAGGGCTATGCCAGAGCTGGAAAGGCTTGAGCTACGTTACAACATGCTGGAGGGCCTTTCTGGGGTAGAAAATCTTATAAAACTCAAGGAGGTGCATTTTACATCAGATGCCCGAGCTGATGAAGGTACCATGACCAAGGATATAGTAGCAGAGATAAAGAATGCTCTGAATGTTAATCGGAAAACGTCCAAGATAATCGTTCATCACTGACTGACTGAGGTGAAGCCAAAATGTGCTGCTTTCTGTGTGTGTCTAAGTTTAGCATCATTGCATTTTTACTTGTTCTCACTTATTTTCCTACTAATTAAGGATGACGCTTTCACCTGGGTGTATCCTAGGAGTGTGCCTAATATTTTATCCATTGTGTTTGTGTGTGTGAAATAAATTTGATGATCAATGATAATGGAAATGTATTAGATCGTATTTACGTCTGGACACCTATCGGAAGTTATGTTGAGATGTTGACGTGGCATCGTGTATCAATGAATGGAACAATATTTGTGCATGTGGTATGGTTTTTAGTAGCGATCCTACTTTCTTTTAACAGATAGATAGATAGATAGAAAGATAGATAGATAGATTTCACCGATCCTCTACTCTGGATGTTTGTTTCCTGTTTGCTCCTCCCTTGCATCACGGACGAGCATTTTATTTTGGCTCAGAGAGCAGTCACAAAGAAAGTCAAACCTTTAAAATCCAGCATCAAAGTGTGTGTCGTGGACAAGGACTTGGATTCAAAGACACAAATGCACATCAACAACAAGAGTAACAGGTGGACACGACCACTGGCTCTGACTTCCTGAGTTCTCAATCTGATGCCATGGAAGAACATAGTTTGCTCACAGGCAAATTAAATGGCTCGGCTTCGCCGTTGCATCCCAAGGCAAGGTTGTGAGGGTGGAGACACGACACTAAAAGCAATATGATGATTGAGCATGGAGAGAGAAGAGAGGTAAATGGGTTGCATCGTAATTGCGTTCCCAGGCATGGTTCTAGAGAGTTGAGACATGACACTGATAGTAAGAGCACAGAGAGAGGAATTTGGAGGACAGGATGAGAGATGATTCATCAATGCTATGTTCATAGCTCAGCTTCCTGTGGGTAAATCAGATTAACATGGCCAGCATAAGTGTAGCAGGAAAGTAAAGATGAAGCTGAAACAGTTGACATAAATTGCCAAGTCTTATATTTCTTTCGCATAAGCAAGGAGAACATTCAAGCCAAAGCAAAGGATCTGGTTTCAGATTTGCATACCTGATAACGCAGAACACCCAAAGTGAGGTACTCCCTCCAATCGATATTAATTGACGCTGCTTTAGTATAACTTTGTACCAAATCCATGTCAATTAATTTGGATCGGAGTATCTTATCTTGTACACTGATCATTAGGATAGTTTTCCTTACTATTCATGAAAATCTGCAGGCTTGATAAGATGGTATGACAGGTGCACCTGCAGTTGCATTGTGCCCCACAATGAAACACCCACAGGAATGTCAGCCCTCATCATTGCACACTCCGTTTCACTCAGATGCCAAACATGACGCTGAACTTAGAGTACGTAATGGGCTTGGGCTGGCGGTATAGCCCGTTAGTCTTAAGGTTAATTAGAGATAAGGGTCGCTTGCTTAGGGGTCAAGTAAGCCTTGCTTGGGAGTCAAGTAAACCTCTCTATATAAAGAGAGGAGTTGTATCAATCTAATCAAACAAGAATTAAGAAGGAGATCCCTTCCCTCTTGCCCGGCCGTGGGCAAAAAGGCCCCCGGTCGGCCCTCTCGTGCCCTCCTTCTAGCAGCGCCATAACAATTTGGTATCAGCTAGCTTCGGTTCGATGATGTCTTCACCGCCGCCAAGCCCGTCTCTTCCGCTGTCGGTCACGGAGGCGACCACCACGACCGTTGCCCCACTCCTGCCTGCGCCGGGATCCTCCGTCGCGCCCGTCCCCGCTGTCCTCACCTGGGAGGAGGTGTCCGGGGTGCTGCGGGACCTAACCCAGGCGGTCCAGGAGATCCGTCTGTTCTTGGCCAGGTCCTACGAGCCGCACCAGGCTGCGCCGTCCATCGCCGCCCCCGCACCGCTGTGGCTGCCGTGGCAGCTGCCGCACCAGGCGGCCTTCGTCGCGCTCGTCGGGCCACTGCAGCAGCTACCATCCATCGCCACCACCGCCCAACCTTGGCTGCAGTGGCAGCCACCGCTCTTGGCGGCCTCCGCCGCGCCCGGCGCTCCACCGCAGCGGCCGCTGCCCGGCGTGACACCGCAGCAGCTGCAGCGGCCACCGCTGGTCAGCTCGGCCTCCCAGTACGGGATGCCCTGGGACGGGAGTGCGATGACCTCGTTCCCATCAGCGTCGCCGCCATCCCAGGGCGTCCACATCCAACAAATCAAGTCCCCATTGTCACCGTCAGCGCTTACGTCTTGGATCGCTACCCGCCACGTGTCGACGGCGGTGAGGCTGCAGGCTGCTGCGCGCGGCCTCCTAGCACGTCGGCCTGTGCGGGAGATGTGTGGTTCGCAGCTGCCGCTCCTCCAAGTTGCTCTTCGCTGCGCAAAGGACCTCGATCTCGTCCATTGCATCGGGGATCTTGGGCATGCGGTTTTCCCCACTGGCGGCGGGCATGTTGTTTTCCCCGCGGGCAGCGACCTTAAAGTCTGCGACATCGGCGGTTTGGGGGACGCACCCCTCCTCGTCATTCTCCATCGCAAGCCCACCACTCTTACCTGTGCGGTGCGGACCAACAGCCGTCCGGCGAGGAGAAGGCAGGGTGTCACCGACAGGAGCGCACCGCATAGCACCACTGCTTTCCGCCATCGGTCGCCGCGAGGGCACCTCTACTGGTCACTCTTACGACCACTTCTAGGTGGCCATACACATGCACTCCTTTGGTCCAGGTGGTGTCCATGGGATCCAGGTGGTTGTACACGTGCACGTCCGACGTGCGGATGGTGTCCACTTTTTGTTGAGGGGTTCAAAATAAAGCGTCTCGGTCCATTTCAGGTTGAGAGTCATAAAACAAGCTGAGATGTAAAAGGCTTGTTTTTAGGTGTTAGGTTTGTGTGCGTCGAGTCATGGTTATAAGTTGGTTAGGCTGCAGCTCGAGGACAAGCTGCATGTCCAGGTGGAGTGTAGTGTTAGAGTACGTAATGGGCTTGGGCTGGCGGTATAGCCCGTTAGTCTTAAGGTTAATTAGAGATAAGGGTCGCTTGCTTAGGGGTCAAGTAAGCCTTGCTTGGGAGTCAAGTAAACCTCTCTATATAAAGAGAGGAGATGTATCAATCTAATCAAGGAAGAATTAAGAAGGAGATCCCTTCCCTCTTGCCCGGCCGTGGACAAAAAGGCCCTCGATCGGCCCTCTCGTGCCCTCCTTCTAGCAGCGCCATAACAGTGGCAAGAGGAATGGATATGATGACAGCACCCAACGCAACGCCAAATATACGGTGAGAGATGGAGAACGTAGCGCTCAGCTGTGGCTTCTTCAGAGGAAGATGGGGAGACAATGGGCGGTTTGCGACAGGAGCTGACAGGGGATGACTTGTGTGTAGGGATCGGTTTCCAGATGGAGGCATCTTCTGTCGGAGAGCTCCTAAGGGAGAAGATGCGTAGCTCTTTGCTTGCCCAATGCTTGAGGGGCGTCTAAGGCCATCCATGTTGTTGAAAGATGAGTTTGACGCACCTGAAAGACAAAGGCAACAAATGTAACCAGGCATCATTATTAGTTGATCGACATACAGGTGTAGCTATTATCAGGCGACAGGTGTAAAGTATTTGTTTAACCAAAACTTTAATCGTATCAAAGTATTCTCATGTGATTCAGGTCCTTAAAATCTTGACTACCTAACCAATTAGCACAAACATCAAGGTTCAATGTAATATCTATTTTGTCCAGTGAGGGAGAGAGTTACAGTTAAATATCTGAGAAATAAGCTACAGACCAAAGGATCACTTGTTCCTTTAGGTTAATATATAATCTGGCAGTAGATAAAGATGCCTATTTTATTTCAAGAACCATCATTTTTACAGCCCGAACCTCAGTTGTTAATCCTTTACACAACCTACACAATGAGAATGGGCTTAAAAGGTGGATGTGTGCACGACCCGGTACCACCTATACAATTAACATGTGGCGTGATTGTTTGATATGTCGAAACAGTTCAGATTCCAGAAGTAGGAATAAGATATGAAATCCTTACCACGGAGAGCAAATGGAGCGTCGTTCAGGGGTGCAAAGCGAGTGTTGCTGTGATGCTTGTCCATTCCTGCAGAAGGAAGAACCAATACCATTACATATTTACATTAGTAGCAATCTATATTAAGCACCGATACAACGACACGGATAGGTCTACGGAGATTTGTTATGACGTGAGATGGATACGGCAATAAAGAAACTGTCACAAGACAGAGAACAATTTTGAGATGTGAAATTCGGTAAAAAAACTGCCCCCGTTTGTTGCCTCCATGCCTTTTTTTTTCGACAAAGGGTGGACTTTATTGGCTCAAAATGAAGCATCAAGAGGATACATAACACAATGAGCACACACCCGGCCTCTGCATAACTAGGATGCACACAGCCAACCCAACACACGCACGCGGAAACATACCCGCAACTAGCAAAGTCATAAGACCAAAAGCTATGTGCGGGCGAGAAAAAAGGAGGAAAAAAAACGATCAGATCAGTGATCGACAAACTACAACTGAGACCATATTCGCACCAACCATTGACACCACATGATGACGAGGAACTTCAATAGTAACGCCTTCACAAAGGAAGCGACACTCAAGCGCCGCCGTCACCGGATCTAACCACAAAGGGCCAGAATCTAAGTTTTCACCCTGAAGAATCAGTCCGAGCAAATCCGAGCAATGCCTCCAACAAGGTAACGACATAAAAACATCGCCATTGCCAGGTGTAACAACTCGGCTCTGACCTAGGCTTTCGCCCCGGAGCTCGGGACCTGGTGCATGCAGCACCACCATCCAAGTCACACAAGTGTTGTCGCCACCGCTTTTCCGCAATCCCAGCAGCTACAATTGGACCGCCGCCACTCCACATCTTACCCTCTGCGTCAAGTCATCGTTCATAATTTGTATCACACCACTGAAGTCATCAACCAGATCAAGAGATAAAACCTCCCGAACTCTTTTCGATGACCTGCGCAGTCGTGGATCCGTAGGAAGTCTCTGGAGAACAATCTACGAACACCACCATCTGATCGATCTAATCAAGATCAGCACCACCAACCGAAAAATGTAGTGTTGCCGTTCGGCTGGCACACGCGGAAGGCCGGCACATCGCCGCAGCCCCACATGCCCAGCGCAACGACCCTACAGCCGCCGTCGACTCCTCGCGTCATCCCGGCGTCAGATCCTTGTAGTCATGGCCGCAGATCGGGAAAGTCGTCGCAGCGCCACAAGGGTAGCCCCAAGGCCAGCCGAGGAGGACATCAGACCCATTCCCGGGTCCAGCGCCAGCCGGAGAGACGCGCCGCGACAGGACAGACCTTGCCGGGCCGACATCTGGCGCGGAAATCGGACCGGGAAGGGAGCAGGGCGAGGTCGGGCGGGGTGAGGAGAAGATCGCCGCCAGAGACGCGCCGACGGAGCGCAGATCGGCCGTCGGAGGGCACAGAGGCCGGCAGACGGGCGTGACGGCGGGGAGGCCGCAGCCGGAGGAGGCGCCCCGCCGCCACCATCCTGGGAGCCGGCGCGGCCGGCCGCTCCTCCGGTGGCGGCGAGGTGGTTGAGGGGTTGGGAAGGGGTTGTGGCGGCTGGTTGCTGGGGTTCCCCCGCCGCCGCCAGAGATGTCTGCAAGTTTGTTATTTATCCTCGAAAAAAAAGGAAAGAAATACAAAGGTGGAACGAGCTTACCTTCGAGTCATCAATGATTATGAATTTCCAGCACCCACCCAGCGGCCAGCAGCACGCAGGCAACAAACATCGCACGGGACACTGGTAGAAAAAAGCCCTTTAGTCCCGGTTCGCAACAGCCTTTAGTCCCGGCTGTGCAACCGGGACTAAATATGCGCGACTAAAGACCCCCCCCCCCTTTAGTCGCGCCTCTTACGGACCGCGACTAAAGGCCCGTCCACGTGGGCGCCCGTGGTCCGTCGGGGTGGAGGACCTTTAGTCCCGGTTCTCGTGGCCAACCGGGACTAAAGGCCTCCTCCGCAGGTTTAGGGTTTCAGCCCCCCTAAACCTGGTTTCTTTTTAATTTGTAGTGTTTTATTTGTTTTATATTTATTTTGTGTTTTATTTTATTTTTGATGAAGTTTCAGTACACATATTCTACGCTACTATATACATGCATATGAAATTTCAAACAAGAAGAATTCAAGAGGAATATATAATATATATTCAATCTCGGGTGACCATATACAACTTCGAACAAGTTTCCCTACACAATTAGGATGGATGACCATATACAACTTCGAACAAGTTTCAATCTCGGGTATGCATATAAATTTCTTCGTCCTCGGTATAGTGTTCTCCTTTAGGATTGATGACTTCCCTCATGAAAAATCCTGCTAATTCTTCTTGAATTGGTCGGAAGTGAGCTTCTGGACTAAGCCTCCTCCGCAAGTTATCCGTCGCGTTCCGCATGCTATCTGATGCCTTTCGCTCAGCGGTGTGTCTCCGGATGTTCTCACAAACATAGTATCCACATAGATTGGTCCCCGGTGGCTGCTTATCCACATTAACTAACCTTCTGAAATCTAGTTCATGTTTGAATTCACCGACAATTTCTTCTGAGAACCGTCTCCAAACCCTACAGGGCAAAGAAAATTAAATGAATAAGGGAGTTATTAGTTACTTGATATTAGGAAATGAACGAAAGAGACCGATCGATATAGAGCTCAAATGATTGAAAATAATTACTTTTGCAGCATTTTTCTCATGTCGGCCCAACGCTTTGGATCCGAATCCATAGAGTCCATGATTAGAACTCTGGAGGTGTGAAGTTCAATATTTAGCAGAATCCAGTGGAACCTGCGGACACGTTACATGCACAGTCATGCATAACTCATCGATTAGACATACCATGCATGGAGTAAACAAAAAAGAATGGGCACAAGAGAGAAACACTCACCCAAAATGGTAAGGAAATAGAATATGACTTTTGAGTTGATGCTTTCTAAGAAACTTGTACAGGTCTTTCTTCACGTCTTCGGGGTGATGTTGTAACACATGTCCATTAACGATATGTGGGTCAATGAACCCAACATCATGGATGTTTCTTATTTTGCATTCCCAAATCTTCAATCTGCATAATAGCGTACGCAACAATATAGTTAGGACAATATATATATATATATATATATATAGTGCAGGCAATGAAGAATGAGATGAGGTAGAAATAAATCACTTACAGAACGTAGCAACTCAGCATAGATTTGTCGAGGTCGCGCAGATTGAACAGCTGGAACAATTCACTCATATGAACTTCTACAGAGTACCGTTTGATGTGATGCTCATCTGTAACATCCGCATAAACATATTCTTTGTCGGCCCATGTTATGAATTGCTTGTACCAACGTAGCAGATTTCGCATTTGTGGTGGTAGACTCTTTTCCTGCGCAGGCTCGACGAGAGGCCCATTCCGCACATATTGTAATGCTATCTCACATACTGGCGCATCCTCAAGGTCTAAGAAGGCACGAAGAGTCAAACCCATCTCGGACGCTTGTTTCATGGCACCCGCTACAGTCAATCCAAGTGCTGCCGCAGCTGCTATGATCTCGGGGTCCTCTTCCGGACCGGCTTTCACTATGAGCGGGGGGATCGATTGTTTCTTCTGCATCCCGAGCTGGTCAACTTGTTTCCCGCTTTTTTTACGTTCTTCTTTCTCCTCCTTCAATATTTTTGCTTGCCTACGAAGTTCATGTCCATAGTCGTCAGGCACATTCAGCTCGGCTTGGGACGGTGTCGTCAAAAAATCCTTAGCCCACTTCTTTTGCTTCTCAGTGAATACTTGCTTGGGCTCAGGCTCTTTTTTCGCCTTCATATCCGCCTTCCATTTCTCATAATCAGCAGACGCGGCCAATTTGATTTCAGCTTCACTAAGTTCCCCAGGCCTTGGGAGGAGAGGCTTCAGTGATGGCTCCGGTACCCTTGTGGTCTTAGGTACATAAGGGTCCGGGTTAATAGTCCAGGAGCGGGTTTCCTTGCTGTCCGCCTGCTTCTGCTTCTTCGCCGGAGGTGGATTGGGGGGCGTCGTACCCGCCGGAGGAGGATTGGGGGGCGTCGTACCCGCCGGAGGTTGTGGATCGGGGGACGGCGTCGAATGGCGTGAAGGAGGTGTAGGTGAACCACCACGACCACCACCACCGCCACCACCGCCACCACCACCACCACCATCGGAGGGGGGTGGACTTGCTAGCCTTGGCGCCTCGCCTGGAAACATTATGTACTTCTTTTTCCATAGAATGAACTGGCGCTTGACATCTCCAAGTCTTCTCTCCCCTTCGGGTGTAGGTTTGTCAATCTCCAGGTCCTCAAACCCTTGGACTATGTCTTCCACCGTGACACGAGCATAGCCATATGCAATGGGGTTGTTGTGGTGGAGTGCTCCAGGTGTACAGGGTAAAGCACTGCCGCTAGCTACCTTCGTGGAAACGTTCCCCACGGGATAATGCAGATCATATTCTTTCATCTCCTTTACATCATCCACGGGGTAGTGAGGCTCCGGTGCATGAATCTCGATCATCGGTGCACTAGCACCAGGCGGGGCATCCGTGGAAGCCACGCTGCTTCTCCGCTGCTGGCTTCCGCGATCCGCTTCATGATCTTCATGCGGCCCTGCAGCCGATTTTTCTTTCACTAGTTCATGCACGGTCTGCTTCAACTCATGGAGTTCCGATGCTAACTTCGTCATAAGATCTGCATCCCGGTCCGTCTTTCTCTTACGGCTTCTGTAACAGTACGGGTCATTGTCCTGGGAAAACCCTACTTTCCACGGAACTTTGCCTTTGCCTCGTACACGTCCTCCATGTTCATCATTCCCGAGGGCTATTGTCAGTGCGTCTTTCTCTCTGTTGAACTTGATCAAACCCTCTTAAGCTTGGGTCATTGCGTCAATAAGGGCTTGGGTGGGAGCAAACTGTCTCTGCTGGTGAACACACACCCCTGTCTCCGGGTCTAGCGATCCCCCATGCCCGTACCACCAGCTTTTGGCCCTTGGGTCCCATCCCTCTGTACCTAGAGGGATTCCTCGCACCCTCAGGTCCTCCTCCATCTTCTCCCACCTAGGCTCCGAAAGGCGGTATCCTCCTGGCCCCATAATATGATGGTACTTTTTCTTACTCGCATTATCCTTTTTTTTTTGATATTTCCTTGAAATGCTCCGATTGCTTTTGCCTCACAAATTGTGGCCAATCATCTTTCAGTTTCTCATGTTGTCCATTGAAATCCGGAGTCTTGCCCTTGTTGACATAGTCACGGGTTAAATTTTTCTTGAAGTTCCGGAATGCTTCGCCCATCTTCTGAAGAGCGAACTCTTTAACTAGCCTCCTCCTCTGACGTCCACCCGGAACCTCGTTACCGAATTCATCGACTTTGTTGTATTCCGGAGGTAGAATGAAATGTTCCATAAGCTTTCTCCAGCAATCCTTTTTCGTTCTCTTGTCGACAAAACTGAAACCAAGACGTGCCTTCTTTGGCTCCTTCCATTCCTGGACGGTGATCGGGACGTTGTCTCTAACAACGACTCCGCATTGGTTGATAAACTTTGAGGTGTGCTGTAGGGGCTTGCCGGTTTCACTGACAAACTCAATGGCATATGTTTCTCCTGTTTTCATCGCCTTGGATTTGCCACGCTTTGTCGTACTCGATCCGGAGGGCTAAAAAAAGAAAGAGAGTCGCGCCCGTTAATAAATATGTATTCACATTTCAGTAAGTTTGTATCACGAGAGGCTCAATGTATATATATACCTCGCCGGAGGTGGTTGCTACTTGCAATTCGAGATCGTCGTTTGTTGACGGTTGACCTCCGTCGACAATGTCCGTTCCTTCACCTTCTTGATCATCGACAATCTCTGTTCCACCGTCAAGGTTCAGATAAGAAGAGACTACATCCTCTTGTTGCTCATATTCTGAGCCCGGCACATAAGGAATCTCGTTGTTGATGATGCCCATTAAATAACGTTCAGCCTCCGGATCCCTAAGCGGCTCGGTTCTATCGTCCGCCATATGTCACTCCTGCGTGTAGTAAAAATTCTTTAAGTATAAAGGAATTAAAAAATAAGATTAAGGGGACATAGAGGAGGAGGAATTAAAAAATAAGATTCTTTAAGTAAAAATTCTTTTTTTCTTCTTCTTCCTTTCTTCTTCCTCTTTCTTCTTTCTTTCTTCTTCTTCCTTTTTCTTTCTTGTTTTTTCTTCTTCCTTTTTCTTTCTTCTTTCTTTCTTCTTTCTTTTTTTCTTCTTCCTTTTTTTCTTCTTTCTTTTTTTCTTCTGTTGTTTTCTTTCTTTTTCTTTTTTTTCTTCCTTTTTCCTTTTTTCTTCCTTTTTCTTGTTTTTCTTCTGTTTTTCTTTTGTTTTCTTCTTCCTTCTTTCTTCTTCTTCCTTTTTCCTTTTTCTTTCTTCTTCTTCTTCCTTTTTCTTCTTCCTTCTTCTTCTTCTGCCGGCGCGCGGAGGACGGCAGGCAGGGCCAGCGGGCGGCGGGCGGCAGGGCGGCGGGCGGCGGGCGGCGGGCAAGGGCGCAAGGCACGGGCGGCGGGCAAGGGCAGGGCACGGGCGGAGGCGGCGCTCACTGGGGACGGGGGCGGCGGCGCGCAGGGCTTCGGCGTCGGCGTCGGCGTCGGGGCAGGGCTTCGGTGTCGGCGTCGGGGCAGGGCTTCGGCGTCGATCGGCGTCGGGGCAGCGCTTCGGCGTCGAGAGAGAGGAGAATGGGAAGTGGCAAAACTGCTAAGTGCAGTATTTATTGATGCACCTTTAGTCGCGGTTGGAGAGGCGGACCGCGACTAAAGGTACCCTTTAGTCGCGGTCCGCCTCCCCAACCGGGACTAAAGGGTACTCTTTAGTCGCGGTCCGCCTCCCCAACCGGGACTAAAGGGTTTTGGCGCCGCTTAAGTTCCCGCGCAGAAAGACCCTTTAGTCGCGGTTCGGGACAACAACCGCGACTAAAGGGTACCTGTGGGCCTGCTGGGCCTTCTGCGGGCATGTTTTTTGTTTTCTTTTTTGCTTTATTTATTTTGCTTTGTTTTTCTTCTTTTTTTCTTCCTTTTTCCTTTTTTCTTCTGTTTTTTCTTCTGTTTTTTTCTTATGTTTTTCTTCTGTTTGTTTTTTTCTTCTGTTTTTCCTTTTTTCTTCTGTTTTTTTCTTCCTTTTTCCTTCTTTCTTCTTCTTCCTTTTTCCTTTTAAAATCAGAAAAATAAAACTAATTCATTTTAAAATCTTAAAAATACAATTATATATCAAAAAAATCAGAAAAATAAAACTAATTCATTTTAAAACCCCTTGAAGGTTTGACAAAAGGTTTGATACATCATTCAGTTCATCGACCAAATACAAAGTTTGGTACAATAAATTATTACACATCAATTCTTCCCTTGTGTCCCTGCTTGCTTACGATTGTGCCGTATCCATGGAGCATCCTCATCATTTAACTTAATGCTTGGGTCAGTGTTCACTTTGAAGGGCGGAATTTCACCAAACATATTATAATCTTCTGACATGTCTGTCTTGTCCTCCACTCCCACGATGTTTCTTTTCCCTGAAAGAATAATGTGGCGCTTTGGATCATCGCATGATGTACTGATCGTTTTCTTATCTTTCCGTTTCCTCGGTTTGCTACTCATGTCCTTCAAATAAAAAACCTGAGCGACATCTTTGGCAAGGACGAATGGTTCGTCAAGGTAACCAAGATTGTTGAAATCCACCATTGTCATTCCGTATTGCACGTCCACCTTTACCCCACCTCCTGTTAGCTTGAACCATTTGCACCGGAACAAAGGGACCTTAAAGGAGGGTCCATAGTCAAGTTCCCATATCTCCTCTATGTAACCATAATATGTGACCTTTTGCCCATTCTCGGTTGCTGCATCAAAGCGGACACCACTGTTTTGGTTGGTGCTCTTTTTATCTTGGGCGATGGTGTAAAATGTATTCCCATTTATCTCGTACCCTTGGAAAGTCGCTATAGTCGAAGATGGTTTCTTGGCCAACATGTACAGCTGATCTCCAACATCATTGTCATTCATTAAATGTTTTCGCAACCAACTGCCGAAAGTCTCCATGTGGGCCTTTCTAATCCAGGATTCAGGCTTCCCCGGGTTGTCCGAGCGTAAAATATTCTTGTGTTGCTCGAAGTACGGAGCCACCAAGCTGGAATTTTGCAGAACTGTGTGGTGTGCTTCAGTCATAGAATGACCGTCCATACATATCGTGGATTCCCTTCCGATCTTGCCTTTTCCACTTAGTCTCCCCTCGTGCCGCGATTGAGGAATACCAATCGGCTTAAGGTCAGGAACATAGTCAATACAGAACTCAATTACCTCCTCATTTCCATAGCCCTTGACGATGCTTCCTTCTGGCCTAGCACGGTTACGAACATATTTCTTTAATACAGGACCGAGAATGGAAATCTCTTCGACTAGGTGGACCAGGAGGTGCGTCATAATATCGAAGAAGGATGGTGGGAACACCAACTCGAAACTGACAAGGCATTGGACCACATCGTTCTGTAACCGTGGTAGATCTTCTGGATTGATTACCTTCTGAGAGATTGCATTGAGGAATGCACATAGCTTCACAATGGCTACTCGAACATTTTCCGGTAGGAGCCCCCTCAAAGCAATCGGAAGCAATTGCGTCATAATCACGTGGCAGTCGTGAGACTTCAGGTTTTGGAACTTTTTCTCCGACATGTTTATTATTCCCTTTATATTCGACGAGAAGCCAGACGGGACCTTCATACTGCTCAGGCATTCAAAAAAAATGACCTTCTCTTCTTTGGTAAGAGCGTAGCTGGCACGACCTTGAAACCATTCCGGATGCCGGTCATCTGGGTCTTTCAAAAGTTGCTGGTCCTGCCGTGCTTCCTTTGTATCATTTGTCTTCCCATACACGCCCAAGAAGCTTAGCAGGTTCACGCAAATATTCTTCGTAACATGCATCACGTCGATTGCAGAGCGGACATCTAGGACTTTCCAATATTCTAGCTCCCAAAATATAGATTTCTTCTTCCACATGGGTGCGTGCCCGTCAACTCCCCGCGGAACTGATTGTCCGCCAGGACCCTTTCCAAAGATGACTTTCAAATCCTTGACCATATCAAATATCTCAGCACCAGTACGTTCCGCAGGCTTCGGCCGGTGATCTGCCTTCCCGTTGAAATGCTTGCCTTTCTTTCTTACGTTATGATTTCGGGGAAGAAATCGACGATGACCCAGGTACACGTTCTTCTTACAATTAACCAAACGTACACTTTCAGTCTCATGTAAGCAGTGCGTGCATGCATTGTATCCCTTATTTGTCTGTCCCGAAAGGTTACTGAGAGCAGGCCAATCGTTGATGGTTACAAAAAGCAACACTTGTAGGTCAAATTCCTCTCCTTTGTGCTCATCCCAGACACGTACACCGGGTCTGGCCCACAACTGTAAAAGTTCTTCAACTAATGGCCTTAGGTACACATCGATGTCGTTGCCGGGTTGCTTAGGGCCTTGGATGAGAATTGGCATCATAATGAACTTCCGCTTCATGCACAACCAAGGAGGAAGGTTGTAGATGCATAGAGTCACGGGCTAGGTGCTATGGCTGGAGCTCTGCTCGCCAAAAGGATTAATGCCATCAGTATTTAGACCAAATCTTATGTTCCTTGCGTCAGCTGCAAAATCTTTGAAAAATCTGTCGATCTTTCTCCATTCCGTTCCATCAGCGGTGTGTCTCAACTCCCCGTCGGACTTACGGTCCTCTTTGTGCCATCGCAACGACTTGGCATGCTTTTTGTTCATGAACAGACGTTTCAACCGTGGTATTATAGGAGCATACCACATCACCTTGGCGGGAACCCTCTTCCTGGGTTTCTCGCCCTCAACATCGTCACCAGGGTCATCGCCTCTGATCTTATAACGCAATGCAGTGCATACAGGGCATTCATTCAAATTCTCGTATTCACCGCGGTAGAGGATGCAGTCATTAATGCATGCATGTATCTTCAGAACCTCTAAACCTAGAGGGCAGACAACCTTCTTTGCTTCGTACGTACTGGCGGGCAACTCGTTATTCTTCGGGAACATATTCTTCAACATTTTCAGCAAATTTTCAAATGATGAGTCACCTACACCTTCCTGTGCCTTCCATTTTAGCAAATCCAGTGTGCAGCCCAGCTTTTTCAGACTATTATCGCATCCTGGATACAACGACTTTTTGTGATCCTCTAACATGCGATCCAAATTCTCCCTCTCCTTGTCAGTTTCGCAGCGTCTCCGTGCATCAGCAATGGTCCGACCAAGATCATCAGCGGGCTCATCATGTGCCTCTTCTTCACCTTCACCTAACCCTTCCCCACCTTCAGCATCATCCTCCATGAAAGTATCACCGAAATGATCATGATAGTTGTCATCGATATCATCCCCTTCTTCATCTTCTTCCATTCTAACCCCTCTTTCTCCATGCTTGGTCCAACAATTATAGCTTGGCATGAAACCATGCCGAAGCAGGTGCATGTGAACGTCTCTTGAGGAGGAGTAACCCTTCTAATTCTTACAGACAGCACATGGACAGATAATAAAACCTTGCTGCTTGTTCGCATTTGCCACTACGAGGAAATCTTTCAAACCCGTAGTGAACTCGCCGGAGAGTCGGGGACCGTACATCCATTGCCGATTCATCTGCATTATTATTATATAAAGTATATAATTAACCATGATGCATTTGTTAAACTAACTAGCTAGAAATAATACAAATTAAACAATGAACTACACACATGCGTATTTTATCAATGACACATGAAAGGTTCAAGTTGCTAACCGCGATCGTGGAGGAAAAATAAATGAGAAAGCTCAGGTGTGGCTCGGACACTTCATATCAAGTTTGTTTCAGGCTCTCGGGCATTTCATCAAACACCTTGTGTGCATAGGAGAAACCAAAAGCAAACCCACCACCACCTTCTGAAAATTGTGAAGTGAGCTGAGTGAAGTGAAGTGAGCTGAGTCCTATATATAGGGATGGGCCTTTAGTCCCGGTTGGCCTGGCCAACCGTGACTAAAGGCCTTCGGGGACCTTTAGTCCCGGTTGGCCAGGCCAACCGGGACTAAAGCCCCTCCCGTCCACCAGCTGTCGACCGAGCGCGCTGGGCCCAGATAGTTGGTCGCGGGTCTTCTCCCGAACCGCGACTAAAGTCCCCTTTGGTCGCGGTTCGATTGTTTTGGGGACTAATGGGGGCGTATGGAAGCCTCTTTTTCTACCAGTGTGTCGTGGACAAGGACTTGGATTCAAAGACACAAATGCACATCAACAACAAGAGTAACAGGTGGACACGACCACTGGCTCTGACTTCCTGAGTTCTCAATCTGATGCCATGGAAGAACATAGTTTGCTCACAGGCAAATTAAATGGCTCGGCTTCGCCGTTGCATCCCAAGGCAAGGTTGTGAGGGTGGAGACACGACACTAAAAGCAATATGATGATTGAGCATGGAGAGAGAAGAGAGGTAAATGGGTTGCATCGTAATTGCGTTCCCAGGCATGGTTCTAGAGAGTTGAGACATGACACTGATAGTAAGAGCACAGAGAGAGGAATTTGGAGGACAGGATGAGAGATGATTCATCAATGCTATGTTCATAGCTCAGCTTCCTGTGGGTAAATCAGATTAACATGGCCAGCATAAGTGTAGCAGGAAAGTAAAGATGAAGCTGAAACAGTTGACATAAATTGCCAAGTCTTATATTTCTTTCGCATAAGCAAGGAGAACATTCAAGCCAAAGCAAAGGATCTGGTTTCAGATTTGCATACCTGATAACGCAGAACACCCAAAGTGAGGTACTCCCTCCAATCGATATTAATTGACGCTGCTTTAGTATAACTTTGTACCAAATCCATGTCAATTAATTTGGATCGGAGTATCTTATCTTGTACACTGATTATTAGGATAGTTTTCCTTACTATTCATGAAAATCTGCAGGCTTGATAAGATGGTATGACAGGTGCACCTGCAGTTGCATTGTGCCCCACAATGAAACACCCACAGGAATGTCAGCCCTCATCATTGCACACTCCGTTTCACTCAGATGCCAAACATGACGCTGAACTTAGAGTACGTAATGGGCTTGGGCTGGCGGTATAGCCCGTTAGTCTTAAGGTTAATTAGAGATAAGGGTCGCTTGCTTAGGGGTCAAGTAAGCCTTGCTTGGGAGTCAAGTAAACCTCTCTATATAAAGAGAGGAGATGTATCAATCTAATCAAGCAAGAATTAAGAAGGAGATCCCTTCCCTCTTGCTCGGCCATGGGCAAAAAGGCCCCCGGTCGGCCCTCTCGTGCCCTCCTTCTAGCAGCGCCATAACAATTTGGTATCAGCTAGCTTCGGTTCGATGATGTCTTCACCGCCGCCAAGCCCGTCTCTTCCGCTGTCGGTCACGGAGGCGACCACCACGACCGTTGCCCCACTCCTGCCTGCGCCGGGATCCTCCGTCGCGCCCGTCCCCGCTGTCCTCACCTGGGAGGAGGTGTCCGGGGTGCTGCGGGACCTAACCCAGGCGGTCCAGGAGATCCGTCTGTTCTTGGCCAGGTCCTACGAGCCGCACCAGGCTGCGCCGTCCATCGCCGCCCCCGCACCGCTGTGGCTGCCGTGGCAGCTGCCGCACCAGGCGGCCTTCGTCGCGCTCGTCGGGCCACTGCAGCAGCTACCATCCATCGCCACCACCGCCCAACCTTGGCTGCAGTGGCAGCCACCGCTCTTGGCGGCCTCCGCCGCGCCCGGCGCTCCACCGCAGCGGCCGCTGCCCGGCGTGACACCGCAGCAGCTGCAGCGGCCACCGCTGGTCAGCTCGGCCTCCCAGTACGGGATGCCCTGGGACGGGAGTGCGATGACCTCGTTCCCATCAGCGTCGCCGCCATCCCAGGGCGTCCACATCCAACAAATCAAGTCCCCATTGTCACCGTCAGCGCTTACGTCTTGGATCGCTACCCGCCACGTGTCGACGGCGGTGAGGCTGCAGGCTGCTGCGCGCGGCCTCCTAGCACGTCGGCCTGTGCGGGAGATGTGTGGTTCGCAGCTGCCGCTCCTCCAAGTTGCTCTTCGCTGCGCAAAGGACCTCGATCTCGTCCATTGCATCGGGGATCTTGGGCATGCGGTTTTCCCCACTGGCGGCGGGCATGTTGTTTTCCCCGCGGGCAGCGACCTTAAAGTCTGCGACATCGGCGGTTTGGGGGACGCACCCCTCCTCGTCATTCTCCATCGCAAGCCCACCACTCTTACCTGTGCGGTGCGGACCAACAGCCGTCCGGCGAGGAGAAGGCAGGGTGTCACCGACAGGAGCGCACCGCATAGCACCACTGCTTTCCGCCATCGGTCGCCGCGAGGGCACCTCTACTGGTCGCTCTTACGACCACTTCTAGGTGGCCATACACATGCACTCCTTTGGTCCAGGTGGTGTCCATGGGATCCAGGTGGTTGTACACGTGCACGTCCGACGTGCGGATGGTGTCCACTTTTTGTTGAGGGGTTCAAAATAAAGCGTCTCGGTCCATTTCAGGTTGAGAGTCATAAAACAAGCTGAGATGTAAAAGGCTTGTTTTTAGGTGTTAGGTTTGTGTGCGTCGAGTCATGGTTATAAGTTGGTTAGGCTGCAGCTCGAGGACAAGCTGCATGTCCAGGTGGAGTGTAGTGTTAGAGTACGTAATGGGCTTGGGCTGGCGGTATAGCCCGTTAGTCTTAAGGTTAATTAGAGATAAGGGTCGCTTGCTTAGGGGTCAAGTAAGCCTTGCTTGGGAGTCAAGTAAACCTCTCTATATAAAGAGAGGAGATGTATCAATCTAATCAAGGAAGAATTAAGAAGGAGATCCCTTCCCTCTTGCCCGGCCGTGGACAAAAAGGCCCTCGATCGGCCCTCTCGTGCCCTCCTTCTAGCAGCGCCATAACAGTGGCAAGAGGAATGGATATGATGACAGCACCCAACGCAACGCCAAATATACGGTGAGAGATGGAGAACGTAGCGCTCAGCTGTGGCTTCTTCAGAGGAAGATGGGGAGACAATGGGCGGTTTGCGACAGGAGCTGACAGGGGATGACTTGTGTGTAGGGATCGGTTTCCAGATGGAGGCATCTTCTGTCGGAGAGCTCCTAAGGGAGAAGATGCGTAGCTCTTTGCTTGCCCAATGCTTGAGGGGCGTCTAAGGCCATCCATGTTGTTGAAAGATGAGTTTGACGCACCTGAAAGACAAAGGCAACAAATGTAACCAGGCATCATTATTAGTTGATCGACATACAGGTGTAGCTATTATCAGGCGACAGGTGTAAAGTATTTGTTTAACCAAAACTTTAATCGTATCAAAGTATTCTCATGTGATTCAGGTCCTTAAAATCTTGACTACCTAACCAATTAGCACAAACATCAAGGTTCAATGTAATATCTATTTTGTCCAGTGAGGGAGAGAGTTACAGTTAAATATCTGAGAAATAAGCTACAGACCAAAGGATCACTTGTTCCTTTAGGTTAATATATAATCTGGCAGTAGATAAAGATGCCTATTTTATTTCAAGAACCATCATTTTTACAGCCCGAACCTCAGTTGTTAATCCTTTACACAACCTACACAATGAGAATGGGCTTAAAAGGTGGATGTGTGCACGACCCGGTACCACCTATACAATTAACATGTGGCGTGATTGTTTGATATGTCGAAACAGTTCAGATTCCAGAAGTAGGAATAAGATATGAAATCCTTACCACGGAGAGCAAATGGAGCGTCGTTCAGGGGTGCAAAGCGAGTGTTGCTGTGATGCTTGTCCATTCCTGCAGAAGGAAGAACCAATACCATTACATATTTACATTAGTAGCAATCTATATTAAGCACCGATACAACGACACGGATAGGTCTACGGAGATTTGTTATGACGTGAGATGGATACGGCAATAAAGAAACTGTCACAAGACAGAGAACAATTTTGAGATGTGAAATTCGGTAAAAAAACTGCCCCCGTTTGTTGCCTCCATGCCTTTTTTTTTCGACAAAGGGTGGACTTTATTGGCTCAAAATGAAGCATCAAGAGGATACATAACACAATGAGCACACACCCGGCATCTGCATAACTAGGATGCACACAGCCAACCCAACACACTCACGCGGAAACATACCCGCAACTAGCAAAGTCATAAGACCAAAAGCTATGTGCGGGCGAGAAAAAAGGAGGAAAAAAAACGATCAGATCAGTGATCGACAAACTACAACTGAGACCATATTCGCACCAACCATTGACACCACATGATGACGAGGAACTTCAACAGTAACGCCTTCACAAAGGAAGCGACACTCAAGCGCCGCCGTCACCGGATCTAACCACAAAGGGCCAGAATCTAAGTTTTCACCCTGAAGAATCAGTCCGAGCAAATCCGAGCAATGCCTCCAACAAGGTAACGACATAAAAACATCGCCATTGCCAGGTGTAACAACTCGGCTCTGACCTAGGCTTTCGCCCCGGAGCTCGGGACCTGGTGCATGCAGCACCACCATCCAAGTCACACAAGTGTTGTCGCCACCGCTTTTCCGCAATCCCAGCAGCTACAATTGGACCGCCGCCACTCCACATCTTACCCTCTGCGTCAAGTCATCGTTCATAATTTGTATCACACCACTGAAGTCATCAACCAGATCAAGAGATAAAACCTCCCGAACTCTTTTCGATGACCTGCGCAGTCGTGGATCCGTAGGAAGTCTCTGGAGAACAATCTACGAACACCACCATCTGATCGATCTAATCAAGATCAGCACCACCAACCGAAAAATGTAGTGTTGCCGTTCGGCTGGCACACGCGGAAGGCCGGCACATCGCCGCAGCCCCACATGCCCAGCGCAACGACCCTACAGCCGCCGTCGACTCCTCGCGTCATCCCGGCGTCAGATCCTTGTAGTCATGGCCGCAGATCGGGAAAGTCGTCGCAGCGCCACAAGGGTAGCCCCAAGGCCAGCCGAGGAGGACATCAGACCCATTCCCGGGTCCAGCGCCAGCCGGAGAGACGCGCCGCGACAGGACAGACCTTGCCGGGCCGAGATCTGGCGCGGAAATCGGACCGGGAAGGGAGCAGGGCGAGGTCGGGCGGGGTGAGGAGAAGATCGCCGCCAGAGACGCGCCGACGGAGCGCAGATCGGCCGTCGGAGGGCACAGAGGCCGGCAGACGGGCGTGACGGCGGGGAGGCCGCAGCCGGAGGAGGCGCCCCGCCGCCACCATCCTGGGAGCCGGCGCGGCCGGCCGCTCCTCCGGTGGCGGCGAGGTGATTGAGGGGTTGGGAAGGGGTTGTGGCGGCTGGTTGCTGGGGTTCCCCCGCCGCCGCCAGAGATGTCTGCAAGTTTGTTATTTATCCTCGAAAAAAAAAGCAAAGAAATACAAAGGTGGAACGAGCTTATCTTCGAGTCATCAATGATTATGAATTTCCAGCACCCACCCAGCGGCCAGCAGCACGCAGGCAGCAAACATCGCACGGGAGGATCGGAGGAGAGCACAATTGGGCAAGGAATTACCTTGATCTGCCCCAGGCGGCGGCACGGAGACGGCGATTCCAGGCGGCAGCCAGCGACTCCAGGCGGGATCACGGTACTGGAATAACTTGTGTTGCGCCTGATTTTTTTTGGAACACATTGCGTTGCGCCAGGGTTAGCATCGTGATGGGTCTTGCTGGGCTGGGCCATCTCATCCCGTGTCCCCTGCGTATGTTAGATAATCTTGTTGCATTAGTGCGTACGTAGGATTTCTCAAAAAAAAAGTGCGTACGTAGGGTGTAGTGCATGTTTGCTTTTTCTATAAAATATCTGTACGAGCGTGTACACGGGGATGGACGTGTGCATGTACGTGGTCATTGATTCTTAGCTGAATAATAGGGCCATGCAGCGTGAGTCTGTTCACGTCTTGGCTTAGTAGTAGTTAGTTAGACTAGCAAAAGGACCCGTGCGTTGTAACGGGAGTAAAAAAAAACATAATCTTCAATGGCTACGATCAAATTTTACTGCACCACCGAGATACACTATCACTCTCAATTTCGTGAAATAATGATCAATTTTTGACATCATAAACATTTTTAAAAATTCGTAAACACTTCATAATTTCGTGAACAAATTCAGGAAAATTTTCTAAAATTAAAAACATTTTATAATATTTGCAAACATTTTTTAAAATTGTGAACATTTTTTTAGACAATTTTCTTGAATCAGCGCGACGAACATTGTTTTTGGAAATTGGTGGAACAATTTTTGAAATTCAAGAACATTTTTTTGATTTAACGAACATTGTTTGAAATGCATGATCAGTTTTTGAGTCAACGATCATTTTATGAGTGAATAAACTATTTTTTAGTCACAAACAGTTTTTGAATTTTTAGATTATTTTCCATTCATGAACATTATTTGAATTGGAAAATTTTATTCAATTTCATTAACATTTTTAATACGTGAAAGTTTTAAAAATTCCTAAACATTTTCTGATTTCGTGAACATTCTTTTGAAAATTATGAATTTTTTTTTTGAATAAGCAACATTTTTTACACAATCACGAATGTGCACAAACATTTTATGATTTATTAAACATTTTAGAACATTGGTGTGTGAGCCTTAATTACATACTAGAAGATTTTCAAATCAATTATAAAATCTACACAGTTGAAAGATAAAAAAAAATACAACTGAATTTCATCACATTGAAAGCCGGCTGCGTGTCTAAATCGCACCGAACCTGAAAGCTTCCATCGGATCCCCCCTTTTTTTGAATTGTTTGGGTTGCTTACCACATGTGTCACGTGGTCCATCAACAGATCCCCTTTGTTCTGCTCAGAGTTGTAGATGACTTGCTCGCTTTACTTCAATTACACGGAAAAATGACTTGAATGGAATTGTAGTACAATAGTTGAGCAACATCATCACATGTGTTCTACTATTATCATACATACACATTGCTGATGGTAATATTCGTAAATTCATTCATAGATGGATGCTTTATAAATGAGCATTGAAACATCTTCATGGGTATACATATATTCAAAAATTCAGATAACAAATAGTTGTACCATATCAGTGATTCCCTAATAAATTAAAACGTATCACCGAACATATTGGATCCTATCTTCACCAAGTGGTAGCTCAGACTGCCTTGTAAAGTTTGCAGCCAGTAATCGGAAGTCCTATAGAAGTAAAATGTACAAGAAATTGTATACCAGCACCCGAGTCCAATAGCACTGAACGCTGCCTTTTATGCTGAAGCTTATTGTTTGTGAGTGACTGAAAGTATTACCATCAGCATCGGAGTGTATCATAAGTATCCAGACTTGCTAAACTTTTATTCATTAACAGTGAGAGAAAGATGTCTTGACAATTTGTCCGCTGGAAAATCTAATGTGCTATTTGTTTCATGTAGGTTTTGGAATTGCTTGAAGTTATACAGTTCAAATGTCGATACACTTCAATGAAATACCCTCAGTTGCTTTCCAATCTGAGTGTTGAGTCGAAGGTGTGCATTTGAACCCATGAAATTATTATTTTGTTTTTTCATATCTTATATTCCAAAAGAAATTTTGAACGACCCGTACGGTTGAGTACAAACCAGCAAGACGGGGTCCGCCGGCGCGAATCAGCATGGAAGGGGGTGGCGACCAGGGATCGAACTGGCGCCAGCCAGTTCATTATGCGCGATGCTAGCCACCGCACCAACTGGGAGCTCATGGTAAGTGACTGCGCGCATCACTTTTAAAGGCGAATATACTGTGATAGTACAACGTACAGATTTGCAAGATCATATTTTCTGTAGCAGACAGATTTTTCAATTGTTACACACATTTTAGAAAAAAACGAACATTTTTTTAGAAAATTTCATATTTTGAAATAGTTTTTGAATTATACAAAAATAATTAGAATTACAAGCAGTCTTTGAAAATTTCATAAGATTTTCGAGAAACAAGAACAAATTTGTAAACATGTTTTTTTTAATTACAAACATTTTTTGAAATGTTTCAAACATTTTTTGAAAAACTGAACAAATTTTAAAATTGTCAGGACCCCGATCCTAAGTCACACCGATCTAGCATGTAACACCTCATATCACTTTGCGGCCTCACGCATGGTATTCCCACGGGTGTCGCCTTACCATGCCCGGGACCGTTTGCGCCTTTTGGCACACGTATATGATAGTGCCGCTAGCATCCATATGACAAAGAATCCGGACTGATACGGCTAGTCGTGAATCCAAAGTGGCACTAGCTTACAGGGACAGGCATACATGATTCAGCATCGAACGTGTCGGTCATCAGCGAGTGAATCCGGGCTGTAGCAACTGGGCTAGCAGGACTCCGGGGGGTCCGGGCTGTAGCGGGCTAACAGGACTCCGGTAGACACCGTGTGACATTTCCCCGAAGGGACAGACATAGAAACGAAGAAGGACACATGCCGGCCAGCCTAAGTGTTCCGGAGCAGTAGCAAGCTACCAGGGCTCATTGGAAGCACTAGGAGACATTTCCCGTTAAGAGAGGCTACTAAGGATAAACAACTAGATAGTCAGATCCCACATATAGCAATACACATTATACGTACGCATAACATGCAAGTATGTGATGTACAACATGGCATCACAGCATAACTCAACAACACATAGAGACAAGGCTCAAAGAGCCGACATGGTATTTATTTCAAACAGGGGTCACATGACCCAGCATTCAGAGCATACAAGCAACAAGCGGAAGCATTACATGTCTGGGTACAGACATCTACAAATGAAAAAGGCTGAAGAGCCTGACTATCTACAACATCCGATCAAGAAAGTAGTTGAGGTACAAGCTACTCGTCGAAGCCCCCGGGAACACTAGTAAGACCGAGGTCTCTGCTGCAAAAACATAAACAAAGCAACATGAGTACAAAGGTACTCAGCAAGACTTACATCAGATCCTATCATACATGCATTTGTATCAAGAAGGTAATGTGGGGTTTAGTTGCAGCAAGCCAGCTTTGACTCAGTGGCTATCCAGTTCTACGACTACGAGAACTTCTTTGAGGTGATATGGCGCACATGAGTCCACTAATCACCACACAATACACTACTATGATTCATCCCCGTCTCCCTACGAGAAGGCCATCCATAGCACTCACACTTGTCTTGAGCATTTTATAGTGTCCACTTCAAGTTGTCTATGTACCACGTAAGCATCCAAGAAGTCCATAACCGCGGACCCGGCTATTCGAATAGATCATGTTAACCCTGCAGGGGTGTACTTCTACACACACGCTCTCGCCACTTACCGCCATGTACACGTCATGTATCTCGGCAACCTTCAAGCGGAAGTCTGGCGAGGGTGTCGGCCACGACCTGACTAACCACACAAGACTCTAGTCCAGGTTTATCGCCTATTCGGGTTCCATCCGCAAGGAGATCCGGCCGGGGTGTCGCTCACGGCCCCAAATGATGTGAGCACGGTTCCCAAGCCCACCATCCAGGTGCCACTTGGTACACCGTGCCACCTGTGCCTAGTCTGTCCCAAGCCCACCCTGTCGGGTGCTAGTCGGTAGAAAAATAGCACTACCTACAAACACCAGAAACTAGTTGCGACTCCTGGACAGAGATCAAGTCGGTTAATAAGTCGAGAGAGTCAATTAAGGATCCCAATGTGTGGTAGTATCGAGTCATTGGACAACCTACATAGAACTCAGTGCTTAAGGACGGTTCCAGTGAGACAACCCACCATGTACTCCTACATGGCCTCTCACCGCTACCTTTACCAAATCGTGTTCACACACTTCACTCTCAGCATCAGAACATATCGTAACACTCCAATTCATTCCCAATGAATCAGACCTGAGACAACTCTAAGCAATAGCAGGCATGGCATGGTAGGAACGCAACATGGCTCAATCAACTCCTACACATGCTAGTGGGTTTCAACTATTTACTGTGGCAATGACAGGTCATGCAGAGGAATGGGTTCAACTACCGCATCACAAAGTAGCAGATGAATCGTTGTTGTCCTAATGCAATAACTGAGAGCAGGAGCGAGAGAGTAGGATTGTATCGGAATGAACAAGGGGTTTGCTTGCCTGGTAGATCAGTAGAGGGGGCACTGCTCCTCAGACAGGTACTCCGAAACGATCTCCGGAGCAGGACCTATCGAGAAGGAAAGGTGTCGGCAATCAATACACAAGCATATGCAACAATATGATGCATGAACATGGCATGTAGATGTGATGTGGTTTGTGCTAATGCATCTAGCATTCAATTTGAATGAAGTCCATTTGAACCAAGGGTTCAAATGCAACTCCAAAATAAGATCTTATAAATGCCATTTACATGTTTTCACTTATACAACAGGTATAAGTTGGTTTGTCATGCATGAAACTGATACAGATGGATAGATTGAATTTTTCTGATAATTTTTCATATATAAATTATTTCAATCTGAGCTACGGTTGAATTTCTATGATTTTTTGAAGTTTTGCTAATTTTCTGGAATTTCCTGATTTATTTTAATACCAGAAAATGAATAACTGCGTCAGCATTACAGAGGCATGATGTCAGCGAGTCAACCATGGCTTACCTGGTCAAACCTGACGTGTGGGGTCCACACATCAGTGTCATGGTTAATTAACAGAGTTAATTAATCCTAACTACAAACCTAACTAAAAAGGATTAGTGGCGCTGGGGCCAGTGTCAGTGTCTCTAGGGGGGTAGTTAGTGCCTAACTAAGAAGGACACGTCAGCCCGCTGGAGTTTTGGCCGGCGGCGACCAATACCGCGGTGGCGACTCGCCGAACTTGCGCTACGAGCGGCAGCTGGACGCGCGGAGACCACCGGGGCGTAGCCCGTCGTCGTCCGCATCCAGGGGAGCTGGTGGGAGGCTGCGGGGGGCGCCGAATCTCACCGGAGCGGGGCTCGAGGCGGCGGCCGGAGTTCGACCGGGTGCGCGCGGGTGCTGCAGGGCACGGCAGGAGCTGCGGGCAGCGGCGTTGGCCTTCTGGGGCTGCAACGAACGCGGTGACGCGCTCGGGAGCAACGGCTACGAGCTCTACCCTCGTCGGCAGCATGGCCGGCGACGGCGGGGTGCGGGCACAGCGGCTAGCACAGCTACGGCAAGCGAACGGCAAAAGGAAGAGCGGGGGACGGTGCAGCGGCTCACCACGGGGCCAGCAGAGGCGGGGACGAGGCTGTGGGCGCGTCGAAGGCGGCGTGAGGTCGCTGAAGATCTGGGCGGCCGGAGGTAGAAGACGGCAATGGCGGCGGCGATGCAGAGCGTCCGGCGTCGCGTGACTCGGTGGAGAGGACGAGGGAGTGGCGGAGATGCTCGTGGACTCGTCGGAGAGGCGAGGCCGTGGCGGTGGGCACGGCAACAGCGAGTGGCGGCGACGGCTCGTTCGGTGGTGCTCGTGAGAGAGAGAAAGGGGAGGGGATGAGCACGGCTGAGAGCGAGGGGAGCCAGGGGGGTTGCGTGGCGACGCTGCAGGGAGTCGCGGAGCAAGCAGGGAGGTAGGAGGTGGCCGGGCGCGTGGCCGCGTGCGGTGAGCGCATGCTCGGCGTCCTCCTGGCGCGGTGGAGACGACGACTGGCAGTGCCTATCGGCTGGGCCGGCCTGTTGGGTCGCTGGGCTGCACAGTGCCCGGCTGCACAAGTAAGCGGCCCAGCACTAGTAGAAAAAGGGTCAAATGTGAGACACATTAGTCCCGGTTTGTAACAGAACCGGCACTAATGTGTCCATTAGTGCCGGTTCCAACGGCTAGGCGGGAGGAGCTCTTTAGTACCGGTTCGTGGCGAACCTTTAGCACCGGTTCGTGCCACGAACCGGTACTAAAGAAAGTGGTGGCAGGATGTTGTGAGAGTGGGGGCCCTTCCAGCACCTTTAGTACCGGTTCGTGGCATGAACCGGTACTAAAGGTCGTCCTATATAAACCCTTCGTCCACCCGCACTCTGTTCTTCCCCCTTTCCCCTCTCCCTCTCCTCTGTTCTTCCCTTCTTCCTCTCGAGTTCATCACAAAATTTGCCCCAAATTTGTCAAGATTTGCAGGCCCCCATCCATTCACATGATCACCAAGGTTAGCAACTTTGTCCTTTCATCTCTCATTGCTAGATTAGCTCTTGCATTGGTTTATATAGTGATTAATTGTGGGTTTTAGTAATTTGGGGGGAATTATATGTGGTAGTATTTGATTTATATGCAATTTGAGGTCAAAATAACACTTAGTTTGCATATGTAGGTGTGGTTTACTTAGTGCCTTCTAAATCTCCGTCGTAACCACCGTCGATCGCCCGCACCGTCCCGTCACCGGCACCACCTTGTGGTGAGCCTCTTGTTCATGAAATTTTATATAAAAAATTGATGTTTGTGTGATTTGGATATATAGTTACTCGTATAATTATCTTACCCGTACGTTGTTTGTTATACATAGTGCCATGGTTTTGATATCCGTCCCCGTCGGCCCTCGTCCTTGTTATGATTCGGATGTGGTATATTCACTTTTAAAACTATTTGTTGCATTTCGTGTTTATGACAAATTATGCCCATCAAGTTGACATAGATATTTTTATCTAGGAGGTATGTGAACCGGAAATTCCAACCGACCCTATTGTCGAGAGGTTAAATTTAGTTGAAAGAGAAAACGAGTACTTGAAAGAAAAATTGAAAAGAATTGAGGGGGAGAAGATGGAATTGGAGTTGCATGTTGCCGATGTCGTCGATGATCACAAGATCAAGATGGAGAAAATGCGCTTGAAGATTAGAAAGATTAGAAAATATGCCATCGATAGTGAAGCTTGGTATCATTATGCTGCTGGATCAATTGTTACCTTAGTTGCGATCTTGATCGCATTTGTTGTTGCATTTAAATGCTTTAGCTAGAGAGTTATTTGTTTGTTGCATTTAAGTGTTGTA
Source organism: Triticum timopheevii (assembly GCA_963921465.1). NCBI lineage: Eukaryota > Viridiplantae > Streptophyta > Magnoliopsida > Poales > Poaceae > Triticum > Triticum timopheevii. The sequence continues at coordinate 658,521,810 of OY997264.1, forward strand.
TGAACTTGTATTAATTTGGTCTATTCGGTGTTGTGTAATGAAGATGAGCCGGCAATGGATGTACGACGACCGATGCTCTCCCCAGTTCGTTGAGGGCGTGCATACTTTTCTGCTTGCGGCTGAGGCAAACAAGCGGGCAGATGGTTTTATGCCTTGTCCATGTGCTGGCTGTAAGAATGGTCACAATTACTCTACGTCAAGAACCATTCACGTCCACCTGTTTGAGTCCGGTTTCATGCCCCACTATAATGTTTGGACCAAGCACGGAGAAAGAGGGGTTATGATGGAGGACAATGAAGAAGAAGAGGACGACGACAGCTATCCTGGCCATGGGTTCCCTGAATACGGTGATACAACAATGGGGGAAGAAGCTGAGCCGGTAATGCGGGAAGAAGCTGAGCCGGCAGTGCGGGAAGAAGCTGAAGAAGAGGCATCAGATGAGCCCATTGATGATCTAGGTCGGGCCATTGCCGATGCAAAGAGAAATTGAGCAAGTGATTTGGAGAAGAAGAAGTTGCAGCGCATGTTAGAGGATCACAAAAAATTGTTGTACCCGAATTGCGTAGGTGACAAGAAAAAGCTGGGCACCACACTGGAATTGCTGCAATGGAAGGCAGAGAATGGTGTATCTGACAAGGGATTTGGAAAGTTGCTGGTAATGATAAAGGATATGCTTCCAAAGGACAACGAATTGCCCGAGAGTACGTACGAAGCAAAGAAGGCTGTCTGCCCTCTAGGGTTAGAGGTGCCGAAGATACATGCATGCCCTAATGATTGCATCCTCTACCGCGGTGAGTACGAGGATTTGAACGCTTGCCCGGTATGTGGTGCATTGCGCTATAAGATCAGCCGCGATGACCCTGGTGATGTCGAGGGCGAGCTCCCCAGAAAGAAGATTCCTGCCAAGGTGATGTGGTATTCTCCTATAATACCACGGTTGAAACGTTTGTTCCAAAACAAAGAGCATGCCAAGGCGATGCGATGGCACAGAGAAGACCGTAAGAAAGACGGAAAGTTGAGAGTACCTACTGACGGGTCGCAGTGGAGAAAAATGGAAAGAAAGTACGGGAAGGAGTTTGCAGATGACGCAAGGAGCGTATGGTTTGGTCTAAGCGCAGATGGCATTAATCCTTTTGGGGAGCAGAGCAGCAACTATAGCACCTGGCCTGTGACTCTATGTTTGTATAAACTTCCTCCTTGGTTGTGCATGAAGCGGAAGTTCATTATGATGCCAGTGCTCATCCAAGGCCCTAAGCAACCCCGCAACGACATTGATGTGTACCTAAGGCCATTAGTTGAAGAACTCTTACAACTGTGGAATGGAATAGGTGTACGTGCGTGGGATGAGCACATGGGGCAAGAATTTGACCTAAAGGCATTGCTGTTCGTGACCACCAATGATTGGCCTGCTCTTAGTAAACTTTCAGGACAGACAAACAAGGGATACCGCGGATGCACGCACTGTTTGGATGATACCGACAATATATATTTGAATAGTTGTAAGAAGAATGTGTACCTGGGACATCGTCGATTTCTTCCGAGCAGGCATCCCGTAAGAAAGAAAGGCAAGCATTTCAAAGGTGAGGCGGATCACCGGACGAAGCCTCGCCACCGTACTGGTGCTGATGTACATGATATGGTCAAGGATTTGAAGGTGATATTTGGAAAGGGTCCTGGCGGACAACCTGTTCCGAAGGACGCTGACGGACGCGCACCCATGTGGAAGAAGAAATCTATATTTTGGGACCTGCCATATTGGAAAGGCCTAGAGGTCCGCTCCGCAATCGACGTGATGCACGTGACGAAGAATCTTTGCGTGACCCTGCTTGGCTTCTTGGGCGTGTATGGTATGACAAAAAATACACTTGAGGCACGGGAGGACCAGCAACGTATGCACGGAGAAGACGGCATACATCAGGGTCATGCAAGCTACGCTCTTACCAAAGAAGAGAAGGAAATCTTCTTTGAATGCCTGCTCAGTATTAAGGTACCGTCTGGCTTCTCGATGAATATAAAGGGAATAATAAACATGGCAGAGAAAAAGTTCCAGAACCTAAAGTCTCATGACTGCCACATGATTATGATGCAACTGCTTCCGGTTGCATTGAGGGGGCTTCTACCGGAAAATGTTCGATTAGCCATTGTGAAGCTATGTGCATTTCTCAATGCAATCTCTCAGAAGGTAATCGATCCAGATATCATACCAAGGTTACAGAATGATTTGGTGCAATGTCTTGTCAGTTTCGAGTTGGTGTTCCCACCATCCTTCTTCAACATCATGACGCACGTCCTAGTTCACCTATGCGAAGAGATTAACGTTTTGGGTCCTGTATTTCTACACAATATGTTCCCCTTTGAGAGGTTCATGGGAGTCTTAAAGAAATATGTTCATAACCGTGCTAGGCCAGAAGGAAGCATCTCCAAGGGCCATCAAAATGAGGAGGTCATTGAGTTTTGTATTGACTTTATTCCTGACCTAAGCCGATTGGTGTTCCTGAATCGCGGCATAAGGGCAGACTGGATGGAAAAGGCACGCTAGGAGGGGAACAAATAATATGTATGGACGGACATTCTCTCACTGAAGCACACTACACAGTTCTACAGAATTCCGCCTTGGTGGCTCCGTATATGGATGAACACAAGAATTTGCTACGCTCCAAACACCCGGAGCGGTCTGATGACTGGATTACATGTGAACAAACCAGGAGTTTCGCCAGCCGGTTGCAGACACATACCATGCATGACACCTCTATTGAAGATGACATGTACTTGCTGTCCCAGTTACCATCTTCGAATATAATGACTTTCAAAGGGTACGAGATAAATGGTAATATATTTTACACGATCGCCCAAGATAAGAAGAGCACCAACCAAAACAGTGGTGTCCGCTTTGATGCAGAAACCAAGACGGGAAAGGAAACATATTATGGTTATATATAGGACATATGAGAACTTGACTATCGACGTGGTTTAAAGGTCCCTTTGTTTCGGTGCAAATGGGTCAATATGACACGAGGCGGGGTAACGGAAGACCCGCAGTACCGAATGACAACAGTGGATCTCAACAATCTTGCGTATGCAGACGAACCATTCGTCCTAGCCAATGATGTGGCACAGGTTTTCTATGTGAAGGACATGTCTACCAAGCCAAGAAAAAGAAAAGATAAGGAAGCGAATGCATCGTACGATGAGCCAAAGCGGCACATAGATCTTTCTGGGAAGAGAAACATCGTGGGAGTGGATGAAAAGATAGACAAGTCAGAAGATTATGAAAAGTTTGATGAAATTGCTCCATTCACAGTGAATATTGACCCGAGCATCCCGTTAAATGATGAAGATTTTCCATGGTTACGACGCAAAGGGACACACGCGAAGAAAAAGTTTCACACCCAAAGATCTGGGATGTGATCGGCTTCACTATCATCACTTTCTTCTGTGTTTCACACCCAGAGGGGAATCTCTGTAATAGTTAGGGTAGTTATGTGTTTTGGCATTTGAAACGCGAAGAAATTTTATGCGCAAACAAATTCTTTCATGCCTTTACTGATTTTTAAAGTTAAGTTATTCACAAACTAGTGATTCACACTAATTTCAAATAATTCAAAATTTAAACTATTCAAATTTGAAAACTACGGGCACTAACAGAAAGTTTGTAATTTTTTGTTCCTAAAGCAAAAATATTCACAAAGAAACTCTAAATACACAAAAAAACAACACAAAAATAAATAAAGCAAAAAAATAAGAAAAGCCCGCCTACTAGGCCAGAGCGGCCTGCATACGACTAGAAACCCATCCTGTTGTTGGGCCAGGATGCAGGCCCGCAAAGGCCAAGTGGGCCCACAAGGCAGCAAAGAACACGTAGGCCCAGTAGGCCTGCTTTGGAGAGGAGCTCGAGAGAGCGACTGCACGGGGGTTTATAAACCAGTGCGGTCGCCCCTCGGCTAGCGAGGTGGGACTAAACTTGCCGCACCGCACCTGCGCCAGCGCACACCTTTAGTACCAGGTCGTGGCACAAACCGGTACTAAAGGGGGGGCCTTTAGTACCGGTTTGTGCCACCACCCGGTACTAAAGGGGGTCGCTTCCCGCCGCTTGGGCTGGCCAAAACTGGCCTTTAGTACCGGTTGGTAGCACAAACCGGTACTAAAGGCCCCTCTTATATAAACAACACTTACGAAAATTTCAGTTTCTCATCTGGCTTCTTCTCCTCTGCACCGTCGCCCGTCGCCCCCGTACGTCTCCATCCCTCATCGCCGCCCCCGTCGCCGCCCCGTCCCCGTCGTCGCCGCCCCGTCGGCCCCGTCCCCGTCGTCACCGCCGCCCCGTCCCGGCCCGTCCCGCGTCGTCCCCGTCCCCGTCGTCGGCGCCGCCCTATACGTCCCCGTCGTCGTCGCTGCCCCGGCCCGTCCGTCCCCGTCCCCGTCGTCGCCGCCCCGTCCCTATCCCCGTCGTCGCCGCGCCCGTCGCCGTCCCCGTCGCCGCGCGCCCCCCGTCGTCCCTCGCCTCGCCGGTGAGCGCGCGCACACACACACACATACATTTTTTGTTTTTTAGTTATACAAATAGTTAGAAATTTTTCTGTCTTTTAGAAATTGTTAGAAATTTTTCTGTTTTTCAGAAATAGTTAGAAATGTTAGAATTGTTAGAATAGTTAGAAATGTTAGAATTGTTAGAATAGTTAGAAATGTTAGAATTGTTAGAAATTTTTCTGTTTTTTAGTTATAGAAATAGTTATAAAAAAGTTAGAATTGTTGGAAATTTTTCTGTTTTTTAGTTATAGAAATAGTTATAAAAATGTTAGTTATATATATATATAAATGTTATAAATTTTTTTTCTGTTTTTTAGTTATAGAAATATTAGAAATGTTATAGAAATGTTAGTTATATATAGCATTGTTAGAAATGTTATAGAAATGTTAGAAATTTTAGTTATCAAAATCCAATCATTAAAAAAATGTTACTTTTTGCGGGCATATAGCTAGTATTTGTTCTCGACGATGCCCGACCCGCATCCTCGCCGTCGACACGTCCGCGACGATGTATTCGAGATTATATCTATTATTCGAGACGATGTTTTCGAGATTATATCTATTATTCGAGACGATGTATTCGAGATTATATCTATTATTCGAGACGATATAATTTGAATACTAAATTGTTTTATATTTCTTTTGGATTAGTTAAATAAAGGCTATGGCGGACAATACCGGCAGAGAGGGAGAACAGGCCATGTTCGATATGATACGCCATCCTCACGGGCCAGATGATGATCAGAATGAAGAAGATTATGACGGCTCCGAATTTGTAAACAACACCGGAGAGGGTGATATGATATTCGATCGCGACGACCGAATTGATGAAGTCATGAACTATGATTATGATGATGACGAAGAAAATGTTGATCTTGAAACAACAAAGACCGGCGAGGTATATATATTTATATAAGCAGGCATCTGGTGATCATCACATGTTTTAAATGACTTGAAGATATATCAACGAATCGATCTTTGTTCTTTCAGCCATCCGGATCGAGCAAATCTTCAGGCAAAAGGACGAAACGAGGCCCGAACAAAAAGTTGAAGGAGGGCGTAAAGTACAATATCGAGGCAATAAGACCTAATGGCGAACCATTAGCGCCTAAGAAGATTGCGAACAAGTTCGTTCGTCAGTGCGGAGTTCTTGTGAAGGACCAACTCCCGATCTCCCTTCAAGAATGGAGAGAGCCAGCAAAGCCACATCCAGATGTTACTTTTGTCGACAACAGACAAAAAGGTCTGCTTTGGGATACTCTCATGGAACATTTCACCCTACCAGATCATTTCACAGAAGCAGATGTGCAGAAAGTCAAGGACGCTGCTCTTAGGAAGATGGCGGTTGCATTCAAGAACCACAAGAATCGTGAATGGGACAAGTACGTCAAGGGAGGAAGGAAGACTCCAGTATTCGACGGAACACTAGAGAACCAACGTGCTCATTGGGACGATTTCGTGAAATTCAAGGATTCGGAATTAGCTAAGGAACAGTCGAGAATAAACAAGAACAATGCCGAAAAAAGGATAAGTTCCATAAGCTGGGGCCAGGTGGCTATGCGGTGGCAATACCTAAGTGGGATAAGTCTGAGAAAGAGATGGAGGATGCAGGTGTCACTCCGGTTACTAAGAGCTGCCCCCCCCAGGTGCAGGACTTGGTTCTATGCGCATGGGGGGGAGTTGGACCCGAAGACAGGCAATGTTTCGACGAAGGCAAGTCTGAAGGGAGCCGACAATGCAATACTTGTTGCAATAGAAGAGGCACGATCGGGGGTGTTCCAGCCCAACAGAGAGAACGACGAGCTTACGCGTGCCCTGGGAAATCCTGAACACCCGGGAAGAACACGAGGCAAGGGCGCTATTCCGTGGTATGAGGGGTTTTCAGACTGGAACACCGACTATAGAACCCGTGCGAGAAAGAAGATTGCGTAGGAGAAGAAGAGGAAGATGGAGGAGGAGCAGAGGAAGCGGGACTATGAACGCCTTCAAGGCCTAGAAGCAAGTCAAGCGGAATTGGCAGTCAAATTCCAGCGGCAGCAGGAGAAGATCGACTCACTTACCCAGCAAAGGGGGTCTCAGCAGCTGCAGTAGCTAGCGGATGATCCAGTATTGGATAGCACCGCCCCATCCATGCCGAGAAGCAGCGTGGGTTCCGCCCCGGACGACGCAATGCTGGATAGATACCCCGTGGATGACATCACGGAGAACACTAACTGCGAGCTACACGTCAAAATGAAGAACATATCCATGAAGGTGGCGGACGCCGTTGCTTTTACAAATCCCCCCGAGGCAACCTTCCATTGCAACCCGATTCCAGCGGGCTATGCTCGTGTCTTGGTTGATGAGGTGGTGGACCCATATTCGGAGCTACAGCTTGACATTCCTGGAGGTGACGACGAGCACTTTCTCGGAGAGGCCAAACATCGTATCATCCTATGGAAAAAGGATTGCATCATCTTTCGAAGGCCACCCACACCGCGTCAGACGACTCCTCATCGAAGTCCGCCACCGAGTCAGCAGACTCCCGCTCCTGCAAGTCCACCAAGTCCGGCAAAGTGTCAGGCCACACCTCCTCCAAGTCCGACAAAGTGTCAGGCCACTCCTCCTCCTCCAAGTCCACCACAGCGTCAGATGTCCACTCCTCCTCCAAGTCTGGCACAACCTCAGGCCACTCCTCCTCCAAGTCCGGCATAGCTTCAGGCCACTCCTCCTCGTCCAACTCAGCCCCGTCAGCCGTCTCCGCCGCCTCAGCAATCGCAGAAGAGACACCCCGCAGCTATGGTGCGTAGCGGTACGAGTCGAGGTAGTACAGGAAGTACAGGCGGAGGCAAGCGATATAAATATGGTCCAAGCCTCATGCCTGTTCCGCAGAGGCCTTATGACAAGTCCGAGGAGGAAAACGCAGCCATATCGAAGGCCGAGGTGGAAGCCCATTTTGCACTGAAACCGCCACCGCCGCCAAGGGAGAAAGTGCCTGAGGAAACGATTGACCACTTCATTCGTATGGCTCAACCACCAGCTCCCAAGCCTGTTGACATAGACTATGAGCGCCACATCAGGAAGTTAAATCGAGCACGTCTACGTAAGGAGGCAAGCTCGGGATCGAGCAAACAACAAGCAGCTGTCAAAAAATGCGGGAAAACCATTCCCCAGCTGGGAGAACAGGCGGCGCAATCGATCCCCTCGCTTGTTGTGCCAACAACACGTGACAGTACGCGCGCCCAATATTATTGTGGGCAAACAGTTTACATTCCCGAGGTGGGCAATGTGGTAATAACCAAGGACCATATAATGCAGGCTGAAGTTCTCAACATCACTGTTGGACAACTCCTCGAGATCGAGCCCATGCCTGTGCTTACAGAGGATGAAATAAACGGAAATATGTCCGGGGCCAACCTTTGGTCGAGCCAGACAAGGTCAAGAACCTCCCAACGAGAATGTATGAATTGCATCAATGGTACATGAACATTAACAAGATTTCCAATCGAGAGTCCCTCATGGTGAATATTAAGGAGGAGCATTACTTCAATGAGAAAGCTCTGTCCGTTGAGTATTCTGAATTGTTTCAGTTATACAATCAAGACGCACTCGACAAATCTATCGTCAGTTGCTATTGTCTGTAAGTGATTTCTTTCTGTAATTTAAGTCTCAAGCTAGCTGTAGTGATCCTTTTGATCAATCATTACCTGTAATTATCCTCACTATATTCTTTTCTGTGGTATTATGCAGGATGAAGATGTATGAAATGAGAAAAGGTGGACGCTTTGGCATTGGGTTCATTGACCCAAACACCGTTAATGAATACACATGGCTAATAAATCCACATCATAAAAAGGCCGTAGAGGACAACATGCTAGAGTTCTTGAAGCGCCTCAAATACAATGAAGATATACTACTTCCTTACAACTTGCAGTGAGTCACACTGTCTTGTACTACAAATTCTCTGTTTTTGCCTACTAGCTAGCTACATGTTTTTTCTTACATATGCCCGCTTAATTAAGACATGCAAACGTGTGTGCATGCAGATTTCACTGGATCTTGTGTATCATTAAAGTTGACGTCGGAACAGTTGAAATACTGGACTCACTACTCAAAGCAAATATTGACTATAACATCTTGTTTGGGATAGTCAACAGGTAATTTCAATCATTATTAACTATATATCTCGGCCTATTTAGTTCGTCATTTCATGATATGAACTATTTAATAACCCCTTTGTTCATTTTCTTTGTCGGCGGGCAGGGCTTGGGCAAGGTTCAACAACGTCACGGAAGGCGAATGGAAAAAAAAGCTTAAATGGTTTCGACCCAAGGTAAGTAATTAAGTAGTACTAGCTAGCTAGCTAGCTGCCATCTCTTTAATTATCATGCTTCATTAATTATTATCTGATCAAATTCCATTCTCGTAAAGGCCCTGAAGCAGGCCAGTGGACTGATCTGTGTGCATTCTGCGTTTGCGAGAACATTCGCATGATGGCGTACGAAAGGAGCAGATCTCAAAGACAGGAATGGGTACGCTTGTCAGAACACTATTCACAATTTTTACACCATTATCAATATCACAACTAATACACATGCATATTGATCTCCTTCTTAACAGTTCAAAGAGGTGCGGGAGAAGCTCCTAGAAATGGAGCGCGTAGAAGCACTTCAAGAGGAAATAGCGAGATTTTTGCTCGACCAGGTCATAAATCCGAAGAGAGAATACTATTACCCGCTACCATGAACCACTTCCGATTGTCATCGTGCTCCGAAGGCACCAATTAGGCTAATGCCACTGGCTCTGAAGGCAACATGCATATGTAGGAGAAACTGTATATAGCTATACATGTGTGTATGTGTGAATTAATTAATATGGTGGTTTGTGAGACATTGATGATATATATATATGCATGATTGGTTCTACTAGAAATTATATATGCATAACGTGTACAATGTGTAGTATCGTAAAATATCAGCAAATGAAAAAGAATTAAAATGGAAACACAAAATTAAATGAAAAAGAAATTATAAAACTAAAAACCCCCCAAACCTTATAGTACCGGTTGGTCTTACCGACCGGTACTAAAGGCCTCCAGGCCCCCGGAGCTGGCTCGTGCCACGTGGTTGCCCTTTAGCACCGGTTCGTGCTGAACCGGTACTAAAGGGGGGGGGGGCTTTAGTGCCCACACTTTAGTGCCGGTTACGGAACCGGCACTAAAGGGCCTTACGAACCGGTGCTATTGCCCGGTTCTGCACTAGTGCAGGTAAGATCCTCTTTATTTCTGTTTCTATTTTTCTAATTCTGACATTTGTTTTGATTTAGTTTTAAACACTAAATCATTTTATTTACTCCTGTCAATTTTTGTAGGAACTAGTTGGATTGCTCAAAAACTCCTCACCAATTAACAGAAGTTTTGGACATATATTATATATATATATATATATATATATATATATATATATATATATATATATATATATATATCCAAAGCAAATAATTCTGCATTAATTCCAAATGGCCAAAATAAATATTTATGAGCTCCTAAAAATATTTGTTTGAATTTTATCTCTAACCAATATTTTCAGGGAGCAACATGAACATTTTCTTGGACCCTTTTGGAGCAATTTTTATTTGGGTCATTTCCAGAGATGATTCTGAGGGTTTCACAAATCCTCATTTCAAACTTAAATGAAATTTAAACATGATGCACACATGACTAGTTAGTCTAGGTCATACCAGAACTAGGGATGTGACAACTCGCCCCCACTTGAAAGAATCTCATCCCGAGATTCAGGCGTCGACGGAAAGAAAGTGGGGTACTCCAGTCGAAGACGATCTTCTCGCTCCCAAGTAGCTTCTCTCTCGGAATGATGAGACCACTGAACCTTGAGAAACTTGATGTTATGACGTTGAGTGACACGCTCTGCTTGATCAAGAATGCGAACAGGGTACTCTCGATTTGTGAGGTTATCTTGGAGATCAAGCGTTTCGTGGTCCACTCCACGGATGGGATCCGAGAAGCAACGCCTGAGTTGAGATACGTGGAAGACATCATGGACTTGAGAAAGGTGTGGGGGTAGTTCCAACTGGTAGGCAACCTCTCCTCGTTTAGCGAGAATGCGAAAGGGAGCAATATAATGAGGAGCCAACTTGCCCTTGATACCGAAACGATGGGTACCCTTCAACGGAGTAACCCGAAGGTAAGCTTTGTCGCCAATTTCATAAGTCATATCCTTATGATGACGATCATACTGGCTCTTTTAACGAGACTGGGCTGTTTTCAAATTCTCACGAATGATGCGAACTTGCTCTTCCGCCTCCTGGATCATGTCCGGTCCAAAGAATTGTCTTTCGCCGGTTTCTGACCAGTTCAAGGGTGTTCGACATCTTCGTCCATAGAGAATCTCAAAAGGAGCTTTCTTGAGGCTGGATTGATAGCTATTGTTATAAGCAAACTCGGCAAAAGGAAGACATTTCTCCCAATCCATACCGAATGAGATAACGCAAGCTCTAAGCATGTCTTCGAGAATCTGATTGACCCGTTCCACCTGACCACTCGACTGAGGGTGGAAAGCGCTACTGAAGGAAAGATGGGTTCCCATGGCAGTTTGGAAACTCTCCCAGAAATAAGAAGTGAAAAGACTGCCACGGTTTGAATTGATCTCTAGTGGAACATCATGAAGTGATACTATTCGAGAAATATATAAGTCAGCAAGCTGACTAGCAGTGATACTCTCTCGAATAGGAAGGAAGTGGGCCACTTTGGAAAGACGATCAACGACTACGAAGATAGCGTTATTCCCTCTCTTGGTCCTGGGAAAGCCGGTGATAAAGTCCATACCAACTTTATCCCATTTCCATTCAGGAATAGCTAAAGGCTGAAGGGTGCCAGCAGGTCTTTGATGCTTTGCCTTAACGCGATGACAAACATCACAGTTAGCAATGAACTGAGCGATTTCTCTCTTCATTCTAGTCCACCAGAACCTCTGGCGTAGGTCCTGATACATCTTAGTGCTACCGGGATGAATCGTGAGAGGAGATTCATGCGCCTCCTTAAGGATCAGTTGTCGAAGATGTTGCTTCTTGGGAACCACCAGACGGTTCTCGAAGAAAACAACACCTCGATCATCAATAGAGAAACTACCAGCAGCTCCCTTCCTAAGGTTATCCTTGATTCGAGAAATACCTGTATCATATTGCTGGCTAGTTATGATCTGATCCTCAAGAGTAGGTTTCACCACCAAGGTAGAAAGGAAACTGTGAGGAGTAATGTGAAGATTAAGCTTACAGAATTCCTCATTTAGAAGTGGTTGGCCCTGCCGCAACATGAGATTGTTGCAATAGGATTTACGACTTAGTGCATCAGCCATGACATTGGCTTTGCCTGGAGTGTAAGTAATCCCTAGATCATAATCTGAGATCACTTCCAACCAATGTCTTTGCCTAAGGTTCAGATCTGGTTGTGTGAGGATATACTTGAGACTCTGGTGATCGGTGTAGATCTCGCAACGTTTACCAAGAAGGTAATGCCGCCAGGTCTTGAGTGCATAGACTACGGCTGCAAGCTCTAGATCATGTGTAGGATAATTCTCCTCATGTGGATGCAACTGTCGAGATGCATAGGCAATCACATGATGATCCTGCATAAGAATGCAACCTAGTCCCTGTCGTCAGGCATCGCAGTAGATAACAAAGTCCTTCGTGAAATCCGGTGGCACAAGTATGGGAGCAGAAGTCAGGCGTCTTTTCAGTTCCTAAAAACTATACTCACACTGTGGGGACCACTCAAACTTTTAATCTTTCTTGAGAAGTTCCGTGAGAGGTTTGGCCACTTTGGAGAAGTTTTCAACAAAGCGGCGACAATAGCTAGCTAGACCAAGGAAACTACTAACTTGTTTAACGGTTTCAGGTGAAGTCCAATCGAGAACGGCCTTCACTCTCTCGGGGTTGACAACAATGCCCTTACCAGAGATCACGTGGCCTAGATAGGTCACTTCTGGCAACCAAAATTCACACTTGGAGAACTTGGCATAAAGGCGGTGCTCTCTGGGTTTTTCTAACACAAGTCTAAGATGTTCGGCATGCTCTTCCTCGTTCTTCGAGTAAATAATAATATCATCGAGATAAACCACGACGAATTTATCTAAGTACTCCATGAAGATCGAGTTCATCAAGCGGGAGAATGTAGCTGGAGCGTTGGTTAGACCAAAGGACATGACGGTGTACTCATACTGGCCATAACGAGTGACAAAGGCTGTCTTGGGGATGTCCCCATTTCTAATCTTGATTTGGTGGTAGCCTAACTTCAAATCCATCTTGGAGAAGACTGAGGATCCAGCGAGCTGATCATACAGGTCATTGATCCTGGGGAGCAGATATTTGTTTTTTATCATGACCAAATTAACGGGACGATAATCTACGACCATCCGGTCCGTACCATCCTTCTTCTTGACAAAGAGGACGGGGCAAGCCCAAGGAGCAGAACTAGGACGGATGAAACCCTTTTGCAAGGACTCATCAACTTGTTTCTTAAGCTCGGCTAGTTCTAAGGGTGCCATTTTGTAAGGTCTCCTAGAAATTGGAGCGGTTCCTGGGATAAGATCTATGACGAACTCTACATCTCTGTCAGGTGGAACACCTCACAGTTCCTCTGGAAAGACATCCGGAAAGTCACGGACTACCGGGATATCTTCAAGGTCTGGAAGAGGGTTGGCATTAAGAGAATAGAGTTGACGCCTTGCAACTCTAGTGGAGACAGTGACTATCTTGCCAGATGGGTGTGTAAGCTGAACGGACCTGGTGTAACAATCAATCTTGGCATAATGAGCTTTCATCCAGTCCATACCCAAGATGATGTTAATATCTATAGACTTGAGGGCTATAAGTGATGCAAGGAATACAAGTCTGTCTACAAGGATTTCGTTACCATGGCTTACAGAAGTTTGCCATTTGGATCCAGGAGTTTGAATGACTAGTGGAGTGGGCATATCACAAAATGACATGTTGTGCAAGTTAGCATAGCTTTCAGAAATGAAGGAATGAGATGCTCCAATATCGAATAGAACTGATGCTGGATGACAATTGACAAGGAGTGTACCAAGAACGACATATGAATCATCATGAGCGTCTTTAGCTGAGACGTGATGCACACGTCCACGTTTAGTGCAAGCTGGCTTGGCACTGATCCAATTGCTTGATGGCTTAACACAGCCAACAATCCTCTCGGGCTGGGGTGGAACATAACTGGCCTGAGGGCAGTCACGTGCATAGTGTCCTGGCTTCCCGCATGTGAAGCAAGTCCCTGAAGTTTGACGTGGACCCGCACTGACAAGCGGTCTACCAATAGGCCTGGGTGGAACATACGACTGAGCTGGGGGAGGCACCACATAAGATTGCCTCGGTGTATAACCAGAAGGAAGAGCGGAGTTTGGAACCCAAATCCGGCGCTTCTAAGAACTAGAACCGGAGGAAGATACCAAATCACGGGTGTGCTTGCGAGACTCCTCGTAAGTGAGCTGAGTTGTCTCTGCAATAATGGCCTTGTTCACAAGGGCCTGGAATGTATCACAATGATGCAGGTGGAGATCACGACGCAACTTGGGGTTGAGACCCTTCCGGAACCTAGCCTGCTTCTTGGCGTCCATGCACACTTCTTCTATAGCATAACGGGCGAGGTTCTCAAACTCTCTACTGTAAGCATCAACAGCCATCTTACTCTGGGTGAAACTACAGAACTCTTCTCTCTTGCGATCGATGAGGGCCTGAGGAATGTGATGCTCGTGAAAAGCCTCAGTGAAATCCCTCCAGGTAGGAATCTGGCCAGCTGGAAGCATAGCCTCATAGTTCTGCCACCAAAGACTAGCAGGACATTCCAGGTGGTATGTGGCATAGGTGACCTTGTCATCTTCAGCTACGTTTGCGGAATGCAGCTTATGAGTGATGCTACGGAGCCAGTCATCTGCATCGAGTGGCTCAATGGAGTGATGAAAGGTAGGTGGGTGCAAGCGAATGAAGTCATGAATGGTTGCAGACCCTTTGAACTGATGTGCGGTGTTCTCCTCGATACGTGCCAACAAGCGGTTAGACTCACGCTTGTTCCTCTCCATCTCTAACATGAACTCGGCCAACGAAGGCTGGTCGGGAGGATCCTCATCCCTACCATCTCGGTGGTTCTAGCTACGGGCAACAGAACTTCACTTAAGTAATGACATCCTGAGAAACGAAACCAGGGACGAAATCAGCATCATCTATAGGCTATAGAATGTAGGACAAGGAAATTAGTAACTCTCTAACTCCTAGGGCAATTCCGGCAGCATAACGGCAGTAAAATGCTCAGAGTGAGACATCCTGCTAAAAATGGAGTAGTACAACAACTCAACATCACCACTCAAGGTTCTGAGGTAATACTAAACATGCTACACTGGAAATACTCGAAAACTAGGATATGACTCAGATCAACCAATCCTATGGAACTACGGAGTAGTAAATCGTGATCCTGATAGATAGAAGAGAAAGCCTAGTTCCTTAACCCCGTAGGAAAGATAGGATGACTCAGATCAGAAGGTCATGACGTATAAGGAGTAAAAATAGCCTTACGTTCCTTCCCACAATCAATTCCCTTACATAACTAGAGAATTTCTAAACTCAACTTCGACCAGTTTGGCTTGGTAATCCTACAGGCAGTCAGGCTCTGATACCAAAGCTGTCAGGACCCTGATCCTAAGTCACACCGACCTAGCATGTAACTCCTCATATCACTTTGCGGCCTCACGCACGGTATTCCCACGGGTGTCGCCTTACCATGCTCGGGACCGTTTGCGCCTTTTGGCACACATATATGATAGTGCCGCTAGCATCCATATGACAAAGAACCCAGGCTGACATGGCTAGTCGTGAACCCAAAGTGGCACTAACTTACAAGGACAGGCATACATGACCCAGCATTGAATGTGTCAGTCATCAGCGAGTGAATTCGGGCTATAACAACTGGGCGAGCAGTACTCCGGGGGGTCCGGGCTGTAGCAGGCTAACAGGACTCCGGTAGACAACGCGTGACATTTCCCCGAAGGGACAGACACAGGAACGAGAAAGGACACATGCCGGCCAGCCTAAGTGTTCCGAAGCAGTAGCAAGCTATCAGGGCTTAGTGGAAGCACTAGGAGACATTTCCCGGTAAGAGAGGCTCCTAAGGATAAACAACTAGATAGTCAGATCCCACACATAGCAATACACATTACACGTACGCATAACATGCAAGTATGTGATGTACAACATGGCATCACAGCATAACTCAACAACACATATAGATAAGGCTCAAAGAGCCGCCATGTTATTTATTTCAAACAGGGGTCACATGACCCAGCATTCAGAGCATACAAGCAATAAGCGGAAGCATTACATGTCTGGGTACAGACATCTACAAATGAAAAAGGCTGAAGAGCCTGACTATCTACAACATCCGATCAAGACCGTAGCTGAGGTACAAGCTACTCGTTGAAGCCCCCGGGACACTAGTAAGACCGAGGTCTCTACTGCAAAAACATAAATAAAGCAACATGAGTACAAAGGTACTCAGCAAGACTTACATCAGATCCTATCATACATGCATTTGTATCAAGAAGGTAATGTGGGGTTTAGTTGCAGCAAGCCAGCTTTGACTCAGTGGCTATCCTGTTCTATGACTACGAGAACTTCTTTGAGGTGATATGGCGCACACGAGTCCACTAATCACCACACAATACACTACTATGGATTCATCCCCGTCTCCCTACGAGAAGGCCATCCATAGCACTCATACTTTTCTTGAGCATTTTATATTGTCCACTTCAAGTTGTCTATGTACCACGTAAGCATCCAAGAAGTCCATAACCGCGGACCCGGCTTTTCGAATAGATCATGTTAACCCTGCAGGGGTGTACTTCTTCACACACGCTCTCGCCACTTACTGCCATGTACACGTCATGTATCTCGGCAACCTTCAAGCGGAAGCCTGGCGAGGGTGTCGGCCACGACCTGACTAACCACACAAGACTCTAGTCCAGGTCTATCGCCTATTCGAATTCCATCCGCAAGGATATCCGGCCGGGGTGTCGCTCACGGCCCCAAACGATGTGAGCAGGGTTCCCAAGCCCACCATCCGGGTGCCACTTGGTACACCGTACCACCTGTGCCTAGTCTATCCCAAGCCCACCCTGCCGGGTGCCACTCGGTAGAAAAATATCACTACCTACAAACACCAGAAACTAGTTGCAACTCCCGGACAGAGATCAAGTCGGTTAATAAGTCGAGAGAGTCAATTAAGGATCCCAATGTGTGCTAGTATCGAGTCATTGGACAACCTACATAGAACTCAGTGCTTAGGGACGGTTCTAGTGAGACAACCCACCATGTACTCCTACATGGCCTCTCACCACTACCTTTACCAAATCGTGTTCGCACACTTCACTCTCAGCATCAGAACATATTGTAACACTCCAATTCATTCCCAACGAATCAGACCTGAGACAACTCCAAGCAATAGCAGGCATGGCATGGTAGGAACACAAGATGGCTCAATCAACTCCTACACATGCTAGTGGGTTTCAACTATTAACTGTGGCAATGACAGGTCATGCAGAGGAATGGGTTCAACTACCGCAGCACAAAGTAGCAGATGAATCGTTGTTGTCCTAATGCAATAACTGAGAGCAGGAGCGAGAGAGTAGGATTGTATCGGAATGAACAAGGGGGTTTGCTTGCCTGGTAGATCAGCAGAGGGGGCACTGCTCCTCAGACAGGTACTCTGGAACAATCTCCGGAGTAGGGCCTATCGAGAAGGAACGGTGTCGGCAATCAATACACAAGCATGTGCAACAATATGATGCATGGCATGGCTTGTAGATGTGATGTGGTTTGTGCTAATGCATCTAGCATTCAATTCGAATGAAGTCCATTTGAACCAAGGGTTCAAATGCAACTCCAAAATAAGATCTTATAAATTCCATTTACATGTTTTCACTTATACAGCAGGTATAAGTTGGTTTGTCATGCATGAAACTGATACAGATGGATAGGTTGAATTTTTCTGATAATTGTTCGTATATAAATTATTTCAATCTGAGCTACGGTTGAATTTCTATGATTTTTTGAAGTTTTGCTAATTTTCTGAAATTTCCTGATTTATTTTAATACCAGAAAATGAATAACTGCGTCAGCATTACAGAGGCATGATATCAGCGAGTCAACCGTGGCTGACCGGGTTAAACCTGACGTGTGGGGTCCACACGTTAGTGTCATGGTTAATTAACAGAGTTAATTAATCCTAACTACAAACCTAACTAAAAAGGATTAGTGGCACTGGGGCCCAGTGTCAGTGTCTCTAGGGGGGGGGGGGGTAGTTAGTGCCTAACTAAGAAGGCCACGTCAGCCCACCGGAGTTTTGGCCGGCGGCGACCAATACCGCGGCGGTGACTCGCCGGACTTGCGCTACGAGCGGCGGTTGGACGCGCGGAGACCACCGGGGCATAGCCCGTCGTTGTCCGCATCCAGGGGAGCAGGTGGGAGGCTGCGGGGGCGCCAGAGCGGGGCTCGAGGCGGCGGCCGGAGTTCGGCCGGGTGCGCGCAGGTGCTGCAGGGCACGGCAGGAGCTGCGGGCGGCGGCGTTGGCCTTCTGGGGCTGCAACGAACGCGGTGACGCGCTCGGGAGCAACGACTACGAGCTCTACCCTCATCAGCAGCATGGCCGACAACGGCGGGGTGCGGGCACAGCGGCTAGCACAGCTACGACAAGCGAACGGCAAAAGAAGAGCGGGGGACGGTGCAGCGGCTCACCACAGGGCCAGCAGAGGCGGGGACGAGGCTGGGGGCGCGTCGAAGGCAGCGTGAGGTCGCCGGAGATCTGGGCGGACGGAGGTAGAAGACGGCGATGGCGGCGGCGATGCATAGCGTCCGGCGTTGCGTGACTCGGTGGAGAGGACGAGGGAGTGGCGGAGATGCTCGTGGACTCGTCGGAGAGGCGAGGCCGTGGCGGTGGACGCGCCAACAGCGAGCGGCGGCGACGACCCGTTCGATGGTGCTCGCGAGAGAGAGAAAGGGGAGGGGATGAGCACGGCTGAGAGCAAGGGGAGCCAGGGGGTTGCGTGGCGACGCTGCAGGGAGTCGCGGAGCAAGCAGGGAGGCAGGAGGTGGCCGGGCGCGTGGCCGCGTGCGGTGAGCGCGTGCTCGGCGTCCTCCTGGCATGGTGGAGACGACGACTGGCAGTGCCAGTCGGCTGGGCCGGCCTGTTGGGTCGCTGGGCTGCACAGTGCCCGGCTGCACAGGTAAGTGGCCCAGGTAAGATCCTCTTTATTTCTATTTCTATTTTTCTAATTCTGACATTTGTTTTGATTTAGTTTTAAACACTAAATCATTTTATTTACTTATGTCAATTTTTGTAGGCTCTAGTTGGATTGCACAAAAACTCCTCACCAATTAACAGAAGTTTTGGACATATATTATATATATAACAAATATAGATCCAAAGCAAATAATTATGCATTAATTCCAAATGGACAAAATAAATATTTATGAGCTCCTAAAAATATGTGTTTGAATTTTATCTCTGACCAATATTTTCAGGGAGCAACATGAACATTTTCTTGGACCCTTTTGGAGCAATTTTTATCTGGGTCATTCCAGAGATGATTCTGAGGGTTTCACAAATCCTCATTTCAAACTTAAATGAAATTTGAACATGATGCACACATGACTAGCTAGTCTAGGTCATACTAAAACTAGGGATGTGACAAAAATAAATAATGTGTGTTGAAAGGGTGAACAGATATGTGATTGTTTTTGAATATTTGCACATATTTTGAAAAAGTGGACATTTTTCAAAATTCCAAGCGATTTTTTAAAAATCCTGCTTTTTTGAAAATTTGATAATTTCAATATACCGAACAATTTTTAAAACAAACAAAAGTCAATAATACTGAATTTATTTTGCGGAAAACATTATTAAAAATTCCCTATATATTTTTAAAAACGAAGAAATATTGTAAATCCAAAATTTAACCATAATTATTTTTTCTAAAATTATGAACTTTTTTTAAAAACGTGAACAAAATTTGGAATCGCCGAACATTTTTTAAGCAGAAGAGATTAAATTTCAATTATAATTTTTTTTCAAAACGTGAACAATTTTTGGTATTACGAACATTTTTTGGACATGCGAACAAATTTTATAAAATGAGAACAAAAAATTAACAAACAATTTTTGTAAGCATGATTTTTTTGAAACTCTGAACGTTTTTGAAAACTTGAACAAATTTTGGAATTACAAATATTTTTTGAATGCGCAACCATTTTTTGAAAAATGGGAATTTTTTTGAGAAAACTGAGAACAAGTGAACATTTTCGAAAACAAATAGTATTTGGTTCGTGAACAAAACTTAAAAAGGTGAACATTTTTTGAAATAAGGTAAACAATTTTTGCAAGTTATGTAGAAAATTTGAAAACATAACATTTTTAATAAAAAAGATTTTATTGTAAAATGCGACATTTTTTGAAAAAGAAAAAACTGAGAAAGAAAAATGAAAATGAAAACAAAAGAAAATCAGAGAAAAAAGAAATAAGTGAAGAAAATGAATAGAAAAACGAAAAAAGAAACAGGAAAAAAAGAAAACGAAAATAAAAATAGAAAAGAAAGAAATCTGGTTCAGGACCTTCTAGAAGGTTCCCAAAACCGCAAAAATTGGGTGGGATCTGCTAGAAGGTTCCCAAAACCGGGAACGCTGAAAAGCACTTAAACACGCCGGCCGAAATACGACCGATCGATCGACCGCGCCTGTGCGAACCTGCGACAACTTGCCGCACAGAGCAGCGAATAGGAAATTCTGGATACAGATACATAGACGATTTGACCCCAATAAAAAGTATAGGCTGACCCGATCAACTTAGAAAACAACGCTCAATGCAAAGCCCAAAAGCCCACACAAGTGAATTACCACCGTGACAAGCGTGTTCGTGACGGAAATTCCTATTTGAAGCTAAATACGTCAAAATGTCCAGCATTCGCACAGGCGATCTCACCCGACCGCAAGACATGGGCCGGCCCACTCCCCCACAGCAACGCAGCCGGTTTTGGGAACCTTCCAGAAGGTTTCCTGAACCGTTTTTTTTATTTTTATACCAGTTTTATGGTTTTCTTTCGTTTTTTCTATTTCATTTCTTTTTTCCCTTTTTCTGTTTCTTTTTCTTCTTTTTTTCTTTTTTTCTGTTTCTGCATTAGTTTTTCGTTTTTTCGTTTTTTTTGTTTACTCTAAAAATTGTTTGAAAAGTTCAAAATTTGTTCGTGTTTCTAAAAAACGTTCAATTTTTTTAATGTTCATATTTTGGGAAAAATATGAATAATATACAAAATGTTTGGGCATTTCAAAAATTGTTCTTTTTTACAAAAAAATGTTTGGAATGTTTTTGTTCATTTTCTTCACAAATTTAAAAATTGTTCTTGTTTAAAAATCCTCCACAAAAGTTCTTATTTTTTTTAATTTCTGTTTCTTGTCTTTATGTTTTCTTTTAAATTTGATAACTTTTTCAAAATATGTTCGCAAATTTAAGAAAAATATTCGTATTTTCAATTTGTGTTCGTGAGTTTCAATAAATGTTCCTATTTCAACATTTGTTCGCAATTTTCAAAAAAAATGTTCGTGGTTGAAATTTTTGTTCGTCAGCTTCTTAAAATGTTCCCGTTTCAAAAATTAGTTTACACGTTTCAAAAATTTTGTTCGGGAGTTTCAAAAAATGTTCCGAATATTTTAAATAATGTTTGTGTTTTCAAAAATATTTCACGAGATTGAAAAATGTTCCCATTTGAAATTTGTTCACAAATTTCAAATTTTCTTCGGAATTTTCAAAAAAGTTCATAATATTTTAAACAATGTTTGTGTTTTCAATTTTATGGGGAGTTTAAAAAATGTTCTTGTTTCCTAATCTTTTTGCATTTTTCTAAATATTTAAGTGTTTTCAAATTTTATTCACAATTTTAAAAAGTGTTCGCTGTTTCATAGAACATTAGGGTTTTTTCAGAATTGTTTTGCTATCAAAATTTAGAAAATGTTCGGATCTGCACTCGGTGTGGTTCTTAAACTTCTGCGCAGTTTAGTGCACAATATAGCCTGCTAGTTCAAGTGGTAAACAACACTTTGCCTGAACCAAGCGCGCCTTTTTTTCCGAGCGTTACAGTTTTCCGCTCTGCAGAGAAACAGCAGAACGCGCTAGAAAATAGTTGAAATCCCGCGAAGCAGTTCGACGCGGCCCAGTAAGCCCACGAACGAGCACACCTGTGCGAATGCTCGGCATCTTGACGCAGAATGCGGCTATAGGAGGTCTCGTTCGTGACTCCCCTCCTCGATCCAGTTCTCCAATGTGTACACGGCAGCCGCAGGTCCGCTTCCTTGACTCTCCGATCTGGCCTCTCCTATTTACCATTAATTGATCACGATTCTAAGAGCATCTCCAGCCGCGCCCCCAACGAAGCACCCCAGGCAATTTTTCGGCCGCCGGCGCCAAAAAATCGGCCCAGTCGCCTCCCAAAGGCCCAGTTTTCGCCGGCTCGGGCTGAAATTGGCGCTGGCGGACCCAACCCGAACCCGGCGCGCGGGGGGCGCTCGGGGGCGCCGGGCGAATCATTTTTGGCGCGAAAGAGCCGCGGCCCCTCCTTGCCAGCGACTCGCCTCTCTTCTCGCCGCTTCGTCATTCTCATCGTCTCGTTTCCCGCGACGAATCAATGCCAAAGCTGCGCGCGCTGCCGCGCCGGTCAGCCTCCATTGATGCCTCACGGGCGGCGCAGAGAAGACCGGGCGACGCGCGTCCCCTCGCCCGCCACGCGTAATGCGGCGGCCACGCGTACTACGCGGCGCCTCCGCCTCTATAAGCCGACCCCAGCGCACCGGAGACACGCACAGAGCCTCCACCGCTGACGCGCCATTTCTCCCCCTTCGTCCCTCCCCTCCTCTCGCCGTCTCCAGCTCAAAAGAATGGCCGAGCGCTTCCCAGGCGACGGCGCGGCGGCGAACGGCTTCGGCCGCCGCCATCTTCACGAGGACGAGGCTCACCTCCTTTTCGAGGCCGAGTACCCGGTCCCGCCGGACATGCGGGTGCCCGGGGCGTGGAGGATCAGCGCCGGCGGCGTGCCGGTGCCCACCACCACCCACGGAGGCGGCGCGGCGTGCGAAGATCGCGCGTATCCGCGCGTCCCTGCCGCGGGCGGCTAGGAAAGGCCCGCGGTACACCTCCGACAGCCCGCTCAGGGAGCCCTACTTCTACCGCCGCCACGCCGAACAGCTCGAGGCGACGAACGGCGTCGTGCCCTCTGGCAGGCTCAACTCCGAGGGCGGCGCCGATGGTGGGGCGTGCCCGGGCGCACGCTGGAGGCCGTCCTCGAGTACATCGAGAGCGACCACTACTAGGAAAAGGCCTACTAATGGCGCACTGGTTTTGCCTACTAATGGCGCATTACCAGTGCGCCATTAGTATCACGCCACTAGAATTTTTTACTAATGGCACACCATTGATGCGCCATTAGTATCTGGTATACTAATGGCGCACCTGGCAGTGCGCCATTAGCTTTGCCCACAGTGCGCCATTAGTGTCTTCTATACTAATGGTGCATGACATGGTAGTGCGCCATTAGTAACAATTTTTTTAATTTTTTTTCCTTAATCTCAGGTCACTATTTCACCTATGAGATATCCAACACATATATATACAACAATCATTCATATAACAATCATAGCCAACACACAAGTTCCATCATATAT
Organism: Triticum timopheevii; assembly: GCA_963921465.1. NCBI lineage: Eukaryota > Viridiplantae > Streptophyta > Magnoliopsida > Poales > Poaceae > Triticum > Triticum timopheevii. The sequence continues at coordinate 658,545,096 of OY997264.1, forward strand.
ACATACATAGCCAACACACAATTTCCATCATATATACATACGTAGCCAACACACAAGTTCCATCATATATACATACATAGCCAACACACAATCTCCATCATATATACATACGTAGCCAACACACAAGTTCCATCATATATACATACATAGCCAACACATAGTTCCATCGTTACATATTACAAAAGTTTCACATTGTTCATCCAACACCGTTATCCATCAATTCACAAAAGTTTCACATTGATACAAAATAAAAACACAAATGGAAAAGAAGCACTCCATCCACGCAAGCTTCCGTCAATTAAATCAAATCTGCAAAATGATAAACAAGAAGTTAGAAGAAGAAAAAGAAGAAGACTAGAAGAATACTAGAAGAAGAAGAACACTAGAAGAAGAATAAGAAGAGTTTTGGAAAAAAAGAAGAATAAGAAGAAGACTATAAGCTTATTATGTAAACTTGATCATTTTGTGCTAACATAAGTTATTTTGGAGCTAACCTATAGGAAACTAAGCATATAAGCTCTAAGTTAGTATATTAGAGCCAACTTAGGTAAAATGAAGCTAACCTATGTCATTTTGGAAAAGAAGAAGAATAAGAAGAAGACTATACGAAATTGCCTAGGAGCTCCCGGCGACTCCCCTCACCGTAATCTATCCCATCCACTAGCATTGGGATTCGCACTCACTATAATAGCGCCGTCGTATTGTCTGCTTTTCAACTTTAGTATTCCTGTGCACAGTGTGGTATATCACCCGAACAGTACAACGCGTTTTCTCCCAAAGTCTAGAAAATTGCATCTCCTCCTGTCCTTCCCCCCTCTCATCCGCCAACTGCCAACCACCCAACTGAAATTAATGCACACGCTGCTCGTTTCCTCCCAACGGCTCAATCCTCACTACAACGGTCATCTTCCTCCTCTCGTCAGTTTATAAACTTCTTGCAGCTTGCAGCTTCCGGCATACTTCATTTACACCATCTAGCTCTCTCACTTTCCTCCTATCTTCTTCATGGTTCTGATTGCCATGTCAAGCTCAAGCACTCCCATGTCAATCTCCAGCGCCCCACTTGTTTCTCTTGAGGAGCAGCCACCACTTCCACTCATGGTTTGCCCTTTCTGCAACAATGGCATGGTTCAGTGGTGGGTATCTCGCACAACAAACAATCCAGGCAAGCACTTTTACAAGTGCGAGCACCAGTGGGTATGTCATTTTATTTGTCATTTAACCTGTACCGTTATCTTGTGCTCAAACCCTTTCTGTTCCATGATCCCATCTTCCTGTTTTCTTGATTTTTTGAAGACTAGCAAATGCAACTTTTGGAAATGGGAGGAGAACTACATCAACGTGATACGTGCCAAGTGGCCCAGGTTGTTCACTGTTTCGTCCAGGCAAGACAGGAAATTCCACCGCATCATCATCCCTCTCCTCCTACTCAATCTGCTCGCTATTTTCTTCGTATGCTGCAAGGTGGCCTGAAGGCGACGTTATCTCTCTCGGCTTGTGTCTGCAATTCAAGCTGTAGCCGCTTATTAATGAATCAATTTTTTTTATGTATCGTCCTTACCCACTTGCCATCCAGTGGCAAATTATGTTTTCACTTATCCACCCTCTTATTAGATCTTGTAATCATGTATCACAACTTGTACTCCCAGTCAGATTTCGTAATCAGATGCATGTTCTATTTTTTATCATTAACTACCTTCTCAGTTTTTTTTCACTTAACTTATCCCTCCTAAATGTTTATCATTTACGTCCAACCGTTGGTCGACGTCACACCGTACCTCTTCCCAATAAATCAACCCTTACACGTACTGTTCATTTCCACCGCTAGTCAACGGTTCCCTGCACTAAAGCCTTCTCCGACATCATTAATTGCCACTATGTAACCATCAATACAGCCGCCCCGGTGCCCCCACACGCTTGCGTGCTTCCATTATAAACACCAACCCGTTGCACAAGTCCATTCCATTGCAAGCACACACATTTCAGTCCACCCACATCTTAGCCTTCTCGAAGCACTCTATGAGCTGGTTTTAACCCACGATCTGATATCTTCATCACTCAAACAAGGTATGTCTCAAGCAAGTGCCTATGTTCATTCATGACAGTTTTCACCCAAAAGACGCAATGTTATAACTTTCGCAATCTGTTCATGTTCCAGGATGTCATATTCACGTCCTAGTTCGTCACGCTTGATCGAAGATGTGCTAGATGCAGCTGACCAACTAGATGACAACTCAGATTTGCACCCAGGCGGTCAAGCCCCAACATCACGCACTTCGGTAACAAAAGTTGTATCTCTTGTTTCGTCTTTCGACGAGTACAAAAGATTTCTTGTTAATGAAATTGGTTGGGGAGGGATACTTAAGCTCCCATCACTGGCCCGTCTTAACCTGCGTTTTAGCAAGTGGTGCATGAGCCGTCTTGATGGTCCCTCCATGTATGTAGTCCTAAACGATCATAAAAGCCTGCGTTTCTGGCCTGGAGATGTTCATAAAGTTTTCGGTGTGCCGTGTGGGCCCAAAAACATTCTTGGGCCAGATGGACAATGCTCCGAAACAACTATCCAGTTCCTACGTTCTGTTCTAGGGATGCCAGAGAAAGGAAATCAGGTTCTTAAATCCGCTGAATCCAACCTCACTCGTCCTTTGTCCGAGCATGGTTCTAGTAATTTAGAAAAGGATTGTTTCAAGATGGCTTTCGTTATATTTGTAATCGGTCACCTTCTGGCTCCTTCTAACAAGCACGACACGTCAATAATTGACTACTGGGGAGCCATAGCCAACACTGACAGGATAGCTGACTTTGATTGGTGCAACTACGTACTGTCCGATCTGATTTCCACATCACAACTAGTTCAAGCAGACATGCGCAATAACAAGGTCAAGACTCATCTTCAGGGATGTCACGTCTTCCTCCAGGTACAATCCCTAAATCTACATTTACAATTTTCACTTTCCCTACTATATAAATTCCATGCATTCCATTTTCAAGTATTATTCACATTATGCAGATTTTTGTGCTGGACAACCTTAATCTAGGAATGAACCACATCCCTCACGACACATATCCAAGAGTTGCGTCTTTCGACGATACCAAATTACGACGCATGATCTTGGCTACCACAAGTACCGACAAGTTGTCATGGGACTACTCTTGTGCTCCGGTACTAAAATTATTTCACAATTTTTTTATTTGATGTAATATCATCTCAACTATACAATTGACTGCTAAATATATCCATGCATCCATACGTTTCATATTACTACGTACAGATTCTTATTCTTTTCAATTAACTTACAATATTCTTTTATATTATAATTTTATTTTCCCATTTATAATTCAAAATGTACTTCCAGTCGCAATAGTACTGATGGATTTGTGTTCAAGCTTTCCGAATTTTTTACGTCATGTTGATCACATTTGTATACACATAATTTCGCACAACAACGCAGTCACATAAGACTATTCAAATACACTTCCTCATCATTATTTAAAATCTTACAAAATATTATTATATTATAAAACGAAGTCATATATATATATATATATATATATATATATATATATATATATATATATATATATATATATATATATATATATACCAAATTCCACCGAATATTAACTTTACCATGAATAATTATTGCAAGGTTTTATAAATGAAAAGCAACTATTATATTAATCAAACTACTGTTTTATCAATTATTCTAACAGTGCACTCCCAAATCAACCTAAAACATAATGCACACGTTTTGTTCATACTATTGTTTGCATACGCAATCATACCTTTTAACATAATTGCAAAAGCTAATTAATCTATAATCTTGCGCCATGCTAATTACTAAACATTTTAGAACACTTCGCGACTAATAACATTCCGAGACATTTGTTCCATTATTAAAAAAATGATTTTTTCCAAATTCCGTAACATTTTATATAACCACCAACTTTAAAAAAGAGAACAACTTTATAACAATAAACATTTTTTTAAACCTGAAGATAAATCTAAACAACATTTTAAACCTAACCAACATTTTAAACATTTTTAAAAACATCTTCAAACATTATTATTTTTCTCAAACCTAAACAATATTTTAAAGTGCTAACACTTATTGTACAAAGTAAAAAAGGTTTTGGGTGTTGTAAAAAAATGTTGCATAAACTTAACAGAATTTACTCGACATGTGTTTGTAATAGTGTGTTTGTAGTTTTATAAAATCTTTATTTTCATTAATAAAAGGTAACACATTTTTTTCAAATTATATTACCATCTATTCAAAACAGTTATGAAAACACTTAATTTAAAAATGTACATAGTGCATTTGCAGATATAAAAAGTATAACAAATACAAAAAGTATCGAAAATAGTTATACATTTGCGAAAAAGAAAAAAAAGTACACAATAAATTCAAATAAAACAAATTAGTGCGCATGACGATTTCTGTGATTCATAGTTTGGGGTTTGCTTACTGGGCTACTTGGCCGGCCCAATATAGCAAACGCCTACGAAGTCCCCTGAAGGTTTATAATACACCTGGATTAGAGATTTAAGTGTGCTGATTTCATGGATTCAAAGCTTGGGGTTTGGTTCATAAATATATACAAGTCTGTTTGTCCTTTTTTCATTATTAAATTGTTTTTTTATATTTGGTTGTGGAGCACCCTAGGGCTCCAAAATCTCTTCCCTTAATTCATTTTATATACCAATGACTACTACACTTTACATTTTCCATGCATTTAAACACTTTGTTTATGTACATGTTTGCAGTTACGATCACCCCACGATAATTGTTACACAAGGAGTACATTTGACGTTGCCGCTGAAAATCATCCCCGTACAATGCCTCAACGTAATCAATCATCAGGTTTACGTCCTATGATACCTCCATCTCCTTCAATATCTCTGAAGACACCGCAATCTCCGTCGACACCAACTATGGGACATACAACCGTCCACGATTTTGCTAACTACATGAAGTCAAACTATCCTCATTTGGTTAGTGCTACATCTTTAAGAATAGCTTTCATGTTCTTAATAAATGCAATACTACATTTTAATAATTAATTTCATACTGCAGGTATCATCAGATATTGGTATACTTCTAAGACGCAACAATGCAATCGTAACACGAGAAGCAACATCACTGCGCAGTTCAATTTTACAGGAGAACACGGCATTTCTTGACAAATTAATGACAATTCTGGCTTCGAGTTGTATATGCTGCAGTATCAGGTCTCTCCCCTGTATAATGCAGAATTCACCTCCGATTAGCACAACGCCTTTGTTTTTACCTATAAGTGGTCGCAAATTGGACATGTTCGATTCAGAAGGTTATTACTACATTCTTTTCGGACGCGATTCATAATTACACTATTTGGCCAAACCATGCATCCCTAACATATCATTCCTTAATTGACCAGGTGAAGCCTCCTCCTCCACAAGCAAGGTTCCTTTCGTCAACCGAACTACAAAACATTGCGTAGCAACCACGCAAACCAAGAAACGACCTAGATTGAACTTACTTCAAGGTTTGCTGATATAACATTGATTAACTTAAGATTATATATTGCATTTTTTTAACAATCAATTAAAGTTTACATTTCACATGCACATGAATCATCCTACAATGAACAGCTACTTCCGCCACACATGCGTCATTTCTTACAACTACAAAAAAGCCCTCTACACTACAGCTAGCAAAGACATGGGCCGACACAATTGCTTGTGGTGTTTTGATGTTAAATGATGACCATAACATACCTGATGGAGCCGTTAGGTTTGCCCAAATATCTCAAGAGTTGCCTACCAGATCAGGAGCATGTCATATAAAGTATGCTACTGACCACTGGACATCACAAGCTAATCAGCCAAAACTTAGTATTGACCGCCGTGCATCTATTGAAGACTTCATGAAAACACCACCTGAAGACCTTGCTAGGAGGTATGCCACTATTTACATGAATATAAAAATTTATTCATGTCTTACTATACAACTGTAACTAACACAAGTACAATTCTAGGGCTTGGGTCAGACATGATTATCCAAGATTCATTTCAATCAGTGGTTCTTCCGTTAGAGATCAGTTAGTTGGTGATACACCACTAGACCATGAAGTATGCTCTTTAATCGTCAGGACTCTCGTTATAAATGATAGCATTTTCCTATACCCTAGAGATGATTTCTGGCGTATATTCTTCGAACCTGATTTATCGGTGAGTTCATATAACCAGTCCATTCCCATAAACTTTTATTGTATTTTATTGCTTACCTTCTATACAGACATGTATTCTATCCGGTGAGAATCCATGGGAAGTACGCTCCATCCAAAACCAATTCCTATCTCAACGTGGGTCCAGTCATCTAACGAATTGTAAAATGGTAATCTTCTTATTTCATTATAATTTGTGCTTTCTTTATTAACTTACCAAATAACAGTTCCAATCCGTTCTTCACAGTTCATCATGACCGCAACGCTAGAGACCGGCTGGTGCGCTTACGCATGGGACATGCAACGCAAACTTATCCACATCCTAAACCCTTGTGCCGACTCAGCAAAATATACTTCTTTAAAGATCACACATGATTGCATCGCCGACAAACTACATGTTGGATTTACTCCTGTTTATTCAAATTCTTCAATACATGGCACGTCGACTGTATGAATTGGAAGAAAGTATATGATATGCTTGCTTTAGATGTTTTCACCAGGTATGTACTTATAAACCACGCCATCTAGTCCTCAAACATCATCCTACGTGTCGGTGAACTACATTTAATTTTTTTAAATTGTTTCTTTTTTGCGCAAAGGGATGAATCTGGCATGGCTATGATTCAAATGGCCCGCTCATTCAACGGTGTTGGTGTTTCTGAAGTTCTAAACAAGGTAATACAGTATATACCTTGTTGTACACAATTTTTCAAATATTTTTCGTCGTCCCTACAATATTGACCTCTTTCCCAATCATATTAACTGTATTCCCACCCATGTATACTTTTGATGTTTTAAATAAACAAGTTCTTTTTTATTTAGTGTCCCTTGTGTCTGAAATGTGTTGTTAAACACTAATTATGTTCCAATTCAATAACAGGTCAATGTCAGGATGCAGAAAATCAATTTCGTTGGAGACATTGCCAAAATCCCGGACAATAAAGGAGATCCGCCTGTCGAGATTCAAGCTATCGTCGGCTAGACTAATTTAAATTTCTATGGTCCCGCGTGTTATGTTCAGTTTCTTGTTTTTACAAGTTCCATTCAATAAGCTACGACTTTGTGATGTAATATTTTCCTAATTTCAAATCCAACGTTCTATTTCACATGTCCTATCGGAAATAGTCATCCATAACGTCACTCATAATTTTTTAAGATGTTTTACTCTATTACTTCATATAGAATTATCTAATTTGTGCAATATCATTTAGCAAAATGTACTATTTCCGAAATATTCTTCCTGCGCTCCTATAAATGATGTTCCCAACTTTAATTTTCATTACATTTCCTTCCAATTCCACCTCAGAATCAAGCCAATTGGATGAGCTGTCCTCATGAATTTATCCACTAAGTCCCCTCCGTCATTATGATGCAATTCATCCTATTGTTTTCATACATAACCAAAATATACCTTATGCACTTTTTTATTAGTTCTCATTTATAAATTACATTCATGATCTAAAAATCATACCATTTTTACTTCAACATAATGTTAATGTCAGGTTTGAATAAATCTATTGCGTTCGACACCTTGCCAAACTCCATGACAAAACCGGACAACCCCCATGTTGATCTTATAAATATCGGTATGTACCACAACAATTAACGACAATATTTCCATATTGCCCTACGAATTTACATTTATGGATACAACAATGATAATTACGATAATTTTCAACCACAATATAGAACAATGATTTAGCAATTTATGCATATTCACATATGCTAATTAATATGTAATAACATATTTTAATGTCTAAACTTTTATACATATTAAATGGCAGTAACCACAACCGGATACTAAATTCTATTTTCTTGTTCTCCCTTCATTCATGAAGACAATACTTCCAATTCATAATAACCCGATACAACGCTAACAAAAAAACACAACCGCCATTTTTTTACACAAATGCAAAACACAATAATTCTAATAATTTATTACTTTGGTAATCTGTGTCGTTGTCACGGCGCATCTACCATGCATTTTTGCCGTCATAAAACCTACTACGAACGGTGTCATGTCCGACAAAACAAGAATCTTAAATGGTTTCCTTCAACAATTACTAAAAACCATACAACACTACGATTTTCGTTTCCTTTCAATTGGTAATAATCCAATACAATGCTAACAAAAAAACTAAAAAAATATATTAATATACACAAACACTAGTAAAAATTATTCTATTACTTTATATCATTGCAAATCGATGTCGTTGTTTCGTCGTATGTACCCTGCTTTTTTTCTTTTTGAAAACCTAATACAAAGGATTTGATCACCGACAAAGCTCGAATGTTAAACGGTTTCCTTGCACAGTTACTAAAAAGGATAAAACACTACGATTATACTTTCCTTTTTAATAATACATGCATGTACAAAATCATTTCTTTTATTTCCAGAAATTATATACATTGAATAGTTAACCAACCACATAACTCTATATAATTACAAGTTCCACCATATGTTTTACAACATTGTTAATCAATTTATACACATGTCCATCTTTTATTTCCAATTCTTATTGTGTAACTTTATACAACATATTTTACACTATTTTTTCAATCATACCTATCTAATATACAAAGGAAAATTTCAATACTTTATATTAAGAACAAATAAAGTTTTCCCTTTATATTCAGAACAAATATTTGTTTATTTCAATCATACCTATCATACCTATCATACCTATCTACTCCATCATGTACTATTTGTCTATTTAACTCGTCTTCTAATAAAGTTTTCCCTTTATATTCAGAACAAATATTTCCAACCTAACAATTCCTACTTCCCTAAAAATATTAATTCAAATGAAACACAAATCTAATACATGTAGCAAAACAAATAAGCATTCAACCCACTGATGATTCCTTCAACATCATATCATTAGTACTTGACAATCTAAATAGAACCGAGTACGTAGCAAGTACTTAATAACAGTCATTCAATTAAAAACATACAGCCCGTTCGACATTGTCTTATAGAATACCTAATACGTGGGGATTAACAATAACATCGGGAAGTACAGTTCTCCCCAATATAGTCGTTCACACACGAACAGTTCTTCATGGTATGATTCCACTTGGGAACCATGATCTGTTGCCATCCATTCTACCTAACCATTGCAGGATATGAAGCTTGAACAGCGCCACACAGTCCTGCAGTGCAAACTATAAGTATCAACAATCGATTCCAAACACAACAAAATATTACCAATCTACCAAATAATATTATAAGTACTTTTTTCACTCACTATTTGGAAAATTCCCTTAATTTGTTCTCCATTAAAGCTCAACATGATTTGCAGAACAGCAAATGCACTATCACCCCTGCCAACACATTAGAAGTTTTGTTAATGCAGTTCACAATGTAAGGACACAAAAAATTTCAATCATATTATTTCTCCTGCTTACCTCTTCACACGGTCGTCAGTCGACCCACCATGACATTTCATTGTCCATTTTGATACATCCAGATGAAATCCAGGGTATACCGTATTTATCAATGAGGACATGCCCTCCAACAATGCCATAAAAGATTGGAAATGCACTTTCTCCAAAGTCGTCTCTAATTGCCATGCGTGTGAAGGATCGAACACATGGCACACCCTGTTGGCCATATTAAGTACATACAGAATGTAGTACCCTTCTACATTGCAGTGAGGAGCCATAACCTATGGGTTTAAGATCTTAATATTTGAAGTAACAAGAAAATAACAAATTACATGGGAGTTTATTTTGTATAATGCTCTTACCATCCTGCAAGTCCTCAAATCGAACTTTCCGTTCATACCGGCTAAGCTAGCCGTTATATCAACATCATTCTTGAAAGGTTCACCAGCCAGCACTTTCCCCTGCAAAATTTGAGGTGCCACATGATTACATAACTGCATAAGGCATAGTGCAATTTCAGAATTATCATCTAGATTGTTTTTTCTCACCGCAAAGCTTAGATGAAGAACTCTCCGCAGCCTTAACAACGAACCAGGAGCAAAAAGTTTTTTATCCTCAGAATAGACAAGTCTTCTAAAAATATCAAATTGTCTTGTATTAAATTCTGCTCCTGGTTTCATCATTGCTTTAATTTCAGCTCCAGAAATCTTTAGTTCGCTTGGAAATGGGTGATCAATCCAACACCTATCAAAAGAACGTTTAGCAATGTGAAATTATTTTGACTAGTTTACTTATTGAAAATTCTTCCGAAGTTGACTTACTAACCTCTTTAGTTCTATTCCTTTTGTTTTACACAGCGCATCGTTACCTGACTTCACTACATCATTATTTCTGATTATATATGCTAAAGATCCTCCTACAGCAGACTTTCCAGCAACCTTGCGCCGCTTACATACTGCAAAAACATTTACAGATGATTAAAACAAAACATGCATGTAATTTTGTCAGCCATTTAGGAAATATGATGCATCTTACCTTCAATTAGTCGATTTATGTTATAAATCGACTTCTGCTTGACGGTATGTGCATCACCATCTAAAATGGTTCCACCTAAAGGATGTAGCTGCTCACTAGCTGTAACGCTTGCCGCAGGTAATCCAACATCTGATTTCATAAATATTTTTAGAAAAAGGCACAACAAAAATTAGGCTAACAATTCTATCAAAACATAACAGCTATATCCTATTTACTTATTTACTTGTTAACCCACCCAAACTCTTTTTCTTGACGGCCTCAAGCGCAAGTACATTGTACATTTCGTCGGTCTTAACAGTTTCACTCACAACGGTACAGCATTCATTGGTTCTTTCACCAACCAATAAATTATCTCTTTTTTTCGCCGGCCTCCTGGCATAGACTTTCAACACTAGAGCATTGTTTGAAATGTGTTAGCATTCGTTTCAACAAGCATCGCGTACATTTTAAATGCGACATTGTATGAAACTAAACATGTTAAATTTCTCTAAGTTGCTAAATAAATTAATCATTTTAACTACAAACTGAAAAAATTACTTATTCATGCATTTTCCAGCTATTATTTCAGAGACAATATAACCAAACTAATTTGCATGCGTCAGGATTAACCTGGTTTCTCCGTCTCAGAGCCAACTGCATGTGTACCTCCAAAAATATCCCTCTCAGTCCGAACGACTGCAGTTAATATTGTGCAATATAAATTAATTAAGCCCAACCAGGGCATATCGAGGTCTGTTCTACATAATTACTGGGAAATGCAGTCGTACCATGCATCCCTGTTTTCCCGATAACTGAACTTTCATCATGTGGCACCACTGAATGTCCTGTTGAATTTACTGCTACTGTACTATCCCCTGTACCTTGCCTCCTGCCACTAGCGCTGCTCCAGCCGGCCCCAAAGAACCCTGAAAGTCAGTACACGCATCTATAAATGGGCATCCTGAAGAAAGTGTACATCCTAGGCTTAGCTCAGAAAACACACCTGTTTTCATTCCTGCCAGTACTTCTGCTACCGTTTTCAGATCATGGTCCTCATTAACACATCCCGATCCTGTGAAGTACAATATGAGTAAAATCAGCTATGAGTATACCACTCCTGCTCATATAGGTTACCATATAAGGAAAGTTTTAGCTATGCCAAAATTGACAATGATCGAATGTGCCTCACCTGTAAAACTTGCCCCACCTTTCGAATATTGATTAACCACATTTTGTTTTTTTCTATCAAGAACCACACCTGCACACACCCTTAACATGTCAATAATTCTATACATAATGCTTACCAATCATCCTAAAATCTATATTTTACCTTCTACTAATCTAGTGTGCAACTTTGGCATCCCTGCACATTTCCCTACATTAAGCATCATGCACAGTCATTTACTAGGGGTAAATTAAAATTAACTCTAAATATATTTACAGCAAACATTCTCATTACCATGTAAGGCTTTTCCTATTATGCCATCCATAGTTTTCCAGTCTTTTAGCCTACAGATACATTGTCCCATTTCATGTTGTTCTATCAGAGTCCTTATTGTATCTACATCATTTGATTCAACCTTGGAAACAGCCTGATTGAAATCATCGCTAGTTGAGTTTGCCTTCTCCTTTGCGGTCCACAATAGATCTTTAATATACAGCAGAGTCTGGCCACACAAATATCTTACAATCAAATTAATAGTTTGATATAACATATATAATATACACAATTTGCAATCTGTGTAAAACTCCACACCTCATAGTGAATACAACCAGCCCCCGATGGTATGCCTGATTGAGATACATTGGCCTGCATCCATAGGCATTACAAATATATGATGTTGTACTCAATAGAAATTTGAAAATTATTACATAGACAAAATAATTATCTGCTTACCTTCAATACTCCAAACTTCATCTCCCCATCTTCTAATAAGGTATCTGCCTCTATCAAAGCTCGCACAACTGATGAGGAGTATAGATCAACGTGAGCAACTTGGGAAGTGTCTAGTGTCAAAAACCCTGTATCAACAGAGCTGAAGTAGTGTATCTGTAACAGCAACTTGTTAGTGAACTGCAATCATATGGCAATTAAGCATAAAATGTGTTCAACATGTTTTAAAGACATTAGTTCAGTTCCATTCATAATCTTACCTGCAGGATGGTTGGACAACCATACAGCCAAATATATTTGTATCTGTTCCTTTTCGCCTCTGCCAGGCACACGGCACCTCTTATTATCTAATCCAAAGCATATCTACCGTAGTTCCAATGATAAATCTTCGAGGGGTCGTCAGCTAGCTGGTAAGCATCAGTTGGTACGTGGTTTCGACGATCCCCCGGTCCAAAAACTACACCAACAGCAAGCATAGCTGTGCCCAGCTCTATTTTCATCCTCTGCCCTGCACTCATTGGCGAGTCAACCGGCTCTTGTAGTTTCTTAACTAGATCTTCGACAGTTAGCTCAGCTTCCATCGGCTCCATGCCCAGGAGTAACCTAGCCATCGAGCACTGCTAACCGCTTGGCCGTCCTCCCTTGCTCTGAAGAGTTAGACCTCCTTTCCTTAAATCCATATAACAACAAATCTCAATCTCACCCAAGATTGACTTCACAACGCCTGAAAGCCTCATACTACTGTCGCTTGGTTCGATTCTTTCCAGAAGAGAATGAGTGAACGAGATAAAGTTCTTCCTAGTTTTTCCTAGTTTCAATATTCCTCCAAGGACAACGTCACGAACTACTTGCTTCTGCTCTTCCCCCCATTGTTCCAAAGCAAAAGCAAGTTCTTCCGGCGAGAAATTGCTCCTAACTATGGAACCATCGACAGTAACAGCATCAACATGCTCTCCAATCAGATCGCTTTTTATCTTGCGGCTAATCAACGAAGCCTGACTCCTCTGACCCGACCTATACTGCCCCGATTCAGCTCCAACGTACCCATGCCCGCCTCTAAACAAGTTCTGCATTGTATCCCTAAAACATTTTGAAAGGAAAAAACCCAAAAGAAATCAATCGGAGAATAGAAGACAGGGGCCAAGTTTTAATCCAGATTTTTAATTAAAATTAACTTCAAAGACGATACGAAGCAACCGGATGAGTAGCACTCGCTCCCGGCGCTCCGGTTCTTCCTGAAGAGATAAGCTTCTACTGGACTCACTGCCTTCCGTCTTCAAGTCTCCACCAGCTGCCGTTCTCCATCGTAGTGGTAATGTAGTCCAGATGCAATCAATTTCGTGTGCAAAGTTTTCTTCTTGCCGAAACGTCGCCTCGAAACTGCCGGGCAGAGTAGCACTTAATCGCTTCATGGTGTAGACATGCAGAGGCTACAGCACGCCAGTAGTACATCCTACATTGCTAGCATAAACACTGTTACACGCTATCTGCTAATTCTTTTATTCCATTCCACTGTTTTGCATGCAAAAGCTGGCCTCTACTGCTGCCCGGTACACGTACACCACGCGCATACTTTCACGTCTGGCTAACATTTTTGGCCGTGCACCCGCACCCATCACGTATGTGCCATGCGCAACTCAAGCGGGTCGCGTCGCACCCGAGGGGTCGCTGCACCCCTGTATACATGACCCGTCGTACGATACCGAGCTGTCAACCTGCACCACGCGTGCCGTCGAACTCCATAAGGCTGCACCACATGACCAAGCACACCATGGTCAAACCAAAGGAAAATTTTCTTTCCCAATGCATCCGGACGGTCAATAGACTTCCCATTCAGTTTTAAATTTTTCTACAAATCGTTCATGGAATGCAACCTAACGATGACAAAGATTGTTTTAAAAAATATAGTAATATTGTTTAACGATTACAAATACTTAACGCATTACATAAAGTTTCCTTCGTAGATGGTTTATTTATTACATCATTTCCAGATAAATATGTATCAAAACCCGATGATACAGTCTGGTGCTTTGACCATGCTTGCTTCCATCCTGCAAACCAGCTGCAGGAGGTTCCTCTTTAGTACATGCAAATCCATCTGCAAAATCACAAATTAAAACACGGAAATTATTATTCTTAAGAGGCCGACAAATAAGACCAGAAAATTAATATTTGTAAGAGTCCAACGTTATTATAAAATCATAACTAATTTTGCATTCCATCAAATTTGGTTAACATACCTCATTAATCTTTTCACTAACAACAGAGCCATTGAAACTCGTCATATAGTGCACCACATAGTAACCGCTCTGTAATCTGCATTACATTAATTTAAAATTATTATACATGCAACCAAAAATTATATACAAAATATATGTTGGAATGTACTCACTTAGTTGCCATGGCATTCAAATTTTGATGGAAGATGTACTCCCACCCATTCGCGTCAATTTCTATCCCTTCGAATGATGTCTTGAAGCACATCGCTAGTCCGTTAATAAGTACCGAACATCTAGCTAAATGATGTTTCTCAACAGATATCTTTCCTAAGCAGGACCTTACTGGATCTAAAACATGAAGCTTCTTGCCAAAACGGTCAAATATATACAATACCCAACTCTTGTCATTTTCCTGGTACGGAGCAATCAACTGTTGAAAATGTGACCATATTTGAATTAGTAAACTTATAATTTCTAAACTGCATACCAATAAAAATTTTAAATCGTAACTCACCATTTTGCATGACTCCACATCGTAACCAATGTGCTCATTGACAAACAAGTCGTTTATTGCCTTCCTCAACCATGAGCTGGTCGTGTGTAGAATCGACCCCTATATACCAAAAATAAAAATTTCTTACGTTCAATATTATTAATTTCAATATAAAGGTAAACATTAGTTTAATTTATATCGCACCGCAAACATTGGATGAAGATAGTGCCTCCAACGGCTCTTATCATCTGGTGAACACCATTTCGACTCATTCTCGCTGTTCATCCGGCAGAATAGATCAAAACCAACATAATTCATCCTCCCCCCGGGATTTAATAATTCAAATATTTCATTCCCATCTAGCTTCATATCCGTAGGAGCTGCTAGCTGCACCCACACCCTGTTTATTACCCATAATTAGCTATTATAATTGGACATTAATTATAAATGGAAACTGACTAGCACTTAAAATAATTTACTAACCTTGACTTGATTGTACGAGAACAATCTATTAAATTCTGGTAACCTAACTCCTCACCACCGATTCCAAATGTTGGAAATTTCATACCCATGTCGAAAGGAGATGTACCACATTTCAGATTAATTGTTTTTTTCTTCACTAGTTCAATATCAAATTCATCACTGTCTTCATCTAAACCTGAAGAAACAACACGTTGCCTTTTCCCTAAAAGAAACAAATTTGTCCTCTTTAAGCAATATGTATTTCTATAAAAATATGAATTACTTACGTAATATTGTAAGTGCATGATTACATCCCATGAATCAATCATAATAACATATACAGAAATATTAATTTATATTACGATACGGCAAAATGACCCACAACATGGCACATGCAATCTGACCACGTGTAGATATACTACAAATTACAGCTACATTTCTTGGCGTACATTTATGTTACGTTTCTTGTTTATTATGTTTATAACCATAATCCTCATTGATATTCATTTATTGCCAAAAAATCTAATGTTTGCATCATATATTGCAACATTCAAATAATAATTAATATGCATTCGTCAAATATAGATATGTTTATCGATTCACAAATAATTGCGTGCTAGAATAAGATGTGATATGACACTAAAGCTAACACATTTTTTAAAATTTATTTTATGTTCACAGCAAAAAAATTACTAAAATTATTATTCGTTAAGCAATTTCCCTAAAAAATATCAAATATTCAAAAATGAGTTCCTGCTTTATTTTTTAGCTCTAAAATTAAACTTACTATTAGGGTCCGGTCTGTAAACAATATCTTCTTCTGAACTACCATCATTCTTCAATAAATCCAATCTGTCTGCAGATATTTGAGCTTCCGTAGTTGACTCAACTAATAAACATTTTTTATTCTCGTAATTTGGATTGTTAAGGTCGGGCAAGGCAAAACCTGCATTTGTATATTAGTTATATGCAAACAATATCTTAGTAATAAAAAATAATTAGTAAACAGTATTTATTTCTATCTGTGAAAATATCCATATCTTATAAGATGACCTCTCCAATTTATATTTTTTGCCGAAAGTTTGTATGTCTTAACACTCTCCCCAACGAGATGCGCTTTTGATAAGATAGTTGGTGAATGCCTAACTACACCATGCCGATAAGCTACAAATTGTATTCAATGTTACGGATGCAGCAGTAACAAAATTAATGTCACTGTTTAAAATAAATTAATTAATGATAATATAATTAAAAATATAATCGCCATACCACCTTGACTAACTCACTAAGAATTATATAATTTTGTTTTTAACGTTCTTAACACATAAAAAAAGTGTTATGTTGTGTTCTGTTTTTTGGTTTCAAACCTGATTCTCCATTCTCATCGTTTGCAAGTACATCGTCTTTCGCCGCGTCCAAATAATTTCCCACACCAAAATGCAACCCTGCGTCAAAATAACAATTTTAATATCACTTATTAGCATATTAATCAAAATTATTTAATCATGATATTTTTTTAATGAACACAAAAAAAGTTTTCATAATATAAAATAAGCACAATTACCAAACAATTACCTGATATCATGGACGACATTTGATCAAAATTATACTGCAATTTTTCAATGTGATCGTTGTACCCCATGGATTTTAGGTACGCCACCAACTCTAAACGGTGCTTAGCAGCCTTCTATATCATTAATGCCTCGTGGTCAGCAACTCACTCCACAGTGACGGCACCTAATGATGCACCGACAGAGTAGAAATCTCTCATTTCTTCATCCATGCTTTTCATATATTCTTCAATCCTCTCAGAGATCCATGTTTTGGACTGTGATTTTTTTCATGCAAAATTATATAATTATAACATATAAACGTTTTTTCATCTAAAGGAAATGTGAAAGCAACATAACTTGCCTGCAAGGTTGTATCCTCCACGTGGCATTGGATCCCATCATTTAAGTTGTTGTAATTCTTAGCCTGCATTACTGTTTAGTTAACTATATATAGTATCATAATTATAATTAGAGTGCATTTATTTTCATAATTATCACTTGCCTGCATTGAACCGTATAACCTTCGGCCGTTGGTTAGTATTGTATCCTCCTCAATTAGTGCCTTTAGGCATGCACCCTTGTAGTAAGAAATCCTTGGCGTCGATGCTTGGTCAACACGCAAAAAACCAGTGTCCACCGTATCAAAATATAATATCTGCAGCCACAAATTTGGAACCAGGTTGTTAGATAAGCATCAATGTGGGGAGGCAAAGAGAGACATACAAGATGGCAGCACGGAATCACCTGGAGGAATATGATGCATCCATATACGTGGAATCTTTTCTTGCCAGTTATAACAGAATGATGAACCTTCTTTGCACCGTCAAATATTTCAGCAACTATGTACTCCCCCCAGTTAAGTTTGTGCAGAACAGAAGGATCGGTCACCATTTTGTATGCATCTAGAGGGATCGACGTCCGGCTTTCCCTTGGGCAGAAAAAATAGCGGTGCACAGCATAACAAAGGCAACCTTTGTCATCATCTCTTCTACAGTCAACATAGGACTGCTGCAACCTCTACGTAGCACCTCGATCAACTCAGCAACAGTAACCTCTTTTGCATTTTCCAAACCATCTTTCTCTATACACAACAAACTCCTTGTGTACTGTACTAGTTGTAGACTAGGGCTCCCATCCTCTCTGCTAATCGTGACAGATCCACCATATCTAGTTCCTAGCACCCTTGATACCTGGATCTCGTTTATAGCAACAGTTTCTTTCATTCCAACTCTAAGACAACGTTCGTTAGTATCTACTCTTTGATACAGCCACTGAGTGAAGTCTCGATTGAATGTGCGCATATCATGCATGGTAAGAATACCACCTAGACCTATTGATCTGATTAGAGCTTTCTTGTTCTCACACCACCCCTGGAAACTAAGAGTGATATCCTTTGGTGAAAAACTACTTAGAACAAAACTTCGGCCACGAACACCCATCAAGGAGACGTCCCCTACGCCCCAGCCACCGCAAGATACGTTCGACATACTTCCCTTGATCTGTTTTTGCAAATTAAAAACGTCAAATCTCTAGAGGAACAAATCCACAAGAAACCATCTCGTACACAACCTAAAAAAGAATCAGAGGTTGATAGAAGTTCATATTTAGAAGAACTAACCTTGTTGCCGCTTCCTTCGAGAGATTTGCTCTGGATCTGGAGTTCTCAAGCATGTGAGAACCAACCTCTGCCGACTAAAGAACAACGCCCAGGGAAACCCAGATCCTTAACTAGTAGGCTGTTGCAATAAGAGGAGTCGGAAACTTCGTTACACAATTGCTGGTGTTTTTTTTGCGTACATATATTACTGTTTTTCTCCGACTGTGCCAGCGCAATGAAAGCAGAATTGAATGATGACAACCTGTCCACACTCACATTGTTTTTATTTTTCTAAATTTTTTACATATAATATTTGTCGAAAAACTCTTTCAAAATATTATAAAATGTTCAGCATTTAGTTCGGCCGTCTGTTTTGTCGTACGGCAGAAGACTTTTCGAGCGAAAGAACAGGATTCTGCCTACACGGTAGCTTTTTCAGTGAACAACATTTATAGCCATTGCAATCTCTATCCATATGCGACGACTCCAAGTCTACGGTTTAAATTTTTGAAACGCCATGTTGTCATCGTACAAGGAAAAAGTAGTTTTTCCCGGAGGATAGGATCTGTAACGCAATTTTTTTAACGTAGACCATTCCTTTCCAAAATTCTCATAACAATATTATTGCATGTTATAAAGATTTTATTAATACTAAAATATTGCGAGCACTCAAAACAGAGAAATAGTAACTTTTATCACATTACATCATAGATGTAATAATTAATAAAAACACACATGATATTTGGAATGCAAGTTTTTATTCTCGTACATAGATCCATCATAGGATGGGCACACGTGATTTTACATAAAACTAGCTCAAACGGCAGTGAGTGCGTCCTGCCTATAGAATTTTTCTCCTTTTGGACGCCAGGCTGTCAACCTCCTCTCCATCATCACTCAAATCGTCCTTCTCAACTATGTATTTTGAAGAAACCCTCAAACAGCAGTCATCATCGTCTTCCACGTACCAAATTTCATCAAACAAAGTTGACACATATGGATCGGTCTCGCCGTATCCTTCTTCTATCTCGAAACACAGAGGTTCCTAAAAAACGTTTATACTGTTTTTAGTACAACATCTCTTAAAGAAAATGAGCATCAAAAAAGGAAAATCGTAAAAAAACAAGGATTGGAAATCTGTACCTGTGCTTTCAACGAAGTACGGTCGAACGTGCAATGAATAAACCTTTTTATCCCATCGAAACAGACTGATTTCTAATATGTTTGCATGTAGTTTAGCTTAGATAATGCATACTAAATATGTAATGAATATACATAATTAAAAGAACCTTCTCACACCTCTCCCGAGACGTCCTCATCAACATTTCCTCCGGCATCAAGCTTGGCTATAACTGTAGACATCTGAAATATGTCCTTTTTCGGCTGCGCCAGACAAGTTAATTCGTAAATGCAAGTAAAAAATCACAATGATACCTGTCTGTACCAACTAAATATAACTTAACTAACCTCTTCACGGTTCACTTCACATGAACTCATCCTCTTAGCCATTCTTGCTTTGCAGAGGAAGCTGATCGACCTACACTTGTAATACAATGATCTAACTGTATGACGCTTGTTCGTTTAGGTTATCTACCTCAAGCACGGGCAATGGATGTATATATAGAACGGAGACCAAGAGAAGGTGGCATGTTCTGCCGTAGTTTTTGAATTTTGAATCGTCCAGTGGGCGTATTAATTGCGGGCAACTGGCCCGCTCCCTTGAAGTGGGCCGGGACCCGCCAACCAGTCTATAGATTTTTTAGGGCGTGGTTTAAACAACTAAGGCCCATAAAATATGACTTGCAAAGGAACAATTCTAGGTGTGTTAATGCAAAACAAATTCAACGGCATGAATAAAACATGTAATTTTAATTAGTATCACATTTTTAAATTATATTATAATTCATTTCATGCTTAATCCTTTTACAGGATTCCAATTTAGGTCATGTATCATTTCCAGAAAATTTACTGCCATTTTTAACAATTTAATAAGTAATATATAATTTTTAGAACACTTTGCTGGCGTATAACAAGTTAGCTATAACACTTTTACAGAATGTTAAAGCTGGCACCCAAAAAACAAACAAAGCAAAGTTTTTAATTAATTAAACATTGGTTCTGTTAATACCTATAGATCAAACATGGAGGTCCAGGTAGATCAAATAAAATTTGTCTACAAATACAAGCTCATTATATGAAATCCAAGAAACATGTCTCGATCATTATTCAGCAAGATATCACCCTTCACTCAATAGATACCCTGTCGTTGAACATTTTGTTTTTCCCGCAGCTGTTCCTGTGATGTCCAGCTACTCCACAATTGGTGCATGTTGATTGTTTCCTTGGTTTAACTGGAGCATCCCCTCTCATTGGGCATGTGGTGCACTTGTGACCTTCACCCCTACAAATCTTGCAAAATCGAGTCCTCTTAATGTTCTTCTCATAAGGTGCCTTATCTCTTGCAGTTGTAGGTCTGCCTCTTAACCTTTTAGGGGGTGGTGCTGACAGTTCTTGGTGACTTCTATCAGGAGAGAACACATCGTTCATTGATTCTGAACTATCACCCTCGTCCGCGACACCGCCATTCATGCATGAACTTTCAGACCTTGTACGCTTTGCCATGTTTTGCTGCCTTGTTTCGGAAAACTCCTGTGCATCGGCTGGCATGTTCATGCTAAGATCACCCCTGATTTGGCTAGTTGCATTTGACCTGGCTATGCTCGATGCTTTGTCCAATACACTCATGCCATCTCCTTTGTCGCAGAGTGGTGACACTTTTAATATGCCTTCCTTGATATACTTTATAGTAAACTCGTAACTATGTACATTAGTGTCGCCAAGCCTGACTAGCTCAACAGCTGCGTTGTAAAGAGCTGAGTGCCGGTATGTAGGTGATTCAATAGGACCCATATCCTTCTGGTAATGCTTTAGGTGGTCAGGTAGGATGTCCCGCGCGTCTACAGTCCAACGCTTCATGATATGGTATTGTGGGATCATCTTAACATCAAGCACCATCATGACCTAACAAATGATAAAACATAACTTAATAGACTGCAGCAGAATCGAGCAGAAGTTATAGGAAAATTCTATTACATTCATATGATTTCCATACCTTGATTATGTGGCAGCAAACCATGCCCATATGCTCAAAAAGTCCGCACTGGCACTTGTAAATCTCCCCGTCATCTGATATTCCTATTTCAAAAACAGTCTTACAATACTTGCTCCTTTTCTCTGCATTGACATGAGTGGCGGTGTACAATCTCTTTGGAGTAATCTCAGCTATAGTGTACGACCCTGCTGCGTACATATATGATCCAAACATCTCAAACATTGTTCTGGTGTATATTTTGCTTGCATGCTTTTCCAACGGAATGTTTGCCTTCAGAACAACGCCCCCCTGAAATATTTGAAAATACGACTTGGATTAATACTATAACTTTATACAACATAGAATTATTACTAGAACTAATGTCTACCCAAAAATTCAGAAATATACCAGTCTTGTGCGCTTTTCTTGGAATCCTTCTTCTTGATCTCTGTCGAACTGGAGCTTGCTATACTATTTGACAAACAAATTCATAGGGCATCCTGGAGGTACGTAGTTCTTCAACATGTGATTGGCACTTTCACTACGCTGTGTGCTAGTCATTCTTGCACAAAATTTCCCAGCAAAATAAGGTTTTGCCCACATCTCCCTCTTTTCATAAGTTTGTATGAGGAATGTGTTCTTCTGCAGTGAATGTTTGTCGATCAACTCTTTCCATTGTTTTTCAAACTCTTCCACAGTGATCATATCCTGTATTAGCTTGTGAAACTCATCCCTGAATTCACTCCGTTTGTTGTACAAAGTACCTAGAGATTCTTTTGCTTTCTTTAAAACATGCCACTTGCACCAATGGTGCGTTGCTTCAGGATAAACCTCCTCTATAGCGACCTCCATAGCTCTTGCTTGATCTGCATTTTGTATAATAACCAGGTTCACACATCAGACAAGATTGTAAAGACAACATTTAGATAATTTCAGGATACAATATATATCCACTTACCAGTTAGGATTGTAATTGGTTTTTTCCCTCCCATAAGCTTTACGAACTCAGAAAATACCCAGTTGAACGTCTCAACCTTCTCATCACGCGTAAGCACACCAGCGTATATCACACTCTGGAAATGGTTATTCATCCCAACAAAAAGCCCGAACGGCATATCATAAAGATTTGTCCTATAGGTAGTGTCAAATGTAATAGCGTCACCGAAGTAGTGGTACTGCAATTTGCTCTTGCCAGTTGTCCATATAAGTGTCCGAACTCTACTTTCACTGTCTACACGAACCGCGTAAGTGAATTCAGGGTCGGACTACTTCAATTCTGCAAAATAATCCATGGTTTTCTTAACATCTTCGTCTGCCTGATCTCTGCTCAATTTTGCGCACAGCGTCTGCAGGCACCTCTTGGTGAAAGAGACGTTCTCAATACGACCAAAAAATGTTCCTATTATGCTATAAACCTTGCTAAGATTAACGTTATTCTGACGCAGCTGAGAAACCAGCTCTCTGGTATATTTGTCGATGTGCCTGTGTGAAGGGAAGTGGAGTTTCTGTGCGCACGTGTGCAACATATCATGGTTGTGAGATACTCTATATTCGCATATGTACCAGCCGTCGTCTTCAGTTCTAAGCAACCTAATCATTGCTGGGCACTCTGTTCTTGAAGAACTTGAGTTAACTTTCTTTGGTTTGCCCTGTATAACACCCGGTCTCAATTAGTTTAAAAAAACTTTATTCTGAATGATTTGAACATAACAATATAGGGATTTTATTCTTACCCCGCAGTTGCGGAGTAGCTCTTGCATGCTTTTAGCTCCATTGACGTTTGTACGACTCTTCCCGTACCTTATTCCGAAGCCGCACTCCCACGAATACAGATTGTAATAGTCGTAAGCTTCTCCAAGAGAATCAAATGTCAATCCCATGGAAGGCACAACTACTGCTTCTTCTTTCCTCTCAGCAAATCCTCTAAATGCAAGTTCAAGTGCACTTATCCTATCTGCGCTTACAGCTCTTTCATCTGGCATTGCACCGTGCCTATGTCTGTATTTCAGATGAACAACATTGGCAGTGTGAACATCAAAAAAACGGACATCCTATGATATAAATGTGTAAACATTTAACGAAAATAACAGTTTCCAGCTCTGTATTTGGTTCTGCTTCTAACATACCAGCTATTACAACACTCAAAGAAACAAAAGCAGCATATGTACGTAGAACTCACCGTCAAACCCATCCACTGTTTCCCCTTTCGACCTCAATAAAGCTTGGAGTCCTCGATTTCTGTCCTGGCTCACAATCTAGAACGGTTGAAACATGCTGCTCTGTGCTCGCATTCGATGAATCGACCTCGTCCGCTTCAAGAACTGTGGATAGCGCCCGAGTCTCTGTTACGGCCATCTGTGCTATACCTGCGGCGCACTTGTCTGCCGAAAGAACTTGGATCGAGCTGAAATTTACCAGTAGAAACTTGGTAAAGAACAAACAGAGAAGTACCAAATCCAAAGTAATTCATCAAACGGATCGAAATAAAGTACAGCTTACCTGGAATCCATGCCGATTGCACGATGTACACCCAGATCTGCTGAGTGGATCACCTCTTTCCGCCAAGGCTGAACGGCGAATACAAAGTTGGCCGGTTAGGCAGATTAGCTAGATTTTTAACCAGCCAGGAATCTCTTCTTCTAAGGAAATCTTGATTGGAATCGAAACATTACGAGCAGACTAGCGGCGGGCTGTTCTCCAGATCCGGCAATGGTGTGGTTCGGAGCTATGAGAAGCCTGGCTAGGTAGGTGGAGTTCGTTCATTAAATTACAAGCGCATAAATGTCCTGTACCATGGATGTCGCGTGGAGATATCATTAATGACCCAGAACATGTATACACTGTTTCGTCCTACAAGGCCGTCGCCGTATTGACGCACTGTAAATGTTTCCACCTTTTTGGCTCGAATCACGAGACAGCAATCGGTCGGCAGAGATTTCGGCGGTGCTCGTCGCCGAGTGCTCCTAATCTGCCTCCGAAGACTATAAGCTTATTATGTAAACTTGATCATTTTGTGCTAACATAAGTTATTTTGGAGCTAACCTATAGGAAACTAAGCATATAAGCTCTAAGTTAGTATATTAGAGCCAACTTAGGTAAAATGAAGCTAACCTATGTCATTTTGGAAAAGAAGAAGAATAAGAAAAAGACTATAAGCTTATTATGTAAACTTGATCATTTTGTGCTAACATAAGTTATTTTGGAGCTAACCTATAGGAAACTAAGCATATAAGCTCTAAGTTAGTATATTAGAGCCAACTTAGGTAAAATGAAGCTAACCTATGTCATTTTGGAAAAGAAGAAGAATAAGAAAAAGACTATAAGCTTATTATGTAAACTTGATCATTTTGTGCTAACATAAGTTATTTTGGAGCTAACCTATAGGAAACTAAGCATATAAGCTCTAAGTTAGTATATTAGAGCCAACTTAGGTAAAATGAAGCTAACCTATGTCATTTTGAAAAAGAAGAAGAATAAGAAAAAGACTATAAGCTTATTATGTAAACTTGATCATTTTGTGCTAACATAAGTTATTTTGGAGCTAACCTATAGGAAACTAAGCATATAAGCTCTAAGTTAGTATATTAGAGCCAACTTAGGTAAAATGAAGCTAACCTATGTCATTTTGGAAAAGAAGAAGAATAAGAAAAAGACTATAAGCTTATTATGTAAACTTGATCATTTTGTGCTAACATAAGTTATTTTGGAGCTAACCTATAGGAAACTAAGCATATAAGCTCTAAGTTAGTATATTAGAGCCAACTTAGGTAAAAAAGAAGCTAACCTATAGGAAACTAAGCATATTAGAGATAACATAGGTAACTAAGTATATATATATCATTTTGGATAAGTAACCTATAGGAGATCTGACATACCTGACAAAGTTCAGTTCTCATGCATTGTTCTTCTCCTTCTTCTCCTTCATCTCCCTGATGCGCCTAGAACGGCGAGGCGGTGGAGGCAGTGGGATGTAGTCTTCTACCACAATTGGCATGGTCATGTCGCCCAGCTGTGGGATCGCCGGCGCCACCACCGGTGCGTGGTCATTGTTAGGCACCACCACCATCGCGAGGCCACCTTCAGGCACGACCATCGCTAGGTCAATTGCCCATGGTCAGCCACCACCATCTCTTGCCCTTGGTCAACCACCACCAGCGCTAGGTCATCCTCAGCCTGATGTCCATCATCATCCTGCAGCTCCTCATCCTCACTCTGCTCCTCTTCTCCCGCACTCCAGTCCGGATCATCCTTCTTGTTGTCTATGCTGCTGCCAGAATCGCTGCTACTTTCGCTACAGCCAGAATCGCTGCTGCTTTCGCTACAGCCATGGTCACTGCTGCTTTGGCTGTAGCCAGTGTCGCTGCTGCTGCTCCCATTACCTGTCCAAAATGCAACAATGACCGTTAACAATCGATGTGAGACAAAGCCAAATGTAGAGGAATAAGAAGAGGCAGAACGTACCGGCATCATCATCGGCAGTGTAGCGCATGCGACACATAGTCTTGTTGAACACCTTCACGATGAGCATGTTGGCGTCCTCGTCGTACCTGAAGAGAAGGAAGTACCCCAGCCGCAGGTCGTAGGCACGGTAGAACTTCTCCCACCCACGAGACAAGTACATGTGGCCCTTCTTGATCACCAACTGCACATCCCACTGCCTGCGAAACCCGCTGCCGGCCTGTCGCAGCTTTACATTATTTGGCGGATCTTCACCCATCAGCATGTTCATAAAACTGTCAGGCAGCCTCTGCAGTTTGGGACAATGAGTGATGTAGCAAACAACAGATATCATAATGAGATGGGTGAAGGGGAGATCTCTCGTTTTATATACCTGCGTCATGGATGATACTGAAGCCTCAAGTATGATAGTGAAGAACTCGGAAGCATCCAACTCGTACTGCGGTGTCGCAGATCGGCGGTGGCTGCTTCCCGCCATCTCTGATAAGCGGCAGAAGAGACCAATTAGTACCTTACAACAGATCATAAAACATGCATGATAACAGGCATTAGTCGCAAGTACCCCATATGTCCTATTTTTAGCAAAGTAATGCTAAAATTCATGGAAAATTTCAGCATTACCTTTGCTGAAAATAGGACATATGGAGTACCTGAATTTGCCGGAACGGAAGTTAGTCGACATTCCGGCAAACTCAAGGGCCTCTCGGGGTACCTACAACATCATCACAAGTACAGCAGCAGCAGCAGTGAATACAGGCATAACAGCAGCAAAACTATATATTTTTACGCAGTAAACAAACGAACACTAAGAGTAGAATGTTCTTGCAACAAACATTATTGTGTGACATCGAAAGGCATCACTCTGCTTAAAGGGAAGGATGACTTAAGTGGCAGATGTATATGATTGCACCACTTGATCTGCACTTCTCTATATTATATGATGTACTGAAGAACTTGAGCAAAAAAAGATAAATAGGAACATATTTCTCACCTTGAGGTGTTGTTGCTGCTGCACTGTCTGAACTTCACTTCCTTTACCTCCTCGGAAACCTGAAATATGCAGATGTTAGAAAGGTTAATGAACCAACAGATGCCCTAATGGAAGTAATAACAACATGACAGCAAACAACCAACAAACATGATGGGCTTAAGATTAATGAACCAACATCGACAAACCAGATGGACAGAGATGTAGTGAGAGGATAATTCTTTTCTGAATTTTTTATTTGTCTTTGAATCTGTTCCCAAAGTCAGCCAGAACAAACACAACATTATTATATACGATGCGCTTGCTCCTTGCTGCCTTGTACACTTAGGAGCTCACTGAAAAGCAATGACATATTCATGATCTAGTTTAGCAGCAGGTGGCAATATTCATGACCTAGCGAGTCTCTAATTCGTTTATACCGTCAATAAAAAAATTCTACAAGAAAAAAAGGTAGGCCAAATATTCATGTCACTTCCATTAGGGCATCATCTTCCTACAACTACTCATCTTCAGCAGCACATGATACTACTACTGTATCTAATACAACAACATGACACTTGTTACTGTATCTAATGTTCCTACAGCTACTGTATCTACAATAGTAGCACATGATACTGCTACTGTATCTACAACTACAACTACTACAACAACATAAAACTACTATGCATCATCTTCCTACTATAATTGCTACTCATCTTTAGAACCAAACACCAGCAAAAACAGAACCAAACTACTATAATTTCTTCAGCTTAACAGCAAGATTAACAGCAAGATTAGTCATACAGTGTCAAGATACACATACAGTTTCTTCAGAGTACAAAACTCTATTTTGACCCTCTAATTCTACAAGTCACCAGATGACCTGGAAAAATTTGCAGTCTATCTACAGAGAGCTCGAATGATGCCTTCGCACACACTCTGGTTGCAGTCTTAGTCAACATGGAATGGAAGACAACATCGTATATGAGCCAAAACTAGTACAAGTGGAGATCTGAAACCAGTCATCATCCATCAATGAAGCATTTCAGCAGGATGCATGCAACGATTGAAGGGCACATCCTAATCTACACCATGGCTACCTGATGAATCCACAAACAGGCGACCATGGGAGGGAGAAGCGCACAATAGCAGAACACACACCAAGCGGACCGGAGTGTTACCTGGTGAGGCCGACGAGGTGGTCGTCCTCGACGCCGGCGGAGCTAGGGTTCGGGGAGATGGCGGGCGGCGCTGAGGGGACGGGGCGGTGGAGAGGGGGTAGGGGGGAGGTCGCGGGAGAAGAGAGGAGGAGGCGGGCGGGGGCGCAGCTTCGGGGCTGGAGGGGCCTATACCGGAGGTGAGGCAGTGGAGGGTTCGGCCGGCTGGGCGCGCCCGCGGCGGCGGGCCGGCAGCGGTGGCGGCGGCGGGCCGGCAGCGGTGGCGGCGGCTAGGAACCCTAGCTGTCGCACTTGGGAGGGAGGGGGACGCAGGCGGGGCCGCGGGGGGAGGGGGACGGCAAGGGCACGGGCGCGGGCGGAGGGGGGACGGTGAGGGAGGTGGTCGGCGGCGGAGGGTGGTCGGGTGCACGGCCGGGGACGGCGGGTGAGATGAGGCAGGGGAGGGATTAGAGTGTGGATTGGGGATTGGGGATTTTAGTGTGGGGGAGGCATAGCAATGGTGCACCAACCGGGGGGTGCGCCATAAGTACATCCATAGCAATGGCGCACCACCGAAGGGTGCGCCATAAGTAATTTAATCTAGCCCGACTTGTCAGGTTATATACCACCTAACCCTATCTACAACAGAACCCGCCCACTAGCCCGACTGGTCAGTACGCAGCACACACATCAGGAGGTCCTGAGTTTGATTCCCAGGCTCCCCAATATTTCTTTATGCATTTTAAATCATGTTTGATATTTATTTGTGTTTAAATATGTTCAAACTTGTTTAAATCATAACAGTAATATTTTTTTATAAAAACAGTAATAATTTTTTAGAAAATATGTTCAAATTTGTTAATTGAAAATATCATCGGCGGCGGCGGTGGAGCGGGGGGAAGGTGCGGGGGGTGCCCGTTGGCGGCGGTGGAGCGGGGGAGGGTGCGGGGGGCGGGTGCTCGTCGGCGGCGGTGGAGCGGCAGAGGGTTGCGGTGGGTCATCGGCGGCGGTGGAGCTAGCGGGGGAGGGTGCGGGTGGGATCGAGATCAAGATCAAAAAGAACCCGCCCACTAGCCCGACTGGTTAGTACGCAGCACACACACCAGGAGGTCCTGGGTTCGATTCCCAGGCTCCCCAATATTTGTTTTATGCATTTTAAATCCTGTTTGATATTCATTTGTATTTAAATATGTTCAAACTTGTTTAAATCATAACAGTAATATTTTTTATAAAAACAGTAATAATTTTTTTAAAAATATGTTCAAATTTATTAATTGAAAATATCATCGGCGGCGGCGGTGGAGCGGGGGGAAGGTGCGGGGGGTGCCTGTTGGCGGCGGTGGAGCGGGGGAGGGTGCGGGGGACCGGGTGCTCGTCGGCGGCGGTGGAGCGGGGGAGGGTTGCGGTGGGTCGTCGGCGGCGGTGGAGCTAGCGGGGGAGGGTGCGGGGGGTGCCCGTTGGCGGCGGTGGAGAGGGGTGCGGGGGGGGGGGGGGGGGTGCTCGTCGGCGGCGGTGGAGCGGGGAAGGGTTGCGGTGGGTCGTCGGCGGCGGTGGAGCTAGCGGGGGAGGGTGCGGGTGGGATCGAGATCGAGATCAAAATGTGTCCATGAAAATATACACGGTGCGCCATTAGCAGTTTTGCAAAAAAGTAAAAAAAAATTATATACTAATGGCGCACTGTTTACAAGGTGCGCCATTACTTGGTAGAACTAGTAATGGCGCACTTCGACACCATGCGCCATTAGAATGTATGGAAAAATGGAAAAAAAATTCAATACTAGTGGCGCACCGTGTGCCTGGTGCGCCATTAGTGTCTTCCACCTCCAACAGGT
Organism: Triticum timopheevii; assembly: GCA_963921465.1. Classification (NCBI taxonomy): domain Eukaryota; kingdom Viridiplantae; phylum Streptophyta; class Magnoliopsida; order Poales; family Poaceae; genus Triticum; species Triticum timopheevii. Next base: position 658,575,430 of record OY997264.1, read on the forward strand.
GCGCCATTATTATATAGTAGTGGCGCACTGCTTACCTGGTGCGCCATTAGTATCAATCCTATCTATAGCCCTTTTCCTAGTAGTGGGCAACACGCCGCGCCTCGAGTACCCCGCTCCCCCGTCCTTCTCTCGCCGACGTGGGATCTCGTGGACGCCGAGGCGCATGGAGCAGCTCGGGGCGTCCTCCTCCTCGTCCGGCTCTCCCTGCCTCCGCCCTATCAAGCCGGAACCCCAGGACACGCCTGTCAGCGGGTGCACCCGCAGCTCCGGCGTCCGCATCGGCGACTCCACCCCCCGTTTGGCCGCTTCATCCTCGTCGCGCCCAAGCCGGAGCCCGGCCTCCCCGCGGAGTACGAAGAGATAGCCTGGCGCGGCTTCTCCGACGAAGAGGCCCTACAGTGGACGCGGGACGACTACCTCCGCGACGAGATGGTCCGGCAGTACCGGGCCCTGGAGGAGATAGAAGCCCGCAAACGTGGGCGCGAGGACGAGCACGTCGTCGTGATCCTCGACAGCGACGACGACGAGGACACCCCCGGACCGTCCAACCCGCCGCGCCAACCGGGGAAGGGTTGCAGCAGGGACGGCGGCGGCGGAGGCGGCGGCAACGACGACGACGACGATGACGATGACGATGGCGGCGACTGCACGCGGTTCTATAGCCTCCTCGGCATGTAGAACTGCAAGGGCGGCGGGCGGCAAGGAGCGGCGAGGGAGACGGCGAGGAGCAGCCTAGTAGTTTTTTTTCTTTTTGGTAAAATATGTTTAAATTTGAACGAACTCGCCGAAGTTTACGTTGAATTTGCGCCGTGTTTGTGCCGTATTTATTTTTTTTTAAAAACATGGGCGCCGCGACTGGGGGCATCACGTCCCCAGCGCGTGGTTTAGCGCCGGTGCGCCCCAAGGGGGCGATTTTTAGCGCCTCCCGGGGGGCCAACGGCTCGAGATGCTCTAATCAACAGCGCCGAACCGACAACGGGAAGTCGATGACGGCAAGCTGACTATTATAGTCCAAATCCAAGGTATTGATATCGCATCATCACGTCTCCTCTCTGTTGCACATGCCGCCAATGCCAATCGATATGAGTTTCTCAAAGGGAAGTCGATCACCAGATCTAAAAATCTGCGGGCAATTCAAGGCCACCCATCAGACATAGGTAAAAGTGTGTCAAATATCTTTTTTTTTGCGGGGTAAAGTGCCTCAAATATCGTTGTTGTAAACGGCCACTTAAATCCAGAGGAATTATATACGTGTTTTTTGCGGGATAATTAATTTAGATGTGTTGATTTACGATCTGGCTAATCAAAAGAGAATCCCAGAGCACAATGATATTAGGCGAAGATATTTAATCAGAGGACCTTACACCGCCTAATTTTGTTATCCAAAAATGGCCATTGGCAATGTTTGATGATAATTTATTCCGGGATAGGGTTTGATCAATAACATGTTGCTTTTTTTTTGGTGTATCACGATGCTTTTCGGTTATGAGTGTTATCGGTAAAAAGTTGCATAACAATATTGGTAATTCATGAGTGATTCTTTAATTTACTATATGAAGAAAAACTGTATTTTCTACCATTAGTATTAATGGTTTGCACTATCTTTTTCAGACGATGACAAGTCAAGATGGGGCACTCCAAAATGTGAGTGACTTAACATCTTCTTTTGCTAGATGGTATTTATTTTAAACTTGTCAAAATGACTTTCATTTTCTTCAATGTTTTCAGGAAAAAACAACACCTAAGACCTGAAGTTATTTTGGTACCACTCTATTTATAATATGTAAAAGATGTACTATAACTTCATTCAACAGGTATGTACCGCACTGTTCTGTTTTTACTGTAACACAATATGTGATAAGTGATATCATAATTCTATAAGTTATGGTAGCTTTGAGTAATAAAATATTTTTTTGTAAGATTGTGTAAAATTATACTTTACACGTAATTAATTTGTATGGACTGAACCCAATAACTAATATTGTTGGCTCCGCCCCTGGGTCAATTGATGGGCTGAGGCCCAGGTGAGTCACGAAAAACTGTTTGAAGGAATTTTAGGGAAACGTTTAGTATGGGAGCAACTAATTAACGAGCGCTCCTTCAGGAGCCTCACAACGATCAGCGCCACTTGGCGCGCTTTCAGCCATTCGCCACGTGTCGCGCTCTGGACGCTCCCTCCGGATTTTGTTTTTTATTTTTTGCAAGCGTTTTCGGCTTTTTAAATGGTTTTTTCGTTTTTTTACGTTTTGGTTTTCCACCGGTCTTCCCTAGCTTTTTGAACAAAAAAAATTTGAGAAAAATTTTTTGCGCAAAAAAACACATTTTTTTTCCGCGAGAGTCACGATTTTGTTTTCACGAGAGGCACGGCCGTGCCTCTCGGAAACGAAAAAAAAACGTGTTTTCTGTTTTTTTTCCTTTCGCGAGAGGGACGGTTTTGCTTCTGCGAGAGGCAAGTTTGTGCTTTCGAGAGAGGAACGGGCATGCCTCTTTCAGAAAGGGAAAAAACACGTTTTCTATTTTTTTTTCTTTCGCGGGAGGCACGGTTTTTCTTCCGGTTGTGCTTTTGCGAGAGGCATGGGCGTGCCTCTTTTGGAAAGAAAAAAACACGTTTTCTGTTTTTTTTTCCTTTTGCGAGAGGCACGGTTTTGCTTCCGCGAGAGGCACGGTTGTGCTTTCGCGAGAGGCACGGGCGTGCCTCTTTCGGAAAGGGAAAAACACGCGTTTTTTTGTTTTTTTTTCTTTCGTGAGAGATACGGTTTTGCTTCCGTGAGAGGCACAGTTGTGATTTCGTTAGAGGCACGGGCGTGCCTCTTTCGGAAAGGAAAAAAAACATGTCCCCGGTTCGGTTTTTTCGTGAAAAAAAAGTTCGTCAAAACCTATCAACATGGGATCTAGTTTTGAAGATCTCGACGCGAGGAATCCAACGGCGAAAGCGGTTCGAGATTTGGAGGCACAGTTTTAAAGATAAAACGTTTTGAATAAACGGATCTATGAAAAAAGGAAAACTCCCAGGTTGCGACAAGTGGCGCACATGCAGCGCGCCACTTGTCGCAACCTGGTGAAGTTGGAGTGATCTCCGTAAGGAGTACTCCTTAACTAGTAATTTCAGTTTAGCACCGCACGTACGATCAGAATCACATTACGATGTAAAAAGAAAATCTGAGGCGACGGTGAACAAGCAGAAGCGGTAGCCGCTTTATTATTACTAGTACATATGCCCGTGCGTTGTAACGGGCAAAACAAATTGTAAAACCTGCTTCGCCTGCCACTGCGTGACACTTCTTATATCCAACTATAAAAAAATCAAAAATATGGTTACCCGCATCTCTTGTAACAGTGTGAAAGTAGTATTAATTTCACCATTTCTACCAGAGTTTCACTAAAATGAAAAATACAAATAGCTAGATTCAACAATGGAGGGAAAACTTGTCAAACTTCTGTTACTTTTGCTTGCTTTTAGCAACTCGATGTTACTTGTTTGAGGGGTAGATGATTTAGAAAAGTATAACTCCGAATATAAAGGAAATGTTTGATTCAAGTATAAAGGAAACTTTTGTCGAACTTGTTTTCCCTTTCAGCAAACGGGAATAGACATGAGCATCGAGCTGACGAGGACCAATCTGCCTGACGAAGCAATCAAGTGGGCCTTTGAGGTGGGCATCCGGCAAAATACCATATCTAGGAGCGGCTGTAGCGCGGCCTTGGGGATCCTCTTCCGGAAGGAGAGGGGAAGCCCAAGGTATGTGGCCGGGAAACTCACGACCTGGCATGGGAAGATGGCCGCGGCAGCCGACAAGTGCGCGTCCAGACAACGGATAGGGGTGATCATGCACTTGTCAATGTTGGTGAGAAGGTCGGATGCACCACCGAAGCAATCCAGGACGGCACGCACCACCGACAGGTCCCCCGGAGTCGGCGCCAAGAAGAGCACGACATCGTCAGCGTGGAAGGCGGCACGGTGCTTGATGTTGCGGCAGGGAAGGGGGGAAAGCATGTTGGCTTCGTGCACCTTCCGGAGCATGGCATTGAGCACTTCCATGACCAGGAGGAAGAGCATTGGGGAGAGGGTGTCCCCGGCGCAACCCACGGCGATGGCAAGGCAATTCTTGGCGCCGGGCACCCCGCCGAGTAGAATCCGCGAAGAATACATGAAGAGCAATTTGCACAACAGTTCTATCCAAGGTTCCCCGAACCGCGGACGTTGGTGCAGCTCGATGAGGAAGTCCCAGGACACCGTGTCAAAAGGCCTTGGCGATGTCCATCTTGAGAAGGAGCATGGGTGTGCGGCGGGCATGGAGTGCGTGAGTGATGAGCTGCACCATCTTGAAGCTATTGTGGATGGGTCGACCTCTGATGAACGCTGTTTGGTTATCCGAGATGAGGGCAGGGAGCTGCACCATAGAAATTTTAGGGAGCATTATATCCATTTAGGTTCTTGTTTAATAACAACTACAGGTGTAAGACAACAGAGAAAAAAAGGGAATACCAGGATGTTCTTTCGTCACTAATGTGCTCTGGATAAATATCTATGGGGTGGGAGTGTGGCGCTAGCTTGAAATGTAACTTTGATGAATTGTGAATTATCTTGCATATTGTATTGCAAGGTGAGGAACATCATACAACGATTCCATCAAGCATATTTATTGTAGAAAGCATCAGAATATATTAGCTAAAGTTTATTTCCAACCCCCAGCGCTTAAGAGAACTCTTGAAATAAGAAGTCAATATAGTATCAAATATTGGTAAGAAACGAAATACACAAGTCGTATGTAAATCTGATCAGCAGGCGTTAACCTTTTAGACAATGCAAAACATACTTGTTGATGTTTGACATGTGTATTTTTTCTTCTTCCTTGATTGCATCTCCTGAAGAGATTGAATGGCTACTGCGTCTACATCATTGCCTTGTGATAGATTCCACAGTAGTTCAGGAGGAGGACAACATGGCGAAAAAAATTAATCAGCATGAGCGACGAATAGTACTGAAAGGTGAAAGCCCATGTCATGCTAGTTATTAAAGAATAAAGAAATCCAGAGTAGTACACACCAAGATTAAACCAGTAACCTTGTATAAGCTGTTGGCAATGAAGCAGCATCAACTCAGAAAAATATCATAGGTATTGTTCGTATTGTTTTAGCCAGTGGAGAAATTGATTGGAGAATAGCATCACCAACAATCGCAGAATTGCCTCACCTATAATATCTGTACATTGCTCTTGTATGACAAAAATCTCCTCGACGCAGCTGCTAACACAGAGGGATCTGTTATGTCAGGTTTAACCAAACAGTGAATTGCTAGAATAAATTGGTGAAAATATGATTCTCCAACCTGCGTGGTTTGAGCAATGGTAACATCATCAATCTAGAGAAGATAACAACAATGGATCAGCGATTGGGTGAAATATGGATCAATGACGAATGAGAAAAACGAACCAGCTCCAACTGACCTGATTAGGATGGGTCCAAATAGCTAAGCATCAAAGGAAAATATTGAGAAAATAATATAAATTAATCCTAGAAAACATGAGGATCCCAGGTATGTGACAAACAAATGTGAATCAAAATGACAAATTAGATGACGCCTCTCGTGCCCTCGCAAAAAAAAAAAAAAAAAGATGACGCCTCTCGTGATTGCAACCAGAGACGTCAAACAGAGATGAGGTGGCTGCTCCATGTGCCCTCAAGGAACACCACCGCTATTGAGTCCGTGAACGATGGGGAATTCTTCAACTGGACGGCGGCGACGATGTCCATAGCTAGGAACCATTGACTGAGACCAATAACTTATGGGCAGAAAAAAAGTAGTAGTGTTGCATGAGCCAGAACTAAACGGAGGAGTTTAGACAAAAGTAACCACTCGAGTACGCCACAAGCACATCTTAATGTGGCGATGTTGGAAATTAGGATGCATATGTACCGCGTGTGCAAGCAAGCAAGCTAGACCACCGGCGTGACCGCGTTAAGCCATCCAAGATGGCGGCGCTGATGAACCGGGCGCCGCTCGAGCATGACCTCGTAGCCGTCGCTCTATCTGTTGAGGAAAGCAGAAGGATTGGGATTCAACACACATCGATTATGCTCAAAGGCTGGGTTTAAGTACAGGTTGCTGTCATCAGCCGAGCCAAGATCGTGGGTATGCCACTACCTCAGGACGTGCACCACTAGCTATACAACTGCTGCACGATCCGTACTATACCGTATGGCGATCTATACAAGGTGCATACGGTATAGAACTACCTAGTCTAACACCCCCCCCCCCCCCCCCCCCCCCGCCCCCCCGCAGTCGTGACGTCGGTACCAGCTACGCAAAGACTGGACCGGAATTCAGAGAAAACTTCCGTCGACAGACCTTTGGTCATGATATCAGCAAGCTGTTGGCGAGTGGGGATGTGGAGAACACGGAACTCGCCGAGCGCCACCCGTTCGCGGACGAAGAGGATGTCAAGCTCGACGTGCTTCGTGCGGCGGTGATGTACTGGATTGGCAGACAGGTACACGGCTGACGCATTGTCGCAGTAGACGAGCGTGGCCTTGTCGACGGGGCAGAAGAGCTCGCCGAGGAGCTGCCGGAGCCAGATGCATTCAGCGATGGCGTTGGCGACACCGCGGTACTCGGCCTCTGCACTGGAGCAAGAGACGACGGCCTGGCATTTGGACGACCAGGAGACAAGCGTGTCACCGAGGTAGATGCAGAATCCGGAGGTAGAGCGGCGGGTGTCTGGACAGCCCGCCCAGTCCGCGTCCGTGAACGCGCGCAGGTCTAGAGTACGCGAGGCGCGGAGATAGAGCCCGAGCGCCAGCGTGCCCGCGCACGTACCGCAGCACACGCTTGATCAACCCAAGATGGCACTCCAGGGGATCGTGCATATGCAAGCAGATCTGTTGGACGGCGTAGGCGAGCTCGAGCCGTGTGATCGTTAGGTACTGCAGGGCGCCGGCGATGCTGCGGTAGGCGGAGGGGTCGTCGACACGAGGCCCATCGGCGGTGGGCAGCTTGCTCTTCGTGTCGATCGGCGTGGGTGATGGCCGACAAGTGTCCATGCCAGCGCGGTCCAGGATATCGGCGGCATACTGCTGCTGACAGAGGAAGAAGCCGGCCGGCGTGCGCGTGACACGGATGCCGAGGAAGAAGTGAAGCGCCCCGAGATCCTTCATGGCGAACTCATCGGTGAGCTGGGCGACGACGTGGCGAAGGGCGGCGATAGATGACGCCGTGAGCATGATGTCGTCGACGTAGAGAAGAAGAAGGGCAGTGTCGCAGCCACGGCGTCGAACGAAGAGCGAAGAGTCGGACCGCGTGGCGACGAAGCCGATGGTCTTGAGGAAGCCGGCAAACCGAAGGAACCACGCGCGCGGCGCTTGCTTCAAGCCGTAGAGGGACTTGGAGAGGCGGCAGACGTGGTGTGGGCGATCGGCGTCGACGAAGCCAGCAGGCTGAAGGCAGAAGACCTCCTCATCCAGCGTACCGTGGAGGAATGCATTGGATACATCAAGCTGATGAACTGGCCAGCCGCGCGAGGCAGCCAGGGTGAGCACGGTGCGGATGGTAGCGGGCTTGACGACCGGCGAGAAGGTCTCGCCGTAGTCGACGCCGGCGCGCTGGCGAAATCCTCGCACAACCCAGCGGGCCTTGTAGCGCTCGAGGGAGCCGTCGGTGTTGTACTTGTGCTTGAAGGCCCATTTGCCGGTGATGAGGTTGGCGCCGGGCGGACATGGCACGAGCTCCCAGGTGCGGTTGCGCACAAGGGCGTCGAACTAATCGCGCATGGCGGTGAGCCAATTGGGGTCGCGGACGGCGACGCGTACTGAGGCAGGGACCGGCGAGACCTCCACGGACGTGCTTGTAGTGGCGGCGAGACTGTTGTGGTAGCGCGGATTGGGGCGGAAGACGCCAGTCTGCGCGCGCGTGACCATCCGCCGGGGCGCTGCAGGAGGAGCGGCCGGAGGAGAAGCCGCGGGCGAGGAAGACGACGAAGAGCGCACTGGGGAGGCAGGCGAAGCGCTGGTGGAGCAGGAGGTTGCAGCCGAGCCGTCGATCGAAGGATCAACGCCCCCAAGCGACTGCATGGCGGGAAGGCGCGAGCTCGTGGCCGAGGCGGCACCCGACAGGTCAGCGCTCCCACGTGACTGCATGGCGAGGGGGCGCGGGTCCGCGCCCGAGCCGTCCGATGGAGATCCAGCGGGCGAGTTTGAACGCGCAGCATGCGCGCGCGAGGCACTCGACGTGGAGCGCATCGGCGACGAGCCAGTAGCCATGCGTGGAGAAGAGCACAACGCGCGATCACGGAGGCGCCGCTCACCCATAGGAACCTGCAAAACGGGAGGAGGAAATGCAGACGATGGTGGAGCGGCGGGGTTAACTGTGGGTTGTGTGGCGAAGGGGAAGATCGACTCGTGGAAGCGGACATGGCGAGACGTGAGTACGCGGCGCGTCGTGGGGTCGAAACACCGATAACCGCGATGGTCAGACGGGTGGCCAAGGAAGATACACGCGGTGGAGCGAGGAGCAAGTTTGTGTTTGGCCGTGGCAGTGAGGTTTGGATAGCATAGGCACCCGAAGACGCGTAGGAGGGAGTAGTCAGGAGCGACACCTAGGAGAAGCTCATGGGGCGTGCGTGGTGTGCTAGCATGACATGGCCGGCGATTGAGAAGATAGGTGGCTGTGTTGAGGGCTTCGACCCAAAAACGCGCCGGCATGGATGCATGAAAGAGGAGAGCACGCACACTGTCATTGAGCGTCCGGAGGATGCGCTCGGCCTTCCCGTTCTGCTGGCTTGTGTAAGGACACGAGAGCCGGAGATGAGTGCCGTGGCGACTAAGGAGAGACCGAACGGCAGCACTATCAAACTCACGCCCGTTGTCGGTTTGGAGCGAGAAAACAGGAAGCTAAAACTGTGTTTTGACATAAGCATAGAAATCAAGCAAAACAGGGAGCACTTCCGATTTGTGTTTGAGGGGAAACGTCCACACGTAATGTGTGTAGTCATCTAGCACAACCAAATAAAACTGATAGCCAGAGATGCTCTCAACAGGAGATGTCCATACATCAAGATGCAGTACATGAAAGGGAAACATGTTGATGCTGGTAGAACTGCTAAATGGCAGGCAGACGTGCTTGCCCAAACTACATGCATGACACGAATGGGGGGTGGACTTGCTGAAGCTAAGAAGATCGGCGCCCAGACAGAGCGAAGCGTGCCCGAGCCGTTGATGCCACAACGTGGAGTCGACGAAACCGACGAAGGCCGAACGCGAGGGGAGCGTCGGGCGACCAACAGAGTAGAGATCACCGTCAGAGTCACATCGGAGGATCACCACCTTGGTTCGAAGGTCCTTGACAGAGAAGCCAAAAGCGTCAAATTCGACAGAAACGGGATTATCACGACAAATGCGGCGTACTGAAAGTAAGTTTGTAATGAGAGAGGGAGAAACGAGGACGTTGCGGAGTTGGATAGGTGATGTGCCCTCGATGAGAGCACCGTCACCGACGTGGGTGATCGGTAGGTGAGCTCCACTGCCAACAATTATATGAGAGGGGGAGTGACATGGACGGAGGGAATGGAGGTTACCAGGCGACGAGGACATGTGAGAGGAGGCCCCGGAGTCGACGTACCATTCGGAAGCCGTGCCCGACGAAGAAGGCCCGGCCGTGGCACTGTGGAGCGCCGCCTGGAGGGACTGCATGTCCCATGGCTGAGGCGACAGTGCGGTGGACGAGCTGGCGCCCGGGGAGCCATAGCCATGGAAGGGGCCGCCAGGGTAGTCGTAGCCAGGAGGCGGTCCACCAGGGGCGCCGTAGCCAGGAGGCGGTCCACCAGGAGCGCCGTAGCCGGGCGGCACAGGCGCGGCGAACATGGCCTGCTGGTGAGGCGTGCCGGGGCGCGGTCCGAGGACTCCGGCACCCGGAGCGCGCCAGGGCATGAGCCAGGCCTGGACGAGCCCCGTCCAGGAGTTGGCACCAGGAGCCGGCGCAGGGTAGGTAGGTGGACGCGGTGGCGCGCCAGTGGGTGGTGCAGGGGCGCTGCCGTTCCCGCGGCCGCGACGGCGCGAGCGGCCACGGCCACGCGCGGCGTCTGCAGGCGGCGAAGGAGTTGGTGTAGTAGGTGCGGGGGAGCCGCGCCCAGCTTAGAGAGCGTGGGTGGACTGCTGCCGAGCCGCCTGCTCAGCGCGATGCTCCTCCAAAAGAAGGAAGGAGCGTACCTGGAGGAACGTCGGGAGCGGGTTCTGGCAGGTGATGTGCGGGATGACGGAGTGGTACTGGCGGTTGAGGCCGCGGAGGAGATGGAAGACCTGCCGTGGGTCAGTTACCGGCTGGCCCAGATCACGGAGTTGGTCGGCGAAGGTCTTGAGCTTGGTGCAGAATTGCATCACCATCATGTTGCCCTGGACGGTGGCGTGGTACTCAGCGTCGACGTACACCGCACGGGCCATCTGGTTGTTGCGGAAGAGCTCATCGACGGCGAGCCACACGGTGCGGGCCGTGTCCTCGGGCTGCATGATCGCATCGAGGAGCTCCGGCGAGATGGTGGCATACAGCCAGTGGATGACGGTGTGGTCGGCCATCTGCCACTCGGGGTCGGCGGGGCGTGGAACTGCCTCGGCGTCGACGTGCGCACGCAGGCCGAACATGCCAAGCACCGTGTTGAAGTGGCGCCGCCACTGAGCATGGTTGCCGGCGAGGAGATCGAGGATGACAGGAACATGGCGATGGATGTCGATGGTCTGGAGGATGGCGGAGGGAAAGGAGGGAGGTGGCGCAGCAGGCGCGACAGGCACGGCGGGCGCGGGTGGGTCGACGTGCTGGAGAGGAGCGGCGTTGAGGACGCCGGCTGCACCGTCGACGGAGGAACGAGGGGAGAGGACGGGGTTGTCGTCCATGGCGGAAGCGGAATCGGCGACCAGAGCAAAGGGGTTCTGGTCGCAGGTATCTGATACCATGTTGAGGAGAGGAGAAGGATTGGGATTTAACACACATCGATTATGCTCAGATGCTGGGTTTAAGTACAGGTTGCTGTCATCAGCCGAGCCAAGATCGTGGGTATACCACTACCTCAGGACGTGCACCACTAGCTATACAACTGCTGCACGATCCGTATTATACCGTATGGCGATCTATACAAGGTGCATACGGTATAGAACTACCTAGTCTAACACTATCCCCCATCCCGGGCGCCATGACCTCCGAGAAGATCCCTCGCCGGATGCGTATGTGGCGTACGTAGTACATGACTCGTACACATGCAAACGTAGTCGTCCTGAGCCGCCATCGTGTAGCTGTTCGATGTGCGTATCAAGCAATCTCTGACATCAGCGGCAGCTTCCTCAGCCCGTCACTGCGTCCTTGACGTGGAACGCCGTCCACTTCTTCATGAACTCCACCTCTGCATCACTGCTCGACCTCTTCATGAATTCCACCTCTGCATCGCTGCTCAACCCCGCTTCTAGTCGAACTCATCGTGGATCTCAAATTCCTCGATATATTCTCGCGTTGCGTTGTGAAAAAGAAATAGAGAGGATTAGCCTATTTTTATAGCGCCTCATCAGGGTTTAGTTTTTTTTTTTTGAGAAACTCGTCAGAGTTTAGATTTCCATTTTTTAGCATCAGATTTCCTGATTTTTTTTTTGATAAAAGAGAGCGCTCTCTCCGATTTCCATTAACAGAAATCACCAAGTCTTGTTACAGAACAAAGAAAAAAAAAGAAGCAACACCCCCAACATGAGATTCCCCCCCTTCCAGTTGGTCCATCCTACTGCCAAATTGGGAAAGGAGGAGAAGCCATCCCTTCCCCTCCCCGAACCCCCAAATATAGCAGGAAAGAAACCTGGAAAGAGTGCTCCAAGGTCTAGAAACGAGGATCTAGCCCCAGAACGACGACCCACTCTGTTATAAGAACAGAGGCTACAAAGGAAATAACCAGAATAATAGCAAGTTCAATATTACAGGGACAACCACTTAGTCCGAAACATCAGCAAAATGGAAGCGAAGCCGGCATGAGAAGGTAGAAGCCATATCCATCGCAACAGAGATGGCATCTTCTATCCTTCGATCCTCCCAATCTTCAGGCGCCACCCATATGCCGCCTTGAATATTTCTTCCGCCACCTCACTTACTAGCTTCACTCCAGCCTCCATTAGCTTACTTCTTACGGGATTTGTCTGCAAAATATTCCAGTCATTTAGATTTTTAATAAGCAAGGACACAGGGACACAGGGATCATTCACCCTATTGTTATCAAAAATCACACTATTCCTAAGTTTCCATATAGTCCAGCAGATCGCTGAAACTCCTATCATGACCAGATTTTTTTCATCTTTGCCAAAGGTATTAACCCAAGTTTTCATGACACCATCTAGTGTGTCTGGAATGTCCTTAAGATTAAAGGCACATTTTAATATGTTCCATAGTAATCTAGCAACCGAACAGTTCAAAAAAAGATGATTTATGTCCTCTTTTTTCCCGCAGAAGGGGCATTTATCATCTCCCTTCCACCCCCTACGAATCAAATTATCCTTTGTGAGAATACTCCCTCCCCCTAAGGGCCAACCACATGAACACCTAGATTCTAGGTGGCATTTTAATCTTCCACATATATAGGTGTGGATATTTGACACCGTTTTCAATCAGATGCCTATAAAAAGACTTTACTGTGTAAACCCCCTTCTTATCAAGAGTCCATTTAATCTCATCCCTCTCCTCATTCAAAGTTACCTCGGTACAGGCTTCTTTAATATGCCCCCACAGTTCTTTTGCATCTCCCAGCAAAGTTCTCCTAAACTGGACATTATCTAGTCCATTATCAAACACTTCTCTAACCGTCTTCCTTTTATCAAAGCATAAATCATATAATCTAGGAAAGTTCTTTTTTAGAGGGGCACTACCGATCCACCAATCTTCCCAGAAACGAGCTCTTTTGCCGTTTCCAATTTTAAACTTGCACAGAGAGACAAAATGATCTCTATGTTTCAATATCCCTTTCCAGAACTGTGAATCCCCCTGTTTGGCCAAAACATTTCCCACACTTCTATTTTTAACATATTTTTTTAAACTATATTTTGCCACAGCCCCTCGGTTGTATATAATTTCCACCACCACTTAAGTAGCAAAGCTTTATTCATATAGGCTAGATTTTGTATCCCCAGGCCCCCCATATCTTTTGGCCTGCAAACTTCAGACCATTTCACCAAATGGTATCTCCTCTTCTGATCATCTTCTTGCTATAATAATCTAGCTCTAAAGAAATCCATGCGCTTCTCAGCCCCCACCGGGAGCCCATAGAAGGACATCATAAAGTAAGGTATGCCTGTCAGGGCAGATTGAATCAAAGTGACTCTCCCTGCACTGGCTAACAGTCTCCCTTGCCAAGTTTCACATTTTTTCTCCATCTTAGTTTCAGGGTTTTTCCAATGTTTATTTCTGATTCTATTTTTATCAACCGGCAACCCTAAGTATTTCATGGGTAAAGCACCCACAGGGCAGGTAAATATTTTTGCATATTCATCTCTCTTATCAATCGCCGCACCAAATAAAAAAAGTTCACTTTTATGAAAGTTAATCTTCAGACCAGACATTTGTTCAAACAAACATAGTATATATTTCAAGTTTTGTGCACTGTCCATGTCATCTTGTATCAGAAATATAGTGTCATCTGCATATTGCAACATGTTTACCCCATTAGTTATATACTCACCCAAAACTCCTTTAACTAGCCCATTTTCTCTAGCCTTATCCAACATGATTGCTAGAGCATCAGCAGCCAAATCAAAATTTAAGGGAGATAAAGAATCCCCTTGTCTCAGGCCTTTATAGGAGCAAAAGTATTTTCCTAAATTTTCATTAACTTTAACACAAACTTTCCCTCCTCTAACTGTTTCCATGACCCAGTCAATCCATTTGTCTGGAAACCCTTTCAGTCTAAGCATTTGGAACAAAAAGGACCATTTGATTTTATCATAGGCCTTTTCAAAGTCAATTTTTAAAAGCACTGCGCTTTGCTTATTTTTTTTAATGCTATTCAAAGCCTCATGTAAGATCAGGACCCCCTCCATGATATACCTGCCCTTGACAAAGGCAGTTTGTACAGGGGAGATGACCTTAGCAGCTACCAAATTGAGTCTATTCATTAAGACTTTGGTTATGATTTTAAAACACACATTTAGTAAACAAATAGGTCTGAACTTCTGAATTTGGTTAGCACCAGTCCCTTTTGGGACCAGAGTTATGATGCCATAGTTCAGTCTACTGATATCAATTTTCCTACTGGCAAAATCATCCAGTAGAGTTTTTAAATCAAATTTCACAAACTCCCAATAATGTTGGTAGAATTCAGCCGTGAAGCCATCTGGCCCAGGAGATTTGTTGTGTGCCATTTTAAAGACTACCTTTTTAATCTCCTCCAAAGAAAATTCTTCCACCAACAAGTTAGCATATTCCATTGGAATCCTAGCAGGATTATCAATATTTAGGGAAACAGAGGAATTATCAGGGTGGCCAAATAAATTTTTATAGAAAGTAGTGATATAATCCATCAAATTTTTATCTCCTTCTATCACTCCCTCCTCTTGTTCTAGTATAGAAATTTTATTCCTCCTAAGCCTCCCATTTGCTTTGGCATGAAAGAATTTAGTATTACTGTCTCCCTCTAACAATTCATCAGTTTTGGCTCTCTGTTTCCATTTATCTTCTTCTTGTTTAAGCAATCTATCAAGCTGGGCCCTCAGCTCAATCTGTTCCTTTCTATCAGCAGCTGTAAGGCCATTAACCTCACAATTTTTATCAATGATATCTAGCTTGAGTAAAATATCTTTCTTTAGTTCTACATACCAAGCATTCATATTTCTATTCCACCCTTTAAGCTTGGGTCTTAACATTCTAAATTTCCCCAGCAACCTGTCTATACTGTCTCCTTTAATGGAAGAATCAGTCCAAACTTTCTGAACAATTTCATCAATCCCATCCCTCTTGAACCATGCATTTTCAAATCTGAAAATTGGTTCAGTTTTTTGGAAGTCCCCAGAATCCAAATAAAGAGGAGTATGGTCTGATTTCTCCCTAGTTAGAGCTGTTACATGGGCTAAGGGGTACACCTCTTCCCAATCAGTGCTACATAGAATTCTATCTAGCTTCTCAAATGTGGGATTCTGCATACAATTACCCCATGTAAATTTCCTCCCATTCATATCCAATTCTCTCACCCCAGCTTGTTCCAAAATGACATTGAAAAGAAAACTCCAATGTCCAGGGGATCCTAGTTTATTTTTCTCACTGGCTTTCCTAATGATGTTAAAGTCCCCACCAATTAAAATAGGGTTTATAGATTTTTGTAAAACTCTAGATAGCTCAGCCAGAAACAAAGCTTTCCTCTCTGGTTGTGCCTCCCCATATATCAACACTAGGTCCCAAATGAACCTTTTATCAATATCTTGGACTGTCATTTTAATGTGATAATCCCCCTCATCCTGAGAGATTATATCTAGTGTGGTATAATTCACACCTAGTAGGAGACCACCAGATTTCCCCCTAGCTGGGGTGAAATGCCAATGAAAATCCCTTCCTGCACAAACCTGTTGTAATTCATTTCTAGAAAATTGTTGTCTCATGGTCTCCTGCAGCCCCAGGAAATCGACTTTCATATCCATGATCATTTCTCTTAAAAATCTTTTCTTGATATCACCCCCAAAACCTCTCATATTCCAAAAAGTGCCCCTCATCTTTTATTCTTTTTCTTCTTATCTGAATATTCTAAATTTTTGACAACAGAAGCAATTTTAACTCCAAAACCTCTGGTAGTTTTGCCTTTTTTCTTAACTCTTTTTGATGAAAAAAGACCCTTCACTAATTCCCACTCCTCATTCTCCTCTTCCTCTTTTTTCATATCTTCATCTTCTAACAAATCGATTAGAGAATATTCTCCAGTATCAATAAAGTCATGCTCCTCAGGCATGTGGTTTTTTTTCCTGTTTATTGTTATGTTTAGTCAGCCACATATCAATTCTGGCCTGTTCAGCCATTTTAAGAATTCCAGATTGTGATTAACAATATCAGGTTTAGACCCTAAACTAACACCAACCTCCTCAGCAATCTGCTGTAAAATATCATTAGGCCTGGATATGACATCAGAAGGAAAATACTCACCATAGTTGTTCTTCTGTGCCACTCTCTCTTTAGCCAGATCAGTAATCTTTTTATCTTCCTTGCCTTTCAGTCTAATGCATCTTCTCAGTTCTTCCACATCTTGAGATTCCAGCTCTCCTATACCAGCCTTTTTGATTTTGGTCTCAAAAGATTCTGTTTCCTGACTTGCAGTATAATCCACTGGTTCCATGTACCCCAGGCCCACTGCCTGTTCCATTAATTCCAGTTCTGACATTCCTCCCCCACTTTCCTTATTATCTTCTGCTACAGCTCCTTCTCCTGAATTCTCCTTCTCATCTTCACTCCCAAGCTGTTTTTCCCCTGATTGAGATCCTCTCACATCTTCACTGACCTTCAAATTGATCTGCAGAAGTTCATGCTGTCTCTTGACTTCCCCCTCTAATGATTTCCTAATAATATCCATTTCCTTTCTCTTTTTTTCCTCCAACATTAGTTGAGCAGTCTGCCTTGCTGCCAGCTCCTCTGCTTTCTGCAATCTAGCCTTTAAACTTTCTTCTTCTCCTTGTCTTTCTCCAACAGTCCCCACCTCTGCCTTGTCCTTGACCAACTCATTTTTCTGGAACCCCTGCTCATACTGCTTTAATCCCAAACTCCCTAGGCTGACCAATGACTTTGTATGTTCAGATTGTTTACTCTTTTTCTGCACCTCCTTCTCCCTTTGTGCACCATAGCTCTCTAAATCCAGATAATCAAAGGTTTTTCTTTTATTTCCCTCCTCAAACTTGTACCAACCTTGTTCAGCAACTGAATCAAACTCAAAGCCTATATCATACAGCAACAGGTCCTTGGTAGTGATTTCTGTGCCAGCTGGAACCTTATGCAAATATCTAACCCCCACTTTCACTCTTATGTCCTCCCTAGAGTGAATGTGCTCAACATCCACTTCAACCACTGGCCCCAAAGCTGAACCAATCTCACAAACTCCCAAATAATGTCTCAGATTGTCAGGAACCCCCCACATTTTTATCCATACTGAATGTAGCTTCCCCTTAGCCCTGTCATCTGGACTCCAGAAATCAACCTCAACCATTGCACCAGTGCCCAGCAGGGTGAATTTGCCAAAGTTTTTCAGCTCCACCAATTTGGCTTTACTAGGGAATCTCATAAGAAAGGTAGTAGGACTCTGAAACTTTGCTCTCCAAGTCCACCCCCAGTCAAACATCTTGCTGAAGCCATAGGCCACTGTGGTATCATTCAACTGTCCCTCATGCACAGTCACCAGGGCCATAGGATTGATGTGCTCAGCAGCTACAATTTCCTTGGTGTTCTGTACCAGCAGACAACCCAGGCCCCTGGCTCGATATCCTACATATTTAGCAACTGGCTTAGGTTGTTTTAAAATGGTGCATTCCTCAGTATTATGAGTTGGTCTTGGGCACACCACACAGAAAACCTTATTTTTGCAATCACTCTTCACATGTCCCTGTTCCTTACATTTCACATAAAAGAGCTCTTTTGGATTTCCAATCTCCTTCTTCTTGGCTGTTTCCTTTTGTCCTTCCACTCTGGCATTTGCTTGTTGTATCAGAGTCTCTTGTTTTGGCATGTTGGACAGTAAGAATTGATACTGGTGTGCCAGTTGTTCTTGAGGCACAAGACCAAACTGTCCCAGCCCCATCCCCACCGGCACAAGCTGAGGAAAATTGCTGTTGCCCATCACAGGGAAACCACCTGCCATCTGGACTGGCACCCCCTGAATCCCCAGACCTGCAGCAATCCCAGAAACACTTTCCTGTCTGTTTTCGTTCCCCCCAGCCTGAAATCTCTCATGTTGATTTCCCCCTCTATCTGGAGCAAATCTGCCAAACTTATTGTCTCCTTCTCTTCCACTTCCAGCAGAATTTCCATCCCCACCAGAGCCACTACTATTAGTCCCAGATCCTCCTCTGAAGACCCCCTCTCTGTTTCTCCAACCATATCCATCCACATCCCTCTCATCCTGCCTATTGAAACCCCTTCCAAAGTGCTCAGATCTGCCATGAAAATTACCTCTCCCTCCTTGATAGTTTCCCCTTTCAGGCCTTGGTCTCCAACTCTCTTGCCTGCCAGCCATGTATTCTTCTGCTCCCCAGAATAAATCTCCTTCCACCATCTTTTCTTCTTCACTGTCCGCCGCCAAGATCCTTCTAGGGTTTGGGAGGTGGAGGAAATCGGGATCAGGGACGAAGGTTGGGATCCCTCCCTTATATAGTGCCCCCTCTCCACTGTTAGCATCTGGGCTTCCTAGGGGCCACCCATTATTGGGCCACCCTTGACCCAGGCCCATCTGGTCCACTTTCTCTCCCCTCACACTGGTCCCTACTGTCACCTGCTCCCCCTCAGCACCTGATCCTTCTTCAGAACAACAACCCTGAAATTCTGTCATAGCTTCTTCCATACTGGCATTCACCGGAATATTATCCATTCTCATGTCATTATCAGGAGAAAAGTTGACACACCCAAGTGTGTCCCTCTCAATACCCTTGCTATTATCAATTTCAAAATCCTCACACACATTATTAATATCTGACAAATATTCAGGGAATCTAGGAAGATCCCAAACCTTGGGTATCTTATCCCTAATTTTGATAAGTGCCATATTTACATTTTGTTTATGTAATTCCCCCCAATTAGGTGAATTTATATGAATCAGCCCACTCTGCATTGTGTCATTTGTATTTTTTTCCCTCTCTAAGCAAGAGACTCTGAACATAATCATTCATCCTTTTCTTCAATCTACGATTAACACGTCTAATTCGATGTTGAATATCAATTTATCCCCGACCCTCCCTATCATCATAGGTGCAAGCCAGGTACATAGAAGAAGGTCGATGATTCATACCTGAACTGTCTGATTCCTCGTCAGAAACATCATCTGAATCCTCACTAGCTAGCACCCAGAAACGGTTGCCAGCTAGTGGAGAATTCAGGCTCTGTTCCCGGCGAGGCGAGCTGAGCGACGCGGCGCTGGGTCCTCCGGGGTTGATGAAGCCGTGGCCAGGCGAGCGGAGCGATGCCGCGCCCCTGTCGCCTCCTGCGGCGCCTGATCCACCGGGTCCTCGCAGATCATGATCGGGGCCATAGCCATCCCCGGAGCAGGGAGGGCTAGCACCCCCTCCCGCGGGTGGAGCGCCGATCCCCTCATGGCGGGGGCGAGATTTGCGGTCGCGAAGATGGTGAAGGCCACCCACTTCCTCGCCACCGCCCTCACCGGCGAATCCGCCTGATCCGCCGCCCACATCAGCACCTGCAGCGGGTGCTTGCATCCACCTCGCCCAAACAGAGATCTCTCCTCCATCTCCGTCAGATTCTCCACGATTGCTTCTGCCTCCACATACATCTCGTGCTTGCTCAAGTACCACGCCCCGATCTCCCTCAAGCGGATCCGCATGCGCGCATCCCTGCCCGCAAACCTGCGCATCTTCTCCTCGTTGATCTCCACCATCTCCGTCGCATGCTCGGACGACCAGGGAGGAAGATGGGGTAGGTGGGGAGAGGAAGGTGGAGTTTGGTGGCGTCTGACCTGATTTTAATCTGAAACTTCTCTCCGCCTTAATTACTCCCCCACCATCCCCAATTTCTCCGTCGCCGCCCCCCGATGCAACCCCCCCGCCGGTGATGATCTCCTCGATGTACGCAACGTGACAGGGGAACGCGACCGTGGCGCCTGGGCTCAAAACACACCCGCCCCCCGATCGCCTGTCCACCGTGTACCCACGCTCGTCGACCAGGGATATCTTCGAAGTGTGTGGGTGCACCACCACCACGCCATGGTGGAATTTAGGGCGCGCCACCGATTTGAGATCGGCGGCGAACCGCGCCGGCCACCGCGCCGCAGCGGCGTCGTGCAGAGCGTCGAAGCGTGCGGAAGCGTGTCGTGTGAACATAGCACTGGTGGTTCTTGTAGCCAGTAGTACCGTTGGTTCGCAAACTGTTCTCTGAAAAACCTTTGTGTGCCGGCGCTCGGTCGCTTTTGTCTTCATCAGATTTCCTGATGACTTGTATTCGTTCTCCAATGCAACAAGTCGATACAAATTATGCGGCAGACAAACGATTTTGCTTTTCGCCCTAATGGCTGAATGCTGCTGGAGGCCCACATTGTTGGAAGCCCACTCGTGTGGCTTCATTAGGCTGAGCCGCTGAGCCCAAGCGGAAGCCCAACCACGCAACAGTTATTTCCATCAGGTGAGGTAAGAAACGGGGGAATTTCCTATTGGACGCTCGTTGCGTCAAAGTGTCGCCGTTTCGCACACACCTGGCGATCGAGCGATGTCATGGGCCGGCCCATTTAACGTGTTTCCAGCGTTTCTGGTTTTGGGAACCTTCTAAAGTTAACCCAGACGGGTTTTTTCCGGTTTTTGGAATCTTCTAGAAGGTTCCTAAACCGGCATTTTCTTTTTCAGTTTTTTTTCGTTTTTCTGTTTCTTTCTTTTCCCTTTTTTTCATTTTTTGTTTTCTTTTTGTTCTTTTCAAGTTTATTATTGTTTTTCATTTTTTTTGGAAATTTCAAATATTATTCAGAATTTCAGAACATGTCCGTGGTTTTCAAAATTTGTTCATAAATTCGAAAAATGTTTGTGGTTTCAAAAAAATTGTTTCGAATTTTAAAAATGTTCCTGTTTTTCAAATTTTGTTCAAAAATTCAAAAAATGTTCCCTTTTTCAAAAAAAATTCACAAATTCAAAAAATGTTCGTGGTTTCAAAAATTTGTTCTGAATTTCAAAAAAATGTTCCTGTTTTTAAAATTTTGTTGACAAATTCAAAAATTATTGAGGAGTTTCAAAAAATGTTCGTGGTTTTCAAAATATGTTCGGAATTTCGAAAAATATTTTTGTTTTGCAGATTTTTATTCAGAAAAATGTTCATGTTTAAAATAATGTTCGCAGTTTTATCATTTTGTTTGCAATTTCAATAAATGTTCACATGTTTCAAATTTTGTTTGCATTTCCAAAAACTCATACAATACAAATTTTGTTTGTATTAAAAATGCTCTTTTTAACTTTTTTGTTCTGAACTTAAAAAATGTTCATGTTTTTCCATTTTTGTTCAGAACTTAAAGTCTGTTCGTGATCTCTGGAAATATTCGGAAATTTGAAGAAAGGTTCACATTTTTTCGTAATTTGTTTGTTTTTTCAGAAATGGTTAAACTTTCATAAAATTGCTCGCGTTTTCGAAAACTGTTTGGGATTTGCAGGATTTGTTCATGTTTAATTTTTAAAGTGGGATACCAAAAAATCTTCACTTCTAAAAGGAATATAATGAAATCACGGCATTTCAAAACTGCTCGCAATTTTTAAGAAATGTTGTCCAAATCTCAACGCTTTCTGTGTGGTCTTATTATATTTTGCACCTCTTATAGCCAGCCGTTGTTGTTTGGTGCAGTGGTGAAGGGCTTGCTGTCCGTTGCATGAGGTCCTGGGATCAAATCCCATTAGTTTTACTGTTTTTTATTATGCCCTTTTTATGTCGCGCGACAGGAATCAGATTGGGCCGGCCCAGTAGCCCGTCGCCCCTGTGCGTCGAGCTGCTGTATGACGCAAAACGCGTCATATAGGAGGTCCCAGAAATGGGAGGCACCCAAATACACGACATACGAAATTACCGAAGCGACGGACGAAACTTGACGTATGAAATTACAGGAGTAAGAAGCAATAGATGCTTTATTATTAGGTAAAGATAAAGATAAAGATTAGGGAAAGATGTGGCCGCCGTTTGTGCTTCGTGGGATGGCACGAATCCAGCGCATGCAACAGCGTCGCAGCGCAGTTCAGGTGGCCGTTTGATGGCACGTCCGTTATACCCGTTATCAGCTGTTTTCGCGTTATTTTTCTGTTGTAACAAAACGGCAGTTTTTGACCGTATAAATCTATACTTCTATATCTATACTACTATTAAACGAGCGAACATTTTCTTTCTTAACTCCACCCGCTAAGTGTATCCAGGTTGATTAGTACCGTCAGATTAGCCCACCTAATTAGATCCAATGGGTAGCATAGCAATAAAAGCCCTGCGAACTTACTCTGCCAGAAAATCGTCCGCCAAGTACGTTTTCCCTCGAAGCGTAATCCGCTGACGTCCCGCATCCATAACTTGTACGCCTACAATCACGGACGCGAGGCACGCAAAAAGGAAAATATTACCGGCCCTCCTCACCTCCCCCACGGCGCCCTCGTGGGCAGGGCACGCACCCCCCTCCGCGCTCTACCGCCGCCGCCACGCGCCTCCCTCTGCGCTCGGTCGCCGCCCCTCCGCGCTCTCCCGCTGTCGCCATGCGCCCCCTCTGCGTTCAGCCGCCGCCACGCGCCTCGGGTGGCCACTGAGGCTCCCGGCGTCCTGGTCAACCAGCACGGAGCCGATGCATTGACACCAACGCGGGATCCGTCCGTCCTCCTCGCTCGCCGTTGAAGCTGCCATAGACGGAGGTACCGCTGCGGCATGCGATCCGATGCCGAGACCACGGGAGAATTGCTGCTGCTGATCCCCACCTCCACCCCAACCCACACCCGTCCCATGGTCGGCGAGGCCAGCCGCATCATAGGTATGTTTGCCACAACTTAGTAATTAGCAATCAGTCCGCTTTTGTTGGTTCGATTGCCTTTTTTATATGGAATTTATTTGCTGATGAATCGATCTGGCCATATCCTAACAAACCATACAAATTAGATGAATCTATCTGGCCACATCCTTTTACGTTTATTGGTTTATCTAAGTAATCATTTTGCAATTTGTTGTACAATTCAACCTAGCTGATTTTAATAGTTGATCCCAAAAAGTGGAAAATTAATCTCATAAGGTCTTTGACTTATTTTCGAGTTGATTTTTAGATCCCTAAGGTTTACAGCATCAAACGGAATTAGGTCCTGCAGTGATTTGTCAATGGCGTATGTCTGAAGTGCTTTTGGCCATAGCATCATGCACGGACAACTGTTTGCAAGCACGCATATTGATTGATTTGGGGAGACTAGCATGCATGAACAAGCTAGCTAGATAACCTTTCGACCATAGAGAACCCACCCTTTCTTTCTTGCAGGATTGAGAAGATCGAGAACTTGGAACGTTTTTGATGTACAGAAAGAAAGCAGATTGTGCTTGGGAGATAATGATGGTGAGAAGATCAAATTTATTTTATGGGGTTTCACTTGCAAATCTTTTCAGGTTTATTTCACTCGATACAAGTTCCTGCCGCTTCAGTCATCCCGTTATAGCAATCTAAACATTTTCTTTGAGTGTACAGTGTAGGGAGCATGCTTCACTGGATAGTCCTTATATAATTATATTGCCAATTTTGCGCACAATAATCATGAACAATTCCTACTTAATAGAGGTAAATTACAAGATAGCAAGACATGAACTACTTGATGTAGGTATGGATAATATTATAGGATGGACAATAAAAAACTTGACTGGAATAAACTTTTGGCTCGCTCAACTTTTGAGACCTAACATACAAATTGTATAGTTTGGTAATATATAGAAGAGAAATGAACATTTGGCTTGCTGAACTTGGTGTCTCTTTTTCGGCGGCAGATCCAGTGTACCAACGGCTCTAAGTCCGTGACCGGCCTGGGTGCCACCGTCCGGGTGTTCAAGGCGGTCGTCGACAGCCAGATCTTGAAGAACAAGAAAATCCTAGCCCGGTACGGTGCGGGCTTTCCCTATTATGTCATGATTAGTTTGATCAGTCATGCGCATGAGCTTCTCTAATAGGCAACACTATTTGAATAGAGCACGTCTTATTTGTTATACTACTACATTTTTAGGCATCCGTACAATCTAGACGAGCTTTGTCTTTCAGAACCGGAACATCTATGGTGTGCTCTTGTCTAAATCCCGTAAACAAGTAGAGCAATGGCCGACCCTGCATTAGCATATGGAAGGAATTTTAGATAGTAGTACTTTTTCCACGCAAACAACCTGAAATTCAGTGACTAAAAATTGACTAATATCATGCGAGGTTCTAATATGTCAATGACTAATATACTCTAGATATTTTATTGTGGCCGTCCTAGACTAGAGAACTTCTGTCCATGAGTATCCATCAGTATTTCCAGTGTATTGTTGAATTTTCTCAGTGTGGACTTGCCACTTTTTTCCTTCAGGATTCCTGTAATTTTTCAAGATGACTTGGCACAGTTAACTGGAGATGTTCCGTTATTCAAACATGCTGATGGCAAAGCAAAATAGTCAGGTATACTGGGAACATCCGTAGCTATATGCCTATACCTTAGGTGCACACTTTACTGTAGTAAGATGTTTATATGCAAAAGTATTAAAAGCTGATATACCCAGACTATCGTAATTCATGCATGTATGTGCCTTCCAGGTGATATGTCCAACATGCTTCTGCGCGAGAATGGCTATGGGAAGTAAGCATGACCCATATCTATACTGGTTATGCCAAAAAAATAATCTGTCGAGCAATTGTATTCTACTGATGTGGTAAAGCCTGAATCAGTCTTTGCTGTATATATACTGAGTTACAACAAGATGAAGCTGGCACACTAGGTACTTGAACAAAATTCATAAGGATCATCTACTACTCATGCAAGAGCTTGTCATCATCCATCTCACTTGCATGCCTGCAGGCTGGAGACGAGTCACGTTTGGTCGCACATGGGAGTTGTTCTTGTGAACGTGGGTGGTGAGATTGACGCCAAGCTGCCGAGGAAGGAGCGGGTGACATTTGTACCTAAAAGGGTATCGAGTTTTGTATGTTTTTATCTCTTATGTTATTCTAATTACGAGCCGCATTACCAATCATTCGAAAATTAGAGTTTTGTTCTTTTAGGTCCATCTCAATCATTCATTTCTGCCTGATCAGCCATGAATGTGCAACTACTTTCTGAAAGATTGTTTTAAAATTTTGTTTGAAATAGAGATCAGTGAAGCCTTTTCTTGGCCCCGATAGACCTGCACCCTACGCGTGCCCAACGGGAGCTATAACAATTCTACATATTTATGAGACATTTAATCTTGTGTGCTGTTTGTAGACTATTCATCTAGGACATGGTTTCCTCTCAAAAGGTGTATATTTTGACCAGATTTTTTTACACTGAGGGGCTTAAGTTCTTTGGATATATCTCAATGTTGGGTTTGTATAGGTGTTATCCTTGACCATGATAATTGATGGTATATTCGGTGGCATAGAGATTATGCCTCCTGTGAGTAGTGAATGGGCTAAATGTTTTTCATTTTACATTCATTGTTGTTTTGTTGAGGGATCCTATTTTCTCAATGTACTGGACATATATGAAAATGATCATGTACAATTTTCTTCATCATAATAGCTTGAGTTTGTTGCAAATTATAGACTATCAAAATTGCTAAGAAGCCATGTCATTATAATGCTACTTTCTTCATGTTACATGCTTACATGTCTGATGGGATTGGTTAAAAGATAGCAAGTACCATTTTCGTTTTAGGTGGTACAATCTGTTTTTTTTTTTTTGCTGCAGAGAAATATTTTAATGTAATCTAATTTGAGATTTGCATATATCTGAATTGTACACAAGATGACCAAATACTGCAGAGGAACTTTTTAGTCGATGATGGGAATTCATGGTGATTTATGATCCTTGCAAATGTATAATAAAGGGCACCCCCTTTCTTGTTCAGTTGGGTCGTGTTCAGTCTGAATGTAACTTGCACGCTTGTATAATAAAGGGCACTCCCTCCGTTTCTAAATATAAGTCTTTTTAGAGATTTCAATACAAACTACATAAGAATGTATACAATACATAAGTCCTTGAAATATCTAAAAAGACTTATATTCAGGAATGGAGGGAGTACATTTGTTGATTACCCAACTTATAGAGATAACACAACATATGATAATGCATTGGGAATTTACACAGATTTGGGAGTTCACTCGGATGGAGAGAGCATTTTAATGTGAATACACACCCCATTTTTCAATGAAAACGGTACCAGTGAGCAGTGATATGTGCTATTGTTTTGTGTTTACGCATAAAGACGTGTGCTTAATCAAAGTACATCATTTATAACATGTTAGTTTTGAAATAGCCTTGTGAAGATGAAGTTGTATACATCCTTGCCAAAGAATTCTAATATCAGTTGCGACGTGCGTTGCACGTGCATGTTTACTAGTAAGAGATAACGAGAAAAGAGGCTGGAAGTTGCGCCTCGCAAAATACTGGTGTCTTCCTGTTCCTCTCTCTCGCTCGTCTCCATCGTGTGTGTGTACTCCGGTCTGTGATCCAACAGCGTACTCGCACACTTTTATCTTCTTTTTTTTTTTGGCGGCTGCTAGGAATCAGCCGGCTCATCTTAGAGCATCTCCAACAGACGCGCTATAAACGCGCCGCACTGCAAAAGTAGTGGTTTTAGCGCGCGCTACCGTTCCTGGCGCTTCAGCGGACGCGCAAAAACCGCGCGCGCGGCATATGTAATTCAGCGCGTGGGCGGAACCGCCATCGCGCCGCTTATTTGTTGTGCCCGCTCCCACGCGCTGGACTCTCGAGCGCTCGCTCTCAACTCCACCAACCCATCCAGCCGCGCCGCCGCCGCCCCGCGCCATCCCATTTTTTCCGGCGACCGTTCCGACGCTTCCCCGGTCTCTTCTCGCGCGGCCGCAGCTTCCTCCATCTCTCTCTAGTCAGCGCCGCCGTCACGCGCGGCAGTCTCCGACGAACAGCGCCCGGCCGCCCACCACCGCTTTGGCGCCCGCAAGGTGTTCGACAAAACGCCCGCAAGTTATGTATTGCTTCCAACTTCCACATTTTTGCATGAAATTTGGTGCATGTTGTTTATAGCCTAGTTTTGAACATTTTAGATGAGTTCGGGCTATGACACTTCTGAAGAAGAATTTGATATGGAAGAGGAGGAGGATCTTGCAATGATCCTAGCTATGCACAGCAATAAAAAGCCGAAGCACGATGGATCGGTTATGGGTCGGTAGAAAATTTAGAGGGATAGGATTGATACCCACAACAGATTGATGAGGCACTATTTTGTGGAGAATCCCACATACCCCGAGTCCTACTTTCGTCGCCGATTTAGGATGAGCACCGAGTTGTTCAGGCGCATTGCAGAGAAACTAGCGAGCCATGGCCGGTTTTTTCAGCAGAGGAGGAATGCCGCCGGAGAGTTCGGGCATAGCACCTTTCAGAAGGTGACAGCCGCTTTGCGTATGTTGGCATACGGTATTCCGGCTGATCTAGTTGATGACCACTTGGCCATGGGTGAGAGCCAAACCATCATGTGTGTCAAGCGCTTCGTAGTCGGAATTGTGCAAGTGTTTGGCCCGGAGTACTTGAGAACTCCCAATGCTGAAGATGTCGCAAGGCTATTGGAGACGAACAAAGCTCGCGGGTTCCCAGGTATGCTTGGCTCAATAGATTGCATGCATTGGAGTTGGAAGAATTGTCCAAAGGCATGGCATGGACAATTCCACAGACAAAAAAGGGTCCACTATAATCCTTGAAGCGGTGGCCGATCACGAGACTTGGATTTGGCATGCTTTTTTTTTGGAATGCCTGGATCTTTGAATGACATCAAAGTTGTCAACAGGTCACCACTGATGAGTAAGATTGCAAATGGTGAACTGCCATCGGTGCAGTTTGTATCTAATGGTTGTACATACAACCATGGCTACTATCTTGCGGATGGCATCTACCCAAAGTGGCAAACATTTGTGAAGCCGTTGAAAAAACCAGAAGGTAAGAAATATCTTGATTTCCAAAATGCTCACGCGGCGGCTAGAAAAGATGTGGAGAAAGCTTTTGGGATTTTGCAAGCCCAATTTGCTATTGTGAGAGGACCGGCTAGTTTTTGGGATCAGAAGATGCTTTGATACATAATGCATGCTTGTGTGATCATGCACAACATGATCATCGAGAATGAGCGTGGCCAAGATGTAGACTACTCTCAGTATGAGCTCTTGGGACATCCCCTGCGAGTGCGGCGGAGGGCTGAAAGGGTGACCCGTTTTGTTGCCTCCTATTATGCCATTCGACGTCCGGCAGCGTATAATGAACTCAAGAAGGATCTCATTGAGGAGTGATGGGCTTGGAATGGTCGCCGAAGATCATCATGATTTGTGTGTTTGATTTTGTATTGTTGAACTATTTGTTGTATTTCTCAAAATACTATTTGTTTGATGAGTTATATAAATTGAACTATTCATTTAAACTTGGTTGTGAATGATGTTTGTGATTTAAAAATTATATGCCATGTATTTGTTTTGTGTGAATGTGTTGTGAAAATGCAATAAATGTGGATGCGCGGCTGCTCGCGCGTGCTGCATTTTAGCGCGGCTGCTGGAGCCAGCGCTATGCGCCGCGTCAAACCTGGCGTTGCGCATGCCGCAAACCAGATTTTTACGCGCCGCGCGTTAGGCACCTGTTGAAGATGCTCTTAGGAAAAGATAAGCCGCCTCGCCAGCTATTGATTAGCATTGATTTTGACCGCACGATTCCTGGACCTCCACGACATCGCTTTTCATCCCAAGACGCCATCTCTCTCCTGCAAGCTGACTCTAGCCAGCTATCAGGTATGTGTACGAGTGCAATTGTGCAACGCCGCATCCTCAGTTCTCATACGACGAGCTGCAGTTGGCCGACATGCAGCACCGGCTTCTGCTTGCACCATGCAGCCTCGCTGTTCATGTCACAGCAAAACACCGACGAGCTCACCACGCCCCGTCCACGACTGCAGCGCCAGGTTGCAGCAGCGATGCTGCTGCGACTATCCTTGAAGCATGAGCGTTGCTCCATTGTAGCGCCATAAAAACACTGCCGGTGGCCGGCGATGCTCTGTTAAAGCAACCGCGAGGTTCAGCCGGCCGGCGATGCTCCATAACAACACCGACGGAGCTTCGTTGTAGCACCCGCGAGGTTTCGGAGGCCGGTGACGCTCAATTGCAGCACCCGCGAGGTTTCGGTGGCCCGACGATACTTCATCGCAGCGCCGATGATGCTCCATTGCAGCTCCGGCAATGCTCTGGCGGCCCGACGAAGCTCCATTGCAGCACCCCGGCTCGCTGCATGGTGGTCATGCGTGCCCGGCAGCGGTCGCCATGGGTCGCAGTGGCAGATCGGGCGATCCGGCGATGCTCCATGGCAGCACCTCAGCTCACGCGGTGGTCATGCGTGCCCGGCGTCGGTGGCCATGGGTCATAGCGGCCGGCGGCCCGGCGAAACTCGATGGGAGTACCTCGGCTCGTTGTGTGGTGGCCATGCCATTGCAGCACCCTGGCTCGCTGCAAGGTGGTCATGTGTGCCCGGCGGCGGTGGCCATGGGTCGTAGCGGCGGTGGTCCAAAGGGTGTAGTAGAGACAACAACTTGCTGCAGCAGAATGAGGGCGTGCACAGAGCCGGGGAGAGATGGCATGAGATGGAGGCCACGCGCTGGGAGAGGAAGGAGACATGAGACGAGACGGCAAAGACACGTTAGAAGGCAGAGGTATGGACCAGAGCATAAGGGAGATGGAAAAGGCACGCCAGGATAAGTGGCAGCCGAACGAGCCGGCTGATTTCGGTTCATTCTAAGAGTTTTCCTTTTCTTTTATATCGAGAAAAGGAACATTGCTTTGGTGGGTAATAGGAACGTTTTTAGGATATAATAGGGGTTTTATTCCTTTGCCTAAAAAAAGGAGTTCTATTCCTTTCCATAGAAAACTAGGAGTTTTATTCGGTGTCACAATCAAGAGGCAAAAAAGATAGTCGATATAAGGGGGTCCTCTATGCACTACAAGGGAAAATATTATACACAAAGTCCTAGCAATAGCGCGTGTTGAAAAGAAGCGCCACTGATAATTAGTAGTAGCGCTTTCTATTTTCGAGCGCTACTAGTATGTGGTTAGCAGTAGCGCATTGTGGAATATTGCGCTGTTGTTATGGCCAGCCCGGGCTTAGGTGCCCATCCAAACTTAGCAGTAGCGCTTGTCTTGGATCAGCGTACAACTATTGACTTTAGTAGTAGCGTTTTACCTAGAAACGCGCTACTACTAAGCCTAGGCTATCATCGGCCTGCGCCTGACCTCTTAGTCTTCCCTCCTCACTCTCCATCTCCACTCTCTCTTCCACCCTCGTCGACGGCGGCCTGCCCCCGCGCTGCTCCAGCCGCCTCCCCTGGCCCACGCCAGCCTTCCTCTGCCACATTTCCGCCGTCGTTGCCGCCTCCTTCCTCGTCGGTAAGCCGCCTCCCTCCTCCCTCCTCCCTTCTCTTGCTCTCTCCTTTCTCCTCCCTCCTCCCTCCTCGGTCGGCCGCCCTCCTTCTCTCTCTCCTCCCTCCTTTCCTCCCTCCTCCTCCGGGCACCATCCTCCCTCCTCCTCTCTCTCCTCCCTCCTTTCCTCCCTCCTCCTCCTCCGGGCACCATCCTCCCTCCTCCTCTCTCTCTCCTCCCTGCCTCCCTCCTCCCTCCTACCTCCCTCCATCCCTCCTCCCCCTGTTCTTGTAGAAATGTAGGTTTTTTTTAATGTTTTTCAAATACAATATAATGTAGAATGTAAATTTTTAGTAAATGTAGGGGTTATAAGATATTTAGTATTTTAGATTATTTGAATAGAATAGAAATTTTTCAATAATGTGGATTAATTTGAATAGAATAGATATTTTTTTAGTAATGTAGGGGAAAAACAACCAAATATCTTTAAAAATTTAGTATTAATTTTGGTTATTTGAATATAATAGAATATAATTTTTTTACTAATGATTTCTATATCATAGTTTGTATTTTACTACATTTAGTCTGAAATTAGGGCTTTTTCTAGGGTTCATAGTATATTTTCAAATATATTTCAGCAATCAAACTCCAAGTTATGTGAAATTAGGGCATTTTTCTATGGGTCAAGAAGTAGACATTAGGTAAAAAACTAGGGCATTTTTCTAGGGTTTAGGGTTTCACTAAGTACTAAAATGAGGATAATAATGTTTTTGTTTATATTTTATTTTTGCATAAATCAAGGAGCCCTGCATCATCCCCGCCGTCGTCCCCGTCACCGACCCCTTCCAACCTCGAGGTGAGACCTCTGAGATGTTTTCATAGATGTAGTAGAGTAGTAGATGAGTAGCTGTGAAAATTTCACATGAATATGATGGAGATTTTCAATGTAGGTCTTTCAAATATGATGGAGATTTGGACATGTGATATGTAGTGTTGTGTACTACTAGTGCTTGCCCAAGTGACCTATGTTTGCAGGGAACACTTCATAGTGGCCTATGTTTTGCCGGAGTGTTGATTAATTTCCATTCTGGGAAATTTCAGGCGCTCGATATATGTCCTTTTTAGCAAAGGTCATGCCGGATTTTTCCGTAAATTTTGGCATGACTTGTGCTAGAATATGTAGGAAATATCGAATGGCCCGGATTTTCTAAAAAGACAATTTAACGAAATTTTGGGTTGACTTTAAGTCTGTCGGGAGTCCACCATATATATGAGAGGACGAAGAATCCCGACTGTTGTCGTGTGGGTAGCTTGTTCATTCCAAGGTGCTAGACATTTTTGTGTAATGCGCTTTGGAATGACAGGAGTAGCTACCATCACCGACGGTCGCAAATGTCAGAGAGGAAGAATCCCGACTGTTTTCGTGAGGGTCGCTTATCCTTCATTCCCGTGTGCTAGACATTTTGGTGTAATGCATTCGGGGACGAAGGGAGGAGCGACCATCACCGACGGTCGAATATACACACCACGCGAGCTGAGAGTTTTAAAGAAAAGACTCGACAGACCGATAGTCAACCTGTGATGAATAATAATGATCTAATTTAGTTTTTGTAGTACATATATTGAATTGTACAAGTTTAATCTTTGAATTATGAACATAGGAAATGTCTGACGATGACGATAGGCTCCCGGAGTGCGACTGGTGCGGCGATGACCGGGGTCTGTGCGACAGGCCTCACCTGGTATAAGGTCGGCGCTTCAGTATTAAGCTCGACGGGACCTTCGATGTTGAAACGACACGCAACAATGACAAGTGTTCTTCGTAATTAAGCATGACTTCTGCTTCTTCAACATGTAATTTCCGTCTATTATAATTTGACTAGCTTATCCCATGCCATGTAAGACGCTATCTCTTGGAGAAGCTAGATTTTGAAGATCATGAAAATATGGTGACAAAGACAGTTCACCTAAGGACCCATCATGGTTATGATTTGCTGTAGATCTATACAATTCTGAGAGTGTATCCCATTTTCGTTGCCCAAATTGGGAAACACTTTGCAAGACGTATGATTTTCGTGAGGGTATGCTTATCACCTTGGATCTTGGTGATCCTGACATCGAGAATATGGACATTTGGGTCCTTGTTGATACGCTTCCAATTCTGCCGCTATGTGAGTTTCTCAAAGCTATTTATTAAGTAATTTATACTGTTTATTTCAAAATAGTTGACAGCTTATTTTCATTGAAAGCTTATTTTCATTCTTCAAAAAATGTATGGAAGATGGTAAAAAAAACCTACTACACCGATGGCGCAGAATTAACTTATCATGAGAAAGATCATCTTATCTCATTTATTAATGATGTTGAGAATTATACTATCAATTATGAAACTCCTGCACATTATGGTCAATATGTGCCACTAGTGCACGTGTTGAACTACAGTAAAATCCACGGAGATGGCATGGTAAGATATTTTACTATTATGACATTCGTGCATCTTTTGCATATTCTTCTAAAGCTAAACTACATTGCTAACTATGATGTTATTATTATGTTTTTCAACAGAAAATCCCGAAGGATTGTGTGCCTGATCTGATGTTTCCGAAAGATCGGCTTGATGTTATTAGCTTATGACCAAGTCTGCCTAGGCTTCACAACTGTTCATACTAGATTTTTAAAACCAATGAAGACGTGACAATAAAAGAATGGAAAAAAAATGCATGAACAATCATAGGGAGCTACTTGAAAGCAACATTGTGCGAAGCGCAAGAATTGGAGACAGGATAGGCTTCATTCTTCATCATGAAGAGTCAGGGCCTATCTTGTTTTATGTTATTTTACCTTAGAGAGGGTATTAAGTCCTAAGTACAATGTGTTATTATGTGCTAAAATGTGTTAGAGTTGATGAGATGAGGAGGAGGGGTTGTGATTATGACTAGTGACCAATTTGCTATATGATGTCTCATGGACGAAAAAGATGATCATGAGGAGTTATTATATGACAATGATGTATTATGATGATAAGTTGTTAATGATATAATGATGATGATGATGATGATGATGATGATGATG
The DNA here is from genome assembly GCA_963921465.1 of Triticum timopheevii. Classification (NCBI taxonomy): domain Eukaryota; kingdom Viridiplantae; phylum Streptophyta; class Magnoliopsida; order Poales; family Poaceae; genus Triticum; species Triticum timopheevii. The sequence continues at coordinate 658,608,759 of OY997264.1, forward strand.
AGTTATTATATCATTGGGTGAAAAACATGATAATCCATGACTTGGTCACTTAGGATCCATCCACTTGAAACTAATCCACGGTTCTGTCATCCAGTGATGTAGTAACTCATTATGATGTAAAAACAATCTCTAAATTGTTACTGTATGAAAACTTGTATAATGGTGTATGAATATGATATAAAATAAAAAAGAAATAAAATACTTCCTCCTTTCCATAATGTAAGACGTTTTTTTGACTCTAATGTAGTGTTAAAAACATCTTACATTTTGGGATGGAGGGAGTACGTAATAATTGTAGTAGCGCGGGCAGAAAGGCGCACTGCTAGTAATTACTAGTAGCGCTTTCTATAAGACGCGCTACTATTAAGTAGGTATAGCAGTAGCGCGTGTAAACCAACGCTACTGCTAACCTTTAGTTGTAGCACCGTAGCAATAGCGTGGTGCCCTGCGCTACTTCTAGGCCAAAAACCCGCGTTATTGGTAGGCTTTTCTCTAGTAGTGATGTAGGCACACATCAGTGTTACAGTTAGTACGACACAACTATTTTTTTTAACAATCACCAGGAGGAGAGTATCCCCCTCTGAATATATTACTCAAAAGGGCCGGAGCCGGGCGTGAGAGTTACGTTAGAGGTTACACGACTATATAATGCAAATTGATCTTCTACCCTTTTCTGAACACGACCAAGCTTTTGTGGAATGAACTTTTGACAAGTAGTGTGTGGATCTCCGCCTCTAGAGAATCATTACAGTTAAATAAGAACTTGTATGCTGCAAACATAACACTCCCATCATGTCATCGAAGAATCGTGCCTGTCGCCGGCGTCCCATACCGAGTGAAGAAATAACCGATTAAAAGGAATACTTTGGTGATAAGATTTATTTTTTTGCCATACAAAACTTTCATTGCTCAAACGGAGTCATTACAATCATGTTGACAGAGAAAAGTCAACCCTATCAGAAGCACAACGTAGCCACACAATAGTTTTAGGTCGTTCGTGATCATCAGGGTGTGTTCGTGGGAGGGGCTAGCATGCCTTTTTTTTCATCCGTGGCTGATCTGAAACATGCAGAGCTATTGGCGTGCCGTCGAGGGATAACCAGGGTGCACGGAAGGTTGTGTTGGAGAAAGATAACCAGGGTGTGAAACAGGTACTGACGAACAAGGGACTGGATAAATCACGGTACGGACCTCCAATCGAGTAAATCAAGGAGCTCCTTTTCTCGCTGGATGACTACATGATGACTTGGGCTAGAAGGTGCGCGAACCGTGCGGCGTATAATCTAGCTAGGGATGGCTACCTTAATAAATTGTTCAAGACTTGGTTTTTAATTTTTCCGCTTTGCATTTGTGACATTATTGCGACATAAGCTGTTTATTAGGTAATAAAAAGGCAGTGATGTTTTCCCTAAATAAAGGCAACAAACGCCCCATTTGGGCGAGTGCACCACTAGCCCTATACTGAGAAAAGTCTTATAGGTGGGATCATTTTACTGACGGGCAATGCCTGAGATCCGCCAGTGCTATTTTGGCAAAGTACAGCAGTGGGTGAAAAACGTCGTGTGCCACTGCTAAACGAACAACTGTGGTAGGCTCTAGTAGCCACCCGCTACTTTTAAGTTTTACAACATTCGCCATGGGACAAAATCAGGGTAGAGAACTAGAGCCAGCCACTGGGTTGTATGGTACCAGGTACAAAAATTGCCCACCATAGTTTACAAAATTTCGAAAAGTTTACAGTGGTGGGCGACGGAGCGCCCACCATACATATAGTAAGTAAGGTCGTTGGAAAAATCATATTTATCAAATTCAGAAAAATCTATTTTTTTACCCAAATGATAAGTGCCACACGTGTGGCATGTAGTAATCCCCCTAACATTTTTTACACCTAAAATTGCCACCTGAAAAGGAAAAACAAACCCACGGAAAAACTAAAAACTTGTCGTCCAAAAAGAAAGTTGTCATCCTTGCGTCACTAAACTTGCCATAAAAAACATTCAGAGTTGCCATGTGTTCGTGCCACACATGTGGCACTTATCAGGGTCTTTTTTTTACCACAAGGTGATGTAATAATAAAGATCAGTATTTCTTCCGTTCCTAAATATATGTCTTTCTAGAGATTCGAACAAGTGACTACATACGGAGCAAAATGAGTAAGTCTACACTCTAAAATATGTCTACATACATCCGTATCTTGTAGTCCATTTGAAATGTCTAAAAAAGACTTATATTTAGGAACGGAGCGAGCACATTCATTCTTTCCTACACCTTTGCATGTGCAGGAAGACTAAATGCATAATAATAGTCAAATGATTTAATAATAAAGTATATTTATTATCAAAAGAAAGCAAATCTACGCAAAACAAGTAGCATCACACCTGCTTGTCTAGTCCTGCAAACGTATACTACATAGGTAGTAATTAACCTCAACAGTTCAGTACTGTAAGTAAATTAGGAGTGGAAAACCTACTAGGTCATCAAAGCAATGACAGGCTCCGTAGATATGGTGGATGAGGCTACAAGTACACCATCCATAACCACTGTATATGGCGCACATACCTGTTGGCGACCAAGTGCCGGTAGCAATGTGATATTGCTCAAGATATTTGGCACATGTGCGATCCTGACGTACGATGGTGTCACCTGCAATGGTTGGCATTGCCTTTGAACTGACACATAAATTCCTTCCAATACCACTGCCGCTGCTTCTAAGACCAACCAGGAGAGCATTGCCCCCGATGCTTGTTAGATGAACAACTCTTCCTTGGATAAGGTCCGCAATTCTGTAGACTACCATGCCTTTGTAGAACATGTAGTCCCAAGAACGGACAAGCAGGATCTCTGAGTCACATTCTACTAAATCGAAAAGGCCGTTGATCATGCTCTCCGGACATATGGCAATCACCTTTGGTGGTGGAAACAAAGACGGATTGAATCCTGAGTTCTTCTCGGGTCTATGTGGGTCGATCTGGAAAATCTGCAGTTCACCGCTGGAGGCAAGCTTGGGTTGCACCATGTAAAGTTTTCCTTGTGATGATATGGTGCTCTGATTTGGGGAGAAGCTCCAGCTTGATAACCTCCATTGCTTGTCCTTGGTGGTAGCAAAGAGTACACGTGGCATATCTCGAAGCACAATGGTGATGACGGCGACTCCTTGGGTATTAATGCTCAAGGAGGCGGTCACGCTACCCGGCAATAAGTAAGTACATCCATTGTGCGAATTGAAGTGGGTTGATCCTGAGCTCAGCAGGGTGTGATACGTGATTGGCGGGAATTTCTCCACGTCTCCCGTGAAGGGGTGGAGGAGGCATATGGGGCCCTCTTGCTCGCCATGTTGCTGCTGCATGAGGAGGAGGCCGTCGACCGAGCAGAGGACGCAGTGGTCCTCCAGAAGAGCGATTCGAGGGCGGACGAATACTCCAGTGCTGAGGTTGAGGAAACTTTTCGTGCCATCTCCAAGGTGGAGTCCGTGGCCGCCCGGCAGCATCATCCACCGACGCGGATGAAAGCGCGAGTCGGTGATGCCATGGCCGCGTGGGCATACGGTGCTGGACCGCCAGTGCGTGCACACTGCACGGAAGCGGATGTAGTCGACCAGGTCTCCGGCCAGCACCCGCCAGCCGATGAGCTCAACCAAATCCGCCGGCAAGGACTTCAGGGGAGACAGGTCCTCATCTGAGCAGGTGGCGGAGGAGGCCGTGACCGGCGCAGGAGGGCGCTCGCAGTTCGCCGCCGGCGAGAACATGGATAGATCGATCCCGATCGGGTTTTTTCTTGCCCTAGATCGATCCCGGCAAGGGATTTTTAAGCAGATCGCTCGGCGGTGAACTATTCGGGATGGGCCCTGAGATGCTAGTGTTGGGCCTAACCTATCGTATCCACTCCCTCTGGTGGGGCTAACATACAGCCCATCTTTCTTCAGTATACGTGCGTGTGATTGCTGAATAAAAAAGACTAATTCTTCACCCTCTTTGGTGTTTTTGTGTGAATGTATGATTGCTGTGCACGTTTTTTACACAGTGAAATAAAGACGGTGTTTTTTCCTAAAGATAGTCATCTGTACATAAATACTACTAGCTAGTAATACGCAGAGGTATTTCCTGCAGCAATAAGAAAAAAATTCAATAATGCAAACGTGTTTTTATCACCAATAAAGTCAAGACACTAATAAAAGCACCTGGTCGATCTCAGAAGGTGTATGGATATGTTAGCTAAGTGGCCGACTTCCTTTTTTCGCGCATGGATGCTCGTTTTAGTAGTTTCTTTCTGTTTCTCAAAAAAAAAAGTTTGTTTCTTCATCTGTTTTGAATCCGATAGACCTGAAATAAAACCGACCATACACACGTGTCTCATATGAGAGAGAGAGAGAGAGAGAGAGAGAGGTTGTGCCATAAAAAAGTGTGGTGAAGCTTTTTCTTCCTTTTTCCTCAGCAACTAAGGCAAACTTTCTCCTACAGCTTCGCCGGTGAGACTGTGGACTCACCTCCTCTCTGCTTGCGCTATGGCTAGTAGTGTAGGTTAGAGTTTTTTAGTCCCCGTTGATGCGGTGCTCAAACGGATGGTGGCGCTTCCTCTTCGAGTTTGTCTTCAGGGCTTCAATTCTCCTCGAATTCGTCTATCTAGATGTAGTCGACGGAGCCCTGGTGTAGATTTCAGCCGCTTCCTTTGGGCAGCAAGATTAGGGTTCAATGACGATGATTGCGGCTCCGGGCCGCTAGTCCTTAGAAACATGTGTATGAAGACTTTCCGGTTGTCATCAATAAGGTCAAACCGGCTCCGGTAGTGGAACAACGACAATAGCGTGTCGACAGCTCGTTCTGGCAGCGGTAATGGCCATTCGGTGGCGTAGAGACCTTGATGTAATTTTTTTTATCTTTAAGGTGTTTTGTGCTTCTGATAAACTTTTATAATTGATCTTGATCTTTTTCCAGAAAAGAAAAGGAAGTGAGAGACCATAAGGAAACCATACGCCACAAAAGGAGTCCTACTAGCACCGGACCTGATGCCGGAAGAAGGATCTGCGGTGCACTGGTGAGGGTGAGGCAAAACATTTAGCGCGTGGGCAGCCCGTTAATTAGTCCACATCGATGCATGTAGAGTATCCCACTGTTGTTCACTAGTGTGATGAAGAGGGAGCTTCAGGTTGACGATGAGGAATGGGAGGTTCTTCAGGAATCAAACATTTACCCCAACGCAAACTTTCCGCCGGTTTACTAACGATCTTGTCAACTAGCACACTGCTGGGAGTATAGTCTACCAGTTTATCCACATACCCCTAATACACCATTGATACGATTTTGTTCTAGTTGCATACACATCCCGATCTTATGCCTTGTATTGCTAATGCTTGTAGTTCTTTGATGTCTTTGCTCATTGTTGAACACTCGGTAGCCGATCTCATATTCTTCAACCAATGAAAAAAGTTGCGCCGACAACCTTCCATCAATATTTTGTGTTCCAAAAGGTGTCACGGCATGGTCCATTAGAGCATCTCCAGCCGTTAAGCCCCCAGGAGGCATTTTTGGCCTGGGGTGAAAAACTTTCCAACCGTGTTCACTCCCAAGCCGTGCCCAGGCCGCGCCACGCCTCCTGCCTGCTCGCATGCATCGCGACACCTCATCCCCCCTCCCCCCGCTCTCTCCCTCGCTCCCTGGATGCCATGGCCGAAGCCGCCGTTCGCTCGCTCTCGCTCTCTCCCGCCTCCCCGCGCCACCACCACCTCGCCGCACCAGCTCCCTCCTCGACGCCGCGGCGCGCGCAGCTGCGTCCTCTCCTCTTTCCCCTCCCCGCCCCCCTCCCTGCCTTCACAGCAGCGCGCGGCTCCCTCGGCGAGCAGTAGCCTCGCTCGAGCACGGGCCCGGCCCTCCGCCGAGCAGCAGTCTGGTCGGGCCGGTCCGCCGCAGCAACAGCAGCGGCGCCCACACGCGAGCTCGGGAGGGCGGGAGGAGGTGTCGGGGCGGCCGTCTACAGCTTCGATGGCCTCGACAGGTGCGGATTCTTTGGATAGTGAGGGACACGGCCTCCTCGTGCTCCTGGGGAAGTGGCGGCATGGCACGGAGCTGGCGTCGCCGCGCTTGCAGCCGCCATGTCCGCCTCGTCGTCCTCGTCCTCGGCCATGCTGCCCCGTCCCACCCAGGGCACGACCGCGCGCGTGGTGCTGGAGCTCGACCCCGGCCCAGCTGCTGCCTGTACGCCCGTCGAGGGCGCCGTGGAGTGCGCGAGCGAAGACGGCCACTCAGGCCGTGCGAGCGCGAGCCCCGCCCCGGCCATGCTCTGCTCCGGCCGCGCGAGCCCGAGCCCCGCCCGGGCCGTGCTCTGCCACGGCCGCGCGAGCGCGAGCCCCGCCCCGGCCATGCGTGCTACGCCACGGCCGCGCGAGCCCCTCCCGCCTCCGGCTGTGTGTGGTATGTGGTGGAAGGAAAAGGAAAGGAGAGAGGAGAAAGAAAAGAGAGAAAGGAGAGGAGAGAGGAGAGAGAGAGGGGCTGGCAAGTGGGACGATGCATGCGAAAGAGAGCGCCGGCGCCACCAGCTGCATCCCAGCTTTCTAGGTTTGGGTTGGGATCGCCGGGCGTAAGTTCGGCCAAATCCGGCGCTATTTGTGCTCTTGGGGTCCTGGCTAGGAGAAAAATTAAGCGCCGGCGTTCAAAAAGTGCTCGTGGGGGGCATCCCGGGGCCGGCTGGAGATGCTCTTACCACCATTCGATAGTTCCATGACGGTTCAACCAGCAGCTAGACTGCAAATTTGAAGTTTCTCGGCGCATGAATGCCATTGTCATGCTCCTTCAAGTTGGGACCTTGATGGCCACAAACATTGCAAAGTTTGCGGAGACGTTTATACTGAACATGACAGTTTTCTTAGATTTCCTCCGCGACATATAAATACCATCCTCGTCAAAGGTAAGCATATCAATCTTCACATGACCTCTATAGAAATTGCAGTGCAAATGCTACTTTTACAAATTCCTGTGACAAGAAGGCGCATTCATACAAAAACGGTGATGTTCGGCCAGAGGATATTCCTCCATGGTTCATAACTTCTATCATGTCCATGATTGTTTTTTCTTTTCTTTTGAGGAATCATCACATGTGCACAGACACGAAACCTCCACCGTTTCATCAAATTTGGGTCCCTATTGGCGATGGTTGAGTTTTTCGAGTTGAGAAAAGAAACAAATCAGAGGTGGTCTTTGTGAAAAAAGTGGTCGTGGTCTTAATTAGACAAACTCATATTCTTTAACTATTGTGATGAGATTCCAAACGGCCTCCAACTCTGATAGTCTGTAAGTACTAGAAGTAGTAAACTCCATGTGATAAAGAAGGTAGAGCTAGCCTGCTACAGTATATCTTATTACATGGATATTAACAGTCGTCTTCAACATACTTATGGAGTATGTGATCTACTGATCTCTTCTTATTTGAGAAAAGAAGATCCCAGAAGCAAGGAGAACTCAGGTAGGCAGCAAACGCCGCCTAGCTTGGACGTACGATGAGACTAGCAGCACTGTTGGCAGATGCGCCCGACGTTCCCTTGGGGTCCCGAGAGGATCCCCATCTTGCTCATCGAACTGCAGAACTGGTTCCACAACCACCATTCATTGTCCGCAAAATCATTTACGTACCCTCGGATGGTCATGTTGAGGAGGAGCTGCACGTTGGAGGTGAGCATGCCCTTCCCCTCTTTGACATTGATGTAGCACTTGTTGTCGAACCTGACCGGGGTGGTCACATCAAGGTCCTGACAACGGTGTGCGTCGGCGGTGCAGTTATCTTGTAGCTTACGGACAAAGTCATCACAGTTGGAGTTGGGTAAACGGTTGCTGAAGGTGGCGCAACGAGCTTTCCCAGTGGTGTGCACACCAGAGAGCACCATGAGGTCTTTCTTGTTGAGGCTGCGGCTACTGAAGGCAGCTAAGCTGGTCAATGCTAAAGGTGGGGGCGGGAGCTCCTCGACCACCCTCAGCGGTTCGGGCTTGAAGCTGTTGAGCCTACCGAGTGGCACGTGGTAGGTTTGGCCACCTGAGTGCAAGTTGCATGAAAACATGTAATTTAGCGTGTGGATAGGAAAAAAAACCGTACTCCCGGTTCGATTTTTTCGTCCGTTTTTTTCGTGAAAAAAAAGTTCGTCAAAACCAATCAACATGGGATCTAATTTTAAAGATCTCGACGCGAGGAATCCAATGGTGAAAGCGGTTCGAGATTTGAACGCACGGTTTATAAGATAGAACATTTTGAATAAACTAGTGATCAATCTGTACGTGCAATGCACGTTAATTTGAAAGTATATTAAGTGCATGCGGATATTAACTAGAATATTATTTGTGTGTTATTATGTGATTAGCGCTATATTTGACATGAAATTAACTACATGCTAAACATATTGAGCGCTCGACATTGAAGCAGTCTAGGTCGTTGGATTGACATGATTTGATGGCTGAGAATAATTAGGTCTGTTCCTTTGGGTCTTGTTATATTGGTATAGATACAGATGAATCTATGAAAAAAGGGAAAACTCCCGGGTTGGGACAAGTGGCCCATATGCAACGTGCCACTTATCGCAACCTGGAAAGGTTGGAGTGATCTTTGCAATGGGTACTTCTTAATTAGTTATTTCGAGAATATACAGATAGGAATAACCAGCCGAGAATGAATTTTGTCAAGAGCAAACAACACGAACATAACGAGCATCTGTGCTAAGAGCATTTTCGATCGCTTCATTCCTTCATGCACCATTGCACGATGTAATACAATACTCCCTCTGTTTCCAAATATAAGTTTTTCTAGAGATTCCAACAAATGACTACATACAAAGTAAAAAAGAGTGAATCTATACCCTAAATTATGTCTACATACATCCGTATGTTGTAGTCCATTTGAATGTCTAAAAAGACTTGTATTTAGGAACAGAGGGAGTAATAAAGATCGGTACATTCTTTCCTACACCTTTGCATGTATAGAAAGACTAGACGCACAATTGTCAAATGATGTAACAATAATCAAGTGTCTTCACATGAAAAGAAAAAAAATCTACGCAAAACAAGTAGCATCACCCTTGGTTTTCTAGTCCTGCATACGGATACATAGGTAGTAATTAAGTTCAACAGTTAATCGCTCTAAGTAAATTAGGAGTGAAGAACCTAGCTCATCAGCCAATAAAACAATGACAGGCTCCGTAGATATGATCGATGAGACTACAAGTACACCACCCATGAGCACTATATATGTCACATACCATACCTCTTAGCGACCATGTGCCGCTACCAATGATATATTGTCCAAGATATTTTTCATGTATGGGATCATGGCATACAATCATGTCACCTGCAATGGTTGGCATTGCCTTCAAACTCACACTCAGATTCCTTCCGATTTCACTCCCACTCCTTCTGACACCAACCAAGAGAGCCTTGTCCCCGATGCTTGTTAGAGGAGTAACTCTTCCTTGGATAAGGTCTGCTATTTTGTAGACTGCCATGCGCTTGGATAAGACGTAATCGCTGGAATCCACTAGTAGTATCTCGGAGTCGCATTCTACTAATTCGAAAAGGGCGTTGAACATGGCCGTGGGGCATATGGCAATCACCTTTGGTGCCGGAAACGAAGACGAACTGGATCCGTAAATCTTCTCGGGCCGAGGTGGGTTGATCTGTAAAATCTGTAGTTCGACGCTAGACGTGGGCTTGGGTTGTAACATGTAAACTTTTCCTTGTGACGATATGGTGCTCCCGTTTGGGGAGAAGCCCCAGGATGATAATCTCCATTGCTTGTCCTTGGTGGTGGCAAAGAGCACGCGTGAAACATCTAGCAGCATGACCGTGATCATAATGACCCCTTCAGCGTTAACAGTCAAGGAGGCGGTCACCCTGCCTGGCAACAAGTAAGCAGATCCGTTGTTGTGAGAATTCAAGCGGGCCGTTGATCCAAACAAGCGCACCATGGTGCGATACATGACTGGCGGGAACTTTGCGATGTCTCCCGTGAAGGGGTGAAGGAGGCATATAGGGTCTTCGTCTTGATCGCCGTGTTGCTGCTGCATGAGAAGGAGGCCTTCGACCGAGCAGAGGACGCGGTGGTCGTCCAGAAGAGGAAGTCGAGGACGCACGAATACTCCGGTGTTGAGGTTGAGGAAACGTTTCCTGCCGTCTTGAAGGTGGAGCCTGTGGCCGTCCGGCAGCATCACCCACCGACGCGGATGAAAGCGTGAGTCGGTGATGCCATGGCCACGCGGGTGGACAGTGCTGGACCAGGAGTGCGCGCACACTGCACGGAAGCGGATGTAGTCGAGCAGGTCTCCGGCGGCCAGCACCCGCCAGCCGATAAGCTCAACCAAGTCCGCCGCCATGGACGCCAGGGGAGACATGTCGCGGGAGCAAGTGGCGGAGGAAGCCGTGACGGGCGCGGGAGGGCGCTCGCGGTTCGCCGCCGGCGAATACATCGATCGATCCCACATCGCAGATTGACCTAGGGTTTTTTCCTGCGCTAGTGTAACACGGGACCGATGGGATACGATTTTTAAGCAGAATCGCTCGGCCGCGAACTATTCGGGATGGACGTTGAGATGCCAACGTTGGGCCTAAGTTATCGTATCCACTCCCTGGTGGGGCTAACATCCAGCCCATCTTTTTGTAGTACGTGCGTGTGATTGTTGAATAGAAAAAAAAATCTTTATCCTATTTGGTATTCTTGTGTGAGCGTGTGATTGATGTGCAAGTGCTGTTTTTCTCGAATACCTGTACACGGGCTAACACACTGAAATAATATATGGTGTTTTTTCTCCTAAAATATGTAAATCATATGCATATGTGTTTCCCGTAGCAAGTAAAAAAAGCAATAACACAGCGGAGTTTTTATCACCTATAAAGCTAGGGTTTCTCGGCCTCTCGCCGGCGTCGCCGCCGGTCCGCCTCGCCTCCGGTGGCCTTAGGGCCATGGGAGCGGAGTGGAATCTGACCCTTTCTAGTGGGAGGGCTCCATTTTTGCATTTTTTTTGAGTTTTGTTAGGGTTTGTGTCCTGCTCAGGAAGGCGAGACGGCTCTCTGAAGATGGAATAAGGTTCTACCTGCATAGCCCCCGTTTTGGTGGTGCATATAGCATCATCGGTGAGCGTGTGGAGATGCTTCTCCGGCGGATCTGTCTTTGGTGGATTTGCTCGGATCTGGTCGTCAATCATTTACGTTCGAGTGTTTTCAGATTGGATACTTCTGATCTACGCTACTCTTCATCGCCGGCGGTTGTTGTTCTATTGCATTCGTCCTATGGACCTTAGCACAACGAATTACTGACTATCTTATTACAAGTTTTGCCCAGCTCTTACAAGGGAGTGGCGATGACAGCGGCGCGCCTTCGGCTCGCTTCAGTGCTTGTAGTCGTCGCTGGGTGGTCTACAAATCTGGATGTAATTTTTATTATTTCTAGTGTTCGTTGTACTGCCATGATTGAAGATAAACAGATCGGAAGTAAGTTTTCCTTCTACTCCCCATGAGCGACTCTAGCAACTAGGGTTTCCATACCTCTCGCCGTTGCCGATATTGATCTTCCTCGCTTCCTGTGGCCTTAGGGCCATGGAGGTGAGGTGGATCCGGCCCTTGGCTCACTGAAGATGGAATAAGATTATCTTCGCCTAGCCCTCATCCCGGCGGTGCGTCTAGCGCCATGGTAGAGAGTGTGGAGATTTGTCTCCGGCAGTTCTTGTGGGATTCGGTCGGTATTTTTCTTTAGTAGATCTGTATGGATTCGGTATTCGTTCATCTGTGTTGTGAATTTATAGGTTGGATTCTTCTGATTCATGCTTATCTTCATCAATAATGCTTGTTATTCTGGTACGCTTGTCCTTTTGGGCCTTAGTATGATGACTTTCCAACTATCTACTACAACAAAACTTACTAGGTTGCAGCGAGGGAGAGATGATGACAGCAACACACATTTGGCTCGTTTCAATGCTTGTATTCGTCGCTAAGTAGTCTATGGATCTACATGTAATTTCTGTTAGTACTAGTGTTTTTTTGTACTGTCATGATGTTTGATGAATAGATCAAAAGTATTCCTGCAAAAATAGAAAAAAAAATAAAATGTCAAGACAATAATAAAAGCACCAGACCGATCTCAGAAGGTTTATGGACATGTGAGATAAGTTACCATGTTCCTTTTTGTCGCATGGATGGTCATTTTAGTTAAAAAAAACTCGTCCACTACACGTGAAAGGAGAATACTACTATTCTCTCCGTTCGAAAAAGCTTGTCTCTCAAACGGATGTATCTAGCACCAAATTAGTGCTACATACATCCATTTGAGAAACAAGGTTGGGACAATCTTTTCCGGACGGAGGGAGTACTAGCATAGGAGCTGATGCCGGGAGAAGGATCGCAGTGCACGACTCGATCTGGCAAGGGTGAGGCAAAGCACATAACGGATGGTTATCCTTTTGTATCTGTTAATAACTCGTCCGCATCGATGCCTTTAGAGTATCTCGCTGTTGTTCCCTAGTGTGACGAAGAGGGAGCTTCTGGCTGACGAAGAGGACTGCAAGGTTCTTCAATAATCCACCATCTACCCCATCGCCTGGCTTTCGTCAATAAATTTTGTGTCGAAAAGGTGTCACGGCCTGGTCGTCTACCACCACAGTGACGGCTGCACGCCGATTTGTCCAGGAGTCAGACTCCAAATTTGAAGTTTGTCGGCTCACTAATCCCATTGTCGTGTACCTTCAAGTTGTGGCCCGAAGGCCACAAACATACTGGTAGCAAAAATGGGAAGACGTTCATACTGAACATGAAAGACGTTCATAAAGACTATCCTTGTCAAAGGTTTACGCATATGATCTTCATACGACCTCTACAGAAATTGGAGTGCAAATGCTACTTCTACAAATTCCCGTGACAAGAAGGCACATTCATCAAAGATGAGATATTCCAGACCAAAGGACCTGCATACTCCCTTCGTCCTTTAAAGAGTGTACTTTCAACTTTGTTGAAGGGTTAAACTATTTCAAAGTTTGACCGAGTTTGTGCAAAAATGTATTAATATTTGTGAAATCAAATAGGAGCATGATCAAAATATATTTTATAATGAATCTAATGCTACTAATTTGAAATCACCGGCTAGACTTTCGCTCGGAGTAGCAGAACCTCACTCCAACGCACTTGGTCGAAGTCAACCAGCACCTCCAACGCTCGAACCTCCACTGACCCGCACATCCCCTGCACAACAACCGCACCATTGCTATACCGGGACCACCTCGCTGCCATCGATGCTGGCCAACAGCACCAGCGGCGAACCAGATCTGACCACCTGCCAGACCCATCACCCCTCCAGCGCAGGGCATGCATTGGATGGGCTCCGCTCCCGCAACGGACAGCGACCTGCACGCAAGCCGCACTATGCCTGCGAGCAGGGGTGGGAGGGCTGCCACCCCATCCCAACCAAGCCGGACGGATCTGAGGCGCGAAGCCGCCACAGAACACCGGGAGCCGGAAGCACCGTCGCCGGAAGCAGCAACAGGTGTTGGAATTTATGTTTATCTCCACTTGTAATCTCAACAACATATCTTCTCTCCCTCTCTCCCGTAGCTATCTCAAACACCTTTGTAACAACCGTACCGTGGGCGATCGTTGCATCAACTTGTAAGCCACGGCAGGGCTTCTGCCTCGTATGAATATAACCCATCACGGCTCCCTTACGAGGGAGTAGGAACGCTTCCCAAAACCTAATATGGTCATCAGAGCCACCTCTTCCCTACACATCTAGCCACAACAAAGAACCACAAACCACAAAACACAATCGCCGCCGCCGTCGCCATGTCTTCCTCGTCGTCCGTCGGCCTCAACCTCGGGTCACCGCCGACTAAGAAGCTTGCAAGAGGAAACTTCATCCTCTGGAAGGCACAAGTCCTACCAGCCCTGCGAGGTGCACAGGTGACTGGTTTGCTAGACAACAGCGACCCAGCTCCGCCCAAGACGGTGGAGACCACGCAGGCGGACAAGACCACGGCCATGGTGTCGAACCCGCTGTATGCGGCCTGGATCGCCAAAGATCAACAGGTGCTCTCATATTTACTAAACTCCATGACTCCAGAGATACTTGCGCAGGTCATCGGGAAGGATTCCACCTTCGAGTTGTGGACATCGGTGACAGTCATCTTCGCCTCCAAATCACAGTCTTGGATCACAAACCTGAGAATTGCGATCACCAACACAAAAAAGGGCACCATGTCAAGCTCCGCCTTGATGGCCAAGATGAAGAGCCTTGGCGATGAGCTAGCAGCCGCTGGCCGTCCGGTCTCTGACCCGGAGATGGTCGACTACATCCTGGCAGGTCTGGACCGTGAGTACGATCCTGTGGTCGCGGCGATTGGCGCCATCAAGAACACGATCACCGCCGACGACCTCTTTGCCCAAATCTCTGCGTTTGACCAGAGAATGGAGATGTTGGGCGATGCATTTTCTGGTGGCTTCCACACTTCAGCAAAAGCGGCCTACAGAGGTCGCGGCCAAGGTCGCGGGAAACCCTACCGCGGGCGTGGCACAAGGGGGCACGACCGTGGAGATCGGCAGCCGTCTCCTGCTCGCGGTGCAAACGGCTACAGAGGACGCCAGCGACAAAACCAGCCGCAATAGATGCGTGACCAGCAGCAGCGCGACAACCCTGAGTGTCAGATATGCCTCAAATATCATCCAGGGGGGGCGGCTCTGCTGGTGGCGCTATGAAGATGGAGAACCAGAAGAGAAGGCGGCGCATGCAGCCACCTACGGCGTAGATACCAATTGGTATGCCGACACGGGAGCCACCAATCACATCACAGGAGAACTTGATCAGCTGACGATGCGAGAAAAGTACAACAGAGGCGATCAAATCCACACGGCAAGCGGTTCTGGTATGGCAATAACACATATTGGTAGTTCAATTGTTAAAAACCCCATAAAAATTTACATCGGAAAAATATTCTACATGTTCCTGAAGCAGCAAAAAATCTTCTTTCTGTTCATCGATTCACTCGTGATAATCATGTTCTCATAGAGTTTCATCCCTATTTTTTCTTGGCTAAGGATCTGGTCACACGGAGAATCATTCTTAGAGGACGGTGTGTGGGAGGTCTCTACCCACTCATATCATCATCATCATCAGCATCAAATAAACAAGCATATCTCTTCACCAAGCCATCCTCAGCAAAGTGGCACAGTCGCTTGGGTCATCCGTCCTTAGTAATTGTTAGATATGTCCTTAGCAAGAATAAGCTCTCTTATGAGCCTAGTGTTGAGTCAGTTTGTGATCCGTGTCAACAAGCAAAAAGTCATCAATTACCTTACCCTATCTCTACTAGTGTGTCCACTGCACCATTGCAACTCATATTTTCAGATGTATGGGGGCCAGCCCCCACTTCCGTTGGAAGATTTTCCTATTATGTAAGCTTCATTGATGACTATAGTAAATTTACTTGGATTTACTTGTTAAAGAAAAGATCCGATGTATTCCAAGTTTTCATCAACTTCCAAAACCTTGTTGAACGCAAACCGAACTCTAAAATTATTGCCATGCAAACAGACTGGGGAGGTGAGTATGAGAAACTCAACTCATTTTTTCAAAAACTTGGCATTTCTCATCATGTTTCTTGCCCTCATGCTCACCAACAAAACGGGTCTGCTGAAAGAAAGCACCGTCATATTGTTGATGTAGGACTTGCATTACTAGCTAATGCATCCATGCCACTTAAGTTCTGGGATGAAGCTTTCTTGACTGCTACATATCTTATCAACCTGCTTCCTAGTAAAGTCATCAAACTTGAAACACCCATCACACGACTCCTTGGTATAACACCAGATTACACATCTCTTCGCATCTTTGGTTGTGCATGTTGGCCGAATCTTCGGCCCTACAATACACGTAAACTTGCTTTTCGTTCAAAGAAATGTGTGTTCTTAGGGTATAGTCCCATGCACAAAGGAGTCAAGTGCTTGGGTGTTCCTACAGGAAGAATCTATATATCCAGAGATGTTGTATTCGATGAGTCCATCTTTCCGTTTGCATCTCTACATCCTAACGCCGGTGCCCTCCTTCGAAAATAAATTCTTCTCCTTCCTGAAAATCTCCGGAGTTTTGATCAAGGGGGAGACAATTGCACTAACCAAAATGATGATAATATTGCTAGCACCCGTTCTGCTCTTGTTCCTGTGCAGGTTGGCAATGAAAACGGCGCTCAAAACGGTGCCCAGAATGATCAAAACGAAGGGTTATTTCATGTGCTGCAAGAAGACGAAAACGACGCTGAAAACGGAGCTGATCCAGCTGCGCCAGCAACTCCTGTGAGGCAGTTGGCCTCGGATCGCGGGACGCAATCGTCCTTGGATCACGGGCGCGCTCCCTCAATCAGCCAGCCGGGCGCCGCCACGTCGCCAGCCAGCGGGACCGTATTCTCCTCGTGCTTCACACCGCGGTCCCGCGCTCCGTCCAGCCAGCCTCGAGCCGCCACATCATCAGCAGGCGGGGCCGCATCCCCTTCGTGCTCCGCGTCGCTGTCCCCCTGCATGCATGCGCCAGACGAGGCGGGATCTCCTGCATCCGACGACTCTGTGGACACCAGGATGATTGGTGGAGACGGGGCCACACCAGACTCGCCTGGATCTTCTGTGGCGACGCCAGCGGGATCGCCTGGATCTTCTGCGGCAGACTCCCCTATGCAGCGTGTATAGCCAGCAGCTTCTACACGAGTCATGACACGTCTACAGAAAGGTATAAAGAATCCAAAAATATGTACTGATGGTACTATACGATATGGTATGTTGTGTATCTCAGGTGAACCAACAACGTTGAATGAGGAACTTGATGATCCAAGGTGGAAGAAAGCCATGGATGAAGAATACTCTGCACTCATGAAAAATAAAACCTGGCATCTCGTGCCAGACCAGAGAGGTAAAAATATTATTGATTGCAAATGGGTGTACAGAGTTAAAAAGAAGGCAGATGGAACTGTTGACAGGTATAAGGCACGGTTGGTTGCAAAGGGTTTTAAACAGCGCTATGGTATTGACTATGAAGATACCTTTAGTCCTGTTGTGAAAGCTGCTACGATAAGACTTGTTCTAGCTATTGCTGTGTCCAAGGGATGGAGTT
This sequence comes from Triticum timopheevii, assembly GCA_963921465.1. Lineage (NCBI taxonomy): Eukaryota > Viridiplantae > Streptophyta > Magnoliopsida > Poales > Poaceae > Triticum > Triticum timopheevii. The sequence continues at coordinate 658,625,859 of OY997264.1, forward strand.
TGCATCAGCTGGATGTATAGAACGCGTTTTTGCACGGTGTTCTGGTAGAGGAAGTCTACATGAGACAACCACCTGGGTATGTGAGTAAGAAAACACCACATTATGTATGCAGACTTGACAAGTCACTTTATGGGTTAAAACAGGCACCTAGGGCATGGTACTCTAGGTTGAGCACTCAATTAAGATGTCTTGGTTTCTTTGCATCAAGGGCTGATACATCTCTGTTCATTTACAACAAGGCAAAAGTGGTCATTTTTGTGCTTATCTACGTTGATGATATTATTGTGGCAAGTTCATCACAAGATGCTACTAATGATCTTATACATGACTTGAGCTCAGAGTTTGCCTTGAAGGATCTAGGAGATCTACACTTCTTTCTAGGCATTGAGGTTAAGAAGACTCAGGATGGCATAGTTTTGAATCAAGAGAAATATGCCAATGAGCTTCTGGTTCGCATGGGCATGAAGAACTGTAAACCTGCACTTACTCCATTGTCCTCTTCAGAAAGACTCTCAACTTATGAAGGTGAGCCTCTTCAAGAGACAGAAAGTACAAGGTATAGAAGCACTGTTGGGGCATTACAATACTTGACACTTACACGTCCAGATATCTCATTTGCTGTTAACAAAGTCTGTCAGTATCTGCATGCTCCTACCACTGCACACTGGTTAGCTTTCAAGAGGATTGTGAGATATGTAAAACACACTGTGAGCTTGGGCCTTAATTTCAGACGTTCCAATTCTACACTTGTGAGTGCATTTTCTGATGCTGATTGGGCAGGTTGTAGTGATGACAGAAAATCAACCGGAGGCTTTGCAGTCTTTTTTGGGTCCAATCTCATCTCTTGGTGTGCAAGAAAGCATGCAACAGTATGAAGGTCAAGTACAGAGGCTGAGTATAAATCTTTGGCCAATGCCACTGCAGAGATTATTTGGTTGGAGTCACTACTTGAGGAACTGGGAGTTAAGTTAAATCGTATCTCGTGTCTTTGGTGTGACAACTTGGGTGCAACATATTTATCTGCAAATCCTATCTTCCATGCCAGAACAAAACATATTGAAATTGACTTTCACTTTGTGCGTGAAAGAGTTGCAGACAAGAAACTTGAGACACGGTTCATCCCTTCCAAAGATCAAGTAGCTGATGGATTTACCAAGGCATTGCCTGCAAAACCATTTGAAGAATTCAAGAGGAATCTGAACCTAGGATAGTTGAGATTAAGGGAGGGTGTTGGAATTTATGTTTATCTCCACTTGTAATCTCAACAACATATCTTCTCTCCCTCTCTCCCGTAGCTATCTCAAACACCTCTATAACAACCGTATCGTGGGCGATCGGTTGCATCAACTTGTAAGCCACGGTAAGGCTTCTGCCTCGTATCAATATAACCCATCGCAGCTCCCTTACGAGGGAGTAGGAACGCTTCCCAAAACCTAATAACAGGAACTAGGAGGATGACCGGAGGAGCCACCCACCAGGGCGTAGGCGCGTAGCAGTTCGTCGGCAGCCGAGCAGGACGGGGGCGCGACCTCCCTCCGCCATGGATGCGCTTCTCCGCGCCGGGAAACGCCCCACCGCCACCGTCCACGACGTGGGCTTAGTCCGGCCGCATCCTCCGGCGGCAGCGAGCGGAAGGGGAGGAGAAGAGGGTGCGCGGGCCGGCGACTAGGTTCCCCAGTCGCGTGGGAGTGACGAGGGGGTCGGGCTATAGCGTCCCGCACCTCCTATAAAAAGCTCACAATATAGAACAGAATCGACAAGCTCGTATTGACAAAACTATTTTGATAATAAGATTTCCAACTCTGATACAGTTTGTAAGTACTAGAAGTAGTAAATTTCGTGTGATAAAGGGGTAGAGCCAGCGGGAAATACACTTCGGTTCCTGGTTGTATATGCACCCTATATGGGAATTTTTTTAAAAATATTTTAATAAAAAGTCAAAATAGGTAAGAACTATTTTGACAAAACACTTGACTTACTTTTGCACTAATATATAAATCTCGACGAAAAAAAAAACAAAAGTTGACCTCACAGCAAAAAAGACAAAATTTATTTGCTATTATAGGTCACTATTCACACTATATTAGCTAAAAATTTGTCTTTTTTGAAAAGAAGTCAAAGGGGTATATTTTTTTGTGGACTCTTTTTTTCACGAGTACAATAGAAGGTCAAGTTTATTTCAAAAATATTTCCAGGAATTTTCGACTTTTTGTTGAATTACTAAATTTTTTTCCCATATAGGGTGCATATGTCCCCATAGACCAAAAATCCTCCTCCCCAGAGCCAGCCTGCTATTTCTTATTACAAGGAGATTAACAGTCGTCTTTTCAACATAGTTACTATGTGATCTAATACAGTCGTCTTCAACATAGTTAATATGTGATCTCTTCTTATTTGAATATAAAAAAACGATCCCATCTGAAGGAAGGAGAACGCAGGCAGTGAACAGCTCCTAGGTTGGACGTACGATGAGACTAGTAGCACTGCTGGCGGATGTGGCCAACGTTCCCTTGAGGTCCCTGGAGCATCCCCATCTTGCTCATGGAGCTGCCGAACTGGTTCCAGAACCACCACTCATTGTCGGCGAAGTCGTTCACGTACCCTTGGGTGGTCTCATTGAGGAGGAGCTGCACATCGGAGGTAAGAACCCCCTTCCCCTGCTTGAGGTTGATGTAGTACTTGTTGTCGAACTTTTCCGGGGTGGTAACATCGAGGTCCTGACGCCCGTTCACGCCGGCAGTGCAGTTATCTTGTAGCCTTCGGACAAAGTCATCAGAGTCGGAGTTGGGGAAACGGTCGCTGAAGGTGGCGCAACGAGCTTTCCCAATGGTATGCGCACCAGAGAGCACCACGAGGTCTTTCTCGTCGAGGCTGCGGCTTCTGAAGGCAGCTATAAGCTGGTCAATGCTGAAGGTAGGGGGCGGGAGCTCCTCGACGAACCTCAGCGGCGCGGGCTCGAAGCTATCGAGCCTACCGAGTGGCACATGGTAGGGTTTGCCACCTGACTGCAAGTTGCATGAAAGCACATGATTTAGCGTGTGGATAGGGAAAACAATTTTCATATTTAGTAGCACTAGCAACACTTGAGGAAGTTTAACCACATGCTCTTCCAAAAGTGACATACCGCTACAACTGCGTCATGAGTGGCAAGGGCCATGATGTCGGCGCAGGAGACGGTGGGCCCACAGGCTTCGTGCACCTTGGCGCGGATGTCCTCCATGAGGAACGCCACTTTCCGCCTGATATCTAGAGAGAGGTTCGGCGGCATCCTCATCTCAGTCCATGGAGTTCCTAGCAGAAGAATTGACGCATCGCATCCCTGTACACATACATACATTTATGTGTATGTACAGAACACAGTTTTGTGTAAAACAATTAGTTAGCTAGCTAGGGCTACCAGCATGTTTAGTTCATGACTAACATTAACATTGCCACAACTAATCTTCAGCTAAGTGTGCTAAAGAAAAGTGTAATGTACAAATTGGCGGCACAAGTGCGGCAAGAGTTGAATCATATATATGGCCATGGCCAAGAAAATGTGGCAAGCCACAAGTGGAACAGTAAACTAAACCCATAAAGTTAGACCTGAGATGTTGTTAGGCTACGAATTAAACATGTTTTACATACTTAATTACCCGGAGGAAGCTCCACTAAAAAAAAATGTACCTGCGGGAAGCAGTCGTGGAAGAACATACGGAGGAGGTCAGCGGCGATGGTGATATCTCCCTGTAGGGCTTCTACCACGGCGGTGCGCACGATGCCCCGCAGATCGGGGCACGACACGTCGTGGTAGTCTGCTGTGAGACCGTCGGCTATGGTCACTAATGGACGTGTACTATGGTACTGGCCATCAGTAGTCATGGAGATAAGCTGATCCGGCCGCCTGGACGACAAAGCTGCTGGGAGGAGCAGCGCGGCAAGGACAAGTCCCATCAGGCCCACCATTGCTCTACTCCAAACCATCGATCCTTCCTAGCTCTACTACTAGTACTGGAGTGCTATCTGGGAGTGTGTCTTCCTTACGCCCAGGATGGTGTTCTTTATAACTCAACAAATAGCTTCAGGGTTGGAGATTGAGAAAGGGAAGGTGGACCGATAATGGAGGGAGAGGTTGAAAAGACCGAAATGCCCTGGCTTAGATTTAGTTTCAATCAGCCGTTAGTAGCTCACTCATTTCAGTAATTAAGATCGTGACAAGATCATCTAAAAATCATAAGATCGTGACAAGATCATCTAAAAAAAATTCATAAGATCGTGATAAGATCGGGATAGATTCGAACATGGAGCATCTTCCTTTCTCTTTAGTTTTTGTGTTCCAGATGCAATTGCCTAGCCTTGGATCTAGCATTTAGTATTAATCTACTGTATACATGAAAGAGTTTTTCTAACAGTGACGCCCAAACAAACACACATACACTCATCCCTATAAACGCATGCACACACTCCTACTCCTATTAGCATCTCCGAGAGACTGAGCCGACACATTATTTTGAGATTGACGAAGACGCCACAAACATCTTCGTAGTCGACAGGAACATCTCTTCCCAGTGAACACATATCGCCAGAAGGCCTGAAATAATCCAGAAAAATCCGAGTTCCAATGTTAAGTCAAGGACTTGAACTCTGATGGGTCGAGGATAGCACTGTCCTCGGAAACATCCAACCAAAGGTTGTGTACACGTGTTAGCTCTGTTTAGGAATTTAAGGCTTACTTGACCATATCCTTAAGTGGAACCGTTCTCTTCTCACTTCTTTCTTCGAAGGTGCCTTTTTTCCTAACCCGGATTGTAGTTTATTGCCCTTGTTTCCGTTTCACGATGATTCCCTTCCCCCATCAGATGCCAATGGTTCCCACTCATAAATTTGTTAGGTCAAAAGTATAGAGGTTTGTAGTAAAAAAAAATATTGCATGGTGACCCAAATTTATCAGTGTATATGAGAAACGATTTACAAGCAATTCTATCTACAACAATTAAAGAAAACTTTTGTGAAAAAAGACATCGATCAATAATGGAGTAGGATAAAGAAAAAGATCAAATTACCCTAGAGTTTCACTCCATATAGTAGCGCATGTCCAGCAGTCATTGCATTGTTTAGATGGTGACAATCTAAGGATTTTTTTTGCATTCCAACAATACCAAAAACAAATCATGAATTTTAGTCGATTTTGCATTACATGAAAAATAGAGAGCATCTTCCTAGCTCTATCAGTTTCGTGATCCACATGGAATTTGCTAGGTCTCAAACTAGCTTGGAGTACTAATCTAGTATACATGTATGAATTGTTAACGGATGGATTAACAATGGATCCATTTGTTAAGCTATGGCACTTGCAGAGGTCGGGTGTTTCTCATCATGTTTTGTATCTAGTTCATGCTACATCTTGAGTCAGTAAAAATGCCCCTTCCCGAAAAGCTATGGCACATGCATCCTGAGTCAAGAGCAGGGTTTTGGTTACCGCTCAAAATTTGGAGATTTACCACGGTTACCACATATTTTGGTCCCCCTCGCTAAATGGGCATTTCGAGCAAAAAAATTCAAATTTTTCGAATTTTTCGAATTCAAACGCTCAATGTATAGTAAAGTATGGCAGCACTTGACAATACGTGTGTAGACAACATTCCACTAGCTAGTAGCTCTTTGATAATAAATATGAGTTCAAGTGCTCTCTATATCTATTTTGAAAGAATTTGAATTTAAATTCAATTATAAATTTCATTCAAAATTTGCTCGAAATTTTGTGGTAACCGTGGTAACCATGTTTACCAGTCCCCTCGATAAAAACGCTCAAAAGCTCGATCTATTGTTTAAGCTAGTTATTGTACCTGCATATGATTCTAGTTCACACTGCGTGTTGAAGTGTGTGTATTAGTATGAGCTCAAGATTTACTTATTCTCAGCTAGCTCTATTGCTGGTTTGGCCACTGCCGAGATTGCAAAGTTTGGATATAGCTAGCTCGTTTGGGCACTAATCAATTTGGAGGCTGATGACGTCCTGAAAACACATCAATCCCTAATGACATTATATATTCTTTTATGTTCGTGAGCTAAAGATAATGATGATGAATAAAAGAAGTTTTCTCTTCCAGTTTCGCGCTCTTGTCTTGTGTGAGCGCGTGGTTGCCATGTATGAATTTTTATCACATGGATTGATGGAGTCGAGCTACACACGGCGTGCATGCCTGGATGCCACATGATTAAGTTAATCTAGGATTCCATAACTCTACATGTGGCTTGTCGAATACGTGTCAACCAAAAACCAGGCAAGGTACGTACACCTGCTACCAAAGGAATCGTATATGCCAAACAAATGAGTAAATGTCCACTTCTACAGATGTCTTGATGTCTGTGAAGGTGATGAGGTGGTGGGAGGACGTGTTACAGATCAACGTTTGAGTATGTGCCGATCTCACAGATTTTCCCTGCTTAATCAGCAAAAGGCTCTAGCAACCTAGCTTGCTCACTCAGCAAAAGGCTCTAGCAACCTATGGACTTGTAGACTTGTGTTGGTTTTGATCGAGTTAATCATGACTATGCAATTAAGCTTGATCAAGTTTGTATATGCATATGGGAATGCGAATGCAAATGCAGTGAACAATTCTGTTGTGAATTGTCCACGCCAATTATCCAATCTTAGTTAGTAGCTAGCTCTATTGGGGTAGTATTAAGTGTCTGAGTGAGTGAGTGTGCCTTCCCCACGTCTCCAGTGGATGGTGTTATTAACTTATCCTTATCAGGGCTTGAGAGAGGATGAGCACATGAATCCATAATGGCAAGATGCAAGAAATACTAAAATACCGTTAGTGTTTCAGTCTACTATGGTAGCACACTAATTATATATTATTGACATAATAAGATGAGGATGGATAAAAATAACTATTCCTTGCTGCCCTAGTCTGTGTTTCGGATACTGTTGACCATTTTGGATCTAGCTACTAGTTTCGAGACCTTTACGTGTAATATTCAGTGTTAATTAACACATGGATCGACGATGGATCGGGATCACAATTAAGCTATGACATGTATTACTCACATAAAGGATGTGATATAATATTTATGAAGAGAAACCTTAATTACACGCTGCATAAGGCTGAAGATCGCGTGCATCGATACTGGAAAAAGATAATAGATTGAGGTACCCTAGAGTATTAGGATACATAAAGAGAACTCACTGTATTAAGATCCTGAGAAGATTAGGATGGATTAAATAAATAAAAAAATTGTCTTGTTTTGTGTGTCACATGTGACTGTTTGTGTTTTGGATCTAGCCGGATCACTTTGATTTACTACAATGCATTGTTAACACATGGATCGATAATGGATCGAAGGAAATTAGTTAATCTACCATGTGCATGCTCGGTCGATATCGATCTATCGGGATGATCCAGAAAAATACATTGTATTGAGTAAATTAAAATTTCTGTAATATGAGCTTAGGATTAAAAACTTCTGGATCTGATTCCATAACATGAGTCTACATGTGGTTTTCGTCAGAAACCAATCTCTACTCTGGGATCAAGTTACAGCATTGGAGTCTATGTTCGGTTTGTTCATTAGCGTTCAGTAAGGTACTCGTGCCGTGAACCTTGTTCTGGCCAAATTCCTTTGGAGTTGTGTTAGGGAGAGCTTTAGGTGCAACTGAGACCCCCAACTCCTCTCAGGAAGCTCTAGAGTAGTTCATGGTTTATACCAGAAAAACCGTAGAATTGCTTGGAGGGCATTTGCGGTGTTTTCTTGGGCACTATATATGTATTTGTCATTATGAGCTTGCGATTGAAGGTGTTATTCCGGATTATCAAGTTGATCTATTTTCCTTCAGATCTGGTTGGCTTTGGGAAAAAGTAATGGCAGGGCGACGTCTCACGTCAAGCATGGTGCTAGGCAAGATTAAAACTATGCACTACATCAACATAATGAAGCTTATTATGCACCGCCATAGTCTTTATTTTGCTTTACTCCTAGACATTTTGTCCTCGTTTGAGCCTCTTGGTATGTAATTTGCGGATACCCTACTATGTCCCTGTTAGAATTTTGTACGCTACCAGTTTATGGCTTTATTAATTTAAAGTCGGACGCTTCTAGTGACTTCGTCTAGAAAAATCTCGCTCTAAGCAAATTGTACATGCTCGCAAACAAGGCAACTTAGAGGTAAGAACGGAGGTTAGACATCACAGGGGATTAAGGTTAATAGTGAGATCATAAACGTTGAGGAAGCCTAGGGAGATAGGTTGTCATAGAAGTCAACTACTCCCTCCGTTCCTAAATATAAGTCTTTTAAGAGAATTCAATATGGACCACATACGGATGTATATAGACGTAGTTTACAGTGTAGATTGACTTGCTCCATATGTAGTCCATATTAGAATCTCTAAAAAGACTTCTATTTAGGAACAGAGGGAGTATCTAACATAAAAATAGAAACTCAGGGCCCATGCAATTAGGGAAAAAGATTTGTTCGCCCCCGCATCACCCTCCAGCTCGGGCGGCGCCCGACTAATACCGCCAGGCGAGCAACCGCACCACTCCCCCCCCACCCCGCTGCACCGCTGGAGGAGGCCGCCGGGATAAGCCCAGGCTGCTGAATGCGGTGGCGGAGGAGCCCCTTCCTCTTGCGGTTAAGGGCTGGTGCGAGGAGCCTTGGCTGAGCGGGAGCGCTCACCCCTGGATGCGGGTCACTGCGGTACGCACGTTTTCTCCTTGGCGACGGCGCGCATCGGTGGGGCGGTGATGGATGGGCGTGGCGGCGCTACAGGAGCACCGTGGAGGATCTGATCTGCTGCACGAGGTGGGCGCGAACATGCTAGACCAAGCCAGATCCAGCCAGAGTTGGCTTTGGTGGCCGGCGTGTGGCATGGGGTGAGGTGTTGGGGTTCCACGATGGCGGGGAAAACTCAGGGGGAAACCCTAGATATTCTCGGGATCGAGCGATGTCGATGCTTCTGCATTGTAGTCCCTCTTGAGGGCATCGGTTTAGGAGTCTGCTCTGGTTGGACGGATCACCAACGGTGGTGGCGTACGTCTTTATGGGGAGGCTTTGTGTGGATCTAGTCAACATTGAGATCGGGGTGGTGCGACATCTAGTGAAAATCGCACCGAATTCGGTTAAAGGTGGACGATGGCGGCGTCTCTGACGTTGTTTCCTTGTCAAGGCATCATCGTTGCAGGTTGTGTCACCACACCTGGGATGCTCCGGGGGAAACCCTAGATCTAGGTCTGCCAGATTGGACAATGGCGGCACCTTCGGTGTCGTTCTCCCTCCCGTGGCATTGTTTTGGAGCAGATGGTGACTAGAGGAGTCATGAGGTCGAGCAGTGTTACATCTTTAGCATCAACGGGAGCATGTCTCAGCGGCATGCTGCTGTGGGGCCTTGATGCTAGACGCGTGTTGATGGGCACACATAGGAGGGTGCCGCTGCCTGGGTCGTGGCGGTGTCGACGGCAAAGGGCTTAGCAAGGTCAATGCATTGATCACTCCTAAAGATGGGACAATGGAAGATGTCGCGACAGATCATAGAGTGTACGCATGCGGTGCGCGCTGAGGGCCTGAGAGACCAGTTTGTGCTCCCAGCTCACAGGCGGGCGAGTTGGTGAGCCCACCAGATTTCATGGTGTGTGCTGACGTGAGGTCAAGGCACATCATCATGCTTGTCGGTATGGCGATTGTGTTCATCAAAATGGTGGTTTTGGGTTGATTCATGAATTTATTTTGTAAGGCTTTATTGAATAATATAATGAAGATAGCTATGTGCATCGCTCGATGTAGATGCCGGGGGTGATCCTCCTTTTTTAAAAATAATTACGAAAAATAAAATATTTCTAAGGAAGAGGATGATTTTGAGGGAGTGGATGTTTCCGGCTAATTAATTATTGATTATTGTTGTACTTCCTCCATCCTGGTTTATTGGTCCTCTTCATATTTTGTGTCCAAATTTGATCATAGATTTGACTTACGAAATGTTAATGCATGTCATAAAAATTTACATCGTTGGATTCGTATTTGAACATAGTTTTCAATGATACTATTTTTTTGTGACATGCATTAATATTTTTTTAATTAAATCGATGGTCAAAATTTGGTCCAAAATACTAAGGGGACCAATAAACAAGGACTGAGTTACTACTTGTCATTAGTCCCATTTTTTTTGAAAAGGGGGTAAATATCCCTAGGCTTTGCATGTAATTGTTTTCGTAAGTCATTTTTGTGAACAACCTAAACAATATGACTTATGAAATCCATGCAATTGTTAATTATTATTTGATCTAAACTGTTCTCAGCAAAGAAAAGTAGAAAACATGTCATTATTTAATTGTATCTTGGCAACATATGTCATGGATTATGGTACGATATATCGCAAGATTTAAGAATAATTCACATTTTTCTACACAGATGAGAATGGTTTAAATTACTTTAGAGTCATAACATATTGCATCAAGAAACACTAGTATAAACAATGGGTTGAGACACTCGTAGTATACCATCGGTTGATATACAATGAAGACGGCAACACTAATCATGCATAGTGAATATCGCTGAATTGTATCGACCAGATAGTCGCTCGAAAATCTGAACTGGTGATGGACAAGACGGACGATATGTTTCCACACTTCCCTCATGTCTTAAGTTCACTACTAGGCCTCAGACGTGGGATCGATGTATACTATAAGTAGGAATTTAAATTATTGATGTGTTGGCTCGATCTTAAATTCGAGAGTTGTAGACTCCATTACCATAGTATATTGAAGTACATTCACTATATGGATGAAGAAGGACGGGCATTATATTTCAACTACTTTTATTATAAAAAAACATGCTTCAAAAAAGATAATACATGCGCCCACAGTATGAAACTCGTGTGGCCGCGGCGCATGCATGATAGACTTGCTAGGCGGATTCATGACCAACTGGCTAGCTAGCTCTTATTACACTGGAAATAGATATACTGATACAAAAATTTTATTTTATGATCTCAAGCAGATGAGATCAGGCTTGGTTAGGGGCAGAGTTGCGTCTGAAGCAGCCGAAACGGCGGATCTCACCAAATCTCCCAGGGACGGCTTGGTACATCAATGATACCTTCTTCATGGAGGTGCCGAACTGGTTGAAGAACCACCACTGATCCGCAGCGAAGCCTTCGACCAGTTCCTTTGTACGCGGGTCATGCATGAGCGTCTGGTCGGAGTTGAGCACCCCCTTCCCGGCTACCAGGTTGCGGTAGTAGGCATTGTCAAATGCTCTCGGGGTCTCTATGTCAAGGTCCTGCAGCCGCTTTCCGTCGCTGGAGCAGTTCGCGGCGAGCCTCTGTACAAACTCGCCGTCTTCTCGAGGACCGAACCGGTCGGAGAAGGCACTGCACTGAGCCTTGCCGATGGTGTGCGCGCCGGAGAGCGCCACAAGATCGAGCTCGGTGAGATCAAGCCTACTAGCGAAGTGGGCAACGAGCTGGTCGACGCTTCCGGTGGGACGCGGGAGCTGGCCGTAAACCTCTTGCCACCGATTGGGCAAGAAGCTGTCCAGGCGGCCGAGCAGCAGATCGTAGGACTCCCCACCAGACTGCAAATGAGAATAGTATATATGTTACTCCCTCCGTTCCAGAATATTTGAGTTTTAGATTTATCCTAAGACAAACATGTTTAACTTTGACCAAGTCCAAAAGAAAATGTACTAACATCTACAACATCAAACTAGTCTCATCAGATTCATATCATATATTTACATACTACATAGGATTGATATAGTAGATATTCATATATTTTTATATAAACTTGGTCATACCTAAAGATTTTTGAGTTACGAAAACCCGAGAATTTCAAATATTTTGAAACAGATGGAGTAGTTTTTTTTTTTTGCGGGGTAAAACAGATGGAATAGTTTAGCTGTGCATCCACTGTCACTCCTATTATATGTGCACTTGTACGTACCACGACGACGGCATCACGGGCGGCGAGAACGGTGATGTCGGCGCAGGAGACGGTAGGTCCGCAGGCGCTATGTACAGCTATGCGGATATCCTCGATGAGCTGCAGTGCCTTGGGCTGCAGCCTGGCGTTCGGTTCCAGGATCTGCTCGCTGTGGTATACCCTCTCGCCCACTTGGTAAGTGCCGTTCAGAAGAAGCGATGCGTCGCAGCCCTACATATGTATGACACAAAAAGTAAGTCATATATACATGCGGTTGCATTTCATGTCTGAGATAATTCAGAACCACACTACTTAATTGATCATGGTACTATCTAATGTTCATCGGAAAAATTAAGGAAGAAATGATCAGTGTATAAATAACGTACGTAAACGAAGCAGTCGCTCATGAAGATACGGAGGAGGCCGGCAGCAATGGCAACGTCGTCCTGGTACGCTTCCTCCACCGCGGTGCGGACAATCTGCTGCAGGTTTGGGCACGACTCCGCATGGTAGTCCGTGGTGAGGCGCCCCTGGGCAAGGGGCACACTTGTGCGTTCGAGCTCCTCAGTTGGCATGGAGATCAACGACGGCATGGACGACGGCATGGCTGCCTGGGAGAGCAGCGCCGTAACGACGAACAGCATAGGCAATATAGTTGCACTGCTCAATGCCGCCATTGACCCTATATCCTATGTATGTAGCTACTCTCTCTCTGTGTGTGTGCGCGCGCGCGTGTGTGTGCGCGCGCGTGCCTTCTACACGATCAGGACATGCCGCTATTTATAACGAAACTCGAATAGCCTATCCTCATTTTTAGGGCTGAGAGTGAGAAGGTAGACTCAAACCAATAATGGAGAGATGTGAAAGGACCCAAATACCCCGCCATTTTACTAGTACTCCCTCCGCCGGGTTTATTAGGCCTCTCAACATGGTGCATGCGTGCAACCATTTCATTGGTTGCATTGAAAGCCATTCTTGTTAGTGCCATGGCTGAAAAATTAATGCACTTCATGCGTGCTTTTTTATTGGCTGCATGTATGTGAGAGAGTGCATTAGGAGTGAAATAGAAGAATTAATGTGAGTAAATTACTTATGTGTCTTGGTCTAGGAGAAGTTGTCTTTAGGCCTAATAAACCCGGACGGAGGGAGTACCTACCAAGGTTTTGGACCGAATGACTTCCTTTTGTTACGGAGGGGTGGGTGCTGAGATTTGCAGTTACCGCAATATACATGTTAAAAACTGTTATCTTAATATAGCAGATATTTACCCCAGAAACATTATGATGATTTTTGTATTAAAACCATTTTTCTTAGAATAAGAAGATAAAAAATCATAAATGTGCATACAATGCAGGCAGCTCAGTGGTAGAACTCTTCCAGTTCACCTGCCTTAGCTATTTCTTATAAGCTTTTGCTAGAACTGCAATTTGAACTAACCTAGTGGTTTTATCTCTGTTTTTATGGGAAAGCTAAGGATTTTATCTGGCAAAACCATTTACCGAGGGAGCTGGGAAAATGTGTTTGTAGATGGGCACCAAACCCTAGAAACTAGCACACTGTATCATCAGTCGATGAGTAATCAATATTTGTCTACCGTGTTGTGCTTTTGTAATTGTTTTTTTCTTTGGAAAATGAGGAATACCCCGGCCTCTACATCATTTTGATGCACATAATCATTTGTTAAATAAGTTCAAGTGCCAAGCTCCGGTACTAGAGATTTTTTTTACAGAAAGACAACCAGATCCGGCAAGAAAAGGAATACTACTGGATCACCATCCAAACCGGTTGTACATATCCTATGCTACTGTCTCCCATCACTTGCACCCATGGACCATAAGGTCCCGCACTTTCGCATGGTGGTTAAGTTTGGATCCATTCAGAAAAGGAATTCCACTACACTGAATTTTTTTTCCGAGAAAGTTTTCAATCCATTCATTTTCAATTACAGCAGTACAATGAACAACAAAAATAATAATAATTATACATCCAGATCGTCAATAATTGATGAAGATGCTCTTGATAGATCTCAATCTTGTTTTGGTCCAGATAAACAGCTCATACTTGGTAATCAAAACTCTAGTAGTATGACCTCACGACTAAGTACTCCTCGATCAGAACACATAACATAACTCCACACGTGGTTTGTCTGCTACGTGTCCATATACACCCACTAGGATGGTAATTCTGCGAGTGGGAGTGTGCCTTCCTCACGTCTAGGAGGGGTGTTGATTACTTGATTACAGCCCAATCAGCTTATAAATGCTGATCAAGGCAAGCTGGGCGAATAACGGATATGGAAGCAAAAATAGTGGAATACCTCTTGTTTCAGGTTGTTGTCACCAATGCACCAATTGTATTATACGATGATTGTGGGACAGGAATCCAATTTGGCTCTTGGAAGCATATGGTCCTAAATGTGAAAACTGTTTTTTCTGCAACTGTTAAAGAAATATGAAGAGAATTAGATATGTCATTGTCACACTGAAATGCTATTTGCATATTTTTAGAAGGAAAGCCTAAGAATTTTGACCTATGCAAAAATAACAAGTCTAATGCTAAATGTTACACTTAATTTTTCCTTTTTTCACCGATGAAACACGGCTAACCCAATTCGCATAAAAATTCTCATCACACTTGTTACACTAACATAAACATGTGTAAAAAATCATTTTTTAATATTTGACTACTCCTTTCATTCTTAAATATAAGTCTTTGTAGATACTCCACTATGAACCACATATGGAGCAAAATGAATGCATCTACACTCTAAAATGCATCTACATACATCCATATGTGGTCCATAGTAAAATCTCTGTAAAGAATTATATTTAGAAATGGAGGGAGTAGTTTTTATTTTGAATTTATTGTTCATCAGAGAGCATATGCTCCGAGAGAGCCGAAACGGCCACTCTGTGGTGGGAAGATCCTCGTGATGAATAGAAAATTATTTGTCCTGATTTTGTAGTCAATCTAGGTTGTGAGTTTGCGCACCATCGGCACGTACGACGAATTGTTAACACGCCGATCAGTAGTGGATCGATCGAGCCGAGCAGCAGGCAGGCGGCGTGCATGCAGATGCTCCATCATGTGACCCTGATGGTTTGACAAATCCTATCTAGCTAGGATTCCGTATCTCCACATGATTACACTCACGTGGTCTGTCGCGATCGATCGATCTAAACCCAGCGATGGTGCCGCGTATGCATCGATCTAAACTGAGATACTTATACACAAACCAAGTTACCTACTGGTCATTGCTCGCTTACATCATGCCAAATTAACTACTCCCTCCGTACCGATTTACTCGTCGTGGTTTTAGTTCACATTTAAACTAAAACCACGACGAGTAAATCGGAACGGAGGGAGCACTAGATAATTGGCAGGGAGGGCTAGTTGTGACAGTGTGCTACATGTTCATAGCCTACGGAAATAAAAAGTAGCCAGAGAACACATGATTAATTAATGCATACAGGTAGATAATTGGTAGGTAGAAAGACTGCCCGCAAAAAAGAAAAGGTAGAAAGACTCACGTACCCTCTAGTTCCACATTACGAGCTAGGGGGGGGACCAGCAGGGGCCCTGCCCCCCCCCCCCCCCCCCCCCCTCTATGGCATTGTACAATACGAATCATTTTGTATTTAAGGCTAGTTTAGACATGACGTTTAGACAAAATTAGCTTTCTTGGCCCCCTTTAAGTGAGAATCATGATGTTCGGTCCTGTTTAAGCTCCAATCCTGCCTCCGCCCCTGCACATTACCATATGGCGCCACTAATGATATTACGATATACCAATTTTTTGAAAAGAAGGATAATCCCCGTGTTCTGCATCGAGCGATGGACATATCCGTCTTTATTACATTATTCAGCAGAGGCTAACAAAACAAATACTGAGTCAGCAACATGACTTTGGGTTGATCCATGTATTCCACTGCGCCACATCGCCGAGACCGACTGTCGTCGATATTGTAGATGCATCGCCGCTCCACCTCTTGTCCCCTCTAGCCAGCACCTATTTCAAAACGATGCCCCCAGGAGGGAGAATGGCACCGAAGGCATCATCATCATCTGATCCGAGTGACCCAGATCTAGGGTTTCCCCCGAAATAGCCCGAGCAAGGTGACGTAAACTGCAACAACAATGCCTCAACAAGGTAATGATGTCAAATATGTAGCCATCATCCTCTATGATCGAAGTCGGCGTGGTTTTCACCGGCAGTCGCGCCACGAGCAAGTATTGCAGCTTTTACAAACAATTGCAAATTTGGTGGCCAAGTGGCACGTTAATCCGAGTGATTGTAAGTTTTTATGGCTCTATGTGTGTTGGTAATTTTGTGGATATGCTCTGTTTGTTGATCATTTTGCCGGATATGCTATATGTGTTGTTCATTTGGCCAGATATGCTCTATGTGTTGGTCATTTGGCTGGATATGCAACTTGTGTTGGTCATTTGGCTAGATATGTTCAATGTGTTGGTCATTTGGCTGGATATGCATCTTTCTAAACACCTCTTTTCTTTCTAGGTCGTTCATGCTTGCATATTGTTCATTAGGATGGAGAAGAAGCACTCCTCTTCATGCATTGTTGGTTGAACTTGAATGTGCACCCCAAGTGGCTCAATGTCATTGCCAATTTATTCAAAGCCGCTGCCATGGACAATGTAGATGAAGATGGTGAACCAATAAAAGAATACATTGCTCTCGTCAAAAGGATGGCTAGGAGCGGGGGAGGAAGTGGGAGGAGGAGAAGGAGAAGCGAGAAGGTGCGACGGCCAAGATGATGGAGAGGTTCGAATATATCATGACGAAGAAGGAGGAGGTATGCATCAAATGCATGACACGAAAGAGGAAAAGAAGACCGAGGGGTTTGAATACTACATCTAGGCGCAAGCAAAGAAGATGATTAAGCTTTTGTGTTGATAATATATATTTGCCATGATTAAAGTAGTTTTTTTTACCAACATAGGCATATTGTGCATAGTTTTTTTTTCCGCTCATTTTGCCTTGGCAATTTAGCCCTTCTTTTTTCCAATACCACGATTTTTTCCTCAATTTATCTGTACAAAACAAAAATTTCCATCATAGTGGCCAGCCATCTTTTGGCGTCATACATACGCTTTCCCATTATACAAATACATTCTTGTACATATTTTTCCATTGAGGGATAGGATCATTTTGGCATAATCTACATAGGGTTGTAATTTCATTTTGCATGCACTATTCCAATCTTGCTATTTTCCTTGCAATTCGGTTCAAATTTTGTGTTTTTTACATACACGGCAAAACACCATGGCAACTATAGCTAAAACAACATGGCAAATTTTAGTTTGCATATGCCATGGTTCTTATAGAAAGCATGAGAATTATAGAAAAACACCATGGAAAATTTTAATTTTCATATGCCATGACAATTTTCTTCATTTTTTGTGTTTTTTACATACATGCCAAATTTCTCATACAAAACATGGAAATTTTAATTAAATACCATGGCAAATTTTGATATTAATTTGCCTTGGTAATTTTGTTTATAATCTGTGTTCATACTGTTCACTCTATCTTTCCATGGCAATTGTCATACAAAGCATGGCAAATTTATTTCAAACACCATTGCAAATTTTAATATACATCTGCCGTGTAATTGTTTTACATAATTTGTGTTATTTTACATAAACAGCAAACCTCTCATGCAACATGGAAATTTAAATTAAAATAGCATGGAAAATTTTAATATGAATTTGCCAGGGCAATTTTTTGTTCATATTTTTTTCTCTATTGTTCATTCTTATCTTTCAGTGGTAATTTTTGCCATGGCAAATTCTAAACATAAATATTTGCCATGGCAATTCTATAATATTTCCATGTGGGCAGTATCAGAGATGTTGCTAGAATATTCTTGCCATGCTTTTTCTTTTACAAATTAAAATGTTAAAAAAATTGCCATTGTGAGCAAACCGTAAAATAGTTCGATCAACTCGAATGGCAAATCTTCTGGAAATTTTCATTTGCATTATCAAAATAGTTCGGCCAGCTTCATTTAGGTGGCATTTTTTACATTTATTTTGCAAATTCACCTTCCGAGCCATGGCAAATTGCCTTTGCTGGAAAATTCTATGTTAGGTCAGTACGCTGCCTTTCTCAACGCCGCCATGATGCTACCTTAGCTTGTGATGTGCACTGTCGGTAGCTTGTGAATGAGGGTGTGGCTTCCTCACGTCCAAGATGCTGCCCTTTTATAACAGAGGCAGCTGGCTCTAGTTAACCTGAGTTGGAGGCAATTAAGCGGACTTGTTCAAGTAATTACAGTTCATTGACCCAGGGAGCAAAGACATCGGTAATGGATCGAGCATGCTGACTGTAATTAACTTTCCATGACACAAAGGATAATGACAGTTAAAGTAAGGAAATTAAGATAGTTGGTGAACTGAAACGATACAGGGGCCCTGCCTAGTGGCTCTATGCTACGTGGCCATATGCTATTTGCAATCAAGCAAAACATAAGCTATGTAGCAAGCTCTTATTACATGCATGGCATGACATGCCGTTGATTATACATGCAGTCGATGGCGCTAACGCAATGGTCGATCTGATCTATCAAGCAAAGGCGGCAAAAACCTCAGCCGCGAGGATGACAGATTCTCCATTCCCGTTGCGCCTGAAGCAATTGTTGCGGATCTCGCCGATGTTTCCTCCTGGCAAATGCGCGAGCTTCCTCATGGAGGTGCTGAACTGGCTAAAGAACCACCCCTGGTTCCCGGCGAAGTTGTTGACCCAGTTCTTGGTCTCCCCGTCGCGGGTGAGCGCCATGTCGGAGTTGAGCACTCCTCTGCCCACCTGGAGGTTGTTGTAGTACCTATTGTCGAACGTGTTAGGGGTGGTCACGTCGAGGTCCTGCAAGTGGCCAGGGTTTCTGGCACAGACTTGTTGGAGTGTGCGGACGAAGTCGGCGTTCTCCCCGGCGCGGTTCCTGAAGCTGCCGCAGCTGGCCTTGCCGACGGTGTGCGCACCAGAGAGCGCGACAAGGTCCATCTTGTCAAACCCGCGGTCGGCGAAGGTTCTCACGAGTTGCTGGACGTTGAAGTCGGGCCCGGGCAGGATCCCGACTTGTTGGGCCGTAGCGGGCGTGAGGCTGTCCCGCCGGCCGAGCGGCACATCATAGCCTGGCAGCCTGGATTGCATGATGGCCTCCTTGGTGGCGAGGTTGGTGATGTCGGCGCATGACACGGTGGGCCCACATGCACGGTGAACGGTTGCACGGATGCTCTCGATGAGGTCGAGCACACTCCTCCTAAGCCCACCGTTTTGAGGCATGTTTCGCTCACCGTTGTCTAGCAGGATGGACGCGTCACAGCCCTACACGATCACGATGCACGAAATAAGTTCAGCCACTAGCTACTGGTGACACTTTCCAAATTAATAAGTGCATGTATAGTAGTACCACTGTTAAATGTAATACTCCCTCCATTTCTTTATATAAGGCCACTATCAAAAATACCTTTTATGTCTATACAAGGCCATCAACAATACCTGAGGGAAGCAGTCGTGGAAGAAGAGGCGGAGGAGGCCAGGGACGACACCAGCATCCCTTACGATCGCTCCCTGCACGGCGTCGCGCACCATGTTCTGCAGGTTAGTGCAGGACAGAGCGTGGAAGTCGTAGGACAGGCCGTCGGGAAGGGGCACATCGGTGGTCATGGAGATCAACGACGGCTGTGAAAGGGCTGAAGTGGCAGCGAGGCCCATCATGGTCAACACCATCGCTGCCCTGCTCAACGCCGCCATGATGCTACCTTAGTTAGCTTGTGCTGTGCACTGTGAGTAGGCTTGTGAGTTTGTGAGTGGGAGTGTGGCATCCTCACGTCCAAGGTGCTGCCATTTTATAAGCGAAGTAGCCGCGTCTACTTAACCAGAGTTGAGATAATTATCCGGAGTTAGTTGGAATAATGGAGGGAGCATGCGCGCGCAGTAACCGGGAAGCTACGGTATGCAAGTATCCGTGCATCACGTGCATGCATGGTGGCATGCATGTAGACTTTTGGAAATACATAATATAACCCACTCTCCAACTTTGCAGGTAGCCAGTACAGATGAGGATTATATATAGCACTAGATCGAGCACCGACGGTACCTGGCTAGCTGCATCGATCCTGCTAATTAAGTTAGGTTAAGCAAACAACTCCGAGACGATTACACGTGCTCACTCTGGTCATGGCGCCTTGACCAAAACCATCTGCATTCGATAAGAGAGAAAAACAGCACGCATGCGGCATGAGGTGTCATCATGGACATGGGCAAAAATGGGCTTGGTGAAATGCCGACATGGGCTCAGAAGATCCACGGATTACGTAGTTCGACCTGAGAGTAATAAGGGCACCACTGGATGAGAACGTATCGGTGACTAAAAAAAGGATGAGAACGTATCCGTTGAAATAAGGCTATCAGTGCACCCATTGCTCCCCTTGATTTTGGACCGCTGGATAGAAAATTGAGGATACGATTTGCCTGGAAGATGAGTTGCTGTCACATTTCCCAAAAAAAAGACATTTCTTCAAAATAAACCCGTAGTCCATACATTTAATCTGGAGCATTTGCAGTAAGACCTCGTGTTTCATCAAAATCAACCCACTGCAATGCAACAAAAGAGATGCACTTGATCTACTACTGACTCCTGGATTATGTATCAAGTTCTTTGATCTAAGCACGTGGTCTGTCCAAGTTCGAGACCCTCCGAGGTTGTAATATAATCCAGTCTTTAGTGTTGTAGGTAGGCAGTACTCCCTTCGTTTTTATTTAGTCCGCGTATTAGCTTTGGTCAAACTCGAGCTTTGTAAAGTTTGATAAAGTTTATGAACAAAAGTATGAATATATACAATGACAAATCAATATCATTAGATTCATTATTGAATGTACCTTCACATCATATAGATTTAAGGTAAATGTTTATATTGGTTTCTATAAAGTTGGTCAAACTTTACGAAGTTTGACTTCAGTCCTACAGTAAACGATAGGTAGCCAAGTGTGGGGAGGATAACTATTGAAAGCATATAAGTAGTAAGCCCACCGAAAGATGAGTGCATAGCGATGCTGAGAGAGATAGTAACCATCATTAGTTTGATCAACCTCAATTTCCATAAAATAACTGAAAGAAAATCAATCTGACATCTTCAATTGCTCACTCAACTTTTTCTTGACAAAAGCAATGTACTTCTGATCATCTCCAGTGACCAACATAAAATATAATATGTAGAGTAAATAAAAATGGAGGGAGTACTAATTAAGATCAGGATATACAAACTAGATTGAGCACCGAAGGTGCATCGATCCTACTAATGAAGGTTAGCTAAGCAAACAGTGCCAATCATGCCTGACACGATTCCGCGTGATCACTCCTGGATTATGTATCAAGTTCTTTGATCTAAGCACGTGATCTGTCCAAGTTCGAGACCCTCCGAGGTTGTAATATAATCCAGTCTTTAGTGTTGTAGGTAGGCAGTACTCCCTCCGTTTTTATTTAGTCCGCGTATTAGCTTTGGTCAAACTCAAGCTTTGTAAACTTTGACAAAGTTTATAAATAAAAATATTAACATATACAATAACAAATCAATAGCATTACATACATTATTGAATGTACCTTCACATCATATAGATTTTTTAAGGTAAGTGTTTATACCGTTTTCTATAAAGTTGGTCAGACTTTATGAAGTTTGACTTCGGTCAAATCTAATTTGTAGAGTAAATCAAAACGAAGGGAGTACAAATTAAGATTAGGATATACAAACTAGATTGAGCACCGAAGGTGCATCGATCCAGCTAATGAAGGTAAGCTAAGCAAACGGTGGCAATCATGCCTGCCACATGATTAATTACTGCAAGATGATTCCGCGTGCTCACTCTGGTCACAACGTCGTTAACCAAATACCCATCTGCAAAAATGGGCTTTGTGAAATGCCTAGGCGTGGGCCCAAAATATCCACCGGTTCCGTAATTTGGTAGTAGAGAGTACAATAATGATACATTTGGGGCAGGGTTCCTATACGGCGCGTTGGTCGCCCCCTAGCGAGTGGGCGCGTACCCCCCTGAGCGTCTGCAGCTTTTTGGGCCGGCCCATATAGGGATTCCTCCCCACCGGTTTTGGGAAGGTTCTAGAACCCTCCCAGAACCGTTTTTTTCTTGTTTATTTTTATCGGTTTTTTATTTTGTATTTCCTTTTTATTTTTACCTTTTCTGATTAATTTTTTTCTTGTTCTCTTTTCTTTCATGTTATGTTTCTCTTTTTCTGAAATTGTGAACATTATTTTTAAATCGTGAAATTTTTTTTGAAATCGTGAACATTTTTATTTATCTCTTTTCTTTAATGTTCTGTTTCTTTTTTTTTGAAATCATGAACATTTTTTTGAAATCATGAACATTTTTTGAAATCATCAACATTTTTTTCTCTTTTCTTTACTGTTCTGTTTCTCTTTTTTTGAAATCGTGAAATTTTTTTCTGAAATCATGAACATTTTTTCGAAATCGTGAACATTTTTAATTTTCTCTTTTCTTTAATGTTCTGTTTCTCTTTTTATGAAATCATGAACAATTTTCTGAAATCATGAACATTTTTTTAAATTATAAACTTTTTTGAATACATGAACATTATTTTTGAAATTGCGAACATTTCTTGAATCCTTGAGAATTTATCATTTCCTGAAAAAATTTCAAATTGTGAACAATTTTTGAATTCACAAATAATTGGACAATTTGTAACTTTTTCTGAAATACTAATTATATTTAAAAACAAAATAAAGCTAAAAACAGAAAAAAGGCTAGAAAAACAAGGGGCTCCCCGCCCCGCAGATGGGAGGGTACTCACATACCCCTTCCGGAAAGCTCTTTATATTAATTATATTCAAAAGCAGGGAGGGTACGCGCTCCCATGGCTGTGGGCGCGTACCGCGCTGTATAGGCGCTCCCCATTTGGGCAGCAGCCTAAAGTCGGTCTTAAGCGCATTGAGACATTTGAATGGGCCAGCCCATTGGCAAGGTCCATTAAGCCATAGCTTTTGTGACGGCAAGGTCAATTAGCCCATTAGCAAGGTCCATTAACCCATACATACATTAATATAAACAAATGGAAAATACTCACATACCCCTTTTTTAACACATTACAATTGAAGTCGCTCAAATACACGAGCATACACTCTTCCCCCTAAACACACGCACGCACACCCTACCCCTATGAGCACCTCCGAGAGGCTTAGCCGGCATATCATCTTGAGATTTGATAAGTCACCACAGACGCCTTCATTGTCAACGGGAACGTCTCCTCCCACTGAATGCACATCACCGAAAGGCCTAAAATAAATTCAAGAAAATACGAGCACCAATGTAAAGTATAGGACTTCAACTCTGATGGGCTGGGAATACTACTATCCTTCTAACCATTCAACCACAGGTGATTCGCCTCACATACCCCAGTTGAAATGTTGATGTACATATAAGAAAGTTCAACTCAATTTTTTTGCAACATTCTTGCAAACAAAATATGCTCATGTATTAAAAAAATCTGTATTTGAAGTTCATAGATTTATATGAAATGTTTAGACATGTCTATATATATCGGAAAGATATTCAATATTTACGAAAGAGAGTTCATGTGTTTATAAATAAAAAAAAGTAAAAACATGAACGGAAATAGAAATAGTTGAAAAAGGAAGAAAATGGAGAAAATAAGAAAATAAGATGCTTTCACAATGCTCATAGCTAACGTATTAGTAGTGACAACAAGGAAGACTAGTGTTAGCTCGAAAGTCGGTAAATAAAAGATAGCATGCCTGTTTCCTTGTTTTTTCCGTTTTCAGAGAGCTCAAAAATATTGATTTCATTTTATAAATGTTGATTTTATTAACTCATGAATTTTCAAGAGGATACAAAGCATAATGAGTATATAATCAACACAAACAATGTAA
The DNA here is from genome assembly GCA_963921465.1 of Triticum timopheevii. Taxonomy (NCBI): domain Eukaryota; kingdom Viridiplantae; phylum Streptophyta; class Magnoliopsida; order Poales; family Poaceae; genus Triticum; species Triticum timopheevii. The sequence goes on from OY997264.1 coordinate 658,649,697, forward strand.
AAAAAGACATACTGACAAAAGTAAAATTGTATGATACAAAACTATGCCTATGTCGGGGATGGTCGAGGTCCTACCTGTATACTATGCCGCCAGCCCGCCACCCATGTGTGTTAAAACCCTCCTTAGCTACAAGCTCCAACTGCACACCATGTTTGAAGCTAATGTGGACATCGGTAGGTAACTTGTAAGGGAGATGAAGTAGTACCATTCAAAACCATAACATTTCTACATGGCCATAGCGACCATAGAACCCCGCTCGGATAAGGATTATCCTGGCCACCCGCACCCCTTCTACTCGCTAATAAATACCAAGAGCCCCACCTTGTTCATTTCGTCGTCTCATAGCCGCCCACACCGCCCCCATCTCCCTCTAGCCCGTTTTGTATGTCGGCCGAGCTCCTTCCCCCGACCAGCTCGTCGCCGGTATGCTACCCGAGTACCCCTGACTCCGTCAATTTCAACACCGTTCCTCCACGCGTCGTTTTGACATGGCCATATTGTCCAGGAACAAAATCAGACCCAATAAAAGGGAATAACACAGGATATACACACAAATATATGAAAACAATACCCAGAACATAAAATATGTTAGAAATCACCAAGCATTGTATGAGTGTCGGAGAGTATTCAATACCTAGATCATATGAGAACGATGCTTGGCGGGGAGGGGGGGGGGGGTCCTGCAATGGTCCACACATGTTGACTTCATTCCTAGAGCGAGATGCAACTACCACTAGGTGGACTAGAGGCCAGAAGACCTGAACCCGGCGGAGATGACCGGGAGGACGTGGTCGGGGGGGGGGGGGGGGGGGGGGGCTCGCCCGCTCACGCGCCATCATGCACAATGGTGAGCGCAACTATCGAAAGAGGGGCGAGCTCGATGATATAGTTGCATAGTGGGCATGCGATATGGGGTGTGGGGGAATGTGAGATTAATGCGGGAGAAACCGACGAGGGTTACGGGGGAAAGCGGAGAGAAGATCAGGCTTGGTTGTTGCGTTCAGCTGTTGATTTCGGAAGAAACTCAACCTTGAGATGAAAAATGCATCAATGGCACGGGAGTGATATGATGAATGCTTCTTGTTGGATGACAAACATGAGTGTTTCCAAAAAGAATTTAAATAAGGCCGGGCATTTGTATACTAATGAGTGTAACTAGTCTTGTTTTTTTTTCCCGTGGCTTGTTCTTCTCCATGGGTGTTTCCAAATGATGTGGCACGTTAAGGGAAAGCTCTTTTTTTTTGTACCACTTTCACATGCTCTGAGACGTGTCATCAGCCAAGCCATTCGCACGGCGGTTTAGGATCACGGCGACGTACGCAATACTATCAATACTAATTAACCCGTGATTTTCCTTTTTGCTCAGTCCATCTGGGAAAAAGATACATTTGGGTGACTTGGAGGAGTTCATCCGAAAATTCGAATCTGAGACCGGGCTGAGATGATCTCGATATCTCTCACGTTCGCTCGCATGAGGATCCGTGCCGTTCGGTGTATTCAACGCAGTATTCGGGCTGTATCGATAGAGAAAATTGCGGTAAGCTGGTGCATTTAATGTGACGGCAGTCGTAGCGGGCCAGGAAAATCAGCGCGGCCCAGCCATTTTCCTGTGCCACACTGACCCGTCATGCGCGGACGTCTTAAAGGCCACCACGCACTTCGCTCGGCTCGTCCCCCACACCGAAACCTACGCAAGCTTATCCACTCACCCGCCGTAAGTAATCCCGCCTTGCCGCCATGTCCCAGGGAAACGGGGTTTAGTACTTACGTCCGTAAAGCATGATTGGCTTTGCTACTTTCCCTCTTCCATGATATAGCTCTTAAATGGACCGTGCACATTTGATGTTTTCTCAAGTCTAACTCTGCTTTAAGTATTTTTCATAAGAATTTTGGAGGTTAGAATCTTCACAAAATTTTCCTATACCTTCGTTGTTTGATTCATACGAGTAAATTTTATAGGATTTTTGGTTGAATTATAGATGGGCTTTTGGGAACAACACCTTTTAAACCGAGTCAAAGAAACTCCCAATTATGTTATACACCTTACAAATATTGAAATTGTTTTCCCATAGGGCTTGTTTGATTATAGGGGAACAAATACTCTAGTGGAAAAAATTCACCCAGGGATTGGGTTGATCCGCTTTTGTCACCCAATTCCCACAGGGATCAATCCCTTCCAACCACCTTTTCCCTACCACCCCAAATTTAGTTTGGATAGTGGAAAAGGAACATGTTCAACAAGTCTATTCTCGTTTGCTTTAGAAATCACACCTGTGTGGTCGAGTGACATATTTAGCATAGAAACATGGTGCATATGCACCTCGCAATCCAAGACTATGTTGACAACGAGAACTTTAAGCACTGTAGTTTTGTGTTGTTTACTTCTATATATATAATCTAGACTGGGGAATAAGCATCCAAACTGATTGTCCATGGTCCATATAGACCAAATAGAAATTGAGAAAAAAGAGTAAAATAATTGCAAACAAAATTAAAAATACAGTGATATTTGACATGACAAAAATGTGGCCTAATGCGATATACAAGCATAGCAACTTCATCGGCTGGAATGCAAGTCATAAAGCATTTCTACACACCACAACTGCTCGAACGGGAAGCACCATGTGGCGGCAATGATTTCTTCTTTCATCTTCAGCTCATCCAAATCAGTAAAGTTACTATGAATAAATAAAGTTGGCAAAAGCAGAAAGGAAACACTGTACTGGAAGAAGAAAAATTAGACAATTTGATAATTTGGTAATGGATTAGCGGATTAGCGATAAGTAACCAACAAGGGTGAATTGCCAATATTAAACTGGAAACAAGCAAGGGATTCTTCATGACTTGTTGAGGTTCAATTATTTAACAATAATGATTAGAGTGTGAATCTTGATTCAATTATTTAACAATAAGAAGCAGCAGATTACTCCTAGTTCAATCTACTCTCATTGTATTCATATTAACACTAAATGAAAAATGAATTCTTAATTAAGATATAACAACAGTTGAGAAAGACAAAAAAACTAACCATCAAACAGTTCGTCGTCTTCCATTGTTTCCAGGAGGGTGGTGATACAAGAAATAAGGAAACGAGTGAGAGAAATCGAGAATCTGCTGAATCAAGTGCCAAGAAGGCTTCAACTACTTCCTAAGAGGGTTGTGTCTTGTTTATACTTTTCTTGAGCAGAACTTGTTTGCACTTGTGTATAGTTCAAATTGACACAAAGAGGGAGAGAAGATGTGGAGACCTTACCAGAGACAGTTGTCGTCGACTAGTCATCACCGGCTGCACCGCGCCTTTGCTCGTCGTAGTCGCTATTCCTCACCATTTCTTGTGCCACCACTCCCTCCGTGTCCCTCGGCTCTTCATAGTCTTGTAGTTTAGTAAGTTCAGAACTACAACAAGGATGAACCATTAGGAATTCCTGTTACAGATTTACCAATGCCAAATACACAATGAGAAGGAAATAAAAGGACAGACAAAATTAGAGATGTGTGGGATACAGAAGAAAAAACAAGTTACATGCCACAACGGATGTACGAAAATAGTTTTGTAACCCTTAATTAAGTACAATTTCGCTCAATGATTGTCTCATGAACTTTTGAATGCCTCCTGAACTCTTGAATGTCTCCTGAACTAGGCAGGCACCTAATAGTGCAGTTTTGCTCAATGCAAGTGTCCCTTCAATGCAGTGCAGGTCTTTCATGATAATGCCAACTCTAACAGCTATCATCACTTGCTCATCCAAGAAGCAACGACAAATACACTGAACCACGCAGATTGCACATGACTAGTTCAGCACACGCTGCACACTAACAAGCTGTAACCTGAATTCACAAACAAACACCCATCTAATTATGCACCCTCAAATTAGGGGAACAACAGTAATTTTGATGTGCCGGCTGAACTAAGCTTACATATGTATCACAACAATAGCTAAAATAAACTAGCAGTTCCATTTTGTATTCGTTCTACAATCATTAAAGCAACTAACTAGCACACCACATAGCTCGTAGAACTGGAGGAAACCATCACAGGATTTGAAAAAAAAAACAGCCTAACAAAGCAAGGATGCAGGGCGTACCTTTTTGTCCAAACCGGAGCCTCAGGGTTCACCCTGTCCGTCGATTGAGCAGACCTTGTCGGAGAAGATTGGTGTCGCCAGTGGATTGATTGCCTGCAGCTCCCTCGCGACTGCGCACCCACTATTTTGCCCGCAATCTGAGCCGGCATTTGAGTCCACCTGAGCAGTAGGGGCGACATCAACTCGTGGAGCACCGCCAGAGGGACCGAATCTGGATGATCTAAACTACCCGCGAACCCTTCACGGAGCGGAAACCTGCAAGTTAGGCCAGCAAGGGGCACCAGACTGACCATCAGTCGTCCAATGTGTCCTTGGGGCACACAAATCCTTGAATTCGCTAGATCTCCAATCGGGCAGGATTCAATTACCTGTCCACGGAATCAAGCAAGCAGGAAGTCGAGCCCAGCATCTTCCATCGCTCACCGGCCAGATCTACCGCAGCTCGCCGTATCCCGCTGGATTTGGGCAAGCCTTCCACGGCGGCGGCGGCAGCGGCAGGCTTCAAGAACGACCTAGTCAAGGGTTTGGGTATGGTGGACTAGTGGTGCCGCGGACGGCCGTCACGTACTGGCGAACTGTTTCACGGCTCGGCAAAAAAAGTAAACGTTCTGGGCCACGGCCCGGTCAGATAGACACCATCCTGGGCCACGGCCCTGACAGAGGCGGGGCGCCTGCCGTCAGGCCTCCACGCGCTCGTACCCACTGTTCGCTACCGTATTCCATCGTATCTCCCTTTTATCGCTGCTCGCAACCACTATGCCAGCTGGCTTTCTGCGAATCCCAAGACTGGAACAGACGGGCGAGATAATGGGAGCAGCTCAGCTCGAACTCCAAAACGCCGCTCTCGAGTTGATGAGGTTGTTGGTGGCCTTTTTCACCCAGTCGTTCATGATCTCCACTGCTTCCTCCGGCTGCACGGCAAAAGAAATTTAATAGAGATCTCATTATAAATTAAATATGATGGATCAAAGGGTATGCACAAATTCAATGAGATCGAATTAAAGAACAAAATATGCAATATGGTACTACCTCCGTTTCAGTTTACAAGTCCTGCGCGTATACCTAGGTTGCCAATTTTATCATTCTAATATAAACTAAATAACACAAAAATTATATCTTTTGAAAGTAGAAACTCCGAAGTTTATGTTGGTATATATTTTTTGTAATATATAACTTGTATTAGGTTGGTCAAATTGACGATCTAAGAGTACGCGCACGTCCTGTAAACTGAGAGAGAGGTAGTAGTGTAGGCCTGGCTGGGATTAGTAGTAGCATGGACTTACAGCGTCGGCGAAGTTGACGGTGCGAGCCTGGGATTTGTAGGACTTGGTGGCAACATCCCGGAACGCTTTCTTGAGCCCGCCGCAGGAAGCGTCGACCCAGACACCGCCGCCGAAGAGCACGCAGGGGGCGCTCTCGTCCTCCATCTGGTCGGCGAGGACGGTTTCCGCCACGCGCCGCACGAAGGCGGCCAGATCAGCCGCCGACGGCGCGCCGAGGAAGCTGAGCAGCTGGGCCTCCGTGGCACCGCGCGCCCCCGCGGTAAGCAGCGCAAGCACCGCGTGGATCGACAGAGGCGAGAACGCTATGTTCTCGCTCTTGCCGCCGAAGCCGTCTTCCGCGAGGTGCTTGGCGAGGCGGAGCGCCAGGGCCGTCTGCCCGTCGCGGACTGCGTCGGCCATGATCGATAGTCGTGGTTGCGAGGTTGCGATCGAATCGGTGGTGACTGGCTATCGCGTGCCACGGACGCACTTGTACCATATATACACGCAAGCTAGCTATCGCGTGCCACAGCTGACGATGTGTTCAACGGCGCCGCTTCAACTTTCGAGGTCCATTATTACCCCGCGTCTGTCCGTTCACCTTTCAAGGCACCAACAATTTCGAGGTACACGGATCCTCATGCGAGCGAACGTGAGAGATATCGAGATCATCTCAGCCCGGTCTCAGATTCGAATTTTCGCATCAACTCCCTCTTTTCTCCAAGCGACATCAAAGCTGACACCGCCCTCGTGGTCGCCAACGCGGTCTACTTCAAAGGCCTGTGGCGCAATCCGTTCCACCGGGCCAACACGGCGCCTCGCCAGTCGCCAGTTTCACCTTCTCGACGGCAGCTGCGTCAAGGCAAAGTTCATGAGCAAGTATTCTCAATCCCAGTTTATCTCTTGCGTGGATGGTTTCAAGGTGCTCAAGCTTCCCTATCTGGGCCCATGGAAAACCAAGGCAGATGCCGCCCACGCAGCTCCTCTCAAGCGTCGCCGCGGTCCAGGCGCCGCTGCAGCTGTCGACGCTGATGACACTCAGTTCAGCATGTTTTTCTTCCTCCCCGATGAACAACTAGGCATCGCGAACATGGTGGACATGATCACCGCTGCGCCAAGCTACCTGCAGAGCATCCTACCCAAGACGATGGTGGTGAATGTCCAGGTTACGCTGCCCAAGTTTGAGATCTCCTTTGACTGGGACCTTGGAAAGGACCTCCAACGGCTGGGGCTCTCGCTGCCGTTCTCTCGCGACGTGGGTGACTTGCGAGGCATGTTCCAGAAGCCTGACATGCGGAGGCCCATGTTCGTGACTAAGGCCATGCAGAAGGTGATCATCAAGGTGGACGAGGCAGGGACCGAGGCTGCTTCGATCATGCGCGGGTTTTCTGGTGGTGGTCTGCCGCCGGACATGGTTCCGTTTGTTGCCGACCACCCGTTCAGTTTCCTCATCATGGAGGAGCGGTCTGGAGTGATCGTTTTCGCAGGCCATGTCCTTGACCCTACCAAGTAATCGGCATTAGAATCAAGATTTCAGAAACTACCAGCTGCATGGGAGCTTGGCATGATGGAAACATTTTGCTCCTTTCAGTGCTACCAATATAGTATATCGTATTGATTTCAGTATTACTACTTACTACTGCAGTATTGAACTCTACTATGTAATCCCAGAACATGTTTCAGTATCGTTTCTCTGATTATTACTAGTATGTCTTCTTATCTTGGTTATTTTTGGAGAAAAATGCATCAAATAGCTTGAGTGTATTGCAATTTTGAGAAAAATTGAAGACACCACAATGAGTTACTCTTTGGAATATGGTATCTCCTTTAGTTCATTTCATTTCCTCATGATACGCTACTTTACTTTCTTTACATTAAGAGTGTAGTAACATAGAACCAAATACTGTGTAATGCACTAGTATATAGTAGTAGAAAAATATCTTGAAAGCCTACGGAGTAAGGCACTCGTTTTGGTTTTGGTAACAATTCAGCTGCATGCTATTGCTCTTGACCATTTGGCATTTTTCTGCAGCTTTCTACATATTTATTTCTTTCCGTGAACTAGTTAAAAGTTGTATTTTTTAGTTCGTTACATGTAGTGAGAGACATTTACATTGATATTGATTTGTCGTTGTGCTGGTTTTTATAGTTAGAAATCGGCGATGTTGCAAATCCTTTTAAGAAAACCTTGATATTGATCTCCGAAACAATAGTTCTGGTAGATAAATATTGTGTTGGTGGCGCTGCAAGAGGCCGTTCGTTCTCTTTTTCTTTGATATGTTCTTGAGGTCTTGCCGCGATAGAAGTGGGAAGAAAGATTGAGAATGAGGATAGGTACAAGCTGCTATGGGGTGCTATTTGCAGGAGGCCACCTTGGTGGTGGATGAAGAGGGGGCGGGAAGCACAGAGCTGGAGCGTGCTTATCGGGCCGAGCTCATCATCAGTGCAAGGAAGAGGCTAGCGAGGTAGATTCTGATATGTCAATCCGCCCTGCCAGAACAAACCTCACACCCATACTAGGTTGGTAAAGGCTAGCGGGGTAGATTCTGAAATTCTATTAAGAACAGCAAATAAAAGGCATCATGGTCTCAGTACAAAATAAACACTTGCAAATATATGTGTAGCAGGAAAGGAAAGATGAAACAGAAATAGTTGACAACAACTCTTAACACTTACGATCTTTTCGCATCAGCAAAGAAAACATTCAAGCCAAAGAAAAGGACGGGGTTTTGGATTTACAGACCTCATAACAAAGAACACTCAAACTGATTTTTTAATTCATTTTTTTATTGGTCGTTACTATTCATAAAAATATGCAGGCTTGATGATATGTTATTATTGTTGCACCTAGATTTCCATTTTGCCCAACAATGAAATAACCGCAGCAATGTAACCCCTCATCATTGCACACTCTGTTTTACTCGGACACCAAAGATGAGTCTGAATTTGGTAGCAAGAGGAGTGGATATGATGGAAGCACCTAGCGCAACGCCAAATCTATGGTGCGAGATGAAGAACCGGATAGTGTTCAACCTAGCCGAGTGTCCGAGAACACATCGGATAGCCTGCCAATAGTCCCGTACTACACCAAAACGGACTCCAGATAGCACCTCGGACGCGCCCCTTTGAATACACTTCCAACATCGCTGTCCATGTTGACCTGATGGGTTGGGCCACATGATGGTGTAAAACATCCCACTATCGGTTTTTTTTAGACCAGGGAGGAATTTCCTAGTACGATACAGATCGCCTTTTCTGTTTTTGACGAGAGATAGCCTAAACGACGAAGTATTCGAGATGGGCTCCTGAGATGGCCCGGCCCATTAGTATATTCGCTCGGCTGCGCTCGCTGTTCACTGCCCAGAAAAAAACTAATAACGACTGGTTCTGAAGGAAAAAAACATACGCGTTTTTTGGGAAAAAAATAGGAAACAGAATTTTAGAAAGTCATCGACACTGACCGGTTTTCGGGGAAATTGAAAAAGTTCTCAAATTTTTAAAAAATCACAAAGTTAAAAAATCATGAACTTGAGAAAACATTCACGCATGAATTTGATAAAAAGTTCATGGGTTTGAAAAGATTCAGAAATTTAGAAAAATTCATGAAGTTGCAAAAAGGTTCACGAATTTAATAAAAGTGCTATTAAACGTTTTGTGCATGCTCCTTGGATTGCACGGTTATGGATTTGAGAGTGCCAGTGAAGATGGCATGGATCGCAATGAAGGTCGTCATGGAATTATTTCGTATGGTGGAGTCTCTCTGTTTATCATCTCATAGACATGATTGCACGGGGAGGAAATAGTTGATCAGGAGAAGGCAGCAGCACATGATACAACCACGCGTCATCTTCTTTTCTGGAACCTCCAAACGGTGCGTGGTTTCATCCCAAGTGTTCATCCCTTTGTAAGGAAGGTTCCCGTGCGTCCAATCAACATATTTAAAAAAGGATTTTCTAAAATATGCTCCAAATCTCCTTATTCTGGAGGTCCTGGTGAAATGGGACAAAAAATGGGCGAGCGATCACGATAAAATGTAGAAAATATTAAGTCTACCATGCAAAAACACTAACCAGAAACATGATGCAAAATAGCTTGTGTGTGTGTTCCTCACGTCCGAAGATGAGATGGTGCTATTGTTAGCCAAGTAGCTTGTGCTGATCAGGGTCTTTGGAGAGGGAGCACATGGATAATAATGGAACTAGTTTGTGAGGAGAAAAAGACAGGTGAAAAAGACCAATAATGTTATCCGTCCCTGGATCTAGCCAGTTTCCAACTGAAACCCGACCCGAAAGTTTGAAGCATGTGGAACGCATATTTGCTTTGACAATTGTTGCGATACTATACTTGTTGATAGATTACTATTATTTATCCTTGCAGAAAAAGTTTAAGTATTATGAACAGTACCGCTTTCTCTGAGACTAGGGCTAGTACGGAGCATGTTATTTTCGGATCAGGTCTATATCGCAACATTAATTCTTTGCGGTGCTCTAAAACATCAGATGTTTGGGTCTCTCATTGCCTTTGATTAGCTTATTACTCTTTGAGCAAAAAAGAAAACCTATAATAACTTACTTCTCCATGAGCTAAAAAACACAATCTTACATCTCCATTAATTTTCATGACAGAAACAGGCGTAAAACCTAAAGGATGGAAAACAATTGTAAGATAAAACTTGAGAGCAGCTCCCAACAACAGAAAGCTGTCTGGAATAGTTGTTGAACTGAGAGGATACAAGGCCCCACAGGCCGAGTGGCTCTAGACTAGGTGGGCATACAAAAGCTAACTGCAATCAAACAAAAGATAAGCTAGGCGTACTGCTCTTATTACATGCACATATGGCATGACGTGCGGTCGACGGATGCAGATTAATTTATGCGGTCGATCGGCTGGTGATCCATCTGAGCCGATGATCTCTCAAGCCGAGGCCGAGAAACCGTCTGCGGTGAGGTTCCTCACAAACGACTTGGGCCTGAAGCAGTTGTCGCGGTACTCGCCGTCGGGGTCCACAGGCAAATCTGCCATCTTCTTCATGGCGGCAGCGAAGTGCCCATGGAACCACCCTAGATGCTCGTCCTTGGCCCAGCTTTCGACAAAAAATCTTGTTTCCTGGTGTTGGAGGAGCTCCATGTCGGTGCCAAGCACACCCAACCCTAGGAGGAGATTGCCGTAGTACTTGTTGTCGAACACGTCGGGGGTGGTAACATCGAGTATGTGCTTCTTGTCCCCTGATCTGGGGCAATTGTCTTTGATTGCCTTGACGAACCAGGCGGGCTCCCCGGTGCGGAATTCTAGGCTCGGGCAGGTTGCCTTGCCGATGGTATGTGCGCCGGAGAGCGCGACTAGGTCACCCTTGTTGAAGCCGCGGTCCTCGAAGACCCGGATGAGATCCTTGATCTTGGCATCGCGTGCGGGCAGGAAGCGTCTGACCTCGGCAAACGAGGCAGGGCGCTTGCTGTCCTTCCGGCCAAGGTGCACGTCGTACCTTGGTGCCCCGGACATCATGAGGGCATCCCGGGTGGCGAGCATGGTGATGTCGGCGCACGACACGTCCGTGCACTTGGCGTCGCGCACGGCATCGCGGATACGCTGGATGAGTTGGAGCGCGCCCTCGTGCAGCCCTTTGTTTTGGGGAAGGTCCCGCTCGCTGGAGTAGAGGTGACTTGTCTCCAGCAGGAGCGACGCGTCGCAGCCCTGCACGATGGATACACAAGATGTACATACTTATACTTGATAAATAGTAGGAGTAGTAGGTAATGATGCAGAAGCCGGGGGTTCCAACCTCCTTTTCGAAAAAAAAAGAGGAGTGGTAAGTAAGAGCACGGGCAACAACGTACGTTAGGGAAGCAGTCGTGGAAGAAGATGCGGAGGAGGCCGGCGACGACGCCGATGTCGTTTCTGCGCGCATCCACCACCTTGTCGCGCACAATCCTCTCCAGGTCGGGGCAGAACGTGGCGTGGACGCCGTAGGAGTGGTCACCGACGTCGTCGGTCGGCATGGAGATGAACTCCGCCGCTGCCGCGGCAGCAGCAGGGCTCACCAGCACGGCGGCGAGGAGGACCACCATGGCCAACACCATTGCACCGCTCGACGCCATCGGTCAAAGCTCAGTGAGCCTCTGCTAATGAGCGAGGGAGTGAGTGAGGGAGTGAGAGTGTGGGTTCCTCACGTCCAAGATGCTGCCATTTTATAGCGGATCGAGGCACTCACTCCCTCACTCAATCAATCGAGATAGGGCTGAGGAGTCTGGTTTAGTCGCACGTCCTCTAACTATTCTATCCATCCAATATACATCCAAGGGCTGATGGCAATTGTTTGCACTTACAACCTGCAGCTATCACAGTTCCATGCAATATCCCCCAAAGCCCAGATGCAGCGTCTCTGTTTCACCCTGATCAGATCCAGATTCTGTTTCTCCTTCTCCCTCATCACCGCTCTACAATACCCCGCGACGCAACTAGTAGTCGTATTGCCGTTCGCCGCAGTCTGCCTCACAGGAGAGTTCTTGTTTTCTTTTCCTTTTTTGCGAAAGGGAAGGGTTTTCATTGAACGCTCTCTGATCTGAAAATTATTTTATCTTGTATGAATGCTCTCAGCTTTGGATTCTGTGTTTTAATGATCTATGATGTGGATTTAACATGTGGAAATATTTTTCATGTTCACGATCTATATATGTGGTTTTTTGGTGATTCGAAACCGTGAAGGATTTTGGATATATTTTTTAATTTTAGTTGAATAATGCGTACATAACCATGGCTTGTTAATTTTGTTCTTTCCAGATTGTCACTGAAAATTTGCTTCACATTATTTTCTAAAAATGTTTACCTCATTAGTTCATTTTGAGAGAGAGACCAAATGTCCTGACTTGGATATGCTGGATGATGATGCTCAGCATGGTCCTGTCCATAAAAAAGAGATTGTGTACGCAGTTGTTTCCTTGCAAACTGTTAGGGGCTTGAAGACATGAACTGTGATGAGTTGAGTGTTCTTTCTGGAAAATTGCTGCACGGATCTCAATAAAATGTGTGGTGGCGCATAGCCAGTGGACGTCCAGTAAGGTGTTGGATTTGAATTTTGGAGAGCGGAGATATCGATATTGGATCTAGCAACTGGGAAGCTATTATACATCACGCACTCCAATAGATACTCACACTGCACTGTAGTAGGTAGTAGTTACTTACGATCAAGTAGGAAGCGTTGCAGGCGGCAAGTGCAGATTAAGTAAGATACGCACACTGCACCGAGCACTGATGACAGTTAACTTAAGCGTTGTTGCAGGCAGCAAGAGTAGACCTGCTAAGTTAAGTATTGCCACGTGATTAATAGTCCCAAGACGATTAATGTGGCGCTGTTGACCAAACCAAGTGGATACTTTCGATAGTGCTTTGTGAAATGCCAAGTTTTTTTTCGAAAAGGGGTTTGCCCCAGCCTCTGCATCAGAAAGATGCATACGGCTCATCTTATTAATAAAAATATCCAGCAATAGTCTCCAAGTCTCGTAATAGGAAGTAAACAAATGCTCACAAGAGCTGAACAAAAAAGACAAAGCCACAACCGGCTGGCATATAAAAATAGGAGCACTACATGCCTATCCTACTACATGACCGCCATCCAAACCGGTTGAAAATATCCCGAGCTACCATCTCCCATCAGGTAGACGCAGTAACCAAACGCTCCCTGGCCTCCGTCGAAGTGAGTAGCGACCACATACGGATCAACGCAGTGGCCCTGAAGATAACCTGCAAAAAGTGAATGTTTGTTGTTCTATTAAAAACCAAATCATTTCTGCAGTTCCAGACTGCCCATAATAAAGCACACACGCCTACACGTATGTGCCTTGCTGTATCTGAATCAATGCCATCGAGCCACGTCCCAAATAACGTGTTGATAGAAGTGGGCGGATTAATATTAAAAGCAATATGAATCGACCGCCACAGAATCTTGGCCAGCGGACAATCAAGAAAGAGGTGTTTGATAGTTTCGTTATGGTCGCAAAAACTACATCTTGCAGAACCCACCCAGTTACGTTTTGCCAGATTATCCTTAGTCAAAATAACTTGTTTATGCACAAATCATATAAACACTTTGATTCTCAAAGGTACCTTCACTTTCCAAACGTGCTTCGAGGAAGGAATCACGCTAGAGTTAATAACATCCAGATACATGGATTTGACCGAGAACACGCCGTTCTTAGTTAGTTTCCAACACAACTGTTCTGGCTGCTGAGACAGCTGAACATCCATCAATCGTCTCACAAGACGAAGCCAGGCCTCCCAACTATTTCCCACTAGCGTCCTCCGAAAACGAATATTGAGGGGAGTGGATTGTAGGACTGTTGCAACGTAGGCATCTCTACGTTGAACAACGTTATACAATGTAGGATATTGAAGCGCAAGGGGAGTCTCGCCAAGCCACGTATCCTCCCAGAATCTCGTAGCAGCTCCATTTCCGACTAAGAACCTTGTCCTATTGAAAAAGAGTGATTTGACTCTCATCAAGCCTTTCCAAAATGGTAAGTCAGTCGGCCTTAGTGTCACCTGGGACAAAGTTTAAGAGTGAAGATACTTATTTCTATCTACCATATTAATTAATATAGCGCTGGTGTATGCGGATATACATTTCTATCTACCCAATTCATGGAGTGAGAAATTCTTTGTAGCTCATTGATCACCTGGATTTGTAGACACGCATTCATAATTTATCGTCCCAAATTTCAGTATACAACAACATTTTTGTAAGGGAATGGCAGGAGCTTTGCATTTTGTAGTACATGGTAGGTCCTTGCTTCAGCGGAGCCTCTTGTGGCTGTAGACGTAGGTGCTTGCGCACCGGAGGAAGAGCGCCAGCTCAGTGGCGCTGAGGCCGGCAAGCAGCCAGTAGAAGTAGTCGAGGTGAGCACGGTTGAGATTGTCCGCGAACCAGCTGTCGCCACCACCGCTGTTGGTGATGTGGTCGATCAGGGATACCAGAGCACCACTGATGAAGTTGCCCATGCCTATCACGCTATAGTAGAGGGCCATGCCCAAGCTGCGTAGCTCACTGGGCATCTGGTCGTAGAAGAATTCCTGCATCCCGACTTCCGCGAACACGCCTGCCACACCAATCAATACATATTGTGGCACCAACCACGCCCAGCACATTGGCACTATTGCGTCAGCATTGTCCACCAGCCCATGCTCGTGTGTTGTCTCAAGGCGCCGTATTTCCACCAATGCCGCCACCAACATCGTAGGCAGGGTCAACGTCATGCCCGTGCCAACGCGTTGTAGTAGCGTCAGACCCGACGGGCTGCCTGTCATGCGCCTGAGCATCGGCACCAGCACACGATCATATATGGGAACAAACAACAGAGTTGTTGCAGCCCCTAACATTTGAAGCACCGCCGGCGGTAACTCTAGGCTGCCAAAGATGCGGCGGTCCAGGGTGCGAGCCTGCTTGTTAAAGAATGTCATGAACTGCGCAAACACCACACCATATGCCAGGCATGCCGCCCAGATTGACAGCAACCGTACCACGCCACGTGCCTCCTCCTTTTTTACCGCATCCTCTTTCTGTTCTACCTGGTATTCTTTTTGGTTACCAAGCAATGAGCTCAAAGTGGCATTGTCATGTTGGGCTAGCGCGGCAAGGCTACGAGCAAGGAGGGCAAAGGGGTTCTCAGCACCGGGAGTGGGTGCATAGAGGCGGTATGTAGGGGTTCCAAGGAAGAAGACAATGAAGGCACCTAGCATGATGGCGCAGAGCATGCCAAACCCAATTCCCCAGCCAAGGTTCTCCTGTATGTAGCCGACTACACCAACAGAAATAGTGATACCTATAGCTAGTGAGAAGTACCACCAGTTGAACAAGGAGCTGCGGGCGGCGCATTCCCTCGGGTGGTTGGGATCGAACTGGTCAGCGGCAAAGGCCAATGCATTTGGATTGTCCGCGCCCTGCACCATGGCGATGAGGTACAGGGAGGTGTAGAAGAACGCCACCCGCAGCGACAAAGGATGGGAAGAGGTGTCACCCGACAACGATGGATGTTGTGCCGTGAGCACAGATGCTAGAGTGATCATGGCATACCACTACACATGTAAAAAAAAATTAGTTGTCAACGTTTGCTTCATGGTCCACTCATAAATAATACTTCCAAAACTGCAAGAAACATTTTCTTTGTGTATAATTTGAAGACATGTTCTAAACCAGATTAGTAACGACGGGAAAAAAGCCTCCCACACCTTACCAATCGGCTTCTGAAAGGGTTTCATGAGATAGTTATCAAATTTATGTGAATATGACTAATACTTGCATTTATTAATTCCATGATTTTCATACGTACATGAGAGAAACTTAATAGATGTCAGGCTCATCGGACGAATATAACTCAGACACACATATGAATGTCTTGTAATAGATATTAGTATTGTGGTTTTCCTAAATTCATACAATCACATGTCACCCGTTTTAACTTCAAATTATATGTTCTCAAACAGTAAGCTAAAATACAATAGAAACTGCTTGTTTCTTATATTACAGTTAGTAGTCAATTTTTTATTTAGGTTGGAATGCATGGATAGGGCAATTCCTTGTCTTTCACAAAATCTCTAAAATATTCTACATCATAAAAAGTTTCTACTTCCTTTAAATTGCAAAAAATCATGGTAATTTAGTTATAGATCTTTAGTAAATTCAATTAGGCTTTAATTCTAACACTTTATCCACTATGAAATCTCCAAAAGTGCTCCCTTTAATTGTTCGAGTTTGTGAGGTCTGAGAATCAATTCGACATTTTCCAGGGGAGATAACTACTTATCTTATTAATCCCTTCCTCTCTATAGCTAATTAATGTATAATGGCATACAACACTTGTGCTTGCAATGTCAGCACAACCTCCACACTCACCCTCCTAAGGGCCGCCTCCTCCTCCCAACCCTAGCCACCCCTCCTCCTCACCCCCTTCCCTCCTTCCTCCCTTGCCGCCACCTGAGGCAGCCGTCAGGCAAGCCCGGGGCGCCAAGGATGGTGGCGGCGAGGCCTCGGTTGCCTTGCTCATGTGTGGGAACCCTGGATCTGGAGCGGCGACTCATTGGCAAGGCACAACTGGCTAACAGCTGTGCGGGTGGTGGATCCGGTGTCCCGGCCGCGCGGGCGGCGGGATCTGGTGGTTGTTGGCGGCCGGCGACGGCTTCTGCGGCGGTCGGTGTGCGCATCTGGCACGTCCCTTCCTCCCCTGTTCGGCGTGCAGGCCAGCCTGGTTGGGCCGCACTTCCTCTTGGTCGCCAGTTCTGTACAGGAGGTGCTGCTGGTGGCGAAGATCTAGTTCGGGAGAAATCCCTGGCGGGCCATGACCGGCCGCACCGATGGTGACGCATGAGGGCGCCGTTTCCCTCCTTGGAGGCGTCGGTACGGACTGATCTCCTCGCTTCACCTTCCCATAGGTTTCCCGGGCGGAAGCCCTAACTCTGTTGGGCGGCGGCGGCGCTCACGATGCCATTCCCTTCTTGAAGGCGCCGCTTTAGGAACCTTGGGGTTGGGTGGCGCCTGTGGGTGGTGGGCGACAGCGGTGGTGCGGCCTTTCCTAGCATGGATTTATGTTCATTGCTTGGAGATGGAGTCACGTAGGTGGAGGTTGTCGGCTGGCGTCATGGTGGCGTCAATGGCGGAGGACCTGCCAAGGCTCGCGTAGGTGGAGGTCGTTGTTTGGCGTCGTGGTGGCATCAATGGCGGAGGACCCGCCAAGGTTGTCACCTCAATCTGCTGTAAAGATGGACCAGTGGAACATGGCGGCGATGACACATGTGAGTTCGTCAGACCGGTTTGAGCCCCGGACCCAGCAGATGGCTCGGTCGGGGCCTCTGGATTTAGATGTTAGGCTTAGGTGAGAGGTATGGGTATGTTGCCAAGCTTGCACCCCTTCATCATTTGGATAGGAGTAGCGGAAAATGCTGCCAAGATGGCAAATTCAGGCATATTGTTGTTACACTTTGTAAGGTCCTCAAAAATCATCAATAACATGGCCGTATGCATCTCCCGGATGCAGAGGCTGGGGGTCATCCTCCTTTTTGAAAAAAAAAACTTGTGCTTGCAATGGATAAATCAATTGATCATGTTAT
This sequence comes from Triticum timopheevii, assembly GCA_963921465.1. Lineage (NCBI taxonomy): Eukaryota > Viridiplantae > Streptophyta > Magnoliopsida > Poales > Poaceae > Triticum > Triticum timopheevii. Next base: position 658,667,137 of record OY997264.1, read on the forward strand.
ACAACTGATAACTACTACATGGAGTGCAACGTTGATGCAGAGGCCGGGGATAACCTCCTTTTCGAAAAAGAACTACTACATGGAGTGGGTGTTTTTCACGCGTAATTAATTGCACATCCTAATATTAGTGAATCGAGCTCGATGGCCCTGGATTTACAAACATAAAAGTAGGGAGTACTTCTTAGTTAACGAATGATTGTTTTGAATTATAAATGTATTATCTTCAATTTAAAATTTCAATCGCCTCGAATTCTTTTCACGCGACCAAAAGGTAAATTTCCTAAAATCCTACCACCACAACCTCATCTGTACCCCCAAAATCACCTCTTGGTGTTTTTCTCTCCAAGACATTTGCCCTACCTCCATTCCACAACTTTCCTGACTCGATGTCCCTTTGTCCAACTATGCCTTTCTACATATGAACCCTAATGTTAGCCCTACAATAGATGGTTCTGGCCCCAGTTTCTATAGAATGTAATAACACTTCATAAAATACATAGTTCTACGCTTCTTTTGGGACTTTCACAAGCAGATTGTTCATGTAGAGGGTTTAAATAGAGCACATACGATTCTCCTCCGCAAGGGCATCATTGGTAGAGATATCAATGACTATTGACACATCCCTCTCAAAAATTGCCTGCCCAAAGCCACTGCCAAGCTTCTAACTACCAGTCTAAACCCCCTAACCCCCTCCTTACTCATAGTGATCAAGCTGGATTCATCAATGGCATGCCTATCTGAGAGAATTTTATTTACGTGGAATCACTCCAGAAAGGTACCACTATGATCTTCAAAACACGATTCCCATAAAGCTTTTGACTCCATTGTTTGGTACTCGCTTCTCCTAATTCTTACACACATGGGTTTCCAACCAGCCTGGTGCTCTTGGATTCACACACCACTCTCCTCCGATAAAACGGTGGTCCTCCTGGGTGGTGTCCATGAAAATTGGATTAACTGCAAAATGGGCTACATCAAGGTGATCCGATCTCCTCTTACCTCTGCATCATTTTTCTAGACTTAGCACAACACCAAATGCTCATAGTCCACTCAGATGGCCTTACAACGCCCACCCCGCAAACCTAACATACCCCTACCATCCTCCAATACGGAGAAGACAAGATGATTCTATCCCACGCCTCCTGGAGGTTGATAACCAGTTTAGGACTATCCTCGATGACTTTGGCTAGCCATTGGTCTTTCGCTAAACGTCCACAAAGCCACCTTTCTCCCCATTTATTGGAAATATGCCCTAGAGGCAACAATAAATTGATTATTTTCTTATTTTTCATGCTCATAATGAATTTTATATTTCTATGCTATAATAGCAATGGTTATTTAATATGAGATTCAAAGGAAACTCAGTTGCATATGTCAAAACATAGACACCATAAAGATCCATAATCTAGCCTCCAGGACTAGCTTATATTGTTGATGATCTTGTTTACATGATCATGGGCATTTTCAATGTGACAAGGATGCCAACAATAATGAGAAGATATTGTTACGAGATCAGTGGTGTTCGATAGACCAGACTTATGAAGTACTGCGAGATCGCGTCGTATAAATTAGTATTGATATTTTCTATGAAGTGTTAACGTTTACTTGCGTCCTTAGACCATGCGAATATCATAGACATGTGTATCAGATGGATAATTTTGATTTTGCCAACGTCACACCATAACTGGGTTATTATAAAGGTAGATGACGGGTATACCAAAGAAGTATGTCATGATTCTCGATAGTTCAAGACTGTGATTAGCACCCCTAACGATGGAGCGATACAGTTTGGGCCCACTAAGTATTTTGTTATCCAACATTGTCTGGCCAGACATAGTGATTGACATCACAGGGATACAAGATGTAGAAATAGAAAAGAGAACAAAATTGGTAATGAGGATAACTAGGTATAGTGATCATAGTGTTGATCACGGGGATACCGATAAAAGTCTTGCATTGGGTTTTATAACATATCTCGAAGCAAAGAGAATTGTATGCGATAAGAATAGGTCCTCTCAATGAAGATCTTCATGAATATGTGATAATCATTAAGTGTGTCTATACCTATTGATAATTATTGACTGAAGGGTGTTCTAGGTCATGTCCACATGATTTAAAACCTATAGGGTCACACGCTTAACCATTACTGGTTCCAAGAGAACTAGGAGATAATTGATTGTGAGAAAAGGGCTTTTGAAGGTGCCTTGGATGATCTCAAAAGTGCCCGGGAAGTCCTGGAGTGTCCCTGTGATGTCCAGAAGTGTCCCGAAAGGTGTCAAAAGGTTTTAGAAACTACTAGGATGTTCTAGAAGGTTCCTCATGGGCCTACGGCCTACATTCATGTGGCAATGCCGCCCATAGGGTCCCATGTCGGCAGCCCCAAGGGAAACTTGGGTGGCAGGATGAATTTCGCTACTCCCACACAATTGTTTATAAACACACCAACCCCTCCTTCCTCTGGATAACCGCAAACAACCACGTACCCACTCCCTAACAAATATCCTTTGTTCTTACCAATAATGGTCTTACCACCTTCTTCTAAGAAAATACTTGGCTCCTTAGCCAAACCCCTTATGTTGTCTCACGGATCATGCAAAACATGCTATTTTTTTTATGCTGCTACGGCGGGCAAAAGCCAGCCTGAACAATTTTCATTTTCAAAACCAAGGTCGAGATACAAACACAACGGCTACAACAACAAGTAGCACCCAACACACAAAGAAAGGAACAGGGAACATTAGAAGAGGAACCAGAAGCAAGCTATGACAACAAGCCGACGCCAAGAACTTAGCACCCATCCTTAGTGGGAAGACCGAGAAAGAGCGGGGACTAGCATTGTTGGATCAGACGAAAGGAGATCCGACACCAAGAAGATGTTGAGAAGAAGTCGCCTGCTGCTCTGTGATGACTCAGCACCTTGAAGAACTAGGAGAGTCACAACCGCCGCCGAAGGTTTTCCCACTGCCTAGCCATGACGTGACAGCGAGGTCCGCTGACCGTGTCGAAGGGCAATGTTACGCCGAGACAGCCCTGCACCTCCTCTGGGCCACACCACTGACTCATCAAAAATAGAGAGAACCAGACTATGCGAGGCAACAAAACCTCAGGCATCATCGAAGGGCACCAAAACTCCGAGTAATCACCGCCGCCACGAGCACCCAAGAGAGAGGTCGACCAACAGCACCAGGATGACCAAGGTAAAGGCCGCCTTCATGTATCACTTCCACCATCGCCACCAAACAGCCCAACAAGCCAACCACGCTCCAACCGAGACACCAAGCAAACCATGACGAATCCATGGCTCAAAGACAATGCCCCCAAGGGGGAAACGACATCTTCGATGTTGTGATCGTCCAATCCATGGAAGGATTTTAGGCTTTCGCCCGGAGCACACCAGGAACATGCTATGCAGCTTCACAATGACGCCTTCAAGAAGAGAAGCGGCACCCAAGGGCACTGCCATCATCGCTGCCGACAAGGTCAACAGTAGGCTTTTGCCCGAAGCATCGCATCCCAGACCTCACCGCCGCACGCAAGCCGCCGAGTCCGGCAAGCACATGAGCGCGATACCTCACCTCCCCCAACCAGATCACAGAAGCATCCTTGCCGGGTCCAAAAGGAGGCCCACCACAGACGCCCTTGCTCACCTTAAGCAATGAGCACTGACGCTGACAGAGGAAGGATCATTCCAGGCCACGGCACCAGCACCACCACAGTCCTCCACCCGCACCATCCCTTGTGATCAGGCCGCTAACACAAGAGGGGAAAACTAGGAGCTAGATCGGTGTCCCCTTAGTTGCCAGCCAGAGCAGAGACCACCCCCACCGCAGACCACCGCTCATCATCTCCCTGCCGGCCTGCAACCTCCAATACCATCCCGCTATAGGCCCTCAAGCCACTGCACGAGCAGCTGACGGCCGAGGCCACACTCTGAGATGCCAGATCTAGGCATGGTAATAGCAGCCGCTAGAGGCACGACCTCCTGAGAGAGGGTGCATCCCCTCCAGGCAAGACGCGCAGCCAGCCTGAGTCCGCTGTCCTCCACCCCCTTGCCAGCGACCTGCGCCGCCGCGCACCACCGCACCGCCACCACACCGCCACACACGTACCCGAGGCACCGCATCCTACCACCTCGCACCAGCCGGACAGTTTCCCCGCCGCCGCCTTCCCTGGATGCAGGAGAGCTTTGCCGTCTGGAGCCTCTGGTGGTGGCAAAGACGAGGAGGGGGCTGGGGGAAGGAGGCGGCGCTAGGTTTTTTGCCCCCGAGTCGCTAGGTCGGGGGATGCGGGGGTCCAAAACGGGCTATTGTCTAGCCTACCAAACCACATTACTAATGTTGCCTTGTTCAAGTTAGATGTTGTGCTATCTTTATTGCATGATTTTGCTCCAAATGACAGAAATGATGAATGATTCCTAATCCGGCCCCCTTCCTCTACAAGCATGCTTACTCCTTCCTCACGATTGAGCAGGAAAAAGACTCCAATGCACCTCTTATTTGGAACTCCAAGATGCGAGTCAAAGTATAATTTTTTTGGGTGACAACTCTTCAAAGATGGACTAAGTTCAAAATGAAACATCTTACACATGAAAATCCACAATACATCCTTCCCAAGATGTGATGCCTGCTCCGAGGATGTACTCACTTATTCATCCAATGTCCTTGTGGTAAGGCCCAATGCCCACCTCCATTGACTGGCTTTGGGTTGTCCCCTTACGGCTCATCATCGACAATGACTTATGGCCATCAGTGGATCTTTCCATTCTGTGGAATATTTGGGACTCGAGGAACTCTTACGTCTTCCACGAACGCACTCTGTTTTTTGCTTCATGGGAAAAACTTCTGATCTATTCATCAAACAACATGGAGTACAAAGAATACTAGATGTGAGAGAAATTACATCCATGTATGTAGACACCCAGTGACAATTATAAGCATTGGAGTGAGCCGAAGGCATGCTGCCTCCATCGCTCCTGCCTGATGAGAACTGCATATCGGAAGGATCTAACTTGTGGGCACACTATCGCAGCCAAACGAAGACCAGGTCCAAGAAGATCCACCAAAGACAAACACCGATCGACTACCGCGAGATCCGTCGGTGAAACACCTCATCACCGCCACCCCCCCCCCCCCCCCCGCCACCCGCCCCAAAACGCTAAGCGCACCATCTGGGCGGGGGGAGGGGGCGGCTAGGTGAGGGAGGACCTTATTCCATCTTTAGGGGGCCACTGCCTCCTCACCTTCCAAAGCAAGATACGAACCCTAAACATACTAAAAACACCTAAAACTGAGTAGGAGCGCTCCCGATGTCAAGGGTCGGGATCCACCATGCCTCCATGGCCTAAGGCCATAGGAGATGAGACAGACCGGTAACAGCAACAGAGGGAGGCGGGAAAAACCTTGTCGCTAGGGAGTCGTTCGATGGAGGATGAAAACTTGCACAAATACTCAAAGTTTAATGGAACACAATCTATTAGTACCACTATTAGGAATATTCTCATCAACTTCATTCTTTGGTCCTGTAGAGTTAATGGGTATGTAGGGTTTGAGCCCCAATTATCCCTACCGAAATTTTGGTATCACCAAAACAAGGGAATTACCAAATATTTGAAAAGCACCACTCATTTGGATTGCAACCATTGCCATTTACCAAATATTTGGCAAAATGGATAGACCTGTTTGGTTGGCATCTAATTTTCTTCGATCCTAAGATTAGGACCAGTCAACTACAAAATGCACGCAACTAGATCTCCACCCAAAAAAAGGTTAAGAAATGAATGTGAATCGCGATAGAAGAGATGATTGACGATTGAGGTGGCTTTGAATCTTCTTACGTACTTGGACCAAATCCAGGCACTACATGAAATACTGTCAATAGAGTTTATCATGCGAGGATGGCTGAAAAAAGGGAATGAAAAGATTGGAAAATCTGACAGAAACCCCTGGATGTTCAAAGGGAGCTTCTTTACATGAACATCAAAGGGAGTTGCCACCCAAATATTTGGCGAAGGATATCTGGCGCAAGCTAATACTTTGGTAAGGCGGGCATCGCCTTAAAACCAAAAGTGCGCAATTGCGGCTGCCCGTTTGGTTGTTTAAAAAGATAAATATAAGGACATAATTTGTACAAAAGAAGATGTTAAATTTAAAATATTGATACTATAGTGTGTAAGGTCATCATGGTCAATCTTCCAAAGGAGAAATGCCAAGAATAAGTAAAGCCTAACACATGAAGGACATTTAAGTGACATGTACTTTAAAATGTAACAAAAATTCATAATTCAAAAATAGTAAATAAATAATTTTGAGGTATGTTTTACTCCCTCTGTCCTAAAATAGATGTCATAATACGAATTTCATAAGACTTCCATTCTACTTATTTTGGATGGAGGAAGTATATCATAAGACTTCCATTCTAGGAACACATATTACTTAATTTGAATTTCAAACATGCCTACATTGGACTATAACTTTAGGCTCATAAACTTGTTAGACTGTCGTCATGAGGCAACGCTAAAACCTTGTTAGTGTTATTCTTTTAGATCTGTAGGCATTAATAGTCCTTTCGCCCAAAAAAGTAGTCATTGCCCCTGCCATTGCTCCTTGATTGCTTATAAAGATAGTTCATACAACTATCTTTATATGTGGCAAGTACATCACGACATTATATAATAAATACATACATGATTGATCCATATCAAAAAAATCCATATTTGATGACCAACCTACCGTTAGTTGATGGCACATCAGCCATTTTTGAGTGGGAGAAATCAGCCTTTTTGAAAGTTGCATTATTGCATTCTACTCCACACAATTGATTCTTTTTAGATTAAATAGATTTGAAAGCAACGAGTTTCATTATTCAAGATCGTGGCCTACTGATTGTGCCGTAAGTAGAAATGTAGAAATAGTTAAATGAAGGAGGATTTCTGCTTATTTTGTGGAATGGGACCACCAATATGGGAACAAGTTACGACATACCAATGGGATGGGACGTACCACGGTCAATCCTATTTGGGCGAGGATTTGGAAACTTGCTTGTCCAGCAAAGGTTAAAATATTTATTTGGCGTACACTTCACGGCACTATTCCGTGTCGTGTTAACTTAGCTAATAGACATGTGAAAGTCTCGCCTAAGTGTCCTGCATGCTCATCTGGGCCAGAAGACACAAAACATTTGTTGTTTCTATGTGACAGAGCAAAAAAAGTCTGGAGAAGACTAGGGATTGACGATATTATCGACAGAGCTTGTAAAATAGACTATGCGGGTGAGGCAATCTTGGAATATTTACTTTCATTACCAGATCAGGAACTATGTATTATGGGCACTCGTAATGTGCGTGACATGATTGCCACATCAGCCTGGTACTTGTGGTGGGAAAGGCGCAAATTGGTACACAATGAGACTACTCAGAATGCACAACAGATATCCAAGGGGATACGCGCTCTCGCTGCCAATTTTGTTAATGCCTCCTCGCCGACGGCTTCCATTAAAAGAGGAGGATGGTCTAATCCCCCGACAGGATTTGTTAAACTTAACGTTGATGCTTCTTTTGATCACGACCTTCTCAGCGGTACGATCGGGGCGGTCTTAAGAGATGACAAAGGTAGGTTCATCGGTGGGGGAAATGGTAAGATTGACTGGTGTGCAGATGTGTTGATGGCTGAAGCTTTGGCGTTAAAATTTGGCCTATCGCTTGCGCAAAGGACGGGTTGTAATCGCATAATTATTAACTCGGATAATATGGAGGTGATCGAGACCATGAACGAAGGAGGACGATCGTCGGGGGCAGCAGCTGCAATTTTTGATGACTGTTTTCACTTAGCTTGCGATTTTCCTATTTCTAGATTCGAGCATTGTAATAGAGAAGCAAATAAAGTTGCTCATGAACTTGCCAAGTTGGCTAGATTTTCATTCATTTCTGATTGGTTTGAGGAACCACATAATGCAATTGTACCAATCCTCATAAACGATGTAATGATTATTTCTAATGAATAAAGCTCGAACTTTCTTTCAAAAAAAAGGAGGATTTCTACTTGGTTTCCATACCAGGACAGGGCGAGGGACAAGAATAAAAGGAATGTCAACACGAGCAGAATTAATTGCTTTCGCTCCACACTCCAGTCATGTGAGCTCAAGGAATTCCACCTGCAGAACAGACACTTCACTTGGAGCAACGAACGCGCAAACCCCACCTTGTGCAAGCTTGATTCCTTCTTCTGCAACGCCAAGTGGGACACCACTCACAACACTCACCTGCTACACGCCCTGTCGTCTTCCCTCTCCGACCACTGCCCATTATTGCTCGCCGATGACAAGGGCCCGAGGCGCCCGCGTACCTTCAAATTCAAGAACTTCTGGGTATCTTTGCCCGGATTTCAAGAGGCCGTCCAAAATGCTTGGACCGAGAGGGTCAGTCACTCTGAGCCGTACCAGGTCCTTCATCATAAGCTCAAAAAAACGGCGCTCCGCCTTACCGAGTGGAGCAAGCGTATCTTCTCCAAGGCCAAGGTTCAGCTACATGCGGCCAACATGATCATTCTTCGACTGGACATTGCGCAAGAGGATCGACTACTATCCCCGGAGGAGATGGACATGCGGTCTAGGCTTAAGAGGCGGGTGATTAGTCTGGCAGTCCTACAGAGGGCAAGAAAGAGCCAATGCGCTAGGATCGCAAATCTCAAGAGTGGAGATGCTAACACAAAAAAATTTCACTGTCGTATCAACGCCAGGAGAAGAAAGAATCACATTCATAGGATCAAGGATGCACATGGTTGGGTGACTGAGCATGAGAAAAAAGAAGAGATAATCCACAGCCACTTCTCGGAGGTCATGGGCAGAGGTAGCACAAGCAACGTTGACTTCAATTGGGATGAGCTGAACATTCAACCCCACAATTTGCATGATCTAGGTGACCCCATCATAGAGGATGAGGTTTTGGCGGCCATAAAAGCTATGCCGGGTGATAAGGCACCCGGTCCGGACGGCTTCACGGGCATCTTCTTCAAACGGTGTTGGGATATCATCAAGCATGATCTCATGCGTGTCATCCAATGTTTTGACTCCCTCCACACTTCCCACTTGCAATGGCTCAACTCGGCCAATGTGGTGTTGTTGCCCAAGAAGGATGGGGCGGAAGGCGTCTCCGATTATAGGCCAATTAGCCTCGTGCATGCCATTGGCAAGATTATTGCCAAGATTCTTTCCTTGAGGCTTGCCCCCCACATGGACGCACTCGTCTCCAACGCCCAAAGTGCTTTCATAAAGAAGAGGAGTATACATGACAACTTCATGTATGTTCGCAATTTCGCGCGTCGGTTGCACAAACGCAAGACTTCTGCCCTCCTCTTCAAGCTCGACATTAGAAAAGCATTTGACTCAGTCAAGTGGGAATACATCCTCGACCTTTTACAACGCAAGGGGTTCCCTTGCAAATTCCGGAATTGGATCGCCGCTTTGGTTTCATCGTCCTCTTCGCGCATCCTCCTCAATGGGCTTTCGGGCCACCCGATCAAGCATGGCCGCGGTTTCCGTCAAGGGGACCCGATATCACCGCTATTGTTCGTCCTTGCAATCGACCCCCTTCAACAAATCCTCGCCATCGCAACTCATAAAGGCATCTTACATAAGATACGCGGGCGAGGTGCCATGATGAGAACATCCCTCTACGCGGACGACGCGGCCATCTTTATGGCCCCAATTAAGAGGGACGTTGACAACCTCTCTGCCATCCTAAGGGGTTTCGGCGAGGTGATAGGCCTTTGCACCAACTTCCACAAGAGCTCGGTGGTGCCCATTTGATGCAATCATCTTCCTCTAGGGCATATTCTGAGTAGCATCCCGGCGACCCGCGCCATGTTCCCAATAAAATATTTAGGCCTCCCGCTCTCGGTCAGGCAACTCCATAAAGTCGACTTCCAATATCTCGAAGACAAGGCGGATGGTAAGTTGGTAACTTGGGAAGGACAAACCATCACAACCATTGGACACACTGCCCTTGTCAGATCGGTCATCACCTCTCAGGCGGTCTTCTCCATCACGCCTCTCATTGTGTCGCAGGTCACACTCCATAATCTCAATAAGGTGGAGAGGGCCTTCCTCTGGTCTGGTTCAGACAAGACATCTGGTGCAAAATGCAAGGTCAACTGGGGCGTGGTCTGCAGGCCCACAAATTATGGAGGCCTTGGGGTCCTCAACACCGACAAGTTTTCTCGGGCTCTGCGGCTGAGGTGGCTTTGGTTCGAATGGAAGGAGCCTAACAAACTTTGGGTTGGATTGGGCAACCCTTGCACCGAGGACGACTTGGATTTCTTCTATGCCTCAACCACAATCATCGTCGGAAATGGTGCTGAAACACCTTTTTGGGACGCCACGTGGTTGCTTGGTCGCAAGCCCAAGGATGTTGCCCCGCTTATCTATCAAGCCGCGAAAAGAAAGAGCTGGAAGCTGCGAGAAGCCATACGCGGGAACGCTTGGATGACTCACATCAAGCATGACACAGTTATCTCTGCCGCCCACATCCGAGAGCTTTTCTCGCTCCGGACACTTCTGCATGATGTTTACCTTGACGGCCAGGTTGAGGATGACATTGTTTGGAAACATGTTGTAGATGGGATATACTCGGCGGCCACTGCTTATAAGGCGCAATTTCTTGGCCTAACGCACTCGCCCATTCACTACATGGTTTGGAAAGCTTGGGCTCCCCCTAAGGTCAAATTCTTCGCTTGGCTGGCCTTGCAAGACCGGATTTGGACTGCGGACCGGTTGGAGCGGCGTGGTTGGGAAAATTGTGGGCTTTGCCCACTTTGCAAGAGGGAGCAAGAATCAGGCATCTACCTTTTCGTCAAGTGTCGCTTCTCCATTGGGCTCTGGCGATTAGTCATTGACAAGTTTGGTCTTGCGCACATTGACACCTCCGATTGGCACCTTGAGGACTCTCTTATGCATTGGTGGGATAGAAGAACCGACATGCGAAATCCAGACAGACGAGCGATGGCCTCCCTCACCATGCTCGTCTCTTGGACTCTGTGGAAAGAGAGAAACGCCCGGGTGTTTCGCCACAAGAGTGCGCCACCGCCTATTCTTCTTCAAAATATTTTGCTGGAGACCAACCTATGGGTTACAGCGGGTGCTAAGAAATTAGGCGTATTGTTGTACGAGAGTAATTGCCATGCGGTTTTTTGTAGGGTCACTTGCAATCTGTCAAACTCTATTCTCCTCTTATTTAATGAATGAGGCAAATCTTTTGCCTCCGTTTCAAAAAAAAAAAATACCATGACGTAGAGAGTGCCGGCGAGGATGATGGATCGGTAGCGCCCCAGCCACGAGTCGGCGACGAAGGCGCCCAGCAGCGGCATCGGGGTGGCCGTTCCCGACCAGACATTCACGGCGGCAGCGGCGGCGGCGCTGGAGTGGCCGAGCGGCCCCGTCAGGTACGTGATCAGGTTCGCCGACACGCCATAGTAGGCGAAAGCGCTGGCGACCTCCATCACTTCATGCAATCCATAGCAGATTAATTAGTTGGCGCCACCCAATCAAAAGCTTAGCTAAGACAGTGCGTGCGCCTGTCGTACGTACCGACGACGAAGAGGGCGGAGCGCCACCAGCCCGAGGTGCTGCGGTAGACGGGGCGGCCACGGAAGTCGGAGACGCCGGCCAGCACTGGCTCATCGTCCGTGTGCTCCGTAAGGAAGGGAGCCTCGGCGTCCACCATTTCCATCTTGCTACACCCCTCAGTACTCTGTCGGAGCTAAGTAAGCTCCAGCTGTGTGTGCAGAATCTTGCGGTTGGGTGTCACTGTCAACGCGAGACAAAAATCTTTGCCAGCTGAGCTTATATATATGCTGCTTGCCTGCTTGTACGTTTTTTTTTTGCACTAAATAGATTTTCCCTTTTTTTTGTGTTGATTGGATTGGTTGCAACACTTCCCTTTCTTTTCTTTCTGAAGGAAAAAAAGTCTAATTAAGTTATAAATGGATGTAGAAAAATTAATGTTATAGCCTGGCATCACGGCGGAGTTTTTTAACCTAGCACCTAATCCCTTGTTCCAAATATATAAACATCTAGGAGATCAAAATTAGTTGCGTCAAATCCATTATTAAATATACTTTCTATGTGTTGTAGATATTAGCCCCTTTTTATAGGTTCGGTCAAATATACAGATGTATGACTTGGTGAAAAGTAGAACTTTTATTAATAGGAACGAAGGAATGCTTTCACATCTTTTATAGAATTTATGTTGGTCAATATCTTCTGGCCTTACCACCTTGCTCGGGTGTAATTAGTTGTCCAAGACGACGACAATGTGATCACCATGTTCATCAAGACGGTCCGTATGTGCAATCACATAGAGTACAAACAAGCATTCGAAGTACAAAAGATGTTTTTCCATATAAAGAGATTTTAAACCTGACAATCGTTTGCTGGCTTCGTAGAAGCAGACAAATCTAGAATGCGAGGCCATTTTCCCAAGTGACAAGCAAATGGAAAACAAAGGTTGCATAGTAAGTTAGTGACTAACTTATGCAACAACACAAGAACATGGGTTCAACCTCCACACAAACTATATATGCAAAGGACATGCAGAACCATGCAAAAATAACCAAACTAATTAGTAAATCTTTAGTCACTCACCATCAACACATAACATTCGAACCATTAACTTCGCCGTTGTGAGTTTGGTATCGGTGACTCTAGCCAGCTGGAGTTTGAGGCAGCTCTTCGTCATTGATCATGGTTGCGCATAAAATGGCACCTCGAACTATAGTGGTGCGCAGCGATGCTCATGGATAAGTCCCGACCATCAACGATGAGGTGGAGCTCGACAAGAGGGAGAAATGCTGGGAGGAGCATGGTTTACTTTTTTGGCAGGGGCTTGAAGATCAGGTTTTGAGATATTTCAGAGATTCCACATTTTTTTCATCTTTAAAATAAAATTCAAATTCAAATCTGTGCTTGCAGTAGAAAATATTTACCTTACAATTTAACAAGAAATGTGTCTTGTTCTTACGGCCAGCACACTCTTTTTTCTTTCCAAATGTGTGTATGTTTCACATTGCCCATTTTAGATTATTATTTTTCTTTTTACTATTTTCTTTTTATTTTTCTAAATTTTTATTTATTCTGGTTTAATTTTTTTTTCCAATTTCCCTAATTCCTTCTGGGTTTGGTTTCAGTCCCATTTTTCTTTTGTCTATTTTGCTTTTTGCAGTTTTTGTTCTTTTATAATACTTTTTCTGTAGAATAAACATTTCCTAAATATATAGTGAATACTTTTGAAATACACACTGAATTTTTTTAAGTGTTGAACATGTTCTGTTATGCGATGAACTTCTTTTATGTAGGGTCAATATTTTTTTAATACTTTACTCAACACATACTGATTTTTTTAATATATTGTTATTATTTATTATTGGTTTTAAGATATTTAACCCTGTAAAATCCAAATGCTGCTACTTTTTGAGAAAAGCTGATTGAAAATCCAAATGAATACACATTTTTTAGAATTCATCGAAATGAATACACAAAGAATAAAAACCAATCAAGGGAGCGCACTCTCTATCACTAGAGTGGGCTCCCCCACTAAACTCGCACATGGGCATAGCCTCAACTCTTGCGAGAGCTATATTTCGCTCTTTGCGATATGGTAGCTCATCTCGCGTCTGGTGTGAGCGCTAGTTCAATGTGTTTTCCCCTGGTTTTTTGGGTATCAGCCGGAAGCTTCAATAGAACAGTTTTTTTGGTATGTGCATCCCCTGTTTTTTTTTCTTTTTCTATGTGTTTTCTGTACCGGTTTTCCGGGTTTCTTTTTTATTTTTATTTTTTTCCTTTTTTTCTTTAATTTTCAAATACATGTGGACATTTTTCCAAATAAACATTAAACATTCATTGTATAAGGGTTGAATTTTTTTCAAATACACGTTAATGTTTTTCAAATACACATTGAACATTTTGATGAAATACATGTTCAACATTTCTAAAAGGCAGATTGAATATTTTTGGAATACATGGTGAGAATGTTAGAAATACACATTGAAAAGTTTTCTTAAATGCCAAGGCATTATTTTAACACATACAAAAGCTTTATAAGGTTGACAAGAAAAATTTACTATTAAAATTATTGTGTAATGATAAGAAACATTTTTTTTAAAGTACATAAATATTTTTTTAAAAATATGACGACATCGTTTTCAAACATGTGAGCATTTTAAGTGCCAAAAACACATATTTTAATGATATAATATTTTTCAGAAAATAATATGCGAACATTTTTTAATTGTATAAATATTTCAAAAATTGAATGTACATATTTTAAAATGCCTGAAAATTATTTCGAAATGTCATGAATATTTTTTGTATGGTACAAATAGTTTTTTAAATTAAGCAACATTAGTTTACATTGCATAAACATTTTGTATAAGCGTGTGAGCATTTTTCCATTGTGTGCTCATTTTTCAAATGCATGATGGATGCTTTTAGAAAATTACAAAATTATTTTTGGTAATATTGAATTTTAGCATTTCAAAATATAACCAAAACTAAAACCTAAACGAAAAATGAAGGAAACAAGAAAAGCCATGATAATAAAAAGAATGAAACAAAGAAAGCAGCCACATGCCCAGACTGTGCTTGACGGCTGTTGAAGCTAGGATCCCAGGTAGTGGCACTACTAGCCTGCATTGGAGTATTTTAATACCGGACTTTTTTCTGACAGTTTTTTTAGAGAGAATTTCTGGCACACATAATAGCGTGCAAACTTGGGCTGGCCAATGGCGTCTTTTCCTGTTTGTTTCACTACTGGTTTTGGGAAGGTTCCCTTTCCTGAACCGATTTTTTTCCGCTTTTTTGTGCTTTTTCTATTGGTTTCCTTCTAGTTTTTTATATTTTTTATTTTTTAGTTATCCCACTTTTTTTATTTTATTTTCCATTTTTTTAGAGTCTGGATCAAATATGAGAAATTCTGGAAAAGTAATAATTCATGAAAAATTGTACAAATATGTGACCATTTTTTAAGAATACAATTTTTTTTAAATTAGGAAAAAAATTAATTTCCATATTTCGGAATTCCCAAATATTTTTCGTGTCAGTGAACATTTTTAGAAATTCAGAACTCTTCTCCAAATTGTGATTGTTTTTGAATCGGTGAACATTATTTGAAATTTACTGATTTTTTAAAAATTCATGAACTATTTTTGAATTCACAAAAAGATTTGAATCTGCTAACACTTGTTTGCATTTACAAACATTTTTTGGAATTCCCCACATTTTTTGGATTTCCAGAATATTTTTTGAATTCGGGAGAATTGTTGGAATTTGGAACATACTTGAAAGTACACGAACATTTTGTTGAATTCATGAATATTTTTTATTTCAGAAATATTTTCTGAAATTTCGGTGGACATGTTTTCACTTCACGAATTCTTGTTGCGTCCAGATGACAAATTCTTCTTCTCTCTTCTTATACACCCTGCATATTAACTTCTCGAGCATGTTCTGCTAAAAATCATGATATTTGGGATCTTTTTTGTTAAATCACGAAGATGAATAAGCAGTATTGACATTTTATAAAATGATGGTTGCCTCATATTAAGTGTTGGTTTAAATGTTGCTTAGCTCAACCTTCATACCTTTAATTTTCTGTATGTACTTTGGTTAGTCTGCACTCTTTAACACATACCGTATCTATTTTTTTAAGAACATAAGCACCTAAGTTTATCTTCTTGTAGAGCGAAAGAGGTATAATGCTTACCCCTACTACAAAGTCACATAAGGCATTGTGGATATCATTATTAGCAATAGGGAAAGATATTGTAGGAATCCATGGGTCTCCTAGATTGCTGGTAACTTATCATCAAAAGCTTAACTGGTTATCATGGTCACTTGTTCCTTTGAATTCAAACTATGTTTGTTAATAATAATATCTCTCATAAACTTAGCATAAGTATGAATTTTAAGAATATCGACATATATTTGCATTACTAATACGCATAAAGTTCAACCTTGGAAGGATCTCTTACTGCCCTTGGATAGGGTAGAGTTTTCTTTTCTTTACCTGTCTCCTTAAACCTTTCTTTACCTTTCTCGATTGTGACTGCTTGGTCTAGTGCTTTCTTATTGTAGGGAGGTTTGTTGTGTTTCTTTGTCGTATTCCCTGAACCAATTCTTGTCATGGGATTGTTTCCTCCCTTTCCTTGTTATCGGTTTTCTCGACATCCATACACTTGCTAACACCCGTGCCTGCTAGTCCAGTCGGGCTAGTCAATTTGGAAAATGCTCTAGGCCAGGCAGACTTTTCATTACACAGGACACCATCCAAACACCCTCTAGGCTAGTATTAGGCAAGCTCCAGGGCAGGCATAAAGAGGTGAGGAAG
Organism: Triticum timopheevii; assembly: GCA_963921465.1. Classification (NCBI taxonomy): domain Eukaryota; kingdom Viridiplantae; phylum Streptophyta; class Magnoliopsida; order Poales; family Poaceae; genus Triticum; species Triticum timopheevii. The sequence goes on from OY997264.1 coordinate 658,683,509, forward strand.
CGAACCAAACTGACCCATAACCCTAATGCTCCAGATCGATACAGTTCGAGGCGTGTGTCTACGTCTTGTGCGAGGCAGACAAACTGCTCGTTTCAAGGGCAACCCCTACTAGGCCGGCCCTCTATAGGATTTATTTTTCTTTTCGGTTTTATTTTATCGGTGCAAGGCCTTTTTTATTTTTATTTTCTTACATATATTAAAATTTAGAAAGCCCCCTCTCTGTGTGTGTGTGTGTGCGCGCGCGCGCGCACTTTGTTTACTTTTAGAAAGATGTTCGCAGTGTATTATATATTGTTCGGGGAGTGTTATTCTCGTGGTTTTAAAAGATTGTTCAAAGATTTAGGAAAAATTGCTTATAAAATTTAAAGAAAAGGACACACATTTAGAAAATATGAATGCAATGTTAAAAACTATGAAAAATCTACATAAAAATGTTTATGCATATCAAAAATTTGTTGCTAAAACTTATAAAAATATAGGCAATGTGAAAATGATGTGCAGGTACTTTATCAAAATTATTGCCTACCATTCAAAAAATGTTATTTGCGTTTTGAAAAAAATCTAACACTTAACAAGTATTTGCATGTTTTAAAAAATGTTCATGGCATTTATGAAAAATGTTAAATGTGTGTTAAAAAATATCCATCTTGAATTTAAAAACTTCAATGTGCATTTGATAAGTTCAACGTCTATTTCAGAGAAATGGTCAACGTATATCTGAAAAATGGTAACGTGTATATGGAAAATGTTCAACCTGTACAAGAAAATGTTTAACGTACATTTGAAAAAGATCCGCATGTATTTCAAAAACGAACAAGAAATGATAAAAAAATAAACAATTGCACCATGCAAATTTTGCAATGACAATCTACAAAAATGCCTAAGCAAAAGTATCAAGATATAGATAAACAGAAAGCTGGACCAATATTTAACATTATGCATCAACACTGTATCCATGAAATTCACAGTTTTATATAGGAAAGGAAAAACAAATGGATTGCTCATCGATTTGCTCAAATTGTGTAATGAAGACATTTCATACCTTGTCTTCCAAGACTAGTGGTATGGCATCACCCGTGCACATCACTTCCCCATGTTGTCGTGATGGATGGGTAAGGTTTTATGTGGTCGTGCTAGGCGAGTACAAGCAGCCCTATGAAATCGCGGCAGACCGGTGGAGTTTGGGCAGGAGGGCCGGGGCACCACAGCGTGATACGGCGTTGAGGGGAGGCCGCAAAGCACATATGCATTTGACGACAACAGTCAATATGTTGCACACATATACATGATATTTTTTTACTTGTGAGAGAGAGGGAGCGACTTTTTGTGGGATGGTTAGTTTTTTACGGAGAGACATACAGGAGATTTGACAAACTAGGCTTAGAGGAAATCGCAAAGGTTTTTTTTTGCGTAATCGCACATTTAGGTAGTTTTCATCAAGTTTGATGTCGAAAGGCTGTTCGCAAGATCTGATGGATGTACTTTTATTATATATGTATTAAATTTACAGTTAGATGTTTCTAGTTTTTATGTGATTTCTAGCATATTTCTCTTTGTTCTACTGAGCATGTCAATTACTTATCTATACCTACTATTAAAAGGAATATGTATTCTTGGTTTGGTTTCGCTTTGTTTCGTCCCGTTTAGGTGATTTTTTTGGATTTCGTGTATGTTAAATCAATTGGAAACCGACTCAACCAACGAGGCAACGATCCGGAAGCCCATCTAGCGGTAGCAGGCCAGCCTTTTTTTTCTGGGCTAGCAGTAGCAGCCCAACCTGGCCTTTTTTTTTCTAACGAGCTAGCGGTAGCAGCCCTGTCGATGGATTGAAGGCAGCCAGGCCAGCACACATACATACGTAATCAGTTTTAGCTAAATCCGTTGCCAGATGCTCAAAAAAAAAAAGCTAAATCCGTTGCCTAAAAAGAACTAAATAGCTCCGCCATGCTTTCTTACATTAAATCGTGTCAGTTTATATACAACATTAACTTGCTAGGTAGGAGTAACCAGCAAGCTGATTTGAGAATCATTAACCAGATGATTAAGGCATGGAGGTAGAAAGCAATCAGATCTATGGGCACCGGTTGTGGCCAAATTTATCTGTATTCATGATATGCGTGCATGTTGCACATGAAGAAATTAACTCTACATTCGGTCTGGTGGTGGACTAATTAAACTGGATTCACGACATACATGCATATGATGCACAAGAAGGAATTAACTCTGAATGCCCCGGTATTGGTCTAATTAGGGGCTATGGGATTTATGAGATGCATAATTAAAATATTAAAAGCAAGAATTGCATGTCATGATCAATTGGACATTGTGAGAGGGAGTTAAATCTGAATTCCAAGGAAACACGAGAGATGAAATCTCCTAGATTTTAATGAAAGGAAAAATAGTACATAGAGAGATTAAATACGGATTGGGCTAAGGGCACTTTGAACACATTATATGTACTTATTTAGATTTAGGTACTCCCTCCTTTTTCCCTTTAAAGCGAGTAGTAGCTCCTTTAACGAATACCGTTCAAAAGCTGTTTCTCACCAAATTCAGTTACACGTTAATTTTTTTCTCCCGTTGCAACGCACGGGCATTTGTGCTATTAGTATATAAACATATAGATAAATAGTACATATACATCCATTGTCAGAAATTTCAGTACGTAACAACATGGTACTCAACTAAAAAACCATTGTACTAGTGCACATCCATGGGCCGGTAGGCCCTTCACCGGAGCCTCTTGTGGCTGTAGACATAGGTACTTGCGCAACGGAGGTAGAGCGCGAGCTGGGCGGCGCTGAAGCCGGCGAGCAACCAGTAGAAGTAGTCGAGGTGAGCACGGTTAAGGTTGTCCGCGAACCAGCTGTAGCCACTACCGCTGCTGGTGATGCGGTCGATTAGGGAGACAAGAGTGCCGCTGATGAAGTTGCCCATGCCGATCACGCTATAGTAGAGTGCCATGCCCAGGCTGCGTAGCTCACTTGGCATTTGGTCGTAGAAGAATTCCTGCATCCCGACTTCCGCAAACACACCTGCGACCCCAATCAAAACATATTGTGGCACCAGCCACGCCCAGCACATCGGCACCGTCGCCTCCGGGTCGTCCACTATGCCGTGCTCCCGTGCCGTCTCAAGGCGACGTGCTTCCACCAATGCCGCCGCCGACATCGAAGCCAGGGTCAGCGCCATGCCCGTGCCCACACGTTGCAGCAGCGTCAGCCCCGACAGGGTGCCCGTGGTGCGCTGCAGCGCCGGCACCAGCACACGGTCATATATGGGGACAAACAATAGGATTGATGCAGGCCCCAATGTTTGCAGCGCCGCCGGCGGTAGCTCCAGGCCTCCAAAGATGCGGCGGTCCAGGGTGCGGCCCTGCTTGTTAAAGAGCGTCATGACTTGTGCAAATGCCACACCATAAGCCAGGCACGCCACCCAAATCGACAACAACCGCAACACAGCACGTGCGTCCTCCTTCTTGGTTGCAATGTCTTTGGCTTCTAGCTGGCATTCTATTTTTGTACCAAGCATTGAGCTTGAAGTGGCATTGTCATGTTGGACTAGCACAGCGAGGCTACGAGCAAGGAGCACGAAGGGGCTATCCGTGCCGTGAGTGGCATCATAGAGGCGATATGTAGGGGTTCCGAGGAGGAAGACAACGAAGGCACATAGCATGAGGGCACAGAGCATGCCAAATCCAATTCCCCATCCAAGGTTCTCCTGGATGTAGCTGACTACACCAACAGAAATGGTGATACCTATAGCCAAGGAGAAGTACCACCAGTTGAACAAGGAGCTGCGGGCGGCGCACTCCCTAGGGCGGTCGGGATCGAACTGGTCAGCAGCAAAGGCCAGTGCACATGGATTGTCTGCACCCTGCGCAATGGCAATTATATAGAGGGAGGCATAGAAGAAGGCCACCTGCAGCGACAAGGGATGGGAAGAGGTGTCGTCGGGTAATGATGGATGATGTGTCGAGAGCACCGATGATAGAGTGATCATGGCATATCCCTGCACATGTACAATTTTTAGTTGTCAGTGTTTGCTTAATGGTCAAATGATAAATAACAAATTTAAACTACAAGAAACATTTTTTACGTGTATATTTTGAACTTTTGAAGACGTGTTCAAAACCAGATTACTACAGAGGCAAAAATAACACGCCTTACTGATCGGCTTCTTAAAGGGTCATGCACTTTCTCATCCTTGATAACCCCCGCTGTTCCCAAGTGTGAGAAAATGACCAGATTTAAGTGAACTTATCTAATACTTGTGTTTATTTATTCCATGATTTTCATGCCTGAGAGAGACGTCCAAGATGCCAGGCTCATCGAACCCACTTTATATTGATGGCATGTCACAGATATTAGAAAATAATATTGTGGATTTTTAATATTCATACAATCATATCAGACCCACTTTAACTTTAAATTATATTTTGTCAAAACATTTGAAAACATATAACCTAACTTACAATAGAAATTATTTGTTTTCTATAGTTATTTTAGTAGTCATATTGAATTTACGTTGGAATGGATGGATAGAGTAGTCCCTTATATTTCACAAATCTTTGAAATGTTCTACATCATATTAATTTTCTAACTCTTCCAATTTCAAAATCTCATTTACAATATATCTAGGGTAATTTAATTATAGATATTTAGCAAATTCAATTAAGCTTTAATTCTAACCCTTTATCAACTATAAAATCTTAGAAATTGTGCTCCATATATTCAGGTTTGTGAGGTCCCGGAATCAATTTGGCAAGGCCAAGGGAGATAACTTCTTGCTATCTCATTAATCCCTCCCTCTCCATATATAATTAATGTAAAATGGCAAGCAACACTTGAGACTGCAATGGATTAATCTAGTGGACATGCTATGCAACTAATTACTACTACACAGAGTGGCCGTTTTTCATGCAAAACTAACTATTACATCCTAATATTAGCTAGTCGACCTTGATGGCCCTTTGGATTTGCAAACATGAAAGTAGGAAGTACTTCTTGATTAAAGAATGATTGTTTTGAATTATAACTATATTATCTACAATTTTGAAATTTAATGGCCTCAAATTCTTTTCACATGACCAACAGGTAAATGTCCTAATAACATACTAATATCATGAACCTAAAAAAAGTACTAATATCATGACTTCATTTGTACCCCCAAAACCACCTCTTGGTGTTACGCCTTCATGACAACCTCCATTCCACAACATTCCTCATTTGATGCCCCTTTCTCCACAACGGAAGTGATGATGCCTTCTTGCATATGAAAATTGACGCTAGCCATGGACTAGATGGTTTTCGCCTCAGTTTGTACAGAAAGTATTGGCACTCCATAAAACATGCAGTTCTCCCCTTGTTTTGGGACTTCCACAACTGGACTGCCCATATAGAATATTTCAAGAGAGCATATGATTCTTCTCGCAAGGGCAACAATGACAGGACTGCCAATAACTTTTGACCCATCTTTCTCCAAATTTTCCCGTCGCAAAGCCATTGCCATGCTTCTAACTGAAAGACTAAAACCTGTACCCCACCTCCTTGTTCACAATGATGAGACTGGATTCATCAATGTAAGGTCTACTGTAGAGAACTTTATTTATGCCCATATTTCTTAGCTGCTGTCACTCAAGAAAGGCACCCAATATGACCTTAAAAATCTATTCCCGTAAAGCTTTTGACTCCATCGTGTGGCACTCTCTTCTCCTCATTCCTACTCATAAGGGTTTCCTACCAGCCTTGTTCTCTTAGATTCACACACTACCCTCTTCTAGTAAAACTGTGGTCCTCCTAAGTGGTGTCCCTGAAATTGGATCAACTGCTAAAATGGACTAAGTCAAGGTGATCGGCTCTCCCCTTGCATCTCCTTCATTGTTGCAGAATTACTACAACATCAAATACTCAAAGACCACTCAGATGAACTTCTACATCACCTAATCGACCATAACTTACCCCTACCCCCCCCCCCCCCTCCAATACGCCGAAGGCCCGCTGATTCTAGCCCAATTCGATAGAGGCTGACAACCAGCTTAAGACCATCCTCGATGACTTTGCCAAAGCCATTGGTCCAGACTTGGCATTAATGTTCCACAAAACCACCGTCGTCCCATTCATAATAACCCCTACACCGTGATGGACATTGCCACTGTTTTTGTTTCACGGTCTCTTCCTTCCCACGGACCTACCTAGGTTTACAAGTTTCACCCATCAATGCCCCCTCCACTTTTCAGCCCATCGTCCACACAACAAAAAATTGGCCATCGAGGCATCAACAACGTGCTTCACAAAGATAACTGATTGTTCAGGATGTTCACTTTCAAACTGTTGCAAATGCCCAATCTCCGATAGGTGCAATGCTACCATAGCCGCTACTCCCACGTAGTTGATGATAAACACTCCACCCCCTTCCTCTGGATAACCATAAACAACCACATGGGCACCCTCCAACAAATCTCCTTTGCTCTTGCCAACAATGGTCTTGCCTCCTTCTTCCGGATAGATACTTGGCTCCTAAGCCAACCCTTTCTGGCGCCCCGGATATCTACTCCTACTCTACCCACATCACCACCCTAGTCTGATAGCTCAAGAAAAATGGGCTATTGTCCAACCTATGGATCTTCCTTCCAACATTTTCAGCCAAATTTTGACCATCTATATAAATTACACCACATGTTTTATATGCTATAAAAAGGATCCATATTATAAAGAGGATTCACTACATATAATTTTTGTGACATATAGTTTGTACTATATTTTTGGTTAACTTCATGGTCAAAGTTTTACACTAAATGGGTGCTTAATAAACCTGGACGAAGTGAGTATTATTATTATTTTAGATTTGTAGGAACTAACAGTCATTCCCCAACAAAAATATGGCCACTGCCCCTGCCATTGTTACTTGATTTTTTTTTTTTGCGGGGATTGTTACTTGAGTATTACTTAAAGATAGTTCGTACAACTATTTTTCTTATATATATCGCAAGTACTCCGCATCAGGTCATAATATAACAAGTACATACATGATCCGTATCAGAAAAAATCCATATATTTGTTGTTCAACCTACCGTTAGTTGATGGCACATGAGCTTTTTTTTGGGAGTTGCATTATTGCATACTACGATTCAGGCAAGTCTCATCCGCGCAATCAAGTTTCAGATGTCTAGGTCGTTGCCAACGCCTACTGATGGTGCCGCACGTTGAAATGTATCGAAAGAATTAAATTAAGAAAAAATTACCATGACGTAGAGGATGCAGGCGAGGATGATGGACCGGTAGCGCCCCAGCCACGAGTCGGCGACGAAGGCGCCCAGCAGCGGCATCAGCGTGGCCGTTCCCGACCAGACATTCACGGCGGCAGCGGCAGCGGCGTTGGAGTGGCCCAGCGGCCCCGTCAGGTACGTGATCAAGTTCGCCGACACGCCGTAGTAGGAGAAAGCGCTGGCGACCTCCATCACTGCAGGCATGCCACCGGCCGGCCGGCCGGCCATGTTGATAGCAGATTGATGAGTTGTCGCCAATGAAAATCTTAGCTAGCTAGGACGGTCAGGTGCGTACGTACCGACGACAAAGAGGGCGGAGCGCCACCCGCCCGAGGTGCTGCCGTAGACGAAGCGGCCGCGGAAGTCGGAGACGCCGGCGAGCGGTGGCTCATCTTCCGTGTCCTCCCTAAGGAAGGGAGCCTCGGCGTCCACCATTCCCATCATGCTACACCTCTCAGCTGTACTCTCTCGGAGCTAATTAAGCTCCACCTCTCTCTGCAGAATCTTTAGGTTGTGTGTCCCTGTCAACACGAGACAAAAATCTTTGCCAGTTGTGTTGAAAAAATTCATTGCCAGCTGAGCTAATTAATACATGATGCATGATGCTTGTACGTTTGTTGGTTGGTACTGTACAACACTTCCGTTTCTTTCTTTCTATCTACGTATTTCCCATTGGAAGGGGAAAAGTCTAATTAAGTTATAAAAATGCATATGAAAAGTTAAGGTATTAGCTTCGCATCACCGCTAAGTTTTTTAACCTAGCACCTACTCTGTTGTTGCAAATATATATAAACATCTATGAGATCAAATTAGCTCCATCAGATCCATTGTTAAATATACTTTCATTAATGTTGTATATTAGATTTGGTCAAATATATAAATTTGGTCATTCTGATTCTTATAATAAAGATAATGAGTAGGAGCTTCTTCATGTGTAAATTGTAATAATACGACGAACATGCTCTTAAATAATTGTGTCGTGCAAAAACATCTCCACCAAACCCAAGAGATATGCATTGCTATCTTCATACCCTTTTACTGTTAATAGCATGAAAGTCTAGATTATGCTTGGCAAGAAATTTATCAATGCACCAATTCTAGGAAAAATTTCTCTCCCGCGCTCCTTTGCATTTTTAAGTTGTCGCCGAGCATCTTTATAAATAGTTTGATACTTTTGCAATCTGGTACGCAGCTCATACCAAGTGATCATATTCAAAACATAATTTGCACTTGTCTCATGCTCTTTAAGTCTACTGCCAAGATGTATCCAATCATCCTGCCCCTCATTTGTCAACTTGCCTTTACAACCAAATCAAAAGATTCTGTTGAGGTCCTTAGAATAGACAAGCCGATCCCTATCAAAATGCTTCCCATTTGACATAATCCTGATATAGAATAGTTCCAAAACTCTTCTAGAATATCTATCCATAGGACCTTTCAAATTTTAGAAGTCACTTTTAGTGCCCTTTTGTGCTAAAAAATGTCAATTTATTTGGAATCAAGACAACCCCAAATTCATGGATCAAATACATCAACATGAAAGAAACCACCAACATCCACAATAGGTGAAGTATCCAATTAACATCAATACTAGTTGTCCTGATGTTATCATCATTATTATCAATGTCGACGTTTGTGTTATCAATAAGTACTTCCTCAATCTAAACACTGTTTTTGCTCTCTGGCTATCCATCTCTAGGATCATTGTCAGCACTATAATGGGAGGACGCGTGTAATTATTTTATAATAAACCCATATGTGTCTCAGTTCTGAGATTGAGTTAAATTCTCTATTTCTTTCTTTATACTCATGCTTTTGGCAGCCCGATTCAATTTTGTAGTCCGAAAAGACATGACTATCTTGAAACATGTATACATAAAAGGAAAACAAAGGAATTAGCAACAAGCTATTGGCATAAATGAAAATTGCTAGGTGGAGAGTGCTCTGCGGAACGTATGGATTGATGATCAACAACTCATAGAAGTAATCACGTTGAACTGTGCATGATTGAATTGAATCGGATCGCCGTATTGGAGAAATGAGACGAGCCGACGCAGTGCTCAACATGACTCATCCTGATCGTCTAGTGTCATCCATGGGCTGGGTGCTGGATGGCGCTCCAGCAATGGAGGGGAAACTCTATCATGATCCATGTTGGGTGATGGGTGGTAGCTTTGCAGTCGAGTTGGCGTGGTGACTATATCTCTTCTCAAGCGAGACGATAGGGATGTCGTGCTTAAGTCATGGGTCTTTTGGACGGCACGCAACGATGCTAAGAAGTGCGCTAGAGTCTTGTTTGTGACATTTTGTAGGGCGATGTCAACTTAAGGAGACTAGAGCCGGCTTTTCACAGGGTTTTCCAGGTTTTTTTTGTTTTAAACCGTTTTTCTTCGTTACTTTCTCCATTTTCACTGTTTTTATTTTCTTTCCTTTTCTTTGGTTTTATTTATTTCTTTTCATGGTTCTCATTGGTTATTTTGTTTTATTTTTCCAATGTTTTGCTCCCTTTTTTTGTTTTTCACTTCTTTGGTTTTCTTTGTTTCTTTTGGTTTTCATTCTATATTTTTTTGCATATGTCAACAACTTTTGTAATACAAGTTTAACACTTTTTGAATACAAATTTAACAATTTTTTAATATGTGGTCAATATTTTTTCTATACACGTTTTTCAACATTTTTCAAAAGCTTGATGAACATTTTTAAAATACAAGATTAACATTTTTTGAATAGATGGTCAACATTTTTCCTTTGCTTTATTTTGTTTCTTTTTCAGTTTCATTTATCGTTATTCTTTCTATTTCTTTTCATTCTACATTCTTATATACATGATCTACATATTTTTAAAAATTGTTCTAAAAAATTCAAATACATGTTCGACATTTTTAAAATACATGTTCAACATATTTCAAATACTTGTTCAACATATTTATATACAATATCAACATTTTTTCAAGTACTTGTTCAACATTTTTTTCTAATACCTTTTCAATATTTTTCAAATACTTTTTCAACATTTTTTCAAATACATGTTCCACTTTTTTAAATAAATGATCAACATTTGTTCGTATACTTGTTCAACATTTTTCAAATACTTGCTCAACATTTCGCAAATACTTGTTCACCATCTTTTCAAATGTTTATTCAAATTTATAAAATTAATTCCTATTCCAAAAATGTTGAGCAAGTATTTGAAAAATATTTTTTCAATTTTGAAAAATGTTGAGCAAGTATTTGAAAAATATTTTTTCAATTTAGAAAATTTTTGAGCAAGTATTAACATTAGTTCCTATTCCAAAAATGTTGAGAAAGTATTTGATAAATTCATCCGTTGTTTCGCATTTTGTCTGTTGTTTTATAAAATTAGTTCCTATTCCAAAAAATGCCAGCCCATTTTGTGTGTTCTTTTTTCAGTCCGTTGTCTTTTGTTCGGGTTCGCTGAGTTTCGTGAGCTGTATTTAGTTCGTGGTTATCTTCTGTTTTTTTGTGTAGGTTTCTATTCCAGTTTTAGCCTCATATTTGTTTCATTTTCTTTTGGGCTTTTATTTCTTCAGCGGCTTTTATTGTTTCCTTTTCCTTTTCTTTTTTTGTCCTTTTTGTTTTTTCCTTGGTTTTCATTTGTCTGCACTGCTTTTCTCCAGGTCTCCTATTTTCCTTTTTCTCTTTAGTCTTCTTTTGTTTCTTTCTTTTATATTAAACTAGATGAATGCCCGTGCGTTGCACGAGAGCACATACATTCTAGTTGCTCATTTCTATTCATGTTGAACATACACCTTTAAGTTCTAATGCACTTCAGGTGACATTTTCAACCTTTCTACCGCCAAATCAGTTTTATTTTCTTATTCTTGTTCATCCTCCCCACCGTCTCCACCTACAAATCCAGGCTCGCCACCTCCATCGACATGGCTTGTTCTTTGAGTCACAAATACCATTCTTCAAAATAAATCAAAAGGCCCATTATACCCAGCATGTAAGGAAAAAGGGATATTTGGGTTTGTCTAAATATCACATGTATATAACGAAAAAGTTCATCAACTAACCATCAATGGTTGCATGTTTATCTAATTCCTATAAAGAGAACACAAACTATCATGTTAGCTTTCATCTAAGGTATCAACATTATTCATTTCATGAAAATATATTATTACACACCATGATTTTATTTGAAGGAAAAAAAATATAATTTTGAACACACATTAAAGCGTGTGTTTTACTCGCTTTTCAGCATAGGGAGTAAAGAAGAACACAATTAGTCCATGGTGACGAAGTAGTAAAAAGTAGTTTTGCTCTATTACATGACATGCAATCATTAGAAGTAAACTACGGATTGACATCACCTCCGTTGCCTTTGAGCCACTGGAAAAGAAGGCGCCCAATACTGATGGACCTAAGGAGCCAATCTCAGGCTAGCTAATCTGATGATCATATGCTTATGATACTACTCAAACAGAAAACATTTGTATACAGAAATGAGAAATGTAACTCAGTGGAGGAGCTACAAACAAAAAGCTGGGTGGGCCAAGCTAAAGGACAATACCAATTCTGAACCATTTATATACTACTCCTTCTGTAAACTAATATAAGACGTTTTAGATTAGTGATCTAAAATTTCTTATATTAGTTTATAGAGGTAGTATTACAGTAGATATAATCAGTACTCGGTGCATTATTTAATAACCAGCCTTCCATGGTTGATGGCTACATACACTGAACTGTAAACACAATTGAGTGAACTGTTTATGCTATCAACTAAAAACTTTTGTTAAACAATTGTGCCTTTTCATAATCTGTAAGCAACAAGATTACCGAACAAGATCTTCCATAATTTATTTATGGTAACACAGAAAAATATAGAAATTGGGAATGAATCAAAAAAATTACCTGTGGACATGATCAGATTCAGAGGAGTGTGTTGTTGGCTCGCCGCTGCTAGCTGCGTGCGTTTGCGCTCCATGGAACTGAAATGTCAAGCCTAAGCCTAATTGTGGTGTGACTAAATGCCCCCCCCCCCTCTTTCCCTAGCATTTACCTTGTTTCGGCGGCTCCACCACCTCCATAGCATGCTTGTAAGCAGTACTCTTTGATCTTCCGGCAGGTCTGGTACTAATTGTACTACTTCTTTCGCATCCATGTGGATATAGTCCTAGCTCTAAACTTCTCCATAGTTTCTTCACTTCCTTGCATCTTATGAAGGGGGGCTGTCCTTATCTAATCTTTTGCAGCACACACACATCATGTCAAAATATTCTTGTACGCTTCAGGGAGAGTCTCAAAGGTAAGCTATTATGGATTAGCCTCTACAAGAACTGCCGCGACGATGTTGATTGGTATCTCCCAGTTTCTTTTCTTAGCGACGCTCGTTACCGAGTTGTCACTTGTTGCGGGGGATAATGACATGGGTAGACGAACCTGCAAGGCTGCAAAGGGCGAGATTGCTTGGAAATTCAAATGGAATCAGCAGCACCTACTCCCAAGTGAAAATGAGCTGGACGTTGGTCAGGTAGAGGTTGATGTAGGTGTAGGTGACCTCGTCGCCATCGGCGCCCTACCGGAGTAGCTCCTTGCCGTATCGCGAGTTGCCGCACCCCACCTCAACGACCCACCGGATGCAGCACAACAAGCAACATATATGTTCAGAAATCAAGAGTCCATCATGATTGACCTCAAGAATGGGGGAAGAGGCAGGGGAGCATGTACTGGGAGGGAGAGGGGAGAAGAACGGGACGCGGCTGGCGGCCGCATCGACTCCATGTCCGCCTAACGATACGAGCCCGGCTGCGCGGCCTAGGGAGGACAAGAACTCTCGCCCACCCCCTCCTCGACGCCGCAAAATAGGTCTGGGCGGCAGGGCGAATCCTTGGGTCTCGCGGAACGGTGACATTGGAGCGTCGCTGGCGGGAGGTCGAGGACGGGGAGCGCGCGTCCTCCCGGTTCGCCAGATCGGGGAGCTTGGCGGCGGCCAGATCACAGGTGGGGATAGGGCAGGGGAATCAATTGGCCTCGGTTTTTTTTAGGAGTGGTTTCCATGTGGAAAACCAAACGCAGGGAGGACTGAAGAAAAATCAATCGCGCGCGGTGGGGGAGGGCTTGACGAAACTAACGACGTAAGAGGGGAGACGGAACCTTACGGTTCTTTTAGGTAGTAGAGATTTATTTTTCGTAGATTGTTTTTGCTCCATTCTTATTTTTTATCAGTTTTCTTCGGGTTTTTTTTCTGTTTTTCTTAATTATTCTTTGTTTCCTCATGTATCTTCAGGGCTTTCTCGGGTTTTCTGTTTTTTCTAACATGTTTTTCTTTCTTTTTTTGTTTCTTTGGTGTTCAAAGTTTTTATTTGCTTTTCCATCAACACAATTTATATTTTCCGTACACATTTGCACATTTTATACATACATGAGGAACATTTTCAGTATATATCAAGAACATTTTCTAATACATGTTAAAAATTTTCTAAATAAAATATTAAAAAATTATACGTGACCAATATTTTTCATAATTTGTAATTTTATTCAATGTTTTTAATACAAGTTCTGCATTTTTCATATACACAAGGAACATTTTGTACATGATTAACATTTGCGGAATGATGATTAACATTTTTGAATTAATTTTGTTTGAGGACTACTTTTTCCTGAAAATTTTACATTTTTTGTATCCATTAGTAACATTTTTAATGCACGTTCGACAATTTTGTAATATATGATTATCATTATTTTATACATGGTCTACATTTTTAAAAAATTATATTTTTATGTTCAATTTTTGGAATATATATTCTAACTTTTGGTATACATTAGGAACCATTTTTTACACATTTAACATTTTTTAAACAACTGTTTTAAAAGGATATATTTTGAATGTCTACTCTTTTCCATACACATTATACATTTTCTGTGTACATAGGGAGCACATTTTTATGCATGTTAAAATGTCTCGAAATAAATGATTTACATTTTTCAAAAAATTATTTTTATATCTAATTTTTCCCATAGACATTGTAAATTTTTTGTCGGATACATTTTTTCTATACATATTAAATATTTTTCAAATGCATGATCAACTTTGTTCGAAAATGTATGTAAAATATATATTTGTAATGTTTAAAATATTTGGAATTATATTTTTTCCTGGCACTAGACTCCCGCGCGCCTGGGCTGGCCTCGTATAGCGCTTGCTTCAGCTGAGGCTAGCTTCGAACTAACCTGGAGCGAGGTATAGACGCGTCCGCAGTATATCACCCGCTGTGAGCGTTAAATGGCGATCACGTACATACTTGGAGCGGTCTGGGCCATTAATTGTGCGACGTGTGCTCACGAGGAGGCTGGTTTTACTAGGATTTGTTTTTCATTTTTCATATTTTTTCTATAGTCTGTTGTCAATTTTCAATTACTATACTTTTTTCCTTTCTATTTTTCCCAATTTTATCAAAATTAATACAAATTTACCAAATATGCTAATGGTTGATGTTTTTTTTTACAAAATACTTGAAATTTTAATGTTCGGAATTACAACTGTTGTTCAAAATTTCAAGAGATTGTTCGTAAATTTTAAATATTGTTAATAGTTTTTAAAATCTTTGTTCGGGGTTTCCGAAATTGTTCAATTATTTCAAAAGAGGTTCATTTTTCAGTTCATGGACATTTTTTTAATTCAGGAATTTTTTTTCAAACTGGCGACCATTTTTGTCAAATTTGCAAAAACATTTTTGAAAATTAATTTATTTCATTATTATTTCTAAAATTCTCCATGTATATTTTTTTAATTCGTGTTTTCTGAATCTTTCATTTTTTTTCAATTTGAACAAATGGATTCCTGGGCATTTCTCGTATTTGAGGACCTTTATTGATTTTACAAACTTCATTTAAATCATGAACTTTTTTAGTTCAGGAAATCGGTTCAAATTTGCGAGTTATTTGTTTTACATTATCACTATTGGAAACAGAGAATTTGCCATCAGACAGCTCTTTGTCGTCAGCTTGCGGACGACAAAAAGTTCTTTACCTTCTGCTTCCAAAAAACGGACGACAAAGAAAGGGCTGACGGCAAAGACCCTATTTGCCATTAACCAGTTCTTTGTCGTCGGCTGGCCGACGGCAAAGAAACTTTGCCCTCCGCTAGCCCCCCTCTTTGCCGTCCGCGAGCTGACCGCAAAGAACGTGCCCACTAACGGCCTCTAACGGCCACCCCTCCCTCTATCCCCGGCCCACACCTTTTTCATCCCCTCTCACCAACCGCGCGCCCCCGCGCCCGCATCGCCCCACCACCCATCCTGCCCCAGAGCCCCCCGTCCCGTCGTCCCGTCGCCCCTGGCGTCCCCCGCCCAGCACCGCCGCCGCCCCGCCACCCTCTCTGCCCCGGAGCCCCCCCCCCCCCCCCCGCTCCCACCATCCCGTCGCCCCTGCCGCCCCGCCGCCTGGTGCCCCCCTCCCTAGCCGGCCCGTCCCCACGCCGCCCCGTCGCCCCGTCACCCTCGATCCCCGTTGCAGCCGCAGCCCGGGCACAGCCGACGCGCGGTGCCACCCGCCCCCACGCGCCCTGCACCGGAACCCCGCCCCACCCTCCTCCTCCACCGCCGCTCGATCGCCACCGCCGCCCCGCCCCCTCCTCCACGGCTGCCCGTCGCCACCGCTGCCCTCTCTCCTTTTTTTCTTCTTTTTTCTGTTTTTTAGATTTACTTTAGTTTAGGCTTAGTTTAGTTTAATTTTAGTTAGGTTGATGGCAAAAATAATAATGCTATGTTACTCATCTTTTGATTTCAATGTGCAGTTGTTTCGTCGCTGCGAGGGTCTGGTGTTCGACGAGCTCCACCCTGCGTTCGTGGGTGAGCACAAATGACATCTCCTCTCCCCCCTTTAATTATTTGCTCTATTCCGGCCTTCGTGCCGATGACACTAGCTAGGTAACTACATTCGCTGTACTAGTATGTGTCTCCCGTCCAAAAGGGTTGCATCGATAAATATGCATTCAGTTGCATATTTATCACAGTAAATCATTCGGATTGTCCAGCAATTTCCACGGACAGTCCGAGTATGTGTAGATTGAGTATGTTCTCCATGCTCTACCCCATTTCGAGACAAAATTTTGTCAGCGCCTCCCTGTTGTTCTCCGGATGCATATTCTCTCGGCTTTTTGCCGAGACGTGTATCAGGAGAACAGCGGGGAGGTGCTGCCGAAATTTTTTCTCGGAACTGGGTAGAGCATGGAGAACATGCTCAATCTACACATACTCGGGTGGGGTTATGACCTATCTTTACCTATTAGAGTGTAGGTTTCATGGACGTAATAACATTGACAAACTAGATTAACTGATGAATATACATGCTGAATTATTTCCTGTCCAGTAGATAAGCAAGATGAGTGATCGTGCGTCGATGTACACCGGTCGCACTAGTTAGAAAGAGATTCCTAATGAATGGTTAAAAAAACCAATGGGTTTATGAAAGCCGCATTTGCAAATGGCCAAAGGAAAAACTGGTGCCCCTGTGTCCGGTGCAACAATTGGGAAAAGAGGACAACGGATGAAATGGGCCAACACCTGCAGAAGAGTGCTTTTACGCCCGGTTATATGGTGTGGACATTTCATGGTGAGTCTGCCCAACGTGCCAGAGCTGTGGTGGTTCGTCGTCGCACCAACGAGCATGCATGGTACCGGGATGGAAGACATGGTGCAAAACTTTGATGATGCTCGGATTCGGACGAAGAGATGGAGGAATCTACAAAGGCCTTCAATGAATTGTTGGAGTCTTCAAAACGTCATCTTCACGAGCACACTGAGCTTTGTCACCTGGATGCCATCTCACAAATAATGGCTCTGAAGGCTCAATTCAACTTGGGCAGAGAATGCTACGACGCGATGATGACAGTATTTGGACGCTTTCTAACCAAAGGCCATGTACTGCCTCCAAACATGTACTAGTCAGACAAAATCCTCCGTGCTCTTAAGATGCCCTATGAGAAGATACATGCCTGTGAGAAAGGATATGCCTTATTTAGGCTTGAGTATGCGTACTTGAACTATTGTCTCATTTGCAAGTCCTCCAGGTATATTATGTTAGACAATGGTATGGGTGAGAAGACGCGGACCAAAATCCCAGTTAATGTTCTTCAATATATGCCAATCGTACCAAGACTTCAATGTATTTTCATCGTTGAAGAGACGGCCAGACAGATGACATGGCATAAAATGGGCAAAAAACTGATCTAGATGCAGATGGGAGTCTGATGATGGTACACACATTGGATGATGAAGCGTGGAATCGCTTTGATGCATTATATGCGAAAAAAGCGGCAGATCCAAGGCATCCTCGAGTCGGCATCAGCACGGATGGGTTCAGTGTGTTTGGTCTGATGGCAACCCAATACAGTTGTTGCCCCATATTTATCTTTCCACTCAATCTCCCCCCCGGACAGATATGCAAAGAAAAAACATTTTCCTGAGGTTAATAATTCCAGGGCCGAACTATCCGGGGAAGAATATGAATGTGTACATGCAACCACTTAAGGATGAATTGCAAGAAGCTTGTGATAATGGGTTCAAGACATACCACGCCTTTAACAAACAGAACTTCATAATGCGTGTCTGGTACATGTACTTGACGCATGACTTGCCGGCGTATGCGCTATTCGTTGGATGGTGTGTGCATGGAAGGTTCCCGTGCCCCACATGCAAGGCAGCTCTTGAGTTTCGTTGGCTGCAGGCGGGTCGCAATTTTTCTTGCTTCGACTTGCATAGACAGTTCATGGATCCTCTCCATAAGTTCAGGAAAGACAAGAAGAACTTCATGAAAGGTAGAGTTGTCAAAAACTCTGCACCACCTCCGTTGACAGGCCAAGAGACCCTGGATCAGTTAAACGCTCTCGGGCCAGATCCAGAGCGTCCAGGGTATTTCAAGGGGTATAATTCGAAACACGCCTGGACTCACAAGACATGATTGTGGGATCTGCCTTACTTCAAAGACCTCCTTTGCCCACACAACATCGATGTGATGCACACTGAAAAGAATATCGCTGAGGCACTTTTTGGTACATTGTTCAGCATAAAGGGGAAGTCAAAGGATAATACTAAGGCTAGAGTCGATCAGGAGGCGCTATGTCATAGACCTTTAAAAAAACATGCAAGAACCGAAAGGAAAGCAGAACTGGACAAAGCCAAAGGCATGGTTCAATCTTGAAAGGCCAGCTATGAGGGAAATTATCTTGTGGGTGAAAATGCAGTTGATGTTCCCCGATGGGTATGCAACGAATCTAAAGAGGGGTGCGAGTCTTTGACAAATTAAAAATATTTGGTCTCAAGAGTCATGATTGGCACATATGGATTGAGCGGATAATGTCGGTGATGTTGTGTGGCTTCATCCCTGAGGATGAATGGCTAGCACTGGCAGAGTTGAGCTATTTCTTCCGTGTTCTTTGTGCAAAAGAACTATCGCCTGCGTGCTAGAAGAAATGGAAGAGTTGGCGCCGAAGTTGATCTGCAAGTCAGAGAAGATCTTTCCACCGGGCTTCTTTAATCCAATGCAACACTTGATTTTGCATCACCTGACCGAGGGAAGATTGGGGTGGGCGTGCACAATCGTTGGTGCTACGCAACTGAAAGGATGCCGAAGACGCTCCGAGCAAAATGTAAAAATAAACATAGAATTGAAGCATCAATGGCCGAGGCATTAATTACTGAGGAGGCGGCAAACTTCGTGACAAAACACTACGAAGCCAAAATAATGTCATTTTCATAATCCGAA
This sequence comes from Triticum timopheevii, assembly GCA_963921465.1. NCBI lineage: Eukaryota > Viridiplantae > Streptophyta > Magnoliopsida > Poales > Poaceae > Triticum > Triticum timopheevii. The sequence continues at coordinate 658,702,506 of OY997264.1, forward strand.
GCCTCGGCACAATGCTGGCGACCATAAAAAAGGTGGGTCCAACCTTAGCCTATTCAAAGGGAATCTCGCACCAGCCGGTGAATCGAAACCAATATCATTGGATGTCGAAGAATGGCAGACCATTTCGTTGTATATCTTCACCAACCTAACAGAAGTGCGGTCGTACATCCATTAAGTTCTTGCGGTACATTGTTTTACAACTTCTAATTCCTTTGAACTGCTCTTATTCCATGATATTTTTTGATACAGTCGATACATCACCAGATTCTCTGATGGAGCGGTGATCCAAAAGGAATCCATCAAAGACTATGAGCTTCTGGTAAAGCAAGGAGGCGGCTTCCCCGGTTTCATCTCTTGGTTCAAACAAATGGTAATTTCCATTAGACCATTCCCATTTCTCCGTCTAATTTGCGGCTAATGCAACAATCGTTTCGTATTTAACTTGTAGGCTAATTCAGAGTCTATGGATGCCGAATTGAGACAAGTCGCTAATGGTTTTGACTTTAAGGTCTGTTCATTTGAGAAATACGACATCAACGGGTATCGCTTTCGTACCTACGGCAAAGAGCTATCTATGGCCGACCGAAAGTCTACAAATTATTGTGTCTCTGCTATTGGCGATGGAGGTATCGAGTATTATGGGAGAGTTGAAGCAATTTATGAACTTATATTCTATGGTCAAAATGCACCAAACGTCGTAGCCTTCAAATGTTACTGGTTCCAGCCGAAGGAGACTAGAAGGACTCATGAACATATACGGCTAGTCTAAATCAAACAAAGCACCCATTTAGATGTTCCCGATGTATATATTATGGCTCAACAGGCGACCCAAGTTTTCTGTCTACCGTGGGCCTGCCAAACTGATCCAAATCTGAACGATTGGGATGTCGTTTATGAAGTGCCGCCACGTGTTAGTCCACCTCCCCCCAATGAAGAGGATTATGAACCTCACATTAACCCAGCCACATATGAAGGTAAATTCTTTCAAGAAACACGTCTTTCCAAAAAACACTTCAAGAAATGCTCTACTTCACACCAGAACATTAAAGTAGACAGCGATAGTGAACCCGACTTCACCCCTGAGCCTGAAGAAGAAGAGCCCGAACAAGAAAAGGCTACTGCTGCGGATGACTTGTCAATGCTTGACTAATTACGTAAAGGTGGCCTTCCACATGTTGATGCCGCTCAAACCGATGAGCACTTCATTGATGATAGTGATGATGATGATGCATTTATTGATCCCACAACATTTATTGAACCCGACGATCAAGATTATTATTAGGTATACAATTTTTTTATGTTGTACTTGATTTATATGATTGTATGATTTATATAGTTACTTATATAATTTTATTACGTTGTATGATTGTTTGTTATACATAGTGCCATGGTCTTGATATCCGTCCCCGTAGGCCCTCACCCGGTTTATGATTCAGATGTGGTATATTCTCTTTTATAACTATTTGTTGCATTTCACATTTATGACAATTATGGCGATCAAGTTGACATAGAGATATTTTTATCTAGGATATATGTGAACCGGAAATTGCAACCGACCCTCTTGTCGAGAAGTTAAATTTAGTTGAAAAAGAAAATGAGTATTTGAAAGAAAAAATTAAAAGAATTGAAGAATAGAATATGAAATTGGAGTTGTATGTTGCCGATGTCGTCGACGATCACAAGATGAAGATGAATGCAATGTGCTTGAAGATGGATGCAATGCGCTTGAAGATTAAGAAGATTAGAAAATATGCCATTGGTATTGAGGCTTGGTATCATTATGTCGTTGGATCAATTGTTATCTTAGTTGCGATCTTCATCGTATTTGTTGTGATGAGGGTAAGTTTTCTCTAGTGTTTGGTTAACAAATGCATACTTAGCTTATTTTCCTCCTAAATGGCATAATTACCTAAGTTAGATAAAAAATGAGCTATACTTATAGTAAGCTAAGTTGGCTAAAAAATGGCATAATTACGTATGTTAGCTCTAAAATGACACAAATAAGGAATACGAAGAAGAAAAACAAGAAAGAGGAGAAAATGAAAGAATAGAAGAAGAAAGAGATGAAAAGGAAAGAATAAAAGAAGAAGAATGAGAATGAGGAGGAAAGGGATAAAAAGATAGAAGAGAAGAAGAAAGATGAGAAAAGAAGAAGAAGAAAATTCTTCTTCTTATTCTTATTCTTCTTCTTCTTCTTCTTCTTCTAGTCTTCTCTTCTTCTTCTTTCTTCTTCTAGTCTTCTTCTTCTTCTTCTTCTTCTTCTTCTTCTTCTAGTCTTCTCTTCTTCTTCTTTCTTCTTCTAGTCTTCTTCTTCTTCTTCTTCTTCTTCTTCTTCTTCTAACTTTCTTACTCCAATTTTTGTAGGTTTGATTCACTTCATGGAAGCAGCATTGATGGACTACTAATGTTTAGTTCTTGTTTTCATTTGTATTGAGAACAATGTGAAACTATGTATGTATATATGGATGAACTCCATGAAACTATGTATGCATTGGATCTTTTAATACCCTATGTGTTCTGTTGCATTGATGAACTGCTAGATGTTTGATACATGGGCTATGTTTGATATAGAAACTATATATATCATATATATCTTTTGAAAATGCGGGGATATAACAGAAAACAAAAAAACAACACCAATACAGGCACTTTGCCGTCTGCCGCCGACGGTGTAGAAGCCACGTGGCAGCAACCTGTGCAACCTGGGAGCTGACCCATTTGGTCAGTTTGCCGTCCATGTCAGACGACAAATGGCTGGGTCTGCTGACGCGTCTGCTGGCGTCACAAAGCAGATGGCAAAGGGTTGTGTAGCTTTGTCGTCAGCTGACGGACGGCAAAGGCTGCCATTAGCCACCTAACATGGCTAACACATGGTTTTTGCCGTCCATTTCTTTGCCGTCCGCCACTGCCGTTAGCAGAAATGCAGAATGGCGAGCACTGCAATCAGTTGATTGATTTCTACGAGAAATCAGTCAGGTTGACTATCGTCTGATTAGTCTGAACTATGCCGTTGGATCCTTTGAAATCGGTCAACGGATCACTAAAGCAATGGTCACTTCTTCCTCTTTTCATACCACAACAACCGAGCAGCTAGCAATCATCCTCCACCCCTCGTAGCAGCAGGGTCGCAAAGTTTGCCTCTAACATCGTCTCCGTCGTCTCCAGCAGTATGCTATCACAGCATGGCCACCATTGTGTTCCTCTCCATGTATGATGGCCTCACAGCATGGCTGATGTGGCGGCCGTCGCTACGCAGCACGTCCGCTTTTGCAGTCGTTGCCGTCGTTATTGTAGAACTGCATTGTAGCATGGCTCATATTGCGGAACTACCTCGCAGCATGGTCGTGTTGTGATCGCCGCCATGCAGCATGGCTGCTGTTGTATTCTCTCTGCGCAACACGATTACTTTTGCACAACTGCCTTGCACCATAGCCTCCATCGTAGAACTGCCTCGCAGCATGGTCATTGTTGCGGTTGTCACCATGGAAGTGAAAGAGGGAGTAGAGATTGGATGCGGAGAGGAAAAGTGGAACGAATGGAAAAGAGTAGACAATGTGAAGCTTCTGGAGATAACGTTTGGGTCAGGGCATCTCCAAAGCTGACCCGCAAGTGACTTTGGTATATGTTCCTTCTTATGTCCGGACGTGGTCCGCGGACAAGATGCCGGGGAGAGCCATCCAAAGCTATTTATAGATTAATCCAGTTGGGAGGAGAGTTAGTAGAGAGGGACCATGCATGTGGTGAGATTTACGGTGTGATGTTGGATTGGGAGGCGAGAGAGGAGAGGGGCAACATGCATGTGAAGAGAGAGAAAAGAGAGGACGGCCATGCAGAGACTTTTAGTCGATCAGATGAATGTTCGGACTCCGGTAAGGCCCCACATTTGTTTTTAGGACTGCTGAGTGGACATATACTTGTCCCTTTAATGGTAAAAGTGGTCCGAACACTATGATCTGAAGATATAATAGAGGTTTAAAGGGCCGTGTTGAAGATGCCCTTGTGCAGCTGAGTGGGGTGAGCGAAACATGTGGGGAATGAGCGTGTGTGGTTAACATGATCCAGCGGCTGCGTGGGCGGCCAAACACTTCACGTGATCAACCGGTTGTAAGAGAAAAAACATCGGCCGAGCTCGTGCTCAACCGGTTGTTCCCGAGTCTTTTCTAAAAAGAATAACCGCTGCTTTGCCTACAGAAAAAGTTCACACTCCATCAGGCTACTAGTTTTGCCGAGGGGAGTAACTTTGTAGGGGAAACACGTAGAATGATCACAAAGTACATTTTTCATATTGGTACAATTTTGATAGAGGAAAACGTACACTTGTGCTCCAAAGTGCATAATATCTCCAAATGCATTGTCAGCACGAACACTTAGATAATCTCACGGTACGGTTGCTTAAAATGGGCTTTACTTACCTGAATCTTCTTTGTTAACCTTTTTTTCACAAATAAAAGTTGTGTCGGAGCCCTGCCATATAGTCTCAAGTTTTTTTTTACATATTTCAATTCAAACCTGTAAAAAATTAAAATGAAACATGTTCCATAAAATATGAAACAGACATAATCTGAGATGCCACATGACTTTTTTCGATAAATGTGACCATCGCCAACGTTGTGATATAACTTTACTAGCAAGTAGCAACTCGACGGGGTGGCAAAGTCAGAAATCTGGATCAATCATCCTGACATCCATTGTCAGAAATTAAGAATACAACAACATGGGTACTCATCCAATTGTAGAGGCACACTCTTACTGGAGGCTCTTGTGCTTGTAGACATACGAGATGGTGAAGCGGATATAAAGCACAAGCTCGATGGCGCTGAGGCCAGCAAGTAGCCAGTAGAAGTAGTCAAGATGCGCACGGTTGAGGTTGTCTGAAGACCAACTATCCCCGCCACCGCTGCTGGTGACACGGTCAATGAGGGAGATCAGAGCGCCACTGATGAAGCCACCAATGCCCATCACACTAAAGTAAAGTGCCAAGCCAAGGCTACGCAACTCGCTTGGCATCTGGTCATAGAAGAACTCCTGCATCCCAACCATTGCGAACACGTCGGCCACCCCGATCATCACATACTGCGGCACTAGCCACACCCAACTCATCGGCACCGTTGCTCCGGCGTCATCCACTAGGCCATACTCATGTGCCGTCTCTAGCCGTCGGGCTTCCACCTATGCGGCCACACACACAGTGGCTAGTGACATAACCATGCCGGTGCCCACACGTTGCAGTGGTGTTAGCCCTGAAGGATTGCCTGTCATGCAGCGTAGTGCTGGCACCAACAAACGGTCGTATATGGGCACGAACAACAAGATGGCTGCTGGTCCGAATGTCTGCAACGCGGCTGGCGGCAACTCTAGACTAGCAAAGAGGCGGCGATCCAAGGTGCGTCCTTGCTTGTTAAAAAATGTCATAATTTGTGCAAACACAACACCATACGCCAGACACGCCGTCCAGATAGGCAGCAGCCGTAGCACGCTACGCTCCTCCTCTGACTTGGTCATGTCATCTTCATCTTTTGGATGGTGTTGTCTTGTTGTGCCAAAGGAGAAGCTCGAGCTCCTGATAAGTGTGGCAATGTTGTGGGCGAGGCAGGTGAAGGGACTTTGGGAACCTGGGGTTGGCGCATAGAGGCGGTAGCTGGGGCTACCGAGGAGGAAAACAACGAAGGAACTGATCATGATGACACATAGAGATCCAAATCCAATTCCCCAACCAAGGTTCTCCTGGATGTAGCTGACTAAGGCGACGGCAACGGCGATACCAATGGCTATTGAGAAGTACCACCAATTGAAGAAGGAGCAACGGGCAGCGCACTCTCGGGGGTGGTCGGGGTCGAATTGATCGGCAGCAAAGGCCAGGCCACAGGGTTTATCAGCGCCCTGCGCAATGGCGATGAGGTAGAGGGAGATGTAGAAGAAGGCCACCTTCATCGATGAAGGGTGGGAAGCGTAGTGGTTGTCGAGAGATGACGCTTCTTGTGTTGGGATTGTTGATGCCAGAGTAATCATGCCATAACCCTACATATGTGAAATGCATGTGTTACCAAACATACTAGAAGGTGGCACAAATAAATTGAAAAAAAAAAGTTTGATTATGGTACATCTATGTCAATTAAAAATATATAGCTATACCTTTTCAAGCTAAATGCATATGACAAACTATCAGAAGTACTTCGTCCTTTTTAGAACACCCTTAATACTTATTATAGATGAAGAGCTAGATAATTCCTATGCTTGTGCCTGCCTGTCTTTTTTCGGGGAGGAATAGGAGGTAATTTAACAAACTTGTAAGGTAAAAGAGATAGACAATATATACATTTCACCATCATTGATAACCCTTGTGTCCAAATATAAAATGGAGTGTATTTGAAATGGATGAAGAGTAGTTTAGTTAAAGTTGTTTAAAGTTAATTATTAGCACTATAACTTGTACAATAACTGAATTTAGAATTTAATTGGTTTAAGTGACAAAAATAAGTAAAATTAAATTCCTTAAGCATCTTTAGCTTTCCTTTAGTTCGACTATAATAAATTCAGAAACACTAAGCTCTAAAAACAGGTACCCCTATTTGAAATTAATGTGTGATATTACATTTTATATAGATAAGTGAAGAATTCATACATCTGATAAGTTGTTCAACCTTTCATTAATTATATAGTGAGAATATACATGATCCACAAACCAAATATTCTAAATTCCTGTACAATCAAACCTCCAGATCATTGTCAACGACGATGTACCAACCTAGAGATACCCTTACCACTCAAGCACGTTATCTAGCTGTTCGGGCATGTTTAATTAAAGAATTCATACATTTGATTTGATAAGATGTTCAGGATGTCATTAATAATAGTTATACAATATAATTAACGGACACATGCATGATCCACAAATACCTCCAGTTCACAGTCAACCTTGACATTGAATCTTTGCATTACCACTCGGGCTAGAGGACGTATTCTAGATGTTTGAACAGAATAGTTATATAATTAACGAACACATGCATGATCCACAACCACCTCCAGATCACAGTCAACCTTGAGATTGCATATTTGCATTACCACTCGGGCCACAAGACGTGCTCTAGCCGTTTGAAGGTTTGATCAGAACAGTTATATAATTACAGAACACATGCATGATCCACAACAACCTCCAGATCAGAGTCAACCTTGAGATTGCATATTTGCATTACAACTTGGGCTAGAAGATTTTCTAACCGTTTGATCATATCGATTTATAGTTTTAAGCAACAAGTTTTTCATGTGTCAAGGTCGTTGCGTGCTCTAAGACCTCTCCCAATGCAAAGGTGCTTAGATGAGGTGCTAAGTGCATTAAATACCTTAGCAACTCAAGTCCCCAATGCATAGGTGCTTAACTTGTTGTTGCTAAGCACACTTTATTTAATGAGTTAGCACCTAAAGTCTTTCATGCATTGGCCAAATTGTTTCATTTAAGTGGTTTGTCTAGGTTCTCGTGCTTGGCATTGGTTCTTCCTGGGGTCACCAAAGTACCCTCTCCCCTCCTTAAATGTTGTGCCATGTCATTTTTTTGCTTATGTGGCATGCTTAGCACATGTCCACGGTGGAGCACTGGGAAGGGCCTAATTGACTGCGCTGGTGCATTGTAGAGAGACAGATTATGGGCTGTGCAATCGCGATGTATTGATCGGTGCACCAGGCACGTATATATAAGTACAGAGGTGGGCCACAACCTCAACTATACAGGGAAAACAGGAGGTGGGCCCTACACACACATATACACGTACACAATATACTCAACACCCCCCCCCCCCCCCCCCCCCCGCAGTCGAAGCGGCGCCAGTGACGCAGAGACTGGAACGAAACTCCTCAAAGGTGGAAGTCGGCAGTCCCTTTGTCATCACATCAGCGAACTGCTGAGCAGTCGGCACATGGAGAACCCGCATGCGTCCAAGAGCCACCTGCTCGCGCACGAAGTGAATGTCCAGCTCGATGTGTTTCGTCCGACGATGATGAACGGGGTTGGCGGAGAGGTACACCGCAGAAACGTTGTCGCAGTAGACAACCGTAGCCTGGGAGACATCGTGATGTAGCTCCTGAAGTAACTGTCGAAGCCAGGTGCACTCGGCGACAGCGTTGGCCACAGCTCGGTACTCAGCCTCGGCGCTGGAGCGCGAAACCGTGGGTTGTCGCTTGGACGACCACGAGACGAGGGAAGGACCAAGGTAGACGCAGTAGCCAGAGGTGGACCGGCGAGTGTCGGGGCAGCCAGCCCAGTCTGCATCGGAGTAAGCCACCATCTCCAAAGAAGTGGACGCCATGAGTGTCAACCCAAGGGACATCGTGCCGCGGATGTAGCGAAGGATCCGCTTCACGAGAGTCCAGTGAGAGTCACGAGGGGCGTGCATGTGGAGACACACCTGCTGGACAGCGTACTGAAGATCCGGTCTGGTGAGAGTCAAGTACTGAAGAGCGCCGACAATAGACCGGTAGAATGGAGCATCCGACGCAGGCGAACCCTCAAGAGCAGAAACCTTGGCCTTCGTGTCAACAGGAGTAGCAACCGGATGGCAGTTGAGCATGCTAGCGCGCTCAAGAAGCTCATGGGCATACTTCTGTTGATGAAGAAAGAAGCCGTCCGGGCGCTGAACAACCTCAATGCCAAGGAAGTAATGGAGAGCACCCAAGTCCTTGATAGCGAACTCGTCACGCAGCCGTAGAGTGATCTGCTGAAGAACGGCTGCGGAGGAGGCTGTCAGGATGATGTCGTCGACGTAGAGCAGCAAATATGCAGTCGTGTCACCGTGGCGATAGACAAACAGTGAGGCGTCCGAGCGAGTGACGCTGAAGCCCAGTGTCTGAAGAAACCCGGCGATCCGCTGGTACCAGGCGCGGGGTGCCTGCTTGAGCCCGTAAAGAGAGCGCGACAGCAGGCACACATGGCCGGGCAATGAGGCGTCGACGAAACCGGTGGGTTGCTCACAAAACACCTGCTCCTCAAGATGGCCGTGGAGGAAGGCGTTGGAGACATCCATCTGGTGAACGGGCCAGCCGCGAGAGACGGCGAGCTGGAGGACAGTGCGGATCGTGCCCGGCTTGACAACCGGGGCAAACGTCTCCGTGAAATCGACTCCAGCGCGCTGGCGGAAACCGCGGACCACCCAGCGAGCCTTGTAGCGCTCAAGTGAACCGTCTGAGCGGGTCTTATGACGGAAGACCCACTTGCCGGTGATGACGTTGGCGCGAGGAGGCCGGGGCACCAGAGTCCAGGTGCGGTTCCGCTGGAGAGCGTCAAACTCTTCCTGCATCGCCGCAAGCCAGTGAGGATCACGTAGGGCGGCGCGGGCGGACGCATGAATGGGTGACGGCTCCGCGGCAGAGGCGGCGAGGACGTACTCGTCACGCGAGTACCGGAGGCTCGGGCAGTGAATGTCGGCGCGAGCACGGGTGACAGGGCCGGACGGGGCCACCGGGGCCGGCGAGGCGGCCGGCGAGGAGGCCGGCGTCACCGCCGGTGTCGAGGCCGGCGTCGCAGCCGGCGAGGAGGCGCCCGACCCCGCGGCGCCCGAGTCGGCCGGCGAGGCGGCCGGCGAGGCGGCCGGCGGCGAGGCCGGCGAGGCGGCTGGCGGCGAGGCCGTCGAAGCGGCCGGTGAGGCGGCCGGTGAAGCGGCCGGCAACGGAGTCGGCGAGGAGGTGCCCGACCCCGCGGCGCCCGAGTCGGGGGCGGCGGGTGAAGGTGGGGCGCCGGCCGTGGAGGGCGCCGGCAGTAGGGCCCGTGGACCGCCAAAGCCCGGAGGCGGTCCACGAACCAGGCGTGCTCGTCCACCTGACGAGGTCGTCGAGGGGCCGCCGGTGGCCGGCGGTGACGAGACGACGAGGGGTGCCTGCTGCTGAAACGGGAAGACCATCTCATCAAAGTAAACGTGTCGGGAGGTGAAAACACGATGAGAGACTGGATCGTAGCAGCGGTAGCCCTTAGTGTTAGGTGGGTAGCCGAGAAAGATGCAGGCGACGGAGCGGGGTGCGAGCTTATGAGGCGCAGTGGCAGCGATGCTAGGGTAGCACAGGCAGCCAAAAATGCGAAGCCCTTCATAAGAGGGGGGGTGCACCGAATAGAAGGTGGTGAGGTGTAAAGTTCCCGCCAGTACGACATGGTCGGATGTTTATGAGGAGGGAAGCGGTGGCTAGAGCGTCAGGCCAAAAGCACGGGGGCACATTGGCGTGAAAGAGAAGAGTCCGAACGCAGTCATTAAGAGTGCGAAGGATGCGCTCAGCACGACCGTTCTGCTGCGAGGTGTACGGGCAAGTGAGGCGAAAGATCGTGCCATGTGTGGCGAGAAGATCGCGGACAGCGGTGTTGTCAAACTCCTTCCCGTTGTCTGTCTGCAACACAAGAATGGGCCGGCCAAACTGCGTGCGGACATAAGAGTAGAAACCGACAAGAGTGGAGATAACGTCCGACTTGCGGCGCAACGGGAAGGTCCACACATAATGCAAAAAATCATCAAGGATGACAAGGTAATAAAGAAAGCCCGTATTACTTGCAACAGGAGATGTCCAAACATCACTATGAATCAACTCAAACGGGTACGATGCAACAAAGGAAGAAGCCCTAAACGGAAGGCGAGCATGTTTGCCAAGGCGGCATGCATGACATGAGTGATCCTCGTTCTTATTACACGTGAAAGAAAAACTCCGAAGTATGTGGCGAAGGGTGGCATGATTAGGATGACCCAAGCGAGCGTGCCAGAGATCCACTCCGGTGGCGAGAGCGACAGGGGCGGCGGAAGTGGTGGAGGCGGCGGAGTGAACCGGGTAGAGCTCGTCGGGGCTGTCACATCGGTGGAGCACCATCCGCGTGCGAGCGTCCTTAACAGAAAACCCACATTCGTCAAATTCAACGGTCACCGGATTTTCACGTGTAAGAGAACGAACGGAAACAAGATTTTTAATAAGATCAGGAGAAACAAGAATATTAGACATGGATATAGGAGTGGAGTTAGACGGAAAATATGTATGTCCAATATGGGTGATAGGAAGAGAGGAACCGTCACCGACGGTGATGCGGTTGGAGGTGTGGACAGGGTGAGCAGTATGGAGGTTACCGGGGTACGCCGCCATATGAGCGGTGGCGCCACTGTCCATGTACCAATCGCCGCCGCCGGTGTAGCTGGACGGGGAGGGGGCGGTGTGGAGAGCCGCCAGGAGAGCCGGGTCCCACGGCGCCGGCGGAAGGGGCGGCGCAGACGTCAGGGGCAGCAGCGGCGGCTGCTGCCCGTAGGGTGCCGCATAGGGCTGCGGCGTGGCGTAATACGCCTGGTGTGACGGAGGCCGAGTGCCGAGAAGACCCGGAGTGGGAGCCCGTGGAACCGGCATGGAGTAGGCGTGGACGACGCCGGTCCACGGGTTCTGACCGGCGTACCACGGGGCCGCCGGCTGAGGAGCCGGCTGCTGCTGGCGTGGCACTCCTCCCTGAGCACCGCGACCCCCGCCGCCACCTCCCTGCTTGCGGCCACCCCGGCGGCTGCCGCGACGGCCTCCTCCATTGGCCGCCGGCTGTGGCGGCGGGAAGGGGGCGGGTGGGGCGGGCGGGAAGCCCGGCGGGAAGGCGGGCGCCGCCTGGGGGGGCGGCGTTGGGCGGGACTGTGGCAGGGCCGAACCCCCGCGGGTGCCTGCAACAAGGGCGGTGTGGGTGGCGCGCGTCCGGGCCGCCCGCATCCGGCGTTCCTCCAGCTTGAGGTACGCGACCACCTTGCCAAAGGTGGGCTCCGGGATGAGGGTGAGGTTGGAGGCTGCGTTCCCGAAGTCCTCGTTGAGGCCGCCGGAGAGGGTGCTGATGAGGAGCTCGTCGCCAATCTTCTCCCCCAGATCACGGAGCTCATCGGCGAGCTTCTTGAGGCGCATGCAAAAATCATCGATGGACGAGTCAAGTTGCTGGCACCCGTAAAACTCACCATAGAGGAGGACCTTGCGCTGCAGCCGATTGTCGGTGAAGAGGCCGTTGAGCTTGGTCCAGACCGCATGGGCGTCGTCCTCGTCGTTCACCACGGTGTGGAAGATGTCGCTGGAGATGGTGAGGTAGAACCAGCGGATGATGGTGGCGTCGAGGATCATCCACTCCTCGTCGTGGATCATGAGTGCGGAGTCCACGGTGCCGTCCACGTGGCCGTGAAGGAGGTACTCACGGAACACGAGCGAAAAATACCGCTTCCACGCGGAGTAGGAGGCGGTGGTGTGGTCAAGCTTGACCGGGACGCGCTCATGGATATTGAGGTCGCGGACGAGGGTGACATCGGGACCGGCGAACGGGTTGGAGACGGTGGAGGAGGAGGAACTCATGGTGGCGGCGAGATCGGGTGAGTGGCGCGGCGTGGGTTTACAGAGAGGAGGAGGCGCGGCGCGAGTCGGGAGGAGGGAGGGAGGGGGCGGCGCGGGAGGGGGAGGTGGGGCGGCGCGGGTGGGAGGGAGGCAGAGAGGAGGCGGAAGCGGTGGAGCGGCGGCGGCGGCCTCGGACGGGAGGCAGCGGCGGCGGCGAGCGGGGCGGGTGGGGAGCGGCGGCGGTACCAGGCGGCGGCGGCGGCCGAAGGGAGGGTGGCGGCGGCGGCGGCCGGTGACGGCAGCGGCGGGAGGCGGCGGCGGCGGCGGCGCGGAGGCGCGGCGGCGGCGGCGGCGGCGGCTAGGGTTAGGACCTTACTGCGATAGATACCATGTAGAGAGACAGATTATGGGCTGTGCAATCGCGATGTATTGATCGGTGCACCAGGCACGTATATATAAGTACAGAGGTGGGCCACAACCTCAACTATACAGGGAAAACAGGAGGTGGGCCCTACACACATATACACGTACACAATATACTCAACATGCATGAATTCTAAGCTCAAACTACGAGAAGCTTAACAAGCTGGCAAGACTGGCTAGCTATCATAAAACCAACAATTATAACAAAACTAAGAGAAGCTTAGCCATAAAAAGTGAATCTATAATTACCAGGGCGTAGAGGGTGCTGGCGAGTATGATGGACCGGTAGCGCCCCAGCCACGAGTCGGCCACGAAGGCGCCCAGCAGAGGCATGAGGCTCGCCGTCCCCGACCAGATGTTCACGGCGGCCGCCGCGGAGGCGTTGGAGTGGCCCAACGGCCCTGTCAGATACGTGATAAGGTTCGCCGACACGCCGTAGTTGGCGAAAGTGCTGGCGAGCTCCATCACTGCATGCATTCCGCATGGCATAGTAATCAGTTGTCGATCGCCAATAAAATGCTTAGGTAGGGCAGTGCCTGCACGTGTACGTACCGACGACGAAGAGGGCGGCGCGCCATCCGCCGGAGGTGTTGCGGTAGACTGGGCGGCCGCGGAAGTCGGAGACGCCGGCGAGCGGCAGGCCATCCTCGTCCACGCCGGAAAGAAAGGGCACCTCGGTGTCCATCTCGCAATGCCTATCGATCGGTGTCAATGGGAGACGGGCGCTTGCTTCAAGTGTCCTGGTTTGCACATGGGTCATCTATATAGATATGTGCCAGCTGAGCTTGCGTTGCTGGCTTGCTGCTTGCAGAATACTTCATTTTCTGAGAAGGAAGGAACCATAGTTTGGGTGGCTGTCTAGTAAAGTTGGATGCAACCCATCATGGATCAAAACTTGGATTGACGTTCCCTATGTTTCATCATCGGTGTTTACTTTCTTTCAACGGGACAGGATAGAAGTAGATAATGCCTTCGTCAATCTTAAAACACCGCGATTACAATCTTAGATAGACCCCAGTGTGGTGTGATTGTGGCCGTGTGGTGATGCATCTAATCTACACAAGGTGTGGTGTGAGTGTGATCTTTTGCGCGCATCTACGTTGTCCTTGGTGTTTCTAAAAAAAACAAGTCGATTATCTTTCATACGCTGACGCTCCATCCCTTGCAGTACCTTGTTTTTTCTTTAGTGAAGAAAAAACAGTATTAGCTCGGCCTTCATGCCGCGGGTATGCAAAGTTTCACCGACATCTTAATAATTCAGCTCAAGCGGATATGATGGGACAGGTTTTCCCACTTAGGCTCATTGTTCAACAACAGAAAAGTCACCTCAAATATTCACCTGAGGTGCAGGCTGATTAAACCTGATTTATAAGTGCATTTTATCTTCGAGTGCATTGTCATCATGAATACGTAGAGAGCCCCGTAGGGTTACTTATGCCACTTGCTAATGTGTTGCTTCTTTACCGATAGCTTTTTCCTACTAAGAAAATTAATTAAGCACAAGTTTATTACAAAGCCAAGTGCCACCCAGCAGAAAAACTAAAACGTAAATAGGTATCATAAACCAACCAAAGATACATATTCTTCAACTACCACATAAGTGACCACAGTCCAGTGGAGTAACAAAAATGTTTGCTGATCATCCACTACATCGAATAATCGATGCATAAATACATCCACCGCTAATTTCAGGTTGTCACTCTGCACGGTCTCTTTTGTCCTTGTAGACGTAGGATCTGGCGAAATAGATGTAGAGCACAAGCTCGGTGGCGCTGAGGCCGGCGAGCACCCAGTAGAAATAGTCAAGGTGGGCGCGATTGAGGTTATCAGAAAACCAGCTGTCGCCACCATCGCTACGGGTGATGCGGTCAATGAGTGAAATGAGAGCGCCACTGATGAAGCCACCAACGCCAATCACACTGCAGTAGAGCGCTATCCCAAGGCTACGAAGCTCTTTAGGCATCTGGTCATAGAAGAACTCCTGCATCCCGACTATCACGAACACATCCGCCACCCCAACCATCATGTACTGTGGCACTAGCCATGCCCAGCTCATCGGCACCGTCGCACCGCCATCGTCAACCAGTTTGTGCTGACGTGCCGTCTCTAGCCTCCGAGCCTCCACCAACGCCGCCACACACATGGTGGCTAGCGACACAGCCATGCCCGTGCCTATTCGTTGCAGCAACGTTAGTCCTGATGGGATGCCTGTCACGAAACGCAATGCCGGCACTAGAACACGGTCATAGAAAGGCACGAACAACAGGACGGCTGCTGGCCAGAACGTTTGCAACGTGGCTGGCGGCAGCTCTAGGCCGCCAAAGATATGACGATCAAGGGTACGACCCTGCTTGTTAAAGAGTGTAGTTATTTGCGCGAACACCACGCCAAATGCTAGGCATGCAAACCAGATTGGCAATAGCCTTAGCATGCCGTGTGCCTCCTCCAGGTTGGTTTCGGGATCTTCATCTTCATACTGGTGTATTTTAGTGCGGAAGAAGAAGCTTGAGTTCTTTGCAAGAGCAATGAAACTACGGCCGAGATGGGCAAAGGGGCTAGCCGAGCCAGCAATGGACACGTGGAGGCGGTAGGTAGGAATGCCAAGGAGGAAGACGACGAAGGCGCAAATCATTACGGTGCATAGAATGCCAAAACCAATTCCCCAACCAAAATTCTCTTGGATGTAGCTTACGACATTAATGGCCAGACCTATACCAACGGCTATGGAAAAGTGCCACCAATTGAAGAAGGAGCTGCGAGCTGCGCATTCGCTAGGGTTGTCAGGGTCAAATTGATCGGCGGTAAAGGAAAGGCCACAAGGCTTGTCAGCACCCTGTGCGAAGGCGATGAGATAGAGGGAGACATAGAAGAAGGCCACCTGCAACGACAAAGGACGTGAAGGGGAGTCGTTGTCGAGGATTGGTGATGGTTGATGAGCAAGGAGCGTGGATGCTAGAGTGATCATGCCGTAACCCTGCACATATAGGAGTAGTTTTGACTTGTGAGTGTTTGTGCAATTAATGTTCTAGTGGCAATCCTTAATGTGTAATGCACCTGTCATCAAAAATACTAAAAGCTAGCAGTAATAATCTGAAACAATATTGATTAAGGTACACCTGCTTTAATTTTTTTTAACATTGCCACGCATTTTGGAGCAAATGTCTAATAATGAACTTTTGAGAAATAATTCAACTTATATTAATAGAGCATGGAATTAATATTATCTAGAAATGTGGATCTTATAAGGGTTGTAAATAGTGTGAGTATTGTGAAACTAAGATGTGATGTTTAGTTGGATGGCTAGGGGGAACTAAGTAGATCAGCTAATAACGTCCCCTGCGTCGCTCCCGTGCAGGCGACACGGGCGACACCCCCAAAAAACCACCCCTCCTCTCGGTCGCCCCGGAGGAAGCTATAGGGCGAAGCTGATGTGGTCGACGGGGACCTTGCTCGCGTCGAGGGGGTGTCCTTGGGCACGATAGAGTCTCCCCCGGCAACAGCGGCAGCGGCAATATTTTGGGTGGCTGCTCGGTTCCGACAAGTCAGGCCGGTGGCCTGCCTCCTCGTCTGTGTGTTATACTGCTGCCGCTCGAGCATGGTGCTGGTGTGTGGGGTGGGCTAGTGCGGCGTGAGTCGCCTGACGGCGGGCAGGCCGCTGCCTTTTCCGTCAGATTTGGCGCCTGGAGCCGCGGGCTGTGGGTAGCGCAGGGCCGGTGTCCTCTATTGTGGCGGCGATGGTGTTGGCTTGGTGGAGGCAGCGGTGTGGTGGCGGGCCTTGTGCTCTTATCGCATCATGACAATGTTCTTCTTGATCGATCCTCCTCGATATGGCCGTCGACGTGTTCCAGAACTACTGCCAAAGACCTTGCCCAAGGATATCTGGATAGGATAGTACCCGGTTGTGCGCGTCCATATCAGCCTACGTGGCTCCAGAAGGGCGTGGCACAAAGCTCTGTTATTTGTTGACACCATGGGACATGTCGACATCTCAATTTCCATGGCACAAATAGCGGTGGAGAAAGTCTTGATGGCTGAGATGGGAGGATCAGTATGGTGGAGGGGACCTTGAAGGTGAGGAGTCAGGCAAGTGTTTGAAAGCTTTCAGTAGCAGTAGTGTCAAGTGGGGGCGACAGCACTGGATAGTTTCTTTTTTGTGTGGTTCTCCTCAAGTGTTGAGTCGTGACTTTCACGATGAAAACCTAAGGTTTGGCCTTCACTCGTTGTGCCTGGCAATTACCGTGTTGAAGGTATTGTTTTGAGAGCTCGGTCTTTCTCCAGGGTGAAAACCTATGATCTTGGATCGGGCGAAGAAGGCGCTTGTGCACTGTTTCCTTCTTGAAGGCGTCACTTTTGGAGACCTTTTATGTTTTTCAGGTGTTGTCTTTGGCGGTAGTTTGTGTGCTGCTGCTGAGAGGAGTTAATCACTCTGGCGAGGCCTTTGTTTCTTTTTTTCTTTTTGGGCAATATGCATCCTGAATGTCTTTGTGACATCATGTTGGTGCAGAGCCTAGGTGCAATTGGTATTTTTAAGATAAAATATATTCACTCTTTTTTTTTCAAAAATCGAATCCTAATTGTGCTGACTCTTGTCCACAAAGAAATAAAATTTAGGAAGTTACGCTTTGACAACTTTGAGCAAGTTTACAGAAAAATTACCTACATCTATGCCACTAGATAATATCATCGGATACATCATGACACATACTTCCATATTATGTTTATTTGGTATTATTAAAATGTTAATATTTTTCTTAATAAACTTGGCAAATCCTATTAGATTTGACTTTGAGAAAATGTGTAAACACTATGTTATGAAATGGTGGGAGTAGTAGTTAAGGAGAAATCTAACGAAAAATATGAGAGGGGAGATTAATTTCCTAAATAATTACCAGGACGTAGAGGGTGCAGGCGAGGATGATGGACCAGTAGCGGCCTAGCCAGGAGTCGGCGACAAAGGCGCCCAGCAGTGGCAAGAGCCTGGCCGTCCCCGCCCAGACGTTCACAGCCGCAGCCGCCTCTGCGTTGGAGTGACCGAGCGGTCCCGTCAAGTACGTGATCAGGTTAGCCGACACGCCGTAGTAGGCGAAGCTGCCGGCGCCCTCCACCACTACATATGCATCGCTATCTCGTTAGCATTTTTTGATAATGGATGCTATTATTTAATTAAAAATATCGCATCAAGTGAATACAAAACATAATGCCTCTTCATGATTAGGATGCGCATAGCCAACAAGGAAAAGGAAAATTTAAAGGACCTTTGGTGTCAAGCGAGACCGGCGACCCAGGGAAGCAAAACATCCACAACAACCCATTCATTGACAACACCCGAATGATGAGCTCCGTGTGGGTTTATCCACAGTAATGACTTTATCAAGGAAACGGTGCACGAATGCCATCCTCGTAGGATCCAACCGCCTAAGCTAGACCATGGGTTCTCACCCAAAAGAGAAAGGCCGAGTAAGCTTCAGCCAATGCCTCCGACAAGGGAACGTAAACCGCCAATTAATGCCATGTCACTTACAACCATAGATGGCCAAACCTATGGCTTTCACCTTGAAACTCGAGACCTTGAAGAGCATCACAATAAACAAAGTCCCCTGTGTTGTCAGCACCAACTTGCCTGAGAAGAGGTACAGATTGGCATGGAAATCGCGGAACAGAGTGAACTGCACACACATCGAGCATTTCCTGAGACGCCAAATCTGCGGATCAAGACAAGGAGCGTGCTAACAACTACAGCGGCATGAGTCACACCGGACCATCACTGGAACACGACGGATGTCCAGCGGATACACATACACTCGATCATGTGGGAGGAAGGCATGGGGTGCCTATTAACGTGAAGCCGGACGTCCAAGTCGTGTGCATCCCCACTGAGCATCCGCCGCCTCCGGCTCCATAGGATGCCCCACCGCTTATATCCATGCCGATGGTGACCACCAGAAGTACGCCAAATGCACAGTCAAACTAGCCAAGAAAAACGTGCACACCTCCTCCGCGGTCATACCAGTCGGGAACA
This sequence comes from Triticum timopheevii, assembly GCA_963921465.1. NCBI lineage: Eukaryota > Viridiplantae > Streptophyta > Magnoliopsida > Poales > Poaceae > Triticum > Triticum timopheevii. The sequence goes on from OY997264.1 coordinate 658,721,245, forward strand.
AGACAAGGGATGTCGTGGGGCAGCTATCCGTCACCGGATCAAACCGGAGGAGATCCGTGGCCACCTAACCAATGTCCAATGCCAGAACGAGACACCGCGTGAGTTACCACCCAAAGACCACCAGCGGTGGCATGCGGCGTGCCTCCCAAAGGCCACTTAATGGATCGGAACTGCACTTAGCCATTGGCTGCCGCATCAGAATTTTTGTCCAAAATGACCAACGAAATTGACAAAAAAAACTAGCTCTAGATGAAATTGACAGAAAAGACCACCCCAGCCGTGACGGCAGGCGCGCCAGCCGACGCGTGGCACGTGCCGCCACGGGCTGAGGCGGCAGCACCTGCCGCCACAAAGCCAGGCGGCAGCCCACGAGTAACAGCCAGCTACGCCCACGACGGAACGGAGCACTGCAAGGTGGGCCTTGCCGCCTTGTGGTGTGGCGGCAGGACTGTTCCTGCCTAGTGCGCGGTTTGTGTTTCCTTATTTCACTACGACTGCCTGATTGATTACACTGTTTTTTGTCAGCCGTCGTACTCGCACTGGCATGGCCCGGCACTTCACCAATTAACACATAATGAACGATCCATGTCAACTAGATGTGTCGGGGCCATCCAAAAATAATCAGGTGGCGGCAGGATTGTTCCTGCCTGGTGCGCGGTTCATGTTTTTTTATTTCACTACGGTTGCCCGATTGATTACACTGTTTCTTGTCAGCCGTCGTACTTGCACTGGCATGACCCGGCCACTTCACCAACCAACACGTAATGAATGATCCATATCAACTAGACGTGTCGGGGCCATCCAAAAATAATCAGGTGGCGGTGTGGCGGCATGACTGTCCCTGCCTGGTGCACGGTCCGTTTTTGTAATTTTTATTTCACTACAGTTGCGATTACATTGTTACTTGTCAGCCGTTGTACTCGCACTGACATGGTCCGACCACTTCACCAACCAACACGTAATGAACGATCCATGTCAATTAGATGTGTCGGGGCCATCCAAAAATAATCAGGTGCGGCCGGCCGGCCGGCCTCATAGTGACGCGCCCTGCAGTAAACCACTCCATAGCATCCATATTCAGTACGGACAAACGCAGCAGGCAGGAGCAGTCATGCCGCCTCACCACCAGGCGGCAAGGCCCACCTGCAGTGCTCCGTTCCGTCGCAGGCGTGGTTGGCTGTTACTCGTAGGCTGCCGCCTGGCTTTTTGGTGGCAGGTGCTGCCGCCTAAGCCCGTTGCGGCATGTGCCACGCGTCGGCAGGTGCGCCTGCCGCCACGGCTGGGATGGGTTTTTTTTTTTCAATTTCATCTAGAGCTCGTCATTTTTGTCAATTTCGTCGGGCAGGTGGTCCTTCTGGATCGAGCACCTCCGGAGCTCCACCACAAGGCGTTGGATCCGCTAGGCCCGATTCGCGCCACCACCGGACGCGCCACAGCAGCCCCACATATCGCCGGCGCCACAACCAGCCACTAGACGGCCGCCACACGCCCGTTCTATCGGCGCGCTAGGAGCCACCAAGGCACACAAGCCGCGCCGACCGCGGCGAGATCCGGCGGCAACATGCTGGCCACGCTAGTTCGGAAGCCACCAGGAACCGGGCCGTTTGTGCAAGATCTGGCCAAGACCACCCCAACGCGCGAGGAGCAGAGCACTCTGCCGGCGTCCGACCAGGACGAGCTGCCGCGCGCGAGGTTAGCCACCACGAGCGTGAACCTCGCTGTGCGAATCCGTGTGCCGCAGCAAGGGAGAGGCGGAGGAGGAGGGAACCGCTAGGGGCGGTGGCTCACGAGCCGTTTTTTCCTTCTACGGTACATACTTAGCTAAGTTGATCTAGTAAAATATTCTTATCCGTTAGCTGTAGGAGATGCAGTGAGTGCATACCGGCGACGAAGATGGCGGAGCGCCACCCGCCGGATGTGGCGTGGTAGACGGGGCGGCCGCGGAAGTCGGAGACGCCGGCCAGCGGCTCCTCCCTGGCCTCGAGAAAAGGAGCCTCGGCGTCCACCATTGCCATCTCCTGCTAGCTTTGCTTGCTTGCTCATGGCTTGTTGGGTGGGCGTATATATTTCTACTATTATCTTGAAGACACTTTCTTCCCCTGTCATCATCGCTTAGAGTTAATAAAAGCTTGCTTAATTAGCTGCTCAGAGAGACGTCCGCATAAACTAATTAATGTCTGCGTCAATGCGGGCACGTTGGATCACGTGGGTTAAGCACCAACGTGACGTGATAAACACCAAGAGACGGATCACTATTAACATGAAGACTTAGCCCATGTACGTACATCATCACGATTCACGAATGAAAAATGCAACCATGACGTACGAGCCTATGACGCCGGGAGAGGCAGGAGCCTGTGACGTACTTGACTACGCACGCTGCACTCAGCCACGCACTGAGTGAGGCAGATATCGCTAATCTCTTCCACAGTTCGTTCGACTCTGCGTCTCCATGCAGCGATTGGAATCAGATCCCTCCATCGCGCCGCCAACGCCCACCGAGAAGCGGAGAAGGGAGGGGGACGCCGGGAGAGCCAGGAGCTGTTGCGCCAATCCATGGACATGCTGCCGGCAATGGACACACCGCGGATGAGCGGCAACAACACAAGTGGAAAAATCAGGTGGTCAGCTTGGTAAGCTATCAACAAAAAATTGCAATCACTGAACAACACAAGTGCAAAAGGTAATTTGTTTTCACATTAGATTTGTTCATTGCCTTTAAAACCAAACAACTCATGGAAGTACTACTAGTCATCGACTCGTGCTTCTGAATGGGCTAGGGATTTTTATATCTTAGGAAAGTTTTAGTTTATGCATAATATTTCTGTCAATCCATTTTCTGAATATCATTGATCTTCACTTCTTCACTATTAACCCATGCATTCGCATAGGGTATAGATGGTAGATATATTTAAATTGTTTAGAAGAACTGAAAAAAATCTTGGGCAGGTGATTTTTCCGACGTGGCGTCACCAGCTCAACTGTGCTGCACGCTTGAGGTCAAAACATAAGCAGCTATGGAAGGTAGCGGCACTTGCTTTACAATGGTCTGACAAACTAATCATCCTGCAAAGTGACTGTGCACGTTTTTTTTTATTTTTAGTAACGACCATGAAGGCTGATACATCGAGGAATTCCCCTGTTTTTTAAAGAAATCTAGAGTCTGAAAGGTATGCAAAATTTTATATTCTCTAAGATTATTAGAGAACAAAATAGGGTTGCAAATTATACGATAAATGTTTCACCTTGACTTATGCCCACTAAAACTGAGAATGGTTATTAAAAAACTGGGTGAAACGGTTCGGTTCTTGCTTTGGGTTTGATTGGTTCAGGTTTTATTGGGCTGAATCTTTTTTAGTTTGGTTTTGGTTTGGGTATGTGAAGAAACCAATTTGAGTATAGTTGGTTATGGGCTTAAACAGTTTGGTTATTAATGGCAATAAACTATGGGTCCAAACCGGTTTTTGGGCATTGGTTATGTGCAATAAGCAACGACGCATTAACAACGAGTATCTTTGATCCGCGTACATGCTGCGATGCACTATGTAATTCTGTATTATGGGAAAACACCACATGCAAATCGAATGTATTTGCTTGTGCTTCAGCTAAGCAATTGGTTTTAATACACTTGTCAGTGAGCTTTTCAGTCGTGGGCATTGTCTTTTTGACACTTGTTGTGTGTTGACCGTATCTCAACACTTTTTCCCAAACTATTGTAGATGCACTTATGCCTTTTCTATGTCATTTGCTTCTTGACATGTCGATTTGTGCAATCATATATACATTGAAGCAAACCCATAGTTTTGTATTTGGTTTAAACCCACAGTTATGTATTGGGTTTAAATTGGTTTGGGTGGAAAAAAAATAGAGGGTTTAATTTTGGTTGGGCTGAAAATGGCATTAAACGGGTATGGTTCAATATGGTTTTGAGAGAGACATGTACGGGTATGGTTCAAGTATGGTTTAAGTATGAAACCATTCTCAGATTTAATGCCCACTACTCATTATTTGTATGAAATTCAAAGTCGTGACTTGGTCAACCTGTACCAAGTACCATGCCATACCATAGAACCGCACACGTGATAAGAATAATCTACAAGCTCATGGGATGAGGCTGTGGGTACGAAAAAGTTTCCACTGATATTGCAGTTGTCTCAATTTAGCCCAAGCAGTTATATAGTTGGGTAGGATTTCACCCTTGGGCTCATATATAGTGCGCTACCGTTCAGCAACGGAAAAGTCTCGTCGTAATGTAGAATGATAGACATGACAACACCTGGGTGTGCAGTCTAATAACAGCTTCTCCATAAGTTCATCTTAGCTTCACATGCATTAAAATCATGATTCATGAACATGTAGAGGGTATTGTAGGGTTACTTATGTTGTTTACAAATTGGTTGCTTCTTTACCTATAGTTTTTTCTTAGTAAAGGAAATGTTGTGTTGCCTTCCTGGCATACATTGTCAAGTTGTTACAAAGCCAAGTGCCAGAAAAACAATAAAATGAAATAGGTTTCTTAAACAACCAAAGATGCGTATTCTTCAAGTACCACATAAGTGACCAAAGGCCAATAGAGTGACAAACTGTTTGCAGATTATCCACTTCCAGTTCAAGGTTATCACTCTCAAAAGTCTCTCTTGTCCTTGTAGGTGTAGACTCTAGCGAAGCAGATGTAGAGCGCGAGCTCGGCCGCACTGAGGCCAGCAAGCAGCCAGTAGAAGTAGTCGAGGTGAGCGCGGTTGAGGTTGTTAGAGAACCAGCTATCACCACCGCCTTTGCGTGTGATGCGGTCAATGAGTGAGATGAGAGAGCCGCTGATGAAGCCGCCAATGCCAATCACACTGCAGTAGAGCGCTATGCCAAGGCTACGAAGCTCGCTAGGCATCTGGTCATAAAAGAACTCCTGCATCCCAACTATCACGAATACGTCGGCCACCCCAACCATCACGTACTGCGGCACCAGCCATGACCAGCTCATCGGGACCGTCGCCTTGGTGTCTTCAACCAGTTTATGCTCACGTGCCATCTCTAGCCTCCGGGTCTCCACCAATGCCGCCACGCACATCGCTGCAAGCGACACAGCCATGCCTGTGCCTACTCGTTGAAGTTGTGTCAGCCCAGATGGAGTACCCGTCAGACAACGAAGGGCCGGCACTAGAACACGGTCATAGAAGGGAACGAACAACAAGACAGATGCTGGCCAAAATGCCTGCAACATGGCCGGTGGCAGCTCTAGGCTACCAAAGATATGGCAATCTAGGGTGTGGCCCTGCTTGTTAAAAAGTGTCGTGATCTGCACGAACACCACACCATAAGCTAGACATGCAACCCAGATCGGCAGTAGACGTAAGACGCCGCGAGCCTCCTCCAAGTTGGTTGTGGCGTCTTCATCTTCATGCATGCGTCTTTTAGCATGGAAGGAGAAACCTGAGTTTCTGGCAAGCGTGATGAGACTACAACCGAGACGGATAAAGGGGCTGCCGGAGCCAATGATGGATGCGTGGAGGCGATATGTGGGAATACCAACGAGGAAGACGACAAAGGCGCAAATCATGACGGTGCAGAGCATGCCAAAACAAATTCCCCAACCAAGATTCTCCTGGATGTAGCTAACGACAATGATGGCGACAGCGATACCAATGGCTATGGAGAAGTGCCACCAATTGAAGAAGGAGCTGCGGGCGGCACACTCCCTGGGGTGGTCGGCGTCGAATTGATCGGCGGCAAAGGCAAGTCCACAAGGCTTGTCAGCACCCTGCGCGAGGGCAATGAGATAGAGGGAGATATAGAAGAAGGCCACCTGTGGTGACATAGGGTTAGAAGAAGAGTCGTTGTCGAGGGTCGATGATGGTTGCTGAGTCAGGAGTGTGGTTGCTAGAGTGATCATGCCATAACCCTGCATGTATATGAGTAGTTATTTCTTGTGAGTGTTTGTAGACAATATGGTCTAGTGCCACCAATTATATTAAAAGATAGCACACATAATCTGAAAGTACACCTATATATTCTGTAGCAAAATCTCCAATAGAAATTTAGGGAAATAATTCAAGTGTTATTAATAAAGGAAGAGGAGAGCATGGAATTAATATTATCTAGAAATGTGGGTCTTTTACTAATATTGTGATTATTAATATGTACTCCCTCCGTCCGAAATTACTTGTCATCAAAATGAATAAAAAAGGATGTATCTAGAACTAAAATACATCTAGATACATCTCCTTTTATCCATTTTGATGACAAGTATTTTCGGGCGGAGGGATTAGTACTTATTCTACAAAGTCCTCCACGCATTTACATTTAGTTGTATAGCTCGGGGGAAATAAGTTAAGCCATAATTGTACTACCTCCAGTCCACAAAATTATGATGTTTTGGGCATAGTGTTGTTCCAAAATTAAATCTTGAACCGTCAATTATTGTTTACAGTATGTGATCACTTGTGTTAGTGTGGTTGTACAAATTAGAAAATACTATTTGAGTACTACTTCAGTCTCCGCAGATAATTGATAGTTGCAAATTTTTAATAATAGGTGTACTTGATTTTTATTGTTTTGAATTATGACTCTATAATCAAAACATGAAGAAGAACGCTACATTTGAGAGATAACATATTTTGTATTTTCAATTATAGCAACATGACTAGTGTGGGCGCTCAACGGACTGTTCCGCGACAACAAGATAAACTGGTTTGTACTCCTCCTTACTCTAGTGTCGTTGATTATTGTCCTACTGTTTAAAACATCACAAGCATGCTCGCAAATGCCAGCACCCCTACCGACGACGAGGCCTCCTTCTTCAGTATCTTCCTGGCTCAACGAGCAGGTGGACAACAACATCTCCATCCTCATACCTTTTATGGACCCATTCCTGATGTTTGCTCGCAGACCCTCGCTGATGAATGTCAAGGAGATGAAGAAAAAACACCACCAGCACGCTCTTCACAAGTGCACCCGTCCGCGGTTTTCCTCACGGTACCAACCCTGTTCCTTTTCGCATGACAAAATTCTGACCAACCCTCTATGATCAATCGCACAACAAGAACAAGAAGAGCAAGGGTGACACCAACAATCGTGTCGGACAGTCATGGTCAGTGACATGGGCAGGTTCAAGGGAACTCACCCGCACAGCCACAACATGGTGCATGGTGTACCTCAGCAACATGCCCTTTGCGCCATCCCATCATAAGGCAGTTAGCCAAGCGTTGTGCATGCCACCTCTCGCATCACATCTAGTTGCCTCATGGTACTAGACACCACCGTCCGACAAATGGTACATGAACATCGGCGCCTACTCGTACTTGTCATCCAAGTGTTATATACTCACCACCTGAGCGTGCGGGTCTATACTTGCCATTCAGGCCGTAGAGAAGTATAAGCATCATTTTTACTGGTGAGTTGTTTGCGATTAATCTAGTTGTATCCTACATGTGCAATGTACAAGTGTCAACTGACATACCAAAATCTAGCACAAATAGTTTGAAACTATTTTGAAATACGGTGCGCATACATCCAAATGTAAAAATATACCGATATATATCTTGGAGCAAACGGCACAACTGTTATTCTGGAGAAATAATTTAATCCTTATGAAGAGGAGAGCATGCATGTAGGAGTAGTACGGATATTCTAGACCATATTATTCGAGGGGCAATCATTACTTAATTTTGGAACTAGAGTAGGTAAGATGTTCCCGCAACAAAAAAAGAGTGGTGTTATTTCAGTGAGATTTAAGAGAATTTCATACTGTACACATTTTGAAGTAAGTTCAACCTATCATTAATTACACAACTAGCTCAACCTAGACACATCATCCACAGCAAAAATATTGTACACTTGGGTATCGTCGACGTATTCATTGGTTGAGTTGGGAGAAACTTACAAAACGTAAAAGCCAAAGAGGTATGGGATTCAAAGATCTTAAAGTTTTTAACCAGGCTCTCCTCGCTAGGCAAGCATGGCGACTTATTGCACATCCTGACAGCTTGTGCGCGAGAGGACTTAAGGCAAAATACTACCATGGGGCTGATCTACTAGACACGGCGTTTATTCATAATGCGTCGCCGGGCTGGCAGGGCATCATGCATGGTTTGAAACTCCTTAAAAAGGATGTATTTGGCGCATTTGCAACGGAAATAGTGTCCGCATTTGGAGAGACAATTGGATCCCGAGAGGAAACATGAAAGTAAACATAAATCCAACAAGCTCCCGAACTCGTTGGGTAGCAGACCTCATCGACCAGGAGAGTCATGCTTGGAAGGAAGATTACATCATGCGCATATTTACAAGCGAAGACGCAAATGATATTTTAAGTATCCGACTACCAAATTATGATGAAGAGGATTATATTGCTTGGCAGCCCGAAAAAAAGGGAATTTTCCGTTTCGTAGCGCATACCGGTTAGCCATGGACGAAAAGGATTCTGTGGTGATTGGGTCCAGCCACAATCCCCAAGGGGATCGCAATATTTGGAATGATATCTGGAAGATAAATGTACCCCCAAAAGTATGGACTTTTACATGGAGACTAGCAACAGAGTCACTGGCGGTTCAAACTAATAGATTTCATCGCATCCCATGCCTCACCCCAATTTGTAATGTATGTGGGGCCGATGATGAAACAGGCTTCCATATGGCACAACGATGCACATTTGCAAGGGCCCTGTGGCACGAACTCAAGGAGGTATGGAACCTACCCCCTACGCATGAAATAGAAATACTGGAAGGGATTGGGTCCTAATCCTACTATAAGGTGGGTGAAGATATGAAACAAAAATTTATGCTTTTTTGGTGGCGTGTTTGGCACCATAGAAATGACGCGATCTTCGTAAAAGGTAAAGCGAAAATTTCCCACTCTGCTCGTTTTTTGCAACACTACCTTGTAAACCTCCGCTTGATTGCGGACGGAACTTCTGAGATAGATCGAAAAGGGAAAAGTCCGATTGTTAAATTGCCATCTGTGCAACAACATGATAATACAAAGGAAAAAAGGATGGAAAAAGCCAGAGCTTTGCCATCTGTGCAACAACATGATAATACAAAGGAAAAAAGGATGGAAAAAGCTAGAGCTCGGATGGGCTAAGGTCAATGTTGATGGAAGTTTTTTGGAGGAAAGTAGGAGTGGAGCCTGGGGAGCTGTGATTCGAGACCATGATGGAAGAATTATCTTATCAGCTTGGGATTATATGCCGCGATGCAATGGAGCGGACTGCACGGAAGCCATGGCTTGCCTAGAAGGACTACGGAAGGCAATGTTGGGGACGGATCTACCCTTAATCATCAAGACGGATTGCAGCTCGGTGACAAAGGCGCTCATCCTCTCGTCTATTGATAGATCGGAGGTTGAAACAATTGCAAAGGAGTTTCAAGCCATGAAAGGGAACAGAGAAGTTAGAGTTTGCAAAGTAGATAGAAGGGAAAATAGGTTAGCTCATAGTCTTGCCCAGTTGGGTTGTAGATAGTTGCGTGGTGGGGTTATGCAAGGCACAGTGCCAACCTGCGTGTTGAGCGAGGCCTTGCACGATTGTACGAACTATGTTTTCTCTACTTAATTAATACAACTCTCTATTTCAAAAAAAAGGAGAGCATGCAAGTAGGAGTAGTACGGATATTCTAGACCATATTATTCGAGGGGCAATCATTACTTAATTTTGGAACTAGAGTAGGTAAGATGTTCCCGCAACAAAAAAAAGTGTGGTGTTATTTCAGTGAGATTTAAGAGAATTTCATACTGTGCACATTTTGAAGTAAGTTCAACCTATCATTAATTACACAACTAGCTCAACCTAGACACATCACCCGCAGCAAAAATATTGTACACTTGGGTATCGTCGACATGGATGTCACAGTGAAACGTACCAGCCTTGAGATCGACTTACAGAGTTACAGTTCCACTGATTGCGCTCAAGGACTAGATTTTAAAGCAATGAGTTTGACGTGACAAGGCCGTGATCTACTCTACTGTTGGGTGCTTGTGCGTTGCGTCAAAATTAAGATAAGTCTTATAAGAAACCAACAGTTGGATGGATGACCACTGCAGGTAGTCCTTGTCAAACATGTATGTACCTGCTCCTATGTTTAAAGAAACGGACGTGCTAAAACTCAGCTAGCTGAGTTTTTCTTAGGTCTCATTCACGGTCACCATCGTCCGATTTCGAAGGCGATTAGATTGGTGTTGTTGTCGATAGAATTTTCAAGCGCGGCCCATTATATGTTTTTCTTCATGCTTGTTGGATTACGGGCTTCGCTGCTGGTTGTTTCTTTTCTATGGACCGAGTTGCGTTTCTGCGTTTGTTGGGCTACGTCGCTGGTTAGTTTTTTCTTGACGATCGGTGTTTTTACGTGAGGGTCATTTACTAAAAAAATAGAACCTGAGATTTTTTTATTTTTGGTTTTCCTGCATCGTTTCGATATTTCTTGCTTATTTATTTTTATTCTTTCTTTATTTCTATTATTATTATTAATTTATTTTTATTTGTATATATCTTATTTGTCATTTTTTTTGTTATCCCTTTTTCCATGCATCATTTTTTAGCTACCGCTTCAACTTTTTTAGCAACCAACAGTAGTATTCCTATCAGCAATTAAGTTTACATCATCAAAATTTTCATGTGGCCAAAGTTTTTCAAGTCAAGGTCGAAACTACAAGTTTTAAAATGTGGCCGCAACTACAATTTTTCAAGTCGGGTTGCAACTGCAAGTTTAGATATGTGAACACAACAACAAGATTTTGAGTCGCAACTACAAATTTTAAAAAGAATTCAAAACTATAAGTTTTCAAGTCGAGTCACAACTGCAAGTTTTAAAAAGGTTGCAACTGCAAGTTTTCCAATGGGTCGCAACTCAATCTTTTCAAGTCGGGTTGCAACTGTAAGATTTCATATGAGGTTGCGTGAAGTTTCAAAAATGGATCGCAACGGCATGTTACCAAATGTAGTCACAACTAGAAGCTCTCAAGTTAGGGTTCTAGCTGCATGTTTTCAAATGGAACTGCAACGGTAAGTTTTCAAATCAAGTCGCACCTACATGTATTGAGTCTTAACTACAACTTTTCAAATGCGATCGCAACCTCATGTATTCAAAAAGGGTCACAATTGCAGGTTTTCAATTGGAGTCGCAACTACAAGTTTTCAAGCGGAGTCGCAATTGTATGTTTTCAAATGGATGACAAATGCAAGTTTTCAAGTGGGATTGTAAATGGAAGTATTAAAATGGGTCAAAACTGCAAGTTTTTAAGTGAGGTCGTAATTGCAGGTTTTCAAGATAGGTTGCAACTGCAAGTTTTTAAGTTGGGTCGCGACTGCACATTTTTGAATGGATCGCAACTGCAATTTTTCAAGTGGGGTCGCAACTGCACGTTCGGAAATGGGTCACAACTGCATGTTTTTAAGAGGGGTCGCAATTGTGCGTTTTCAAAAACGATCGCAAATTCAACTTTTTCAAGCGGGGTTGCAACTGCAAGTTTTTCAGTGGGGACAAAACTGCAAGTTTTCAAGCTAGATTGCAACTGCAAGTTTTCAAATGGGGTCACAACTACATGTTTTCAAATGAGGTCGCAGCTACAAGTTTCAAGTTGGGCCGCACCTTTTTTCTAAAATATTGTTACTACTCATTGTCCTCTACGGGCGATTTTACCTTCTCAACGAGTCTCTTTTTTCATGTCAAAATCACGTGACAAGCCCATCTAGAAGTTTTTTTGTCGCCAGTACATGGCTATTAGAATTCTAGCCCAACCCAACAAAAAAGACGACGAATGACCCCGCAAAGAAGTAGAGACCAATTGTATAAACAAACTTTAAAATCCAGACAACAACCTACCCATAGACACTAAACTAGCCCAAGCCCATAGATAAGAGCTACAACAGCAATAGATGATGTCACGTGGATGAGATCAAACTATATTATATTTCATCTAGATGAGTTCTAGGCACTCCTTAAGCAAATCAATCAACTCCTAATTAGGCCTCCCAAGATGAGCGAAGTGACATCTCTCTCTCTCTCTCTCTCTCTCTCTCCATCTCCCTCTCTCTCCACCTCCCTCTCTCTCACGTATGATGTGGTCGGTATGGATGTGTGCATGTGACTATTTGACAGGCTAGGGGCCAGATGAGGTGACAGCTAGTAAAAGAGCAGCCCATGTGGCCCAGAAAGTAGACAGTCATTGATGAAGAAATGCATGGATGAACCGGGTACATACGAATGCACTTCAGAAAATACATTTCTAAATGCTAAAAAATCTGAAAAAGGTTGCACGGGTACGTCTCCATGTTCTAGGTGTGTGCATAAAGTTTGACAGAAAAATAACTTTTTTATGGTCTGTGCAAAAAAGTCAAAAATTGTGTCATGGAACTCTATTTAGAAGCACTGAAATTTGACTTTTTTGCAGAACGAAAACACAAATTTTTCACAAAACTGTGTGCCTCGCACACACATTTGCGAGTATGCATGAAATTTTATTTTGAATTTCTTGACAATTTAAAACGTGCTTAAAATGCATGTTTTGAAAAGTGGGTGCATATGCCCATGCGTGTAGGACGTGCCCATTCGTCAATGATGGCCTATGTGCAGATGTGTAGTCTGAAATGGTTGTGCATTGCATGGGTTTTAGTCCCACCTTGATGTTGGGAGTCTAGTTTATAAGGTTGAGCTCATGTGGTGTTCTAAATACTAGAAATGAACATACATGTTGTTAAACCACACAAATAGTGTGTGTGCTCGTGTGAATATACGCTGATTGATATGCGCCTTAAGACATTGTGTTTGTTTTTACCCACTTGAAGAGAGCCGGATTTTTCATTTAAAATTGTTTATTTATTTATTTATTTCATGTGCCTGCTGATTATTAAAAGGGAGGAAATTAGTCCCCTGAGATGGATACTTCTACTGTATATTATGCTTGGGCTATCCTCTCCTAATATGGTCTCGATAAGATACACTTAGTTCCTTCTGATCCATAGGCATGTTCAGCTCGCTCCAGAACTTGTCAAACAGTCGAAGCGATGCGTGGCAGCCCTTTGGTACACAGTATTGGTGGTTACATATCCATGGGTCCGCCCATCTAAGTTGGCTGAGATTTTATTATGTCTAAATAAACTCGAAAAGTGAAACTTGCACTTTTCAACAGACTCAACTGAAGTTGCATCTAATAGAATTCTAGTTAACTTACGATTAGCAAAATCATATGTTCGGACATAATCATGATCCTCCTGAAATTAACTTTTTGATGACCTTAGGGACCAAAAGGCCCCCAATTTCAATTGCTTGAAACTGACAATACAACCAACATCCTGCCCAGCTTAACCAAACTGAAAAACGCAAATAGGTAGTGCCAAGCGCACAACAATCATCGGCAACAACACTCGTAGTCAGTAATATGGGCAGGTTCGAAGGCCCTCGCCCACACGAGCACGACATGGGGCACCTCAGCATCATGCCCTTTGGGCCATCCCATCATAAGGCAGTTATCCAAGCGTTGGGCACACCACCTCAATATGATGACATTACATCCACTGCCATCTGGCAAATCTTACATGAACATCGGCGCCTACACGTACCTGGCATCCAAGCCTTGTATACTCACCACTTGAATGAGCGGGTCTTTACTCTTGAATTATAGAGACGAATAAGCATCATTTTTTACTCTTGAATTGTTTGTGATTGATCTAGTTGTAATCCTAAATATCCCATGTACAGGTGTCATACTGACATACCAAAATCTAGCACAAATAAGTTATAACTATTTTGAATTACGGCTTGCATTCTTCCAAATGTAAAAATATATTGATATATAAGGAAAGCGGATAGCATGCAAGCAGTACAGACATTCTGGATCATATTATTCAAGGGTCAAACATCACTTAATTTAGGAGTAAGTAAGGTGTTATTCCAGTGACATTTCAGAGAAGTTCATACACATTTTGAAGTAACGTACGTTCGACCTGTCGTTAATTGCACAACTAGCTCAAGTTACACACATCATCCACAGCAGAAATATTGTACACTTGCCTATTGTCAACATCGATGTCACAGTGAAACGTACGAGCCATGAGATCAACCTACAGTTCCACTGATTGCGCTCAAGGACTAGATTTTAAAGCAATGAGTTTGACGTGACAAGGCCGTGGCCTACTCTACTGTAGAGTGGTTGTCCGTTGCGTCAAAATTAAGAAAAGTCTTACGAAACCAACGGTTTGATGGATGACCACTAGATGTAGTCCTTTCAAACATGTACCTGATCCTAGGTTTAAAGAAGGGTTGGACGTGCTTTTCTACCCCGTTGAAGTTAGCTGGGTTTTCATAAATTTCCGACTCCATAGATTTCAAAATATAAGGTGTATTAGTCTTTGAAAAGTCAAACATATTTAAGTTTGACCAATTTTATTGACAAATATATCGATATCCATAATATCTAATTGGTATCATTAGATTTGTCGTGAAATGAATTTTCATATTTTATTTATTTAGTATTGTGGATGTCGGTGATTTCAGCCCTGAACATGGTCAAAGTTAAATAAATTTGACTTTTTAAAAAACAAATAGACCTTGTAGTTTGAAACTAAGGGAGTATTTGGATTGGCGAATGGGGGAGATGATGAAGTGTGTTTTTTTTATTTATAATGTGGTGTTTTGGTTGCCCTTTCGTGAGGTGATTCTGTATTATTTGCTAATCAACTCATACATATGTGGAGAATTTTTCTACATCGGTGGTTGCATGTATTATACTCCTTGTAGTTTGATATATCGGTGTTACAATATCACATATTGGTGTTTCTTTTTTATAGGTGATGGGAGGTTGCACGTAACTGATATGTTTTTATAGGCCGGTTGTTGTCGATTGGTGGCCTTGTCAAAACGTGAACCAAATCCAAAATTGAATAGCTCATTTGAATGGGAGAGCTTCAAAATTGAGGAGCGTCGAGAATTAAAAGAATTACTGGTGCTACAGTACAACATATTGGCATTTCTTTTTTCTATATACCCTCATTATTTGAGGAGCATAGTGAACCAAATCCAAAATTAAATAACTCATTTGAATGGCACTCATTATTTATTTTTCTACGGAATATGGGTAGAGACTTTGTGTGAGTTTTTGCCTGTGGTCATGTGCATGAAAATATGCGTTGTGCATACCCTTAAAAGAAGAGTATGTGTTGCGAATCAACATGTGGTTGAATGGTTAGGAGGACAACGATATCCCCAGCTCAGCAGAGTTCAAAGTCCTAGTGCTCGTCCTGAATTTATTTCAAGATTTCTGACGATGCACATTCAGTGGGAGGACACGTTCCCGTCGACTACGATGTGTATGTGGTGACTTCGTCAATCTAGAGATTATATGTCGGCTAGTCTCTCGAAGGTGCTTATAGGGGTATGGTATGCGTGTATGTTCATAGAGATGAGTGTATGCGCGTATATATGCGCCTGCATCTCTGTACTGTGTTCTAAAAGAAAAAGAATATGTGTTCTGCATCCAGGGTTGGTAATTGGTATTCCTCAAGCAGCAATCAGGATGAGTCTAATAAAAAAAGATGGCATCGTGATTAAATTCCTTGATTATTACCAGGACGTAGAGGGTGCAGGCGAGGATGATGGACCAGTAGCGCCCCAGCCAGGAGTCGGCGACGAAGGCGCCCAGCAGCGGCATGAGCCTGGCTGTCCCCGTCCAGACGTTCACCGCCGCGGCCGCCTCCGCGTTGGAGTGGCCGAGCGGCCCTGTCATGTACGTGATCAAGTTCGCCGACACGCCGTAGTAGACAAAACTGCCGGCGCCCTCCACCACTGCGCTCGCGGTGTGCACCGCGACCTTGTTAGCTATCTGGGATATAAATCTGGATCGAGTAAGGAGCTAGCTCTAGGACATGTAGTACATACCGGCGACGAAGATGGCGGAGCGCCACCCGCCGGAGGTGGCACGGTAGACGGGGCGGCCGCGGAAGTCGGAGACCCCGGCGAGTGGCTCCTCCTTGCCCTCGAGAAAGGGAGCCTCGGCGTCCACCACTGCCATTATTTCCTAGCTTGCTTTGCAAATTTAGCTTAAGCCTTGTTAGCGATATATATCGTCGTGGGTGGTTTGTTCCTGTCAAGGAGCAGTTCATGTTGCCGGACGGACTAGGCCGCTGTGACTGTGATGCTGCACTCTACTAGTACTCACATTGGTTTCCATGTCCATCGGCACCATGCCGGTACGTTCTTGCTCCGTTTTCGTCCACACAAATACTCTCGCGTCTCCATCCGTCGCTCAGACACAGCTTGCTTCTCATCTCATCCATCCCTCAAACGTGTCGATATATTACTCTGTGCCTTCTCTCTAAAAAAAAAGAAGATAAGATTACTCGGTGAAACAGTGCATGAAAAGACAGAACTCAAATATAAGCTATTCGCCATCACAGTAGTTATTCTTCCCCGCCAAAAAAAAAAGAGTTATTCTGCACGTCCTTATTTTAGCACCAGAGTTTACATCACATAAATTTTATCTTAGTTTTAAGTCAAGATAAATGTAAGGAAATGTATATACTAGATATAAATTTTTGTTTACCGACGTAAAACTGCAAACGAAAACACTACATAGAATATGCATAACAATGAATTTGTGTGGTATGACTAGTATCGTGCGTTTCTCATGACGATTTTTGAGTCGTAAGTCGACATGAAGCATACGTGACTTGTGTGTATACTAACCATAAATTCTGGATGTGACGGCTTAAGAAAACTATGGGTGCAAAATACTGTCTTTTTTTAGTTTGCATATAACTTTGCGGGTTGTTTTTTCGTAATAATCTGCGTCTTCCCATTTTCCTACCGACTCTTTCCAAGTTTGCCCCTAAAATTCTGTTTTCCATGCAACCTCTCGTAATTAGTTATATGCCATGGGAGGAGACCCAATCAAACGTGATGCATTTAGAGTGTGTGCAATTGTGCTATCTTAGAAGTACCACATAAGATAAATGTTGAGGTGGAGGAGAGAGAAATTATTTGAAATGACTCGTCTTCTCTTAGCATGGAATCTCTCGTCACATATTTAGGTATATATAGTTAATAATTAGATAGCACTAAGAGAGAATACATGTATTTTTATTTCCATCTCTAAATTATTGAAAAATTAAGATATGGCTTCTTTCAACCACTATACATTTTTTTTCAACACTTGAATTCATACGACTTACACATTTATTCATTGAGCTACAAACTTACGGCAGGTTTGCTACGGAATTTACTTACAAGGTTACGTGTATGGCCACTGAGAAATCAGCGAAAGTCTTCTACTCGTATAAGTTTAGCATATTCGATGCATTAAAGACTTGATGTGAATGTGCACGGTGCACAAGTAAGGAGCAGGCTAACCTATCACTGCAAGTGCTGGGTGATAAACAGAAAGCTGGCCAGCTAGATAACTGCTCCAACATCATTGGAACAGTCCCGAATTAAGAAAAACAGACCACGACCGGTCTTGCCACTATTCCCATCATACACTACTTTAGCTATGCGAAATAAATAATCTCTCTCTCTCTCTCTCTCTCTCTCTCTCTCTCCACATCAAATTTCCAGTATGTATGAACACGGTGATAAATTTCGAGTAGCTGTAAACACGGTGATTAGAATCAGGGCAAACGACAATGACAATGGAGAGAGTAACTAGCTTATTTAATTAGTAGGGATGCAAAAGCGGAACCCGTCGGGCATGGAAAATATGGTAAGTTAGTTTAAAAATATACTCCAAGTATCAAACAATCCGATGACTAGACTTAACCACAGCTTGCACATGAAGCTGGTTTATGGTTGCATCCATATAATTACGGCGTGCATGCATGCTTTATGCATGACCTCTGTTCCAAAATAATTATAATTTTGGATTGCTCAAGTCAAACTTGTTTAGGTTTGACTGAGTTTATAGAAAAATATTTTAACATCTACTCCCTCCGTTCCTAAATGTAAGTCTTTGTAGAGATTCCACTATAAACCGTATACGGATATACATAGATGTATTTTAAGTTTAGATTCATTCATTTTGTTCCATATGTAGTCCACCTAGTGAAATCTCTACAAAGACTTATATTTAGGAACAGAGGGAGTAGAACACAAATTAGCCTCATGAACTTAAATACTCCATCCGTCCTATAATATAATGTCGTTTTGCAAGCTGTTTTAACTTGCAAAACGATCTCTATGAAGTTGATTAAATTTAATAAAGTTTGACTTAGAACAAACGAAGATCTTTAGTTATGTTGGAACGGAGGGAGTATATAATATTGAATCGAGTAAGCAGCCAGCTCTGGCACATGCAGTGCATCACGGACGACGAAGAGGGTGCAGCGAGGTGGCGCGCGGCCGTGGAAATGGGAGAGGCAGGCGTCCATGATTGTCATCTCCCAGCTTTCTTCCTCAGAGCTTGTTCGCCGTGTATCTTATCGTGTGGATCCAAGATAACTGCCGGTTGGCTGATCCTTGTCACGGAGCAGTTCGGGTTGCTAGTTTGGACTAGATCGCTTCGACGACGACGCCGCGCTATACTGATACCTAGTGCTTGTGTGCACAGTTTCAATGCTCCATCAGCGTCAGGTATTTACTTGCTCCTTTTCATCCACGCATATTTTCATGCCGTCATCCCATCACTCGGGCTCGTAGATTCCTTTGTCATCTAGCTACTCAGACGTGTCGGTAAATTACTCTGTGCAAGAATGCACATCAAAAGACGGAGAGATCTGGATTTTAGAACCATATGTATGTGGGTATAAATGCAATTTTGAAATCTCTTGAAATAGGCTTTCGTCTCACTTTATAAATGAAGCAAAGATCGCGGACCGGCTAGTTGGTATAAAAGATCGCGGACCGCTTTAAAAATAAATGAAATTTTGGAACCTCTGGATCTTGATTCTTTTCCCACGGGCTCCCAACAACAATGAGAGTACAACCCACATAACGTCTAAATTCCAGTGTACATCCCACGTACAATAACCTCCTAGGACCGGCTAGTTGGAGCGTGTACAGCGCGAGTGAATAGCAAAAAACTACAACATTACGGGCTATCGTTCCAAAAAACTACCGCTGTTCTTAATTTTTCAAAAAACTACCACAAAAGTGGTGGGCTGTTCCAAAAAACCCAAGTGACTGAACCATTAAGTTTTAAACGAAATTATGACAGCTCGGGTCCACTCATCAAGTTGACCGTTATCTTTAATCGTTAGGTTGACCGTTAACAGGTTATGACAGGTAGGCCCCATATATTTTTTAAGTGCATTCAGGTCCCTATAGAAAAAAATAAAAGCAATCAGGTCCCTGTAATTTTATTAAAAAGCAATCGGGTCCCTGCAAGAAAGTATAAAAAGCAATCGGGTCCCCGTCGGAGAGCTCATCGCCGGAGCCGACGAAGGGACCCTGTGCACATTGTCCGACCTTTGCTCTGGAGGCAGAACTCGAGGGCATTCCGGCCGCTGCACACGGTGGAGCCGCTGCTCCTGCTGCTGCACGCGATGGCTCCCGCTCCTCCCGCTCTTCCGCTGTTCATGGCTAACCATGGCGGGGCAGCATTCGCAGGTGACATGGCGTGGCGGGGAACGGTGGAATGAAGGGAGGCGGTGGTGGGTCAGCCACACCCTGCAACGACGACGGGTCGTCTTCATCTAGCTCGGCGTCGCAGAGCTTCACGCAGTGGCGGCAGCCGGTGCACCACCCGCCGCACGCGTCCTCGTCGACGTCAGTGGCGGGAGGTGGCGGCCACACGGTGGCTCATGGCGCGGAGGAGAAGTTCCCTGTAGGGGAGGTGGTGCCGGGCATGGCTGCTCCGGTCTTGGTTCTGCTCGGCTGTGGCGGCGCCGGCTGGCTCGGTAGAGAAAGAAAAAGGTAAGGAGAGGGAGAGGAGAAGAGAGGAGAGGAAGAAGAGATGGCTTACATGTGGGTCTCACTTGTAAGATAACGGTG
Organism: Triticum timopheevii; assembly: GCA_963921465.1. Taxonomy (NCBI): domain Eukaryota; kingdom Viridiplantae; phylum Streptophyta; class Magnoliopsida; order Poales; family Poaceae; genus Triticum; species Triticum timopheevii. Next base: position 658,741,149 of record OY997264.1, read on the forward strand.
AAACAGACAGTCAACAAATGGTTTGGTTAGGAGCGGGGCCGGCCTGTCATAATTTGAATTAATTCTAAACCACATGACAATTTGGGTTTTTTGGAACAGCCCACCACTTTTGTAGTAGTTTTTTGAAAAATTAAGAAAAGCGGTAGTTTTTTGGAACGATAGCCCGTAATGTGATAGTTTTTTACTATTCACTCTGTACAGCGCAATCGCGGCAAATCAAGCAGGATGATGCGAGGCAGGGAGCGGACTGTGCAAGGAAAATAATATGGGTGACGTGGATGCTTGAGAGCGCAAACAAATCAGATAGCGGGGGCTCCTATTAAGTATTTACATATAGTAGATTATAATTGTGTGGTTCTCTCGACGATGTACTGAAGGTAAAGACAATATACTATCAACATTATGTCTTCTTGCTTAATGTAATATATTTTAAGTTAATACTTTGGGATGCATGTTATGTAGGGGTCTTAGGGTGGAGTAGTCGCTATAGATACTGTTGGATGACGATCTATAGACGTAAGGACGTAATGCCTATATGAAATCATGCCATGAATAATCATACTCATAAAAATTAAAATTTAATCGATACACAAATGTAATTTGTTGACCATACCTATTCTATGTATACCGGAGAGAGCCTCTAATGAAACTATGGATCCCAATCCATTCATTCTTATTTCTTTCGACCTCGATCGCTTGCTTTTAATATTTTTTACTCCCTTCGTTTCTTTTTAGTCCACATATAAGATTTGGTCAAAGTCAAACTACACAAAATTTGACCAAATTTATATAAAAATATATGAACATCTACAATACTAAAACTATACAGTATGAAAATACGTTTCATGGTGCATCTGATAATATTGATTTCATATTATGAATGTTTATATTTTTTAATATGAAGTTAGTCAAACTCAACAAAGCTAGACTTTGACCAAACCTTATATGCGGACTAAAAAGAAACGGATGGAGTACAATCTAGTCGGTTTCATTAGTCACTTCCAACCATCAATCCATCCACACTTTACGCCTAATCCTTGTAACTGGCAAGACGGGAAGACTGGGAACCTTGCTGGCCAAGTTCGGGACTAGTGTTGCTAATTGTGTGCAGGTACTGATTATTAACTATATTGTGATAGTTCTATTTCTTTGATAAACCTTAATTCTCAACTGAAATACTTGTTTCATGAACTACATCATCCCTCCAATTAAGGGTCCCAACAACTTCCGTGGAAGTGAATCATCATTTGTCGGGACGAAACAGGTTTGCAATTGGAATCTTATATTGTTCTGTACCCGGAAATACCCGAGCCTGGGAATGTCGAGGCACTGGCATGTCAAGAAGAAATTTCACTAGCTAATAAAGATCTTGGTGTCCACCACCTCTATATTGCTTCAGATTGCCTAACCGTTATTAAGTACATCAACGAAGGAGGTAGTGGTCAGTATGGGTCTATCACCGAGAAAAACTTCAGTTGGAGTTTCTTCTTTCTTTTTGCTATTTTGATTTCTTTCATGAATCTACGATCTCGAATTATAAGGCTCACAATATTTCCAGGCATAAGTTTTATTTAGATCAGGGTAGATATATGTGCTCGGGTCAAACTCATGATCCGAATATTATCCATGTAACTCTTGTCATCGATCAATAAAGTCTGGAATATTGTTCCATAAAAAAAACCGATTTTCATGGATCTCGGCTCTCTCTTTCGTTTTTTTTCTATTTTATTTCCCTTTCCTGGTTTTTTGTTCATATTTCTTATTCCATCTATTTCCCCTTTCTATTTAATGTTTTTGTTTTATTTTTTCTTTCCCTTTTATTGTTTCTTATTTTCCTTTTCTCCATTTCTTTTCCCCCAATCTATCTTTTCTTATTTCATTTATTCCCATTATTTCAGCTGCATTTTTCCTTCCTTCTTTTAAATATAGATGAGAGTTTTTTCCTAATACACGTTACCTATTTTTTAAATGCATGGCAAACATTTTACAAATACACATTGAATTTTTTTATTTCAATTTTTTAAGTTTGATTATTTCCATTATTCTTCTCTAATCTTCTTGTTTTGATATATTATTCGGGCTTTACTCCAGTCGTCTTCTCGTAAAAAAATGTTCATAGCGATTTTGAAAAATATCCCTAACATGTTAAAATTTTCATCACGTACTTTCAAAGATATATCAGCTTATTGTTTAAAACAAGTTCATCATTTATTGCCAAAATGTGCATCAAGTAGTTTATTAAATATTCATAGTCTGCTTTTGAAAAAAAATCATTAACTCTTTTATAAGCATTGGTCGTAAAACAACTATTCATCACGTTTCTATAAAATGTTTATCTGTCTTTTAGAAATCATCATCATGTATTTTAAAAGAAGTTTGCAATTGATGTATAAAATGTTCATTGCATATTTAAAATATTTTAAACATGAATTTAAAAATTTTATCTTGTATTTCTAACAACCATTATGTTTTTGGAAATATATGAACACAATAAAAAATATAGAAACAATATTTAACAAAAAGTTGTCGCACTATATAGTTTATAGTTTATTATTTTCCTATTTTTCAATGGAGTTATATTCTTTGTTCAACATCTATTATAAATGTTCATAGTATTTTGTAAAAATAAAATCTTGTATAATATGTTGTTAAATATGTTTACCGTGTATTTCTAGATTCTGACCGATATTTTTGAAAAAAATTGACATGTTGTTACAAATGTTTGTCGTGTATTACATAAATGTTCACCATGTCTTATAAATTTTCATTGTGTATTTATAAAATGTTAACTTTTTTATTTAATAAAAATATCCATTATGTGGTTAAAATTTTTATTGGTATTTCTAAAAATTCTCATCTCTTTAAAATGTTGACCATGTTTAAAAAATATTTTTCATGTATTGTAAAAAGAATTCCTTTTCTATGTATAAATGTTTATCATGTATCCAAAGAAGTTCATCACGCAGGTAAACATGGTGATAATATATTCTCTGATTTCCATTTTGCGTTTAAAAAATATATGAACACTTTCAAAATATAACTACACACCTGAAGAATTCTTGAAATATGTGGTTGTCTATTCAATGTTTACTCTTTTTTCTTAATAAAAAATTATAGCAGAATAAAAGTTTATTCAATGCACATTTTGAAATAGGTTTTTTCACGCATATCTCTCGTGCGCATGTACACACACACACACACACGCACGCACGCACGCACACACACACGCACGCACGCACGCGCGCGCGCACGCGCGCGCGCACGCACGCGCGCACGCACGCACGCACGCACGCACACACACACACACACACACACACACACACACACACACACACACACACACACACACACTTAATTTTTTTGAGGGGTATACACACATATGTGTGTCTTTGTTATAGAACAACGACGTTGTGGTATCCTATAAAAATAACTTGTGATGTGCATGCTCGCTAATGCAAAGTGAGAAGCAACTAGTGGATCTGCCCAAGAGGTCAACAGCGCGGCAAACAACACGAGTGGGGGCTCGGTCTTGCTTCGCTAAGAGTGCTTCTAGACCAGCGTCTCCTATATACCGCGTAGGTCGACGGAGTGCACCAAACGCGCACACCCACCCCCAGCTCTCTAAGTACCACCGGGCCCGCCCAGCACAGGATACCTCTTCCCAGGTTAAGGTTTCGTTTTCATTTTTCATTTGGTTTTACTATTTTTATTTTATATTTTATTTTATTTTTGTCATTTTCGTTTTTCATTCCTTTTGTCAAGTTATTTTTTCCTTTTATGTGTTCGTGTTCCTTTTTTTCTTTCCCGTTTTCATTTCCATTTCATTTGGCGAATATTTCTCTAATTTTGTGAACATTTTTCGTTCATCAAACTGAAAACAATTCATCGAATTCAACAAATGTGCATCAAATTCTAATTTTGTTCATAAAATTTAAAATTTTCTCATCAAATTCAAAATTTGTGCATCCAATACAAAAATATTCATCATATTTGTTTTCATCATGTTCATGAATTTCCAAAAGTGTCCATCAAATTAAAAAAATTCATCGAATTCAATATTTGTTCATCAAATACAAAAACTGATCATCAAAATTTGGAATTTTTTCATTCCAAGAAATTAGCAGACATATCATTAAATGTATGAATATCTTTATGTATTCACGAATATTTTTACAAATTTGGACCATCTTTGATTTAAAATTTGTAGGCAACTTATGAAAGTTGATTTATTAAATCCTTGAACATTTTGAAAATTCATAAACATTTTTTTAATTTATGAAGATATTTTCAAAATGATGAATAATTTCTGCAAATCCTGAATATGATCTAAAGAGGGAAAAACTAAAAACAAGGAACGAAGCGGAAAAGAAAATCACAGAAAGGTATGCCTCGCACTGCTCATGGGCCGAACCAAAGGGGCGTGCGGGGGGGGGGGGGGGGGGGGGGGGGCGGGGGGGGGGGGGGTGCACATTTCAGTGCTTCCCGACGTGCTAGTTGGGCAATGGGAGGTCCCCCCTAGACGTTCACGAGCACGAGACATATGTCTCGCTTCTAGCAAGACCATAGCTCCAGGGAGAATATCTGGTACTCCAAACCCCTATGGTGCTCCCGGTGCTCCAAACTCCGTAGCACATTTTTAAATGTCCAAAAAATTCTGAAAAAAATCCACCACATAGACACAATATCGTTGTATGTTGTCACAAAATTTGAAATAAAATTCGAAACCTAGCTTGAGAAACATAAATGACAAATTCGACAATAAATAGTACACAACATATCTTGGGCTTTAGATTTGGCTCATTATCACACTGATGTCGACAGTAAATAGTATACATCGATGTTGTGTCAGTGGGTGGGAGTACCAGATATTCTCCCGATAGCTTCCCATCGAGCGTGGGAGCTCCTCTTGGTGAAGGAAAGTGCATACGGGCTGGCCCATTAGTGTAGGTTTCCTGCTGCCTCATTCTACATGCTAGCCTGTTGTGAGTACGCTCGCGGTAGGTTTTCATCGGGGTTTTTTTCTTCATTTTTTATTTATTTCAATCTTTATATTTTTTCATCGATTTTCTTATTTCTTCATTATAACTGTAGTTTGCACTGGGTTTTTTTTCTTGGTTTTCACAAATTCTTTGGTTTCTTCGTTTTATTTCTTATCTATCCTATTTTTCTTGTTTCTTTTGTTTCATTCTTAGTTTTCATACGTTTTCTTCTCATTTTTTTCTTCGTTTTATCATGATTTTCAGGGTTTTCTATGATTTCTTCCTTTTTTTCTTTGTTTCCGTGCTCTTTCTTTCATTTCTTTTCTTCTGTTTCTTCGGTTTTCTGCACTTTTCTTTGGGGGTTTTTCTTCAACATATTTGGACATCTAGAACATTTTTTATATTTGGTTAACATTTTTCTAGTACATGATTAACATTCAAAAATAATATGTTTCATGACAATTTTTTCATGCACATTTTATATTTTATCAGAGCATTTTTAACCATATTTAACTTTTTTCAAGTATGTGATTATCTTTATATATACACGACCGAAATATTTAAATTTTACATTTTTTTATTTTTTAATACAAGTTCTACATTTTTTGTATACATCAGGAACACATTTTTGTACATATTTCACTTTTGAAATAGATGATTAACATTTTTATTTTATTTTTATGATTGATGACTACTTTCTTCAAACTCATTGTGTATTTTTTGTATATATCAGGAGCATTTTTTAATACATGTTTAATATTTTTTAGATTTACATTTTTGTATACACTATCAACACCTTTTCATTTTATGATTTTTTGTTCAAATTTATCATACACATTCCACTTTTTTTGTATACACAAGGAACATTTTTCTGTATACCTTTAACATTTTTTAAATAGATGACCAAATTGTTTTTAAAAAATTGTTGTATTTGGTGACTACACTATTTCACGCACATTGTACATTCTCGTTATATATCTGGATCATTTTTTTACAGGTTTAACATTTTTTAAATATATGATTTACCATTTTTGTTACACTATCAACTTTTTTCCAAATGCTTGATTTATAATAATTTTTAATTACATGATAAACTTTTTTCACACGTACACATGAGAAACATTTTTGCTATACACATTTAACCTCTTTCAAATGCTAGATTAACATTTTTTAAATGTTTTCTGTAGAGTGTTTTTTGTAATTTACTTTTTTCATATGATTCTGAAAGGATCGGGTTCCACTAGCAAAGAAATAACGAAACAAAAAACATAAAAATAAAGTGGCAGTGCGCATAGCTAAACTAAAAGAGAGGGCAACAACTCAAACATCTCATACATCCAGAGCTCTATGTCATTTACCGTAGCACTTGCAGGACATAAAAGCAAAATAACCATGTTCTTCGTGTTTAACACGATAACACACAAGGTTCATCCACATTTTTGGCACCACCTTGTAGCAAACTTCACATCCCTAAGGCAACAATATTTTGTGTTGTTTACTCCATCAGTGTTCCTCCATTGCTTGATTGTCATATCATCATTGTTGACCATATTCGTGTCCTCCACCCTGCAATTCTTCTCACCCTAGCGTGACTGTCGCCAGCTCCATCAGCATGCATTAGCATTGCAGTTCTCTAGAAAGCTTTGGCTCCATGCTCCAGCAGCACACGGTCCTCAGCATTTTGCAAAGTTGCCCGGTATTTCATAAATGAAACAACATAACAGAAATATTCAGCAAGATATCTTACTAATTTCAATTCAAAGCAAGCTCTGTTTCCAAACTTCCAGGTGGCCCAACATATGGTCGCAAGGGCCACAATCTGCATGTTACGAGTTTGAGGTATAAATTTTGGAATCCACCAGAAGTATTGAGTAAAAAAGCCAGATCCATCTCCCGCCCAATTGTTTACTCACCATGCTCCTTATATATTTTGCAGTAGGACAAAGAAAGAAAATATGATGAATAGTCTCTCTCACTCTGGACACAATTTGCATAAAGGATCCCCCACCCATTTCTTCTTAATCATATTGTATTTCTTTCCAATGGCCTTATGTCATATTAGCCAGAGCCCGATTTTGATTTTCAAAGGTACCTTAGCTTTCTAGAGGTATCTGAATGATCTATTAGGACCAGAGTTAGACACATGACTATACATATTTTTGATAGTGAAATTCCTTTTTTAATTCCACATGTACATGGGCTCATCTTCCCCTTGAGTAAAATTCACCCCATTCAGAAAGTTTCTAAGTTCAGAAAAGATGTCTCTCTTGATCTCCATTCAGTCAACTTCTAAAAGTCATTCTCCACCCTGACTCGCACATTTGCTTAACTATTTTTTTGTTCTGTACAAATAGTGATCAAGTCAGGAAAAACCTCAGTCACAAGTTTTTCACTGCACCAACTATTGCCCCAAAATTTAGTCCATTGTCCATTCCCAACTTTCTTTTCTCCCCTTGAGGTATAGTACTTTGATTTTAACTAATTTGGCCCAGCATGGGGAATCATTCCCTATTCTATGAATGTGATTTATTCCTCTGTCAATTTTATACTTCTTCCTCACAATTAGCTGCCACATCCCCTCCTTTGCTTCTAGGTTCCACCACCATTTACATAGAAAAATCACATTAAACCTCTTCAAGTTGTGAATTACCAGTCCTCCTTTCTTTTTAGGTCTGCATATCAATGGTCATTTCACCATGTGGTATTCCCTTTTTTGGTAGACCCTTGCAAAAAAAATCTCCTGATAGCCTTCTCCACTCCCCCCAATATTTGTTTTGGGAAATCTATACATAGAGAAATAGTAGATATGCATACTGGATATGCATGATTTTACCCTTGTCACTCTTCCTTCAATGGACAACATACCAGCCTCCCAGCCTTCTAGCCTCCTATACATACAATCCTCAGCAGGAACCCAATCAATCACATGCAATTTGCCACCACATGCAGGAACACCTAGAAACTTGATGGGTAAGCACCCATTTTGGTAATTAAACAATTCATCATAAATTCTATTTTGTCACTATCATGAAGAACCATAATCACCTCACTTTTCAAGGAATTGATCTATAGGGCAGACATTTGTTCAAACAAATATAACAACAATTTCAAGTTTCTGGTATTATCCAAGTCATCCTGGATGAACATGATAGTGTCATCAGCATATTGAAGTATAGACATCTCTTGTCGATCAAGTGTGGGTTGAGCCAAGTTATCCCCATTTTTTGTGTCAGATGAACCATTTTCTGGAGATTATTGACAGCCACAATGAACATGAATGAAGAAAAAGGATCCCCTGTCTCACACGTTTATGGCTGCACATCTTCCCCACATTCTCATTCAGCTTCACCTTGAGAGTTCCTCCCTTCACAATATTCTTAAACGATCCCATCTAAGTGTCATTGAACCCTTTCATTTCCAAGAAGTTGAATATAAACTCCCAATTCACCTTGTCATAGTCTTTCTCAAAGTCGAATTTCAGTACCACCCCCTGCTTCCTTTTCCTTTTGGATTCATGTAGGACTTCATGAATAGACATGACCCCATCCATGATGTTTCTTCCTATTATCAAGGCATCCTGGCAAGGTGCAATCAGTTTCCCCATATATGGGCAAACCCTTTCATTGAGAGCTCAAGAAAAAAATCAGCAATCCTGGCAACAGGCAAATTAGCCAATACTTTTGGATGGTATCTGTGTCAGCCTCTGTTGGGGAACGCAGTAATTTCAAAATTTTCCTACGATCATGCAAGATCTATCTAGGTGATGCATAGCAGCGAGAGGGGAGAGTGTTTTCTACGTACCCTCATAGACCGAAAGCGGAAGCGTTGTGACAACGCGGTTGATGTAGTCATACGTCTTCACGATCCGACCGATCCAAGCACCGAAGGTACGGCACCTCCGCGATCTGCACACGTTCAGCTCGGTGATGTCCCATGAACTCTAGATCCAGCTGAGGTCGAGGGAGAGTTTCATCAGCACGACGGCATGGTGACGGTGATGATGGAGTTACCGGCGCAGGGCTTCGCCTAAGCACTACGACGATATGACCGAGGTGGAAATCTGTGGAGGGGGGCACCGCACATGGCTAAACAATCAACTTGTGTGTCTATGGGGTGCCCCCCTCCCCCGTATATAAAGGAGGGAGGGAGAAGGAGGCCGGCCAAGGGAGGAGGCACGCCGGCGGGGGGGGGGGGGGGGTAATCCTACTCCAAGTAGGTTTCGCCCCCTTCCTATTCCAATAAGGAGAAGGGGGAGGAAGAGGTGGAGAGAAGAGTAAGGAGAGGGGGCGCCGCCCCCTCCCCTTGTCCAATTCGGACTAGGGCAAGGGGGGAGCACGCCACCTCCTGGTCGGTGCTCTCTCTTCTCCACTAAGGCCCATGAGGCCCAATAGCTTCCGGGGGGGGGGGGGGGTCCGGTAACCCTCGGTACTCTGGTCTTATCCGAAACTTATCTGGAACACTTCCGGTGTCCGACCATAGTCGTCCAATATATCAATCTTTATGTCTCGACCATTTTGAGACTCCTCATCATGTTTGTGATCATATCCGGGACTCCGAACAACCTTCGGTACATCATATCACATAAACTCATAATACCAATCGTCATCGAACGTTAAGCGTGCGGACCCTATGGGTTCGAGAACTATGTAGACATGACCGAGACACGTCTCCGGTCAATAACCAATAGCGGAACCTGGATGCTCATATTGGTTCCTACATATTCTACGAAGATCTTTATCGGTCAAACCGCATAACGACATACATTGTTCCCTTTGTCATCGGTATGTTACTTGCCCGAGATTCGATCATCGGTATCATCATACCTAGTTCAATCTCGTTACCGGCAAGTCTCTTTACTCGTTCCGTAATACTTCATCCCGCAACTAACTCATTAGTCACAATGCTTGCAAGGCTTATAGTGATGAGTATTACCGAGAGGGCCCAAAGATACCTCTCCGAAACACGGAATGACAAATCCTAATCTCGATCTATGCCAACCCAACAAACACCTTCGGAGACACCTATAGAGCACCTTTATAATCACTCATTTACGTTGTGACGTTTGGTAGCACACAAAGTGTTCCTTCGGTATTCGGGAGTTGCATAATCTCATAGTCTGAGGAACTTGTATAAGTCATGAAGAAAGTAGTAGCAATAAAACTGACACGATCATAATGCTAATCTAATGGATGGGTCATGTCCATCACATCATTCTCCTAATTATGTGATCCTGTTCATCAAATGACAACACATTTCTATAGTTAGGAAACATAACCATCTTTGATTAACGAGCTAGTCAAGTAGAGGCATACTAGGGACTATATGTTTTGTCTATGTATTCACACATGTACTAATTTTCCGGTCAATACAATTCTAGCATGAATAATAAACATTTATCATGAATTAAGGAAATAAATAATAACTTTATTGAAGCGTCTCTTGATGTGCTTGGTTCTCTTGTGAAATCTGGATTCTTTTGCCAAGGCAATTGCACCAGTATTGTCACATGTAAGTGCATCTAGTGCCCCTTAGTGATTTTGGTGTATTGAAGACTTATAGGTTAAGGGACTGATGCGTTTGTGAGTGTACACAGGTCTATAAGTCTATGAGGAGTTCGATATTTACAGAGAAAGTCGACAACTAAAAATGAAGTTCTTCAACTGAAGACTTTGGATTTCTGAAGACTTTCCGAAGACTTTGAAAGTGAAGAAATTGGTGTGACCTTGAAGACTTTGCAATCATTCGAGGAACATGAAGCGTGAAGACTTGTGTTTTCGTAGTTCCATTTTCTCTTTCTTGAGTCATAGGAAACACCGTACTATTAAAGGGGGTCGAGAAAATACTAAGGAAAAATTTCCATGTGATGATCAACTCAAAATCCTACACCTACCAATCCCTTCGAGTGAAGCCATTGGAAATCTCATACAGATCAGTCATATTCTTCAGTGACAGAGACGAAGTTCTTCTGGTCTCTGAGGAATTTGTTCTGACTGAGGAGTTAGGAATTCGCTAGTGCGGATTGCCTACACAGTGAGGAACATGTTAGCCCTGAGGAATTTGAGAGTCAAAATTCCGACTGTTGCTGTGCTATGCGCCAGCTGTCCCAAAATATCTACCCACCTAATGGTCATATCATTGAAGGGCATTTATGTCTTATCATGTCGGGCTGCTCCCTAGGCTATAAATAGCCTCCCCCTACAACCACTAGCTGGTTGGCTGCTCCGAGAGAAACTAACACTTGTCATTTGGGAGAATCCCATCCTCCGAGGACTTTGAGCGAAAATCATCAAGTGAGGAAAACCCAAACCCAACACACCTACAACCCAAAGTGATTGAGCATCACTGAAGAGATTGATCTTGCGCGGATCCGACGCTTGCTACCTTTGAAGACTGTGCTTCTTCCAGACGGTTAGGCGTCATGGTCTAGAGCATCCAAGAGGAATTGTGGATCGCCGAGTGACCTAGTCTGTGAAGGTTTGGAAGTCACCTGAAGACTTACCACGAGTGATTGGGCGAGGTATGTGTGACCTTAGTTCAAGGAGAATACGGTGAGGACTGTGTGTCCAGGACTGTGTGTCCTCGAGTTTAAATACTCAGCCGCTCCAACCAGACGTACAACTGAGACAGCAGTTGGAACTGGTCTACCAAATCATTGTCTTCACCAAGCTTACTGGTTCTATTTCCTCAACTCTTTCATTTCCTCATTTCTGTTGTTGTGTGCTTGTTCATATCTATTTGAAGACTTTGACTGAAGACTTTTCTAAATTTCCTCAGTTCAATTTCTTCAGTCTGTCCGTCTTCATCATGTGTTATCCTGTGCTTACGCTTTCTGTACTCTGTGCTTGTCTTCATATCATCATGATGACTATGCTTGTGTTCTGCTGTGTTTAGTTTTAAGTACTTATTCCGCTGCAAGTAGTTCTTCATTTAGGAATTTCCTCACCAGCAAATTCCTCAGTGAAGAATTCATAAAAATCGCCTATTCATCCCCCTCTAGTCGATATAACGCATTTTCATCACTGAAGATTTTCATTGGACCCGATGCACTAGGTATGACACCTAGATCGGATATGAACTCCTTCATCCAAACTCCTTCATTCGCTGCTTCCTAAGCAACAATGTACTCCGCTTCACACGTAGATCCCGCCATGACGCTTTGCTTGGAACTGCACCAACTAACAGCTCTTCCATTCAATAATAATATGTATCCGGTTTGCGACTTAGAGTCATCCGGATCAGTGTCAAAGCTTGCATCGACGTAACCGTTTACGCCGAGCTCTTTTTCACCTCCATAAATGAGAAACATATTGAGGGAGTCCTGGACTAGGGGGTGTCCGGACAGCCGGACTATCATCGTCCGCCGGACTCCAAGACTACGAAGATACAAGATTGAAGACTCCGTCCCGTGTCCGGATGGGACTTTCCTTGGCGTGGAAGGCAAGCTTGGCGATACGGATATGTAGATCTCCTACCATTGTAACCGACTCTGTGTAACCCTAGCCTCCTCCGGTGTCTATATAAACCGGAGGGATTTAGTCCGTAGGACACAACATACATTACAACAATCATACCATAGGCTAGCTTTAGGGTTTAGCCTCCTTGATCTCGTGGTAGATCCACTCTTGTACTACCCATATCATCAATATTAATCAAGCAGGACGTAGGGTTTTACCTCCATCGAGAGGGCACGAACCTGGGTAAAACATCGTGTCCCTCGTCTCCTGTTACCATCCGCCTAGACGCACAGTTCGGGACCCCCTATCCGAGATCCGCCGGTTTTGACACCGACATTGGTGCTTTCATTGAGAGTTCCTCTGTGTCGTCACCGATAGGCCCGATGGCATCTTCAACCAACGACGCTGTCCAGGGTGAGACTTTTCTCCCCGGATAGATCTTCGTATTCGGCGGCTTCGCACTGCGGGCTAATTCGTTTGGCCATCTGGAGCAGATCGAAAGCTACGCCCCTGGCCGTCAGGTCAGATTCGGAAGCCTAAACTTCACGGCCGATGTCCACGGAGACTTGATCTTCGACGGACCCGAGCCACAGCCAAGAACGCCGCCCTGTTGCGATGGGCATGATCTAGCTCTGGTGCCGAACAGTGCCTTGGTGGCCGCACACGAATCCGCTCCGGCCGTTGGTCCGGAGCAGACTGCCCAGATAGAGGATCGGTGGATGGACGCCGCCTCGGGGGCTTCAACTGCTACGGCGATGGAGCCGAACACTAATCTTGTCCCTCGCAAAACTCATGATTCCGAGGTGCCGGACTCCTTGCCGGACTCCGAACCTCCCACGCCCCTACCAATCAAATCGGATTGGGCGCCGGTTATGGAATTCACTGCCGCGGACATCTTCCAATACTCGCCTTTTGGCGACATCCTGAATTCACTAAAGCATCTCTCGTTATTAGGAGAGCCCCGGCCGGACTATGGCCAGGATGGTTGGGATGCGGACGACGAAGAAATTCAGAGCCCACCCACCACCCACTTTGTAGCCACTGTCGACGATCTAACCGACAGGCTAGACTACGACTCCGAAGACATCGACGCTATGGATGATGATGCCGGAGACGAACAGGAACCAGCGCCTACAGGGCACTGGAAGACCACCTCGTCATATGACATATACATGGTGGATACCCCAAAAGATGAGGACGGCGAGGGAACAGCGGAGGCAGATTCTTTAAAGAAATAGCCCAAGCGCCGGCGTCAGCGGCGCCGCTCTAAATCCCGCCACAACAAGAATGGAGATTCCGGCACAGGAGATAATAATACCCCAGAAAGTGCCGAAGACAACCCCCTCCAGCAAGACTCAGCGCAGGAGGATGCAGAAGCAAGCCCTCAGGAGAGGGTGGCGGACGAAGAGGTTGAGGATTACAACTATATGCCTCCCTCCGAAGACGAGGCAAGCCTCAACGATGACGAATTCGTCGTGCCCGAGGATCCCGTCGAACAAGAGCGTTTTAAACGCAGGCTTATCGCCACGGCAAACATCCTAAAGAAAAAGTAGCAGCAGCTTCATGCTGATCAGGACCTGCTGGCCGATCGATGGACCGAGGTCCTCGCGGCCGAAGAGTATAAACTCGAACGTCCCTCCAAAAGCTATCCAAGACGCAAGCTGCTCCCCCGATTAGAGGAGGAAGCATACATACCTCCATCACCAGCGCACGATACGGCTGACCGACCACCCCGCGGTCGTGACAGAGAGGCATCCAGGCCCCCAGCCAAGACAGTACCCCGGCATCGCTCCAAAAGTACGAAGCCAAGAGGGAACGCGCCGGACTTGCGAGATATATTGGAGGACAAAGCAAGGCAATCCAGATCCATCTATGGATCACGTGGGCGCCCCACAACCCATAACGAATACCGTCGTACCGGATATAATAACCCCGGCCAGGCCGAATACGGCAGACAGCACTCTCTCGAGCTGCATCGTGATATTGCTCAATACAGAGGCGCCGCACACCCACTATGCTTCACTGACGAAGTAATGGATCATCAAATCCCCGAAGGGTTTAAACCCGTAAACATTGAATCCTACGATGGCACAACAGACCCCGCGGTTTGGATCGAGGATTATCTTCTCCACATTCATATGGCCCGCGGCGACGATCTCCACGCCATCAAGTATCTCCCACTCAAGCTTAAAGGACCAGCTCGGCATTGGCTTAACAGCTTGCCTGCAGAGTCAATTGGGTGTTGGGAAGACCTGGAGGCCGCATTCCTTGATAACTTCCAAGGGACGTATGTGCGACCACCAGACGCCGATGACCTAAGCCACATCATTCAGCAGCCAGACGAATCGGCCAGACAATTCTGGACACGGTTCTTGACGAAGAAAAATCAAATCGTCGACTGTTCGAATGCAGAGGCCCTTGCAGCCTTCAAGCATAACATCCGCGACGAATGGCTAGCCCGGCACCTGGGACAGGAAAAGCCGAAATCTATGGCAGCCCTCACATCATTAATGACCCGCTTCTGCGCGGGAGAGGATAGCTGGCTAGCTCGCAGCAAAAATCTCCGTAAAAATTCTGGCAGTCCGGATACTAAGGACAACAATGGCAGGTCACGACGAAACAAAAACAAACGCCGCATTAACGGCGACGACAAGGAGGATACGGCAGTCAACGCCGGATTCCGAGGCTCTAAACCCGGTCAACGGAAGAAGCCATTCAAAAGAACCACTCCGGGTCCGTCCAATTTGGACCGAATACTCGACCGCTTATGCCAGATACATGGCACCCCTGAAAAACCAGCCAATCACACTAATAGAGATTGCTGGGTGTTCAAACAGGCAGGCAAGTTCATCGCCGAAAACAATGACAAGGGGCTAAACAGCGATGACGAGGAGGAGACCCGACCGCCGAACAGTAGAGGACAGAAGGGTTTTCCCCCACAAGTGCGGACGGTGAACATGATTTACGCAACCCATATACCCAAGAGGGAGAGGAAGCGCGCACTAAGGGACGTCTATGCGATGGAGCCAGTCGCCCCGAAGTTCAATCCCTGGTCCTCTTGTCCGATCACTTTCGATCGAAGAGACCATCCGACCAGCATACGCCATGGCGGATTCGCCGCATTGGTTTTAGACCCAATCGTCGATGGATTTCACCTCACGAGAGTCCTGATGGACGGCGGTAGCAGCCTGAACCTGCTTTATCAGGATACAGTGCGCAAAATGGGCATAGACCCCTCAAGGATTAAACCTACAAAGACAACCTTTAAAGGTGTCATACCAGGTGTGGAAGCCAACTGTACAGGCTCAGTAACACTAGAATTGGTCTTCGGATCCCCGGACAATTTCCGGAGCGAGGAGTTAATCTTCGACATAGTCCTGTTTCGCAGCGGCTATCACGCTCTGCTCGGACGAACCGCGTTTGCCAAATTCAACGCGGTGCCGCATTATGCATACCTCAAGCTCAAGATGCCAGGCCCTCGCGGGGTCATCACAGTCAACGGGAATACAGAACGCTCCCTCCGAACGGAGGAACATACAGCGGCTCTCGCGGCAGAAGTACAGAGCAGCCTCTTAAGGAAATTCTCGAGTCCGGCCATTAAACGGCCGGATACAGCAAAACGCGCCCGAAGCAATACCAACCAAGACCACCTGGTGCGATCAGAGCACGCGTAGCAATGCGGCCCCGACCCCCGCCCACGCATGATCGCAAGAATAACACTCCGCGTACATCATTACGCTTTGGAGATACCATGGGCGCAGGGGAAGGGGCACGATCGCAATGGACCCAGAGTGCGGTTCGACCACACCAGGGGCTCGCAAGTGTGCCCCCTTTTTATTTATTATTTTCCTTCTGTATGTACACAGGACTCCGGTAACCAGAGGCCCTGTCCGGCGGCGAACCTGCCGAACTCGTGATGCAACAGTCAAGGACGAAAAAAGGCCGCGACGAACACTCAGGTGGTCTCAATTTCGAGCATTAAATTCGATTATATACGCCAAATCCTCGGCTCACCCCTGGAGGGGGACATGTTTACTTAGTCCAAATCCCTTGCTTACCGCACTATTTGTATCAGTCTGCACTTATAGGAGACTTCCTTTAATAAATAATGCAGCACTTTTCGATTGCAATTACATTACCTTATATATATATATGTTCATTACACGACATCTTGCACCCGTACATTTTGGTACGGATGAATACACCAGGGGCTTGTGTTCCCCGCACTATGGTGTGATAAGTCCGAACACTTTCACAAGTGCGGCACCCCGAACTTATAGCATTATATGAATCGGCTCCGAATCATGTCTTGGGTCAATAGTTGGGTTTGCCCGGCTCCCACGTTTTGGTGCCTTACGTTACGTTCTGTCGGCTAAGGTGGCACTGGGAGAACCACTGCGATTGCGCCCCGGTTGAGCCGGGCGAGCGCCTCAGTGGAGAAAGCTAAAACTGACTAGCATGATAAGGCGAGAGACTGGTTGCTGTTCGAGAGGTTTTTTCGGGTCCTTAAAGACTCATGCCGCTTCGAGCGAAGTTCCGAACAATGTCCGACGAAGGCGTGGATAGCGCCCCGGATTCGGCCTTCCGAATACCAGGGGCTTCGCCAAAATTTAAAATTATAGAATTCTATGGCTAAGTGAGAGTGTTCAAGCATTATAAGTCCGGTTGCCTTGTTCGCTGTGTTGAGCGCCTCCCTAGATGGACCCAAAAATGGGAACAAGAGCGCTCAAGGTTATCCCGAACACCCCAGCACTCGTGGCTTGGGGGCTGAAGCCAACGACTTGCCATCTCTCAGATTTTATACACGGCCGCACAGAAGGTAATATTTTAAATTAAACAAGCGTTGCTTAATGCGCACATGAACAAAGTCTCAGCGCAAAGGAATAGATAGCGAGTCTACTCAAAGATTACATTTCTGGGGCACTCATCCGCAATATCTCGGGCTCCCTTCAGGACAGTTTTATAATACATTTCAGGCGTACGATACTCCTTGCCCGGTGGCGGTGGGTCCGTGAGAAGCTTCTCCGCATCCAACCTGCCCCAATGCACCTTTGTGCGGGCAAGGGCCCGACGAGCACCTTCAATACAGGCGGAGCGCTTGATGACCTCCACCCAGGGGCATGCATCCACCAGCCGCCGCACGAGGGCAAAGTAGCTCCCAGGCATGGCCTGTCCAGGCCACAGCCGGACTATAAGGCCCTTCATGGCCTCCTCAGCTATGTTGTGGAGTTCGACCAGCTGCTTCAGCTGGTCGCTTGGGGGCACCGGGTGTCCAGCCTCAGCGTACTGAGACCAGAAGACTTTTTCCGTCGAGCTCCCCTCCTCGCCACGATAGAATGTGGCGGCATCACTACGCGGCAGATCTGCAAACACCCCTGCAGAGCTCCGAATGCGGGTAAGTGTCAGGTATTTTACATTCACATGCTTGCTTTGCATGAAAAATGCCTTACCCGCCGCTATCTTCTTTACATCTTCAACCTCCTGAAGGGCCTTATGGGCCTCGGCCTTGGCGGACTTGGCACTTTCGAGAGCCGAGGCAAGCTCGGACTCTCGAGTCTTGGAGTCACGCTCCAAACTCTCATGTTTCTCCATGAGAGCCTGGAGCTCTTGCCGTACTTCCGCCACCTGTGCCTCCTGCTTCTCTCGCTCTTCCCGCTCCACGGCCGCACTGCGTTCGGCCGCGGACACAGCCTCCTTCAGGGCTGCCACCTCGTTCGTGGCCCCTGCAATACCCATATTATCCTTGTTAATTTTATTGCAACCAAAATCCTTTTCTGTAAGGTAACCATTTAAAAGAGGTGTGACTCACCTTCTTTGTCCTCGAGCTGCTTCTTGGCATGGCCGAGCTCTTGCTCGGACCGCTCGAGATCCTTTTTCAACACATCAACCTCCGCCGATAGTGCGGCAGAGGTCAGCAGCGCAGCCTGCAAACCCATATTGACATATTTTAAGCAACCCTGCATATATCTTGTTAGATCCTCAGTCCGGCTCTTCTTTTCCGAACACCGAACTGAGCATCAGGGGCTATTGTCTATGCGGTATTACATTACATAATTTTAACTTCTTACCTCAAAGCCTGTTAGAAGGCTGCTGCAGGCTTCGGTCAGCCCGCTTTTAGCAAGCTGAACCTTTTGAATCACCGCACTCATGATAGTGCGGTGTTCTTCCTCGATGGAAGCGCCTTTAAGCGCTTCCAGCAAGTTATCCGGCGCCTTCGGTTGGACGGAGGTCGCCGGTGTCACGGTCTTGCCCTTCTTTCGAAGGGGCCGCTTCCCAGATTCTGGAACCACTGCAGGTTCCGATGTATAGTCCGGCGCAAAGTCCGGGAGGCTGCCTGACGGCGCCTCCGGAGCCTCCTCTTGATGGGTCCCTCTCTGGGATCCCACCTCGGCGTCCTCGTCTGCGCGTGGGGTAGAGGCAGTCGGAAGTGAATCCACATCCGACGGGGCCAACGACCCACTCAATGAGTCGGGGAGATCGTCATCGGCCGGACTACGGACAGAATGCGGCATTAAGGACACTACGCGACACGAAAGAAATTGCATATAAAGGATCCGGATACTTACGATCTTGCCGGACGCCTGGCCCTTGGAGGCCACTCATCCTCGCCAACGGTGGTGTTGGCGAAACTGTCCGGGGGGATAGTCCTCCCCCTCTTGGACCCTTCGGCCTCCCCTATTGGGGAAGCCTTCCTTTTTTTCTCTCCCTCCTCCGGGAGAGAGTACTCCTCCTCCTCATCGTCTTCAGGGGAGGAGTACGCCTTGTCATCAGACGCCTGATTGCGGGAACTCTTTCGAGTCCCCGCGGCCACCTTCTTGGCCTTCTTCTCCGGCACCACGTGCGGTGCCGGAACCAGTAGCCCTGCTAAGCGGGCGTTCTCTGGGTCTTCTGGCATGGGAGCCGGGCTGATGACCTGCTTGGCCTTCTCCATCCATTCCTGTCAAAGGCAAAGACAAGAATGTAACCCCTCTAGAATCAATTTGATTACCACAAGTGTCCCATAAAGGGGTTGAATCACTTACCTCGTCAGCCGGATGCTGCGGGCGAAATCCGTGATCTTCTGTCGCGGATGCGGGGGCTTCGGAGCCCTTAAACAGCACCCTCCAGGCGCCTTCGTATGTCGTATCGAAGAGCCCGCTTAGCGCCTGGTGCTGTTCCGGATTAAACTCCCACAGATTGAATGCCCGTTCTTGGCATGGGAGGATCCGGCGGATGAGCATGACTTGGACCATGTCGACGAGCCTGAGCTTACCGCTCACCAGCTTCTGGATACAGGCTCGGAGTCCCGTCAGCTCCTTCGGATTGCCCCACAACAAGCCCTGCTCTTTCCAGGAGGTGAGCTGCATGGGGACGCCAGATCTAAACTCGGGGGTCGCCACCCATGTGGGCTTGCGCGGCTCGGTTATGTAGAACCACCCCGATTGCCACCCCTTGACGGAGTCCACGAAGGCCCCTTCGAGCCGACGTTGGGCAACTTGCCCAACATGGCACCTCCGCATTCCGCTTGAGTGCCCTTCACAACCTTCGGCTTGACGTTGAAGGTCTTGAGCCACAGGCCGAAGTGGGGCCGGATGGAG
Source organism: Triticum timopheevii (assembly GCA_963921465.1). Taxonomy (NCBI): domain Eukaryota; kingdom Viridiplantae; phylum Streptophyta; class Magnoliopsida; order Poales; family Poaceae; genus Triticum; species Triticum timopheevii. The sequence continues at coordinate 658,761,159 of OY997264.1, forward strand.
AGGAAGGCCTCGCACACGACGATAAACGCCGAGATGTTGAGGATGAAGTTCGGCGTCAGATCGTGGAAATCCAGGCCGTAGTAAAACATGATCCCCCGGACAAATGGGTGCAGTGGAAAGCCCAGTCCGCGGAGGAAGTGGGGGAGGAAGACAACCCTCTCATGGGGCCCAGGGGTAGGGATGAGCTGCCCCTCGTCGGGCAGCCGATGCGCGATATCGCCGGAAAGGTATCTGGCGCTGCGCAGTTTGGTGATATGCTCCTCCTTAACGGTGGAGGCCAACCATTTGCCTCCCGCTCCAGACATATTCGGAGACGGTTGGGGCAGGATGCGCGAGCTTGGGCGTTGGAGCTTGAGTACGCGGAGATGGATAAGCAAAGGAGGAAGAAGGCGTAGGTGAGAAGGTAAATCCTTATCCCTTATATATAGGCGGACGAAAACTATGCGTCCCCGCTGGCCTGATAAAACTCGCTTATCTCCCAAGCGCCACCATCAATGGCACGGTTGGGTTACCCCCGCACGTATTGATGAGAATCCCGGCATAAGGGGAACACGATCTCTGCTTCGACAAGACGTGCCAAGGAAACCGCTTCGCTAAACGTGCTGAGGTGGTATAGTAAAAAACGATTCAAACAAAGGCTTGGTAGCGGTGTGATGTCACGCCGCATAATACGTCAGCAGATTGGACTGGTGTACATTTTATTCTCTCTACGGTGGAATGTGGAATTTATTTTGCAGAGCCGGACACTATCCTGGTGTTCATGATCTTCTCTGGATTATTCAAGGAAGGAACCTGCCTTGCAATGCCGAACATTATGCGCGCCGGACTTATCGTCATTGAAGCCTGGTTCAGGGGCTACTGAGGGAGTCCTGGACTAGGGGGTGTCCGGACAGCCGGACTATCATCGTCCGCCGGACTCCAAGACTACGAAGATACAAGATTGAAGACTCCATCCCGTGTCCGGATGGGACTTTCCTTGGCGTGGAAGGCAAGCTTGGCGATACGGATATGTAGATCTCCTACCATTGTAACCGACTCTATGTAACCCTAGCCTCCTCCGGTGTCTATATAAACCGGAGGGCTTTAGTCCGTAGGACACAACATACATTACAACAATCATACCATAGGCTAGCTTTAGGGTTTAGCCTCCTTGATCTCGTGGTAGATCCACTCTTGTACTACCCATATCATCAATATTAATCAAGCAGGACGTAGGGTTTTACCTCCATCGAGAGGGCCCAAACCTGGGTAAAACATCGTGTCCCTCGTCTCCTGTTACCATCCGCCTAGACGCACAGTTCGGGACCCCCTACCCGAGATCCGCCGGTTTTGACACCGACACATATCCTTAGTCCTTTTCAGGTATTTCAGGATGTTCTTGACTGTTGTCCAGTGCTCCACTCCGGGATTACTTTGGTACCTCGCTAATATGCTAATAGCAAGGCACACATTAGATCTGGTACACAGCATTGCATACATGATAGAACCTATGGCTGAAGCATAGGGAATGACTTTCATTTTCTCTCTATCTTCTGCAGTGGTCAAGCATTGAGTCTGGCTCAACTTCACACCTTGTAACACAGGCAAGCACCCTTTCTTTGACTGATCCATTTTGAACTTCTTCAAAACTTTATCAAGGTATGTTCTTTGTGAGAGTCCAATTAAGCGTCTTGATCTATCTCTATAGATCTTGATGCCTAATATGTAAGTAGCTTCTCCGAGGTCTTTCATAGAAAAACTCTTATTCAGGTATCCCTTTATGCTATCCAGAAATTCTATATCATTTCCAATCAAAAATATGTCATCCATATATAATATCAGAAATGCTATAAAGCTCCCACCCACTTTCTTGTAAATACAGGCTTCTCCAAAAGTCTGTATAAAACCATATGCTTTGATCACACTATCAAATCGTTTATTCCAACTCTGAGAGGCTTGCACCAGTCCATAAATGGATCGCTGGAGCTTGCACACTTTGTTAGCACCCTTTGGATCAGCAAAACCTTCTGGTTACATCATATACAACTCTTCTTCCAGAGATCCATTCAGGAATGCAGTTTTGACATCCATTTGCCAAATTTCTTGATCATAAAATGCAGCAATTGCTAACATGATTCGGATAGATTTAAGCATCGCTACGGGTGAGAAAGTCTCATTGTACTCAACTCCTTGAACTTGTAAAAAACCTTTTGCAACAAGTCAAGCTTTGTAAACAGTAACATTACCGTCTGCGTCGGTCTTCTTCTTAAAGATCAATTTATTTTCTATGGCTTGCCGATCATCGGGCAAGTCCACCAAAGTCCACACTTTGTTCATACATGGATCCCATCTTGGATTTCATGGCCTCAAGCCATTTCACAGAATCTGGGTTCACCATCGTTTCCTCATAGTTCGTAGGTTCATCATGGTCTAGTAACATGACTTCCAGAACAGGATTACCGTACCACTATGGTGCGGATCTTACTCTGGAAGACCTACGAGGTTCGGTAGTAACTTGATCTAAAGCTTCATGATCATCATCATTAGCTTCCTCACTAATTGGTATAGGAATCACGGGAACTGATTTCTGTGATGAAGTAATTTCCAATAAGGAAGAAGGTACAATTACCTCATCAAGTTTTACTTTCCTCTCACACACTTCTTTCGAGAGAAACTCCTTCTCTAGAAAGGATCCATTCATAGCAACAAAGATTTTGCCTTTGGATCTGTGATAGAAGTTGTACCCAACAGTTTCCTTTGGTATCCTATGAAGACGCTCTTCTCCGATTTAGGTTCGAGCTTATCAGGTTGAAGCTTTTTCACATAAGCATCGCAGCCCGAAACTTTAAGAAACGACAACTTTGGTTTCTTGCCAAACCACAGTTCATAAGGCGCTGTCTCAACGGATTTTGATGGTGCCCTATTTAAAGTGAATGCATCCGTCTCTAAATCATAACCCCAAAACGGTAGCGGTAAATCAGTAAGAGACATCATAGATCGCACCATATCCAATAAAGTATGGTTACGACGTTCGGACACACCATTTCACTGTGGTGTTCCAGGTGGCGTTAATTGTGAAACTATCCCATATTGTTTCAAACGAAGACCATACTCGTAACTCAAATATTCTCTTCCACGATCAGATCGTAGAAACTTTATTTTCTTGTTACGATGATTTTCCACTTCAACCTGAAATTCTTTGAACTTTTAAAATGTTTCGGACTTATGCTTCATTAAGTAGATATAACCATATCTGCTCAAATCATCTGTGAAGGTAAGAAAATAAAGATACCGACCATGAGCCTCAACACTCATTGGACCGCATACATCAGTATGTATTATTTCCAATAAGTCAGTAGCTCGTTCCATTGTTCCGGAGAACGGAGTTTTAGTCATGTTGCCCATAAGGCATGGTTCGCAAGCACCAAGTGATACTAAAAATCCATCAACATGGAGTTTCTTCATGCGCTTTACACCGATATGACCCAAACGGCAGTGCCACAAATAAGTTGCACTATCATTATTAAACTTAAATCTTTTGGCTTCAACACTATGAATATGTGTATCACTACTATCGAGATTCAATAAAAATAGACCACTCAGCAGGGGTGCATGACCATGAAAGATATTACTCATATAAATAGAACAACCATTATTCTCTGATTTAAATGAATAACCGTCTTGCATTAAACAAGATACAGATAATGTTCATGCTCAACGCTGGCACCAAATAACAATTATTCAGGTCTAAAGCTAATCCCGAAGGTAGATGTAGAGGTAGCGTACGTGCTGACCGCGATCACATCGACTTTGGAACCATTTCCCACACGCATCGTCACCTCGTCCTTAGCCAATCTTCGCTTAATCCATAGCCCCTATTTCAGGTTGGAAATATGAGCTACAGAACCAGTATCAAATACCCAGGCGCCACTGCGAGCATTAGTTAAGTACATATCAATAACATGTATATCAAATATACCTTTCACTTTGCCATCCTTCTTATCCGCCAAATACTTGGGGCAGTTTCGCTTCCAGTGACCAGTCCCTTTGCAGTAGAAGCACTCAGTTTCAGGCTTAGGTCCAGACTTGGGTTTCTTCTCTTGAGCGGCAACCTTTTTGCCATTCTTCTTGAACTTCCCCTTCTTCCCTTTGCCTTTTTTCTTGAAACTAGTGGTCTTGTTGACCATCAACACTTGATGCTCCTTTTTGATTTCTACCTCCGCCGCTTTTAGCATCGCGAAGAGCTCGGTAATAGTCTTGTTCATCCCTTGCATATTATAGTTCATCACGAAGCCTTTATAGCTTGTGGCAGTGATTGAAGAACTCTGTCAATGACACTATCATCAGGAAGGTTAACTCCTAGTTGAGTCAAGTGGTTATGGTACCTAGACATTCCGAGTATGTGTTCACTGACAGAACTATTCTCCTCCATTTTGCAGCTATAGAACTTGTTGGAGACTTCATATCTCTCAACTCGGGCATTTGCTTGAAATATTAACTTCAACTCTTCGAACATCTCATATGCTCCATGACATTCAAAACGTCTTTGAAGTCCCGATTCTAAGCCTTAAAGCATGGCACACTGAACTATCGAGTAGTCATCAACACGCGTCTGCCAGGCATTCACAATGTCTGCAATTGCAGGCGCAGGTGGTACACCAAACGGTGCTTCCAGGACGTAATTCTTATGTGCATCAATGAGGATAATCCTCAAGTTACGGACCCAGTCCGTGTAGTTGCTGCCATCATCTTTCAACTTAGCTTTCTCTAGGAATGCATTAAAATTCAAAGGAACGGTAGCACGGGCCATTGATCTACAACAACATAGACATGCAAAATACTATCAGGTACTAAGTTCATGATAAATTAAAGTTAAATTAATCATATTACTTAAGAACTCCCACTTAGATAGACATCCCTCTAGTCATCTAAGTGATCACGTGATCCAAATCAACTAAACCATGTCCGATCACCACGTGAGATGGAGTAGTTTTCAATGGTGAACATCACTATGTTGATCATATCTACTATATGATTCACGCTCGACCTTTCGGTCTCAGTGTTCCGAGGCCATATCTGCATATGCTAGGCTCGTCAAGTTTAACCCAAGTATTCTGCGTGTGCAAAACTGGCTTGCACCCATTGTATGTGAACGTAGAGCTTATCACACCCGATCATCACGTGGTGTCTCAGCAGGACGAACTGTAGCAACGGTGCATACTCAGGGAGAACACTTGTACCTTGAAATTTAGTAAGGGATCATCATATAATGCTACCGACGTTCTAAGCAAAATAAGATGCATAAAGGATAAACATCACATGCAATGATAATATGTGACATGATATGGCCATCATCATCTTGTGCTCATGATCTCCATCACCGAAGCATCATCATGATCTCCATCGTCATCGGCGCGACACCTTGATATTCATCATAGCATCGTTGTCGTCTCTCCAGCTATTGTTACTACGACTATCGCTACCGCTTAGTGATAAAGTAACACAATTACATGGCGATTGCATTGCATACAATAAAGAGATAACCATATGGCTCATGCCAGTTATCGATAACTTTGTTACAAAACATGATCATCTCATACAACAATTTATATCACATCATGCCTTGACCATATCACATCACAATAAGCCCTGCAAAAAGAAGTTAGACGTCCTCTACTTTGTTGTTGCAAGTTTTACGTGGCTGCTATGGGCTTGTAGCCAGAACTGTTCTTACCTACGCATCAAAACCACAACGATTTTTCGTCAAGTGTGTTGCTTTAACCTTCAACAAGGACCGGGCGTAGCCACACTTGATTCAACTAAAGTTGGAGAAACAGACACTCACCAGCCACCTATGTGTGAAGCACGTCGGTAGAACCAGTCTCGCGTAAGCGTACGCATAATGTCGGTCTGAGCCGCTTCATCCAACAATACCGCCGAATCAAAGTATACATGCTGGTAAGTAGTATGACTATTATTGCCCACAACTCTTTGTGTTCCACTCGTGCATATAACATCTACGCATAAACCTAGCTCTGATACCACTGTTGGGGAACGCAGTAATTTCAAAAATTTCCTATGATTACGCAAGATCTATCCAGGTGATGCATAGCAACGAGAGTGGAGAGTGTTGTCTTCATACCCTCATGGATCGACGGAAGCGTTGTGACAACACGGTTGATGTAGTTGTACGTCTTCACGATCCGACTGATCCAGCACCGAAGGTATGGCACCCCCATGATCTGCACACATTCAGCTCGGTAATGTCCCACGAACTCTAGATCCAACTGAGGTCAAGGGAGAGTTTTGTCAGCACGACAGCGTGGTGACGGTGATGATGAAGTTACCGGCACAGGGCTTCGCCTAAGCACTACGACGATATGATCGAGGTGGAAATCTTTAGAGGGGGCACCGCACACGGCTAAACAATCAACTTGTGTGTCTATCGGGTGCGCCCCTCCCCTGTATATAAAGGAGGGAGGGAGGAGGAGGCCGGCCAGGGGAGGAGGCACGCCAATGGGGGGCAATCCTACTCCAAGTAGGTTTCGCCCCCCCTTCCCTATTCCAACAAGGAGAAGAGGGAAGAAGGAGGTGGGGAGAAGGAAGGAGAGGGGGGCGCCGCCCCCTTCCCGTGTCCAATTCGGACTAGGCCAAGGGGGGACACGCGCCACCTCCTGGCCGGCCCTCTCTCTTCTCCACTAAGGCCCATGAGGCCCAACAGCTTCCCAGGGGGGGTTCCGGTAACCCTCGGTACTCCGGTTTTATCTGAAACTTATCCGAAACACTTCCGGTGTCCGAACATAGTTGTCCAATATATCAATCGTTATGTCTCAACCATTTCGAGACTCCTCGTCATGTCCATGATCATATCCGGGACTCCGAACATCCTTCAGTACATCATATCACATAAACTCATAATACCAATCATCATCGAACGTTAAGCGTGCGGACCCTACGGGTTCGAGAACTATGTAGACATGACCGAGACACGTCTTCGGTCAATAACCAATAGCGGAACCTGGATGCTCATATTGGTTTCTACATATTCTATGAAGATCTTTATCGGTCAAACCGCATAACAACATACGTTGTTCCCTTTGTCATCGGTATGTTACTTTTTTGAGATTCGATCGTCGGTATCATCATACCTAGTTCAATATCGTTACCGCCAAGTCTCTTTACTCATTCCGTAATACTTCCTCCCGCAACTAACTCATTAGTCACAATGCTTGCGAGGCTTATAGTGATGAGTATTATCGAGAGGGCCTAGAGATACCTCTCCGAAACACGGAGTGACAAATCCTAATCTCGATCTGTGCCAACCCAACAAACACCTTCGGAGACACCTGTAGAGCACCTTTATAATCACCCATTTACGTTGTGATGTTTGGTAGCACACAAAGTGTTCCTTTGGTACTCGGGAGTTGCATAATCTCATAGTCTTAGGAACTTGTATAAGTCATGAAGAAAGTAGCAACAATGAAATTGACATGATCATAATGCTAAGCTAACGGATGGGTCATGTCCATCACATCATTCTCCTAATGATGTGATCCCGTTCATCAAATGACAACACATGTCTATGGTTAGAAAACATAACCATCTTTGATTAATGAGCTAGTGAAGTAGAGGCATACTAGGGACTATATGTTTTGTCTATGTATTCACACATGTACTAAGTTTCTAGTTAATACAATTCTAGCATGAATAATAAACATTTATGATGAATTAAGGAAATAAATAATAACTTTATTATTGCCTCTAGGGCATATTTCCTTCAGTCTCCCACTTGCACTAGAGTCAATAATCTAGATTACATTGTAGTGATTCTAACACCCATGGAGCTTTGGTGATGATCATGTTTTGCTCGTGGAAAAGGCTTAGTCAACGGGTCTACAACATTCAGATCCGTGTGTACCTTGAAAATTTCTATGCCCCCCTCCAACACTTGATGACAGATGGAATTGAAGCGTCTCCTGATGTGCTTGGTTCTCTTCTGAAATCTAGATTCCTTTGCCAAGGCAATTGCACCAGTATTGTCATAGAAGATTTTCATTGGACCCGATGCACTAGGTATGGCACCTAGATCGGATATGGACTCCTTCATCCAAACTCCTTCATTCGCTGCTTCCGAAGCAACAATGTACTCCGCTTCACACATAGATCCCGCCACGACGCTTTGCTTGGAACTACACCAACTGACAGCTCCTCCATTCAATAAAAATACGTATCCAGTTTGCGACTTAGAGTCATCTGGATCAGTGTCAAAGCTCGCATCGACGTAACCATTTACGACGAGCTCTTTTTCACCTCCATAAACGAGAAACATATCCTTAGTCCTTTTCAGGTATTTCATGATGTTCTTGACTGCTGTCCAATGCTCCACTCCGGGATTACTTTGGTACCTCCCTGGTATGCTAATAGCAAGGCACACATCAGGTCTGGTACACAGCATTGCATACATGATAGAACCTATGGCTGAAGCATAGGGAATGACTTTCATTTTCTCTCTATCTTCTGTAGTGGTCGGGCATTGAGTCTGCCTTGGTGAGGAAATCAGCAAGCTGTTCGTCAGTGCCGACGTGGTCGACATCCACCTTGCCGTCTTCGATGCACCCACGAATGAAATGATATCGAATGGCAATGTTCTTACTTCTGTCGTGGTGCACCGGGTTCTTGCTCAGAGCAATCGCTGACTTGTTGTCGACGCGTAGCTTCGCCATCATCGGAGTGTCACCGGTGAGCTTATCGAGGAGCCTGAACAGCCAGACGCCTTGGCAGGCTGTGGTTGCCGCCGCCATGTACTCAGCCTCGCAAGACGAGACGGCAACGACATTCTGCTTGTGAGAAGTCCATGTGGCCGGGCTAGAGTCGAGGAAGAAGACCACTCCCGTTGTGCTCCATCGATCATCAACGTCGCGTGATCGCCGTCGCTGTAGCCGATCACTTCCGGCGCTGCTGCACCACCTTGCTTGTAGCAGCAGCTGTGGTTCTGTGTACCACTAACATAGCACAGGATCTGCTTGAGAGCACCCCCAGTGCGCCACCGCCGGCACCTCCAAGTACCTGCTCACCATGCCAACAGAGAACGAGATGTCTGGCCTCGTGTTGCATCGGCTTGAATTGCCAAGCTTCAGTCGATTCTGCATCGGCTTGTCTGTAGGGTTGCACCCCCTCATCCCTGCAACATCAAGGATCTTGGCCGCGTACGCGCTCTGGCAGATGGTGATCGCGTCGGCCTTCTGCTGAACTTCTATGCCAAGGTAGTAGCACAGAAGTCCAAGGTCGCTCATGTCAAACAGATTCTTCATCTGCTCCTTGAATGCTGCAATTTCTTTGTTGCCGGCGTCGGTGATGATCAAGTCATCGACGTAGACACCGACCAGCAGAGTCTACGCGCCCGTGCCCCTCCTATACACCGCGTGGGGCTGCGCTCGAAGCTGAGCGACACGAGAAACGCGTCGAGCTTGGCATTCCAAGCCCATGGCGCCTACTTCAGGCTGTACAGCGCCTTCCGGAGGCGCAGAACCTTCCCTTCGTCGCCGCCGATGAAGAAGCCCAGCGGCTGGTGCACGTACAATGAGGAACACTAACTTCACATCCATGTGGTGGACTTGCCAGCCTCGATGCGCCATGAGTGCTAGCAGCAGACGCACAGTCTCCATGCACGCCACCTGAGCGAACACCTCGTCGTAGTCCACGCCTTGCCGCTGCGCGTACCCCTTCGCCACCAGCCTCGCCTTGTGCTTCACCTTGTTGCCAGCGGCGTCCCTCTTGATCTTGTAGACCCACTTGAGCCCTATAGCTCTGTGGCCGGGCGGGAGCGTGGCGAGTTCCCACATGCCATTGTCGCGGATCATCGCGAGCTCAGGGTCCATGGAGCGCTTCCAGCACGCCTCCTCAAATGCCTCATCGATGATGTCCGGCTCCTCATTAGCCACGAGCCACAGCCTGACGTGCTCTTCCCTCGCTGCAGCGTCCAGCTCCATGAGTACGTGCTTCATCTTGCGGTAGTGGGTCGGAGTGTGGTCGAGGTCGTGGCGCTCACTGTCGTCGTCCGGCGGCGAGGCCCAGCCGTCCTCCACGGACACGGGCGTGCTGCCTACTGATGCCACAGGAGGCGACCCTGTCGCCCCGGAGGACGAGGAGCTGGCGCTGATTGGTGTAGCGGAGGCCACCGGAGAGGCTGCCGGAGTGCCAGTGCGTGCCGGCGATGACAGCTCGTCGTGGTCTTCGTCACTGTAGGTGACCACAAGGTGTTCGGCCGGGAGCGCAGTGTCTCCGTTGGCCGCGGTCATCCAGTCCCACCTCCTCTACTCCTCGAAAGTGACGTCGCGGGTTATGATCACCCGCTTGCTGGACGGATCGTAGGCCCTGTAGGCCTCGGCGCCCTCCTCGTACTCGACGAAGATCGCCGGTGTGGAGCAGTCGGCCAACTTGTCGATGCCGGGGCCGAGCTGCTTCATGTGCGCCATGCACCCAAAGACACGAAGATGGTACACCGCCAACTTCCGCTTGTGCCAGGCTTCGTACGACGTCAGCCCGCAGTCTTCACTGCCTCTTCCCAAAACGTCGCCGGCACCAACATGGCCTTCAACAAATAGTGGGCCATCTCAACCATTGTCTGGTTGCGCCGCTCGACCATGCCGTTCTGTTGGTGCGTGTACGGCGCGGTGGTGCAGTGCTTAATGCCGCCATCATCGCAGCACTTATGGAAGGCGATCGAGTTGAACTCGCTGCCCCGATCCGAGCGGAACGCCAGGAGGTTGCAGTACGACTCGGGCTCGGCCCGTGCCTTGACTTTCTTGAAGCGATCAAATGCCTCATCCTTAGATTGGAGCACCTCAAGCCACATGAATCGTGAGTAATCATCGACGATCAGGAGAAAGTACCGGTTACCTCCCGCCATGGCCGGCTTGATCGGGCCACAGAGGTCGCTGTGGACGAGCTCCAGTGCGCGCTCTACGCGGTACGTCGTGGCCTGGGGAAACGGCAGCCGATGCTGCTTGCCCAGGGTGCATCCATTGCAGACTTGGTCGACGCGGTCGATGACGGGGACGGCGTCCGCCATGCCCAGGCGGCCCAGATCGCGTAGCGCGCGGAAGTTCAGGCGGTCATAGCGACCGTGCTACAGCCACGCCCCGTCCGCGCCACGTGATAGCAGGCAGACAGGGCGCCCCGCCGTCAGGTGCAGCACATACAGCCGCCCGCTGTTCCTCTGACCGTGCGTGATGAGGCGGCCTTCTTGATCGCGAAGCCTCAACAGCCCGTGGCGGATGTTGGTCTCACAACCAAGCTCGTCCATCTGGCCCAGGCTAATGATGTTGCTGCGCAGACGAGGTATGAAGTACACCTTCGACAGGGTCAGGTGCTCACCATTTCGGCACTCGAAGAGGATAGTGCCCCTCCCCTCGATCTGCATGTCATTGCCGTCGCCGAGCCTCACGAAGCCGCGCACCCTGACGTCAAGCTCGGAGAAGATCTCCCAGCACCCGGACATATGGTTGCTCACCCCGGTGTCCAGGTACTAGGACATGTCGCAGCGGCCGTCGTCAGGAGCGGCGCACTCCTGGGAGCGCTCCTCATTGAGGAGAACGCGCTCGAACGGGCGCTCCGTGGTCGTTGAGAGCGCGCTCACCAAGGCTAGCAGGAGAGACGTCTTCGTGACCTCGCCTTCGCCACGCGCCAGGTTCGCCCGCTCCTTGCGTTCGCACCGTGGCTCGGTGCAATGCTTGGAGAAGTGTCCAGGCTTATTACAATTGTAACACTTGACCTGGGACATGTCGCGCTCTCTGTTCACACCGTCGCGCCCAACACCGCCCTCGTCGTTGCCACGACGGTTTTGCTGCTTGCCGCAGAGGCGTTTTGAACTGCCGCCCTGGCCGCCAGACCCGCCTGGTCCGTCGGACCCGCCTTGACCGCCGCCCTGGCCGCTGTTCTGGCCTTGGGCGCGCTGGTTTTTCCGTGCGTGCCACTGCACCTCTGTCATCAGCAGATGTGCCCCGCCGCCTCCACCTTGATCATTGGTGAGGTAGCGCTCCTCCACGGAGCGCAGGCGACTGACGAGCTCCTCAACTGAGAGCATGTTGAGGTCAAGCATCGTCTCGATGGCGAGGGCGATCTGCATGTAGCGAGGCGAGACGATGCGGAGGAATTTCTGAACCACTCTCACCTCATCTACGGTGTCACCGAGCGAGCGCAGATTGTTGACGAGCGAGGTGATCCGCATGCCGAACGCGTCGAGCTTCTCGCCGTCGCGGAACGTGATCGCCTCAAACTCGGAGCGCAGTCGTTGCACCGTGGCCTCGCGGACGTGTGCCATGCTCATGCGCATGGTCTTGATCGTATCCCACGCCTCCTTCGCCATCTTCTTCATCATGATCACACCCACCATCTCCGGCGGTATGGATCGCAGGATAGCCACCAACGCCGCCTTGTCATTGGCGACGCTCGACGGGTTGCCCTCAACCGCGTCCCACATCAAGTTGGCCTCCGTGTTGATTTGCATCAGCATAGACCACTCGAAGTAGTTCGTGTAGGGGAACGTAGCAGAAAACAAAAAATTTCCGACCTACGCACCAGCCCAGGACCACTATGGAGACTACATACATGGTTTGATCTTTTTCGTTACCGACTCATAGTGCAGCGGGAAGTAGAGTCGATGACGAACGGCGGTGCAGATCCCCGCAGCTAGGATTTACAACCTCCCAACTGCGAGGATGTATACCCTCATTTGCTCCTCAGACACCCCTCCGAGAGGCGGTCAAACAGCCCCCGGACGGTGTCAGGGACAGCCCTTCGGGAGGACCTTCGAAACTCGAACGGTCACTCGGACAGCCCTTTGGGAGGACCTTCAAAACTCGGACGGTCACACGGATAGCCCTTCGGGAGGCACTCATGAACTAAGACCGAAACTACGATCTCTCTACAGAGTTGCACACATACAGTGTCATCTATCCAGCAGGGCTTCGCCGTCCAGAACGAGTTCCTGCCGGAACCCAGACAGCCTTACGGCTCTACGTAACTCTTTTCGTGGGAGGGAAAGAAGAAGCCAGATCATTGCATGGCACTTGTATGTGAGAAGGGATGTGAGTGGAGAGCACCCCTCCACCTCTATTTATAGGAAAAGCCTATGGGACAAATACCCAAAAAAAACCATCACATGGATCCTTCATAAGGGTAAAATGGGAAGGCAAGTGGAGCTCCATGGAGCTCCACATGTGTGGCTGGCCACCCCTCATGGGGGCCCCCCAAAAGGGGTTCCTTAGTCCCCAAGTTCATCTAGAAGCCTTTTGGGAAAAGCCCCAAAAGATGGCTTTCCATAAATATCCCAAAACGCACTTTCACTATTCACGATGACATTTTTCAGCGTCCGTTCGAACTGAAAATATTTATGTGGGCTTAGAACATTTCCAATACCCACCATAATAATTTTCAACGCGTTCTGGAACAATTCCATTTTAGTGATTTTCATCTGCGAAACGCATCTGAAGTGGCCACGGTAGCTCCGGAACATTTCCGGTTTTTATCTCAGAAAATTCCAAAAAGCTTCCAGAATGATTCTGGCACCCTCCAAGAATTATCAGGCATGTGCCGAAACCAATTTGACTTAGTGGTATATCCCAAAACAACTTTTCGGTATCATCGAAACTTATCCGATGACCTCTCTCTGCGGTACGATTCCGCTGTCCGAAACCATTCCGGTGTCCGAAACTTTTTTCGGTGATTTTCTCTCAGACTCCCTGTCTAGTATTCAGCAGATAGGTGACCCTTAAGCGTGTGACCCAATAGGTTTGGTGAAGTATAGACATGACCCGTAACCCCTTCCGATCAATGATCAACATCGGAGCCGTGGACACCCATATTGACCCCTATACCCACACGAATGAATATTCGAGTGAACCTCCAGTTGCCGTGTGCTATTCCTGTTGCTTCGCGATATGTTACAAAGACCCGAGGTGAGATTTACTTGCATCCCCGTGGATCAACAACTTGTCCACTATTCTAGTTACCTCGTTACTGGTTTTGTTCTCTTTTCTTGTTTTCGTGTTCCGGCATCCCTGTGATCAAATCACACTATGTCTGGCCAGATGATGATGGATACCGTAATACCGAGAGGGCCCGAGAATATCTCTCCATCATCGGAGGAGCAAATCCCAGTCTTAAGCTATCAAGTTACTTGACACACTTTTCCATGAACCCGTAAGCCGCCGTAATAGCCACCCATTTACGGATGACGTTTAACAAACCCCAAAGTTCATGAAGCAAGCATGAAGAAACTCGATACTCTCATGGTCTAAGGAATCATGCAAACGTTAACCATCTCTGTGTTATTTACCATTAACTTGTGACGAATGAATCTCATAGCATAACATCAAACCGGGTCGATTCAACACAAATGTTTTCTAAACATTGTGCCCTCAAAGTTGCTGCCATAGGCATGCCCATGATCAGGAAAACGGAACCATCATGCAACACTTGAGCTAGTCTTAGAGGCCAAACTAGGAATACTTCTTACCGTTTATTATTCCACACGTGCATATGAGTCTTCCTCCGAGCCTCGTGGATATTGTAGACTCGAGAATCATTGCAGTTATAGCATGGAACATAAACATAATTATGAACTCAGAGATAAATAATATCATTTATTATTGCCTCTAGGGCATATCTCCTACAGAGTCCCACTTGCACTAGAGTCAATAATCTAGTCAATGCTAATGCACTTTACACCTATGGCATGCCGGTGTAAAAAATACTTCGCATGTGGTATAGCCTGATGTCCATCAGATCTGACAACTTCAGCTCCGTGTCTATCTCTGCATATCCTCGCGTTTTTACGCTTTCAAAAAATTCATATTTTGTGCGGACTTGGCTTTGTATAAATGTGAATCACAGGTTGAACCTGGATTCCTCAGACTGAGTTATGGAGAAACTACCTGCAGTAGTGTCCCATTGAGAAAAGCCATCTTAGAACCATACTAAGTTCATGAATGAACTATATGATTCAACATCTTGTTTGTCGCTTCTAAAGCGTCAACATATTTAGTCATTTGTTATAGAATTCGCCACAGTATCCTGTTGGGAACAATTTCCAACTACCGTGCCACCATATTGTGTATTACACAAAACCCTTAACTTAAATCAAAAATCGCATGGAGAAAAGATGAAGACCGTATCGATGTAACATTTTACAACGAACTCTTCATGATCTCCGCTTGCGAGAAAACATATCATCAGTACTTACTCTAGTACTCAATGACATCTTTCACTGTTGTCCCATGATCAGTACTTTTATCACTTTAGTATCCATACTCGCAACATCTTGGGAGTATTGGACATATCTGGTTTTTTGCATACCATGGAATACATGATTAATCCAAACACAAAAGTGTGTGGAATCTGCATCATGTATTTTGCTCATCAGTGTTTTGGGACACTGATTCTTGCAAAAACTCTTTCCATGTGACTTCGGCAAGAATCACTCCTTGTCGTTCTTAGTGCTAAACGGTTTTAGCATCTTGTCAATATGTATTTATTGCTTAGCCCTATTAGGTAAATCTATCTCCAAAGATCATCATGCCTAATATTGAGGCTATTTAGCCTAAGCACTTCATCAAAAAACTATTTTCAAATGAAGTCTTAATTTCTGTCAAGAAATTTATTTCCAATTAACAATGTGTCAAGCACACAAGGTTTTCAGAAATATTATTACGCTCCCACTTACTTTCTTGAATTACAAGCATCTTCATTACCCATTGATGAATTCAAAACCCCTTTTGACCATTTCATCAAAGCACGAAGATTCCAACTCCATTTTGCTCTCTTCTGTCCATCGCTGGAACTCTGAAGTTTGCACCCTTACTAGCATCCTCTGGATAGACAAAATGCCTTGGACTGTAACACATGCAAGTCCTTGGTTTCATTTCCATTAGATGGAAATCCTATTGTCATCCATGTTTCATATCTCAGGATTGAAATATGTATTAATTGCTAGTTCAACCCGAACCGACTTTAAGCATCGCTACGATGAAAACAACCTCATCGTAGTCAACTCTTGAACTTGTTATTTCAACAAATCGACCTTTATGAATAAACATTTTTATCCGTATCAGTTTTAAGTTCCATAAATATTCGTTAGACTCTAAGTCTTCCGAAAGGTGTATCAAGGTTTTAATCTTGAATCACCTATATGGAAACTAACTCGGTTTGTATTGGCATTTAGCCAATTCTGGGAGTCAGGGCCCATCAATGCTTTCTTGTGTATCATAGGTATACTGTTGTTCAACAACAATATCTCGTCCGCGCACCTGAGAGGTTTGCACGAGCCTTGCCTACGTGGTTCAGCTGCAAGTTCGACCGAAGTCCATACATTTTATTGTAGAGACTTCCGTATCAGTCGCAGTAGGAAACTCTTGAATTACTTCCAAGGTTCCTTTCCTTTGACCTGATGACGAAGATAATGTTATCTCATCGAGTTTGTACTGTCCTCCCACTCACCCTTTTTGAAAAAACCAGTCTCTTTAAAAGCATACCGTTTCGTGGCAAAACTATTTGCCTCGGTATAGTAGTGGGGGAATACCCAATGACTTGGGATAACCTACAAAGTAGCACTTGTCTGATTTGGAATAGGTCTGTAACCTTTACACAAACCCCATATTCCAAATGTTTAAGAAAAGATATAACATGGTTGGGCGTACCATACCATGGTGTCATTTCAACAGACCCGACGGAGCTCTTTTCAGTGTAAAAGTCGCAGTCTCTAAAGCATCACTTTAAAAGGGATAATGGCAAATTTATTTATGTCATCTTTGATCTTACCATGTCATAAATGGTTAGATTACATCTCCACGGACTTTTCACTTGCAGTGGTGTTCCGGGAGGTGTAAGTTATGAAACTCTTTTCACAACTCATCAGACATTCGCTCAACTTGTAACTCAAATATTCCTTTCTGCAATCAAATTGTAGAAACGTAATTTCCTTGTTACAATAACTTGTACTTCATTTTTGAAAACCTTTCGAATGATTACAAAAGATCCAGACTTACGTCTCATCAAGCAAATATCCTTATATCTACTTGAGTCATTTATGAAGATATATAAATCCACTACTTGCAACAACATTTATTGAACTACACACATCAAAATGTATGATCACCAATAAGTTTGTTGCTCGTTCCTTATGGCCCGTGAACGGTATTTCAGTCACTTCACTTTTCGGAGGAAAGTTGCAAGTGTCAGATGATTCAAAATCAAATGACTTCCAAAATCCATCATAATGGAATTTTTCCATGCGGGTTTCTCCAATGTGACCAAATGTAGTGCCACACATGTGTGGTATTCTCATAGTCTCGCGACATTTAGCGTTAGCGTTATGGATGTATCATATTACCATCAATATTCATAACATACATCCCATCTTGGATGGAAGCATGGCCCTTCATGTTATTCATAATACTTAACAACAATTGTTGGTTTTATGAACAACTCTTTTGCAACAAACATTGTGCAATGGGCTAGAGTGTATGAAACTCTAAAATGAATTATGAAAGTAAACCCAGAGGTATTTTATTATTATCAATATTCATAACATACACCTCATTCATAATGAAAGTATGGCCCTTGTGTTATTCATAACATCAAACATAAAAAGTTCTCTTATGAACAACCTTCTTGCAAGATACCTGATGCAATGGGCTAGAGTTTGTAAAACTCTAAACGAATTATGAAAATAAATATAGACGGCAATACACCGATGGAAGGTATAGTAACATTTACTATGTTCCCTGTGTATACCTTAACCTCATTTCTGTCTAGTCTTTTTAGGCCATAGTAGCTCTTACATTGATTCGCAACAGAATGCAATCAAGCGGGTATCTTTGTGATTAACTCACAATACCAAAGAATTAGTGATTAACATGTTTAACCATAATTCCCAAGAACTATATCTTTGACCAGCCTTCTATACATCAATAACTCGTATGACATTCATACATATGAGCTGGATATTCCAGTCTTCATTCCTTTTGCCTTTATACTTCTAACAGTTTAACTTTTAGTATTTCTCCTACTCGCAAAAGAAGCACCCAACTTAAGAGTGGTGTTAGCCCGGACTTCCTAGGCGTGTAAGTCACACTAACACCCTTTGGACACTTCCTTTCTCTTTAAGTTGTTGTTTTATTCACCTTTCATCATATGACAGGCGTTCTTCTGGATCCCTTTCCCAATAGTCAAATGCATAGTAGACACTTTTACTAACAGTTTGCAAAACAAACATTGCTTTGGATATCACATATCTGTTAGCCTTTGTTTGTGTCTGAAAATGATTTTCAGATTCCATGAATATCACATAACTATCCAAACTTTCGAAGTTCGGGTCTCATGGAAGCAAACATATTGCACTTGACTGAAAACGGAATTCTAGCTTTTGGATCGAAGGACGAGAGTCACATGATCCATAGCATTAGCGGGAGAATACCGAAAGTATGCGATAGGACAAAGTCCTTCTCGGCACTCTTGAGGACAATCCTCACATTACGTTACCAATCGTAAAGTTTTAACCAGATATTTAACAGCTATTCAATTTTAACAGGGAAGGTGGAAACGCGAGCCATTATTCTACAACTATTTTGCAAGAAACACTTAGACAGTGTTCATAATTAATTGCACTGAGAATTAAACAAGTTAATTCTAGAGTGCGCTCCCACTCAAATCAATATCTCTCATAATTGATTGTGAGTGATTCAAGATCCACATTTCAATTCAACGCCATTGATGTGGACATCACTGATGACGAGAATTTCAATTGGTGGGCAAACCTGCCGATCACATCTCTATGTGACTCTTGTTCATCTTTCGATGCTTGTGTTCCGAGCTCAGGACGATCAAGCTAGAACGTCAAGACAACCAAGTGATCACGCTACGAGGTCTGACCTCACCCGCCTCACACATCCCTAATCGTTCATACCCATGTGGACATGGCGCACCCCGAAAAGTTAGGTGCCGTGACGGTGCTACACTTGGGAGAACACTAACTACTTGATATTTTTGTGAGAGATCACCCTAATAAAAAGTGACTACAATCAAGAAGGGTGCATCAAAGGGATAAACATCTCAGGCAATTCATAATAGCATGATATGGTATAGCCCTTTCTGACGGAGAAGTCTTTCATTTCTTCGTCTTCGGCATTTACGTCGGTGTTCACCTTCGCGAAGATTGCCACCACCTTGTCGATGCACCAGATAATATTGCTATCTCTATAGCTAATAAAATAATGCATTACACAAGGTTGACACGTAGGCCATTTGAAGTGCAATCATATGGCTCCAGCCATCATGCCAAATCATGACACGCAGGTCATGTTTAATCAATTTACATCATATAGATATCTCATACATAATCAGATTATTATGAGTACTGCTATACCACATCACATGCAAACCATCCTGCAAAACCAAGTTAGACGCCTCTAATCGGTTCATGCAAAAACTGGTTTTTCGTGGCTTCTAAGGTTTTGACTTAAACCGCAGCTACCAACGTTTTATCATCAAGTATGATTATTCAAGTCACTAGATTAACATCTCGAGATGTATGAAGCACGAGATAATAAAATCTCGAACCCCATACTAAACTTCGTCATACGCATGACCCCCGTGCAGATCATATCTGCAATGCCCTTTCATCTGCGAATTTCATCTTTCTTTTGACTACGGCAGAACCCAAAGAACTGATAGCACTTCCATGATCAATCAGGATCACGGATTGCCAGAACTTTGTCAAATTCCACCATGCTGTCTCAAGATTGAGCAAACGCAAATTCTAGGGAAGCAACAAGAACGTCGGGTAACAGATTTCATCTGTCACCCGCATAAATAATTTTCAGCAATAAATCTCATCTACTCCAAAATTATAGTATGCAATACCCATACATCTCCATGTATTCTAGATCGCAACCTGCATCTACGCATAGCATGGCTCATGATGCCACTCTAGGGGAACGCAGCAGAAAACAAAAAATTTCCGACCTACGCACCAGCCCAGGACCACTATGGAGACTGCATACATGGTTTGATCTTTTTCGTTACCGTCTCGTAGCGCAGCGGGAAGTAGAGTCGATGACGGACGGCGGTGCAGATCCCCGCAGCTAGGATTTACAACCTCCCAACCGCGAGGATGTATACCCTCATCTGCTCCTCATACACCCCTTCGAGAGGCGGTCGAACAGCCCCCCGGACGGTGTCACGGACAGCCCTTCGGGAGGACCTTCGAAACTCGTACGGTCACTCGGACAGCCCTTTGGGAGGACCTTCAAAACTCGGATGGTCACACGGACAGCCCTTCGGGAGGCACTCACGAACTAAGACCGAAACTACGATCTCTCTACAGAGTTGCACACATACGGTGTCATTTATCCAGCAGGGCTTCGCCGTCCAGAACTAGTTCCTGCCGGAACCCAGACAGCCTTACGGCTCTACGAAACTCTTTTCGTGGGAGGGAGAGAAGAAGCAAGATCATTGCATGGCACTTGTATGTGAGAAGGGATGTGAGTGGAGAGCACCCCTCCACCTCTATTTATAGGAAAAGCCTATGGGACAAATACCCAAAAAACCCATCACATGGATCCTTCATAAGGGTAAAATGGGAAGGCAAGTGGAGCTCCATGGAGCTCCACATGTGTGGCCGGCCACCCCACATGGGGCCCCCCCAAAAGGGGTTCCTTAGTCCCCAAGTTCATCTAGAAGCCTTTTGGGAAAAGCCTCAAAAGGTGGCTTTCCATAAATATCCCAAAAAGCACTTTCACTATTCACGACGACATTTTTCAGCGTCCGTTCGAACCGAAAATATTTATGTGGGCTTAGAACATTTCCAATACCCACCATAATAATTTTCAACACGTTCTGGAACAATTCCATTTTAGTGATTTTCATCTGCGAAACGCATCTGAAGTGGCTCCGGCAGCTCCAGAATATTTCCGGTTTTTATCTTAGAAAATTCCAAAAAGCTTCCAGAATGATTCTAGCACCCTCCAAGAATTATCAGGCATGTGCCGAAACCAATTTGACTTAATGGTATATCCCGAAACAACTTTTCGGTATCATCGAAACTTATCCGATGACCTCTCTCTGCGGTACGATTCCGCTGTCCGAAACCATTCCGGTGTCCGAAAATTTTTTTCGGTGATTTTCTCTCAGACTCCCTGTCTAGTATTCAGCAGATAGATGACCCTTAAGCGTGTGACCCTATAGGTTCAGTGAAGTATAGACATGACCCGGAACCCCTTCCAATCAATGATCAACATCGGAGCCGTGGACACCCATATTGACCCCTATACCCACACGAATGAATATTTGAGTGAACCTCCAGTTGCCGTGTGCTATTCCTGTTGCTTTGCGATATGTTACAAAGACCCGAGGTGAGATTTACTTGCATCCCCGTGGATCAACAACTTGTCCACTATGCTAGTTACCTCGTTACTGGTTTTGTTCTCTTTTCTCGTTTCCGTGTTCCGGCATCCCTGTGATAAAATCACACTGTGTCTGGCCAGACGATGATGGATACCGTAACACCGAGAGGGCCCGAGAATATCTCTCCATCGTCGGAGGAGCAAATCCCAATCTTGAGCTATCAAGTTACTTGACACACTTTTCCATGAACCCGTAAGCCGCCGTAATAGCCACCCATTTACGGATGACGTTTAACAAACCCGAAAGTTCATGAAGCAAGCATGAAGAAAGTCGATACTCTCATGGTGTAAGGAATCATGCAAACATTAACCATCTCTGTGTTATTTACCATTAACTTGTGACGAATGAATCTCATAGCATAACATCAAACCGGGTCGATTCAACACAAATGTTTTCTTAACATTGTGCCCTCAAAGTTGCTGGCATAGACATGCCCATGATCAGGAAAACGGAACCATCATGCAACACTTGAGCTAGTCTTAGAGGCCAAACTAGGAATACTTCTTACCGTTTATTATTCCACACGTGCATATGAGTCTTCCTCCGAGCCTCGTGGATATTGTAGACTCGAGAATCATTGCAGTTGTAGCATGGAACATAAACATAATTATGAACTCGGAGATAAATAATATCATTTATTATTGCCTCTAGGGCATATCTCTACAGTTCGTCGGCGTGAGCATCGGCCACACCATGGTGCCGCCCGGGATGAGGCGCTCCTGGATCGTGCGCTCGTTCACGACGATCTCCTGGCCGTGCCTACGGGTGCGACTTCGACCATGGCTGCGATCGCGGTCTGGGGTCGGCGAGCGCGCACCGTCGTCGCCGCTCTTGCCAGCGGTTGCACGGGCCGCCGCCCTGCCTCCCGGAGAGGTCAAACCGGCCATGGTCGCCAAGGAACGACGTGGCTCTGATGCCACTTGTTGGAACCAGGAACACCTGCAAGCTCTAGCTCACGACAACAATGGCGAGAGAAGGACGGTGACTCAGGTGTTTTGTGCTGCGTACTGCGTTGCGGCTTTTCTCTCTTTCATTCCTCTTATTTGTAATGAGAATACAATGGAAAAGATCAACTCCACGCGCGAGCAGACCGGCCGTGCCATCCCATGACGCTCGACGTGCGAGTGATGCGCGCGTGCCGCGAGCTACGTTGCGTGCCATCCCATGCAACACTAACGTCCGCGCCAAGCTAGCTAACTACTAAATGATAGAGGTAATATCACGGAAAGTCATTGAACTTGCGCCACACGTTCAGTTTGGTGCTAGAACTTTGAAAATACGGTTTTCTGGTCACATAACTTAACTCAAGCGTGCAGATACGGTCACACTACGCATATGCAGGCGTATACATGTGTATGGCCCCACTTGTCAGTGACCGATGGCGCTGGGCATGATGTATCTTTACACAGAACACTCTCAAAATAATTATTTTCCGAAACAATCAACCACAGCGACGTTTTTTTTTTGCACAAAACACCCTCAAATTATTTTTTAAAGAAAAACAGGACCATGATAGTGTACATATATGTATTTTGTCTAATATGGATAATCAACATATATGTACTTCACGGGGACTCATGTGGAGCTTAATTGAGCTGCGGGTAATACGGCCCATTTTGCGCGCACTATTTTTTAAAAGATAATTTGTAAGTAATAAAGGTACCTTCACATATTTGTGTGTTAAAAAATATTATATATACAAATAATGATTAGTAGATAAAAACATTTAAATATACACTTGCGGCTTATATTTAATTAATATGGACATTGATAATATTTATTAGATAAATATTTTTTTAAAATTCAAAAGAATACACTTGAGGCTTATATTTAAATTATAAAATATGATGAACACAAACATTTACTAAATATTTATGACTATTCACTTGTGTAAATTTTTTATTCATGACTTATATTCAACAAAGTTATATAACTTACATATTAGCCACGACTGAATATTCGTTTAACAGTTCAAATTTTAAATTATAAATATTTTAATTATACAAACATTGAACTATACAAAATGTGCGTATATATAATTATTGAAATGCTCGTATAATTAAAATAATATTTTTGAAAACCAAATATGCAATATGCACATTTATATAGTACACATGTTTATATATATTTTTAAATACCTCAGATAAAATGGGCCGCAGTCTCCATAGCCTATTTAAACTTCACATGCATCCTCGTTTAATATATATAAGTTCCTGATCCATTTTAGACATCCAGATCTTACCGGTTGTAGTGTCTAGATTATATTGATTTTAACAGTTGGTTGTAGGTTCAAGTCCTAGTAGATTCTTTTTGGCTTTAAATTTTTGCATTTGCATTCTCGGGTTAAAAAATAGTTGCTCGTCTGTTCGAGTCCTGGCATGCCATTTTTGTTGTTAATGTTCGCATATATGTGCAGTTTTGTGGTCCTGTTTTCTGTAAATAAAAGAAGTTTCAATGTTCGCATATATGTGCAGTTTTGTGGTCCTGTTTTCTGTAAATAAAAGAAGTTTTAATGTTCGCATATATGTGCAGTATTGACTTATTGCGGGCCTGTTTTCTGTAAATAAAAAAAGTTAAGGTGTTTTCTGTAGAAATACATCGCTGCGGTTCACTTCTTCCACAAATAAAAAAATCAGGGTGTCCTGTGTAAAATACGTCGCGCCTAGTGCCGTTCGTCACTGACGAGTGGGGTCATACACATTGATATGTCTATATACGCGTACTGTGACCGTATCTGCACGCTTGAGTCAAGTTAGGTGACCACAAAACCGTTTTTTCGAAGTTTTAGCACCAAACTGAACATGCAACGCAAGTTCTATAACTACCGGTGACATGATCGGCCTCATCATGTACATGCACACGTGACTTGGCCGTTTATTTGCTAACTGAAAGAAAACTAAGCTAGCTACTGAACCGGGCTAGGAAATACTACAAGTTCAACATGAGCCAGCCAGACATCCTTCCGAGCCTCAGCGGAATTCAGGCTATCCACGATGAACTCCCCACAGCCACCACAACAAAACATGACCTGTACCCTTTCCCACCGGATCTACAACTTCCCCAACTCAATGTCATAGTCCTGCTCATCATCATTACCGGGTACCCTGATTCCAACCACCGTCTTTGCACCTGCTTGAAATTTGGTGTGGCCCCAAAGAGACATAGAGAGAGGAGACAGGGAGGTGGAACAATTATTTATAGTACTACTAATATACGATATGGGCATAAGTGATCGGTAAGGACCATTGGCCTGTTTTCCTTAATTACGGACTGTTGCACTGAGTTGGAGCAATTATCTAGCTGCACCAGCTTTCTCTATGAGGATAGCACACACTTCGAGTTGCCGCGATAAGCCGATAACACACTTGTGCATCCCCCTTATTTGCACATACACATCAAGTCTTTAATGAATAAACGTGCCACGGTCTGAGGGAGTATGAATTCTAGCGCGCGATGGTTGAAATATAAAATGGGTTAAAAAATTCCCAGATAAACGGTCACCACCGTGCTATAGTTAAGCTTGACCACAAGGTCAGGATGGATTGTAACTAATAACGTCATCCATGGTGTATAACTCTGACGGTGACACGTTAGCTAGTAATATTGTTTTTCTTTGAATTGGTAGTAGTAATAAGCATTTATCCAACCATTGTTAAATACCACTTCCTCCCTCCCGAATTATTTGTCTTAGATTTGTTTACATGCGGATGTATGTAGACACGGTTTAATTTTAGATACATTAGTATAGTAGAAAAATTTAAGACGAGTAATTTCAGACAGAGGTAATACAATGTATGATGTACACCAACTGCTCCACACAGGAACGCAAGGAAAATGGGCTACAACAAGTTGATTACTGTCAACCCCACGTAAGTACATGGCGATGTAATGTTTGCAGTATATTACAACGTGACACACATTTGCAGCTATAATTAAAAGCAACAATTTCGTGTTCGTTATTCTTCAAGCAACACAGTCACACCAAGTCAGACACAGGGAAACTGTGGATGGGCGCGGCGTCTTCAGCGAGGGCGTGTGAGGATCGAGTGGAAGACTGGGACAACATAGCTGACCACGACATCACCGGTGGAGTCTAGGCAGAGAGCTAACAGGTGCCGGGCAGGGAGAGGAGCGGGTGTGGCTAGTGTCGGGAATGGGGAGGAGGCTTAGAGGGATGGTTAGGGTGACAAACGACTAGTGGAAAATTTAGACGGCTTGGGCAGGACTGGACGGCGGAGCGATGCTGGCCATGGGTGATAGGATCGGCGGTTGGGAAGATAAGTGGATGGGCAGTGGCGTAGCCAGGCCTAGGGCTGCCCTGGCCGTGGCCCTGGGCGTAGAGATGAAATCCTCTGGGGGCACTGTGCCAAGGTGGCTGGCCTGGGGCGTTGAGATTTTCTGCCTACGCCACTGTGGATGGGGATGGGAGGAGGAAGACGATAGGTCGATGGGGATAGGTGGACAGGTGATATGATCTTTCTCTCTCTCTCTCTTCTACGCCATCACATTCAGCTTTGTTTTTGGTATACAAATAGTTAATACGTTCATACAACCCAAAAATAATCATAAGAACCACAAAATAAGAAAGTTACCACAAAAATTACATCGATATGTATATTTTACGTTGCCTTTGTACGTTTGCAATTTTACATCGTGTAAACAAAAAATTATGCCTGGTATACATTTGATCATGCTTATGTTGACTAAAATAACGGCACCTAGAAGATTTTTCACGCTGACGCTGAATAGCTTAAGTATTTGATTTATGTCTTTTCATGTATTGTTGCACATAGTACACAGGCCCAGTGTCTGCTTATGTTTTCGAGTCCACTAGTACATGTGTTAATAGCAAAACACCTATAATGCGCATTAGCCTTCACGATTATGTATCAAGGAAAAAGAAAGCGTGCTATGACAAAATAGTGCAATCCTTAAAATCCTCTATAGCGAAGCTATATTGCACTATAACGAATGATTATACACTCATTTCATTTTGTGAGACATTGCTCAGAAGAGAAGCTAGAAGAGAACGCTATAGGGTACTATTTTTTCATTGTTATGTAGTACAACGTTTTGCTGAAAAGCCGTAGTAACTGTTTCAAGGCCTTTTTAGGGTCTTTTAAGGCGCCTCCTAGCAGCTACAGTGTTGTAAGATCAGCCTCCAAAAAAGCAATAGCTAGCTAGTAGAGTGCAGCATCACAGTCGGAGCGAATTGGAACAACCGACGATATGGACTGTTCCGAGACAAGAACCAGCCACCCTGTGATAATATATACTGTATACAGCTAACGAGCTACGAGCAAGCAAACTAGGAGATGGCAATGGTGGACGTCGATGCTCCCTTTCTTGAGGATAACGAAGAGCCGCTCCCGGGCGTCTGCGACTTCCGCGGCCGCGTCGTCTACCGCGCCACCTCCGGCGGGTGGCGATCCGCCCTCTTCCTCGTCGGTATGCACTGCATGTCCTAGAGCTAGCTAGCTGTTCACTAGATCTAGTTAACTAACTTGCCAGTGATACATGCAGTGGTGGAGGTCGCCGTCATCATTGCCTACTACGGCGTGTCGGCGAACCTGATCACGTACCTGACGGGGCCGCTCGGCCACTCCAACGCGGCGGCGGCCACGGCAGTTAACGTCTGGACGGGGACGGCCAGGCTCATGCCGCTGCTGGGTGCCTTCGTCGCCGACTCCTGGCTGGGCCGCTACCGCTCCATCATCCTCGCCTGCACCCTCTATGTCCTGGTAATTACGGAAATCACCATGCTACCAATTTGGGTTAGCTTGTCTTAATGGCTGCTTGGGAAACGACGCATGGACGTACAATATACACATATTCAGGCACATGGCAAAAACCGGTGCTACGAAATTTTAAGATTAACAGTCACCACACTCATCTTACTTCAATGAAAACGATGACTCTCGTTAAAAATAAGATAATCCCCATTGATAGTATAAACAGAACGTCAAACCTAGAATTACCTGTTCATCCAGCTGTTTGGTTTGTTAGGCTTGTCTTAATTTGAACTTAATGCACCAGCACCGTACAGTTGAGTAGGCCACTACTTGACATGTCAAACTCGTCTATTTAAAAATCCAGTCGACCTAATTAATCATGCTCAACCCTCTTTACTCCTCCACAAGAAAAGATCTCAGTCTCTTCTCTTCATCCCGTCGGCGTCGCCAGTCCGCCCCATCTCCGATGGCCTTTGGACCACGGAGGTGCGGAGGACCTCGGCACCTCGTGGGCGGGAGGGAGCTCATTCTTGTTCTTGTTACGTTCATCAACTTGGTTGGCATGTCTCCCACATTCCATCCCCGTCCCCATGTTGCATCTAGCGTAGTGGGAGGGTGGGTCAAGGTGTGTCTTCTCGGATCTCACGGGATTCGATCGGTGCTGGTCTTCGGTGGATCTGTTCGGATTTGGTCCTCGTTTGTCTTTGTTTTTGTGTTTACAAGTTTGGTCCTTCCCATCCATGACTTTCTCATAGACAATGGTTTCTCCTCTTGTGCACTAGTCCTATGAGGCCTTAGCATAATGACTTCCCCGACTGTCTACTACAACAAGGTTTGCCCAGCTCTACCGAGGGATGGATGGTGTTGGTGGTGCGCCTTCGGCTCACTCCAGTGCTTGTAGTGGTCGCTAGGTGGTCTACGGATCTAGTTGTAATTTTTATTACATCTGCTTTGTACTGCCATCATTGAACATGAATAGATTGGAAGTTTCTCGCAAAAAAAAGTAGAAAAAAATCATGCTCGGTCAAGGGCGACCCTGAGAGTAAACAGTGAAATGATGGTCGATTTCGATGTTCGAAACTCACTATGAGTAATACTTTTTTGACAATCAATACCATGATATATTATAGTAGCAAATTGTACATGGTAGAGATACATGAGTTGACTACAGCAATTATAAAATAAAGTCTAAAAGAAACGAGCTAATCTTCGAGATCTTCAAACTCTTCTTCCATGACACAATCTTGTAGTTTTCTGAAGGCAACCGTAGGAACATAACAAAAGTATCAAACCACAGACCTGTAACTCACTATGACTAATACTTACTACTCCCTCCGTCCCACAATATAAGACATTTTTATAAGCTTTGCAAGTTGAAACCAACTTGCAAAAATGTCTTGTATCGTGGGACAGAGGGAGTATGTTTTAGACCATTCATGCCTCTTTTTTTATTTACGGGAGGATGATGTATTCCGCTCATATGCTAATAAATACATAGATACAGAAGACGAACACAAACACATGAAAAATTATGTCTTAAGCAACTAGTATACAAGTACTAGAAGTCTCCCCCTAGACGTACATTAGCACACAACCCTAGACGTACATTAGCACACCAGGGCCTCCGATTTTCCTCTGCCGTCCCACCACCTGCCAATCCATGTTGTCTGCCTTCTTCGTTGTCAGTACACACTATGCTAGCTAGTCGGCCCCAATTAACTTTAAGAAAATCTGTATCAATTGGGCGAGGTCATCAATGTCGCTATCAGACCTCATCTCGCCCAAGTTTGTACGAATTATTTATCCATGTTTGTAATTGGGCAATTTGCTCCAAACTGTATAGCAATATTTAAAAAAATTGAATGTAGCTGTACCATAATCAACATAGTTTGAGATTATTAGTGATAGCTTTAAGTACGCCTTAGCTTTTAGTATGGCTGCTAATATGTGCACTTCACACTAAGAAGTGCTTCTCGACCATTTATTCCACAAACACTCACAAGTCTAAACTACTCATCTACATGCAGGGCTATGGCATGATCACTCTAGCATCCACACTCCTGTATCAGCGACCGTCTGCATCCCTTGACAAAGACTCCTCGTCTCCGCCTTTTTCGTTGGAGGTGCGCTTCTTCTATGTCTCCCTCTATCTCGTCGCCCTCGCGCAGGGTGTCGGCAAACCTTGTGGCCTTGCCTTCGCGGCAGATCAATTCGACCCCAACTACCCTAGGGAGTTCACTGCCCGGAGCTCCCTCTTCAACTGGTGGCACTTCTCCATAGCCATTGGGATCAGTTTTGCCGTCATCGTTGTCAGCTACATCCAGGAGAATCTTGGTTGGGGAATTGGCTTTGGCACGCTCTGCGCCGTCATGATTTGCGCTTTTGTCGTCTTTCTTCTTGGCATTCCCACCTATCGCCTCCATGTGCCCGTCACTGGCTCTGATAACCCTTTTGCTCGTCTTGGTCGTAGTGTCTTTGCACTTGCTAGGAACTCAAGCTTATGCGTCTGCGCTAAAAGACATCATCATGAAGATGAAGATGTCGCAACCAGCATGGAGGAGGCGCGTTGCATGCTACAACTACTGCCGATCTGGGCGGCATGCCTAGCTTATGGTGTGGTGATCGCGCAGATCATGACACTTTTTAACAAACAAGGACGCACCCTAGATCGTCATATTGGTGGGCTAGAGCTACCTCCGGCCACATTGCAGGCGTTCTGGCCGGCAGCCGGCTTGCTGTTTGTGCCCATCTATGACCGTGTTCTAGTTCCGGCACTACGTTGTGCGACGGGCACCCCATCGGGGTTGACGCTGTTGCAGCGAGTAGGTACGGGCATGGTTGTGTCAATGGTCGCCATGTGTGTTGCGGCATTAGTGGAGACCCAAAGGTTGGAGCTGGCACGGAAGAACAACCTGGTTGACAACGCCAGGGCGATGATACCGATGAGCTGGGCATGGTTGGTTCCATAGTATGTGATGATTGGGGTGGCCGACGTGTTTGTGTTAGTCGGGATGCAGGAGTTCTTCTATGACCAAATGCCCAGTGAGCTTCGCAGCCTTGGCATAGCGCTCTTCTATAGCGTGATGGGAATCGGCGGCTTCATCAGCGGCGCTCTCATATCACTCATTGACCACATCACCCGCAGCGGAGGGGGTGAAAGCTGGTTCTCTGACAACCTCAATCGCGCCCACCTCGACTACTTCTACTGGTTGCTTGCTGGCCTAAGCGCCGCCGAGCTTGCACTCTATATCTACATCACCAGAAGATATGTCTATAAGGAAAAGAGAGTCAGTTGAGAGTGACAACCTAGCACTAGCACTTGTACGTATCGATCATATGATATGTTGTATGATATGTAAATAAATTTTCACTCCATTGGACTATGGTCACTTATGTAATACTTGAAGAATGTATATCTTTGATTGGTTTATGAAACCAATTTCATATTTATTTTATTTTTTATGTTGAGAGGCACTTGGCTTTATAATAACCTTGATAGCATATGCCAGAAACCTACCATTTTCTCGTCTACTAAGAAACATTGTGACATAAGATGTACTATAAGCTGATTAAGGCCATAGTTGTAGCTATGGCTACCATTTTTGTGTGAAATATTTTATGCCCAATCGAGCAATGATTTAAAAAAAAAACTGGTTTGGTATCTTTGTTTTCGAGCAACTCATTTCACATTTGATATTTTGTTGAGGTTTTATTTCTGGGAATGGCTATTAGCCGGTTTACCCATTCTAAATGTTATTCTTATTTTTGTTTGTAGCTTTTCTGTTTATACTTTTTTTATCTTCTTTCCTTTTTCTTTAAAGAAATAAATTTTGAATAATATATATGTTTTTCAGATACATGCTATGGCATTTAAAAATTGTCAACGCTTATTAAATGTCACAAATATTTTTTCAAAATACATGAACATTCTTTTAAAGTCGTGAACAAATTTTGTAAATGCATGAACACTTTTTTCGTTGTGTGATAGTTTTCTCTCAAAATATCTGAAAACTTTTTAGAATGTCTGAACACCTTTTAAACTTTTCAAACTGCATGATGACTTCTGTAAAACAAGTGAACACTATTTCAGTTACACGGACGTTCTAAAAAATGTATGATACTTTAAAACTACATATTTATCTTTTTGAAACTTCATGAACATTTTGTAATATGAGAAAGCTTTTTCGGTGACATGATCATTTTTTGGAAATGTGGAACACTTCTGTAAAATTGGAGGAATATTTTCTTATATGCAGTACACTTTTTAATATTGCAGGAATATTCTTTTCATGTATACAGTTCTTAATATTATGCAAAAATAATTGTTACATGAGCAATCATATAAAACAGACCCTGTTTTTTTTATTTCAATCATAAATTTGTGAATTCTGTATTCTAGTACCCTCATGACTGGTACGTGCAGGCATTCTATCGACCAGCCGTTCATGAAAGTTTGTCTAACATGCAAATTAGTTGGCCGGCCCATTTTATACTGTTTTAGCTGTCCCCTATTTCTCGCTGCAAAAGGTGAACGGCAGAGGTCTAGGGGCGGGCCTATGTCTCACTTATAGTGAGACGTAGAGCAGCCTTGCCTGGGCAACCGGGACACTAGGCCGGCCAAGCGTGGGAGACCACATGCCACATGCCATAACCTCATTGTTTTATGTTCCTTTTTCACGTTTTTTGTTTTCTTTTTTCATTGTTTTTTTTTAACTTTTTTTACACTTCCAAATTTTCTAAATGTATAGAAAAAATAATTTTACATAAAACATTTGAAAAATGTAAAACAAGCATTTGAAAACTGGAAAATGTGTATAGAAAATATGTTTCTCATGTATACAAAAAAATATAGAATGTATGAAAGAAGTTGATGATGAATTCTAAATATAAATGAAGTATTCTAAAAATATAAATCAAGCATTCTTAAAATAGTAATCAACTATTTGTTAAATGTTAATCAATCATTTGAAAAATATTAAATGTGTATACAAAACATGTTCTCATGTATACAGAAAAGAATACAAAAAACATAAAGTATGTATAAAAAATCTTGATCATGTATTTAATTTTTTTAAATGTACATAAAATGTTCCTAATGTATACGAGCAATAATTGTATACGTAAAAACATATATTGAATTTTTTGATTATGTAACTAATTTTCTTTTAATATGTATATTAAAATATTCCTGTTGTATAAAAATAATGAACATTCTTTGTGAAAAATGTTTATTGCCATTAAAAAAAGTTCACATTGTATTTGAAAAAGGTTAACCACGTATTCAAATAGTGTTCAAAACATGTATTAAATAATAATATATATCTTATATTTGAAATATGTTAACAAAAATGTTTCGCATGTCACTATAATGTAGAGTACAGTATCTACCAAAAAGAGTAGAGAATTTTTGACCAAAGAAGTAACCGGTCAAACACGACAAAGAAAAAAATAAACAAAAGCCAAAAATAAACAAAAGCCAAAAAAGAAACAAACCAAAGCAAAAAAAAGAATTAAAGAAAAACAATGAAAACTAATGCAAAAGAATGGAAACAGCCAAAACCAAAAAAGAAACAACTAAGAATGAGAGAGAAACAAAATAATACAGTACTGCAAAAAAAGAAAACTAAAGATAACAGGTGTAAAAACAAAAGAATCATAGTGTAACGAAGAAAAAAAGAAAAACTGAATAAAACAATGAAGAAATAAAAATAAACAAGTAGAAAAAACAAAGAAAAACAAATTAAAAATGGGAGAGATCACGAGCTAGGGAGCATTGCAAGCCAGCGAGCAAACAAAAGTTGAGGAACGAGCATCCCATTTGCTACGTGAAAAAAATCATCCAGGCGTGAGAAGCTATAGACTCGCGCTGAGCAAGAAATAGCAATCACGGAGGGTGCCCTATGTCTCGATATGTAGGAAACCTCGTGTGCAGGCGGGCGCCAGATGGGCCGGCCCAGCTCGCGGGAGGCCATTACCTCAATTTCTTTTCAGTTTTTTGTTAGCCTATTTTTTTTTGTTTCTTTTGTTTATACTTCCAAATATTCCGAAAGAGATGTTGTGAGCTCGAGCTCAGATACTATCGCTATCCCCATAATTAATTCACTGCAAGATTCCCAAACTAGGATGTATAGCATTAAGTAGATTTTTGTATTCCATCAGTCTTCTGCCTCCATGGCCCACATCTGTCACCTAAAATGCGATGTCGTCCAAACTACTACGGTCGGCTTGGATGTGCTATGACGATTTGAGCCGTCTCTGTAGAGAATTGTACTTACATTCACCGCCCGTGGATATTCCAACGCATGTCCATAGGTCCGAAAGGTCAACAAACTGTTGTGGCAGATCAAAAGTTGCTTTGCATCATTTTAATGAAAAATTGTCATGGCAGATGTATATCAAAATTTGCATGATACTTTAATTAAATTCCATGCTTCATATTTTCCCATGGTATTTTTTTTACCAAACCATGCTTTAGGAAAATAAAATTGCCATGAATATGAAGTACTACAAAAAAATGATTAGAAATTGCCATGGAAAATGCATGTTCATTTTTCCCATGGTATTTTTTTTACCAAAGTTGCCATCTTTTGTGCGATAAAATTGAAGTGTATGCGAAATAACACACACAAAATGATCAAAAATAGCTATGGCAAAATGCAGATTCAAAATGTTTGTGGTATATCTTATCAAATTTGCCATGTTGTGTTAAAGAAAATTGCCAAGATTGTGAAGTACTATGGAAAATTGATCAAAAAAATTGCCATGG
Organism: Triticum timopheevii; assembly: GCA_963921465.1. NCBI lineage: Eukaryota > Viridiplantae > Streptophyta > Magnoliopsida > Poales > Poaceae > Triticum > Triticum timopheevii. The sequence continues at coordinate 658,795,098 of OY997264.1, forward strand.
CAAATGCATGTTGAAATTTGCCATAGTATTTTTACCAACATTGCCATCTTTTGTGTAATAAAATTGCCGTGTATGTGAAAATAACACAAACAAATGATCCAAAAATTGCCATGGCAAATGCATGCTGCCGGAGCCGGGCACGGAGATCGTCATGATCCCCGACAAGGAGTAGCTAGGATCGACGTAGTACGTAGGTTCTACTTCTTTTTCATCTCTTTGTATGGAAATAAGTATCAAATATGAGATGTCCGGATGCAAGAAGCGAAATTTGAGGCGTGCCCGATAACTTTGAAGGGCCATATTTGTCATATGTGGCTGTAGATGCTCTTAATACCTAATATTTCGTAAGAGTTATTGGCAAGTCTAGAATTATTGTCGTTTCTTTTGTGGGTGATCGCTCATCTAGACTAGTCATCCACGTGATGAGATACGAAGAGGGGGAGCGAGGACGTTGAGCCCACGGTTTTGCTAGTCGGCAAAATAGTACCGTAGTACTTGCCTGTTGGGCGTTAGTTTGGGCAATGATATACGTGACGGATCCCCATCGACGCATACGCTTGCATGGACTATCAACTTTTAGTCACAAGTCACAACTGATCTTTGGGTTGTGAGATGGGCGAAGAAGAAAGTGATTGCTATCCACTGAAATACTGAATCATGCATCAAGATTCATGGCACATGGCAAATGGCACGGGCAGAAAGCAATGACGAAAGTTTGTCTTGTCGTCCACCCAATTTACTCGGTCGGGCTGCACGCACTCGATGCTGCGGAAATAAATTCATCGCACGCATCATGAGTTGGCCGCAGTTCCAGTTAATTTCCACATGAATTGAGCAGTACAGCGGCCTGCGGTGCCCGTTGCAGCTAGTCCAAGTGATACGATACTAGTAGCTAATTAACCGCCGACCCGCCGTTCATCAGTTTGAAGGGAGAAAAAAGGGGAGCATATCCATCTTCTTGCGCATGTAGATATTCCTTGATGCTTCTGTCCATCCATCCAACAACCTCGTCCTCGACGACATGCATAGCCGTCCGCCCCCCATGACTCATCAGCGACACACACACACACACACCATGTCGTGGTGCATGTTACTGTACTAGTACTACTCCGTATCCATCGGTTAGTTTAGTTTTGTGCAAGAAGTTTCTTCCATTTCAGAAAGACGTACTCGGCCGGTCGTTTCGACAAACAAAGTAGGCAATTGCTGCTGCTGCTGCTGGTGGATAGATCTATCCATAGGACGGAGCAGCTCCGACCGTCTGTTTAGACTTAGAATATATGCATCTCACTTGGGTTGAACCAAAGGCTCTGGCTGGCGTGTCCATCTCTTTCGATTCTGGTCGACGTGCACCACTTGCATGCATTATACTCCCTCCGTTCTTAAATATTTGCCTTTCTAGAGATTTTACAAGTGACTACATACAGAGCAAAATGAGTGAATCTACACTCTAAAATATATCTATATACATCCGTATGTGATAGTCCATTTGAAATCCTAAAAAGACAAATATTTAGGAACGGAGGGAGTATTCAGTACAGTGTGAAGGCGATGTGCACCACATGCACAAGACCAGCCTAGCTTAGTTTTTTTTTTTTTGAACTACCTAGCTTGCTTTGATCAAACTAAACAACCGACCAGGACACAACCTTTTTTTTTGCGGGTGACGACACAACCATGGTTTCATGGGGTGTTAAGACTTTATGCATTTTTTTGCGGTCAACACTATCCATTTTCGCGTGAAGCTAGTTTGATACTGCTATTCCCTCATCCCATAATATGAGAGCATTTTTTACACTATTGTAGTGTAAAAAACGATGTTATATTATGGGATGGAGGGAGTAGTGATTTTTTTTATTTAGAATTGGTGTGAAACTTTCTGGCCCAAAATTTTGAGGTTACCGCTTACAAATATTTCGGTGAAATTTCATTGAAATGTTGAACCTTGAGCAAGCAAGCACTGGGTTACTCGCTGATGAAGTCTCTCTTATTACACTACAGAGCCAAAGCAGGAACGCACACACGCGAGCAGAACACGCACTGTAGTGAAATTAACAGCCATGCACGTTGGTACGCACGTGCATGCTATGTAGCGCACGACCAGCAGCAAACGTACACACGCTAATCTGTCGATCGACATCAGGCAGCAGCGGCGAATCCCTCCTCTTCACCGGCGTCCACGACGGTGTCAATGGCGCGCCGGGCGTTGCGGCTGAAGCAGCTGCGGCGGATCTTGCCGACGTTCCCGCCGGGCCTTGGCGCGGTGGCGAGCTTGGCCATGGACTTGGCGAACTGCGCGAAGAAGGCGTCCTTGCTCTGCGCGAACTGCCTCACGATGGGCGCCGTGGTGCGGTCCTTGATGAGCGCCATGTCTGAGGTGAACACGCCCTGGCTGTTCACCAGCGCCTTGTAGTACCCGTTGTCGAACAGGTCGGGGGTCACCACGTCCAGGTTCTGTGGCCGGGGCGAGGGGGCGCTGCAGTTGGCCGCCAGCCTCCGGGAGAAGGCGTCGTCCATGCGCTGAGCCCGGTCTTGGAAGAACGGACAGCCGGTCCTCCCGACGGTGTGCGCGCCGGAGAGCGCCACCAGGTCAGCGAGGTCGCGGAGGCCCTTGGCGCTGAAGGCGCGGGCGAGGGTGGTGACGCTGGCGGTTGCCGACGGGAGGGCGTTGACGGCGTTTTTTATTTTAGAGAAAAGGCGAGAGCCCGACTTTATAGATAAAGCCATCAGGCAGAGTATATGACCAACAACCAACACCCAACAAAGTATCACGCGAGGAAGATAAAGTATCATTACAAGGCCAGCGGCCTCACATGGCACGCAGGCCAGCCTAAACCAGACACCAAAAGAGCATTCAGGAAGCCGTCCTCAAGGAAAGCCGAAGAAGCCCAGACGCCGTAGATTTCATCTTGGATAACATGGCGTCGAAGGACTGGAGGTCCCCTTCTTTAGTCAATAATCTCCACTGCTGCAAGAAACCATTGGCTTTAAATAAGCAATTGACAAGATTAGCCGGAAAAATACGTTCAATCGAGAACTTATTCCTAGTAGTCCACAACGACCATCCAATCGCAGCCCATCCAACTAAGAATACTCTTTTAGAATGGCCAGGAAGCAGATTGACACAATGCCTCAGGTCTTCAAAGGAGGAAGGGGGCCAATTTACATGTAACCAAAGTCTGATGCAACACCACAAAAGCTTAGCTAGAGAACAGTGAAAGAAAATGTGCTCGGTGTTCTCCAGTGCCCCACATAGCACACACCTGTCGGATCCCGGCCCGTTTCTTTTCTTAATCTGATCGGCCGTCGGAAGCTTACACCGGACAGCTTGCCAGAGAAATATCTTGATCTTAGGAGGAATTCGAGCCGACCAGATATGCTTGAACTTGACTGGGCGCCCCCCAGGGATAAGTTTGGAGTAAGCAGATTTAACCGAAAAACGCCCCGAAGAGGAGAGGGGCCATACCACGGCATCCTCTTCCTCCGAGAGCAGGGGGAAGCAAGCAGTAAGGCGCTGCCAGTCTTCCAACTCTTCGGGAGAAAGAGAACGACGAAAATCCAGAACCCAACCCCTAGCCGAGAGTTCAGAGATAGAAACCTCAGTATCATCGCAATAAGAAAATAGAACCGGAAAAGCAACGGCCAGCGTGGTGTCCCCGACCCACCAATCAAGCCAAAACCGAGTAGACTTACCATTCCTAACTACAAATTTAACAAGGGACCGAAAGATCGGCCGGACTTTAACCAATTGATGCCAAAATTGCGAACCACCCGCAGCCGGCGCGAACATAGGACTCGAGGAAGGGAAATATTTAACTTTTAGAATAGATAGCCAGGGTGGCAGTTCCTCAAGAGTCATAATCTTCCACCACCATTTGATCATAAGACAATTATTCATCACTCGCGTATTAATAATGCCCAAACCCCCTTTGGCCTTGGGGCGACATATGATGTCCCATCTGACCATCCTGTACTTACGTTTATTGTCCGCAGCGTTCCAATAGAAAGCACCCCTAAGCTTGTCAAAACCATTATGAACCCCACTAGAGAGAAGATAGAATCCCATTAAGAACATAGGTAACGAAGACATACAGGAGTTAGTAAGGGCGACCTTGCCCGCTTGCGTATTGTATCGCCCTCGCCAAGGGAGAACTCTGTTGCCAACTTTGGTAACCACCGGTGCGAAGTCTTTAGCCAGAAGTTTAAGCGGGGAAATGGGAAGGCCTAGATATTTGAGAGGATAAGATCCCAAAGAACAGTTCAGAAGATGGGCCACCCGCTCCGCCTCTTCGTCCGAGACCCCAGTCACTACAACCTCACTCTTAGAGAAATTGATTTTAAGACCTGAGAGCGCTTCGAAACAAAGCAGAAGAAATTTCAGATTGGTGAGACTATTTTCGTTAAGCTCCATCAGAATGATAGTATCATCCGCATATTGGAGATGAGAGATACCATTAGGGATAAGATGAGAGCTCACCGGAGTTATATGGCCAGCCAAGGCAGCTCGAGAGAGAATGCGAGATAGCGCATTAGCCACAAAGTTGAAAAGTAAAGGGGACGCAGGGTCCCCTTGCCTGAGGCCCCTACCATTAGCAAAAAACTGGCTAATTTGGCCATTAACAGCCACAGCCGTGTGCCCCCCAGAAACCAATTGCATCAAGCGCTGCATAACAGGCCCTTCAAAGCCTTTAGCCAAAAGAACTTGCCGAAGGAATTTCCAGCTAACCGAGTCGTAGGCCTTTTCAAAGTCAAGTTTGAGGACCACAGCCTTGGTCCCTCGCACCCGCAGATCATGAACAATCTCATGTAAACAAAGTACCCCGCCCAAAATGAACCTCCCTTTGATGAAAGCAGACTGGAAAGGGCTAATGGTCCTATGTGCAATGGGAGATAGCCTAGTAGCCATGCCCTTTGCAGGCATCTTTGCGAAGTTGTTGATTAAAGCAATCGGCCTAAACTGAGAGATCATATCCGCACCCTTGACCTTAGGTATGAGGGAGAGAACCGCATAGTTAAGTCTAGAGATGTCAACCGATCCCAGCCAATACCCTTGGATGACTACAGAGATTAACCCTTTAAGTTGGGGGCCAAAACTGTCGAAAGAACGGAATGGAGAAGCCATCAGGGCCTGAAGCCGCATTAGAATTAGCCGTCCGAATAGTATCGAAAATTTCCTCCTCAGAAGGGGGAATCAACAGAAGCTCATTATCAGCGTGAGAAATCCTATCAAGGGGAGCCCAGAAGCCCGGGGACAGCGCGAATCCGAGGTCTGGTTTAGCCGAAAGCAAGTTAGAGAAGAACCGCACTACGTGACGGAGAATGATCGGCGGTTCCGAGACCCTCACACCATCAATAATGAGGCTGTTAATCAAACATCTACGCCGTCTGCCATTCGCAATGGCGAAAAAGTAAGCCGTGGGAGAATCACCCTTAAGGGTCCAATTAATCGTACCCCTTTGCTTCCAATACACTTCCTCTTGGCGATGAATGGCCAGAAGCTCCTTCTCAAGGCCATACCGAACTTGCCATTCAGTAGCCGAGAGCCCACCGTTGTCCGCACGGGAGTCGAGGGCACTAATTTGAGCACTCAGCCTATATTTGTCACGCCTCGCCTCAGCAAAGTGATTTTTGGCCCAGCCTCTAAGAAACTTGCGCAAGGAGTAAGAAACATAATGCCAGTCATCCATCGGGCCAAATGAACGATGGGGGAAGGTAAGAAAACCTAAGATCTTCTGAGCCGGCATATCAGGGAACCCCTCCACTAAAAGCCAGGACGCGTCAAATTGAAATCTTTGGCAACCATTGGGGCAGAGACCATCGTCAAGGATAAGAGGAGCGTGATCGGAGCTGACGATGGGGAGGGCCCGAAGAGAGCAGCGAGGAAAAAGGCCATCCCAAGCAGGACAGATAAAAACTCTATCAAGAACCGAACGTATAGGACAAGCCTGTCGGTTGGTCCAAGTGTAGCGGGCACTAACCCTCGGGATCTCACGGATAGCCGTGTCCCTGATGAAAGCATTAAAAGCCTCGGCCAGCACCCAGGAGAAATTGGCAGAACTCTTATCAGAGGGAGACCGAAGCAGGTTAAAATCACCCCCAATCAAGAGAGGCAGTTGGCAAGCATCAATTTTAGAAAAAATCTCATCCAAGAAAATTTGTGACAAAGAATGATCAGCCGGACCATAAACTACCATAAGTTCAAGGAGGGTGTTATTGGAACGAAGGGAAACTACCATACTAGCCCAGTATACACCATGATCAAAAGCCACAAAATCAAAGGTGTCATTATTGATGCCCAGAAGAAAGCCGCCGGACTGTCCAACGGAGGCCACGAAATTCCATCTAAATCTATCAATCCCAGCAATCGCCGATAGTTCAGAAGGAGAAAAGGAAGGTTTAAGAGTCTCAACAAGCCCGATAAAATCAATTCTTTCAGCGCGCACAAGGTCCTTCAATTGGTCTCTGCGCCCCCTAGCGCAGAACCATCTAATATTCCAAAACAGAGCCTTCATCTTAGGGAAAGGTTTTTAATTCTCAGGCTCGACCTGCACGGAGCCTTGCAGGTTTTAGCACGTCTCCCAGCCCCGCATTTCTGCACCGGAGACAGCTGCCCCCTAGCAACCTCGTCCGGTTCCCCTCCGGCCACAACCAGAGGGGCATCCATCCCATTCCCGGCCTCCTTGGCCTTAGCGATATCATCCTGAGCACGTTCATTGGCACGAATCAACTGCAACAGAGAGGAGGGAGAACCCACACTAGCGTCTAGACATATCCCCACATCAGCTAATATCGAAAGGAGATGTTCATCGGAATGAGAGGGTAATACTAGCGTAACAGGAGACTGCACCATAGGGGGGAAGGAGATGAGGGTGTATCCAAACCTGAGGGGGGAAGATCACGCGCCGCCGCACGCCGAGCCGCCCGATCCACCACGCGCTCTCCACTGTTGGAGACGCGGCCACTCTTGCAAGCGGTCGAGGCAGGAGAACGCACAGGGACCGGAGGGGCCCGACCAGGGGAAGCCGCCGCCGAAGAAGGGCCCGAAGCCGCCCCCAGGTCCACCTCCAGACGGCGGCAGAGCCCAGCCGCCGACTGCCTGGAGTCCCCCGAGGCCCGGCTCTTCGCGGAAAACTTCTTCACCGAGGACTTCTTCCTTTTCTTGGCCGCCGAAGGTCCCACAGGAGGTCGATCTTCAATGCCGGACAGCGAGGGGGAGGTGGGGCGCACGGGCATATTAGAGCACGCCCCCGACAGGAGGGTGCCCTTCGAAGCAGCCGCGGCCGCAGGACCAGCCACCATACCAGGCCCCGTACCCTGAACCCCACCACCCGCCGGAGCCGGAGCACAATCCTTCATCAGCTCCTGCTCAGCAGGAGAGAGCCCATCCCACGTAGACTGGGTGAAGCGGGGATCCGTGCCATTCAGCGAGTCCTCAGGACCCCCCCCCCCCCCCACCCTCCCGGCTCTTGTTCTCGTCACCCGAAGCCGGGGGAGGAGGGGGGGAGGAGGGGCGGCCACACCAGGAGCACCTTCCACCCGAACTCGAAGACGAAAACCATCAGCCGCCGGGAAAACATCAACGGAACCACGGATGCAGATCAGATCCACAACCCACACACGAATGCGAGCAGGGCCAAGAACCGACAGCGAGGCAAGATCGACCTCAATAGGTTTCCCGATAAGCACCCCAAAGGCCATCAAGAAGGACGCGGTGCGCAAGCTGGGGGGCACATCATCAACGAGCACCCAGACATCAGATAGAGGAGGTATGTTCTTGGATCCGTTGGAAGCCGGTTTGACCGACACAACAAGTTGATTCACAGGGAGAGTGCAACTGGTACAAGAAGACATCATGTGAAGACTCTCTTTAGAGGGGAAAGTGGCCGCAAACTCGAACTCAGAAAGCTGGCGGATCTGCCAGTCCCAACCACCTTCATCCCACATACGAAGTTCATCCAAGAGGGCTTGTGGAGAGATACGCTTGTCTTGGACAGAAATGACACCCACGCTGGACAGGGAGGGGATGGGCGCGGCTGCGGGGACTTCCTTGTCCATGGCAAAAAAGGAGCAACCCGGGAGGCCAATCCCATAATGGACGAAGGAGGGGGGCTTGATCCTACTTTGACAATCCACCGTTAGGTGTCCATCCTCCCTACAGATGAGGCAGAAAGGGGGGTTCTCGCACCGAGACTGGAAATGGCCAGTGTCGGTGTCAAAACCGGCGGATCTCGGGTAGGGGGTCCCGAACTGTGCGTCTAGGCGGATGGTAACAGGAGACGAGGGACACGATGTTTTTACCCAGGTTCGGGCCCTCTCAATGGAGGTAAAACCCTACGTCCTGCTTGATTAATATTGATGATATGGGTAGTACAAGAGTAGATCTACCACGAGATCAAGGAGGCTAAACCTTAGAAGCTAGCCTATGGTATGATTGTTGTAATGTATGTTGTCCTACGGACTAAAGCCCTCCGGTTTATATAGACACCGGAGAGGGCTAGGGTTACACAGAGTTGGTTACAATGGTAGGAGATCTAATTATCCGTATTGCCAAGCTTGCCTTCCATGCCAAGGAAAGTACCATCCGGACACGAGCCGGAGTCTTCAATCTTGTATGTTCGTAGTCTTGGAGTCCGGCGGATAATGATAGTCCGGCTGTCCGGACACCCCCTAGTCCAGGACTCCCTCAGTAGCCCCTGAACCAGTCTTCAATGACGATAAGTCCGGCGTGCATAATGTTCGGCATTGCAAGGCGGGTTCCTCCCTTGAATAATCCAGAGAAGATCATGAACACCAGGATAGTGTCCGGCTCTGCAAAATAAATTCCACATTCCACCGTAGAGAGAATAAAATGTACACTTAGTTCAATCTGCTGACTATTATGCGGCGTGACATCACACCGCCACCAGGCCTTTGTTTGAATTATTATACCACCTCAGCATGTTTAGCGAAGCGGTTTCCTTGGCACGTCTTGTCGAAGCAGAGATCGTGTTCCCCTTATTCCGGGATTCTCATCAATACGTGCGTGGGTAACCCAACCGCGCCATTGATGGTGGCGCTTGGGAGATAAGCGAGTTTTACCAGGCTGGTGGGGGACGCATAGTTTTGTCCGCCTATATATAAGGGATAAAGATTCACCTTCTCACCTACGCCTTCTTCCTCCTTTGCTTATCCATCCCCGCGAACTCAAGCTCCAACGCCCGAGCCCGCGCATCTTGCCTCAACCTTCTCCGAATATGTCCGGAGCGGGAGGTAAATGGTTAGCCTCCACCGTCAAGGAGGAGGACATCACCAAGCTGCGCAGCGCCGGATACCTTTCCGGCGATATCACGCATCGGCTGCCCGACGAGGGGCAGCTCATCCCTACCCCCGGGCCTCATGAGAGGGTCGTATTCCTCCCCCACTTCCTCCACGGACTGGGCTTTCCGCTCCATCCATTTGTCCGGGGGCTCATGTTTTACTACGGCCTGAATTTCCACGATCTGGCGCCGAACTTTATCCTCAACATCTCGGCGTTTATCGTCGTGTGCGAGGCCTTCCTCTGCATCCGGCCCCACTTCGGCCTGTGGCTCAAGACCTTCAACGTCAAGCCGAAGGTTGTGAAGGGTACGCAAGCGGAATGCGGAGGCGCCATGTTGGGCAAATTGCCCAACGTCCCTTGGCTAGAAGGGACCTTCGTGGACTCCGTCAAGGGGTGGCAATCGGGGTGGTTCTACATCACCGAGCCGCGCAAATCCACATGGGCGGCGGCCCCCGAGTTTAGATCTGGCATCCCCACGCAGCTCACCTCCTGGAAAGAGAAGGGCTTGCAGTGGGGGAATCCGATGGAGGTCACGGGACTCCGAGCATGTATCAAGAAGATGGTGAGCAATAGGCTCAGGCTCGTCAACGTGGTCCAAGTCATGCTCATCCGGCGGATCCTCCCATGCCAAGAACGGGCATTTAATTTGTGGGAGTTCAATCCGGAACAGCACCAGGCGCTAAGCGGGCTCTTCGATACAACATACGAAGGCGCCTGGAGGGTGCTGTTCAAGGGCGCCGAAGCCCCCGCGTCCGCGACCGAAGACCGCGGATTCAACTCGCAGCATCCAACTGACGAGGTAAGTGATTCAACCCCATTACGAGACACTTGTGATAATTAGATTGACTCTAGTGAGGTTTCATTCTGCCTCTTTCTTTGACAGGAATGGATGGAGAAGGCCAAGCTGCTCATCAGCCCGGCTCCCATGCCAGAAGACCCAGTGAACGCCCGCTTAATAGGGCTGCTGGTTCCGGCACCGCACGTGGTGCCGGAGAAGAAGGCCAAGAAGGTGGCCGCGGGGACTCAAAAGAGTTCCCGCAATCAGGCGTCTGACGACAACGAGGACTCCTCCCCCGAAGACGAGGAGGAGTACTCTCTCCCGGAGGAGGGAGAGAAAAAAAGAAAGGCTTCCCCTGCCGGGGAGGCCGAAGGGTCCAAGAGGGGGAGAACTATCCCCCCGGACAGTTCCGCCAACATTAGCGTTGGTGAGGATGAGTGGCCTCCAAGGGCCAAGCGTCCGGCAAGATCGTAAGTATCCGGATCCTTGATGTGTAATTTCTTTTATGTCGCGTAGTATCCTTCTAACGCCGCATTCTGCCCGTAGTCCGGCCAATGATGATCTCCCCGACTCATCGAGCGGGTCATTGGCCTCGTCGGATGTGAATTCCATCCCGACTGCCTCCACCCCACGCGCCGACGAGGACGCCGAGGTGGGATCCCAGAGAGGGACCCATCCGGAGGAGGCTCCGGAGGCACCGTCAGGCAGCCTCCTGGACTTCGTGCCGGACTCTACATCGGAACCCGCAATGGTTCCAGAGTCCGGCAAGCGGCCCCTTCGAAAGAAGGGCAGGACCGTGATGCCGGCGGCCTCCGTCCAACCGGAGGTGCCGGATAACCTGCTGGAGGTGCTTAAAGGCGCTTCCATCGAGGAAGAACACCGCACTATCATGAGTGCGGTGATTGGGAAGGTTCAGCTCGCTAAGAGCGGGCTGACCGAAGCCTGCAGCAGCCTTTTAACAGGCTTTGAGGTAAGAAGTTAAAATTATGTAATGTAATACCGCATAGACAGTAGCCCCTGATGCTTAGTTCGGTGTTCGGAAAGAAAAGCCGGACTAAGGATCTATAACAAGATATACGCAGGGTTGCCTAAAATATGTCAATATGGGTTTGTAAGCTGCGCTGCTGACCTCTGTCGCACTAACGGCGGAGGCTGACGCGCTAAAGAAGGATCTCGAGCGGTCCGAGCAAGAGCTCGGCCATGCAAAGAAGCAGCTCGAGGAAAAAAAGGTGAGTAACTCCTCTTTGAATAAGTACCTTACAGAAAAGGATTTTGGTTGCAAATAAAATTAATAAGGATAATATGTGTATTGCAGGGGCCACTAACGAGGTGGCAGCCCTGCAGGATGCTGTGTCCGCGGCCGAACGCAGTGCGGCCGCGGAACGGGCTGAGCGAGAAAAGCAAGAGGCACGGGTGGCGGAAGTTCGGCAAGAGCTCCAGGTTCTCATGGAAAAACATGAGAGTTTGGAGTGTGACTCCAAGACTCGAGAGTCCGAGCTTGCCTCGGCTCTCGAAAGTGCCAAGTCTGCCAAGGCCGAGGCCCATAAGGCCCTTCAGGAGGTTGAGGACATAAAGAAGATAGCGGCGGGTAAGGCGTTTTTCATGCAAAGCAGGCATGTTAATGTGAACTACCTGATACTTACCCGCATTCGGAGCTTCTCCAGGGGCGTTTGCAGATCTGCCGCGTAGTGCATCTGATGCCGCCGCATTCTATCGTGGCGAGGAGGGGAGCTCGACGGAGAAGGTCTTCTGGTCTCAGTATACTGAGGCCGGCTATCCGGTGCCCCTAAGCGACCAGCTGAAGCAGCTGGTCGAACTCCACAAGGTAGCTGAGGAGGCCATGAAGGGCCTCATAGTCCGGCTGTGGCCTGGACAGGCCATGCCTGGTAGCTACTTTGGCCTCGTGCGGCGGCTGGTGGATGCATGCCCCAGGCTGGATGTAGTCAAGCGCTCCGCCTGTATCGAAGGCGCTCGTCGGGCCCTTGCCCGCATAAAGATGCAATGGGGCAAATTGGATGCGGAGAAGCTTCTCACGGACCCACCGCCACCGGGCAAGGAGTATCGTACGCCGGAGAAGTATTATAAAATTGTCCTAAAGGGAGCCTGCAATATTGCAGATGAGTGCTCCCGAAATGTAATCTTTGAGTGAACTCGCTGTTTATTTATCCTGTGCGCTGAAAACTTCGTTCATATGCGCCATGAGCAACGCTTGTTTAATTTAAAATATTACCTTATGGCCGCCATTTATAAAATCTGAGAGATGGCAAGTCGTTGGCTTCAGCCCCCAAGCCACAAGTGCTGGGGTGTTCGGGAGAAACTTGAGCACTCTTGTTCGCATTTTTGGGTCCATCGAGGGAGGCGCTCAACACGACGAACAAGGCAACCGGACTTATAATGCTTGAACACTCTCCCTTAGCCATAGAATTCTATAATTTTAAATTTCGGCGAAGCCCCTGGTATTCGGAAGACCGAATCCGGGGCGCTATCCACGCCTTCATCGGACATTATCCGGAACTTCGCTCGAAGTGGCGTGAGTCTTTAAGGACCCGAAAAAACCTCTCGAACAGCGACCAGTCTCTCGCCTTATCATGCCAGTCAGTTTTAGCTTTCTCCACTGAGGCGTTAACCCGGCTCAACCGGGGCGCAATCGCAGTGGTTCTCCCAGTGCCACCTTAGCCGACAGAAAGGAACGTAAGGCACCAAAACGTGGGAGCCGGGCAAACCCAACTATTGACCCAAGACATGATTCGGAGCCGATTCATATAATGCTATAAGTTCGGGGTGCCGCACTTGTGAAAGTGTTCGGACTTTATCACACCATAGAGTGGGGAACATAAGCCCCTGGTGTATTTTGCCGTACCAAAATATACGGGTGCCAGATGTCATATAATGAGCATATATATATAAAATGTGATGCAATTGCGATCATAAAGGTGCTGCATTATTAATGAAAGAAAAGTTTGCTAGTAGAGCGGACTGATACAAATAGTGCGGTAAGCAAGGGATTTGGACTAAATAAACATGTCCCCCTCCAGGGATGAGCTGCGGATTTGGTGTATATAATCGAATTTAATGCTCGTAATTGAGACCACCTGAGTGTTCGACGTGGCCTTCTTTAGTCTCTGACTGTTGCATCATGAGTTCGGCAGGTTCACCGCCGGACAGGGCTTCTGGTTAACAAAGTCCTGTGTACAAAAAAGAAGAAAAATAATAATAAAAAGAGAGGCACATTTGCGAGCCCCTGGTGTGGTCGAACCGCACTCTGGGTCCGTTGTGATCGTGCCCCCTCCCCTGTGCCCATGGTATCTCCAAAGCGTAATGATGTATGCGGAGTGTTATTCTTGCGATCATACGCGAGCGAGGGTTGGGGCCGCATTGCTACGCGTGCTCTGATTGCGCCAGGTGGTCTTGGTTGGCATTGCTCCGGGCGCGCTTTGCTGTATCCGGCTGTTTAACGACCGGACTCGAGAATTGCCTTGGAAGGCTGCTCTGTACTTCTGCCGCGAGAGCCGCTGTATGTTCCTCCGTTCGGAGGGAGCGTTCTGTATTCCCATTGACCGTGATGACTCCACGAGGGCCTGGCATCTTGAGCTTTAGGTATGCATAGTGCGACACCGCGTTGAATTTGGCAAACGCGGTTCGCCCGAGCAGGGCGTGATAGCCGCTGCGAAACGGGACTATGTCGAAGATTAATTCTTCGCTCCGGAAATTATCCGGGGATCCGAAGACCACTTCCAGTGTGACTGAGCCTGTGCAGTTGGCTTCCACTCCTGGTATGACACCTTTAAAGGTTGTCTTTGTAGGTTTAATCTTGGATGGGTCTATGCCCATTTTGCGCACTGTATCCTGATAAAGCAGGTTCAGGCTACTGCCGCCGTCCATCAGGACTCTCGTGAGGTGGAACCCATCGACGATTGGGTCTAAGACCAATGCGGCGAATCCGCCATGGCGTATGCTGGTCGGATGGTCTCTTCAATCGAAAGTGATCGGACAAGAGGACCATGGGTTGAACTTTGGGGCGACTGGCTCCATCGCATAGACGTCCCTTAGTGCGCGTTTCCTCTCCCTCTTGGGTATGTGGGTCGCGTATATCATATTCACCGTCCGTACTTGTGGGGGAAAACCCTTCTGTCCTTTGTTGTTCGGTGGCCGGGTCTCTTCCTCGTCGTCGCTATTTAGCCCCTTGTCATTTTTTTCGGCAATTAACTTGCCGGCCTGCTTGAACACCCAGCAATCTCTATTGATGTGGTTAGCTGGCTTTTCAGAGGTGCCATGTATCTGGCATGAGCGGTCGAGTATTCGGTCCAGATTGGACGGACCCAGAGTGGTTCTTTTAAATGGCTTCTTCCGTTGACCGGGTTTAGAGCCTCGGAATCCGGCATTGACCGACGTATCCTCCTTATCGTCGCCATTAATTCGGTGCTTGTTTTTGTTTCGACGTGACCTGCCGTTGTTGTCCTTAGTATCCGGACTGCCAGAATTTTTACGGAGATTGTTGCTGCGGGCTAGCCAGCTGTCCTCTCCCGCACGAAAGCGGGTCATTAGCGATGTGAGGGCTGCCATGGATTTCGGCTTTTCCTGCCCCAGGTGTCGGGCTAGCCATTCGTCCCGGATGTTATGTTTGAAGGCTGCAAGGGCCTCTGCGTCCGGACAATCGACGATTTGATTTTTCTTTGTCAAGAACCGTGTCCAGAATTGTCTGGCCGATTCGTCTGGCTGCTGAATGATGTGGCTTAGGTCATCGGCGTCTGGTGGTCGCACATATGTGCCTTGGAAGTTATCAAGGAATGCAGCCTCCAGGTCTTCCCAACACCCAATTGACTCTGCGGGCAAGCTGTTAAGCCAATGCCGAGCTGGTCCTTTAAGCTTGAGTGGGAGGTATTTTATGGCGTGGAGATCGTCGCCGCGGGCCATATGGATGTGGAGAAGATAGTCTTCGATCCACACCGCGGGGTCTGTTGTGCCATCGTAAGATTCGATGTTTACGGGTTTAAACCCTTCGGGGATCTGATGATCCATTACATCGTCAGTGAAGCATAACGGGTGTGAGGCGCCCCTGTATTGAGCGATATCGCGACGCAGCTCGAGAGAGCGCTGTCTGCTGTGTTCGGCCCGGCCGAGGTTATTGTATCCGGCACGACGGTATTCGTCGTGGGTCGTAGGGCGCCCACGTGATCCATAGATGGATCTGGATTGCCTTGCTTTGTCCTCCAATATGTCTCGCAAGTCCGACGCGTTCCCTCTTGGCTTCGTACTTTTGGAGCGATGCCGGGGTATGGTCTTGGCTGGGGGCCTGGATGCCTCTCTGTCACGACCACGGGGTGGTCGGTCAGCCATATCGTGCGCTGGTGATGGAAGTACGTATGTTTCCTCCTCTAATCGGGGGAGCAGCTTGCGTTTTGGGTAACTTTTGGAGGGACGTTCGAGTTTATACTCTTCGGCCGCGAGGACCTCAGTCCATCGATCGGCCAGCAGGTCCTGATCAGCTTGAAGCTGCTGCTGCTTTTTCTTTAGGCTGTTTGCTGTGGCGATAAGCCTGCGCTTGAAGCGCTCTTGTTCGACGGGATCCTCGGGTACGACGAATTCGTCATCGTTGAGGCTTGCTTCGTCTTTGGAGGGAGGCATATAATTATGATCCTCAACCTCTTCATCTGCCGCCCCCTCATGAGGGCTTGCTTCTGCATCCTCCTGCGCTGAGCCTTGCTGGAGGGGATTGTCTTCGGCACTCTCTGAAGTATTATTATCCCCTGTGCCGGAATCTCCATTCTTGCTGTGGCGAGATTTAGAGCGGCGCCGCTGACGCCGACGCTTGGGCTGTTTCTTTAAGGGATCTGCCTCCGCTGTTTCTTCGTCGTCCCCATCTTTTGGGGTATCCACCATGTATACGTCATATGATGAGGTGGCCTTCTAGTGCCCTGTGGGCGCTGGTTCCTGTTCGTCTCCGGCATCGTCGTCCATAGCATCGATGTCTTTGGAGTCGTAGTCTAGCATGTCGGTTAGATCGTCGACAGTGGCTACAAAGTGGGTGGTGGGTGGGCTCTGAATTTCTTCGTCGTCCATATCCCAACCATCCTGGCCATAATCCGGCCAGGACTCTCCTGATAACGAGAGATGCTTTAGTGAATTCAAGATATCGCCAAAAGGCGAGCATTGGAAGATGTCCGCGGCGGTGAATTCCATAACCGGCGCCCAATCCGGATCGATTGGTAGGGGCGCGGGAGGTTCGGAGTCCGGCGAGGAGTCCGGCGCCTCGGAATCACGAGTTTCGCAGGGGACAAGATTAGTGTTCGGCTCCATCGCCGTGGACATTGGAGCCCCCAGGGCGGCGTCTATCCACCGACCCTCGATCTGGGCGATCGGCTCCGGGCTAATGGCCGAAGCGGATCCGTGTGCGGCCACCAAGGCACTGTTCGGCGGCAGAGCTAGATCATGCCCATCGTCACAGTGCGGCGCGCTTGGCTGTGGCTCGAGTCCGTCGAGGATCAAGTCTCCGCGGACATCGGCCGTGAAGTTTAAGCTTCCAAATCTGACCTGACGGCCAGGGGCGTAGCTTTCGATCTGCTCCAGATGGCCAAGTGAATTGGCCCGCAGGGCGAAGCCGCCGAATACGAAGAT
This sequence comes from Triticum timopheevii, assembly GCA_963921465.1. Classification (NCBI taxonomy): domain Eukaryota; kingdom Viridiplantae; phylum Streptophyta; class Magnoliopsida; order Poales; family Poaceae; genus Triticum; species Triticum timopheevii. Next base: position 658,811,789 of record OY997264.1, read on the forward strand.
CTGTCCGGGGAAAAAAGTCTCACCCTGGATGGCGTTGCAGGTTGAAGATGCCATCGAGCCTATCGGTGACGACACAGAGGAACTCTCAATGAAAGCACCAATGTCGGTGTCAAAACCGGCGGATCTCGGGTAGGGGGTCCCGAACTGTGCGTCTAGGCGGATGGTAACAGGAGACGAGGGACACGATGTTTTTACCCAGGTTCGGGCCCTCTCGATGGAGGTAAAACCCTAAGTCCTGCTTGATTAATATTGATGATATGGGTAGTACAAGAGTAGATCTACCACGAGATCAAGGAGGCTAAACCCTAGAAGCTAGCCTATGGTATGATTGTTGTAATGTATGTTGTCCTACGGACTAAAGCCCTCCGGTTTATATAGACACCGGAGAGGGCTAGGGTTACACAGAGTCGGTTATAATGGTAGGAGATCTACATATCCGTATTGCCAAGCTTGCCTTCCACGCCAAGGAAAGTACCATCCGGACACGAGCCGGAGTCTTCAATCTTGTATCTTCGTAGTCTTGGAGTCCGGCGGATAATGATAGTCCGGCTGTCCGGACACCCCCTAGTCCAGGACTCCCTCAGCCAGGGCGATGACACGCGAAGCAGGTGAGAATGGGATTGGAAACCTAGGAGTGAGAGGAGTTACGATTCGCACCACGAGAAGGCGGCGGAGGGAGGAAGCCATCTCCAGGAGAACCACCGACGGCACCCGCGCCAGCACCACGTCCCGCCGCAGGACCAGCCGGACGCCGAGCCGGTGCCCCGGAGCCGCCACGAGGAACGAAACGGGACGGCCCGCCGCCGCCCGCCGCTGGGGGCAAGCGAGGAAGGAGACGAGGAAGGGCCCGAAGATCCCGCCCGGCTCCCCCGCGCCGCCTGTTCCCAAGGGTCGACCACAAGCACCGGAGCAGCGGGCGCCAGGGACGGAGAAGCCACCGGCCCGGATCCAGACGCACGCGGCAACGCGGCGCCCGCCTCCGACCGCGAAGCCTGGAGCTTGGCGCGGAGCGACGCCTCGTACTCCAGATCCGCACCGACGTCGCCAGAACCGTCCCGCCCCCGCTTAAGGCCGGAGACAGCCTCGCTTGAGGACCCACGGGAGCGGTCCATCGCCACCACCGATGAGCAGGGGAGGAGGAGGGGAGGAGGAGGGTTGGATCTGACAAAGCGGCGGATAGGGAAACGGCGCCGTCGCAGATCAGCAGCGGAGGCAGGAAACCCTAGAAAAGGGGGAACCGACCCCTTCCGGACCCATAAATAGCCGGAGCAAGCCAGGCCGGGCTCTTTCGAAAGGGCCGAAGGGGGAGGCGGACGCAGCTGGGCCGACCTAGGCCCAACAGGAACAGACACGAGGGGAGGGAAGTCAACCGTGGAATCCAGCAAAGGGGCCGACACAGGCCCACACGGCCCATCACCGACCAGAGGGACCCGGCCCACGGTCCGGGGCACCAACGCAAGACCCGATCCCAGATCTAGGGTTTGCGCCGGCGCCGCCGACGACGGGGAAGGGAGGGACCTGGACGGCGACGAGCCGGAGGGCACCGCCACCGAGGGAGAGGAGACGTGCGAGGCCATGGCGACCACCCCCGGGCTCACCAACGAAGGATCCGCCGCCCAGGGAGCGGCGCGCCGGCGTCCACGACCCACACGACGCCATCCATCTGAGCCCGCATCGAGCACACACAGCCGGCCCCGACCCCCCGAGGCAAACTTGCGCCGACGACCCGCCACCAGCAACGGCGGCAACCCAACCATCGTGGCCGAGCGAGAAGGAGGGGGTGTCTCAGGATCAGAATCGGAACCATAGTCGTCGGAATCAAGGGCCCAGAACTTGTTGGCCCGTGGCGCAGCCAAGGCCACCGAACAAGGAGGGGGGAACGCAGGTGGGAGGGGTTCGGGCCCCGCCGCCGGCGGGAAGCCCGGAGGGGAGCACGAGGGGACAGGGGAGCAGGGGAGCAAAACGGACTTGGACGCCGGGGACGAGGGGGAGCCGCAAGCCGACGGCGTCCCGGGGGGACGGAGCGAGGGGGGGGGAGGAGAGAGCCATGCCTTGAACAGGATATGAATGTGTCCATAATTGCGTTGACGGCGTTCACCGACGCAGGGGCGAGGCTGTCGAACTGGCCCTGCGGCACGGTATAGTTGGGCCCGCCGGAGAGCACGACGGCGTCGCGGGTCGCGAGGGCGGAGATGTCGGCGCACGACACGGTGGCGCCGCACGCCGCGTGCACCTTGGCGCGGATGTCCTCGACCAGCTGCAGCGCGCGCGGCTGCAGCGTGGTGTTGGGCCCCATGGCCTGCTCGGTGCCGCTGCCCTTGAGGTAGACGGACAGGTCGCAGCCCTGCGGGAAGCAGTCGTGGAAGAAGATGCGGAGGAGACCGGCGGCGAGCGCCACCTCGCGCTGGAGCGCCGCCTGCACGGAGGACAGCACGATGCTCTCCAGCTGCGGGCACGTCGCCGAGTGGAAGCCAGCGCCGCCCAGAGGGGCGGACAGTGCCGGGGAGAGCAGAACGGCGACGGTAACGAAGGCCAGAGCCAGTGCGCCTGCGCTGCCGCTGCTGCTCGCCATCGCCATAGTTGGTGCGGTGCGGTGGGTGGGTGTGGACTGTGGAGTAAGCTAGCTAGCTAGTTAAGGCTAGGCGTGTGGCTTGCTCAAGTCTAGCGAAGTGGCCGTTATTTATAAGCTAAACGGGAAACAACCAAGTGGAGATATTTGTTCAATTAATCCTAGCATGGATCACACCAATAATACTGAAAGGAAGTCAAAGATAAGATGACAGTGAGATGTAGGACATACTAGTTGGGCTTCCTTTCTTTAAGATGGCTATATACTCTAGTATTTTGAAGATTCAAAGTAGTTACATGCAAACAATCCAAAACAAATGCACGTTTCTACAATTTTTTGTTGCTGTGAATGACAGCAATTGAATTTGTACTGTGTTTATAAAAAAAGTGAATTTGGATATTATTATTATTACAGGAAAGTGACATTCAGATAATTCAAGGGTGCAATTTAACTTTGTTCTCCCTTGTGATCAACTTTCATATATATACCAATACATATGGTCGTTACTGGCTACGCCGGTGAAAAGCGGGACCCACTATTATAATCATGCCTAAAATGCTCTAGTCCGTCGGTAGGTGGTTTACGCAAAAGTTTACCCTAGACAGGGTGTTATTAGTCAACAAATTGTAGATTCATGTTTTCTGCAAACCCGTCACTAATGTAGTGTGTTCTTGCATTTTGCATTTGTACTCACTCCGTTTGTTTTTAATCTGCATATAAAATTTGTCAGAAGTCAAACTTTATAAAGTTTGGCCAATTTTATTGGAAAAAATATTAGAATTCACAATATGGAATCAATATCATTAGTTGCATCGGTATTGTGGATCTTAATATTTTTAATACAAATTTGATCAAACTTTGTGTAGTTTGACTTCAAACAAATCTTTTAAGTAAAGTGAAAAGAAACGGAGGGGATAATACTGTAGGGTGGTACTTATCTATCAAGAAGGTTTATCGATAAGGTTGCTGAAGTCTTTCTTCCTCAATGATGATATTCTCCACTCTACTAAGATCTCTTTTTTTTGCGGGGAAAATTTCCAATCTATTCATCTTCAATCATTGTAGTACAACGAACACTAAAAATAATAAAAATTACATCTAGATCCGTAGATCACCTAGCGACGACTACAAACACTGAGCGAGCCGAAGGCACGCCGCTGTCATCCCCCCCCCCCCCCCCCTCGCCGGAGCTGACAGTCGGGAAGTCGTCGTGCTAAGGTCCCATAGAACCAACGCACCAGAACAGCAACCGACGCCGAGGAAGAGTGTAGATCAAAAGGATCCAACCTGAAGACACACGAACGAAGACGAACGACGAATAGATCCGAGCCAATCCACCAAAGACATATCCGCCGGAGACACACCTTCACACGCATACCGATGATACTAGACGCATCACCGAAACGGGAACTAGGCGTGAAGACTTCTATTCCATCTTCAGGGAGCCGTGGTCATCTCGCCTTCCTAAGCAGGACACAAACCCTAACAAAGCTCAAAAAAAGATCTAAAAACGAAGCCCTCCCACCGGCAAGGACCGAGATCCACTCCGCCTCCATGGCCCGGGCCGGACCGGCGGCGGCGCCGGCGGGAGGGGGCGGCTGGCTAGGTCAGGTACGAGTTGGAGTTGCGTGAGACCCTAACGTGGCAGTGCTAATCTCAACTCTCTCTTCCCCTCAAGAAGAAAAGAAAAAAGAAAAGGAAAGAAATATCAACTCTCTCTCTACTTGACCATTTGATAGAGCTGACAACTAACATGTAAATATATTCGTTGTGGTAATCTAGATTGGCACGCGTCTGTCAAGAAGGTTGCTAAAGTCCTTTGTTCAATGATAATATTCTCCACTCTCGCCTGAAAACTCATACTAATATACAGTAGTTTTTTGTCCCAAACCGTACGTATGTACGCTGGTCAAACTACACGGTCATTGCATTGCAAGTGGGTGAAGGGCACGCCTTCACACTGGTTTAGAGAAAGAATGGATAAGACACGTACGCATCGATCTGATTGAACAAATTGGCGAATATGCCATGATTCTGGCCGCGGTTGTTGGGCTATGCATCAGGCTCTAATATACTATTAGTGGATTCGGCCATTCGGGTTTCCTCCTGAACAAGGTAGTTACTAGGCAGGGACTTTGGTTCTTGGTATTTCCTTGACACTGCATTGAAATTATATGATGTCCCGACTCCTCAAGTTTTGAAAATTGTATAGAGAAGTCGGTTTCACTGTGGAAGTGTATTAATTTTCGACCTCAAAATTGATTTTTGTAATTATAAACCCTGGCAAAGTGAGTGCAACTCATATGGTTAGGTTCCTTGTGACACAATCAACCTACGAGAGTTCAAGTCCTAGACTTGGCATTCGTGGTCGTATTTTCTTGATTTTATTTCAGATTTTTCGGGGACGTGTGTTTAGTGGGAGGAGACGTTTATGTTAACTACGAAGGCCTTTGTTGCGATTTCGTCAATCTCAAGATGATGTATCGGCTCAGTCTTTCGGAGGTGCTCATAGTGATAGGATGTGTATGCACACGTTCATTCATAGGGGTAAGCCTGCATATGCATGAGCATCGACGTCTTTACTGTGTTCAAAAAAGGTTCCTCTATGCCTTCATTATGTTAATTATAGTAATGTGTCCCCATCCTATTTCATCCTAAATAATTAAGGGCGTGCATGCATGATTTGTAATCATGCATTGCTTCTGTATCCTTATCTGTTTAGTTTGTGCTGATCAAGTGGATAACATCTAATATGGGGTCGGTCGGTCCTCATTTGTATTAGTGTTTTGGTAAGCTATGGTTGCGTTAATAATTCTTTTGTACATTATATTGTTAGTTGATTTGACTAAACTAGAAAGCTAACCTCCAGAGATGTACCTACCGTTATTCCAGGCAGGGTGCATGTGATTAGAGCGAATGGTAAGAGAGGCTTTAACTGACATGGGTGATAATGTAATCTTCGGATCAGCCTACCACCTACATCAACATAGGTATAGTTTTGGTCTCATATTACTTTAATTAATGTTGCAAAATGTCATTTCTATCGTGTCAAACTGTTAGCTTTGATTGTGTGCATTTCAGATATGCAGAGGCCAGATGTCGCTCACAATACACTGTATTCACTCGATCCTACAATATGAATTAATGAAAGCATTCTTTATACATAAATAAAAACTGTTCTGCAAGTAGGTGTATAGTACTGTTTGTATATGCACCGGAGGCGCGCCTTCACACTGAAGGGGGGGGGGGGGGGGGGAGTAGTGGGGCATTTTCCAAGCAGTGTGAGTGGATATGATGGTGATGTCCAAGTTCTTATTTTGAAACGGAAGTAGTACTTAATTAGTTAAATCTCGCTTTCATTTCGCTTGACAACAAAGGGGACACCGGGCACACAGATAACACACGTACAGCATATGCTGGCACCGTTCGATGTTTAGGTTAACCCCGGCGGGCATCTTGGACAAAACCTTAGGCCCTTCCCAGTGCCCTAGGGTGGGCAGGTGTTAAGCATGCTACATAGGCAAAAAAAATAACATGGCACAACATTTAATCAGGGAAGAGAGCACTTTGTTGACCCTAGGAAGAACCAATGCCAAGCGCGAGAACCTAGGCAAACCACTTAAATGAAACAACTTGACCAATGCATGAAAGACTTTAGATGCTAATTCATTAAATAAAGTGTGCTTAGAGCAAGTATAATAAGATGATGTAGGCGGGCTGTAAGACATTAAATATTATATTCTTGCTTACTTGGAAGAGAGAGAAGAGGAGAGAGAAGAGAAGCGGGCTACTAGTTAACAGCCGGCTGCAGCACGTGCTCCTAGGTACTTTGTGAGAGAGTGGGGTGGGCCATGTATCAACAAAGTAGTACATATTTATATCTAGCTATTGTACTTATTAATTATAAGCTTGACTATATGTGACATGGCAACATCATATAGCCAGCAGCTGGCTATATTATTAACCATGCTCTTAGCAACAACAAGTTAAGCACATATGCATTGGAGAAATGAGTTGCTAAGGTATTTAATGCACTTAGCACCTCATCTAAGCACCTTTGCATTGTAAGAGGTCTTACTACTACCTCCTGTCCGGGTTTATTGGTTCCCATTGTATTTCGTGCCAAATTTTGACCATAGATTAAACTAACAAAATGTTCACGCATGTCACCAAACATTATATTTTTGAAAACTATGTTCAAATACGAATCCAATGAGATAATTTTTCTTGACATGCATTAACATTCTGTTAGTTAAATCTTTAGTCAAAATTTGGCATAAACTAAAAAGGGGACCCATAAACCAGGACAGATGTAGTACATTATTAGGAGTAAGAGTAGCTACAGCCAGGCGACCCAGACGGACGTCTCGAACGGGTCTCAAATGTCGGGGCTGACCAGCACCCCTCATATCCAGTCCAAATGTGGGGTAGATATGGGGGGCCCGGGCACGCCCGCCACGTCGGACCCGGTCCATGCTAGCCCACCTGACCCCACATATATTCGTTCCCATCTATTCGCCGGAGCAAATCCTAGCCACTTCAACCCACTCCACTCCAGTCCTCTTCGCCACCCGAGCTCACCCCCGGCGTTTTCCGGCATGGCAGGCAGCGGATCAGACTCCGACCAGTCCGGATCCGTCGACGGGGGTGTCATCCCATTTGGCTTGGAGGAGGCAATGGCAGCCCGCATTGCACTTCACCGCTCTAGGGAGGACAGCGCCCGGCCGACGGATGGATTCGTCCATCGCGACGCCATAGCGTCCGCTCACCGGGCGATCAGGTCATCTGGTGCTGGATCCTCGCGGTCCCGGCAGCCGGAACAACTCTCCTTCCCCATCACCAGTCAGGCAAACTATGAGTCCCACCGGGAACGGGCGGCCCGCCGTGGGAAGGAGCGGATAAGGGCCGTTGAGGCCCGTATCACGGCGGAAATGGCGGCGGCGGAGGCGGCTGATGCAACGGCGCGGGCGACCGCGGAGGAAGCCATCTGCGCCTACATTGTGAAGAAACGGCAGTGGAGGAACACGCGCGCCCTCGCCCGAGAGCAGAATCGGGCGGTCCGTGCCACGGCCGGACTGCCACCGAAGGTGGAGAAGGAGGACAGCAACTGCGAGGACAGCTCTGGCGACGAGCAGATCCAGCTCAATCCGTACCGCGTCTTCGACCGATACTTCCGCAAGTAGGACGCCAAGGGCGCCAGAAGGGTAAGGGCAGTCGTGGATGAACTCCACCATAGCCAAACATGCCAAATTTTCATAGTCCGATGGCATGTTTAGTTAGTAGTGATGGAGTAGCCGGACGATGTGTGTGCATCGACGTACTTCCATGAGTTTGTATGGATTTAAAATATGATAATTAAGATGTTCGGCTGTGGATGTACATTATTTGAGAGGTGCCCGTTCAGTGCCCGTGGGGGCGCCCGGGCGCGTCGGCGGGCGTTTGAGGGACCGGATTTGACAAGTCCGGCGGTAGATGCTCTAACATTCTTCGCAATTTTTTTTATCACGAGTAACACGCAGTACACGTGTAACAGTGTTGAAAGATGCTCTAGGAAGGGACGGAGACGAGTGAGGACGGCACACCACACGAGAGGTGGCCGGCCACTGCCTAGCTAGCTCGACCGAGAAAGTAGGAGTATTATCATGCATGCATGGAATGATGGAAAGTTGGTGCGTGCTGGGATCAAGGAAACGTGCATAAAGCCACGTACGGACGCACGTTGCATCCTAGCTATGCTTTTCCGTGCCTGGCAAGAGAAAGAAACAGCAGCATGCTCGCGCGTATAAAGCTGACAGCGACACTCCCAAACGGGGTGAAATACATCGATCTGATGCCATTACATATTTCAAGTAGGCTTTTACCATCCAAGATGATCAGTCGGGAAGAACCAAGTTTCCCGAAAACAAGATGAGGGGCCGATCGATCGAACAACTAAGGGCATCTTCAACGGCGTTTCTCAAAGGCTCGATATGTCAGACCGGTCGGAGGGCATTCAGCATTGTACTTTATAATTTCGCCAAATCAAACTTGCAATTTATATTTTCAGCTTGTAGAGCTCTTTTCTCTTGTCGTGATGCATAGGAGGCGTAGCTTTGTGCGTGCATGGAAGGACTTTCGACAGCTATCCAGCGCTCTGAACATCCGATTGCCATCGAGGTGGATTCTGCTTCAGTGGTGGCCATGATCACATGTGACGATGTAGACCGTTCAGTTTATGCTTTGTTAGTGAATGAGATTAGATACCTTCTTAGTCTTCGTCAAAATTGTATTACTCTTATCTCGCGGTCGAAGAATAAGGCCAGCGATAGTCTAGCTACTTTTGGTAGAGTGCAAGGTAGAACTATGACTTGGATTAGCTCTGGTCCAGGCCAGGTTCTGGACTTAGTTGCAGATGATTGTAATGATCTGGTGATTGAGTAATACAAGCTTTGAACCCGCAAAAAAGAACTCGCAATTTATATGAAATTTAGATTAGTTTGATATATTACATGTAAAATTGATAAAATTAATTAGTTTGATATGTATTACATCCAAACTACTTAAAATGAACCAAAACTAAATAAAACTACACAAAGTAGAGGGGCGATGACCTTGTAGGAATAGCCTCCGAGGCCACTGTGATCACCATCGCAGCTATCGTCAACGGTTGCAGAAGCTTTCCCAGTCACCGCAACATCTGTCCTAGGCTGCGACGTCATGCTCACGCCACAACCTCCATGCCTTCTTCTCCATCTTGAAACGTCGGGTATCCACCTTGATGTAGAGCTCACGCTCCGACTTGGCAACTCCAGTCAAGAAGAGGTCTTGACTGATCTGGCGCCGACAATGGGCATGGGTCTCCTTGGTGGTCTTGGGCATGTCCAAGGCCCATGCCTCCGCAAACTCCGGGCCAACGATGACCCACCTACATCTTAGCGAAGGACGTCGTGTGCCACGTGTGGCGCTGCTCCGCGGCAGTGAGGCGTTTCGAGCCCCTAGGCAACGACAGCGAGGCGTTGCACGACACACCATTGCCGAGGTAGTACTTGAGGCGGGTGCACATATGCGGCGGGGATGGAGCCCCCTCCTATTTGACAGGGGCCGGGCACCATTGGGTACCGGAGCGACGAAGCGCCAGAGACGGTGATATGTCTCGAACTTATCTATAAGTTTTTGCTATTTTATTATTATTATTATCAATTTATGAGACTAATCTATTAATCTAGTTCCTTGTGTCAGTTGTCTGGATCACGCGTGCTCAAGCGGGCGTCAGGTCGTGAGGTGTTCACTTGGTCGGATCGAGGCAGAAGATAGTAGAGGGGCCATATATCAATTGATATACCGATTTGATAGTACGCATACATTCTCTCACCGCCACGGCCACAATATATAAACGCATGACAGTGGGAGCAAGTGGTACAAAAGTACATGAGCATACGACAAACAAACGAAAGTAGTCCACCACGTGATGGCCCGTGCACGAGTCCTCTTTTTCCCAAGCCTTTTCACTTCTATATTCGGGACATACACATGGTTACCACTGGAGTTGTTGGCGGATTGAATGCGTGATCTAGGCCCGGATTCGTGCAGCTTTTCGCACTCTACACTGTGTTGTGCCCCATCCGGTTTGATACCCATGCATGTCATGAGAGAGGATAAGGCCAACTCCAACGCGAGACCCTGCGTTTTTCATCCGTTTGGGTAGGAAGATGGACAATGCCGTTCATTTGCGGTCGTGCATCTACCGGTGCACCCAATTGGCACGGCTACCCCAAAATATCTGTGTGTATTGGACTTACATTCGTGCCCCGAAAAAACACCAACTAGACATGCAAATAATATGGTAAACATTAAAAGCCAGACGACCGCGATACCTAAGTTCACCATAGTTCGTAATCAAACTAAAACTTAATAAAATACTTTAAGAAACTAGACAAAAATGGTAGCCGCCGTCGCCGGTGAGGCAGCCGCCCTTCCACGCTTCGTCGTCACTGGTGAGGTCGACGTAGGGAGGTGGCTGCCAAAGGTGGGCTGACGGCGCCTGTCAGACCGGAGGCGCCGGCGGCGCCTGCACCACCTCCTCCTGTGGCTCATGCTCTGACGACCGCGGTGGCGTGGTTGACTATGTGCGACTCCCACCGAGTCAGCCATTTCCGGCGCCGTGCACGACCAGCTCCACCGCTGGCCCACGAGGCGAGGGGCTCCTCCTCCTGCACCTTCTCCTTCACGGTGACGACTGTCGTGGTTCTAAGTCTGACAGTAGAAAAGGGGGTAGGTATGGAGAGGCAAGATCCTAGCTATGGAGCAGTTGTAAACACAAGGGATGTACGAGTTCAGGCCCTTCTCGGAGGAAGTAACAGCCCTACGTCTCGGAGCCCTGAGGCGGTCGAGTGGATTATGTGTGTATGGATTACAGGGGTGCGAACCCTTTACACTGAAGAGGGGGGTGGCTTATATAGTGTCCGCCAGACCCCTCCGGCCCTCAGTAATGCAGGGTTTAAAGTACATTAAGGCTAGGCGTTACTGGTAACGCCTTACATAAAGTGTCCTAAATGCCATAAAGACTACTTAATTACAGACCGTTTGGATGCAGAGTGGCTCTTGATCTCCTGGTGGTCGAGTGAGTCTTCATGGTCGAGTCCTTCGAGTCCGTCGAGTGAAGTCCCACTTGGTCGACTGAAAGGCAGTTTCTTCTGAGGGTGTCCTTGGGTAGGGCACTTAGATCAGGTCTATGACCCTATCCTAGGTATATGACTTCATCATTAGCCCCCGAATGGATCGAGGTTTGAGTGAGGAAGGAGTTGATAATATTTCCGACCTGCTTTTGTGTTCTGGACATGTATCATCTTGGACCAATAATCTCTTTGTTGATAATAGCAACTTTTCTTTCATTCGCCTTGATCCATTCTTTTCTCTCGTCGAGTGAACTTTTGAACTTGATAATTTCCGAGCGAGGGGTCGCAGGAAATCTCTCGTCTGATAGATTGATCTGCTGTTAGCGGATTTCGCGGGATCCGAATTTTGGGAAGCGCACGAAGCGGGGCGGACCGCGGCGCTCGGATGGGATAGGGCATAAACGCCTCGATTTCCGCACCGCCTTTTTCGCCACGTATCGCGTACGCGCCACTGTTTCGGGATGTGATAGGATCGTCCGGGTTCACTTGTCAGCCACTCGGAAGTGTCTTTATAAAGGCGCCCGGTGAGGGTTTTTGAACAGTATCTCTCCATTCTTCCCTCTGCCCTCTCCGCCTCCGCCCACAGCGCCTGCCCTTGCCTCCACCCAACCACTCCTCGTACGCTTCACCGGCAACAATGGTGAAAGAAAAGACGGCGGCTCTGGAGCGCGCGAAGAAGGCGACGGCGACGGGGAAGGCGAAAGGGAGAGCGACCAGTCGGGGCGGATCCTCGTCAAGGTCCCGCCTGCCGCACGGTTGGGTTCAAGGGGATTGGATCCGCTCGACCATCACCGAGAGGGATCTCACTGAGATGGCCAACGAGGGTTTGATTCCCCCCGGAGCAGCGAGGCTCCCGGGGAACGAGTGGCAACTACAGCCGCAGGAGGGTGAATGTGTTCTTCTGGCTACCCACGTCGACCGTGGGTTCTCCCTGCCTTCGAGTGTTTTCTTCCGTGGTTTCTTGAATTTCTTTGGGGCGCAACTTCACCACTTCAATCCAAATTCCATCGCCTACCTTGCTGCCTTCGTGTCCATGTGCGAGAACTTCCTGGGCTGCCGACCGCACTGGGGTCTGTTCAAGCACATATTCACTTGTCGTTCTTAGACAGTGAAAAAGGCGAGTCCAGATGACGATAGGACCAAGGTTATTCAGATGTGTGGGGGTTTGGGGATTCAGATGAGGAGCAAGAGCACCTTTCCGGCCATGACCCTCCCTGAGTCGGTCAGAGGATGGCAGTCGACTTGGTTCTACTGCCAAGACGAGTCGACGCTGGGGCAGTCGAGTGGTCTCCCTCCGTTCTCCATGGACCGAGCGAACAAGCCCTCTTCTCTGAAGGTGCTCCCTGAGGAGAAAGCCCAAGTGAAGATGTTGATGGAGCGTGTAGTCCAGCTAGTTCGGGAAGGAGAGACGGGTATGGACCTTCTGGAGGTCTTCCTTAGGCGGCGCATCCAACCACTTCAGTACCGAGGCCATTGTATGTGGCTGTACTGTGGAACCGAGGGTGAAACTCGGGTCCATCCAGAAGCAGTCGACGACGCCACACTGGAGAGGTGGATGGCCGCGATCACAGGGAATAAGGACAACCCTCGAGGAGCCAGGAGGATTTCGCCACTCGACCATTCTAGCACTCCAGACAAGGTATGCCCACTTTATCCCCAATTGTAATCTTGCCATACTTCTTCTGCTTTCGCTGCAAATTGGTTGATTGATCTTTATTTTGCTGTCTGTCAGGCCACCACCGAACTATACTCAATGCCCAATGGAGCACAGACGCCGACTGAAGAGGAGGAAGGAAGTGGGGGCGAAAGCCAGGAGGAGTAGGACTCGGACGCTGCTGATGATGATGATGATGACGACTCTGATGGGGAGGAAGAAGAGGAGGAGGAGGAGGAAGTTGCACCGCCTCGCTCGGAAAGGCGCTCGAAGCTCGTCCATGACCCTGCAACCGAGCGTGGTAAGGGGGTCGCAACTGTCGTTCAGTCGACCAAGCGCCCTCGAACCACTTCTCCGGCGCCGACCGAGAAAGCTCCGAAGCAATCCAGGTCGTGCTCGTCGCGGAACCACGTGTCCCACAACGGCGAGTCAATGGCGTACCCGGTGTCCTGGACGAGATCCGGTGGTAGGCGGGCGCGGCAACGGTTGATATCTTCGCGGCGGGCGTGCCCGCTCACCGGCAACGCCGATATTGGCACTTGGTCCGCGGAGAGATGCCAGTTGTTTGGCCAATGGACATCTCCCCACGGGAGCGGCGTGGACGTCTCCTGGTACCGATGGCTGACGTCGACGTGGACGTAGGGCCTGTTGCGTTGGCCGGCCAACATTGGCACGATCCCAAAGGCGGGTAGAGACGGTGGTGCGGGCGGCGCGGATCTGCTGGAGCGGCGTTGGGAAGAGGAGGATTCGGCCTCGTGGTCGTGCTTGATACAATGCCAGCCCATCACGCAGGCGGGGAGGTGAGCGAGCGGGGGTGCGGCCGCGCTGGCTAGGGTTTGCTGGTCCTGTCGTGGCTTGAGGAGGCAGGCCGACCAGGAAATGAAAGTTGTGGACTGGCCGGACCACGGATTCCCAATTTAAGAAGGACGACGACCCTCCGCCGTGTGATTGACAATCGGGGCCCGTCATTCGTGTGCATTGAATTTGGGCGGCGGAGGTACGTGGACGGCCGCCACGCGTCCCCTAGGCGGGCGTCGAGCATGCGCGTGCCCGTCCGTTCGACGTCCGTGTAGACGCATACCGGGTGCATGTTTGAGCTGGGAATGGGATGGGCCATACACCAACGGACAAAATTTAAGGATGCGGCCGAGCGTTGGATCGTGTCATCTGTCCATTTTTATTCAAATGGACGCACACGGACAGAATTGGGTCGCGCGTTGGAGTTGGCCTAAGAGTCATGCATGCATGTTGATCTACAAGATCTAGTTATGGTGAAAACATACGACCCACAGCCTGAGTACGCGTAGTAGCTTTGGAGACCATACACGAGTACTTGACACTGTGTTTGTGAAAGCGTGTGGCTGGGTCACTGCCCACAGACCGACTCGAAAGTTGAGGCGGCATCAGGCTGATGTAGGGCCCGTTTGGTTTTAGGTTTAGGAATGCCACATTTTGCCATACAATGTTGCCAAACTTGTCTAAGGTTAGTTTTTTAAAATGAGAGCCACAAATTGGCAAGCCTAAAGTAATCTTGCCATACTTGTTGTGTATGTGATGTGAGACCATAGTGTGGCTTGTCTAAAATGTGACTAGAACCAAATACACACCTAAGTTGGTCAAACTTGCCTAACCTTAGGTGTGGCAAGCTTTGGCAAACTTAGGGGCTATTTGGATTGTGACTATCTTTGTCATATATTGCCACATGATTTTTGCCACACTTGTCTTAGTTGAGTTGCCCAAATTGTTAGCCACACTTTAGCTTGCCTAAGGAAATCTTGCCACACTTTTTGTGTCTATGAGATGTGGGGCTCACTCCTCATTAAAAAAATCCTTGACTTAGGTGTGGTTAGAACAAAACACCTACCTAACTTGATCAAATTTGCCTAATGTTAGGCGTGGTAAAGTGTGGCAAGGTGTGGCTAAAAACCAATGAAAAAACTAGCGCGCTATAGCAAAATAGCGGCGACCTCAAAATATGCTATTAACGTGCTATATCGCGCTTTAGCGTGCTATTAGCGAGACGTTGTACACCGGTATATTTAGCGAGACAATTCTCAATACGCTATAGCGTGCTATTAGCGACGATATAGCGGACGCGGAGGAATTGATCCCGAGCACCAGTGATCCTGGATGAACAGTAAAATCCGCAAAAATAGTAAACAAAATTTAAAAAAATCTAAAAAATTTTGTCAAGAATTTTTGATGTTTTTTCTACATGCGTGCCAATTTTCGTGATGAGATGACATTTGTGGAGGTCTAAGAAAAATAACAAAATTGATGCCCCAAAAGCATTTTGGAGCATCAATTTTGTTTTTTTATTGAGACCTGCATGAATGTCATTTTGTCATGAAATTTTGCACGCGTGTGCAAAAGATATCAATGTTTGTTGCCAAAAAAATCAGATTTTTTTTGAACTTTTTAAATATATTTTTCGCTTGTACAGTAGCAAAGGGTGTGTGTGAGCTCGAGCTCACAATAGCACTTTCGCGATATAGCGTGCTATTTTTTCGATGCTAAAAACTGAACAGCCCCTTAGTCTCAAACTAAACAGCCCCATATTTCGGCAGAAATCACAAATTTGACCTGAGGCAGAAATTAAATCACAAACTGACCTGGTCATGAAAAAATTTCACTCTACTGACCCTTTCGTGTGGCGCCCGACAGCTGGACGCCGCACCCTACTGTGCAGCGCCCTTCTCTTAGGCATCACACATCCTGCCAACGTGGCAGCCTTGGTCCAGTTGCGGCCCCACACGCACCTGTGTAGCGCCTAGGGCTAGGCGCCACACTGTGACGTGCAGCACCTAGCCCTTAGGCGCTGCACAGTGAATTAAGCGCGACCGCCCCAGCCCGACCAGGCAGTTTCTTCATCTCTCCGCTCTCTGGACAGAGAGCAGCGGCGGCGCCCCCATCTAATTCCCCCCCCCCCCCCCCCTCATCCCTCTCAGATCTGAAGATTTGATCCGTGGATTCGATCCCCAATCCATCCTACTAGGTAAACTCTTCCGTTCTCTTTCTTTTGCTCCGTAAATTTGTTGCCATTTTAGAGATTTGTCCAAGATTTGATGGAACCCTTTATTTGTTTGATTTGCTCGATTTAGGATGTGTATTCATATTGGTAGTACCGTAGTGTTATTTATTAGTTCACAATATATGATTCTTGTTAGTGAAACCCTAGATTGTTTAGTTTTTTTAGATATATATGAGATGCCTATTTTTATAGATAACTATGAGATGTTGATTTTTGTAGACATATATGAGATGTTTGTTTAGATATATATTAGATGTTGAGTTTATTTCAAATATTAGATGTTGAGTTTATTTGAAATATTAGATGTTTAGTTTATTTGAACACATATGACATATTCATTGTGTGAGAAGGAGATGTTGAGATTCTTGTAGTTGAACACATGTTATATGTTTAGTGTATACCGATATTTGAGATGAAGATGAATTCATATATGTTTATTGTTTGAAATTGTAAGGATGGTTTGGCTTCTGGACGATGTCTACGACGTGCAACACCGGTCCTACATGATGCGCGAGAAGGATAAGGTAATAATGAGTAATCTAAATCTTTTGCAAATTTGCCTTTAGTTGAAATTTACATGCCCTAAGATTTGTCATTACTTGTTTTTTGTAGAAGCTTGAACCTCTGAAGATTCGGTATCACGGGGTCTCTGGTCCTGCCATGCCATACGAGGAGCGGTACACACCATACATCAAGCAGGCAGGACTACTCCCGTGGATTCTGTTGGTCAACCGGTCCACGCCGAATCTGAACGCTCCACTGGTGTCCGCTCTTGTTGATCAGTGGAGGCCGAAGACGCACAGTTTCCATCTTCGGACTGGGGAGATGACTGTGACGCTCGAGGATGTCTCGTTGATCACCGATCTTGCTATCGATGGGAGGCCTCTCTATATGAGCACCGATTCTGATGGGTGGCGCGAGCAGATGATTGCTCTTATCGGTATGGCTCCTACCGAGGCTGAGGCTGATGTAGAGGAGGGAGAAGAGAAGAAGAAGAGGGAAAGGAAAGCAGCCGGAGCTGCTTTCACGTGGATTCAAAATACCTTTGCGACGTGCCCTCCGGATGCCACTGATGATGTGATCCAGACACATGCTCGTGTGTATATGTGGTACGTTGTGTGAGGACTTTGTTTCCTGACTCCACTGGCAAGAACACTCCATGGATGTGGCTGAAGGCGTTGACCATCTTCGATAGCAAATGGAGCTGTGGTTCAGCGACTCTTGCCTACTTGTACCGACAGGTAGTTGGTTTGTTTTGTGATCAACTCATTTCTTCATTAGCAATGCAAGCTTGCTGTCAAGTTAACATTGTTTTTCTTTCATATGTAGCTGGACGATGCGTGTTGCAGGATCACAGATAGTGCAGGCATTGGTGGTAATCTGCTTCTACTTTCTGTATGGAGCTGGGAGCGTCTGCCTGTTGGACGCCCGAAGAGCGTCAGGTTTGATCCTTGGTATGCAGATGAACATGACGAATTACGGCGCCCCACGTGGGCTTACAAGTGGGATATCGTTTCCGAGATGACGAACGATGTCAATCTCATGTACCAAAAGTACATTGCTGAGTTGGACACAATTACGCCTGAGCAGGTAAGGAGGTCACTACTTCAGTCCTTTCTCATGCTTGCTTGAAAAATAGTCATCAAATTTGCATTGTTGCCCTGTTTCATAGGTGGAATGGCAGCCATATGGTGCGGTGAGAGCTTGGGGTACACCGAGGAGTTCCGCCTCAACCCGATGTGCTTGCGGGATAAGGATCTCTGGCTTATGCGGTGCCCACTGATATGAGACTGGGCGGTTGAGTTTGATTTGCCGCATCGCGTGTATCGTCAGTTTGGTCTGTTCCAGCCTCACCCACCGGACTGGGTGGACACGGACAAAGCACTTCATAGGTAAGAGAGCATGTCTGCGTATTGTCTAAGCATCGGGACTCCTTTTGATTGTGCTAATGCTTGGTTTTATACCACGCAGGTTGGACAGGAGAAGTCAGCGGAAGATAAAGGACTGGGACAAGCATCATGCTCCGTATGTTACCCGCTTCCAGCTTTCTGTGGAGCAAGCTCGTAGCACTGCACGCGCCCCGCTTCGTGAGCACAGCCAACAAGCTTTTGATAACTACGTACGATGGTTTATTGGAACTACTCGAGTTGAGATATGCCCGCCGGCATATAATGAGGATATTCTTGAAGAACCCGTAAACTTTGAGGATCTAGCAAAGGGGAAGTACAACAGAGATGTCAGGAAAGGGCAAGGAGTCCCTGCTGTTTCGGTGATTAACTATGTGGTAAAGTATTCCCTTCTTTACTTTCCCGTTGACCGTATTACACATGTTTGAATGGCTAACGCATTCATTCTTTCTCATCCGTAGCGCAACGAGATCAAGAAAGCAGCTGATGAGAGCCAGTCTATTCTGGAGAAGACACCGGTTGGAACTGGCAATGATGATGGTTCACTACGAGCATTCCTCAAGGTACATATCGCATTCACTATGAGAGCCAGTCTATGTTGCGAAGTTTGATATCTTACACACTTGTTCATGTTACAGCGTCGGGCCAAGAAGTTAAGGCGGTTATCGAACCTTCTCGGTTGCCGTGATCCTGAATATGATGAACCATCTGCCTCTAGGTCTGGTACACCATCAGACCCCGCATCTCACCATGAGGGGGACGATGTGAGTTCCTCATATGCTTATATGGATGATGAGGGTGCGATCACCCAAGAGGTATGACTAATCCTTTAGATGTGATTCTCACTTGATTACGACACCGGCCTTCACCATATTGTTTCGTTGTGTGATAGGGCCATGAGCTTGATGATGACATGATTTTGGCAGACGCTCAAGCTCGGTCCGCATATGTGTTCGAGCCTAGGCAGCCCAGACGCCGGTACACGCCCAATGACTATGACAACAAGGGTAACCCAAAGGTGGTCGTAGGGACCTCGCGGATGGCTAGCTTGGATGATGAGGCGGAGGTGGAGGCGGAGGCGGAGGAGGAAGTGCACGAAGAGAAGGCTCGTCCTTCTAGGAAGAAGAAGATTGCCTGCAAGCGTGGCACCAAGAACACGCTCGGAAGGCATTAGTGCTTGTTCATGTTACTTGTAGCCGTTTAATTAGGTTGATGAACTTGTGAGGTTATGTTATATGTTGGTGAACTCTTACTAGTGTGGTATTTGTGTTTGCGAACTTGAAGTAATGTTGAATTGTCTTAAATGATATGATGTTCAAGTTATTAGTTCTCTTTGTTTGTGAGGTTATGTTATATGATGTTCAAGTACTTTTATTGATGTTCTAGTTATGTGAGTGCTGCTGCAGGAGGCCAAAATGGCATCTGTTTCTGCAGTTTAGCTTATAGCAGCACTGCAGCGCCCAACGGTTAGGCGCTGCATTGTACTGTGTGGCGCCCAACAGTTAGGCGCTGCACTGTGCAGTGCAGCGCCCTGCCCTTAGGCGCTGCACTACTTCCTATGGCTATCCAGAGAGCCATAGTTGGCTTGCATCACATCAATAATACTTACAATGACTGCAGCATCACAGCAATTTGAACAAACACAAATTTTATGCCGACGAGTTCATAACTTAAGACAACTCAAACATTTCTACGACATGGTTCACGACACATTCATTACAAATGACAAATGGCAGATTGCCCTAGAAGATAGTTCACCAACATCTCACATGCCCTCACAACTTCATGACACATTCATTAGAAGATAGTTGACGACGAGTGCACCGAAGCGAAGTCCCTACTGAGTAGAGCGAGGCCATTTCCCCTTCTTGTCACGTGCCGAGTCCTTCTCTTGCGCCTCGCGAGCCTTTGCAAGCTTTCTTGCCCTCTCCTCCTCACGAGCAAGTTTCGCTTGGCGTGCCCTCTCCTCCTCTCGTTTCTTCCGCTCCATCCTCTCCAAATCACATGGTCATACACACATAGGGATCTACGTAGTCATACACAGAAATATTAGTCCCCTCACATAGTCATACACACATAGCACATATACTTGTCAAAATCACGATCCATGTAGTTTCTTCTTCTTCCTCTCTTCTTCTTCTTATTCTTCTTCCTCCTTCCACCACCAAGGGATCTCACCTTCCCCCTCCGTGTCCTCCACCCCCTTCATTGTTTCCATACCTATGAAAATGGCAATATAATAGTTAGTCACACAATACAAAATGACAACACAAGCATTGAGCCAAAAGAACAAGATCATAGTAAGTCACATACGGCAATGGTCCATTGAGCCAAGAGAACATTCCTCCACTACGGCCGCCGCCAAGGCCAAGATCACCACCACGGCATGCACCAGCACCACGGCCTACACCACCACTGCGGCCTCTACCGCCACCACCACGGCCTCTACCACCACCACCACCACGGCCTCTACCAGCACCACGGCCAATACCATCACCACGACCTCTACCACCACCACGGCCAAGACCTTCACCACGACCAACACCATCACCATGAGATGGGAGATGAAGCAAAGATGGCCTCATGCAGCTGCAATCACACCGTGTTAGGGAGACCTTGAAAGCCCGGCCTCCGTGTTGGCGGCCATCGTTTGTGGTTCCTCCGGGCTCTTTCACCTCATACTTCCACTCGTTGTTGTCATATAGTACAGCTTCTTCGGAGTCTGCCTTTCGTGATTGAAATTCCAACCATTGTTCAACCTTTGGTGGGAAATTGTACTTGTGCTTATCCTTGTTCTCACCAGCAATCTGCTTATCAGTCTCCATTGAGTGCTTTAAAAGTATTCATTCATCTTGTCAAATGTGTATTGAACTATTGCTGTCACGGGTAATGCACGTACACCCTTGAGCACCTTATTGAAGCATTCTGCCATATTGCTTGTCATTTGACCGTACCTCCGGCCATCTTCATCGAAAGCACGTGCCCACATATTCCTTTCGGCAGTGTTCTTATTGAGAAACTCCTGACCGCCGGGGTCAAGTTTCTTGTGTCTGAGCAATGCATTGAACAATGTGGAAAACCGCTTGTTGGTGAAAGCGAGACAACAATCCTGAAGATCATCGGCCAACTCCTTGATACCACATGCCCTATAGAAGTTTGCACAAAAGTGCCTCATGCACCATCGATGATGCAACTTTGTATGTCCGGGAATGTCAACCACCACCGCATTTAGAATTCCAGGATGGCGATCTGATATGACACAAATTTCCCTTTCAGCCGGTAATACCCTTGTTCTCAGTTGACGCAAGAACCACTCCCAGTTATCATTGTTCTCCACCTCAACCAAAGCGAAAGCCAAAGGCAACACCCG
Organism: Triticum timopheevii; assembly: GCA_963921465.1. Lineage (NCBI taxonomy): Eukaryota > Viridiplantae > Streptophyta > Magnoliopsida > Poales > Poaceae > Triticum > Triticum timopheevii. The sequence continues at coordinate 658,832,974 of OY997264.1, forward strand.
GTTATTGGCATCACTTGCTATTGCAACCAATAAAGTGCCCTTGTATTGTCCGGTCAAGAACGTGCCATCAATGGCGATGACGGGCCGACAATGCTCAAAAGCCCTCACGCATTGCTCAAAGGCCCAAAATGCACGGCCAAATACTCTAACGGTCCTCCCGTTATGAATCAATGTTTGGTGCCCATGAGGCTCAACCACGTGAACCATGCCTGGGTTTGTGGCGGCCATAGCTAACAACAACCTAGGGAGTCGGTTGTATGCTTCCTCCCAATTTCCATACAACATCTTGAATGCGGCTTGCTTCACCTTCCATGCCTTGCCGTACTTCACCTTGTAATGAAAGATGGCTTTCACAAGGTCAATGACACTCTTGATGCTCATTATTGGAAGTGTGGATGTTTGCTTGGACAGCCTGTAAGCAATGGACTCGGACGTGAGTTGTCTGTGTTGTTGGTACACAAGCTTGCCATCCGCATTCTTGTGCCGGCACATGTGAGTTGGTAGACAACTCACTATGCGCCAAGTAGGACCTCCTTTCCATGGCCTTGCACGCACAATCCATGGACATGTTGGCACTTCACATTTGACCGTGTAACACACATTCACGTCCGAGTTGGCCACTTTATGTGGATGATAATGTGTAACCGAGTAGTTGTCGAGCCACATCTTCAATTCCAAGAAGGATTGAAACTCACAACCGGGATATATCCCGTTCTTGCCGTCTTCCAAATCATGGTGAGAACTTGGCCTAGCTCCAAGAGATATGCATTTGCCACCATCCACAATGGCTTCATCCGCGAGACTAAGATCCTTGAACAATGGTGTCTTGTGATCCCGCCCGAATACCTTCTTGAATGCTTGGGCCTCCTTCGGCGTGAACCCCTCCTCATCAACTTCCTCATCGGGACCATCGTCATCCGAGTCCGATGCATATGCACGGAAAAAAGGGATGGATTGGTCCATTATCTCTTGCACATGATATTGGTCGAGATCACCCACATTGTTTTCATGGAGGTCAACTTCGTTGTCATCCTCCTCGTACTCATCATTCTCCTCTTCAAAACCTTCATTTTGGTTGTTTGGAGTCGGGCTCAATGTTGGCCAATCTTGTTGCGTGAATTGAGGTTCACTCATTTGATCTTGGTTCATGGGTGGGGGAGTGCTAGCAACCAACGGGGAGGGGTTCCGGTTCAAGTCTAAATTCAAAGTAGACTCAACCTTCTTGGAGGCAAATAACTCAAGAGCCTTGTCTAGAGATTCGGCAACCGTCTCCTTGTATGCAACCCAACGTTGCTCGGAGTTCACACGCATTGTCTTTCAACGGATGTGCATTCCAAAACCAACATTATGCCTTCCATCAAACTCAACAACGTCACTTGGGTCCATCCAATTCAAATCTTTCCTCACTTGTTTCAAAAGCTCCGCATAGCTAGGACTACTCTCAAACACCATGTCATGCTCATCCGGGTCCGTCTCAACATTGCCTTTCAAAAAGGCCTCTTTATCCACATGATGAACATAAACGCATGTTCTCCCCATCCCTACAATAATCAAAAACACACATATATCAAGTAAGTACTTAAATATTTGCACACATATGCCCTAACATATATATGAATTAATAACCCTAACCCCCACATAACAATTACCACAACCCTAACCATAGCATAACCCTAACACCAACATCAAACACACATAACCCTAACACCAACATCAAACACACATAACCCGAACCCTAGCATACTATGGAAGCCTAACCAACCCAAGTTAGCAAAGAAACATAACATCATTCAACACAAATTTGCAAATCCAAGTCAAAACTAGGGTTTTCCCAAAGTAGCAAGATTTGAGCAAATGTGACAATTCCTATGGATGAAAACTAGGGGATCGGAGGAGATTACCTTAAGGGAGGGGTTGGCTTTGAAATCCACGGTCAAATACTCCGGATTTGCAAGATTTGAGAAGGATTTGAGAGGGGGGAGAGGGGAAGAGAGGAGGGCCGCAAGTCTAAGGGTTTTGGGTGGGGTGGTGGTGTGTGGGGTGGGGGTGGGAGGGGAGAGAGGGTGGGGCCAGCCCAAGTGGAACACAGACTGTGCCGCGCCCAAGAGCTAGGCGCTGCACATCACAGGTGTGGCGCCTAAGCCTTAGGCGTTGCACAGGTGCGTGTGGGGCGCAACTGGACCAGGGCTACCATGCTGGCAGGATGTGCGACGCCTAAGGGAAGGGCGCTGCATAGTAGGGTGCGACGCCCAGCTGTCGGGCGCCACACGAAAGGGTCAGCAGAGCGAAATATTTTCGGAAGCAGGTCAGTTTATGATTTGATTTGGGCCTCAGGTCAAATATGTCATTTTTGCCCCATATTTCAGCCCATTTGAGAGTGTGCGGTGTGTCAGCTTTATAGGCACGCTGCAAGGAGAAGTGCGAGTGTGCATCGTGCGTCCGTACGTGACTTTATGCACGTTTGCTTGATCCCAGCACAGCATGCAGGCACCAGCTTTCCATGCATGCATGATAAGATACTCCTACTTTCACCATCGAGCTAGCTAGCCAGTGGCCGGCCACCTCTTGTGTCGTGTGCTCTTCTCCTCACCCGTCTCCATCCTCTCCTAGACTACCTTTTTACACTGTCACGCATAGTCCCGTTCCGAACTTGATACTCCCTCCATTCCACAATGTAATGCTTCCTCTATCCACGTGCTTCAACTTTGACCGTAAATTTAACTACCAAGACCGATTGCGGCGGGAGCAAAAATTATATCAGTGAATTTGTATTCGAAAGAAGTTTTTAATTATATAATTTTTTCTCCCGCCGCAGTTGGTCTTGTTGGTTAAATTTATGGTCAAAGTTGGACCTCGGGAAGCGCGGGCGCACTATATTTTGGAATGGAGGGAGTACATCGCTCAAGAACCCGTGAAAATGAATAAATCAGCGAATACCATTTATGAGCTTGGGCTCGTCTACACCCGATGAACAGTAAAAGTAAATACTAAAAGAAAATCTGAAGAACATGAACATGAACGGTCATTTGAGGCCTGTTTGAGACATTCGTATGAGTCGCTTTTTTTTGTGACCAATCACCAATCAGACGGTCCGCCCGGCAGTTTGAGACGGGTTTGAAGCGCCTGGCTTAAATGCTCAGATCGATGCGTATTTGGCTCATTTTTTTTCTTTCTCCAAATTAACCAGCGTGAAGGTGTGCCCTCATCCATTTGGAATGCAATGACTGTGTAGTTTGACCAGCGTACATACGTACAGTTTGTATATCATGAGATTTCAGTACAGATCAGTGGAGAATATTATCATTGAACAAAGGACTTTAGCAACCTTCTTGCGAAACGCGTGCCAATATAGATTACCACAACGAATATATTGGCATGTTAGGTGTCGGCTCTATCAACTGGTCAAGTAGAGAGAGTTGCGGTGGACAATATTATCTTTGAAGAAGAAAGAGCTTAGCAACCTTCTGGATAAACCTTCTTGATGGACACGGACCACCCCACGTTTCAATACCCTATATGCATTGGCTCTTATAAATTGTTTTGAAATGAAGAACAAACCTAAAAATTGCACCAACGCAATATTCAATATCGCTTTTCGACATTGCCGGCAGCTATTAAAATGTATGCAACAAACACGTTTTTCTTCTAAATTGTTTGCATGTAACAAATTTGAATCTTCAACATACTAGAGCAGAGCCATCTTAAAGAAATGAGGCCCAACTATGTCCTACATCTCACTGTCATGCTTATCTTTAACTTCCTTTGAGTATTCTTGGTGTGATCCATGCTAGGATTAATTGGACAAATATCTCCACTTGGTTGTTTCCCGTTTAGCTTATAAATAACAGCCATTGCGCTAGACTTGAGCAAGCCACACGCCTAGCCTTAGCTAGCTAGCTTACTCCACAGTGTGTCCACACCCACCGCACCGCACCAACTATGGCGATGGCGAGCAGCAGCGGCGGCGCCGGCGCACTGGTTCTGGCCTTCGTTACCGTCGCCGTTCTGCTCTCCCCCGCACTGTCCGCCCCTCTGGACGGCGCCGGCTTCCACTCGGCGACGTGCCCGCAGCTGGAGAGCATCGTGCTGTCCTCCGTGCAGGCGGCGCTCCAACGCGAGGTGGCGCTCGCCGCCGGCCTCCTCCGCATCTTCTTCCACGACTGCTTCCCGCAGGGCTGCGACGCGTCCGTGTACCTCAAGGGCAGCGGCACGGAGCAGGCCATGGGGCCCAACACCACGCTGCAGCCGCGCGCGCTGCAGCTCGTGGAGGACATCCGCGCCAAGGTGCACGCGGCGTGCGGCGCCACCGTGTCCTGCGCGGACATCTCGGCGCTCGCTACCCGCGACGCCGTCGTGCTCTCCGGCGGGCCCAACTACACCGTGCCCCAGGGCCAGTTCGACAGTCTCGCCCCGGCGTCACAGAACGCCGTCAACGCCCTCCCGTCGCCGGCCACCTCCAGCGTTTCCGCCCTCGCGCGCGCCTTCAGCGCCAAGGGCCTCCGCGACCTGGCAGACCTCGTGGCGCTCTCCGGCGCGCACACCGTCGGGAGGACGGGCTGCCCGTTCTTCCGCGACCGGGCTCAGCGCATGGACGACGCCTTCTCCCGGAGGCTGGCGGCCAACTGCAGCGCGGCCCCGACCCGGCTGCAGAACCTGGACGTGGTGACCCCCGACCTGTTCGACAACGGCTACTACAAGGCGCTGGTGAACAGCCAGGGTGTGTTCACCTCCGACATGGCGCTCATCAAGGACCGCACCACGGCACCCATCGTGAGGCAGTTCGCGCAGAGCAAGGACGCCTTCTTCGCGCAGTTCGCCAAGTCCATGGCCAAGCTCGCCACCGCGCCGAGGCCCGGCGGGAACGTCGGCGAGATCCGCCGCAGCTGCTTCAGCCCCAACGCCCGGCGCGCCATCGACACCGTCATCGACGCCGGCGAGGAGGAGGGATTCGCGGCTTCTGCCTGATGTGGATCGGCTGATTAGCGTGCGTGCGTTTTCTGGTTGCCGTGCGCTAGATAGCATGGACGTGCATGGCTTCGTGTATGTTAGCTGTTGATTTCTGCTCGCGTGTGTACGTGTGTTGCTGCTTAATTAGGTTCTGTAGTGTGTAATAAGAGACTTCATCAGTGAGTCACTGAGTGCTTGCTTGCTCAAGGTTCAACATTTTAATGAAATTTCACCCTGTGGGTACCGATTTTTGTAACCTCAATTTTTTTGACCAGATTCAAACTAGTTTCAAACCAATTTAAAATTAAGACGAGATTCGTTAAAAAAGTGGATTTAAATAGATTAAAAATCCGGAACAGTTGCTGATGTTTCGCATATTTTGACGAGGTCTAAAAGTTTCCTTAAATGAAATTGTAAACCCTTCTGACAAGATTACGCTCTCTCGATCGGTTCTTAGATAGATACGTACTAGTGTTTTTTTCTAGGAAAGTGCACTTAGACTAAACTTACTTGTACTACTACTATATTAATTGTCGAAGTGGAAAAAAAATGATGTTTCTTTAGTGTAAAGCATTTTGGTGACCGGCACAGAATTTTTGAAAAAAAAAATCAAACTTCCATATTCAGAAAACTTGAAAACAAAATTGCAAGAATACAAGGATGAAATATATATATGTGTCCAAAAATTCAGAATGAAATACGTTGAAATACGACCTGTACAAAATACACAAATTCATAGACTTTGAGTATGAATAGTATCATGCACTAAATAGACTCTGTTTTTTTTCTTTGCACAACCCTCATTTTTACGTATTTCGTCTTGGAAATTTGCACACATGCACATTATGCCGCTATGTATATCTACATTTTCCCAGAATTTTTTGAAACGTAAAAATATGAATTTTGATGAATGTTGAAAATTGCAAATGAAGGCCTTTATGTAGCTCTTTTTTTTTTGCGGGAAAAGGCCTTTATGTAGCTCGGCCTCCAAAAGCAATTTTTGATTTCTTTAGCCATAATTAATTAAGTGCGCGCATGGTGTCTTAGCATCCCAAGAAAGCATGGTTGTGTCTAGCATTGGATCCTGGTCGATTGTTTACTTTGACCAAAGATAAGCTAGTAGCTGGTATTGTGCAAGTGGTGCACGTCGATCGCTTTCACAGCTGAATATACATAGTAACGAATATTTACTATCTTTTTTCTAAAAAAAACGAATTTTTACTATCCGTGATGAGTGCAGTGTGTCTAGCTCCTCTGTCTCCGTTTAATCGTCAATTAATATGGAACAAAGCGAATACTAGAATAATGCATGCCCGTACGTGGACAAAAACAATAGAGATGGACAGCTCAGTCAATCAGAGCCTTGAGGCTAGCTTGATCCAACCCAATTGAGATACATATACGACAGTGGTGTCTCAACAGAACAGAGCTGCTCCGTCCTAAGGAATAGATCTATCCAGCAGCAATCGCCTACTTTGACGAAACGACAGGTCGATTCCGTCTGAAATGGAAATGCAAGAAACATATCCATCTTCTTGTACAGCAGCATGCATGAGCACATGATGTGTGTGTGCGCGCGCGCGTCTGATGAGTCATGATGTGTAGGCTGGCACGAGGCGGACGGTTATGCATGTTGAGGGTGATGGATGGATTGCCCAGCGTAGGTAGAAGCATCAAGGAATCTAGACGTGAAGATAAACTTGGCAAAAGCACCCAGCCCAGCAACGCTCCCCTTTTTCTCCCTTCAAACTGCTCAACGGCGAGTCGGCGGTTAATTAGCTAGCACTTGGACAAAACTCAAACAAAAAAAAAGTAGCACTTGGACTAGCTGCAACGGACACAGCAGACAGTACTGCTCAATTCACAAAGAAATTAACTGAGCGGCCAACTCCTAGACAAGTTATTTTCACAGAACGGCCAGCTATGATGCGAGCGATGAATTTAGTATCACAGCATCGAGTGCGTGCAGCCCGACCGAGTAAATTGGGTGGCCACAACACAAACGTTGGTCCTTGCTTTCTGCCCATGCCATGTACGTTACACCGTGGGCTATAGCACTTTCGAAGCTATGAATCTTGATGCGTGATTCAGTGGATCACCATCACTTTCTTCACCGTCCATCTCACAAACCAAAGATAAGTTGTGACGTGACAAAAAATTAATGGTCCATGCAAGCATATGCGTCGAGGACGCAGCTCCCCTGACGTGCCGTGGCGCACACTGGCATGTGGACCCAGGCCCACATGTCAGTGGCCCAACGTCAGGGGGCAGTACATCAGACGATCCAGGTCCATGCGTCGATGGAGGTTCGTCAGGTATATCATTGCCCAAAATAACGCCGCTACCAACCCAACATCAATAGTTAGGCCAACTCCAATGCTAACCCCATCTGGACGGCGGTTTTGTCCGAATTTCGTCCGTTTGAGGTGGAAATGGGGAGCCGGATATCCGTGTCGGTCCGTCCTAGCGTCGAGGCGCCCAACACGCGGCCCCAACTACAATTTGTCCGCGGTGGACACAAGAAAAAAAAAACACCTGCAAAAACTAAAATAAGGCATTTTAACATAGCTAAAAACTTAAAAACATAACTAAAAGTGCAGACGGCCCAACCATAGCACTTAGTTTAATTAACATAAAACAAAAAATACAAAGCAAAAGATAATCTAGCCGCCCTGTGCGCCGCAGAAGACCTCGTCGTCGTCGCTGATGCCGTCGCAGCCGCCGTCTTCAGGCGCCACCATCCTCGTCGTCGCTCGTCGGGTCGATGTAGGGTGGGGGCGTCCAGAGGTGCGGCGATGGCCCCTAGACTGGGCCAGGAGCGTACTATGCAGGCGACGGAGGAGGCAGGGTCGGCGGTGCCGGGGGTGGCGAGAACGGCGCCCATGCACGCTCCTCCACGGGCTCCTCCTTGATCTCCTGCTTGACGTCCTGCTCTGGGACGTACACGTCCCCGGAGGCCGAGAGGTCAAGCATGTACTGTAGGCCCTGCCACTCCTCCGGTTGGCGCCTATACTCCCTCTCAGAGTCCTCCATGACGGCCTGCAGGAGCCGCTCCTCCTCATCGGCCGTCATGACGGGAGGTTGCGGCGGTGGTGGCGATGGGGAGGGAGACGGCGTCAGCGTCAGGCCACGGATCCGCGTGCGGCCGCGCACGCTTGGCTCACTCGGCGCAGGCCGCGCACTGTGGGACACGCGGGGCAAGCTACGACCACGACAGGCAAAATAGGTGGCGCAACGCATGTCGAGCTCATCATGAAACCAATTGTCCCACTGTCGAAGCTATGAATCTTGATGCATGATTCAGTGGATCGCCATCACTTTCTTCTCCGCCCATCTCACAACCCAAAGATAAGTTCTGACATGACAAAAAATTGATGGTCCATGCAAGCATATGCGTCAACGGAGGTTTGTCATGTATATCATTGCTCAAAATAAAGCCGCTACCAACCCACCGTCAATAGTTAGAGAGCATCTATAGCCGGGCCCCCTAGTTTCTCCTCAAACGCCCGAAATGTCCATCCGATCAATACCCGGTCAAATAAAAATGAACCAACCTAACCCCTTTCATGGGCAATCTATCCATGTGAATATTATTGTTCACGTATATCAATATTGTTAGCTTCACCATGAAATGTAGTTTTATAGAATACATATTTGGTATTGTAGATGTTTATATTTTTAATATAAATTTGGTTAAACTTTGTATAAGTTTGACTTGACATAAATATAATACGGGGAGTGAAAAAGATCATAGGAGTATTTTCACAGCATCGTGTGCGTGCAGCCCAACTGAGTAAATTGGGTGGCGACAAACTTTGGTCCTTGCTTCCTGTCCATGCCATGTGCGCAACGTACTCGTAGCACTTTTGAATCTATGAATGTTGATGCGTGATTCAGTGGATGGCAATCATTTTCTTCTTCGCCCATCTCACGACCCAAAGATAAGTTGTGACTTGTGACAAAAAGTTGATGGTCCATGCAAATGCAAGCATATGCGTCGATGGAGATTCTGTCATGTGTATCATTGCCCAAAATAACGCCCAACAGGCAACGCCTACCAACCCAATACCAATATTCAGACTGCTACTACTATACAGTACTATTTTGCCGACTAGCAAAACCATGGGCTCACGTCCTTGCTCCCCTCATATCCTTCACGTGGATGACTAGATGAGCGATCACACAATAAAGAAACAAACATCTAACCGTATTTCGATGGCTCCAGTAAGCAGAAACATCATATTCGAGTGCAGCTGGGCTGGCCGGGGTTAGGACACGTACACGAGCACTCAACAGTCCCGTGTTACAACAGAAAACAAACCTGCCAAAAAAGAGAATGAGTCGTGGCTTGATGATTGGGGTTGGCAATGACCACCCGGCCCGCCTAAGATCGATACCTAGGATCAGTCGCGGGTGTCTCATCTCGGGTATTTTCTCCATGTGTGTATTTGGTATGTGTGCTGTGTGTCTGTACTGGTCTACCCATGTAATGTCTTGGAGGCCCGAGGAAGGTCCAGAGGCCAACAGAGGGGGCACGGGCGAGCACTCAAAACCCAAGGGGCCTCGCTAGGAGACCAACAACAGCGGCGGCGTGGGAGGCGGGCATGGCTTGAGCAGTGGCTGGCTAGGTGCGGTGCGGGAGGCTGGTAAGGTCCTCAGTGTGGCATCCCTCTTGGAGCGCAGTGTAGCGGGCAGGACGGTTGTGGCTGGCATACGAGGCGACGCGGGAGAGTCAGTCTTTCTCGTCGTAGCACAAGTCTATGTTTTCGCGAGAAGCAAATATGTGTTTCTTGTAATAGCACAAAGAAAAATTCATTTTTCGGAAAGCACAATTATATATCCATAGGTGAAATGACGGAAATGCCCCCGGCGGGGCACTAAATTAACACGCGGTGGCACGCGTTTTGGACTACTATTCATTGCGATGGTCTTAGTTTTCGATCCGGCGGCCCACATCATCCGGGAGCTTGATCCAACGGTTCAAATCGCATCAAGTAAACGATTGGACGGCCGAAACGCTCTAAGCTCTGAGGAGCGCCGCGTGGGTGCTTCGTTTCTTCTCTTTTGATGATCACACGGGAAGAACCAAGTTTCCTGGATGATGTCATCGATTACCCAACGTAGGCAGTACAAGCATCAAGGAATCTACACATGGAGATATACTTGGCGACAGCATCCAGACCAGCATATGCTCCCCTTTTCGCTCCCTTCAAACTGATGAAAGGCGGGTCGGCGGGTTCCTTTTTTTTCTGCGTAGTGGGTCGGCAGTTAATTAGCTAGTATCACTTGGACTAGCTGCAACGGACACTGCAGGCTTCACGTGGAAATTAACTGAGCGGCCAACTCCTAGACAAGTTATTTTCACAGAACTGCGGCGAACTCATGATGCGTGCGATGAATTTATTTATTTTCACAGCATCGAGCGCGTGCAGCCCGGCCGAGTAAATTGGGTGGCGACAAGACAAACTTTGGTCCTTGCTTTCTCACCGTGGTCCGTGGGCGGTACCACCTTTGAAGCTATGAATCTTGATGCTTGACTCACAGGATAGCAATCACTTTCTTCTTCGCCCGTCACAGCCCAAAGATAAGCTGTGGCTTGTGACAATAAGTTGATGGTCCTTGCAATGCAAGCATATGCGTCGATGGAGATCCGTCACGTATATCATTGCCCGAATTACCGCCGAACAGGGGCTAAATTTCGTGTTTTGACCCTTTTATCAAACAAAATCGAGATCTTACCTTAGTTTGAAAGTTTTTCAAGATCTGACTCTTTTCCCCTACCGCCATGAGGCACGGCGGTAGGATCATACAGCCTACCGCCGAGACCTGCGGCGGTAGCAAACTTGTCCACGTCAGCAACGATAACGGCCTTCGTGCCTCCTCCGTCACCCCCTACCGCCGCTCCACCCGGCGGTAGGATGTCTGAACCTACCGCCGGAGTCTCTGGCGGTAGGGTGTGGGCATATATAAACTGCGGGCCGGCCGCCCCCACCCCCTTCTCCCCCTACCCAGCCGCCCCCCACCACGAAGAACAGAGCAGTTGCTCCAACTCGCCCTCTCTCATCCCCTCCACTCCCCCCCTCTGATCTTCTTCGTTTCTTGACGGATTTTGCAGATCGAGATGGACCCAAAGAAAGAAAAGTAAGCTCTTTCAATCCCTCCAATAAGTTTTAATCAAACACCTTTCGATTCGTCGCATTATTCGATCCAAATCTCTCCTATTTGAAAAAAATTAACCCTAGGATTGATTTAGGTTCATTCTAGATGTTATATTGTGTTAGATATGAACTATGTTGAATAGTTGGTATGGTTGTGTTACGATGAACCCTAGTTCTTAATTGATTTGAATGGTTTTTTTTTGATATGATGGATGATGCATGTTCCTATGCTATGATGCAAGTATTGGATGTAGTGTATTATGAATATTGGAGATGAATATTTGATATATTTGTTATATGTAGTGTATGAATCCTCAAGATGAACCCTAGTTCATTTTTTTTTGTTTTTTAACAAAAAATGAGATTATGCATGCTGGATGTTGTTGGAGAAATATGTGTTATGATGCATCTGAACCATGGTGATTGCATCTTCATAAAAGTATTTTATTTAGTTCTGGATATATGTATTGTATTTAGTTCATGTTCATAATAATCTTGATATATGATTATTCAAAGATTGAACTCATAGGTTATGTTGGATGTGATTAATTTTTGTTATGCATCGATATGTTTCGTAGTTAATGTTGAACCCTAGTTCATGTTGAAAAATTATTTGATATGCTTGTGCAATTCTTTTAGGAGGCCACCTCTTGCGGACGACATCGGTACGAAGTACACAATTCTTGACCCTAGGTTCGACAAGCGTCACCGTGCCCGTTTGATTGAGAATGGAGTGGTACTTACCAATTTAAACCAAATCTTTTGAATTGATGAAAACAAGTTTCTAACTATTATGTCCATGCTAATTATGCTTTGGTTATTGATTTTCACAGATGTTGCCACCACTGTGGATGAGGGCTCACAAGACGACGGTTAAGATGGAGTACGACGAGCGGTACACACCGTTCTTCAAGAGAGCCTGACTATTGGGTTTCGTCCTGCAGTTCAAGCGTAAGCCACCAACGCTCGTCCACTCAGCTATCACGGCTTTGATCGACCGGTGGCGGCCAGAGACGCACAGCTTTCATCTTCCATGTGGGGAGATGACCGTGACCCTCGAGGATTGGGCGATGATTACGGCACTACCGCTCGAGGGTCGTGCTCTCATAGGAAGAGTGGGGAGGGCGAACTGGTACGAGAGGGTTGTCAGCCTCATCGGCGACTGCCCCCCCCCCCTCGATAAGAGCAACCGGACTTCCGGCATACCGCTGTCATGGCTCCTCGAGCACTGGAGCAAGTGCCCGGAAGATGCCGAGCCCCGGGTGGTGTAGCAGTACGCCAGGGCCTACCCGTGGTACATTCTCACGGAGGTAGTGTTTCCGGACTGCTCTGGGAACTCTGCCCTATGGATGTATCTCGACTTCCTAAAGGTCTGGGATGCGGGGTACAGCTGGGGGGCCGCCGGACTCGCTTACCTATACCGTTCGGTAAGTGAATATAACTTTCTTTCAAATATTAGACGTGCTGCTTTACATTTTGACATCTTATCATCTGAACATGGTTTGTAGCTTGACGACGCGACCCAGAGAGCGGAAGTCACGTTCGGTATGTGTGGATGTCTATGGGGCCTCTCCATTTGGATGTGGGAGCGAATCCCGGTGGGCCGTCCGGACAAGCTGCGCTTGCGTGCATGGACGGACTATGGCCAAGATGACGAAGATGATCGGAACCCGACCGTCGCATACGCTTGGGACGTGGTGCGTGTCTACACGGGCGAATCGAAGGCCTTGTACAAGGTCTTCAGCAACAAGCTTGATGCTCTCACGCCTTTCCAGGTATAAAAACTACATTTTCACTTGAGCTTACCATTGTTTCGATAACACTTTCACTTGATCCTAACATTGTTTGGTTATAGGTTACTTGGCGGTCGTATGCTGATGATCGAGAGTGGGGGTTCGAGCTGAACAACATGTGCAAGCAGGACCGGCTTCTCTTCCGGTGCATCGTGCCCATGATTTGTGTCTATGCCGTGGAGTACCACTTGCCACAGCGCGTTGCCGCACAATTTGGTAAGGCGCAACACACACCACCAGCCGGCCACAATACCGGTGGCTACGACCTACACCTGTGAGTACCACAAGCCGTCCTCGTCAATTCTAAGTTCTTGTTTTGATGTTCTAGATTCATACAAGAAGGATGTTACATTATTTCTTATGCATTGCAGGATGAGCAGGCAGAAGAATCAATCAATCACGAATTGGGAAGCCGAACATGCGAAATACGTGCAGGAGTGGAACGAGTGGAAAGGACGCAAAGACACGGAGAGGAGAGTGATTGACTAGGATAACTACGAGGATCACATGCTGTGGTACGATGATGGCATCAAGCATCGCCTGCGTCTGAGGCCCCAGTGGACGACAGCAGATGCCGAAGACCTGTTCGATGACGCCTCAGAGAATGAAGCCTACAACGAGAGCATCAGACAGCTTCATGGCGGGTTTAGGGAGTACGGACCCCTCATGAACAGAGTGGTATGTTGTTTTTACCTCTTTTGAACCGACGGTTGGATGAAATCATCTTTTCGTGCTATTGACTCATTTTATTACTTTGCAGTCTTCGGAGCTGAACAAAAGCATTTTTCATGCCTCTGATGCGCTTAGTGCTGTCCCTGGGACTCGAGCTAGTGAGAACAAGTTGAGGGAAACGGTGAAGGTAATACGGAGTTCATTTTTGCTATCATTGGACATTCGAGAAGTTCATATTGTTTCGTTATCATTGCAGAATTATGTCAACAAAGCACGCCGGCTTGTGGGCCTGCTTGGGTGTGCTACAAACACCGAGGATGTTTTTCCTCCTGCACCGATGCGTAGCCTCGCTTCATCGAGCCATGCAGCCTCGTCGTCTAGGGCGGTTCAAGATGAAGAGGAGGAGAGCGACGACGCTGATGATGCAGAGGAAGATGAAGAAGAGGGCGCAGAAGAAGAACATGGTGAGGAAGAGGAAGAGGACAATGAGAAGGAGGAGGAGTACGATGATGACGATGGACCTCCAGCAACTCAGCCAACCCAGCGTGAGAAGAGGAATGTGCCAAAGAAGGATTGGAAGAGTCCATCCCCGTTTCAGAAAGCACGCCCTGCGGCCCGCAAGAAGATGGCGGCCGAGAAGCGATCCAAGGATAACGAGGACCGAAAGTCGAAGAGGGGAAGGAAGGACTGAAGTTGTTGCCGTGTCGTTGAACTAAAAACTTGCATATTTGCTTCGTGAACCATATGGATTTGCTTGTGAAACGGTTTCGTTAATTTGTTATGTATAACTTGTTGAAAACATTTATGGATGTCTATTTGCTATGTATCGAACCTACCTTATTTATAGATTTGTGGTGTGTGCATCATATATCATACATTGTGTGCTTCTTATGTCATACATATGTTATTTAAATGTTGTCCGCCAAAAAATTAAAGACAAAAGAAGTTAGAAAGTGCAAAAAATGCACACTGGGCCACCCTACCGCCACAGACTAAGGCGGTAGGATACCACAACCTACCGCCATCAGACCCTGCGGTAGGGTGCCTCCCCCCCACGCCCCCCCTTCTTTGACCAAATAATCGAGCAGCGCAGCGGAAGGCTTGCACACCCTATCGCCAGGGCTCTTGGCGGTAGCATGCTACCGCCGAGCTCCTCGGCGGTAGGATGTACAACCGTACCACTGAGTTGTTTGATTTTTTGGTCACAGAAACTTAACACATGCTCCCACCCTACCACCAGGGCTCTAGGCGTTAGGTTTGTGCTGACTACCGCCGTGGCTTATGGCGGTAGGTCCGTAAGCAGTCGTTAACGGTTTAACGGCCGTCAGCCACACCTACCGCCAGAACCTGCGGCGGTAGACTGTGCAACCCTACCGCCTGAATTCCTGGCGGTAGCAAAAGGATCAGATCTCGAAAAACTTTCAAACTGGGGTCAGATCTCGGTTTTGTTTGACAAAAGGGTCAAAACACGAAATTTAGCCCCGAACAGGCAACGGATACCAACCCAGCACCAATTGTAGACTGCTACAGTACAGTACTGCTTTGCGGACTACCAAAACTATGAGCTCACGTCCTCGCTCCCCTCATATCTCATCACGCGGATGACTAGATGAGTAATCGCCCAGAAAAGAAACAAACATCTAGCCGTATTTCGACGTGTAGTAAGCGAAAACATCTTATTCGATTGACAGCTGGCTGGCCGGGGTTCGGACACGTACCATGTGGCACTCAACAGTCCCGTGTTTGGGATGAGTCGTGGCTCAATGATTGGGGTTGGCAGTGGCCACCCGGCCCGCCTAAGATCGATCCCTACTCCCTAGGATGTCTCATCTCACACATTTTCACTACTACGAAAAGGGCTATAGATGGGATGGACACTAATAGCGCACCTGCCATGTGGTGCACCATTAGTATATACTAATGGCGCACCATGTTCAGGTGCGCCATTAGTGTGGAAGACACTAATGGCGCACCAAGGACATGGTGCGCCACTACTGTTGTTTTTTTTTTGCAAAACTACTAATGGCGCACCAGAAGCAGGTGCGCCATTAGTAACCAGGGTTACTAATGGCGCATTTGCATACGGTGCGCCATTAGTACCAGGGTTACTATTTTTTCTTAGTACCAGGTTTCCCCACTCGGTCGAGCCCCCGCCGTCCGCCGCCCACGCGCCCCCGTCCCCACGTCGCCCACGCGCCCCCGCCGTCCGCCGCCTCCGTCCGCCGCGGCCGCCCACGCGCCCCCGCCGCCTTCCTCTCCCCTTCCTCCCCCTCGAGTGCCGCCTCCCCCCGAGCCCCGCCTCCCCCGTGAGCGCCGCCTCCCTCGCCTCCCTCCCTAACCCTCGAAGCCGCCGGAGACTTGGAGCCTCGGCCGGCGGCGCGTCGAGGTGCTTCCGACGGCCGCCTCCGCCGACGAGCCAGGCAGCCACACGCGCCCAGCCTCCACGGCCCCGCCTCCAGCGCCGCAGCGCCTCCCTCCCCGTCCCCGGAGCAGCCGCCCCCGCCCAGCAACGCCGCCGCTACTCCGCCGGTCGCGAGAACGATGCCAAGGTCCCCTCTCTCGACCCTCTTCTCCTCTCTGCCTTGTTTCAATCCCACGAGAACTCTATTAGGGTTTTGTCATCAGTCCTTGCTCATGATACAGATAGTTAAAATCAATCAGTTAAGCTGCTGTGAATTGGGTACCCTATCTAGAGTAAGAAATGGGCTATCTAGGTTTGTGGAGAGGATAGCATACATATATAGGTGATAATAAATGAGAATGAAATGAAAATGATGATAGATAGGTGTACAGTGTAGTTATCTGAATTGAATTCTAGAGCCTACATACAACTACAGGCCTAGAGATTGACCTTCAGGTAGTCAAAACTAAGTATGCATTTTTTGTTGTGGTTCAGCGGCAAGTTTAGAGATTTTGTTGGAAGGGTTCTAGCTTAGCTAGGTTGGTGGCAACAACCAGATAGTATCGTTGCGTTGATGATGATGAGCTTTATGGTAGGTTGCAAGTCCAATTCTCTGAACTCGTGCCCTGGGATTTAATAGTGCAGGAGTATATATGAACTTTATGGTAGGTTGCAAGTGACTAATAGTGCAGGAGTATGAACAATAGTGCAGTAGTGCAATGCTTACAATAGCCCTAAAATCCAGTAGCAAATGATCTCCTTTAACTGAAACTTTAAGTGAAATTTTAATTTAACTTTAAATTCAACTAAAACTTTGACTAAAACTTTAATTTAAACTTCTGCAATTTGCACTTCTTGAACTACTGCTTGGAACTAAACAGAATTATACAATGAACTTCTGCAGGCTGATCTGAGTTGGACCATCCTCTGCAGCCAACTTTTCTTCGGCAAGAGGAAGAAAGGAGAATCAGGGCAGGGTTTCATGGCTAGAAGATATATTGTTGTAGAACAATTTGTTACAAATTGCATTTATTGGTATATGTACGCTAGTTTCGTCATATCAGGAGCTTAGGAACTTATCTTGACTAATTTATTATAGAAAGCTGTCAGAGCTCACTTCTAGAAATTAGCAATAGCAAAATGTGGTTAAGATTTAAGGCATCCGGACTAAGCTTTGCGGCCTTTATATCTAATTTGTCATGCATGAATTATGATCATGAGAGCCATGAGATCTTGTTTAGTGCATACACCATTCTTATTTTTTTCTATCCGTTGCTACCCCATCTGGTAATTAGTATATCATGCTACTTTCATCTATATGGAAGTATGACTTGTCAACTTGTGATGCTGATGCTGTACCCCGAGAGGCCCTTGAGTTTGTCGGAATGTCGATTAACTTCCGTTCCGGCAAATTCGGGCACTCCATATGTCCTATTTTCAGCAAAAGGTCATGCTGAAATTTTCCGTGAATTTTAGCATGACTTTGCTAAAAATAGGATATATGGGGTACTTGCGACTAATGCGTGTTTTATGATCTGTTGTAAGGGTACTAATTGGTCTCTTCTGCTGCTTATCAGAGATGGAGGGAAGCAGCCACCGTCGCTCTGCCACACCGCAGTACGAGTTGGATGCTTCCGAATTCTTCAGTATCATACTTGGGACTTCAGTATTATCCATGACGCAGGTATATAAAACGAGAGATCTCCCCTTCACCCATCTCATTATGATATCTGTTGTTTGCTACGTCACTCATTGTCCCAAATTGCAAAGGCTGCCTGACAGTTTAATGAACATGCTGGGTGAAGATCCGCCAAATAATGTGAAGCTGCGACAGGCCGGCAACGGGTTTCGCAGGCAGTGGGATGTGGAGTTGGTGATCAAGGAGGTCCACATGTACTTGTCTCGTGGGTGGGAGAAGTTCTACCGTGCCTACGACCTGCGGCTGGGGTACTTCCTTCTCTTCAGGTACGACGACGACGCCACCATGCTCATCGTGAAGGTGTTCAACGCGACTATGTGTCGCATGCGCTACGCTGACGATGATGATGCCAGAACTATATATACTTAGTTACCTATGTTATCTCTAATATGCTTAGTTTCCTATAGGTTAGCTTCATTTTACCTAAGTTGGCTCTAATATGCTAACTTAGAGCTTATATGCTTAGTTTCCTATAGGTTAGCTCCAAAATAACTTATGTTAGCACAAAATGATCAAGTTTACATAATAAGCTTATAGTCTTTTTCTTATTCTTCTTCTTTTCCAAAATGACATGGGTTAGCTTCATTTTACCTAAGTTGGCTCTAATATGCTAACTTAGAGCTTATATGCTTAGTTTCCTATAAGTTAGCTCCAAAATAACTTATGTTAGCACAAAATGATCAAGTTTACATAATAAGCTTATAGTCTTTTTCTTATTCTTCTTCTTTTCCAAAATGACATAGGTTAGCTTCATTTTACCTAACTTGGCTCTAATATGCTAACTTAGAGCTTATATGCTTAGTTTCCTATAGGTTAGCTCCAAAATTACTTATGTTAGCACAAAATGATCAAGTTTACATAATAAGCTTATAATCTTCTTCTTATTCTTCTTCTTTTCCAAAATGACATAGGTTAGCTTCATTTTACCTAAGTTGGCTCTAATATGCTAACTTAGAGCTTATATGCTTAGTTTCCTATAGGTTAGCTCCAAAATTACTTATGTTAGCACAAAATGATCAAGTTTACATAATAAGCTTATAGTCTTCTTCTTATTCTTCTTATTCTTCTTCTTATTCTTCTTCTAGTGTTCTTCTTCTTCTAGTATTCTTCTAGTCTTCTTCTTCTTCTTCTTCTTCTTCTAACTTCTTGTTTATCATTTTGCAGATTTGATTTAATTCACGGAAGCTTGCATGGATGGAGTGCTTCTTTTCCATTTATGTTTTTATTTTGTATCAATGTGAAACTTTTGTGAATTGATGGATAACGGTGTTGGATGAACAATGTAAAACTTTTGTAATATGTAACGATGGAACTATGTGTTGGCTATGTATGTATATATGATAGAACTTGTGTGTTGGCTATGATTGTTATATGGATGCTTGTTGTATATATATGTGTTGGATATCTCATATGTGAAATAGTGACCTGAGATTAAGAAAAAACAAAAAAAAATTAAAAAAATTGTTACTAATGGCGGACTACCACGTGGTGCGCCATTAGTATAGCTGACACTAGTGGCGCACTGTGTGCAAAACTAATGGCGCACTGCATGGTGCGCCATTAGTATACCAGATACTAATTGCGCACCAGTGGTGCGCCATTAGTAAAAAATACTAGTGGCGTGATACTAATGGCGCACCAGTAGTGCGCCATTAGTAGGCAAAACAGGTGCGTCATTAGTAGGCCTTTTCCTAGTAGTGTTTCTGTTGGAAATATGCCCTAGAGGCAATAATAAAAGCATTATTATTATATTTCCTTGTTCATGATAATTGTCTTTATTCATGCTATAATTGTATTATCCGGAAACCGTAATACATGTGTGAATAATAGACACCAACATGTCCCTAGTAAGCCTCCAGTTGACTAGCTCGTTGATCAACAGATAGTCATGGTTTCCTGACTATGGACATTGGATGTCATTGATAACGAGATCACATCATTAGGAGAATGATGTGATGGACAAGACCCAATCCTAAACATAGCACAAGATCGTATAGTTCGTTTGCTAGAGCTTTCCAATGTCAAAGTATCTTTTCCTTAGACCATGAGATCGTGTAACTCCCGGATACCGTAGGAGTGCTTTGGGTGTGCCAAACGTCACAACGTAAATGGGTAACTATAAAGGTATACTACGGGTATCTCCGAAAGTGTATGTTGGGTTGACATGGATCAAGACTGGGATTTGTCACTCCGTGTGACGGAGAGGTATCACTGGGCCCACTCGGTAATGCATCATCACAATGAGCTCAAAGTGACCAAGTGTTTGGTCACGGGATCATGCATTACGGTACGAGTAAAGTGACTTGCCGGTAACGAGATTGAACGAGGTATTGGGATACCGACGATCGAATCTCGGGCAAGTAACATATCGATTGACAAAGGGAATTGTATGCGGGGTTGCTTGAATCCTCGACATCGTGGTTCATCTGATGAGATCATCGTGGAGCATGTGGGAGCCAACATGGGTATCCAGATCCCGCTGTTGGTTATTGACCGGAGAGCGATCTCGGTCATGTCTACATGTCTCCCGAACCCGTAGGGTCTACACACTTAAGGTTCAGTGACGTTAGGGTTGTAGGGATATGTATATGCAGTAACCCGAATGTTGTTCGGAGTCCCGGATGAGATCCCGGATGTCACGAGGAGTTCCGGAATGGTCCGGAGGTAAAGATTTATATATATGGGAAGTCCTGTTTCGGGCATCGGGACAAGTTTCGGGGTTATCGGTATTGTACCGGGACCACCGGAAGGGTCCCGGGGGTCCACCGGGTGGGTCCACCTGTCCCGGGGGGCCACATGGGCTGTAGGGGGTGCGCCTTGGCCTACATGGGCCAAGGGCACCAGCCCCACATAGGCCCATGCGCCTAGGGTTTAAGGGGGAAGAGTCCTAGGAGGGGAAGGCACCTCCTAGGTGCCTTGGGGGGGGGGGAGGGAAACCCCCTTGGCCGCCGCCCCCCCCCCCCCCCAGGAGATTGGATCTCCTAGGGCCGGCCACCCCCCTTGGCCCTCCTATATATAGTGGGGGAAAGGAGGGACTTCACACCTCGGCCTTTGGTTGCCTCCTTCTCCCTCTCCAACACCTCCTCCTCCTCCATAGCGCTTGTCGAAGCCCTGCCGGAGTACTGCAGCTCCATCAACACCACGCCGTCGTGCTGCTGCTGGTGCCATATCCCTCAACCTCTCCTCCCCCCTTGCTGGATCAAGAAGGAGGAGACGTGGCTGTTCCGTACGTGTGTTGAACGCGGAGGTGTCGTCCGTTCGGCGCTTGGTCATCGGTGATTTGGATCACGTCGTGTTCGACTACATCATCCCCGTTCTTTGAATGCTTCCTCTCGCGATCTACAAGGTACGTAGATGCATCCGATGACTCGTTGCTAGATGAACTCCTAGATGGATCTTGGTGAAACGAGTAGGAAAATTTTTGTTTTCTGCAACGTTCCCCAACAGTGGCATCATGAGCTAGGTCTATGCGTAGTTCTTCTTGCGCGAGTAGAACACAATTCGTTGTGGGCGTAGATTTGTCAACTTTCTTGCCACTACTAGTCTTTTCTTGCTTCAGCGGTATTGTGGGATGAAGCGGCCCGGACCAACCTTACACGTACGTTTACGTGAGACCGGTTCCACCGACTAACATGCACTAGTTGCATAAGGTGGCTGGTGGGTGTCTGTCTCTCCTACTTTAGTTGGAGCGGATTCGATGAACAGGGTCCTTATGAAGGGTAAATAGAAGTTGACAAATCACGTTGTGGCTTTAACGTAGGTAAGAAGACGTTCTTGCTAGAACCCTAATTCAGCCACGTAAAACTTGCAACAACAATTAGAGAACGTCTAACTTGTTTTTGCAGCAAGTGGTTTGTGATATGATATGGCCAAAGTTATGATGAATGATGAATGATCTATATGTGATGTATGAGATGTTCCTGCTATTGTAATAGGAATCACGACTTGCATGTCGATGAGTATGACAACTGGCAGGAGCCATAGGAGTTGTCTTTATTCTTTTATATGACCTGCGTGTCATTGAGAAACGCCATATAAATTACTTTACTTTATTGCTAAACGTGTTAGCCATAGTAGTAGAAGTAATAGTTGGCGAGCAACTTCATGGAGACACGATAATGGAGATCATGATGATGGAGATCATGGTGTCAAGCCGGTGACAAGATGATCATGGAGCCCCAAGATGGAGATCAAAGGAGCTATGTGATATTGGCCATATCATGTCACGTTTATTATTTGATTGCATGTGATGTTTATCATGTTTTGCATCTTGTTTACTTAGAACGACGGTAGTAAATAAGATGATCCCTCATACTAATTTCAAGAAGTGTTCCCCCTAACTGTGCACCGTTGCGACAGTTCACTGTTTCAAAACACCACGTGATGATCGGGTGTTTTATTCAGACGTTCACATATAACGGGTGTAAGACAGATTTACACATGCAAACACTTAGGTTGACTTGACGAGCCTAGCATGTACAGACATGGCCTCGGAACACAGAAGACCGAAAGGTCGAGCATGAGTCGTATAGAAGATACGATCAACATGAAGATGTTCACCGATGTTGACTAGTCCGTCTCACGTGATGATCGGACACGGCCTAGTTAACTCGGATCATGTAATACTTAGATGACTAGAGGAATGTCTAATCTAAGTGGGAGTTCATTAATTATTTGATTAGATGAACTTAATTATCATGAACTTAGTCTAAAACATTTACAATATGTCTTGTAGATCAAATGGCCAACGTAGTCCTCAACTTCAACGCGTTCCTAGAGAAACCAAGCTGAAAGATGATGGCAGCAACTATACGGACTGGGTCCGGAACCTGAGGATCATCCTCATAGCTGCCAAGAAAGATTATGTCCTACAAGCACCGCTTGGTGACGCACCCGTTCTCCCTGCAGAACAAGATGTTATGAACGCTTGGCAGGCACGTACCGACGACTACTCCCTCGTTCAGTGCGGCATGCTTTACAGTTTAGAGCCGGGGCTCCAAAAGCGTTTTGAGAGACATGGAGCATATGAGATGTTCTAAGAGCTGAAAATGGTTTTCCAAGCTCATGCCCGGGTCGAGAGATATCAAGTCTCCAACAAGTTCTTCAGCTGTAAGATGGAGGAAAACAGTTCTGTCAGTGAGCACATACTCACTATGTCTGGGTTGCATAACCGCTTGACTCAGCTGGGAGTTAATCTCCCGGATGATGCGGTCATTGACAGAATCCTCCAGTCGCTTCCACCAAGCTACAAGAGCTTTGTGATGAACTTCAATATGCAGGGGATGGAAAAGACCATTCCTGAAGTATTTGCTATGCTGAAATCAGCAGAGGTAGAAGTCAAGAAGGAACATCAATTGTTGATGGTCAATAAAACCACTAAGTTCAAGAAAGGCAAGGGTAAAAAGAACTTCAAGAAGGACGGCAAGGAGGTTGCCGCGCCCGGCAAGCAATTTGCCGGGAAGAAGCCAAAGAATGGACCCAAGCCCGAGACTGAGTGCTTTTATTGCAAGGGAAGCGGTCACTGGAAGCGGAACTGCCCTAAATACTTAGCAGACAAGAAGGCCGGTAAAACAAAAGGTATATGTGATATACATGTAATTGATGTGTACCTTACTAGTGTCCGTAGTAGCTCCTGGGTATTTGATACCGGTGCAGTTGCTCACATTTGTAACTCAAAACAGGGGCTGCGGAATAAGCGGAAACTGGCAAAGGACGAGGTGACGATGCGCGTCGGGAATGGTTCCAAGGTCAATGTGATCGCCGTCGGCACGCTACCTCTATATCTACCTTCGGGATTAGTTTTAAACCTTAATAATTGTTATTTAGTGCCAGCTTTGAGCATGAACATTGTATCGGGATCTCGTTTAATTCCAGATGGCTACTCATTTAAATCCGAGAATAATGGTTGTTCTATTTATATGAGAGATATGTTTTATGGTCATGCTCCTATGGTGAATGGTTTATTCTTTATGAATCTCGAACGTGATACTACACATGTTCATAATGTGAGTACCAAAAGATGTAAGGTTGATAATGATAGTTCCACATACTTGTGGCACTGCCGCCTTGGTCACATAGGTGTCAAACGCATGAAGAAGCTCCATGCAGATGGACTTTTAGAGTCTCTTGATTACGAATCATTTGACACGTGCGAACCATGCCTCATGGGTAAGCCGACCAAGACTCCGTTCTCAGGAATAATGGAGCGAGCAACCAACTTATTGGAAATCATACATACTGATGTGTGCGGTCCAATGAGTGTTGAGGCTCGCGGTGGCTATCGTTATGTTCTCACCCTCACTGATGATTTGAGTAGATATGGGTATATCTACCTAATGAAACACAAGTCTGAAACCTTTGAAAAATTCAAGGAATTTCAGAGTGAGGTTGAGAATCAACGTGACAGGAAAATCAAGTTTCTACGATCAGATCGTGGAGGAGAATACTTGAGTCACGAATTTGGCACACACTTAAAAAAATGTGGAATAGTTTCACAACTCACGCCGCCTGGAACACCTCAGCGTAATGGTGTGTCCGAACGTCGTAATCGCACTCTATTAGATACGGTGCGATCTATGATGTCTCTTACCGATTTACCGCTATCTTTTTGGGGCTATGCTTTAGAGACTGCTGCATTCACTTTAAATAGGGCTCCGTCGAAATCCGTTGAGACGACACCGTATGAATTATGGTTTGGGAAGAAACCTAAGCTGTCGTTTCTAAAAGTTTGGGGATGCGATGCTTATGTCAAGAAACTTCAACTTGAAAAGCTCGAACCCAAGTCGGAAAAATGCGTCTTCATAGGATACCCAAAAGAAACTATTGGGTACACCTTCTACCTCAGATCCGAAGGCAAGATCTTTGTTGCCAAGAATGGGTCCTTTCTAGAGAAAGAGTTTCTCTCGAAAGAAGTAAGTGGGAGGAAAGTAGAGCTTTATGAAGTATTACCTCTTGAACCGGAAAATGGCGCAACTCAAGAAAATGTTCCTGAGGTGCCTGCACCGACTAGAGAGGAAGTTAATGATAATGATCAAGATACTTCTAATCAAGCCCCTACTTAAATTCGAAGGTCCACAAGGACACGTTCCGCACCAGAGTGGTACGGCAACCCTGTCTTAGAAATCATGTTGTTAGACAACGGTGAACCTTCGAACTATGAAGAAGCGATGGCGGGCCCGGATTCCGACAAATGGCTAGAAGCCATGAAATCCGAGATAGGATCCATGTATGAAAACGAAGTATGGACTTTAACTGACTTGCCCGTTGAGCGGCGAGCCATAGAAAATAAATGGATCTTTAAGAGGAAGACAGACGTGGATGGTAATGTGACCATCTATAAAGCTCGGCTTGTCGCTAAGGGTTATCGACAAGTTCAAGGGGTTGACTACGATGAGACTTTCTCACCGGTAGCGAAGCTGAAGTCCGTCCGAATCATGTTAGCAATTGCCGCATTCTACGATTATGAAATATGGCAAATGGACATCAAAACGGCATTCCTTAATGGTTTCCTTAAGGAAGAATTGTATATGATGCAGCCGGAAGGTTTTGTCGATCCTAAGAATGCTGACAAGGTGTGCAAGCTCCAACACTCGATTTATGGGCTGGTGCAAGCATCTCGGAGTTGGAACATTCGCTTTGATGACATGATCAAAGCGTTTGGGTTTACGCAGACTTATGGAGAAGCCTGCGTTTACAAGAAAGTGAGTGGGAGCTCTGTAGCATTTCTCATACTATATGTAGATGACATACTTTTGATGGGAAATGATATAGAACTCTTGGACAGCATCAAGGCCTATTTGAATAAGAGTTTTTCAATAAAGGACCTTGGAGAAGCTGCTTATATATTAGGCATCAAGATCTATAGAGATAGATCAAGACGCCTCATAGGTCTTTCACAAAGCACATACCTTGAAAAGATATTGAAGAAGTTCAATATGGATCAATCTAAGAAGGGGTTCTTGCCTGTGTTACAAGGTGTGAAATTGAGCTCAGCTCAATGTCCGACCACGGCAGAAGATATAGAAGAGATGAGTGTCATCCCCTATGTCTCAGCCATAGGTTCTATTATGTATGCCATGCTGTGTACCAGACCTGATGTAAACCTTGCCGTAAGTTTGGTAGGAAGGTACCAAAGTAATCCCGGCAAGGAACACTGGACAGCGGTCAAGAATATCCTGAAGTACCTGAAAAGGAGAAAGGAAATGTTTCTCGTTTATGGAGGTGACGAAGAACTCGTCGTAAAGGGTTACGTCGACGCCAGTTTCGACACAGATCTGGATGACTCTAAGTCACAAACCGGATACGTGTATATTTTGAATGGTGGGGCAGTAAGCTGGTGCAGTTGCAAGCAGAGCGTCGTGGCGGGATCTACATGTGAAGCGGAGTACATGGCAGCCTCGGAGGCAGCACATGAAGCAATATGGGTGAAGGAGTTCATCACCGACCTAGGAGTCATACCCAATGCGTCGGGGCCAATCAAACTCTTTTGTGACAACACTGGAGCTATTGCACTTGCCAAGGAGCCCAGGTTTCACAAGAAGACAAGGCACATCAAGCGTCGCTTCAACTCCATTCGTGAAAATGTTCAAGATGGAGACATAGAGATTTGTAAAGTACATACGGACCTGAATGTAGCGGATCCGTTGACTAAACCTCTCCCTAGAGCAAAACATGATCAACACCAGAATTCCATGGGTGTTCGATTCATCACAGTGTAACTAGATTATTGACTCTAGTGCAAGTGGGAGACTGTTGGAAATATGCCCTAGAGGCAATAATAAAAGCATTATTATTATATTTCCTTGTTCATGATAATTGTCTTTTTTCATGCTATAATTGTATTATCCGGAAATCGTAATACATGTGTGAATAATAGACACCAACATGTCCCTAGTAAGCCTCCAGTTGACTAGCTCGTTGATCAACAGATAGTCATGGTTTCCTGACTATGGACATTGGATGTCATTGATAACAAGATCACATCATTAGGAGAATGATGTGATGGACAAGACCCAATCCTAAACATAGCACAAGATCGTATAGTTCGTTTGCTAGAGTTTTCCAATGTCAAAGTATCTTTTCCTTAGACCATGAGATCGTGTAACTCCCGGATACCGTAGGAGTGCTTTGGGTGTGCCAAACGTCACAACGTAACTGGGTGACTATAAAGGTATACTACAGGTATCTCCGAAAGTGTATGTTGGGTTGACATGGATCAAGACTGGGATTTGTCACTCCGTGTGACGGAGAGGTATCACTGGGCCCACTCGGTAATGCATCATCACAATGAGCTCAAAGTGACCAAGTGTTTGGTCACGGGATCATGCATTACGGTACGAGTAAAGTGACTTGCCGGTAACGAGATTGAACGAGGTATTGGGATACCGACGATCGAATCTCGGGCAAGTAACATATCGATTGACAAAGGGAATTGTATACGGGGTTGCTTGAATCCTCGACATCGTGGTTCATCCGATGAGATCATCGTGGAGCATGTGGGAGCCAACATGGGTATCCAGATTCCGCTGTTGGTTATTGACCGGAGAGCGATCTCGGTCATGTCTACATGTCTCCCGAACCCGTAGGGTCTACACACTTAAGGTTCGGTGACGCTAGGGTTGTAGGGATATGTATATGCAGTAACCCGAATGTTGTTCGGAGTCCCGGATGAGATCCCGGATGTCACGAGGAGTTCCGGAATGGTCCGGAGGTAAAGATTTATATATATGGGAAGTCCTGTTTCGGGCATCGGGACAAGTTTCGGGGTTATCGGTATTGTACCGGGACCACCGGAAGGGTCCCGGGGGTCCACCGGGTGGGTCCACCTGTCCCGGGGGGCCACATGGGCTGTAGGGGGTGCGCCTTGGCCTACATGGGCCAAGGGCACCAGCCCCACATAGGCCCATGCGCCTAGGGTTTAAGGGGGAAGAGTCCTAGGAGGGGAAGGCACCTCCTAGGTGCCTTGGGGGGGAGGGAAACCCCCTTGGCCGCCGCCCCCCTAGGAGATTGGATCTCCTAGGGCCGGCCACCCCCCTTGGCCCTCCTATATATAGTGGGGGAAAGGAGGGACTTCACACCTCGGCCTTTGGTTGCCTCCTTCTCCCTCTCCAACACCTCCTCCTCCTCCATAGCGCTTGTCGAAGCCCTGCCGGAGTACTGCAGCTCCATCAACACCATGTCGTCGTGCTGCTGCTGGTGCCATCTCCCTCAACCTCTCCTCCCCCCTTGCTGGATCAAGAAGGAGGAGACGTGGCTGTTCCGTACGTGTGTTGAACGCGGAGGTGCCGTCCGTTCGGCGCTTGGTCATCGGTGATTTGGATCACGTCGTGTTCGACTACATCATCCCCGTTCTTTGAACGCTTCCGCTCGCGATCTACAAGGTACGTAGATGCATCCGATGACTCGTTGCTAGATGAACTCCTAGATGGATCTTGGTGAAACGAGTAGGAAAATTTTTGTTTTCTGCAACGTTCCCCAACAGTTTCCCCATACGTGCGTGTGCTATGTGTGTTGTGCGTCTGTACTGGTCTACGACCTGTATCCACGTAAGAGCATCTCCAGCCGTTTGGCCCCCCAGGCGTCGAAAAAGAGCGTCCTCGGGGTGCGGCGGCGATAAAATCGGCGCTGGGGGCGGTTCAGCACCCAGCCGTTGCCCCCAGGTCGCCCCCAGGCGCCGAATTCAGCCCATCTTTCGGCCCAAATATGTCCAGAAACGGCCCGATAACTGCGTGAATTGGCCCATATTCGGCGCGGTTCAGCGGGTTTCGGCATGAATTTTTGCAAACAAATAGGAACCAATTAGCTCCTCACATAGTTCGGCGTGTTTTCGGCTTGTTTCATCACATAAATCATATAGTTCACTACAAATTATATCGTTTAACAAATAAAAACTCAATTTTCATCTCCATTCGCGGCCTCGCCCTTGAGCCTCCATAGGTGCTCCACCAGATCGTGTTGTAGTTCTTGATGCACCTGTGGGTCTCGGATCTCCTGACGCATATTGAGGTAGTTAGTCCAGTTTGTCGTTATCTGGTAATCAACTTGGCAAGAGGACCCTGCAAATAATATGGTTCAGTGTCAAACATTGGATATTCCTGCTCGCTCTCAATGATCATGTTGTGCAAGATGACACAGCAAGTCATGATCTCCCACATTTGATCTTTCGACCAGGTCTGAGTAGGGTACCGGCAACAGCAAATCAAGATCGGAGCACACCAAATGCCCGCTCGACATCCTTCCTGCAAGCCTCCTGAATCTTCGCAAACCAGGCATTCTTGCCTCCTGGCACAGGGTTTGAGATGGTCTTCACAAATGTCGACCATCTCGGATAGATGCCATCATCTAGATAGTACCCCTTGTTATACTGCCGCCCATTGACCTCGAAGTTCACCAGAGAAGAATGACCTTCAACAAGCTTGGCAAAGACTGGGGAGCACTGCAGGACGTTGATGTCATTGTGAGTTCTTGGCATCCCAAAGAAAGAGTGCCAAATCCAGAGGTCCTGTGTGGCCACTGCCTCAAGCACCACACTGCAACCGTCTTTGGCGCCTTTGTACAACCCCTGCCAAGCAAATGGAAGGTTCTTTCATTTTCAATGCATGCAGTCGATGCTTCCAAGCATCCCAGGAAATCCTCTTGCTTCATTCTGTGCTAGGATCCGAGCAGTGTCTTTCACATTGGGTGTTCGCAAGTACTGCGGTCCAAACACTGCCACCACTGCCCTGCAGAACTTGTAGAAGCACTCAATGGTGGTGGACTTGGCCATGCGCCCATAGTCGTCGAGTGAATCACCGGAAGCTCCGTACGCAAGCATCCTCATAGCTGTCGTGCACTTCTGGATCGTGGTGAATCCAAGTGTGCCGGTGCAATCCTTCTTGCACTTGAAGCAGCTGTCGAACTCCCGGATGGAATTCACAATCCGGAGGAAAAGCTTTCGGCTCATCCGGTAACGGCGCCGAAATGTTTTCTCACCGTGCGATGGATCGTCGGCGAAGTAGTCCGAGTAGAGCATGCAGTAGCCTTCCAGACGATGTCGGTTCTTTGCTTTCACCCGCTCAAGCGCCGAGGCACCTCGGCGCGGCTTCTCACTGCTTGCGAGCAGGCCGGCGAGCACCATGAGATGCTCCTGCTCCTGGACGTCGACTTCGGCTTCCTCATCCAGCAACACCGTGAGCGCCTCCTCATCTTCGGAGTCCATCGCTGGGCCAGGCAATTCACCGAACACCTTGCGGGCGAGGTAGGTGCAAGCCCACCGGCATACAGGCCCCTGCGCGGCCGGAGCGCCGGGAAAGGTGCCGGGGCGGCGGCGAAGAGGCTATCTCGGCGACGCTCCTTCTTTCTCTAGGATGGAGACGGTCTACCTAGCTGCGGCGGCCGATGGTCGACGCCGGGATCGGCAGGGTGGCGGCCGAGCGCGGGGGGGCAGGAGGGCGAATCTGGGCGGGTGGATTGACTTTTCGCTTGTCAATGTGGCCCCGGGAGCACTTTTCGCTTGCGCCGGAGCCCCCGAGCGGCCCCCAGTGCGCCGGGTTCGGCCTACGAGCGCCGGGCGCAAAAACGGCCCGAGCCGACGAAATTTAGCGTCTTGGGGACGCGACTGGGCCGTTTTTTTAGCGCCGGCGCAAATAAATCGCCTGGGGAGGCCTTCCTGAGGACGCGGCTGGAGATGCTCTAATGTCTTGTGGCAACCAGCAGGCGGCCATGGGGAGCAGAGAGGGGGGGGCTCAATGCAAGGGTCCAGAGGCCAATAGAGGCGGCGTGGGCGAGCACTCAAACTCAAAGGGCCTGGCTGGGGAGACTAGCAACGGCGGCATGGAAGGCGGGCATAGCTTGAGCAAGGGCTAGCTTGGCGCCGCGCGGGAGGCTGGTAATGTTCTCAGCGTGGCATCCCTCTCGGAGTGCGGTGTAGCGGGCAGGACGGATGTGGGCGACATACGAGGCAACGCCGGGGGAGTCTGGCTTTCTCTTGGTAGCACAAAATGTGTGTTTCCACCCAAAGCAAATATATGTTTCTTGTGATAGCAAAAAGAAAAAAAAATCGAAAAGCACAGTTATGCTTCGCAAAAGAACTTCAAAACTTAAGAGAAACCCTGTGAAAACCAAAAGGACAAAAAAAATATAAATATGGAAGACGCATGCAAAAAGTAAAAAACTAAATGCAGAGGGAGTACCCAGCATGCAAAAAGGAGGGAGTAGCTGCAGAGGGAGTACACAACTTTATACTCTGGTTTATCCTAACACATACGCAGCAGTACTACTAAACGTCCCCGCTAAAAAAACCAACACTTAGAACATCTACAGCCGAGCGCCCTCAGCCCTCTTCAAATGCTGCGACTCGCCCGGACACTGACAGGTCACGAAATTTTAACTCAAACGAACGCCCCAAATGGGCCTCAAACCCAAAAGCTGACCGGCACTCCTCATATACAACCTAAATATGGGGTGGATATGGGGCCCCGGCACGTCCGCCACGTTGGCCCACCCGACCCGACATATATTAGTTCTCGTCCGCTTGCCGGACCAAACCCTAGCCACCTCACATTCTTCTCCCCTCCACTCCCTCCATCATCCAAGCCCACCTCCTGCAGTTTTTCGCCATCTCCGGCATGGCGGCAACAGATCTGACTCCAACCAGTCCGGATCCGTCGACTGGGGTGCCATCCTGTGCGGGTTGGACGAGGCACTGGCGGTCCGCATTGCATTCTGTCACTCCCGGGAAGGCAGTGCCCGACCGACCGACGGATCTGTCCGACGCGACTCCATAGCGTCGGCTCAACGGGCGCTCGGGTCCTCTGGGGCTGGATCATCACTGTCCCGACAGCCAAAAAAATACTCCTTCCCCATCACCGTTCGGGCAGACTATGAGTCACATCGGGAATGGGCAGCTAGCCAAGGGAAGGAGAGCATAAGGACCGCCAAGGCCCGTATCGCGGTGGAAATGGCGGTGCCGGTGGCTGAGGCAGAAGCCATCCGCGCCCGCATTGTGAAGAAACGACAGCCGGGGAACACGCGCACCCTCGTCCGAGTGCAAAAAATTGCATGAATTTCCATGCAAGATCTCACAACTATAACATCGACCGACACTTAACCAATTCTCAGTTGACTGAGATTTAGCAACACTATTTCCTTAAGTGAAATTGTAAACCCATGTGAAAAGATTACGCTCTCTCGGTTCTCAAATAGATACTAGTGTTTTTTCTAGAAAAGTGCACTTAGACTAAAATTAATTGTACTCCTACTATATTAATTGCCGAAGTAAAAAAAGAAGTTTATTTAGAGAGAAGTGTTTTGGCATGGAGCCCCGAATTTTTGAAGAAAAAAAATCAAAATCAAATTTCCCGGTTTCAAAAAAAATCTGAAAAATATGCAAGTATACAAGGATGAAATATATATATGTGTAAAAGTTCAGGATGAAATACGATCAAATATGACCTGTACAAAAAAACAAAAATTCATAGACTTTGAGGATGAATATCATGTGCTAGAAAACCTCTCTTTTTTCTGCACAACCCTCACTTTAACATATTTCGTTCTGAAAATTTACACACATGTACATTATACCTACATGTATATCTATATTTTTTTCAGAAATTTTTGAAACGTAAAAATAAATTCTTTGATGAATATTGAAAATTGCAAACGGAGGCCTTCACGGAGCTCGACCTCCAAAAGCAAACTTAGATTGCTTTAGCCTTAATTAATTAAGAGCACACATGGAATCTTAACATCCCAAGAAACCATGGTTGTGTCTAGCATTGGGTCCTGGTCGATAGTTTACCTTGGGCGAAGATAAGGTAACTGGTCTTGTGCAAGTGGTGCACGTCGCCTTCACAACTGAATATGCATAGCACTACATATCTATCCGTGATGAGTGCAGTGTGTCTAGCTCCTCTGTCTCCGTTTTAGCGTCAATTAATATGGGACAAAGTGAGTACCAGTAGAATACGCCACATGCATGCCCGTACGTGGACAAAAACAATAGAGATGGACACCTCAGTCAATCAGAGCCTTGAGGCTAGATCCAACCCATTTGAGATACATATACGACAGTGGTGTCTCAACAGAACAAAGCGGCTCCGTCCTATAGATAGATCTATCCAGCAGCAATCGCCTACACGAAACGACAGGCTGAGTACGTCTGAAATGGAAATGCAAGAAACATATCCATCTTCTTGTACAGTAACATGCAAGAGCACATGGTGTGTGTGTGTGTGTGTGTGTGTGTGTGTGTGTGTGTGTGATGAGTCATGATGTGTAGGATGGCACGAGGCGGACGGCTATGCATGTCGAGGCCTAGTTTGGATACTGTAACTTAGCTAGAGGTTAGAGTTAGTTTGTAACTCATGACTAACCCTGAACTAACTCCAGCCAAAGAGGTGTTTGGATGATAGAGTTAGATTGAAACCCTGAACTAACTTCAGCCAAAGTGATGTTTGGATGATAGGGTTAGATTGACAATAAATGCACTAGAAAACTAGCTTCAATTAGCACCTCTTGGATAGGATGTTTTTTTTATGGGTCAGATGCAACTAGCTCAAACTAGCCCTCATGTTTGGAAATTTTAGGGTTATTTAAGCCTAAACTAGCTCAAACTAACTCATCCAAATAGGGCCGAGGTTCGATAGATCGACTACCCAACGTAGGTACAAGCATCAAGGAATCTACACGTGCAGATAAACTTGGCGACAGCGCCCGGACCAGCATATGCTCCCCTTTTCGCTCCCTTCAAACTGACTAGTAAGCTTGCACGTGCAAACGCACGTCTCCACTAATATTACAAACATACGAGACAATTAAAATGCACAGAAAGAATTTTGTTTGCACCAGGTATTGACTCAAGTTGATTGATCAGGGCAGAGCATTGCATTGATAATACCCAACATCAAGTTCTTGTCAATTGGGTAAATGCAAGAGAGCATAATACTTGGTGCAACACTTGAATATACATACAACTAATAATGGTGGAAAGCTCACATATATACACAAAGCGCAGAGCTTCGCCAGATAAACTTCCACGTGAAAATATGGCAACCCACAATGCGATATCTCAACATATCACATTACAGACATGTAACACAGCAGTCTAAGAAACACTTTTAATTACACTAACATTTGGGGTATTTGAGATACTTGTCATGAATAATTTCTCACATCAACATCATTGCAACTTAGCACAATTCATTTTCTTTTCTGCACAAGGTCAATCTTATTTCTTCTAACCTGTCTGCTCTATGGATCTTGGAGTTGCAGACAGATGGACACATCTCAGTTCAGAGCATGTTTGTAAGCAAAAATTATACCTAACGATATAATCTATACAAAACTAATGCTCGGACATAAATACTAAAAAACCAATGGCTTAGCAGTTGATGGTGAAAGTACATTACAAGTTGAAGTTTCTGGTTCCAACAAATCCCTGCTATTGGTTTCCGTCAGCTCGTATTAACCAAGGTTTGTGCTTCACTTATGGAGGTCGCCAGTAGAAACTATTTGTGCATACAAGTGTTTTTCAAGCTATAACATTTTAACTTCGGTTCCATTTTCATCCATCACTACACATTTTAATTTTGGTGTGCAGGAAAAAATACCTTGATGACGATGCTCGGTGCAGAAGAAGTCATCATCATCTAGGTTGACATTGACATACCGTTCATCAAAATCCATGAAAAGCATGGGTGCTCCATCTCCATATCCATGATGTTCTCTCGTAGAGTTACTTCTTCATACCTGCAAGAAGCAACACTTTTAGATAAAAATGATACTGCTTTCTTATTCTTATGACATATCATTCTCCATCAAACCATTTTGTACCCATTCTATGCTAGTTTTACAGATCTAAAGTGAAAAGGTGTATGAAAGATCTAACAAACAGAGTCAAACTTTGAATATAACTTGACAACAATGGTACAGTAGCAAGATGTTAAATATCGCATTTGGAGTGCTAACCAACTCCAAAAGGCAAGCAAGTCTGCCCGTTAAACATGACAGAATGTTAAGATATGTTAATAGTTTTGGAAGGTGTTGAAATCCCCTCTGAACATACATTAAGCGCACAGTTAATTAATCCCACCAATTAGCCCCTAGAAATCTGTACCGCTTTGTCCTCACGAACATTCCACCTCTGCAACCGCCGCACTATCGCTCCTCTGCCCCGTGCTGCGTCCCATGCCTCCGCTCCTCTGCTCCGTGCTCCGAGAAACTATCAAAAGAATGAGAACTTGGCATAATATGGTTGAAACATATATAGTTGAGATTTTATTGGGCTTCATTTTTGTGTGAATGCAAATTAGAGGAGATCTAACATATTTATGGGAATGTTTGATCTTTTTTGCAACTGCAACTAAATAAACAAATTAAAACTAATGCATTTACAGGAATATTTAATCTTTTTAGCCAATCCAACTAAAGCACATCATATCCAAATAGGAAGCACCCTAAAAAATATACTATACAGAACCATCACATGAAAATCTCTAACTTGAGCTGAAAGGTCTAATGTCATGAGTGTACCAAGCAGAGCCTTTATTTTCCAAGCAGAGAGGCTGCAGGGTGCCTTATATGCATTCAACAAAAGAACAGTAGAAGATTTGTCTCAATAGGAAATATTTATCACCAATAGATCTTTTATTGGAGGGGTAAAAATTCTTAATACAGTGGGACACTCTGGAGCACTCCTGCCCATATACTTACGCTAAACTTGTAGCATGTAACACTCATGCAGTACTGTCCATTAGCAAGTATTGTTCTCTTTAAACTTTTCTTATGCTAAAAAATAGATGACTGCAGTTTTGCACAATGCACTGCTTATCCTATATTCAGGTTCTTCTTGCGTGTGATGACCCAGTTACCTACAAGGCTGGTATGGATTACTAACAGGGTGACATAGTTAACTGCAGAATCATGTTTTACTTTACTAAGTCTAATTGACCAGTACACAATTAGCACTCACATAAATCTATGGTGTTTCACCCAATTAAAAGTGGTTAAGATATAAACGCTCTTATATTTCTTTACAGAGGGAGTATTTTATAAAGTTAACATACATTAGAACTATTGAAAATTGTTAGAATTCAAAGGCCTGGTTCTTAATTTCACTGTGCAGAACTATTGTAGATGCCATTATTTTGTCAAACTGATTAAGGTTTCTCAGCTATATCTAAATAATTTAATTCTGTCATATGCAAATGTCCATTATAGAAAGCTGCAGCATATTTGGACAACCATGTACTGTACTTTGTAGACGAAGAGAAAAAAGAAGCTCTAGCTCATGGGAAAGGATTTCGTTGAGCGCATCAACACATGGCTTCATGGGCCTAATGGGGCAAAAATGAATTGAGTTTTGAATCATTTAATCAAATGATTATTAAGGCTGCTAAATGAATCCTTAGTGTACATCCTTCAATACAAAACGATAATCATACATGGCAAGAACAAACACAAGTAACATGGAAGATAAAAAACTTTCTGGCTTCACTCATTTTCAGTTTAACAGTGCAGTATTCCCGAGTGCAGACTATGCCCATCAAGCCTAAAATAAACCCTATTACCATCATTTCACCACCACACAGTTTTCAAAAGGATTAAAAGAAGCATATTTTGCATACGACAATTGTAAGCTAGATATTAAGATCTAGGAAGAGTTGCAAAATTCTCCCACTATAGTTATCCTTCCTAGCAACAAGTGACAAACAAATACTTTACAGGAATCGCATTTTCAGGGGAAGCAGCCAATAAATTTTTTACAGAGGGCAGAGGAAGCACTCACTCATGATGGCTTGGCATAGGCCTATACGGTTGTACCATGGCCCTGCTGCCCATGACGAGGAGTTTCCCAAGTAGCCTAACGGCCTGCAAAATCGTCATCAACAGAACGTTAGCCACACCCACGCAGTTAACAAACATTGCTCGAGTAGAGATCAAATTGAGAAAGAGATCGAAAGGCCAGCACACTACCATCTCGCTCTGGTTCTGTTCCCCGCCTCTCTCTGATGGTGGCAAAAACCCTAGGCGGGCGCGGTTCGTCTCGTCTCAAGGGGAGATGCGGGGCCTGTGAGCAGGACCAGAGGACCGCAGGGCCGCCGGCCGCGAGGGCGAGGAAGATGGGGGCCAAGAGGGATCGCCCCCTCCAAGCTTGACGCCGACGGCAACTGCGGGAATGCATCCTCGAGTAGCTGCGGCAGGTGGCGAAGGGCGTGGCGGGGCGACTCCCGCGGCTGGGGAGGCGGCGACCCTGCGGCCCTGGTGGCGGCTCCCATGGCTCCGGCGGCGCGAGGCGGCGGCGAAGGGCGCGGCTGCGGGAGGCGGCGAAGGGCGCGGCGGTGCGGCTCGTGCGGCTAACGGCGGCGAAGGGAGACGAACGGCGTAGGAGGAGGAGGAGGAGGAGATCGTGCGGGAGGCGAATGGCACAGGAGGAGGAGGAGGTCGTGCGGTCGTGCGGGCCAATCGGTTTTTTTTTTAACTGCGGGCAGATTAGCGATAGATTGTACTGGCTTATTGCGTGGTTGGTAGCGTTAAACACAGAACGATTAAGGACCATTAGATCTTGATGATGGATGGGTATGATCGTTTGGATCCGCCTCCCTCTTTCTTTTATAGTGGTAGTAGATAGTAGATGAAAGGCGGGTTCCTTTTTTTTTGGCGTAGTGGGTAGGCTGTTAATTAGCTAGCACTTGGAGTAGCTGCAGCGGACACTGCAGGCTTCACGTGGAAATTAACTGAGCGGCCAACTCCTAGACAAGTTATTTTCACAGAACTGCGGCGAACTCATGATGCGTGCGATGAATTTATTTATTTTCACAGCATCGAGCGCGTGCAGCCCGGCCGAGTAAATTGGGTGGCGACAAGACAAACTTTGGTCCTTGCTTTCTCACCGTGCCATGTGCGCAACGTACTCCTACGTTGTTACACCGTGGTCCGTGGGCGGTAGCACTTTTGAAGCTTTGAACTTGATGCATGATTCAGTGGATCGCCATCACTTTCTTCTCCGCCCATCTTACAACCCAAAGATAAGTTGTGACTTGTGACAAAAAGTCGATGGTCCATGCAATGCAAGCATATGCGTCGATGGAGATCCCTCACGTATATCATTGCCCGAATTAACGACTACCAACCCAACACCAATACTACAGTAAAGTACTATTTTGCCGTATCTCGTCACGTGGATGACTAGATGAGCGATCACTCAAAAAAAGAAACAAACATCTAGCCGTATTTCGATGGGTCCAATAAGCAAAAACATTATGTTCAAGTGATAGCTGGGCTGGCCGCAGGGCGGCACTAGGAGTATTCTTGGGTCTTTATGTAAATACCCATGATTTTTACAAAACCGTGTTTATTTTGTCAAAAGGGTGACAATTTTCGAAAAACAGCAATAATTTTGACAAAATAAATACACATGAATACCCGGTTGCAAATTCCTGGAGCCGTCACTGGCTGGCCGGATTTCGGACGCGTACCACGAGCACTCAACAGTCCTTTGTTTCGACAGAAAACAACCCTGCCAAACTCCGGGAACTACTAATAATATATGATGTGTATGATTTTGTCATATATACACAAATAATATATGATGTGTATGGAAAAAAAGTTGATCATGTATTTGAGTAAAAAATACTCATAACACTGGGAGCAGGTTCGGGAACTACTACGGTGCACGAGCATACGACAAACACACAAAAGTAGTCCACCACGTGATCACTCATGGACGAGTCACCTCTTTGTTCAACCTTTCCACTTCTATATTCGCGACATACACTTGGTTAGGGAGGGAGTGGTTGGTGATTATGGGTGCGTGATCTAAGCCCGGATTCGTGCAGCTCCTTTTCCTACTCTACCGTGTGTTGCGCCCCGTCCGGCACGGAGTGCATTCCATGGCTCCATTACATTGCTCCATCCGCACGAGAAGATAAGATTCATGCATTCTTGTCTACATATGGCTGGTCGTACGGCCAAATATGTACGTATACTGACATGCATGCATGCATGTTTGCACTGTCTTGCGCAGAAGCTACTCGCAATTAACTTGGAAGCATTAGCAAAACTGAAACTGTGGGCGCGTGGCTGGACAGCATTTTTTTTAGACAGGGCATCGACCCGTTTGCTGGGCAGGTTGCTGCCAGCCCATCCGAGCTCAAGTCCCGATTTAAACGTGTGATGCTTACAAAGTTTTTTCTATAAATAAATGCCAACAAGGGTTAGCCCTTGGTTGTTCTCTATTTTTTAAACTGTGGGCGCGAGTATCGTACGCTGGCCCTAAAACTGCTTTCACAGGTCCAATATGAACATCTCTTTAAAAAATATTATCATTCGTACCCACTCACCACATAGTACAAGCTTGATGCAGTGAGCTGGGCTGCAACTTTAGTCCTCCTCCTCGCACGTGCCACGTACTCCCTCCGTCTTAAAATAAGTGTCTTAATTTTATACTAGCTCTAATACAAATTTATACTAAGCTCAAAACACTTATTCTGGGACGGAGGGAGTACGTACGTACCGGCTGATTCAGGACATCGATTGGTCGTGTGCCCACCACGTCCGGTTCCAACATATCCCTCCATCTCCGGCAACTTGCACCTACTACATAGTAGAAATATTATTCCAGCAATACGGATATAGTATAAAATATTATTGCATGATCGCTTTCGGGGAATGAGCTGACTTTTTTTTTAAAAAAAGAGGGGAACCCCCGACCTCTGTATCTGGACGATACATATGGCCACTTTATTAATTATTGTCACAAGACCTTACAATGTCATACAACAATAAGACTAAAGCCACCGTCTAAGCAACAACTGTCGCTACACCTATCCAATTGATGAAGGGGCGCTGATAGCCTCGGCCTAATACCAAACAGACATCGCAGCCAGACCTAACATCTAAGACCTGAGGTCCCAACCAGGACGCCTGCCGGATATGGGCACCCACCAGTCCGGCGTGCTCCTCAACCAGGACGCCTGCCGGGTATGAAGCCGCCGCAACCACTTGCCATCAATCCATCTTCAGAGTTGTACTGCTGCATCAACCTTGCCCGGTCTAGCTGCTGCCGACGCCACCATGACGCCAGACAGTGTCGACCTCCTGCGCGTGTCCATCACCACACATCTGACGCCAAGCCTCCGCTGCTCCATGCCGCTAAGAGACGCCACCATGAATATGTAGAACGAAACACCGCTCCACCGAACAAGCCATCCGCTGGTCCCTCGAGCCCGAGTGCATCTCCATGAATGCCGCCCCCAAGGGGATAAAGACACATGAATGCCGCCGTCATCCGATCAATTGATCTAGGGTTTCCCCCGGAGGTATTGGGTGGGTTTTGGATTTGTACCTCAATGATGCCTTCATGAAGGAAACGAAGATAAGGGCATCGTCATCACCGGCTTCGGCCAACGACCGAAAACCAGGTTTTCACCGGAATCCGTCCCAAGGAATCCACCCGACAACCTGTGCACCGTCTCGACCGCCTTCAAAGCCCCCAGATCTAGCCACCTAGATCCAGTGACCAACCACAACAGCAGTGCCACCGTAGGAGTCCTGGCGCACCTGCCACTACAGAGTGTGCCTCCAGTGGAGCCTGGGAGGAGGGCTCCCACCCCCACCTCGACAAACCGCGAGAGCCACCGAGATGGATCCCGCGCGCTTGTCACCGTCTCTGATCCGAACCAGTCTGCAAACAGATCGCCGTCACAGATCCACCTTGGACAAGGACTGCACCACACCATGCCGCCACGGGAAGCCCGAGCTTCACCCGCCACCACCATCCAGGGCCGCCGCCCCGGGATCCAGATAGAACATCGCCGCTGCCATCGGCCTTGTTCCGCCGTTGCCGACCGGCCACTGCAACCTCCGCCGCCATGCCGCCGACGGATCTGGGCGAGGATATCCATCCTCCCCGAGGGCACACGCCGCAGCCTCTTCTCTGCGTACCTCCGGTCGCACGAGAAGCCACCGTGGCCGCGTGCCCACCCCTCGCCGGATGTTGCGCACGTGCCGCCCCGCCGCCGGCGAAGGCCGCCGC
Source organism: Triticum timopheevii (assembly GCA_963921465.1). Classification (NCBI taxonomy): domain Eukaryota; kingdom Viridiplantae; phylum Streptophyta; class Magnoliopsida; order Poales; family Poaceae; genus Triticum; species Triticum timopheevii. Next base: position 658,873,655 of record OY997264.1, read on the forward strand.
CACGAGGAGACCCGCACGCAGCCGCCACATAGCAAGACGCCGACCCATCACGCCACCAGGATCCGCGTGCCCTATCGCCTCCGCCCGGCCTGGCCGCCCCCGCAGGCCATGGACATGAGGAGGGGAGAAGGCCCCCGCAGGCCATGGACGCGAGGGGCTTTGCCCCGGCAGTTCTGGCCGGCGGCGGCGGGGAAGGGGAGTATGGGGAGGGCGAGCGGCAGGAGGTAGCGGCGCCGCCCGGGTCGCCCGCGGGAGGGGCGACGCGGGGACTAGGGTTGGGGGGGATGAGCCGAGTGGCTGCCTCACTCATGTGTCATGATCGGCGCGCCACCTTCACTTTTCTTCGGTTTATCCTCACACGTACGCTGATGCGCAGCAGTTCTACTCAACGCCCATCCCCCGCAAAAGCACTACGACTCGACGTGTTATCGCTCTCGGTACATTAATTGAGGAAACAGATTTGTCAAAAAAAAAATTCTGGGGAAACGGATCGATGGGGAGATGCACTTTATAGTGGACTTATTTTCCTGAGACTTTTTTGACCGTCCGGAAGTAGCAGGTGTCACCCAGTACGATTTTGCACTAGCAACATGGGAACTTTTAGTTTCGCCAATTAGCATGCAATGTTATGGTTTTGAAAAGGAAATGAGTATTGACATGCATGTGGTATCGATCAAAGTTGCGAGCGACTAGCTTTCAAGGAGAGAAGAAAACCGTTTTTCCAAAAGGAAGAGTGAAGGTGCATGCATGCATCGAGATCTGAGATGTCATTGCCAGTGGCCCGACAAGTCCAAAAAAAAAATAGCACTTGGACTAGCTGCGACGGACACTGTAGACAGTACTGCTCAATTCACAAAGAAATTAAGTGAGCGGCCAACTCCTAGACAAGTTATTTTCACATAACAGCCAACTATGATGGGTGTGATGAATTTGTTTTCACAGCATCGAGTGCGTCCAGCCCGACCGAGTAACTTGGTGGCGACAAGATAAACTTCGGTCCTTGCTTTCTGCCCATGCCATGTATTTTCTTCGTTCCTAAATATTTGTCTTTCTAAAGATTTTAACAAGTGGCTACATAAAAAGCAAAATAAGTGAATCTGCACTCTAAAATATGTCTATATACATCCATATGTGATAGTCCATTTGAAATCTCGTAAAAAACAAATATCTAGAAACGGAGGGAGAGCATCTACAGCCAGGCCCCCCTAGTTTCTCCTCAAACGCCTGAAATATCCGTCCGGCCAATGCCCGGTCAAATAAAAGTGACCCAGCCGAACGCCTTTCATGGGCAATCTATCCATGTGAATATTATTGTTCACGTATATCAATATTGTTACATTCACCATGAAGTGTAGTTTCATAGAGACTATATTCGATATTGTAGATGTTGATATTTTTTAATATAAATTTTGTAAAACTTTATATAAATTTAATTTGTAACAAATATAATACGCGGAGTAAAAGAGATCGTAGAAGTATTTTCACAGCATCGAGTGCGTACAGCCCAACTGAGTAAATTGGGTGGTGACAAACTTTGGTCCTTGCTTTCTGTCCATTCCATGTGCGCAACGTACTCGTAGCACTTTTGAATCTATGAATGTTGATGCATGATTCAGTGGATGGCAATCATTTTCTTCTTCGCCCATCTCACGACCCAAAGATAAGTTGTGACTTGTGTTAAAAAGTTGATGGTCCATGCAAATGCAAGCACATGCGTCGATGGAGATTCGTCATGTATATCAATGCCCAAATTAACGCCCAACAGGCAACGGCTACCAACCCAGCACCAATAGTTAGACTGCTACAGTACAGTACTACTTTGCCGACTATCAAAACTATGGGCTCACGTCCTGGCTTCCCTCATATCTCATCACGTGGATGATTAGATGAGCGATCACTCAAAAAAGAAACAGACATCTAGCCGTATTTCGACAGGTCCAGTAAGCTAAAACATCATATTCGAGTGACAGCTGGGCTGGCCGGCCACGTACCACGTACACCCAATAGTTCCTGTGTCACAACAGGATGAGTCGTGGCTCGATGATTGGGGCTGGTAATGGCCACCCAGCCCGCCCGAACCCTAGGATCAGGGGGGAGGGGCGATGCCGACGATGGGAGAAGTGCCGGCTGGATCATCTCGAACAGCGGCTCCAAGATAGCAGCCCGGGAACCGAGGAAGACATTCGATGCAAGGGTCCAGAGGCCAACAAAGGTGGCATGGGCAAGCACTCAAACCCAAGGGGTCTGGCTGGGGAGACCAGCAGCGGAGTTGGCATGGGAGGCGAGCATAGCTTGAGCAAGGCCTGATTTGGCGCGGCGCGGGAGGCTAGTAAGGTCCTCGGGGTGGCATCCCTCTTGGAGCGTAGTGTAGCGGGCAGGGCGGATGTGGACGACACATGAGGCAACGCCGGGGGAGTCAGGCTTTCTCGTTATAATCAATCGATAAAAAATATTTAAAATGTATAGAAAAAAGGTGCTCATTTATACGAATAATATATGATGTGTATGAAAAAAAATGTTGATCATGTATTTGAGAAAATAAAATAAACGCATAACACTGGGAGCAAGTCCGAGAACTATTACGGTACATGAGCATACGACAAACACACAAAATTATTCCACCACGTGATCATTCATGGACGAGTCACCTCTTTTGTTCAACCTTTCCACTTCTATATTCGCGACATACACATGGTTACGAAGGGAGTAGTTGGTGATTATGGGTGCGTGATCTAAGCCCGGATTCGTGCAGCTTTTCCTACTCTACAGTAGTTGGTGATTATGAGTGCATTCCATGGCTCCATTTGCATTTGCAACACCGATCCGCACGAGAAGATAAGATTCATGCAAGCTTGTCTACATATGGCTCGTCGTACGGCCAAAGCTGTACGTCTACTGACATGCATGCATGTTGCACTGTCTTAACGCGCAGAAGACCCCTACTCGCAATTAACGTGGGAGCAGTAGCAAAACTAAAACTGTGGGCGCGTAGCGTACGTACACTGGCCCTAAAACTGCTTTCACAGGTCCAATAAAAACATCTCTTTAAAAAATATTATCATTCGTACCCACTCCACCACATAGTACAACCTTGATGCACTGAGCTGAGCAAGCAACTTTAGTCCTCCTCCTCGCACGTGCCACGTACGTACCGGCTGATCCAGGACATCGATTGGTCGTGTGCCCACCGCGTGTGCACCACGTCCCGTTCCAACATCTCCCTCGATCCCGGCAACTTGCACCTACTACATGGTAGAAATATTATTCCAGCTATACAGATATATTATTGCATGATCACTTTCGGCGAATGAGTCGAGTAGCTGCCTCACGCCTCTGTGTCATGATCGGCGTGCCACCTTCATTTTTCTCTGGTTTATCCTCACATATACTACTAAGAAAAGAAGAAGGGAAGGTGCATGCATGCGTCGAGATCCTAGATGTCATTGCCCGCTCGCCCTACAAGTCAACAACTACATGACCTCTCGAATACCCGGGGCCTAGCAAAACCTGTGGGCAGGGACGTCGCTGTAGCCCTCACATGGACACGAGCGGATCACGGGGAAAAGAAACAGATATCTGTCATGTTCTTGACAAATCATAGTAGAAATTAAAGCATCTTTCATCTCATCTCATGCTGCAGGTGGAGGTGGGGTTAAACGGGGACTAGCAAGCCCATCCCACTTAAATAGGCTTAGTGGGCTCCCATTAGAAAGGAGAATTATTAAGTGGGTTATCTCTATTACCCCATTGGGAACCCACTTAACACACCAGCCCCTTCTCTCTCTCTCATGGACACAGAGGATCGCAACTCGGGAGGCACCGCGTCGCAGCAGAGGCACTCCCGCCGCCGCCACATCCCCTCCTCTTCTACCGCTGATGGACTACAGTCAAGGAGAGTGGGATTTCCAAGCCAACGATGAAGAGGAAGAAGGGCATGGCGAAATCAGCGAGGTTCCAGTCGTGCCACGGCGCATCGCTGATGACCGTTCACTCGTCGCCAGCGCCGTCGACCAGTATCATCAGCTGCAGCACCAAAACGAACCCCATGGTTGACACTTGGAACAGGCAAACACCAAACTTTCTTTTAGAGGAATTAAGCTTGTGTGAAAGGGCCGGGTCACGTACAGCGATGGAGGACGTCGAGGGAAGTGACCCGCCTGTTGCTACTCCGGCGAGACGCTTTCTTGTCGCCATCATCATGATCATCCGCTAGCTCATGGACGGGAGGAGGAGCACGGTGGTGCTAGTCAGGGTCCTCCTCGGCGCTGGCGGCCGCGGCCGCGCCGTGCCGCTTGGCGACGCTCTGGGCCCCATCTATCAAGCAATGAACAAGCACAAACGCAAGCAGGAATGTGCGTCGCTGCTGCTACGTGAATACGACCCAGTTCTTTTGAGCAGATTATAGAGAATCTTGGTCCCGAAAATTCCGAGCGAAAAGAACTCGATTGAACTTCCAGAATCTCAACCGGATTCTCCAAAATCCTAGTGCAATCCTAAAATCCCAAAATACCTGGTTTCTCCCACAATCTCAGGATTCTGGCAAGTCCCACCAAAGAAAACGCTTGGAATTAACAGAGTGCCCCTGTTGCAGCAGGTTATTACGGCAAAACTGCCACCAAGCCACCCACGACCGATGCCTATCTGTTCGCATCGTGCTACCTCGAGCAGGGCCGCCCGCTAAGATTCCAGCGCCGCCGCCCGCCCCAGTTCGTCGTCCCGGACCACGCAGCCGCCGGCGCGGCCCTCGCCGCCGCCGGTCCGCACTCTCGCCGCAGTCCAGCTTCCTGTGCGGGCCCTTTCCCCCTTTGCCCTCTGCCGCCACCGGGACACCCGGAAGCCGCCGTCAGGCCCCTCCGCACCGGCTACCGACAGCGCCTCCGTCCCGAAGCTGTAGCCGAACATCAACATCTCCTCCACTCCTCCACGGTGATCCATCCTCTCTCTCCCAACTCTCTGTTCTTCTTTTTTTTAGCTATAATCTAGATAGATGCAAAAAAACTGTTGCATAGATAGAGGAATCGATGTGTCAATTTGTTAGATGGATGGATAGATTGATTGTTCAATTTGTCACATGAATGGATGGACTGATTGTTCAATTTGTCACATGGATGGATGGATTGATTGTTTTATTTTGTTTGATGGATGGATTGTGCTAGAATTTTTTTGTTGATATTGTCAATACTACTGCATATTGGTGCTATTGCTGGAACTTGGCTTTGGCTCACATTTGACAAGATATTGTTCAAAACAACAAAGTGTTAACAATTCATCAAACAGTTTCTGTCAAGGGGTACTACAGACATTTCAGCACACAACTCTTTCCAGAATCTCAAACTGGAATCTTAGAAAAGAACTCGACGCCAGATTCTGAAGGAAGCAGATTCTCGCAAAATTTTCTAGAATCTTGATTCTGTAGAATCCCGGGTGAAAAGAACTGGGCCTACGTACGGGGACAGGACGATTCAAGCAAGCAATCACTCATTAGCTAATTCTCACCGGCTAATCACGGGCGCACCATGGTTGGGCTCTAAGTTTGTGAAGTTATACATTTGTTTAGTGGAATCTCACTTATTTCAGCTAACCCACTTTAATTTTACTGGATTATACTAAGTGGGGTGCAGCCGTGCAGGTGGGACGCCCACGGTCAGTCCCACAAATCTCATCTCATCTCCTTGTCGCACGTGCCATGTACAGTACGCAACAATTGATCATCTAGGACATGCATGGATCGTGGCCGCGCCACGCCGCGTGCACGGTGTCTAGACCATCTCCGGCAACTTGCACGTAGCAGTATGATTCTAGCTGCTAGATACTCCAATATTGTTCCGCCATCACTTTGGGTGCCTCACGCCCGTACTCGTGCCATGATCACGCACCACCTTTCTTGACTAGCCTCACACGTACGCAGTAGTACTGTCCGACCTGTCATCGCTATCAAGACGTACTACGTGTCCAAATTAAATGGCGGAATTAACGGATCGATGACAAAGTTTCCGAAGGCTTTTCTCACGGGGAGCAGTAACAAGTAGGCGCTCTGCTGCTCTTTCCAGTAGGTGCTCTGCTCTTGCACTGTGACAACATGGGAATTCAGATGTTTTCCTTTCCACAGGCCGTCACCCTAGAAATCCAGCCTCCTGTTCTTCACAAGTCCAACGGAAACATCTTTGATTCCATTCCATTTAGAGCATCTACGTAAGGACCCTCAAACCCGCCTTATACGCTTGGGCAGGCCGCCCAGTCATTATCCGGTCATGATTTTTTGACCCAGATAGCCCCCTCAAACGGCCCTCAAACACTCGGACTGACCGGCACCCCTCATATCCAGCCCAAATATGGGGCGGATATGGGGCGCCCGGGCACAACCGCCACGTCGGACCCGGCCCACACTAGCCCACCCGACCCCACATAAATTCCTCCCCATCCGCTCACCGGACCAAACCCTAGCCACTTCACTCCCCTCCCATCACTCCCCCTCCGCCACCCAAGCTCGTCTCCTGCTCCTTCCGGCCTTCTCCAGCATGGCGGGAAGCGGATCCGAGTCCTTCACCTCCAGATCCGTCGACCCCGAGCCCATCCCGCGCGGCACCGAGGAGGAGATGGACGTCCGGCTTGCATTCCGCCGCGCCCGGGAGGAGGTCCGTCGAGGACTGCGCTCAGACAGGGAAGCGGATCCGAGTCCTTCACCTCCAGATCCATCGGGAATCCATTTCGTCCGCCCAGATAGGGCATAGATCTGGCGCTAGGCCGACCATAGCTGCCTCGCCGGAGGCCGTGCGGTCCGTGCAGCGTTCGAACGCGCTGGCGGACGCGCAACCCCTCCGGTGGCGCGCCGAGCATCGGTACGCACCATGGGCCTCGTCCGACGAGGCCATGGCACGGCGGCGGACATCGGCGAGGCAGAGTCGCATTCTCCGGCACCCTGTATGGCGCATCAGTCTAGGTGCCGCAACTGCATCGTGGTGGACGTCGGTGGCTCGCCCCGGACGGATCCATCATCGATCTAACGTCCACGGCACCTTTCGGTCTCCGGTGTCCGACGAGGAAGAGTAGGGCATGGGAGACGGCGGGGCCTTGAGTTCCATGAGCCAGCTCGTGTCCCATGCCCTACCCTACCTTTGTCGGTGACCGGCCCAACACTCTGAGGAGCGTAGCCAGCCGCCGGACATGGCTAGGGCGGAGCCGGGCGAGCGGGGAGAGGAACCGGACGAGCTCGCGTAGATTAGGTTAAACATTGCATGTAATAATGTGGATTTGAGATTCTAATTTGATGTGTCCGGAGGTGGAATGCGTTTTTTAAGGGGTGACCGGTCACTGTCTGAGGACGCGCCCGGACGCGTCCGCGGGCGTTTGAATGGTCGGATTTGGCACGTCCGGCTGTAAATTCTCTTACCTTACCACACCACACCATGGGCGTGTTTGGTTGCTTTCACTGCCAGGCCTGGCTCAGAAGGAAAAAACGAGCCAGGCTGGGAAGGGCCTGGATAAGCAAAAACAGAGCCACAAACGTAGATGACCAGTTTATTGGTTGCCTGCATTAGGGTCTCGTCGTCGAGATGCAATTTTCACCCGGCGTTTGGTTGCATACATGCATATGATTACCAGCTTTAACAACAAAACTTAACTGCCATCAGTTGGGCTTGACATTTCGTCAAACACTCTGAGCACGCCAGAGCTTCCACTGCCCATCGTACCCACCACCAGCTCCCGGCGACCGTGGACGCGCCCGACTCGCCGCCGTGGCCGTGGCCGCTTCATGTCTTTGTCGTCGCTGTCGGAGATCCTGCAGATCGCCGCCGCTGCCGCCTATTGCGCGCCGGTCGACCCGGCTCTAAGCGCGCGCGCCAGCCGGGCTACCAGCTCTCCTCCCCTGCTCTAGCCCACGCGCGCGCGCATCTCTACACCCCAGCGATGGCAGTCCATCCAATGGGGAGGTGCGCGGCGACAGCGACGATGGCGCACGCCATGCGAACCGAGCCCAAGGAGACGGATGGCCCCTTGTCCTTGAGGAAGAGCTTGTCGGCGACGGTGCCGAGCGCGAGGAAGGAGCATAAGACATTGAGGCCGGCGACGAGCAGCAGACCCGCACGGATCAGCAGCCTCTTCCAGCTGACCATGTGCATGATCTCCCGACCGTTGGCTTCCAGCGACGCCTTGACGATCCAGATGACCAGCGTCGCCGCCAGCAGCGCGGGGAAGAAGAGCCTCCGTCGGGCGGCGTCACGCTCGTCACGGCTCGCCACCAAGACGAGGCCGGGAGCAGCAACAGGATGGGCAATCGACGCGGGCGGGGCTGCAGAGCCTCACCGACCTGGCTCGCCACCACGGGGAAGAAGAGCCTGCGCCTGGAGGGGTGGGGCTGCTGGGGCCAACGCGCTCGCCACCAGCTCGTCGTCCGAGCTGCAGAGCCTCACCGACCTGGCCTCGCACGGCAGTCGGCGTGAGCGGGGGACACCTGCTGCTGGGGCCTCGTCGCGTGGCGCGACGGCGTGGCCGGCGCCGTCGTCGGCATCGACTGCTACCTGCTCTCTGCCTCGTCGCCTTGAGCCCTGCGGCCGGTAACCTGGAGCTCCACCTCGCGGCCGTGCTTGACCAGGCCACCACGGGCACCTGCTCGCCTTCGCGCTCGATGGCGCCGGTGAGAGGCGGCTGCTTGAGCGGAAAGGACGGCGCGGATGAGGCGCGCCGGGAGGAGGAGGAGAGCTGCGAGCAGGAAGGACGGGCGGGCGTGGGCGGCGCGGGGCCGGCCTGCGGGCGCGCGGGGAGGGGAGCGGCGGAGCTGCAGGGGAGTAGAGGGAGAGAGGGGATTGAGGATTAGAAAGAGAGACGGATTAACACGTCTCCAGAGGGCCACCCACGTGCGCCTCGCTGCATCGCTCGGGGTCCAAAACGATGTTGCACCGCGCGGCCCTGGTTGGCCTCAGCCAACCAAACTCGCGCATACGGTCGAGCTGGGCTGCACTTCGGTCTCCTCCTTGCACGTGCCACCCAGTGACCCACATACTGATTGATTGCTCACGGTGTTTATGCCGGACACGCACCAGGCAGGCATCTCCCCCGGCTTCCGCCAACTTGCATCGTACTTTGCGGGTCTAGGTACGGTTTTCCAGTACCAGTATCACTTTCAGCCCCTATCTATCAATTTCTGTCATGGTCGACCCACCACCTTTGCTTTCCTCGTGTTTACTCTCACGCATACGTGCAAGTACGATTATCGCCATCAATACGTACTACATAAATAGGTGTCGAGACTAATTGACATAGTTGGTCAAGAACTCAAGATCCAACGACGATCCAAACCACTTTCTCTTTATTGCTACACCAACATTGCACACAGAAAAAAGAAGCATGCCGAGAACTCAAACACGATTGGCTACGGCCCACGGCCATGCCATGCATGCAAGCTAACACAACGCACGGGCACCTAGCCTACTTGCCGACGACCGAACCATCAGATCAAGCGGAGGCGGCGACCATCTTACGCACGTACTTGACCGAACCATCAGATCAAGCGGAGGCGGCGAAGCCTTCCTCCTCCTCGCCGGCGGCGTCGACATGATCAGCGTCGGCGCGCTGGGCGTTGGTCCTGAAGCAGCTGAAGCGGCGGATCTCGCCCACGTTGCCGGCCGACTTGGGCACCCTGGCGAGCTTCTCCATGGACCTGGCGAACTGTCCGAAGAAGGCGTCCTTGCTCTCGGCGAACCGCTTCACGATGGCCGCCGTGGTCTTGTTCTTGACGAGCGCCATGTCGGAGGTGAACACGCCCTGGTTGAACCCCAGCGCCTTGTAGTACGCGTTGTCGAACAGGTCCGGGGTGATCACGTCCAGGTTCTGCAGCCGCTCCGGGTGCTTGCTGCAGTTGGCCGCCAGCTTGCGCGAGAAGGTGTCGTCGGCGCGCTGCGACCGGTCTTCGAAGCTGCCGCACTGCGACCGCCCGATGGTGTGCGCGCCGGAGAGCGCCACGAGGTCGGCCACGTCGCCGAGGCCCCTGGTGGCGAAGGACTCCACCAGCGTCGCCACGCTGGCCGTGTTGGGCGCCGGGAGGTCGAACACCTTGTCCTGCGCCGCGGGGGCGAGGCTGTCGAGGTTGCCCTGCGGCACGTTGAACCAGGGCCCGCCGGAGATGACGATGATGTCGCGGGTGGCGAGCAGGGTGATGTCGGCGCAGGAGACGACGGGCCCGCACACGGCGTGCGCCCTGGCGCGGATGGACTCGATGAGCTGCATGGCGCGCGGCTGGATGCTGAGGTTGGGGCCGAGAGCGGTCTCGCGGGCGGCGGTGTTGTTGAGGAGGATGGAGGCGTCGCAGCCCTGCGGGAAGCAGTCGTGGAAGTAGAGGCGGAGCATGCCCGCCGCCACCGCCACCTCCTGCCGCAGCGCCGCCTCCACGGACGACCACACGATGCCGTCCAGCTGCGGGCACGACGCGGAGTGGAAGCCCGGGGAGGAGTCGCCGGTGAAGACGGGCAGGGACATGGCCGGGGAGAGCAGGAGCGCGGCTGCGGTGGCCAGGACGGCCAGGACTACTGCTGGGCTGGTGGTCGCCATGGTTTCTTTGGTGCGGACTGCGGAGCTTGAGCTGAAGCTAGCTTGACTTGACTGGGCTTGTGGCTTCCTCACGCCAAGCAGTGGGTGTCATTTTATAACGGGAAGCAATCAACAAAACCGGGTGAGACGCAGAGCGTAGAAACAGCGGCATCAGTCCTGGCTTAGATCACGCACCAACCGCTCCATTCATCCCTTCCAAGTTCCAACCACGTGTCTTGGTGTAATAATATAGAAATGGAAAGTTTTTCTACAGAGAGTTAAAAAGAGATGAAGGCGGCTAGCAGCAGCCTCTGGCTCACATGCACAGCGGCACAGGCACGGGCGATCACGTGGTGAGCATTAACTTGTGCTATCCGTATGCACACTACTCCGACTATGTGCTGTTATTTCTGGATTAATAACAATTTGTCATGGTGTCACAATTAGTGTATCCACTAAGCCTGATCAAGCGATTTATTTATTTAAAAAAAAGCCTGATCAAGTGATTTCGTGAAGCTACTAAGCTGAGTAAGACTAAGATAGCCAGTGGAAAGGAAAACATCTGATTTCCCATGTTGTCACAGTGCAAAAGCAGAGCACCTACTGGCTACTGGCTACTGGCTATTGGCTACTGCTTCCCCTAAGAAAAGTCTTTGGAAACTTGGACACATCAATCAAGCCATTAAACAGTGCATGTCCCTATCAATCCGTTAATTTCGTCAATGATTTGGACACGTAGTACGTCTTGACAGGTCGAATAGTACTAGTATTGCGTATGTGTCAGGCTAGTCGAGAAAAGGTACAGTGCATGATCATGACACGAGTATGGGCGTAGGCGGCCAAAGTGATGGCAGAACAATATTGTACTTCCTCTATAAAAAAATATAAGAGTCTTTAGATCACTACGCTTTTATATTGTGTCTAGCCGTTAGAATGTTAAATCCTATGTTTCTTAAATATAGGTCTTTGTAAAAAAAATAATATGAACTATATACGGATTATATAGACGTAGTTTAGAGTGTAGATTTACTCGTTTCGCTTCGTATGTACTCTCTCCGTCCGAAAATACTTGTCATCAGAATGAATAAAAATGGGTGTATCTAGAACTAAAATGAGTCTTAGATACATCCTCTTTTATTTATTTTGATGACAAGTATTTCTGGACGGAGGGAGTAGTTTATATTGAAATATCTATAAAGACTTAGAAAGACTTATTATTAGGAGGGAGTACAATCATATGCTACGTGCAAGTTGCCGGAGATGGCGGGAAAAGTTTGGTGCGTGCATGCGCGTGGCTGCTGTAGACACCGTGCACGCGGCGCCACGATCCCGTGCTGGTCAATTGCTGCGTACTGTACGTGGCACGTGCAAGAAGGAGATGAGATGAGATGAAAGATGCTTTCATTTCTGCTACTAGGATGTGCCAAGAACAAGACATATATCTATGCGCGCGTTTGGTAGGCTGTATTACGTCGGGCCAGACCAGCACGGGATGAAACTTGACTGTTTGAATGTCTGTGTTTATTATTTGGCCTGCATAGCATGAACTTCCTCTTCGATGCGACTGAGAAGGACTTCAAGGAGGTGCACTTGAACCTTGTCGCAAAGCATGTGTTCGACTTATGTGGACAAGAGGTCACCTCGACCCAGGTGTACAACCACCTGAGGAAGTGGAGACGAGGTGGATCACCGCATCCAAGCTCAGAGACCTTAGATGTGCTTCATGGGATGAGGACACCTACTCGATCCTTTTGGAGGCAGAGCATTACCAAGGCCACATCGCAGTTAGCTCACAAACCATGCCATTCTAACAAACCAACAGTTTAAGCCTATGAACCATCGCCATACTAGCTAACCTCTCTGCCCTGTTTCTTCTTAGGCCCACCCCAAGGACGCATAATTCCTCAACACCCTTATCCAGAACTATCATCAGATGCACCAGATCTTCTCCTTTGGATTGGCAACCGGCAAGCATGCAATTGGCTCTGGTCAGCCGTTGCGCTCGCCGATGCCCGATTATCCAGACTCCCAAAAGTCAGACACCATCAACGTTGATGCTCCTGAGAAGGATGGTGAGCACGTTCCTGTTCTTGATAGGAAGAGGAATCGGGCAGGCTTCATGGAGGAGGAGCTGAGCGTCTTCAGCAATATGACTGAGGCAGTGAAGGAGGTGGCCACATGAGCAAAAAGAGCCAAACAGTTGCTAACCTTATTTTGTGAACGTCTAATACGAGTAATACTAGTTCTATGACGGTTTAGGAGTAGCTTAATCTTCTCAACCAGAGGCTGCATGAGAACACCAATAGATAGTTTTGGGAAGACCTGGAGAATATAGTTAGGAGTGTACCGATAGGCGAGAATCTCTTCGTAGGAGGAGACCTCAAAGGCCACGTGGGTACATCTAACACATGCTAGAACCGAAGGCAAGGGATAACACTGTTAGGTTTGGAGAAGAGACACATCGATGAAAGGAGGCGCAAGGTATTTGTGGAGAAGGCGGATTCGGACTGTGAGTGTGTTCCTCAAATGATGTACGTATTGATAGCGATAATAGTACTAGTACGTGTGTGTGAGGGTAAACACGAGGAAAGCAAAGGTCGACCATGACAGAGATTGATAGATAGGGGCGTGAGGCAGCCACTTGATCAGAGTATCAGACTCGATCGCCAAAAGTGATACTAGTACTGGAATAACGTAGCTAGACCCGCAATGTACGATGCAAGTTGGCGGAAACCGGTGGAGATGCATGCATGCATAACCACCCCGGCAATGCTACACACACGGGATAGTTTTTATGGATTTAACGGACTGTGATTAGATGGAGCTTTTTGATCGGAGATTAGGAGAGAGGCGGGCCCCACCCTCATTGAAAATCAAGCTTTGCGACACGCACGGACACATGACAACGGGCTTTTACGGGGAGGATTAGCTGGATCCTTTTGATGGGAAGAAAGAACGATGAGGGGCCCACACCGCCTGAAAATCAGGGGTGGAGATTAGTTAAAGAACAAACCATGTAATAGGCCCGTAAGAGTCCGTTGGTTTAGAATTTTCGCTGAAAATCAGGGGGTGAGAGATTAATTAGCGTTGTTGACCCTGTGAAAACCCCGTAGCTATCCGTGCGTCTAGGATTTTCGTAACCACCGTGCGCGTTGTGGCAATGCTACATCAACGGACAACTACGGGCGTTTTACAGGGTGAAGATTAGCTAGCAATCTGTGATTGGATCAAGGGGGAGGGAGAGGCCCCACCCCATCCTGAAAATCAGGGGGAGGGGGGGGGGGGCAAGTTTAGTTGGTTGGGAGGGTCCGTTGATTTTCCGTATTAGTCCGTCGATGTAGCATTTTTGGTGCGCGTTGTGGCCATTCATGCCCACGACCACGGTCTACGCCCTGGATAATCGATAAATCAGTATGTGGGTGGCACGTGCAAGGAGGAGGACTGAACTGCAGCCCAGCTCTTGGCTGGATCATCAGCTCGATCATGTGCTGTGGTGCATGGAATGGAGATCAAAGATGTTTTCGTTGGACTTGTCAACAACAGGAGGCTAGATGTGGATATATTTGTCCTTTTTCTAGGGTGATGGGTCCGTGGGAGGGCACATGACCTAGCGTACAGTACCTGTAATAACTAGGCGTAGTAGCTGCTGGGCGACAGCACAATAATATCAAGGATCTCGACGCATACATATGCATGCACCTTCGTGTCAAGTTGTTAACAAATTTGAGCGATGCTCACCATTTGTGTCTGTCTAAGAGCATCTACAACTGTACCTCTTAAATCCGTCTCAAACGCCCAGACACAGCCCACAAAATCCCTGTAGCAAACAGTAGGCTCATTTCACTCCGCTCCGCTCCCCTCCTCTCGTCCAATCAGTCAAACTCCAAGCGCCAGCGACAATGTCCAGCATCGACAACCACTCCGACGGCAGATCTGGAGACGAGGACGAGGTGGCACTCCATATCGCACCGGAGCGCTCATGGGTCAATATGGGCGGCAGCTCCGGTTCAGGTGCGACACTGCCTATCGCCCGTCGCCACAGCGTCGACGCCGGCGCCAGCCCTTCCCGCCCCGCACGCGGATCTGCAAGGGCGGCGCCGCCGGCCTTCTCCACCTCGGGCTCCACGCGGGCAGTGGTGGTTTCAAGTACCCGTTCCGCTGGGGGGGGGGGGGGGGGCGTCTGACGTACCTGCGCAGTCCGCCCGCCGCCGTTGCGTGATGTCAGTGCCCCGCGAGGAGAAGCGTCTCCTCCAGTGGGTGTACCTTCGATCACTTACCACGATGGGGGCAGACGCCCCACGAAAGAAATAAAAAAACTAACAAGATAAATTAGAATAAAAACAATGAATCAGTAGCAAAAGTATTACCATTTTAAGAAGAAAGATAGAGAAAAAAGTTTCAGGAAACTTGCACACAACTTGGCTCTGAAATTGCACTTTCTGTGGTATGCAATAATGCAAACAATAATCATATAATAGTATAATTTTTGCAAATATTGCATAGTATTAATATGAATACATTTACACTCATCCAACATCCCGAAAATACCCATAAAAGAAAAATTAAAACCAACTAACAAAGAAAAACAAAAGGCAAGAGCAAAAATACATAATAAACATAAAATAAACAAAGGGAGAGACGAGGGCTGGATCATGTGCAGTTAATGGGTTTCAGCCCAGTAGCAAATCGACTAACCTAAATATGGGACAGTCAAATGTAAGCCCAGCACAACAAACATCACATACCAGAAAAATAATGCAGCATGAGTCTAAAAGCAGAAATCAACGGACAGAAAATCGACAGACCCGAATTCAAAATTTAGACGACTTGCAAGTAGCTAAAGTGGAAAAATTAAAGGTGGTGGGTCAATCATGAATGACATGGTAGGGCGTGAGGCAGCCACTTGACTTGATCGCCGAAAGTGAAGGTACTGGAGTAATATTGTACTTGTATGTACCATGCCGATCCGCAAAGTTGGTGCAAGTTGCCGGAAAAATTGAGGGAGATGTTTGGTCCCATGCAGATGCTGGCATGCGCGTGGTGGCCACGATCGATGCCCTCGATGATCTATTTAGTGGTACGTGGCACTCCCTATGCATCATCAGCTCCGTGGTGGGGTGAAGATCGAAGATGTTCTTGTTGGACTTGTCAAGAACAGCCTTTGTCTCTTTTCTGGTCTAGGACCAGCTTTGGCAATGCATGGTGATGATGCTCCTACTACCACTAAAATTTAGAGTGTACAGTACAGTGATCACTCCTAGTCGTGGTAGGGTTCAGGGCACTTGCACAAAAGTCTTGGCGATGTACTCCTACATGTATCCTTTTTTGAAACAAAAAATAAATATGTACATGTGATGGTTTTGTAGGGGTACGTGCACAAATGTACCGGCGGCTAACCATGCACTCTGTTTGAGGTAAGCTGAACAGAGTTTTAGTTTGTTATAACCGAAAACGTGTGTAGGCCAAACTGGTTTAGTAAAATCCCAGTATCCAAAGTAGAGTCGCGCGGGCGTGCTGGATCACTCGCTGTGATGATGAGCATGCTCGTTTCCCGTGGCAGCTGGGACGGTGTTGCTTCCCATGCACCTCCACAACTCGATGTGCTCAAGTGTTTTAAAGAAACAAAAAAAAAACTTATGTGCTTTTTTGATTGATTGATGCAAATACGGTGGCAGGCAGACGAGACCTTGTGCTCTCAGTGCATCTTTGAATGTTCAACGGCTCTGTATTTCTTTTTACCACTCGGAATGAGCGGTTGGCTATCTCAAAAACAAAGGCTCTGTATTTTTCCTTCCTTTTATTTGAAAAAATTGCATGTATAATATTAGAACGAGAGGAAATCAGGGGGCGCATGCCAGCGATCGGTGTTGGACAGGTGCTACGCACGACAGATCTTTCAGGGACTTTAAGCTATATCGGTTGGTGGTATTTGACAGCATGGTGCTGCAGTGCACCGGCGGCGACCGCGACGTGTTCAGCAGTTTGCGCGTAAGAAGGTGGTGCAATTGGGCGCCGTGGTGGCGTCGACGGAAGGCCGGTTCGATGATGATGGGTCAACGGTTCAATGATGATGACGGCCTCTAAAACGTGTGAATGTGGTGTATACTTTAAGTTTGCTGCACCGACTATAGGTCCCGATACATTACGCGGATGGATCAGCGACGATACCGATTTTAGATATGCGGAGTGAGATCACTTCACATTATCGAATTTGTAGGCCTGATATATGTCTTTGTCAGATCTTTGTTTAATAATTAATAAAGATAGATGTATATGCATCGATTGATGCAGAGACGAGGGTTTTAACCTCTTTCTTAAAAAAAAGAATGGCAGCGATCGGGCATTTTCCTCGATTCGGCCAAGTTGTTCACAAGCTCAAAGTACATCCCCGTGATCGGACATCTTCTTCTGCACCTTGATTGATTTCCGTTTATATATCACGAGAGTCAGGTACATGAGTGCGTGATATAAACTCAAGATTGCTCGATCTCGGCTACAGCACAACAAAAAACAAAGGGAATGGCTACTGGGGTCAGTCAAATCTACATGAAGCGTTAGATAAAAAATGAATGCATCAGATTATCTCTTCTACCTCGAACGCCCTGCTGCCACCGGCCGGGCCGCCTGCTGCCGCCGCCCGCGGCCGCTGGCGCTCCCGCTCCAGCCTCACCGCCCCGCCCTCCCCCAACATCTCCCCACCGCCGTGCATGCCGCCGCCCTGGCCATCCCTCTAGCCCCGCCTGCATCTACCTTTTTACTCCGGTGAAGCCCCACCACCGCCCCACCACCGTCCACCGCCATCCACCACCGTCCCCACCTTCAATCCTAAGATAGAGAATGGGGTGATAACGGCGAGCCCCTTCCTTCTCTCCGGCGAGGTCATTCCTTCTCCTCCCTTGCCTTTTCCTTCCATCACTCAAAATCGACCGACCCAAAAACGAAAATTCAGTTGACTGATGTGCAGCTAAACTGAAAAACAAAACAGCGAGCAGCGCTGTTTTCATCGCTCCTGCATTCATGAACACGTCAAAATACATGCTACTATCTGAAATATACGTACAAAATAAAGAGCTTGTAGATTTCAATAGTGAGACCGGCCGGCATGTGAATCTACAAACATTTCTCGATGACATCCATGAGTCCGCCGCATGCGTCGCCTTATTATTACTACTAGTACAACGCGACAAAAACAGTCAACACAAACCCTCAAACCCACACACGAACACCACTAGGACAGCAGTGCACTACACGCTAACGTCACGCACGGTCTGCGGGAAGTACTGCATGCTGGCCGGTCGGCTGCCGGAACGACCGATCATGCGGAAGCGGCGAAGCCCTCCTCACCGGCAGCATCGACGGCGGTGTCGATCAGGACGATGCTCTCGGCGTTGGTCCTCAAGCAGCTGAAGCGGCGGATCTCCCCGATGTTGCCCGCCGGCTTGGGCACGCTGGCGAGCTTGGTCATCGACTTGGCGAACTGGGCGAAGAAGGCCTCCTTGCTCGCGGCGAACTGCTTCACGATGGCCGCCGTGGTCTTGTTCTTGACGAGCGCCATGTCGGAGGTGAACACGCCCTGGTTGAACCCGAGTGCCTTGTAGTACCCGTTGTCGAACAGGTCCGGGGTGATCACGTCCAGGTTCTGCAGACGGTCCGGGTTCTTGCTGCAGTTGGCGGCGAGCTTCCTGGAGAATGTGTCGTCGGCGCGCTGAGACCGGTCGGAGAAGCTGCCGCACTGCGACCGGCCGATGGTGTGCGCTCCCGAGAGCGCCACGAGGTCGGCGACGTCGCCGAGCCCCCTGGTGCCGAAGGACTGCACCAGAGCGGCGACGCTGGCGGTGGCCGGCGACGGGAGGTCGAAGACGACCGACTGGGGCGCCGGAGCGAGGCTGTCGAGGTTGCCGAGGGGCACTGGGAAAGTGGGCCCGCCGGACGCGACGATGGCAGCGCGGGTGGCGAGCAGGGTGATGTCGGCGCAGGAGACGACCGGCCCGCAGGCGCCGTGCGCCGTGGACCGGATGGACTCGATGAGCTGCATGGCGCGCGGCTGGATGGTGAGGTTGGGGCCCAGCGCCGTCTCGCGGGCGGAGGTGGAGTTGAGGAGGATGGATGCGTCGCAGCCCTGCGGGAAGCAGTCGTGGAAGTAGATGCGGACGAGGCCGGCGGCGACGGCGATTTCCCTCGTGAGGGCGGCCTGCACCGCCGCGCGCACGATGCCGTCCAGCTGCGGGCACGTCTCCGCGTGGAAGTCCGGGGACAGCGTGGACGAGAGGGCTGCGGCGGCTGGGGAGAGCAGCAGGGCCAGGGTGGCCAGGACGGCCAGCAGTGAGCTGCTGCTTGCCATTGTTGGTGTGGACCTTGAGCTTGAGCTGAAGCTTTTGAGTGCAATGGTGTAGGGCTTGTGCCTTCCTCACGTCGAGTGGTGAGCATCATTTATAACCGGAACTGGTTCGGATCGTACCGACCACAGACAGTCACGCACTAGGCATGCATGTGCGCCGAAATATATCAAGGCAGCGTCACAGAGAAAAAATGATGCGTGAAGGTGACTATAGCTACAGCAGCCTCTCACATGCTGAGTTTAAATTTGTCCTATCCTTGTATATAGTATCCCTACTACTATCATATACTTGTACACAATAGCTAGACATAAGCCGCAAAATAGAATTCGGGTCAGTTAATTTTCGTAGGGAGGAGGCAGCCGAGGGAAGGAAGAAGCACTCGCCACCTCATTATCCACCTTAGGGTGATAGGGTGCTCCATAATCTATATTAGGGGTGTTGGGGGTGGGGGTGCAGTTTGCCGGGAAAAATGGATTGGGGGGGGGGGGGGGGGGGGGGGGGGCGACAGTTGTGGGAAGAGTGGGGTGGTGTCCGCGGTAGCGCCGCCAGCCGTGGGCGGTGGCATGCAGTTAGGCCGATGGAAGATTGGATGGTATGAGGTTGAAGACGATGGACAATAACTGTTCGGAGGATGAAAAAGATGATCGGGTAGTACATCTTGCATCCAACGGCTCACAAGAATTGACAGACCCAAATTTGTTTTTTAGGCGACTTACATCTAACCATTCCCATACTTCTATGCGTTAATCGATTCCTTCCCAACGGTTGGATCTGCCATGTATAATCCTCACTTATACTTGAATTGTTCTCGCCAAACACTAGATGCACAATTTTTCTTTACTCCTGAAGAAACGATGGCATAGTCGCCTGTTGCCGCCACCCGCGCCCAACTGGGCTGAGCGCGCACTCGAACAATGAAGCCTTTGACTCAATTCCACCTAGTCCAGGAAATAGCAAAATCAAGATTAAATTAGTTACCACATAGTGTATAGGTTAATAAGTTTGATCAACTAAACTCTTGAACTTTTTTTAAATCGATCGATAGAAAAAAGAAAAAAGATGCATGAAGTCGCATACTAAAGCTAGTCTCTGGAAGAGAACCAACCAGCAATTAAATGGCTAATTAGGAAGGTGATTGTACCCTAGCCCACCAAACAAACACTAAGTTTGGCACGTGTAACTCATAAAAACGTAATATTCTTTCAGTGGAAGACGGCATTCTCGTCGAGAGCCAAGCGTCTGTGGTGAGTTCATTAACCACAAGACCTGCTGGATCAATCTCTTAAAGGTGCTCACAGAAATACGGTGTGCAGGTATGCATTCATAGGGATTGAGTGTATTTGAGCGTTTGTGTCTTTAATTTATTTAAAAAAAACCTAGTCACTGAGAAACAAAATACCTATCCATCAATGTTTATTTAGAACATAATACAGACACAGAGACTCATATATACGCGCATACACTCATCCTTATGAACACACACGTACATAACCCATCCCTATGAGCACCTCTGAGAGAGCTGGCATATCATCTTGAGATTGACAAAATCGTCACAGTCGCCTCGTAGTCGAGGCGATCGTCTCCTCCCACTAAGCACGCATCGCCGGCAATCCAGAAATTAATCCAGAAATAATGTGGGCACCATGACTTGAATCTTGATGGGCTAGAAATACAATTGTCCTCCTAACCATTCAATCACAATTTGGTTTGCACCCGTCCTTCCATGTTGTTAATGCAGAAGCAGAGCACCTACTAATCTAGTGCACATAAAATATATACGGGAATTCGGGCACATTAATAGACCTACTTTTTTTTTTGTGGGCAATAGACACGTACGTGTTGATAGGGTAACATGTTGAATTCAACTACTGCACACGTATGTACTTCCTCCGTTCTGATTTACTCGTCGTGGTTTTAATTCAAATTTGAACTAAAACCACGACGAGTAAATCGGAACGGAGGGAGTACGAGGGTAGACAAGAAAGGTACTTGGTAGTGCGTCGATCATGGCATGCGCCGCGGCGTGAGGCAGCCAGAGTGATAGCGGGACAATATGAATAATACTGCTACTGCTACCATTGTCGACCCGTAAATTAAGTACAGTATGTGCAAGCTGCCGGAAATGGCGGGAAATGTTTGGTGGCGTGTCTGGCCTCTGAACCGTGCGCGTGGTGGACACGATGCATGTTTTGGTCAGTTGGCGCGTACGTGGCGAATGGTACTGTAGAATATTGGGGTAGGTTCGGTGGCTGTTGGGGGGCAGGACAATAATAACACAGGATCCAACACTAGAAGCATGCACGCAACACCATGTAGAAGTTGCTCGCAACTCATGCATGTCATTTTCACCGTGCTAATTCATACCCCCGTCCCTAAATATAAGCCTTTTACAGATTTCAGTATGGATTACATACGAGCAAATGAGTGAATCTATACTCTTAAAAACATCCATATACATCTATATGTAGTCCATATTGAGATCTCTAAAAACGCCTATATTTAGAAGCCAAGGGAGTAATACATATTTTTTTAAGGGTCTAGGGCTCAGAAAACCGTCCATATGAATTTCTTAGGTGTAGAAAAAACATCCATGAGTTTAACAAGCTGCTCTTTCTGTTAATTTCTTTTTTGTAAGCAAGAGAGCTACTCTATCTTTTGGCATCCAAATAAAACTATAAACATAAAACTTCGTTTGTTATGTAGGGTTTTATCCCTTGTTTATTTCCTCTTGGAGGTCTTTCTTTTTGCTATTTTTGTGGTTTTGGGAGTGGTTCCGAAGTGAGATCTTTGGCAAACTTAGACGTGGTTGAAGAGGCAATGTTTCCTTGTGTGACCATCTACCATCTTCTACAGTAGTAAACCATTGGCTGAACACATTCTATATTGAAATCATGATACTATTTTAGTATGTTTCACTCAGTCTTTGCATTGTGTGCTCTTCTAGAAAGATCCAATCGCCTTAAGTTCTTACGCCCGTGGGAATGGTGAACGTCATGTTTGTACACAGACTTGTCCAAACGTCACCAGGGCAACACGACAATGCAACTGTTTTGGACACCATTCTTGAAATACCCTCAAGCGTGAGCATAACATCGGGAGGAGTCATAACACCTCACACATGTCGTCCATAGCGGCAACCTTTTTGCTTTGCCCCTCCCATCGAATTGTCACGAAGGACATAATGACATGCGACTCATAACACCTTGGACAAATGACACATAGTGTGGGGCCAAAACGGTAAAAAAACAACAACTAATATTCGATATGATAACAAGCGTCGGCTCACAACTAACTCACAACCCGATATGCTGAGAACTCCCCTTTTTAGGGAGCTTCGAAGCTCAAAGTTTGATACCCCCCCCCCCCCCCCTTCTCGATCAACTCTGGAAGGAGAAAGTGATTGCCACTTGACAGTGCAAAAAGGTACTAGGAAATTAAAGTGCATGATAGTACCACCAACAATAGAATTTGTTTAAAAAAAAAGGGGGGGGGGGGGGGGGGGGGGGGGAGGGGTCAAGTCCAGCCTAGTTGATGCACGCAACCAAAGCACCACAAAAGTATGGACTATATAGTAGTACGTGGGTCTTATCCAGTGATCACATACCTGCACTTGCGGCTAAGCGTGCCCTTCGTTTACGGCGGAGTACATGGCATGATCTGTCCACACTAATTAAAAAATGTTCTGGTCCACACTAAGCTAGAGAGCCTAATGCTATGTTTGATTGAGTTCTGGATTCTAAAAATGTTGTTGTGAGTTGGTTGAGCCTAAGTGGGAGGGGTTGCAGTGGGTTGCATGGTGGAAATGCTTACCGTATCTATTGTCCTACATATTTCTAGTCCTCATGAGTGCTCCAAACTAATTTCACAACTATATATGATTTCCACATGAAGAAGTACAATGCCCTCTCGAGTTTTTTTCGTCAGTTAACACTCAATTAGTTTAAAGCTGAGTTAAAAAAGAAAGTGACGACGCATGCAGCTGGGCCGATGTTTTGGTGGAGCGTGAAACAAAGCAAAGGACAATTCGATCGCATGCTCGGAGGGGCAGGAGCATACCTTGCTCATTGTATGCCAGAGCTATTTCTCGCCTTTTGCGAGATGTTGTACCGTTTCGCAGTAGCCCAATTCTGGTTCCAGCAGGAGCAGTTTTTTCGCATGTTTTTCCTCTGCATGCTTCCTGTGACGGGTTTTAACCTTTTTCTGGTGGTTTTGTATTTCTTTAGTGGTATTTCTTCAGTCTCTCATTTTTTTAATTTTTTTTCTTTACTTTTTGATTTTCTTTGTTTATTTCTTTTGTTTTCATCAGTTTTTCCTGTTTTTCCCCTTATTTTTTTATCTCTTTTCAACACATCTCTACTTTTCTCAGTACACATTGTATATATTTTTGTTCAGATTGAACATTTTGAGACACACTGAACATTTTTTCAAATAAATGTTTTTTAACATTTTTCTGAACACATGTTAAACATTTTCCAACTATATGTTAAATTTTCTTTGCACGAAACAAATTTGTAAAACTACATGAACATTTTATACATCGTATAAACATATTTTTAAATGTAACCAACATTTTTTTGGAATGTCTGGAATTTTTTTAAAATGTCACACACATTTTTTGAATGGTAGGAAACATTATTTGGGTCAAAAAAAGGAAGCATTTTTTGAATTATGCAAAAAGATAACATTGTATCATTTTTAAAAAATGGCACATACATTTTTTAAATACATGAACATATTTTAAATGTGACAAACAATCCTTTATTATATACTACTATGAATGGTATTTTAGAGTTATGCTAGTCCCTCCGGCCCTAATTAACTGTTGCATTGGTCGCGTCAATTAAATGGGCCAAGGGAGTACCAAAACTTTGATATTGTGTTGACATTTTTTCATAATCATGGTAAACACTTTTGTTAAAAATTATGTAATTTAAGTGTAATATATGCATTTTTATTTTCTAGAAAATATACAAACATTAAAAGGAGAAAACAAACCAAAAAATAGTGCAGGTTCCTACATACATGATTATTTTTATTATGGAAACACTTTTTATTGCTTTGTTTATTGATAAAAATGATTTTCTCTTTGATATATTTTATCAATTAATAGTTTAAATTAAGAGACTGTATGTGACCTAATTTTTTTCTTATAGATCTGAAAAAGCTCAGCACAATGTTATAATTGGTTTTAAAAAACATTTTAAACATGTGTTAAAAGCGTCCATCTGGTATTTAAGAAATGTTCATCATGTATTAAAAAATTCATTAGGTATTTAGAAAAATTATTGTGTATTTAGCAATGTCGGTTTTATATCTTAAAAATTAGTGCATATCAATATATTCATCGGGCATAAAATAAAATTTATCCGTGTTTATAAAATGCCCTTCATGTACGGAAATTTTTTCATCATATATTGACAACATGTTCATTGTTTATTCAGAAAATATTCATCGTAAAGTTTGCCTAAATAGTTGAGAAAAAAAAGTCCATAGCTCACAAGATTTACTTAGACACATCGGAATATGTTCAGATATGTCACAAGACTGGTTCCGAAGGTCCACAAAAGATGTTCAAGGCCCTCAAAATAATTGTTCCGATAATTACAAGCAGGTTTCTGCTTCTCCAGCCCACCCATCCTTTCCATTTCAAAAGTTGCTTTTTTCTGTCATTGATTGATGAAGGCGCATTGCTGTTTTTGCTCAGTGCATGCTTGAATGTTCAAAGCCACTATCTCCTGCTCTGCATATCTATACCCGCGGTACAAATAGTTTCGTATTTTAAATGGTGTATAGATAATTCACATAATGGTCGTGAAAGCGATGATCTATGACACGTTAGTTTTATAAACCCGAAGTGAGGAGTATCTAATGTTTAGTAATAATTTCTCAAAAGCCTCTAAGAATTCCACAAAAGCTTACCAATGAATCAAGTTTGTCCTCCAAATTCAAGCAAAAACGACATAAAATAAAGTGTACCAGTTGACCAGATGACTAGATTGCCGGCCAATGACAGTTGCTGGCTTGGAACCGTGCATATTCCATCTGCTATATATGACAACGAGTGGTCGTCCAACACTCCCGATAACAAATCAAAAGATTGCCTCACATCAGAAAAGAAAAAAGAACAAATCAAACGCACGCCATAATAAACTAAATATATAAATGACTAGCGCACTAGTACTGATGTTTCAGTAGAGAAGAAGAGGCCTTGTTTGAACTGGCCGTCGAGGTGCTAGCGTCGGAGGAAATGGTCGTTGTTGCACCAGAGGTTGGTGGCCGCACGCTGGAGCTGGACGACGTCAGCGACGTTGACAACCCAACTTCGTCGCCCAAGGCGAGCGGCGGCGTTGCGTATGTCGGCACCGGCATCTTGGAGGGGAGCAGTGGCAGCTGGCTGCAGTTGTGGAGCGTGGCCATGGCTTCTCTGATGGTTGGCCGCGCGGTCGTTTTCCGGGTGCGCGCACCAGAGCCCGACGACCATCACCCTCTCCACCTCCGCGACGTCGTAGTCGCCGTTGAGCCGCTCGTCGGCTGCCTCAAGGATGGCTCCCCGGCCATACAAGCCCCAGGCCCACTCGACCAGCCGGAAGACGCCGCCGTTCTTGCGCTGCTGGTCCTCGTCTGACGGGATCATGCTCATCGGCTTCCTGCCGCACGCCACCTCCAGCAGCACCATGCCGAAGCTGTACATGTCGGACTCTGTGCTGGCCCTGCCGGTGACGATGCACTGGGGGTCTAAGTAGCCCGGTGTCCCTGAGACTGCAGTCATCGTCTGCGTCCCAGCGGCGTGGTCGACAATCCTCGCGAGCCCAAAGTCCCCGAGCTTGGCTCCGAAGGACTCATCCAGCATCACGTTGCTGGGCTTGATGTCCCGGTGCAGCACGCACTGCTCCCACTCCTCGTGGAGGTAGAGCAGCGCGGATCCAAGCTCCAGCAATATCTTCATCCTCATCGGCCATGTCAAGAAGGTACCGTGCTTGCCATGGAGATGGATGTCAAGGCTGCGGTTGGGCATGAGCACATAGACCAGCAGGAGCTCCTCACGGCCATGGCACCAGCCGAGGAGCTGCACCAGGTTCTGGTGGCGCAGCCTGCTTATCACCTTGATCTCCGACTTGTATTCCCTCCTTCCTTGCAGGGAGGACTCATGCTTGGAGAACCTCTTGATGGCCACGGCAAGCCCAGATGGCTCTCTCAGGTAGCCTCGGTAAACCGCACCAAAGCCACCTTGCCCAAGCTTCTCCTCCGCAGCGAAGTTCCTGGTCGCTTCCACGAGCTCTTGGTACGGAAATCGCCTTGGCCCCGTCCCCATCTCGATCTCCATCATCGGGTCACCTTCGCCTTCCGAGTCTGTGTAGTGCTCCTCCGTCTCCACGATTTTCTGGCGATGGCGGCGCCGCACTACGAGTGCTGCTGTGGCAGCAAAGAGGAGCACGAGGAACAATGTTGTGCCAGCAGCTGCCCCAGCTAGGGCCCGGCCTTGACGGGGAGGATGTTGCTACTGGTGGTGGTGGCGGCGGCGGCGGCGGTTCCAATGAAGAGCTGAAGGACCAAGAGCGTAGCTGATGCAGTTCGATGGTGTTGGATGTGGACGCGGAGAAGCCAACAGAGACCTGCTCCGGCAGTGCACTCTTGAGGTCAACCTTGGATCTAAGGCTGTAATTCCTGTCCCTTGCTTGGCCGGATCTATCATCACCGACCCATACGGTCACCGCCAAGATGCTGCTAACATTGTCGTACTCGATCATGGCAGTCAGGTTGTCCGTGAGCTCGAAGCTCGGCAGGGTCAGCGTGCTCACCGACTGGAGGGAGCTGACATCGATGCCGATGTGGTCGTAGGTCTCACGGGGGTCGGACACCACCGTATTGTTGTATGTGTCGAACTCCACCGCCACGAACCGGCTGTCCCCGGACGCCACGGCATCCGCGCTCTGGTTGGTGAGGGCGAGGTTGTAATCGATGCAGCGGGCAGGGAGGCTAGATGGGTAGGCGGCAAGGAAGAAGGCCATCCCTTGCCCCTTGCTGTTGATGTCGCCGGAGATGGCGAACGAGAACCGCGTGGTGAAGCTGGCCACCTCCCCTGTCGCCTTGTCCCAGAGCAGCATCGGCCTGGCGTTGTACGACGCCCGGCCATTGCTGTAGTCGATATTACCGAACCTGTTGGCGCTGATGTCGATCCATCCGACGCTGAAGGATGCGTCGCCTTCGATCTTGATGTCGTTCTGGTCTGCCGAGCTGAAAGTGGAGTAGTTGAAGGACAGGGAGACAGCAGGAGCTGGGAGGTAGAAGAAAATGATGAAGAGAACACAGGTGGTTGTCGAAAAGCCAGCCATCCCGGGCGCCGGGGACGATGCATCCTCGATGCATAAACTCTGTTATACATAGATAAAGAGAAACGCCAGGAAGAAGTCAGTCTAGCTGCCTGGTAAAATTAGTACTGATTCAATCTCCTATCTAGTCTAGAACGCTGAAAGCTTCAATCACCTAGTCAACTCCAACTCCTTGACTACTTCCCAGCTAAGGAACTCAGATTTTCTACGGATTAACTAAAATGCAGCCTGAGTGCGCTTTTGTTAAAACCCAGCCGATTTCTGGGCCGTGCGATTCATGGTGATCAAGACGGAGACGGGGACGACACAAAGGGGAGACGGGTCTGAACTGCACTGAAGGTCGTGGCGGCGACTGGTCAGGCGGCCATGTTTTTGTTAAACCACAACGTGAATAATAGGCTATCTATTTGATGTAACATGTTCTAACTCCTATGTTAAAACAGCTAGAATCTGGTTGAAAGGAAAAAGGGCATTCATAATTAATACTCCTACGTAACAATTCCGCGGAAGCGCGAGGTCAAAGCAAACAAGGTAAAATAAGACACCTTAGGAACCTCCGTACTAAGGACAAACTTTCAGCTCTCCGCACACATACCATGAGCGTCGCAAAACTTCTGAATGTCATTCCGGAGTAAACATTCACACGAGTACAGCATTATCCGATACTTAATTCAATGAAAAGAACAATGAACTTACTTGCTATGACGAGATTCCGCATATATTTCCCCCCTTCCCTATCCAAGGAAAGGTCTAGATTAGTCAAAACTCATAGCATCCCTGTATTACAACTGTTTTCAGGATGAGGAGTTGGTAGATCAATGACCTATACCCAACAGTTGCCTGATTCTCAAATAATATTACTACTAGGTAAGGGAAACTACCCTATGACTCATATGTCTGTTCTGTGTAACAGAACCATTTGAACAAAACATGCCTACTTGTTCACCATACTATTATGAAAAAAGTGAGTCTCGTCATAATAAAGATGTTTAGACAGAAGCAAGAAAATAGACTCAATATACGGATAAACTATCAAGTAATATCGAATAGAGGATTATTGCTGAGTTATTAAGCCATAATATAATGGGAAATGCAGAGCAGAGACAAAGAACTTCACTTTCTATTTTCAAGAAATCCATGTAAGCCACACTACAGCAACAGCCATTTTTAGTGGCAGACCAACATTACCTAGCCCCAGTTTTCTCCACGGTGGTTTACATCTTAGTTTGCCAAAGTACACAAGAAGAAAGGTCATGCCAGCACTACGTACCCGAGCATTCACAGCGCTGCCCCAAGCTTAGAACATAGGTCCCTATGATGAAGCTAAGATATTCTCATAGGCTTCTAAGATATGTCGATTAAAAAGTTTGTATGACGTGCCTATGAACCAACAATGCCAGTGATTATGTTTGTTGTTTCATCATATCAGCCAGAAATAAGAACGGTTCTAATTCCTCACATTCATATAAATGTGTATATTCTTCTGACATTCAATTTAGATGCAAACATATATTATTTTTTCATTTTTTATCCAAGGTGACTTTTGTTCCCTTCCATGTACATTTTGACAGTAAAATTGGCATGTGACAAATTAATAAACATACATGCAACATACCACGGCTAGGCCTGTAAGGTCAGCTTATTTGAAAGCCTCAATGCCGTAAATGTTCCAAATGTTCATTGAAAACTGGTTTCAGAAAGAAAATTTAGCATATGTTTAGAGATAAATTTGATGCTACTATCAATAAATTGTAGTAATGTAAACACATTGATATATTTACACCTTGATCTAATATATACGATGCAGCCCGCAGAAAATGAAAGAGAACAAAAAAAGTAGCATAAAGAAAACCTTATTGGCTGCTGACAGCATTCCATGCCCTTGAATCTTTCAGCCTTTCTGATAAACCAGTGTCTGCTGTCTGCTTGGGCTTTTCTTGCATTGCCATACCATGATGACCAGAAGCTTCTTGCCCGATTTCCTTCACCTATATAACAATCATTAAGCGTATCAGAATAGGGCTTGGTGTTTGGTAACCAACAATATGTGTCCCTCAAACCATGATTCATCATAAACAAACACTTTTTCTAAAAAAACACAAGAAACAAATTGTATGCTGACTTACTCTTTTAAATCAAACATGCTCCATGGCACGAGGCAAATCTTCAGGGTCCCATCTAAACCGTAACTGAGCTGCAGAAGAGAAGCGCTCCATCGTCTTATCGCCGAGCCTATCAAACAATCAAAACTGTACCAGGTTGTTGCCCGATGGCACATTTTCTGATTGTAGACACGCGCACTGGGGTTTCCTGGTGATGCTTGCCCACCAACCATTCTCGGTCTTCTATCTCAGCGTCGTTGCACTTTGTATTTCCGTTATGCAAGTGATGGAAATGGGCCTGGTTCAAAAATTTATAAACCAGAAGTAAAGTGTGAAGTAGTATATATAATGTATATAGTAATGATATCTCAATGGACTTAGAAATAAAGGCTGTAGAGAGATTCCATAAAGTTACTAACTAATCAAGCCTGTCCCCCATACTCAAACAAACAATGTATAAAATAGAGAGTACGACCAGATCACGTACTAGAGCCGGCCGATGACAGTTAGTAACTTGGAACAAATCAAACGCAAGCCATAACCTAAACAAATGACTAGCACTAGTACTGATGTTTCAGTAGAGAAGAATATGCCTTGTTTTAACTGGTCGTCGAGGTGCTTCCACGTCCGTCCGAAGAACTGGTTGTCGTACAAGTGGTGTGAGGTGGGACGCTGGTGCTGGTGGATGATGTCAGCAACGTTGACAGCCCGTCGTCCAGGTCCAAGGCGAACGGTGGCTGAGCATATGTCGGCACCGGCATCTTGGAGGGGAGCACCGGCAGCTTGTCGACCTTGGAGTGGAGCTTGGCCATGGCTTCTCTGATGGTCGGCCGCGCGCTCGGGTCCGGGTGTGCACACCACAGCCCGACGACCAGCACCCTCTCCACCTCGGCTGCGTCTAAGTCACCATTCATCAGCTTGTCGGCGGACTCAAGAATGGCTCCCCGGCCGTACAGCCCCCAAACCCACTCAACCAGCCGGAACACGTCACCGTTCTTTTGTTGCTGGTCCTGATCGGTCGCAGTGAAGCTCATCGGCTTCCTGCCGCACACCACCTCCAGCAGAACCACGCCGAAGCTGTACACGTCTGACTCGGCGCTGGCCCTGCCGGTGACGACACACTGGGGGTCCAAGTAGCCCGGAGTCCCTGAGACTGCGGTCATAGTCTGCGTCCCGGCGGCATGGTCAACAAGCCTTGCAAGCCCGAAGTCGCCCAGCTTAGCTCCAAATGACTCGTCTAGCATCATGTTGCTGGGCTTGATGTCCCGGTGCAGCACGCACTGCTCCCACTCCTCGTGGAGGTAGAGCAGCGCGGACCCAAGCTCCATCACTATCTTCATCCTCATCGGCCATGTGAGGAAGGTGCCCTGCTTGCCATGGAGATGGATGTCGAGGCCGCGGTTGGGCATGAGCTCGTAAACCAGCAGGAGTTCCTCGCGGCCATGGCTCCAGCCAAGGAGCTGCACGAGGTTCCGGTGGCGCAGCCTGCTTATCACCTTGATCTCTGACTTGTACTCCCTCTTTCCTTGCAGGGAAGAATCATGCTTGGAGAACCTCTTAATGGCCACGGGAAGCCCAGCTGGCTCTCTCAGGTAGCCTCGGTAAACCGCACCGAAGCCACCTTGCCCAAGCTTCTCCTCCGCGGCAAAGTTCCTTGTCGCTTCCACGAGCTCGTGGTATGGGAATCGCCTTGGCCCCTTCACCATGTCGATCTCCATCATCGGGTCACCTTCGCCTTCCGAGTCTGTGTGGTACTCATCCGTCTCCACCATTTTTTGTTGATGGTGGCGACGCACAACAAGTGCCACAGTAGCGGCGAAGATGAGCACGAGGGACACTGATGCACCAGCAGCTGCCCCGGCTATAACTCCCGGGCCCAGCCTTGACGGGGAAGATATTGCTGCTGCTGGCGGCGGCGGCGGCGGTTCCAACGAAGATCTGAAGGACCAAGAGTGTAGCTGATGCAGTTCGATGGCGTTGGATGTGGATGCAGAGAAGCCAACCGAGACCTGCTCCGGCAGTGCGCTTTTGAGGTCAACCTTGGAGCGAAGGTTGTAACTCCGGTTTCTCGGATGGCCGGCATTATTATCACCGAGCCACACCGTCACTGACAAGATGCTGGAAACATTGTCGTAGTTGATGTCGGCAGTCAGGTTGCCCGTCAGCTCGAAGCTCGGCATAGTCAGTGTGCGCACCGACCGTAGGGAGCTGATGTCGATGCCGATGTGGTCGAAGGTATCGTGGGGGTCAGACACCACCGTATTGTTGAAGGTGTCAAACTCCACCGCCATGAACCGGCTGTCGCCGTCCGCCACGGCATCCGCGCTCTGGTTGGTGAGGGCGAGGTTGTAGTCAGGGCAGCGGGCTGGCAGGCTGGACGGGTAGGCGGCGAGAAAGAAGGCCATGCCTTGCCCCTTGCTGCTGATGTTGCCGGAGATGACGAACGAGAACCGCGTGGTGAAGCTGGCAACCTCGCCGGTCGCCCTGTCCCAGAGCAGCATCGGCTGGGCATTGTACGACGCCCGGCCATTGCTGTAGTCGATGCTGCCGTACCTGTTGGCGCTGATGTCGACCCATCCAACGCTGAAGGATGCGTCGCCTTCGATCTTGATGGCGTTCTGGTCCGCTGAGCTGAATGTGGAGTAGTTGAAGGACAAGGAGATAACAACAGTAGGAAGGTAGAAGAAGAAGATGAGCAGGAGGAGGAGAGCACAAGCGGTGGATGTTGAAAAGCCAACCATCCTCACATCGGCGATGGTCACGATGCATCCTTGATACATCAACTCTATTATACCATGCATAAAGAGAAACGCCAGGAACAAGTCATTCTAGCTGCCTTGTTTAATTAGCCCTCAATCTGCTAGCAACTGCATCTCCTTGGCTTCATTCCAGCTAAGAAACTCAGATTTTCTGTAGATTAGCTAAAATGCAGTGGCCTGTGTTTTCATTAAAACGCAACCGATTTCTAGGCCGGGTGATTCATTCGTGGTTCATGCTGATCAAGCCGGAGACGGGGACGACGCAGAGCAGAGGCAGTCTGAACTGAAGGTGGTGGTTTATTTTCTGAATTTCTTCTATCTATTTCTGAACTGTGACACGGATGTACTACATATCCTTCATGTATGCTTCTGGCTCTGCCAGTTATGTTAATGAAATGAAAAGTAGCACTGGCTACATTGGTAAAGAAAAAAAAAGCTGAACCAGGCAGCAGCGTTTTCGTTAAACCACATCATGAACATCTTCTAATTTCCTCTATGTTAAGACAGCTACAATATGGTTGAACAAATCAAGCATACTTGTTCAAATGATACTACTTTTTTAAAGGAAAAAAAAAGGAGCATTCTTAATTAATACTACTTAGGATCCTACGCACCAAGGACAAACTAACAAAACAAGCAAGTTGGAACCACCATGGCAAATGGCAAACTATCAGCTTTAAGCATCAGTTAGTCCGCACATACCATAAACATTGCTAAACTGCTGATGGGTGCTGTCTGTGCCATTCCATCAGTAAACATCCACAAGAGTACAGCATTGCACAATACTTAATTAGTTGTTCATTGAAAAGAACAGTGAACTTGCTATGCTTAGATTTCACATGTATTTTCCCATTCCCCTATCCAAGGAAAGGGATACATTAGTTAAAACTCGGAGCATGCAGGTATTAGCACTGTTTTCTGAATGAGAAATTGCTAGATCAATGACCTATATCCAACAGCTGCCTAATTGTCAAACAGTACTACCTCCGCCCAAAATTATAAGACGTGCCTACCAAAAACGTCTTATAATTTGGGACAGAAGAAGTACCACACTAGCTAAGGGAAACTACACTATGACTCATCTGACTGTTCTGTGTAACAGATCCATTTGAATAAATTATGCCTACTTGTTCACATCATACAATTATAAATATACCAATAAACATTAAAAAAATATGAATAACAGAGATACATTGTGTAAACGTGCTGACTCAAGCAAAAGATGTAAACCTCATATTAATAGAGATGTCGAGACACAAGCAAGAAAACATAGGCAATATGCAGATAATAAACTATCCAAAAGGAGAATCCTGCTGATTTGCTGAGTTAGACAGACTATAATGGGTAATGCAGAGCAGACACAAAGCACTGGACCTTTATCCTCTCGATTTTCAGAAACCTAAGCCGTAGGTACTACAACCAACGGACATTTAGGCACCGCACAGACCAGCATTACTTAATCCCAGTTTTCTTCCCGGTTGTTGATTTCTTAGGTTGTCAATAATGAAAACACCGGGAAGGGGGGAGTAGAGAAGAAAAAAAGGTTGTACCAGGCGGCAATACCCAAACCATTTTCCCAACAGTGCCACAAGCTGAGAAAATATATAGGTCTAGATTATCTTCTGAAAATTTCACCTCCTGCCTGACCTGATGATGGATTCTGCACACATATTGATAATCAACTTTGGACTTGCAATCGAAGAAATTAGAACATCGCTACAAGATCAAGATCATAGATAGACAGATTAGTACAGTACATACATACATTACTAGATAACCAAACGATGGATCGTACAAATTTCACAGGTTAAAAGAGCTAAGTAGTGGAGTTGATTTGATTAGTGACCTGACCCTCCTGTCCTGATCAGGGCAAATGTGAAGCTTAAACTTTGCTACCTGCGTAGTTGCCGAGCTGCCCTTCAGTTCAGACCCGAGCGGCCGGCCGCCGGAGCCTCCCTTCGACGCGCCGCTCCTCCACGGCCGGCAAAGAACAGTGACGCCCCCGCCGATCCCTACCCTCGCCTGGCCCTCGTCGGCGGCTCGGTCGCCTACCCCGATGCATCGCCAGATCTTGAGCAGCCCCTACATTCCTCCTAGCGGTGGCGCCACAGGCCGGGCTCGCGGAAGTCAGGCGGTATACGGGCGGCGGTGTGGACGGTGGCCGTCGGCGCCGGAGGATTCCGGTGGGATTTGGGGGAGTGGGGTTGATGACTGGACGGGCCGTGGTGGAGCGGAGCGTATTCCAGTGGGCCTGGGCTACCCGTAGCGGGCTCGTGGCTCGGTTAATTTCGCACAACCACTCAATCAAAAAGTGTTTCTCAAAAAAAAAACTCAATCAAAAAGAAAAGGTTAGTTTCGCACTTTTTTTCTTTTCCAGACACGTACACTCACATTTCTCTCAAAGACACACACACTCGCTCTCCAGACTTATTTTGAAAAAGAAAATCTCCAGACCTTTCTTGATGAGATGGACCATATACGCGTATACTCAACAAAAAGAAAAAACCGGTAAATTTTAATGGGCATTTCTAAAATAGGTTTTTGCAGTTGCTTTGAAATAGAAAGTTTTGTGGCTTTGTAATTTTGTTGGGACTTGGGATCTTTAACACGAGTAGCTGCTAGGCCATTCTTCTTGCATGCTTTTGGTAATTTATGTCCTGGCAATTGATTAATTGGGTGGATGAGTCCCAAGTATTTTAGTGACTTTTGGCAGTATGAAGTTGCATCTCTATTTATGTACTCACTAACAAGGATTAGCATGAAGACCGCGTGGCCTAATGGATAAGGCGCTCGCCTCCGGAGCGGGAGATTCTGGGTTCGAGTCCCAGCGTGGTCGCTTTTTCCCTGTTTCATGTCCCGGCGTTTTGGTCTTCGTTTTTCTGTTCTGTCTTACAAGTAGTACATTCTAACATCTATATCCATTTTTATTTTTGTTTATGTACTACCTCTATGGAAGTACGAATGGTGAAAAAACAAAATCTAACCATGCTGATTGGATGACCTAAATCACTCCTTAAAACCCTAATTATCCACCACTGACATCGGTAATGACCTTGTTTGGACTAAACCCTCTGTCTCTATCTCGAAAAAGAAAAACTCCTACCACACCTCTCCCGAACTGCCCCGCGACTCACTCATGGTCGCCCTTCCCGCCGGCCCATGGAACCTTGGGCTTTGGGCCCTATCACGCTGGAAAGGTGGCAATGCTATTAGTGCTAAGGAAGAGATATTCACCCCACGGTGATTCAAGAGACTGAATGCACGAAGAGAGGAGCCGACGAAGGCCTCGGAGCCCGGCTGCTTGCGACCTCTACCACGCTAGGGGGCTGCTGGTAGGGTCCTAAACCCGGGGTACCTGACGTGCAGAGCTCGGCCTCGAGTTCGACCAAGGCCCACCAGGCCCAAAGAATACCAGGGAACCCTAAGGAGGCAGAGGCGCTGAGTGTGTTCCCCAAGATAGTGGGTGGCAGCCGAGCGAACCTGGCGTATCCCCCTTATGTAAACCCTAGGCCTCTCATGTCTATATAAAGGGAGGCCTAGGTCCTCATTCCGAATCCAATCTGAACTCACGGGAGCCATCTCAACATCATTGTAATCCTCTGCATGAGGTATCCCCTCACGATGAATGGCAAGAAGAAGCAATATGTAGGGTATTACTCTTTGAAGGCCCGAACCTAGGTAAACTGTGTGTGCAGACTCCGTCCCGATGCTACCAGTCACATCATGAACTCTACCGAGGGACCTGGCGGGAATTTGCTCCGTCAACAAGGAAGCTTAAGGTAGCGAATGAAGTTGAAGCCGATGTTGAAGCTGTGGGATCTCTCACGTTGGAGCTACACACCGGCCACATTCTTAGATAGAATAATGTTTATTTATGTGCCTACCTTAAGTAGGAATTTGATTTCAGTTTCTTGTTTAGATGATGATATGTACGAGTGCTAGGTTAGCAACAAACAATTTATTTTGAACAAATGTAATAAGAATGTTGGCCTCGGTGTTAGACAAGGCAAGTTATACAAGATATCTCTTAATAATTAATGATTCAGTTATGCATGTGAGTGATGAAATTAATGTTGAGAAGAAATGGAAAGGAGTTAGTAATTCTTCAAAATTGTGGAATTGTTGTTTGGGCCACATTTCTAGGGGGAGAATGGAACACTTAGTTACAAATGAAATACTCCTCCCATTAGACTTTTCATATGTGGACAAATGTGTCAATTGCACTAAAGGAGGATACACAAAAACAATTAAGAAAGGAGCAGTAAGAGCCATAGGGTTTTAGAATTAATTCACACCGACATATGTGGACCCCTTAACACTAAGGATGTGGACGGTTTTGGTTCATCCATTACATTGATAGATGACTTTTTCCGATGTTGGTATATTTATCCCATATGTGACCGATCGGAAGATTTGGAGAAATTCAAAGTCTATAAAGATGAGGTTGAAAATCAACTGAATGCAAAAATCAAAGTTGTACGGTCTGATCGGGGGGGGGGGGGGGGAGTATTATGGTAGGCATGCTCCTTATGGGAAGAATCCTGGACCTTTTGCCAAGTTCATATCTGAAAATCGAATCATTACTCAATACTCAATGCCTGGTGAACCACAACAAAATGGTGTGGCTGAGCGTCGCAATCGCACCCTTATGGATATGGAGCAAAGCATGCTTAGTCACTCGAGTTTACCAGTAGGCCTTTGGATGGAGGCATTAAATATAGCCGCACATATACTAAATCTCGCTCCAACCAAGGCAACACCGAACACACCTTACGAGATGTGGGCGGTAAAGAAACCGAGCTTGAATTACTTACGGTTGTGGGGTTGTCCCGCACTCCTGCTGAAGCTAAGGTTTTCAATCCACAACTTAGGAAATTGGATCGAAAAACAGTTAGATATTTCTTTGTTAGATACCCTCATAGGGAAAAGGGATGTCGTTTTTGTTGTCCAAGTCACACCACCAAGTTTGTGGAAACTAGACAAGAGGTATTTTTTAGGATAATAAGGTCACAAAAATAAGGGAGATCAATCTTGTGGAGAATCGGGTTTGTGCACCATCCCCAATTATCCAAGATATTGTTTTTCCAATACAAAGAAATGTGCCATCTGATGATCTTGAATCTAACAGTTCAATTTCTCAACCAAATGGTGATCCGGAAACTAATAATAATGAAAAGCCAGACACAAGTGAGGATCCCCGGGAAAATAATGATCCTCAAAATGATGATGTACCACCACCACCTCCTCATGTGGGTAGACCACGACAT
This sequence comes from Triticum timopheevii, assembly GCA_963921465.1. NCBI lineage: Eukaryota > Viridiplantae > Streptophyta > Magnoliopsida > Poales > Poaceae > Triticum > Triticum timopheevii. The sequence continues at coordinate 658,910,976 of OY997264.1, forward strand.
GAGAGGAAGAAAGCCATATCAGATGATTATGTCACTTTCATGATTGAGGATATAAATGATATAGGAAAGGTGGAGGATCCAACCTCTTATAAGGAAGCCATTAAAAGCGAAAATTCGTCCAAGTGGTTGGTTGCCATGGAAGACGAGTTAAATCTATGCGCTCAAATGACGTTTGGGACTTAGTAGAAGTTCCCGATGAAGCTAAGAAAGTAGACTGCAAGTGGGTCTACAAAACCAAGTATGATTCCAAAGGGATGTTGAATGGTTCAAGGCAAGGCTTGTGGCAAAAGGGTTCACACAAAGAGAGGGAATTGACTATAAACAAACCTACTCCCTTGTGTCAACCAAGGATTCTTCTAGAATTGTCATGGCATTAGTAGCTCATTACGACCTAGAACTACATCAAATGGATGTTTAAACTGCATTTCTAAAACATTTACATGGCTCAGCCGGAAGGCTTTGTTGTGGAAGGGAAGGAACATTTAGCATGTCATCTAAAGAAATCAATTTATGGCTTGAAGCAAGCTTCAAGAGAGTGGTACCTCAAGTAGCATTTCTAAAATGTTTACATGGCTCAGCCGAAAGTGTTGTGGAAGGGAAGGAACATTTAGCATGTCATCTAAAGAAATCAATTTATGGCTTGAAGAAAGCTTCAAGAGAGTGGTACCTCAAGTTTTGATAAAATTATCAAAAACTTTGGTTTCACCGGAAATGTTGTGGACAACTGCATCCATGTTAAATTTAAAGGCAGTAGGTTCACAATTTTAGTCCTATATGTTGATGACATATTGTTGGCATGTAGCAATAAAGATATGCTGCATGAGACCAAGAATTTTCTGTCATCCAGCTTTGATGAAATATCGATATAGGTCCAGAGGAACGTTAGGACTGTCTCAAACGACATACTTTGAGAGAGTGCTGAAGAAATTCAATATGCCATAAGTGCTCATCATCACCTGCTCCTATAATCAAGGGCGATAAGTTTGGGACATTTCAATGTCCGAGGAACCAGTATGAAACTGATCAGATGAAGTCGGTTCCTTATGCTTCAGCTGTCGGAAGCATCAAGTACGCTCAAGTTTGTACATGACCAGATTTGTGTTTTCTAACCGGAATGCTTGGCAGATACCAATCAAATCTAGGACCAGTTCGCTAGAAGGCCGCAAAGAAAGTCTTGCGTTATGTGCAACGAACTAAGGATTTCATGCTTACATATAAAAGAACTGATAACCTAGAAATTATTGGTTATTCAGACTCTGATTTTGCCGGGTGTGTGGATAGTAAGTGATCCACGTCAGGTTATATATTCACACTCGTGAGTGGAGCCATATCGTGGCAATTTTACTTCTTTACTTGCCATGGCAAGTTAACTTTTACATCCATGGCAAATTTTACAATTTATTTGCCATGGCATTTTTCAGTCCACATTTTTATGTGTCTTCATGTATATAGTAAAACATCATGGCAATAAAGTTAACCTTTTATTTTTTCTATGGCAAAATTACCTTAATTAACATGTCAAATTTACCTAAATCGCCATGGTAATTCTTAACTTTTGTTGCCATGGCAACTTTTACTTTTGACCTTTGCCAAGCCATGGCAAATTTACCTTAATTGACATTGCAAATTTACCTAAATCGCCATGGCAAATATTTAACTTTTATTGCAATGGCAAATTTAGCTTTTTTTCATGGCAAATTTTTATTTCATTCACTATATAGCATGGCAACTTTTTGTCGTGTAGTATGGATTTCCTAGATTATTTTTCATGAGTGTTTTTTTGCCATATTTTGCAAAAAAATCCATGTACCTGTTACATTTTTTCAAAAAGTTGCCATGTGTTTTAGTGAAAAAGTCTCCTAAATTTGCCGTCGTGTTTTGAAGAAAAACTTATTAAATTTGCCATGTGTAAACATTTCATTATAGATAGTTTATTTATTTTGTAATCCATGGTAAATTTATGTTTTGAGATCATGGAAATTTATGTCTGAGATCATCCGCCATAGCAAATTCCCTTCTTTTCTTTAATTTTCATGATGCAAATTTTATTCTTTAGTGCCATGGAAGAGTTAGCTTTTTGTCGGTTCAGCCGACAGTGAATTGCGGTTGACTAGTTGACTTGGAAGGTTTCAATATTCTAGACTAGCCTAGAGGTTTGCCAAAAAAGAAAGACTATTTTTTGTTTGTATGATGGAAATTGCCATGACTATTTTTTCTTTGTGTCATTGCAAAAAAAAAAAAATCTTTTTACCCATGGCATGCTTGTGCTTTTGAAGTTGATGACCTTTCTCTTCGGTAGCACAGCAAAATATGGACTTTAATCTGGCATACCAAAAAAAATAGGTGGGCTTTTTTCGCTACCGGCCTGTAGGGTCGATGGGGAGGGCCGATGGCGCTGTGGGCGCGAACATTTGGAGGGGGGGGGGGGGGGGGGGGGGGGGGTCTCCTAAAGTTTTGGAGACTGGTTATTTTTGGCCGAACTTTCACACGAGAGTAGAGTTAGCTTGTTGTCGGTTCGGTCGACAGTGAATTGCAGTTGACTAGTTGACTTGGAAGGTTTCAAAATTCTAGACGCTAGAGCATTTCCAAAAAAGAAAGACTAGCTAGAAGACCCAACTAGGAGTACTGGGTCGCTTGTTGCTGGCGTGTGTATAAAGCTTGCACGGCAACAACACACCGAGGCACCGAGCAAGAGCGTTGTGCAGCGTGGCGAGCGCCCGCGATGGTCGGCTTTTCGAACGCTGCCACCTGTGCTCTCCTCCTCATCTTCTTCTACCATCCTACTACTGCCGTCTCCTTCTCCCTCAACTTCTCCGAGTTCACCACAGCAGATCGGAAAGACATCAAGATCGAAGGCGACGCATCCTTCACCGGCAACGCATCCATGGGATGGATCGACATGAGCACAAACTCGTACGGTAGCGTCAGCCGGGTGTCGTACAACGCCCAGCCGGTGCAGCTCTGGGACAAGGCGGCCGGCAAGGTGGCCAGCTTCACCACTCGGTTCGAGTTCGGCATGTTCAGCGGCAACGACGAGGTGGGCATGGCCTTTTTCCTCGCCGGCTATCCGTCTAGCCTCCCTACCGACGGCACTGTCTACAGCCTCGGCCTCACCAACCAAAACGCAGACGCCGTGGCGTCCGGCGACAGCCGGTTTGTAGCGGTGGCGGTCGACACCTTCAACAATGCAATGGCTTCTGACCCCACCGCCAGCTACGACTATGACCACATCGGCATCTACGTCAACTCCCTCAGATCGGTGAGCACACTGAACCTGCAGGGCTCCACTCGCACGAGCGACACCCTGTTCCAGACCGTGATCGAGTACGACAATGTCTCCAACTTCTTAGCGGTCACGTTATGGGATCAAGACCAACCGAGTTACAACACTTTCTCCAAGGTTGACCTCAAGAGCGCACTGCCGGAGCAGGTCTCCATTGGCTTCTCCGCCTCCACGTCCAGCGGCATGGTATATCTAAACTCTTGGTCCTTCAACTCTTCGTTGGAACTACGGCCACCACCACACTCCACGGCAGGGGGAGTTATAGCCAGAGCAGCTGTCGGCGCAACAGTGTCCCTCGTGTTGATCTTTGCCGCTGTAGCCGCACTCGTGGTGCGCCGCCGCCGTCGTCGTCGGAAAATCATGGAGACGGAAGAGTACTACACAGACTCAGAAGAAGACGAAGGCGATCCGATGTCCGAGATCGAGATGGGGACGGGGCCAAGGCGGTTCCCATACCACGAGCTCGTGGAAGCGACGAGGAACTTCGCCGCGGAGGAGAAGCTTGGGCAAGGCGGCTTTGGCGCCGTATACCAAGGCTATCTGAGAGAACCAGCTGGGCTTGCCGTGGCCATAAAAAGGTTGCAGTCTTCCATACAGGGAAAGAAGGAGTACAAATCCGAGGTCAAGGTGATAAGCAGGCTGCGTCACCGGAACCTCGTGCAGCTCCTCGGCTGGTGCCATGGCCATGATCAGGAGCTCCTATTGGTCTACGAGCTCATGCCCAATCGCAGCCTCGACATCCATCTCCATGGCAAGCAGGGCACCTTACTCACATGGCCAATGAGGTACGTAGTACCATCGATCTTAATTAGTACTCCCTTCGTTCCTAGATATAAGTCTTTTTAGAGATTTCAATATGAACTACATACGGATGTATATAAACATATTTTAGAGTGTAGATACTCATTTTGCTCCGTATGTATCCCATATTGAAATCTCTAAAAGAATTTATATTTAGAAACGGAGGGAGTAGTTGTATCTTGTATGCGCGGCCGGGCGCGATCATGTTACTATATATAGATGTTGATGGTTGCAAATGCAACCGCAGGATGAAGATATTGCTGGAGCTTGGGTCTGCACTGCTCTACCTCCACGAGGAGTGGGAGCAATGCGTGCTTCACCGGGACATCAAGCCCAGCAACGTGATGCTTGACGAGTCCTTTGGAGCCAAGCTAGGCGACTTCGGGCTCGCTAGGCTCGTTGACCACGCCGCTGGGATGCAGACCATGACCGCAATATCGGGAACTCCAGGCTACTTGGACCCCGATTGCGTGAACACCGGCAAGGCAAGCGCCGAGTCCGACGTGTACAGCTTCGGCGTGGTTCTACTGGAGGTGGCATGTGGCAGGAGGCCAATGAGCCCGGCCAACCAGGACAAGCAGAAGAATGGCGGCGTCTTCCGGCTGGTCGAGTGGGTCTGGGGACTATATGGCCGGGGATCCATCCTTGAGGCCGCCGACGAGCGGCTGAATGGTGACTACAACACTGCGGAGGTGGAGAGCGTGATGGTTGTCGGGTTGTGGTGCACGCACCCAAACCCGAGCGCGCGGCCATCCATCAGGACAGCCCTGGCCACGCTCCAGCCCAAGGTCGACCAAGCCTACCAGCTGCCTGTGCTTCCTTCCAAGATGCCAGTGCCGATGTATGAGCCGTTGAGGCCGCTCTCCTGGGCCAATATCGTTGGGACGTCATCATCGTCCTCCCACACTACTGTTGGGATGTCGTCGTCCACGTCGTCCAGCATGCCGCTGCACACTTCTTGTACCACAACCTCCGACGCTAGCACTTAGACGAACAGTTCGAAGACCTCTTCTTCACTACTCAAACATCAATAGTAGTAGTAATTTATGGCGTGCGTTTGATATGTTCCCGGAGTGTTGATGTAATGACTAATAATGCCAGGATGGGACTGGTAGCTGGAATGGTTATCAGTATGTTCGAGTGTTTCATATTCATAAGAATGTTTGGTTTTAATGTTGGATCACTAAACCTATCACAACCCTCCTCCTTTCTCTAGATTTGGGACCGGCCGTGTCTATAAAAACATAGGCAGAGTTCATATGTTATGATCAGGAAATCGAAGCCATACTACAAGCAAAAGCCATTTAGTAGATATAAAATTCTAGTGGCACATACCAACATTACCTAAACCCAGTTATCTCCACGGTGGTTTATTTACTTGCTTGCTAAAGTGAAAACACTGGGAACAAAGATGTAACCAAGAAAGAAGGTCATGCCAACATTCCCAACATTGCCCCACTTCTGAAGATCTCAACTCCTTCCTTGATGTCGTTTTTGCACATAATCTGAGCCTCAACTTTGCACTTCGAGTGTTCTGTGCACGAAAAGCCTGGAGATGAAGCTCGAGTTAGAGGCATCGCTGCAATATCAAGATCTTCGATAACTTAGTACATACTCCCTCCGTCCCATAATATAAGAGCGTTTTTTATCCTAGTGTAGTGACAAAAACGTTCTTATATTATGGGACGGAGGGAGTACATACTAGCTGACCATGATATGTACAAATTTCACATTGGAGTTGATCTGATTACTGACCTTCATGGCAGATGACCATGACAAACATAAAATCACTTGTTCTCTGAATAGTTTATGGTGGTAGGTGATAATAATAAGGTAGACTGGGTTTTTGTTGTGTTTCTTTTTTGTGCGAAATCTTTATCTTGAACAACAGTCCGTTACACTTGTTTTCACAAGCTTTGAAACATGTAAACCGTAGCAAGCAAGGCTTTAATTGAGGTTTAGTAATCATGGAAAATGAGTTTTTATTTGATAGTGCCATATGTTATTGTTTGTGTAGTGCAAAAAAAAAATGATTGATATCGAATTATAAAAAATATAAGAAATCAGATAGCTTTCATAGTGACATGCATGTGTCGCTGTTTGTATGTGTGAAGATGCAAAAAAATATATTTGTACCAGCCATTAGACACATCAGCTGCAATGCCGGGGGGACGAGGTTGCCATGAAAAGGAGATACAAGGAGCTACAAGTCATTACAATGGCTTCTGTCCCGCGTGCAGGCGCACATCCTAACTAATGGTGGTCTTGTTTCCGGAGACCCCGACGGGTTGTTGATGGACTGGATTCAGCTACGTATGACAAGGAGCTATGGTTGACTAGTTGACCCCTCGTCGACGTACGCGCACGCCGGCCGAGCTAAGAAAGCTCAAGGTGTAAACGTCACACCCTTCGGTGTCAGAGCTATTCAACGTCATGCCCTCTGGCATTTATCCCCGTAAGCTGCATTTTATTCCTAAAGTTCGCTAAATCTTTTCCAACATCCATGCGCGTTGTGTTGACATGGCCAAGCTGTACGCCGAAGGTTGTGGCACGGAGCAAAATGGTTAGATTTATTTAAGAGTTTTGGAGACGGGCCATATACCTTTGGCCGAACTTTCACGAGAGAGTTAGATTTGTCGGTTCGGCCGACACGGAGTCGCAGCTGACTAGCTGACTTGGAAGGTTTCAGCTTTGTAGCTAGACACTGGGCTAGAGCTTTGCCAAAAGAGAAAGACTGGCTAGAAGACCCAACAAATAATAATCAAAGAAAGGCCAGTTGGACTGATAGGTACTATGTCGCTGGCGTTTCCTCGTACGAACAGTTTATACATATACTTTCTCCGTCCGAAAAAACTTGTCTTTCAAATGAATGTATTTAGCATTAAATTAATACTTAAATACATTTATTTAAGAAACAAGTTTGGGACAAGTTTTTTTGACCGAGAAAGTACCTCTGTATATAGTTTACACACCACACACATCGGAATGGAATTGACTTGGTTTGGTGGTGGAGTACGTAGGTAGGCACCGGCCGCGTCTCTTGGCATGTAATGCACATGCATTTGACGTGTGTGCATGCATGCATGCATGCAGCATAAGTTAGAAGTAGTACTAGTATACCCTGTTTGCTGGTGGTAAGCTGCCGCTGGATCGACATTACAGAATTGCTGTAAAGTGCATGTCCATTTTGGGAGTAGTGAGCTTGCCGTGAACTGATAAAACGGCTTACATTAAGTTACATAGGGAGTATAGAATGTTACATATGAGCAGTTTCTATTTATGTTAATCAAAGAAAAAACAGATAGAAGATGATCAACATGGTTGACATGATATTCGAACAACAGGAGTTTTTTTAACACAATACAACGCTCATCCATATGCACATACACTCACTCCTATAAACGCACGGACGCACACCCTACCCCTATGCGCTGATGGAGCAAAAAGGGCCATGGCCCGTCCAAGTTTTGAGGCAACAGGCTGGACTAAGGGTAAATGTGGGTCATAATTATCAAAACCATTTGGCTTCTCTTTAGACTGGCCCGCCCATGCTTTTGAGAGTAGCTCCGCTAATGACCTTATGAGCACCTGGGAAAGACCGAGCCGGCACATCATCTTGAGTTTGACGGGAACTTCTCCTTCCACTGCACGCATATCATTAGAAGGCCTAAAATAAATTCAGGAAAATGCGAGCACCAATGCTAAGTCTAGGACTTTAACTCTGGTGGGCTGGGGATACCACTATCCTCATAATCATCCGACCACAGGTTTGTTCGATCAAACAGGAGAAGTTGGTAAGAAAAACTGGCATGCTATTTGATAGGTATGGTAAACATGGCATGCCCCGATCGAATACTAATATAGTAAGGAACCAGAAGTAATCCTTAACAGAAGGGGAAAATAACAAATGATGTGGTGGATGAAGAAGCGTTCGCAGACAGCACACCGCCGACGGTTGACATGGCATAGAGGGATGGGGAAGTCGTCGTCGGGGAAGTAGTCTTTGTTGTATACCGCAATGTCAGTCGCACGAGAGCTCTCCCAAAAATCTTGATCTCCTCTCTCTCATACTTGATCACAATAGATGGGTTCTGGAGTCCTGTTGTTCCACATCGTGATGCATTAAGATCTACGTAAAAAAAACAGTTTTTTCTGTTTCTCTCTTGTATGTCATGTCACTTGATTGAGACTTGGTTAAATCTCAGTCGGCTGAGATCTAGCCACACCCCATAAATCGCTAAATCTTTTCCAACATCCATGTGCGTTGTGTTGACATGGCCAAGCTCTACGCCCAAGGTTGTGGCATTGAGCAAAAGGGTTAGATTTAGTTACGAGTTTTGGAGACGGGCCATATATCTTTGGCTGAACTTTCACGAGAGAGTTAGATTTGTCGGTTCGGCCGACACGGAGTGGCAGCTGACTAGCTGACTTGGAAGGTTTCAGCTTTTTAAGATAGACTGGGCTAGAGCTTTTCCAAAAGGGAAAGACTAGCTAGAAGACCCAAGAAAGAATAATCAAAGAAATGCCAGCTGGACTGATAGGTACTATGTCACTTGTTCCCAAGAGTTTTTATATATACCTTCTGTATATAGTTTACACACCACCAAGCGTGCACACAGACACCACACACACACACACACAAAGAGATTGAGCCTGGGGACTGTGCATCGTCGCCAGCACCCGGCCGGGATGGTTGGCTTTTCGGCAGCCACCACTGGTGCTCTCCTCCTCATCTTCTTCTTCTCCTACCTTGCTACCCCTGCTGTCTCCTTGTCCTTTGATTACTCCACCTTCAGCCCAACAGACCGGAACAACATCACGATCGAAGGCGACGCATCCTTCAACATCGGATGGATCGACATCAGCGCCAATAGGTACAATGGTATCGAGGGCAGCAATGGTCGGGCGTGGTACAGCGCCCAGCCGATGTTGCTCTGGGACAAGGCGACCGGCGAGGTGGCCAGCTTCACCACTCGCTTCACGTTCGCCATTGTAGGCGACATAGACAACAAGGGGCAGGGCATGGCCTTTTTCCTCACCGCTCAATCTAGCATGCCGGCCAACTGCCCCAGCTACAACCTCGGCCTCACCGACCAGAGCCCGGGCGAGCTGGCCTCCGGCAACAGCCGGTTCGTGGCGGTGGAGTTCAACACCTTTAATAATACAGATGTGTCTGACCCTGACACCACCTATGACCACATTGGCATAGACGTCAACTCCCTAGTATCAGTGGAAACACTGACCCTAGAGAGCTTTGACCTCATGGACAACTTGACCGCCGAGATCGAGTATGATGGTGTTTCCAGCATCTTAAATGTGACAGTATGGCTCGGTGATGATAAATATGGCCGGCCGAGAGGCAGGATTTACTGGCTTAGCTCCGAGGTTGACCTCAAGAGTGCACTGCCGGAGCAGGTCTCCATTGGCTTCTCCGCATCCACGTCCACGTCTGTGGAAGTGCATCAGTTACACTCTTGGTTCTTCAACTCTTCGTTGGAACCACAGGCCCCATCATCACCACCACCATCATCATCACTACCACCACCACCACCACCACTAGCAGCAGGGCGAGGCCCAGGTTCTGGAGTTGTTGGAGCAGCTGTCGGCACAACAATGTTACTTGTGCTCCTCTTCGCTGCTGCGGCAACACTCGTATTGCGCCACCGTCGTCGTGGGAACATGATGGAGACCGAGGAGAACTACACAGACTTAGAATGTGAAGGCAAGCCCATGACGGAGTTAGAGATGGGGACGGGGCCAAGACGGTTCCCATGCCAGGAGTTGGTGGAAGCCACGAGGAACTTCACCGCGGAGGAGAAGCTTGGGCAAGGTGGCTTCGGCGCCGTATACCGAGGCTATCTGAGAGGAGAGCCAGTTGGTCTAGTCGTGGTCATAAAGAGATTCTCCAACCCTAAGCATGAGGAGTCTTCCATGCAAGGAGAGAGTACAAGTCAGAGATCAAAGGGATAAGCAGGCTGCGTCACCGGAACCTCGTGCAGCTCCTCGGTTGGTGCCATGACCGTGAGGAGCTCCTGCTGGTCTACGAGCTCATGCCCAACCGCAGCCTCGACATCCATCTCCATGGCAAGCAGGGCACCTTCCTGACGTGGCCAATGAGGTACGTATTTTATGTAATGTAACACGGTATAAAAGATTCATCTATGTGGTATATGAGGAATGAGAGTACATACTCTCAGGAGTACACAACCATTTGCTCGTAAGGGCTAATTTTCTGTACTCCTGAGAGTATGTACTCTCATCTTCAGTATACCTAATATGTGCATTGATTATACCTGTTTATCATTCTCAATATACTTTATTAAATATTCGAAGATACCTCAATACAAATTTTGCTAAAAAAATCATTTGCGACGTATTTTTTGTAATGTACTTTTTTCACGCACGAACAAATCAGTATATATGTAAACGTTAAAAAATATGAGTCTCACATGAATTTTTTCATAAAACTCATTTTGGGGTATCTACTAATTGTTAATAAAGTATGTTAAAAATAAATAAAGAGGTATAAAAGATTCATCTATGTGATATATGAGGAGCAGAAGTACATACTCTCAGGAGTGCACAACCATTTGCTCGTAAACCTTATGTATGTTGAGTTGTTAACTGCAAGTGCTACTCTAGGATGAAGATATTGCAGGAGCTTGGGTCTGCATTGCTCTACCTCCATGAGGAGTGGGAGCAATGTGTGTTACACCGGGACATCAAGCCCAGCAACATGATGCTCGACGAGTCCTTTGGAGCCAAGTTAGGCGACTTCGGGCTGGCGAGGCTTGTTGACCATGCCGCTGGGGTGCAAACAATGACTGCCATTTCGGGGACTCCAGGCTACTTGGACCCCGAGTGCGTGAGCACCGGTAGGGCCAGTGCCGAGTCCGATGTGTACAGCTTTTGGGTGGTTCTACTAGAGGTAGCATGCGGCAGGAGGCCAATGAGCATAACCTCGGCCGACCAGGACAAGCAGAAGAAGGGTGGCGTCTTCCGGCTGGTGGAGTGGGCCTGGGCGCTATATGGCCAAGGAGCCATTCTTGAGGCCGTCGACGAGCGGCTAAACTGTGACTACAACGCAGCAGAGGTGGAGAGGGTGATGGTCGTCGGGTTGTGGTGCGCACATCCGAACCCGAGCGCGCGACCGTCCATCAGGACAGCCATTGGGGCGCTCCAGTCCAACTCCAAGGTCCACGGAGCCTGCAGTCAGCTGCCGGTGCTCCCCTCCAAGATGCCGGTACCCATGTACGCATCTCCCCCGTTCGCCCTGGCGGACTTGTCATCCAACTCTAGCGTGCAGCCGCACACCTCCAGTACCACTACTTCCTCCGACGCTAGCACTTCCACGACCAGTTCAAAGGCCTCTTCTTCGCTACTGAAACATCAATACTAGTACTACTAGACATTTGATTTCTTGTCGGAAGTGTTAATGTAATAATATAAAGGCCTCTTTTTCGCTACGTAACATTTGATTTCTTGTCGGAAGTATTATTGATGTAATATGCCAGGATGGGACAGCTAGCGCACCTTATGTTCTTGTCCTGGCAGGTGATATGCTTCCAACTTCCAGCTCAGCAATGGGTTTTCAGTAGGCTCTAGTCGTCTGGTCTATTCACTCATACGGATAGTCAATTCAGAGCCAATAAGAAAAATCTAATACCTTATAGAATATTTTAGTTTTCATTTTTTTAATGATTCAAAATTGTTCTTCAAATTTGTGACTTGTGAAACATATTATTTAGTACATTGTAGCAATTCTTCATTTTAAAGTGACTCGGCATGCAATAATTTAATGCTCAAATCCATAGAGGACCATAAAAATGGGACGGAATCTAACTATGCCATGCCCAAATAAAACTAAATAAATATGCCAAACATATAATTAACTATGTTATATTAATTGCTTGTATTGGGAAATTATTGTTAACCTTTAATCAATTGAAGTAGTGTTGTACTTTCTGTTATGGAATGTATATATATCAGGTTTGAAACATATATGCCAACATATTTGAATTCAGGAATTTTTGTATGATGGGTTGATCTTTCAATACGATTTATGATAGGCTTTAATCACCTGAATACTTGTTTGTTTGCTATAAGCAATTCCACTGAGCTATTCATATTTAGGTTTCTATGTGGCACTAGTTTTTTTCGTTTGTCTCTGATAAATATATGTTCTGAAATACATATTGCACGATGGATCATATGGGCATAGCTAACTCTGCTATTGTTGCAGGGCGAAGCCGTTTGAATGATTATTGGAGGTTTCTGTATCTCGCTATCTCTTGGCACACACAAATAAGCTCTATCGCAAAGGCGTAATATTGCTTTTGTGTTAGGAATATAATGGTCCATCTTCATCAACGTTACTCTTTACTAGGTCTTCCGGCTGGTCGAGTGGGCGTGGAGATTATACGGCCGGAAAGCATCCTTGAGGCCGTCAGACAAGAAGCTGGATGGTAACTACAACACGGTGGAAGTGGAGGGTGCTCGTCGTCGGGCTGTGGTGCACGCACCCAGGCCTGACCCCAGTGTGTGACCGTCCATCGGACAGCCAGTTTGCGGTGCTACGTTCAGGTGAGCAAGGGCCATGGCCCCCCAGCCTTGGTAAAAAACAGAAAGCATTTTTTAGGGGTGTTTAGATTAGGAAAAATATAGCCTCTCCCCCTCCCCCCCCCACTAGTGCAGAACCGGGCATTAGCACCGGTTCGTAAGGCCCTATAGTGCCGGTTACATAACCGGCACTAATTTGTGGTCACTAAAGGCCCCCCCTCCTTTAGTACCGGTTCAGCACGAACCGGTGCTAAAGGGCAACCACGTGGCACGAGCCAGCTCCGGGGACCTGGAGCCCTTTAGTACCGGTTGGTAAGACCAACCGGTACTATAAGGTTTGGGGGGTTTTTAGTTTTATGATTTCTTTTCCATTTAATTTTGTGTTTCCATTTTAATTCTTTTTCGTTTGCTGGTATTTTACGATACTACACATCGTACACGTTATGCATATATATATATATATATATATATATATATATATATATATATATATATATATATATCACATCAATGTCTCACAAATTAAACCACCATATTAATTAATTCACACATACACACATGTATAGCTATATACAATTTCTCCTACATATGAATGTTGCCTTCGGAGCCAGTGGCATTAGCCTAATTGGTGCCTTCGGAGCACGATGACAATTGAAAGTGGTTTTCATGGGGGCGGTAGCGGGTAATAGAATTCTCTATTCGGATTTATGACCTGGTCGAGCAAAAATCCCGCTATTTCCTCTTGAAGTGCTTCTACGCGCTCCCTTTCTATGAGCTTCTCCCGCACCTCTTTGAACTGTTAAGAAGGAGATCAATATGCATGTGTATTAGTTGTGTGACTAGATATCAATAATGGTGTAAAAATTGTGAATAGTGTTCTCACAAGCGTACCCATTGCTGTCTTTGAGATCTGCTCCTTTCGGACGCCATCATGCGAATGTTCTCGCAAACGCAGAATGCACACAGATCAGTCCCCTGCGCCTGCTTCAGGGCCTTTACGAGAATGGAATTTGATCAGATAAAAATTAATCAAGCATGATAATTAAAGAGATGGCAGCTAGCTTGCTAGCTAGCTAGTACTACTTAATTACTTACCTTGGGTCGAAACAATTGAAGCTTTTGTTTCCATTCACCTTTCGTGACGCTGATGAATCTTGCCCAAGCCCTGCCCGCCGACAAAGAAAATGAATAAAGGGGTTATTAAATAGTTCATATCACGAAATGACGAACTAAATAGGCCGAGATATATAGTTAATAATGATTGAAATTACCTGTTGACTATCCCATACAAGATGTTAAAGTCAGTTTTTTTTGAGATTAGTGAGTCCAGTACTTCAACTGTTCCGGCGTCAACTTTAATGATACACAAGACCCAGTGAAATCTGCATGCACACACGTTTACATGTCTTAATTAAGCGGGCATATGTAAGCAAAAACATGTAGCTAGCTAGTAGGCAAAAACAGAGAATTTGTAGTACAAGACAGTGTGACTCACCCAAAGTGGTAAGGAAGTAGTATATCTTCATTGTATTTGAGGCGCTTCAAGAACTCTAGCATGCTGTCCTCTACTTCCTTTGCAAGACGTTCATTTATCTTCCATGTGTATTCATTAACGGTGTTTGGGTCAATGAACCCAATGCCAAAGCGTCCACCTTTTCTCATTTCATATATCTTCATCCTGCATAATACCACAGAAAAGAATATAGTGAGGATAATTACAGGTAATGATTGATCAAAAGGATCATTACAGCTAGCTTGAGACTTAAATTATAGAAAGAAATCACTTACAGACAATAGCAACTGACGATAGATTTGTCGAGTGCGTCTTGATTGTATAACTGAAACAGTTCTGAATACTCAACGGACCCAGCTTTCTCATGGTAGTAATGGTCCTCCTTGACATTCACCATGAGGGACAATCGCTCTGAAATCTTGGTAATGTTCATGTACCATTGATGCAATTCATACATTCTCGTTGGGAGGTTCTTGACCTTGTCTGGCGCGACCAAAGGTTGGCCCCGGACATATTTCCGTTTTACTTCATCATCTCTAAGCAAAGGCATGGGCTCGATCTCGAGGAGTTGTCCAACAGTGATGTTGAGAACTTCAGCCTGCATTATATGCTCCTCCGTTATTACCACATTGCCCACCTCAGGAACATGCACTGTTTGCCCACAATAATATTGGGGGCGCGTACTGTCACCTGTTGTTGGCACAACAAGTGAGGGGATCGATTGCGCCGCCTGTTCTCCCAGCTGGGGAATGGTTTTCCCGCATTTTTTGGCAGCTGCTTCTTGTTTGCTCGATCCCGATGTAGACGTGCTCGCCTCTCTTTGTAGACGTGCTCGATTTAACTTCCTGATGTGGCGCTCATAGTCTGTGTCAACAGGCTTGGAAGCTGGTGGTTGAGCCATACGAATGAAGTGGTCAATCATTTCCTTAGGCACTTTCTCCCTTGGCGGCGGTGGCGGTTTCGGTGCAAAATGGGCTTCCACCTCGGCCTTCGATATGGCTGTGATTTCCTCCTCGGACCTGTCATAAGACCTCTGCGGAAGAGGCTTGAGGCTTGGACCATATTTATATCGCTTGCCTCCGCCTGTACTTCCTGTACTACCTCGACTCGTACCGCTACGCACCATAGCTGCGGGGTGTCTCTTCTGCGATTGCTGAGGTGGCGGAGACGGCTGACGGGACTGAGTTGGACGAGGAGGAGTGGCCTGAGGTTGTGCCGGACTTGGAGGAGGAGTGGACGTCTGACGCTGTGGCGGACTTGGAGGAGGAGGATTGTCCTGACATTTTGCCGGACTTGGAGGAGGAGGATTGTCCTGACACTTTGCCGGACTTGGAGGAGCGGGAGTCTGCTGACTCGGTGGTGGACTTCGACGAGGACTCGGGTGACGTGGTGTCGGTGGCCTTGGAAAGATGATGCAATCCTTTTTCCATAGGATGATACGATGTTTGGCCTCTCCGAGAAAGCGCTCGCCGTCACCTCCAGCAATGTCAAGCTGTAGCCCCGAATATGGTGGGTCCACCACCTCATCAACCAAGACACGAGCATAGCCCGCTGGAATCGGGTTGCAATGAAAGGTTGACTCAGGGGGATTTGTGAAAGCACAGCCGTCCGCCACCTTCATGGATATGTTCTTCATTTTGACGTGTAGCTCGCAGTTAGTGTTCTCCGTGATGTCATCCACGGGGTATCTACCCAGCATTGCGTCGTCCGGGACGGAACCCACGCTGCTTCTCGGCATGGATGGGCCGGTGCTATCCAATGTTGGATCATCCGCTAGCTGCTGCAGCTGCTGAGACCCCCTTTGATGGGTAAGTGAGTCGATCTGCTCCTGCTGCCGCTGGAATTTGATTGCCAATTCCGCTTGACTTGCTTCTAGGCCTTGAAGGCGTTCATAGTCCCGCTTCCTCTGCTCCTCCTCCATCTTCCTCTTCTTCTCCTCCGCAATCTTCTTTCTCACACGGGTTCTGTAGTCGTTGTTCCAGTCCGAAAACCCCTCATACCACGGCATAGCGCCCTTGCCTCGTGTTCTTCCCGGGTGTTTAGGATTTCCCAGGGCACGCGTAAGCTCGTCGTTCTCTCTGTTGGGCTGGAACACCCCCGTTCGTTCCTCTTCTATTGCAACAAGTATCGCATCATCGGCTCCCTTCAGACTTGCCCTCGTCGAAACATTGCCTGTCTCCCGGTCCAACTCCCCCCCATGCGCATAGAACCAAGTCCTGACCCTGGGGGGCCAGCTCTTAGTAGCCGGAGTGACACCTGCATCCTCCATCTCTTTCTCAGACTTATCTCACTTAGGCATTGCCACCGCATAGCCACCTGGCCCCAGCTTATGGAACTTATCCTTTTTTTCGGCATTCTTCTTGTTTATTCTCGACCGTTCCTTAGCTAATTCCGAATCCTTGAATTTCACGAAATCGTCCCAATGATCACGTTGGTTCTCCAGTGTTCCCTTGAATACTGGAGTCTTCCTTCCTCCGTTGACGTACTTGTTCCATTCACGATTCTTGTAGTTCTTGAATGCAGTCGCCATCATCCTAAGAGCAGCCTCTTTGACTTTCTGCACATCTGCTTCTGTGAAATGATCTGGTAGGGTGAAATGTTCCATGAGAGTATCCCAAGCCAGATCTTTTTGATTCTTGTCGACAAAAGTAACATCTGGACGTGGCTTTGCCGGCGCTCTCCATTCTTGAAGTTTGATCGGGAGTTAGTCCTTCACAAGAACTCCGCACTGACGAACGAACTTGTCCGCAATCTTCTTAGGCGCTAATGGTTTGCCAGTAGGGCCGCATGCCTCGATATTGTACTTTACGCCCGGCTTCAACTTTTTGTTCGGGCCTCGTTTCGTCATTTTGCCTGAAGATTTGCTCGATCCGGATGGCTTAAAGAACAAAGATCGATTCGCTAATATATCTTCAAGTCATTTAAAACATGTGATGATCACCAGATGCCTGCTTATATAAATATATATACCTCGTCGGTGTTTGTTGTTTCAGGATCAACATGTTCTTCGTCATCGTCATAATCATAGTTCATGACTTCGTCGCGATCGAATATCATATCACCCTCTCCGGTGTTGTTTAGAAATTCGGAGCCGTCATAATCTTCTTCATTCTGATTATCATCTGCCCCGCGTATCATATCGAACATGGTCTGTTCTCCCTCTCTGTCGGTATTGTCTGCCATAGCTTTTGTTTAACTAATCCAAAAGAAATATAAAACAATTTAGTATTCAAATCTCGAATAATAGATATAATCTCGAATACATCGTCCAGAATAATAGATATAATCTCGAATACATCGTCTCGAATAATATATAATATTGAATAGTACATCACTGGCTATTAGCTAATAAAGATCGAATACTACAGAAGAATCTAGGACACTCGCGGTTCCTCCGGCGCGGGCGGCGGAAACCCAAAGAGAAGGAACCCTCACAGGATCATAGCTGAAGTGAGATCCCCGAAGATACTGCCACGTATTGGAGAACCTGCCGCCCTCTAACGCAACCATGTAGCGATGGACGTGCTCGTCCTTCTCCCTGACACGGCGACGTACCACCTCCGGCGGGGCCGGGTCTCTCCGCACCGAAACTGGCCCATGCGAACGCCACCAAACGAGATCAGGGTCGACGACGGGACCCGCGGCCGGGTTCCTCGTCAAGCGGCGCGCCCCTCCAAGCAGCACCTCCCAGTGCCAGCCCGGCGAAGCCCAGTCCCGGACATGGGTCGGCTGGACGTCGTCGTGGACGGGTCGACGGCGAGGATGCGGGCCGGGCATCGTCGAGAACAAATACTAGCTATATGCCCGCAAAAGTAACATTTTTTTAATGATTGGATTTTGATAACTAAAATTTCTAACATTTCTATATAACTAACATTTCTATAACATTTCTAACAATGCTATATATAACTAACATTTCTATAACATTTCTAATATTTCTATAACTAAAAAACAGAAAAAAATTATAACATTTCTATATATATAACTAACATTTTTATAACTATTTCTATAACTAAAAAACAAAAAAATTTCTAACAATTCTAACTTTTTTATAACTATTTCTATAACTAAAAAACAGAAAAATTTCTAACAATTTCTAACACTTCTAACAATTCTAACAATTCTAACATTTCTAACTGTTTCTAAAAAACAGAAAAATGTCTAACAATTTCTTAAAAACAGAAAAATCTATAACTAAAAATGTATGTGTGTGTGTGCGCGCTCACCGGCCGACGAGGCGAGAGGCGACGGGGGGCGTGCGGCGACGGGGACGGCGACGGGCGCGGCGACGACGGGGACGGGGACGTACGGGCCGGGGCGGCGACGACGGGGACGGGGACGTACGGGCCGGGGCGGCGACGACGACGGGGACGGTGACGACGCGGCCGGGACGGGGCGGCGGTGACGACGGGGACGACGGGGACGGGACGACGGGGCGGCGACGACGGGGACGGGGCGGCGACGGGCCGGGGCGGCGTCGAGGGATATGGAGACGGCGGGGGCGGCGGGCGATGGTGCAGAGGAGAAGAAGCAGAGGGGGAGATGAGAAACTGACGAAATTTTGAAGTGTTTTCTTATATAGAAGGCACCTTTAGTACCGGTTGGAGCCACCAACCGGTACTAAAGGTCTGTTTTGGCCAGGCCAAGCGGCGGGAAGCGACCCCCTTTAGTACCGGGTGGTGGCACAAACCGGTACTAAAGGCCCCCCCTTTAGTACCGGTTGGAGCCACGACCCGGTACTAAAGGGTGTGCGCTGCTAGGCGAGGGGCGCAGAAGTTTAGTCCCACATCGCTAGTTTAGGAGCGCCAGGACCAGTTTATAAGCCCCGGTGCGGGCACTGCATTGAACTCCTCTCAATAGCAGGCCTTCTGGGCCTACCTCTCCTACTCTGCCTGTGGGCCTACTGGGCTTGCGGGCCTGCATCCTGGCCCAACTACAGGTTGGGTTTCTAGTCGTATGCAGGCCGCTATGGCGCAGTAGGCGGGCTTTTTTATTTTCTTATTTTTTTTGATTTATTTATTTTTGTTTTATTTATTTTTGAGTTTTTTTGCTGTGTTTAGAGTTTCTTTGTGAATATTTTTGCTTTAGGTACAAAAAATTACAAACTTTCTGTTAGTGCCGGTAGATTTCAAATTTGAATAGTTTAAATTTTGAATTATTTGAAATTTGTGTGAATCACTAGTTTGTGAATAACTTAACTTTGAAAAAAGTTTTTTCAGTGATTCTTTTTTCTTATGTTTAATATTAGTGTGTTTTATCATTATATTCAATTTAGTAATGCTTAGGTTATTTAAAAAATGAAATGCCTTTGTAACAGTTCAGTTTTCGTCGGAAACCCTGATACTTCGAAAGAGATTGTCCATTTTGTACACGAAGTGCATCCAGTTTTTGCCGTAACACTCTCTACTTTCTTGCACATGCTATTTGTATGAAATTATGATACCATGCCAACTTTCAACCTTTTCTGAGTTTATTTGAATTGCTTTTCAATTTCAGGGTCATTTAGCTGGAAAAAAAATCAGTAAATGCATGAAAAGAATTTGTTTGCACATAAAATTTCTTCGCGTTTCAAATGCCAAAACACATAACTACCCTAACTATTACAGACATTCCCTCCTGGGTGTGAAACACAGAAGAAAGTGATGATAGTGAAGCCGATCACATCCCAGATCTTTGGGTGTGAAACTTTTTCTTCGTGTGTGTCCCTTTGCGCCGTAACCATGGAAAATCCTCATCATTTAACGGGATGCTCGGGTCAATATTCACTGTGAATGGAGCAATTTCATCAAACTTTTCATAAACTTCTGACTTGTCTGTCTTGTCATCCACTCCCATGATGTTTCTCTTCCCAGAAAGAACTATGTGCCGCTTTGGCTCATCGTACGATGCATTCGCTTCCTTATCTTTTCTTTTTCTTGGCTTGGTAGACATGTCCTTCACATAGAAAACCTGTGCCACATCATTGGCTAGGACGAATGGTTCGTCTGCATACGCAAGATTGTTGAGATCCACTGTTGTCATTCCGTACTGCGGGTCTTCCGTTACCCCGCCTCGTGTCATATTGACCCATTTGCACCGAAACAAAGGGACCTTTAAACCACGTCGATAGTCAAGTTCCCATATGTCCTGTATATAACCATAATATGTTTCCTTTCCCGTCTTGGTTTCTGCATCAAAGCGGACACCACTGTTTTGGTTGGTGCTCTTTTTATCTTGGGCGATCGTGTAAAATGTATTACCATTTATCTCGTACCCTTTGAAAGTCATTATATTCGAAGATGGTAACTGGGACAGCAAGTAAAGGTCATCTTCAATAGAGGTGTCATGCATGGTACGTGTCTGCAACCAGTTGGCGAAACTCCTAGTTTGTTCACGTGTAATCTACTCATCAGACCGCTCCGGGTGTTTGGAGCGTAGCAAATTCTTGTGTTCATCCATATACGGAGCCACCAAGGTGGAATTCTGTAGAGCTGTGTAGTGTGCTTCAGTGAGAGAATGTCCGTCCATAGCATGCCTTTTCCATCCAGTCTGCCCTTATGCCGCGATTCAGGAACACCAATCGGCTTAAGGTCAGGAATAAAGTCAATACAAAACTCAATGACCTCCTCATTTTGATGACCCTTGGAGATGCTTCCTTCTGGCCTAGCACGGTTATGAACATATTTCTTTAAGACTCCCATGAACCTCTCAAAGGGGAACATATTGTGTAGAAATACAGGACCCAAAACGTTAATCTCTTTGCATAGATGAACTAGGACGTGCGTCATGATGTTGAAGAAGGATGGTGGGAACACCAACTCGAAACTGACAAGACATTGCACCAAATCATTCTGTAACCTTGGTATGATTTCTGGATCGATTACCTTCTGAGAGATTGCATTGAGAAATGCACATAGCTTCACAATGGCTAATCGAACGTTTTCCGGTAGAAGCCCCCTCAATGCAACCGGAAGCAGTTGCGTCATAATCACGTGGCAGTCATGAGACTTTAGGTTCTGGAACTTTTTCTCTGCCATGTTTATTATTCCCTTTATATTCGACGAGAAGCCAGACGGTACCTTAATACTGAGTAGGCATTCAAAGAAGATTTCCTTCTCTTCTTTGGTAAGAGCTGTTGGGGAACGTAGCAGAAATTCAAAATTTTCCTACGTGTCACCAAGATCTATCTATGGAGAAACCAGCAATGAGGAAAAGGAGAGTGCATCTACATACCCTTGTAGATCGCTAAGCGGAAGCGTTCAAGAGAACGGGGTTGAAGGAGTCGTACTTGTCGTGATCCAAATCACCGGAGATCCTAGTGCCGAACGGACGGCACCTCCGCGTTCAACACACGTACAGCCCGGTGACGTCTCCCATGCCTTGATCCAGCAAGGAGAGAGGGAGAGGTTGAGGAAGACTCCATCCAGCAGCAGCACGACGGCGTGGTGATGGTGGAGGAGCGTGGCAATCCTGCAGGGCTTCGCCAAGCACCGCAAGGGAGGAGGAGTACTTGGGAGAGGGGGAGGGCTGCGCCAGAACTTCGTGTGAAACTCCCATGCGCCTCCCCACTATATATAGGGGTGGAGGGGCTGGTTTCTTGCCCTCCAAGTCCATTGGGGCATTGGCCAAGGTGGGAGGAAAGAAATCCCATCATTTCCTTCCCCACCGATTGTTATCCCCCCTTTTTAGGGATCTTGATCTTATCCCTTCGGGATATGATCTTATTCCTTCTAAGGGGGGATCTTGGTGCGCCTTGACCAGGGGTGTGGGGCCTTGCCCCCACTACCCACGTTCATGTGGGTCCCTCCCATGCAGGTGGGCCCCACTCCGGAACCTTCTAGAACCTTCCCGGTACAATACCGAAAAATCCCGAACATTTTTCGGTGGCCAAAATAGGACTTCCCATATATAAATCTTTACCTCCGGACCATTTCGGAACTCCTCGTGACGTCCGGGATCTCATCCGGGACTCCGAACAACATTCGGTAACCACATACAAACTTCCTTTATAACCCTAGCATCATCGAACCTTAAGTGTGTAGACCCTACGGGTTCGGGAGACATGTAGACATGACCGAGACGTTCTCCGGTCAATAACCAACAGCGGGATCTGGATACCCATGTTGGCTCCCACATGTTCCACGATGATCTCATCGGATGAACCACGATGTCAAGGACTCAGTCGATCCCGTATACAATTCCCTTTGTCTAACGGTATTGTACTTGCCCGAGATTCGATCGTCGGTATACCGATACCTTGTTCAATCTCGTTACCGGAAAGTCTCTTTACTCGTTCCGTAACACATCATCCCGTGATCAACCCCTTGGTCACATTGTGCACATTATGATGATGTCCTACCGAGTGGGCCCAGAGATACCTCTCCGTTTACACGGAGTGACAAATCCCAGTCTCGATCCGTGTCAACCCAACAGACACTTTCGGAGATACCTGTAGTGCACCTTTATAGTCACCCAGTTACGTTGTGACGTTTGATACACCCAAAGCACTCCTACGGTATCCGGGAGTTACACGATCTCATGGTCTAAGGAAGAGATACTTGACATTGGAAAAGCTCTAGCAAACGAACTACACGATCTTTGTGCTATGCTTAGGATTGGGTCTTGTCCATCACATCATTCTCCTAATGATGTGATCCCGTTATCAACGACATCCAATGTCCCTAGCCAGGAAACCATGACTATCTGTTGATCACAACGAGCTAGTCAACTAGAGGCTCACTAGGGACATATTGTGGTCTATGTATTCACACGTGTATTACGATTTCCGGATAATACAATTATAGCATGAATAAAAGACAATTATCATGAACAAGAAAATATAATAATACTTTTATTATTGCCTCTAGGGCATATTTCCAACAAGAGCATAGCTTGCATGACCCTGATGTATGCCATCTTCTCCGTGCATACGTTGCTGGTCCTCCCGTGCCTCAGGTGTATCTTTTGTCTTCCCATACACGCCCAAGAAGCCAAGCAGGGTCACACAAAGATTCTTCGTCACGTGCATCACGTCGATTGCGGAGCGGACCTCTAGGTCTTTCCAATATGGCAGGTCCCAAAATATAGATTTCTTCTTCCACATGGGTGCGCGTCCGTCCGCGTCCTTCGGAACAGGTTGTCTGCCAGGACCCTTTCCAGATATCACCTTCAAATCCTTGACCATATCATGTACATCAGCACCAGTACGGTGGCGAGGCTTCGTCCGGTGATCCGCCTCACCTTTGAAATGCTTGCCTTTCTTTCTTACGGGATGCCTGCTCGGAAGAAATCGACGATGTCCCAGGTACACATTCTTCTTACAACTATTCAAATATATACTGTCGGTATCATCCAAACAGTGCGTGCATCCGCGGTATCCCTTGTTTGTCTGTCCTGAAAGGTTACTGAGAGCAGGCCAATCATTGATGGTCACGAACAGCAACGCCTTGAGGTCAAATTCTTCCCCCATGTGCTCATCCCACGCACTTACACCTGTTCCATTCCACAGTTGTAAGAGTTCTTCAACTAATGGCCTTAGGTACACATCAATGTCGTTGCCGGGTTGCTTAGGGCCTTGGATGAGCACTGGCATCATAATGAACTTCCGCTTCATGCACAACCAAGGAGGAAGGTTATACAAACATAGAGTCATAGGCCAGGTGCTATGGTTGCTGCTCTGCTCCCCAAAAGGATTAATGCCATCTGCACTTAGACCAAACCATACGCTCCTTGCGTCATCTGCAAACTCCTTCCCGTACTTTCTTTCGATTTTTCTCCACTGCGACCCGTCAGCGGGTACTCTCAACTTTTCGTCTTTCTTACGGTCTTCTCTGTGCCATCGCATCGCCTTGGCATGCTCTTTGTTTTGGAACAAACGTTTCAACCGTGGTATTATAGGAGAATACCACATCACCTTGGCAGGAATCTTCTTCCTGGGGCGCTCGCCCTCGACATCACCAGGCTCATCGCGGCTGATCTTATAGCGCAATGCACCACATACCGGGCAAGCGTTCAAATTCTCGTACTCACCGCGGTAGAGGATGCAATCATTAGGGCATGCATGTATCTTCTGCACCTTTAACCCTAGAGGGCAGACAACCTTCTTTGCTTCGTACGTACTCTCGGGCAATTCGTTGTCCTT
The DNA here is from genome assembly GCA_963921465.1 of Triticum timopheevii. Taxonomy (NCBI): domain Eukaryota; kingdom Viridiplantae; phylum Streptophyta; class Magnoliopsida; order Poales; family Poaceae; genus Triticum; species Triticum timopheevii. Next base: position 658,935,252 of record OY997264.1, read on the forward strand.
TGGAAGCATATCCTTTATCATTACCAGCAACTTTCCAAATCCCTTGTCAGATACACCATTCTCTGCCTTTCATTGCAGCAATTCCAGTGTGGTGTCCAGCTTTTTCTTGTCACCTACGCAATTCAGGTACAACAATTTTTTGTGATCCTCTAACATGCGCTGCAACTTCTTCTTCTCCAAATCACTTGCGCAGTTTCTCTTTGCATCGGCAATGGCCCGACCTAGATCATCAACGGGCTCATCTGATGCCTCTTCTTCAACTTCTTCCCGCATTGCCGTCTCAGCTTCTTCCCGCATTACCGGCTCAACTTCTTCCCCCATTGTTGCATCATCGTATTCAGGGAACCCATGGCCAGGATAGATGTCGTCGTCCTCTTCTTCTTCATTGTCTTCCATCATAACCCCTCTTTCTCCGTGCTTGGTCCAAACATTATAGTGGGGCATGAAACCGGACTCAAACAGGTGGACGTGAATGGTTCTTGACATAGAATAATTGTGACCATTCTTACAGCCAGCACATGGACAAGGCATAAAACCATCCGCCCGCTTGTTTGCCTCAGCCGCAAGCAGAAAAGTATGCACGCCCTCAATGAACTGGGGAGAGCATCGGTCATCGTACATCCATTGCCGGCTCATCTTCATTACACAACACCGAATAGACCAAATTAATACAAGTTCATACATAAAGTTCATACAACACTTAAATGCAACAAACAAATAACTCTCTAGCTAAAGCATTTAAATGCAACAACAAATGCAATCAAGATCGCAACTAAGGTAACAATTGATCCAACAGCATAGTGATACCAAGCCTCACTATCGATGGCATATTTTCTAATCTTTCTATTCTTCAAGCGCATTTTCTCCATCTTGATCTTGTGATCATCGACGACATCGACAACATGCAACTCCATTTCCATCTTCTCCCCCTCAATTCTTTTCAATTTTTCTTTCAAGTACTCGTTTTCTCTTTCAACTAAATTTAACCTCTCGACAATAGGGTCGGTTAGAATTTCCGGTTCACATACCTCCTAGATAAAAATATCTATGTCAACTTGATGGGCATAATTTGTCATAAACACGAAATGCAACTAATAGTTTTAAAAGAGAATATACCACATCCGAATCATAACAAGGACGAGGGCCGACGGGGACGGATATCAAAACCATGGCACTATGTATAACAAACAACGTACGGGTAAGATAATTATTACATGATTAACTATATATCCAAATCACACAAACATCAATTTTTTATATAAAATTTCATGAACAAGAGGCTCACCACAAGGTGGTGCCGGTGACGGGACAGTGCGGGCGATCGACGGTGGTTACGACGGAGATTTAGAAGGCACTAAGTAAACCACACCTACATATGCAAACTAAGTGTTATTTTTGACCTCAAATTGCATATAAATCAAATACTAGCACATATATATATTTCCTCCCAAATTACTAAACTCAAAAATTAGTAACTATACAAAGCATGGGAAGAGCTAATCTAGCAATGAGAGTTGAAAGGACAAAGTTGCTAACCTTTGTGATCATTTGAATGGATGGGGGCCTTCAAATCTTGACAAATTTTGGGCAAAATTTGTGAGGAGCTCGAGGGGAAAGGGGAAGAACAGAGGAGAAGTGAGGGGAAAGGGGAAGAACAGAGTGGCTCGGGTGGACGAAGGGTTTATGTACGTCGACCTATAGTACCGGTTCGTGGCACGAACCGGTACTAAAGGTGCTGGAGGGGGCCCAGACTGACAACATCCTGCCACCACCCTCATTAGTACCAGTTCGTGGCACGAACCAGTGCTAAAGGTTAGCCACGAACCGGCACTAATGAGAGCGGCCCGGCTAGCCGTTGGAACCGGCACTAATGTGCTGCACGTTTGACCCTTTTTCTACTAGTGCCCCCCAATCCTGCCTGGCTCTGCCAATGAGGACAAAGATTGGCACGCTCCAGCCAAAGGTCGACCAAGGCTGCTACCAGATGTCGACGCTGATGTTGGAGCCATCATTGCCACTAACCTGGGCTAATATTGGTGGGATGTCTTCATCGTCCTCCCACACCATTGGGATGTCGTCATCGACATCATCCAGCATGCTGCCGCACACCTCTTGTACCACATCCTCCGATGCTAGCACTTCGACGACTAGTTCAAAAACCTCTTCCTCACTACTGAAACATTAGAACCCATAGTAATTTATGTGTTTGATATCCATAAGAATGGTTTGATCTGTTTCCAGGAGTGTTGATGTAATGATGCCAGGATGGGACTGGCAGCTGGAATGGTTATAAACTTATCAGTATGTTAATGCGTTTGATATCCATAAGAATGGTTGGTTTTTTAAGTTGGCTCACCAAGCTTATCACAACTGTCATCCTTTTCCCGCCTCCTTTTCACGGACTTGGGACCGGCTATATTTAGAAAGACATAGGCAGAGTTCATGAGAAAAGAGATTCTACCATGCACAGTATCTACCGTGCATGTATCAGCCACTCATGCATGCATGTATTTACTGCGGTGCTTAGTTCATCTGAATCTGTGGCCCCCAGTTTTAGTTAACGTCATGTCAATCAGTCACCATTTTGCATGTGCACATAACTTTCCTCTCTCCCCAAATAAACGATGCACTTGTATTTCACTCATCAATGCTTTTTTGTACTCCAAAGTTTAGACCCAGTTTATTTTTTGAATCAGATGTGTAATATGCTTACAAACCATATGTGCTTATTTCATTTTTGTAGACAATGGTCAAAGTGTATTTGAGCGGTAAGAACAAATAAGTTTTCAAAAACATATTCAATATTGGTCATGTTTTAAATATCTCATCAAAATAAACACGTTTGTCCAGATAGAATGTAAGACACACTTTTGTATTATAAGATATGAGGTATTTGTAAGACACACAGAAAGAGATAATATATTTCCTGATAGAGTTGCGTTTCGGTTCCATTTACCTCAGTACGCAAACAACCACGAGCAGGCCCTCCCAACCCCTAGCCGCCTCCTCCTCCCAACCCTAGCCGCCCCTCCTCCTCACCCCCTCCCCTCCTTCCTCCCTCGCTGCCGCCTGAGGCAGCCGCCGGGCAAGCCCGGGGCGCCAAGGATGGTGGTGGCGGGGCCTCGGTTGCCCTGCTCCTGTGTGGGGAACCCCGGATCTGGAGCGGCGGCTCCATTGGAAGGCATGGCCGGCTAACAGTCGTGCGGGTGGTGGATCCGTTGTCCCGGCCGCGCGGGTGACGGGATCCGATGGTCGTTGGCGGCCGGTGATGGCTTCTGCGGCGGTCGATATGTGCGATCTGGCGCCTCCCTTCCTCCCCTGTTCGGCGTGTAGGCCAGCCTTGTCGGGCCACGCTTCCTCTTGGTCGCTGGTTCTGTACAGGAGGTGCTACTGGTGGCGGAGATCTAGTTCGCGCGAAATCCCTGCACGGCCATGACCGGCAGCGCCGACGGCGACGCATGAGGGCGCCGTTTCCCTCTTTGGAGGCGTCGGTATGGACTGATCTCCTCACTTCACCTTCCCCTAGGTCTCCCGGGCGAAAGCCCTAGCTCTGTTGGGTGGCGGCGGCGCTCACGGCGCCGTTCCCTTCTTGAAGGCACCGCTTTGGGAACCTTGGGGTTGGGTGGCGCTTGTGGGTGGTGGGCGACGGCGGTGGTGTGGCTCCTTCCTAGCATGGATTTACGTCCATTGCTTGGAGATGGACTCGCGTAGGTGGAGATCGTCGGCTGGCGTCATGGTGGCGTCAATGGCGAAGGACCTGCCAAGGCTCGTGTAGGTGGAGGTCGTCGTTTGGCGTCGATGGCGGAGGACCTGCCAAGGTTGTCGCCTCAATCTGCTCTGAAGATGGACCAGTAGAAGATGGCGGCGACGACACATGTGAGCCCGTCAGACCGGCTTGAGCCCCGGACCCGGCAGATGGCTCGGTCAGGGCCTCCGGCTTTAGATGTTAGGCTTAGGTGAGAGGTATGGGTATGTGGCCCAGCTTGCACCCCTTCATCATTTGGATAGTAGTAGCGGCAGATGCTGCCAAGATGGCGGATTCACGCATATTGTTGTTATACTTTGTAAGGTCTTCAAGAATAATCAATAAAATGGCCGTATGCATCTCCCAGATGCAGAGGCCGGGGGTCATCCTCCTTTTTGAAAAAAAAGAGTTGCCATGAGGGGCACGGCCATGCACAGGGGCAATAAGCACTGACAGTCTGACACACACAACCTGAGCATGTGACAGGAGGGGTGGTGATTAGTGGTTTTGCATGCACATTGATTTCCTTTGGGCGCGAATCCCGATAACACAATGAGTGGCAGATCCAGGCACGGTATATACCGTGCACGGTAGTTTTGCCGCTCTCCTTTCATGTGTTACAGACAGTAATATACAAGGAGCTGGCCCGATTGCGTTCACATGACACTGTAAGCAACATCAAAGGAGCTTCATACAAATTTTATTTCAGGCTGACAGAGATTGCCATGAAATGAACAGCAAGGAGCAGAGCCCGATTATGGATAGATCAGCCCACCAACATATTGACTCAGCAAAGAAAAGCAAACTCATATTAATGAAGAGATTTAGTCGTTTAGAAATGAAAAGCAAGGAACAGAGTCCCGTTATGGATGGATTAGCCCACATACGTACTGACTCAAACAAAAAAAGTGAAACTCATATTATTAGAGGTTTAGTCAGTTAGAGATAATAACCAAGAAAACAAACTCAATATACGGATGGACCATCCCGAGTAGAATTAGGCTGATTCGCTGACTTGGACTATACTAATTGGTAGTGCAGAGCAGAGACAAAGCACTACTGTACCCTTATTTTCTTTACTTTCAGAATTCTAAGCCGTATTACAACAAATCAACAGCCATTTAGTGGATCAAATTCTAGTGGCGCAGACCAACATCACCTAACCCCACTGGGAAGAAGTAGCCAAGAAAGAAGGTCGTACCAGCATTGCCAAAGCATTCCCAACACTGCCCTACTTCTGAAGAGATCTGAACTCCTGCCTTGATGATGTCTTCTGCACACATACTGAGGAGCCTCAATTTCGGATTTTCAATGTTATGAAAACCATGATATGTACAGATTTCACACAGGAATTGATTGGATTACTGACCCTCATGCAGATTATTGGTGTTAGTACAGTTAATTAATAGCCAACATGAACAATAAAAAAGGTGAGCAACATTTGAAGTTTAACATGCTCAGTCAAGGCATGTTGAATGTTTTACAATGACCTACAAATTGCACCATTTATTTTTCTTTCTTAGTATTCGAAGTACTCCCTCTGTAAAGAAATATAAAAGCTTACCAGTTAAATTCGAGGACTTTCACTATTTAATTTCCTTTCTTAGAGTATCTCCATCAGGCGCGCTAAACAAGCGCCGCGCCACAAATTTATCCTTTTTAGCGCGCGCGCAATCGCTAGTGTATCTCGAGCGCGCGCAATAACCGCGCGCGCGGCATATAGAGTTGGGCGCGCGGTCCGAATCGCTATCGCGCGCTGCGTATTTGGGGCGCCCGCTTCCGCGCGCCGCACACACGAGCGCTCGCGCCGCACTCTCTCCCCCGCGCCACCTTCGCCGTGCACGCGCCGACGCCGGCGAGCTGACCTGATGGACGCATGCGTCGGCACCTCCTCACCCCATCCTACAACCGCGAACCCTCCAGTGCCGTCGCCGCCACCGCAAACTCTAGCGCTGGGAGTGTTGGCCACGCCCCCGCCGGAGCTCCTCCAAGCATCGGCCTCGCGCGTGGCTGTTGGGGAACGTAGTATTCAAAAAATTTCCTACGCACACGCAAGATCATGGTGATGCATAGCAACGAGAGGGAAGAGTGTTGTCCACGTACCCTCGTAGACCGAAAGCGGAAGCGTTAGAACAACGCAGTTGATGTAGTCGTACGTCTTCACAACCCGACCGCTCAAGCACCGAAACTACGGCACCTCCGAGTTCTAGCACACGTTCAGCTCGATGGCGATCCCCGGACTCCGAACCAGCAGGGTGTCGGGGAAGAGTTCCGTCAGCACGACGGCGTGGTGACGATCTTGATGTTCTACCGTCGCAGGGCTTCGCCTAAACACCGCTACGATATTATCGAGGTGGATTATGGTGTAGGGGGGCACCGCACACGGCTAAGAGATCTCAAGGATCAATTGTTGTTGTGTCTAGAGGTGCCCCCCTCCTCTGTATATAAAGGGGGGGGGGAGGAGGAGAGGGCCGGCCAAGGGGAGGAGGCGCGCCCAAGGGGGGCAATCCTACTCCAAGTAGGATTCCCCCTTATTTCCTAGTCCAAGTAGGAGAGGGGAAGGAAGGGAAGGAGAAGGAGAAGGAAAGAGAGGGAGGAAAAGGAGGAAAGGGGGTCCGGCCCCCTAGTCCAATTCGGTTTGGGCTAGGGGGGCCGCGCGCCCTACCTCCTCTCTTCCACCACTTGGCCCATGAGGCCCATTGCTTCTTCCTCGTATTCCCGTAACTCCCCAGTACCCCCAAAAATACCCGAATCACTCGGAACCTTTCCGATGTCCGAATATAGCCGTCCAATATATCGATCTTTATGTCTCGACCATTTCGAGACTCCTCGTCATGTCCTCGATCTCATCCGGGACTCCGAACTCCTTCGGTACATCAAAACTCATAAACTCATAATAAAACTGTCATCGAAACCTTAAGCGTGCGGACCCTACGGGTTCGAGAACTATGTATACATGACCGAGACACGTTTCCGGTCAATAACCAATAGCGGAACCTGGATGCTCATATTGGCTCCCACATATTCTACGAAGATCTTTATCGGTCAAACGCAAAACAACATACGTTGTTCCCTTTGTCATCGCTATGTTACTTGCCTGAGATTCGATCGTCGGTATCTCAAAACCTAGTTCAATATCGTTACCGGAAAGTCTCTTTACTCGTTACGCAATGCATCATCACGTAACTAACTCATTAGCTACATTGCTTGCAAGGCTTATAGTGATGTGCATTACTGAGAGGGCACAGAGATACCTCTCCGACAATCGGAGTGACAAATCCTAATCTCGAAATACGCCAACTCAACATGTACCTTCGGAGACACCTGTAGAGCTCCTTTATAATCACCCAGTTACGTTGTGACGTTTGGTAGCACACAAAGTGATCCTCCGGTAAACGGGAGTTGCATAATCTCATAGTTGTAGGAACATGTATAAGTCATGAAGAAAGCAATAGCAACATACTAAACGAGCAAGTGCTAAGCTAACGGAATGGGTCAAGTCAATCACATCATTCTCCTAATGATGTGATCCCGTTAATCAAATGACAACTCATGTCTATGGCTAGGAAACTTAACCATCTTTGATTCAACGAGCTAGTCAAGTAGAGGCATACTAGTGACATTATGTTTGTCTATGTATTCACACATGTATTATGTTTCCGGTTAATACAATTCTAGCATGAATAATAAACATTTATCATGAAATAAGGAGATAAATAATAACTTTATTATTGCCTCTAGGGCATATTTCCTTCAGTGGCCTCTTCATGCCGCTGCGGATGACCTCGGCGGCTGGTGGCGTCGCGCCGGCGCCCGCCGTGATGAAGCTACGTGCACCCCCCCCCCTCGAAGCTCCCAAATGCGGAGCGGCCGAAGAAGGGCAAGACATCCGCGAAGAAGCATAAGGCGGCGCACGGCTCCGGCACCTCGAAGGCGCCGAGGAAGAAGCTTGCAGGGCGTGTGACGAGCGTGGTGGCTACCGAAGCACCGGCGAGCTCACTTGTTGAGCCGGCGGCCGACGCGCACCATGTGTTCGACAATATGCCTTTTCCTTCTTTACTTTTTGAATGCATACATATAGATAGCTTATTGCATTGTTCTATATACTTTGTAGTGTGAACGATGATGCATACATGTCAACTATGGGTGTTGGCTCGAACAATTCGCATTGGTCTCAAACCAATGACATGCATGTTGAAGACCATGAGTTTGAGGTGGACGAGGATGGTGAGGGCATTGTCGACGCACCGAAAGGAAGAGGAGGCAACTACACCAACGACGAAGACGTTGTGCTATGCAAAACTTGGTTGGACGTGTCGAGAGATCCATCCGTTGGAGGTGATCAAAGTAGAGATGCTTATTGGCTCCGGATGAAAGAACACTTTGATCTTCGCAACATGAGTGGAATTGACCGCTCCACACGATCACTTTGCTCCTGGTGGTCGACCATCAATAGGGATTGTCAACAATGGGCGGCCGCACAAAAAGCGGTTGACAAGTTGAACCCAAGTGGCACCAATCATGATGATAGGGTAAGTGTCATTTCATCATTCCTCATGTTCACATCATGCTTGTTGTTGGTGTTTCTTGTGCTAACTTGTTTTGTTTTCATGTAGTTGAATATTGCACAAAACTTGTTCAAAGGAGAGGAGAAGAGGACCAAGAAGGGGAAGATCAAGAAAGGAAGGCCATTTACCTTGCCTTATTGCTATGAAGTATTCAAGAATGATGAGAAATGGAAGAAGTGTGAGGATATTGATGATTTGGATTTGAGCAAAAAACGCAAGCGAACAATTGATTTGGAAGATGATGATGAGGATGATGCATCAAGTGAAGATGGCAAGAGAAGCCCCACCCCAAACTCAGTTTCACACTCGAAGCCAAAACAATCGGATGGCACGAAGAAATACGCAAAAGAAAAGAAGAAGAGGAAAGAAGATGATGAGATCAAAAATTCTATGGAAGCAATTGTCAACGCAAGAAGAGAAGCCAACGAGGTGAGGAAAATGGCAAGGAACCAAGATGTCGTGGCCGAGGAGAGGAGGTTGGCGGCCGAGGAGAGGAGGGTGGCCGCCGAGGAGAGGAAAGTGGCATTGGAGGAGAGGAGGGTGGCCGCCGAGGAGAGGAAAGTGGCATTGGAGGAGAGGAAGGTGGGCATGGAGGAGCGAGCTAAGTTGTTGGAATGGGAGAAGCACTTGTTCTTCTTGGACACATCTTTGTTCAATGATGCACAAAAGGAGTATGTCAACCTTGCCCGTGAAGAAGCCTTGATCAAAAAAGAGCCATGATTCGCACAATGGGTGGCGGTGGCCTTGGCGGCATGGGTGGCGGTGGCCTTAGTGCCATGGGTGGCTTTGGAGCTACCATGGGCGGCATGGGTTCCATGGGTGGCTTTGGAGCTACCATGGAGACCATGGGAGGCATGGGTGACTTTGGAGCACCTCCGGGCGGCTTGGACGGCATGGGTGGCATGAGTTTTGTGTCTCTCATTGGGGGCATGGGTGCACCTCCGGGCGCCGGTGTGCCACCTTCGCATGAAGAAGCCGTTGAAGATGTTGGCAACACTTTTCGAGCTTCACGTGATGAGGATACGGCGCGCAACAATGAAGAGGAGGAGGAAGAATCGTCTTCGGAGGAATCAGATGAATCGGAGGAAAATGAGGATGAAGACGAAGACGAGGACGAGGCTTGATTCTTGTGCCTTTTGTTTGGTTTGCATGTTGAACTTGGTTTAATTATGTTGTGGGCATGAATTTGAACTTGTGGGCATGAACTTTTGGGCAAGAACTTGGTTGGAATGATGTTTGTTATTCAATATATGTCATGTGTTTTGTGTTGATGTGTGAAATTTGTGCCCAAAATGAGAACAAATGTGTGCGCCGGCTGCTCGCGCGCGCTGCATTTTAGCGCGCTGCTAGAGCTGCGCGTGCGCTGCATTTTAGCGCTACCGCTGGAGCAAGCGTTGCGTGACGCGCCAAACCTGGCGATGGGCGCGCCGCAAACCAGATTTTAGCGCGCCGCGCGTTGCCGCCTGTTGGAGATGCTCTTAGACCTCCTCCAATGCACTAATGCTAAAATGAGGTGCTAAGCACATTAAAAAGCTAAGCAACTAAAGTCCTCAATGCAAAGGTGCTTAACTTGTTGTAGCTAAGCATTCTTCATTTAATGATTTAGCAACTAAAGTTATCCATACATTGGTGGGCTTCTTTTATTTAAGTGTTTTTCCTTGTTTCTTCCTGGGGTTACCGCACCCATCTCTCTCCTCTTAATTACCTTGACACATCATTTTTTTTGCTTGCATGACAGTCTTAGCACCTGTACAAGGTGGAGCATTGGGAGGGGCCTTAGTATTTAAAGTACTTTGGAGCTAAAACTACTGGAGCCTGGCGGTATGGAACTAAAACTACTACTCCTTCTATAACTTAATGGTGTACCTGTAGAGTAGCCGAGCTGCCCTTCAGAGTTCAGACCAGAGCACCCAGCCGTCGAGGTTTCCCCCACCGCACTGCTCCTCCACGGAAAAGAACGGCGATGCCTCCGCGCGCCGATCCCTACTCTTGCTTGGCCCTCGTAGGCGGGCTCTCTCTCCTCCTCTGACCACCGCGACATGCATCGACCAGACCTCGAGTTATCTCTGCATTCCTCCCCGCGGTGGCGCGACCGGCTGGGCTCGCGGAAATCAGGCCGGAGACCGGCGGCTGTGTGATGCAGGCCGTTGGCGTGGGAAGATTCCGATGGGATTTGGGACAGGAAAGGTCAATGAGATAGTGGTGGACCGTATTCCATTGGGCCCATGTTACCTGTAGCGGGCCTTTGTGGCTAAGGATTAATGTTTCACATTTTTATTTCTGTTCCACATAAAAAAATAGAGTTGCAATAAAAAAAAGTTTAGCAGTATGGGAGTAAAGTTCAAAATTTTGAAAATGTTCATGAAATTAGAAAAAAGTTCATAGATTTTTGCAAAATAAAATATCAATTTTGAAAAATCAATCATCAAATCCTGAATAAATTCAAGAATTCAAAAAAATATTCAAAATTAAAAACGAAGTTCATTGAATTTGAAAAAAAATCGTAAACTTGGTAAAAAAATCAGAAATTTAAAAAATCCATCGAATTTGAGAAAAAGTCAATCAATTTTGAAAACAAAAGTTCACAAACTTGAGAAAAGTTCCACAAATTCTTTGGTGAACAAGAGGTACGTTCCAAAACATGCAAACTTTTCTGATGAACTCAATTTTCCTAACACCACATTTACGGTTTTTTTTTCTGTATCATGGATATGCAGGATGTCATATTCACGACCTAGTTCACACCAAAGTTCCAAGAAGAAGAACAATGCCCTCTTGGAGATCAATATGGGAGCGAGTTAATTCGCGTCGCCCTGTTCTGTACTCTAGTGTTCCCCTTTAGCATATAGTAAATGACCTTACACATGTACAAATTGTTCCGCTCTACGCGTGAGTCTTGTATTCACAAATACGAAATCATTTCGCCAAAAGTGGCACGAATCCTAGGCGAGAACGTGAGGGACGTGATTCTAGTGACCGTCCTCGCCTAGTGCTCCTAGTGTGCATCCTTTTAGAGAGTAACATTCATGCTAGGGTGAGAACAGCTACCAAACACACCCTCACTTTGTAGACTTGATGCTACTTTGGAAAGTTCATAGTATGATCCCACCAACAAAAACAAAAACTCACCACACTTGGTTCAGTTTACACATCTGTGATCTGACAATAAAAAAGATAGAGAGAACCGAAGTACCACTAACTATTTGTGCATGGCTACCCACCGATGATAAATTTAAGTTCAATTAATCATATTACTTAAGAACTCCCACTTAGACAGGCATCTCTCTAGTCATCTAAGTGATCACGTGATCCAAATCAACTAAACCATGTACGATCATCACGTGAGATGGAGTAGTTTCAATGGTGAACATCACTATGTTGATCATATCTACTATATGATTCACGCTCGACCTTATGGTCTCCGTGTTCCGAGGCCATATCTGTATATGCTAGGCTCGTCAAGTTTAACATGAGTATTCCGCGTGTGCAACTGTTTTGCACCCGTTGTATTTGAACATAGAGCCTATCACACCCGATCATCACGTGGTGTCTCAGCACGAAGAACTTTCGCAACGGTGCATACTCAGGGAGAACACTTCTTGATAATTAGTGAGAGATCATCTTATAATGCTACCGTCAATCAAAGCAAAATAAGATGCATAAAGGATAAACATCACATGCAATCAATATAAGTGATATGATATGGCCATCATCATCTTGTGCTTGTGATCTCCATCTCCGAAGCACCATCATGATCACCATCGTCACCGGCGCGACACCTTGATCTCCATCGTAGCATCGTTGTCTATCGCCACCTATTGCTTCTACGACTATCGCTACCGCTTAGTGATAAAGTAAAGCAATTACAGGGCGCTTGCATTTCATACAATAAAGCGACAACCATATGGCTCCTGCCAGTTGCCGATAACTCGGTTACAAAACATGATCATCTCATACAATAAAATATAGCATCACGTCTTGACCATATCACATCACAACATGCCCTGCAAAAACAAGTTAGACATCCTCTACTTTGTTGTTGCAAGTTTTACGTGGCTGCTACGGGCTGAGCAAAAACCGTTCTTACTCTACGCATCAAAACCACAACGATAGTTCGTCAAGTTAGTGCTGTTTTAACCTTCGCAAGGACCGGGCGTAGCCACACTCGGTTCAACTAAAGTTGAAGAAACTGACACCCGCTAGTCACCTGTGTGCAAAGCACGGCGGTAAAACCAGTCTCGCGTAAGCGTACGCGTAATGTCGGTCCGGGCCGCTTCATCCAACAATACCGCCGAACCAGAGTATGACGTGCTGGTAAGCAGTATGACTTGTATCGCCCACAACTCACTTGTGTTCTACTCGTGCATATAACATCTATGCATTAAACCTGGCTCGGATGCCACTGTTGGGGAACGTAGTAATTTCAAAAAAATTCCTACGCACACGCAAGATCATGGTGATGCATAGCAACGAGAGGGAAGAGTGTTGTCCACATACCCTCATAGACCAAAAGCGGAAGCGTTAGAACAACGCGGTTGATGTAGTCGTACGTCTTCACGGCCCGACCGATCAAGCGCCGAAACTACGGCACCTCCGAGTTCTAGCAAACGTTAGCCTCGATGACGATCCCCGGACTCCGATCCAGCAGGGTGTCGGGGAAGAGTTCCGTCAGCACGACGGCGTGGTGACGATCTTGATGTTCTACCGTCGCAGGGCTTCGCCTAAGCACCACTACGATATTATCGAGGTGGATTATGGTGGAGGGGGGCACCGCACACAGCTAAGAGATCTCAAGGATCAATTGTTGTTGTTTCTAGAGGTGCCCCCCTCCTCCGTATATAAAGGGGGGGGGGGGGAGGAGGAGAGGGCCGGCCAAGGGGAGGAGGCGTGCCCAAGGGGGGCAATCCTACTCCAAGTAGGATTCCCCCTTATTTCCTAGTCCAAGTAGGAGAGGGGAAGGAAGGGAAGGAGAAGGAGAAGGAAAGAGAGGGAGGAAAAGGAGGAAAGGGGGTCCGGCCCCCTAGTCCAATTCGGTTTGGGCTAGGGGGGCGCGCGCCCTGCCTCCTCTCTTCCACCACTTGGCCCATGAGGCCCATTGCTTCTTCCTCGTATTCCCGTAACTCCCTGGTAGCCCCGAAAATACCCGAATTACTCGAAACCTTTCCGATGTCCGAATATAGTCGTCCAATATATTGATATTTATGTCTCGACCATTTCGAGACTCCTCGTCATGTCCTCGATCTCATCCGGGACTCCGAACTCCTTCGGTACATCAAAACTCATAAACTCATAATAAAACTGTCATCGAAACCTTAAGCGTGCGGACCCTACAGGTTCGAGAACTATGTATACATGACCGAGACACGTTTCCGGTCAATAACCAATAGCGGAACCTGGATGCTCATATTGGCTCCCACATATTCTACGAAGATCTTTATCGGTCAAACCGCATAACAACATACGTTGTTCCCTTTGTCATCGGTATGTTACTTGCCCGAGATTCGATCGTCGGTATCTCAAAACCTAGTCCAATCTCGTTACCGGCAAGTCTCTTTACTCGTTACGTAATGCGTCATCCCGTAACTAACTCATTAGCTACATTTCTTGCAAGGCTTATAGTGATGTGCATTACCGAGAGGGCACAGAGATACCTCTCCGACAATCGGAGTGACAAATCCTAATCTCGAAATACGCCAACTCAACATGTACCTTCGAAGACACCTGTAGAGCTCCTTTATAATCACCCAGTTACGTTGTGACGTTTGGTAGCACACAAAGTGATCCTCCGATAAACGGGAGTTGCATAATCTCATAGTTGTAGGAACATGTATAAGTCATGAAGAAAGCAATAGCAACATACTAAACGAGCAAGTGCTAAGCTAACGGAATGGGTCAAGTCAATAGCAACATAAGTACCTATTTAATCATAAATACATGGTTTGGTGGCGATACATCGAGGTTTGGACGGTGGCCGTGGGCTCCAACTCTAGAGCGCGTAAACTAGCATGCCCGCCGCGTGGTCACCGCGTGACCGTGGCGTTGCCATGTGTTCTGGGTGGCCTAGGCATGTCTAGTGAGTTGGGCACTCCCCAGGTAGGTGCTAGGAAGAAAATCACAACATAAGATTCTCATGAGGAGACCGATCGATGCTCAAACATGAATAAGCAGCCAAGTGTTTGATTAGCGGTACGGGAAATGCACATGGCTAATGTGCGTGAGCTTTGGCTGAGATGATCAGTTACTAAGAAGACCGTCTTCACAAATTTTCAGCTCAAAAGGAGGACCCTAGATGGTAAATATGAATGTTGAAGCTGGGCTCAAAATAATGAATGGATTGAGCTGGCATTTGGTGGAGGATGGTTATTTGGGCATAGGAAAGCATTGTAGAAAATGGATACCATTTGGACATGCCAAAGTGGTACTTCCTTCACAAAGTGTTTTTCTGAACAGAATAGAAAAATGAATATTTTTGAATTATTTTTGAACTAGGCAAGGAAGGTCTTTTACATATTTGATGAAGATATGACCCAAAGAATTTATGAGATTTTTTTAAAATTTTTGGGAATGACAGAAATATAGGTTGCTTTACAACCTAGGGCAAAAACTGCAACATGGACATGACACATAGGCAAAACTGATGAGGTGGCGCCTAGTCATAGCAACCCACCACAATTTACAAGGTTATGACCATCTATATTGATCATGATCAGCTAGAAATAAGGCAGCGGACCAGTGCTATCTGCTTTATGACCATTTCGTGTAAGGAAATAACGACCTTTCTGACCAAAATGGTCGTTATAGTTTAGGGTTTGGAGCCCCCCGAACAGCTTTTGACCAATTGGTCTGAAATGGTCATAGATCTATGACCAATTTTTCCAGGGTCACTGACAGAAGGTCACTAGCTGACATAATTCTTGTAGTGGGATCTCTTTTACCATGAATTACAATGTTTAGTCAGTCCTTGATCTTTAAAGGTGCTCTGCATTTATGTTTTGCGGTCTCAGAAAGGGCTAGCGAGATACCATCTTGTTATATCATATTATGATTGTTTTGAGAAAGTGTTGTCATCCGAGATTTATTATTATTGCTTGCTAGTTGATTATGCCATTGATATGAGTAAACATGAGACCTAAGTGGTATTGTGAATATGGTTAGTTCATAATCTTTGCTGAAAACTTGAATGTTGGCTTTACATATTTGCAACAACAAGAGCAAACTGAGTTTGTAAAAGTTTTTCTTTATCACTTTCAGATTGTCAACTGAATTGCTTGAGAACAAGCAAAGGTTTAGGCTTGGGGGAGTTGATACGTCTCTGTCGTATATACTTTTCCAAACACTTTTGCCCTTGTTTTGGACCCTAACTTGCATGATTTGAATGGAACTAACCTGGACTGACGCTGTTTTCAGCAGAACTGCCATGGTGTTATTTTTGTGCAGAAATAAAAGTTCTCGGAATGACCTGAAAATCCACGGAGCAACTTTTCAAAATTAATAAAAAATACTAGCGAAATAATTAGTGTCAGGGGGCCCACACCCTGTCCACGAGGGTGGGGGGCGCGCCCCCTACCTCGTGGCCCCCCTGGACATCCACCGACCTCAACTCCAACTCCATATATTTGCTTTCGCGGAGAAAAAAATCAGAGAGAAAGTTTCATCGCGTTATACGATATGGAGCCGCCGCCAAGCCCTAATCTCTCTCGGGAGGGCTGGTCTGGAGTCCGTCTGAGGCTCCAGACAGGGGGATTCGTCGCCGTGATCATCATCAACCATCCTCCATCACCAATTTCATGATGCTCACCGCCGTGCATGAGTAATTCCATCATAGGCTTGCTGGACGGTGATGGGTTGGATGAGATTTACCATGTAATCAAGTTAGTTTTGTTAGGGTTTGATCCCTAGAATTGTATTAATGCAGACATAATACATGTGTGAATACATAGACAAACATAGTGTCACTAGTACGCCTCTACTTGACTAGCTCGTTGATCAAAGATGGTGGAGTTTCCTAGCCATAGACATGAGTTGTCATTTGATTAACGAGATCACATCATTAGGAGAATGATGTGATTGACTTGACCCATTCTGTTAGCTTAGCACTTGATCGTTTAGTATGTTGCTATTGCTTTCTTCATGACTTATACATGTTCCTACGACTATGAGATTATGGAACTCCCGTTTACCGGAGGAACACTTTGTGTGCTACCAAACATCGCAACGTAACTGGGTGATTATAAAGGAGCTCTACAGGTGTCTCCGAAGGTACATGTTGAGTTGGCATATTTCGAGATTAGGATTTATCACTCCGATTGTCGGACAGGTATCTCTGGGCCCTCTCGGTAATGCACATCACTATAAGCCTTGCAAGCAATGTGACTAATGAGTTAGTTGCGGGATGATGCATTACATAACGAGTAAAGAGACTTGCCGGTAACGAGATTGAACTAGGTATTGAGATACCGACGATCGAATCTCGGGCAAGTAACATACCGATGACAAAGGGAACAACGTATGTAGTTATGCGGTTTGACCGATAAAGATCTTCGTAGAATATGTGGGGATCAATATGAGCATCCAGGTTCCGCTATTGGTTATTGACCGGAAACAAGGCTCGGTCATGTCTACATAGTTCTCGAACCCGTAAGGTTCGCACATTTAAAGTTAGGTGACGATTGATATTATGAATTTTTGTGTTTTGATGTACCGAAGGTAGTTCGGAGTATCGGATATGATCACGGACATGACGAGGAGTCTCGAAATGGTTGATACGTAAAGATCGATATATTGGATGACTTTGTTCGGACATCGGAAGTGTTTCAGAAGGTTTCAGGCATATACCTGAGTACAGGGGGGTTACCGGAACCCCCCGGGGGGCTTATTGGGCCCGAGGGAGTCCTGGACTAGGGGGTGTCCGGACAGCCGGGCTATCATCGTCCGCCGGACTCCAAGACTACGAAGATACAAGATTGAAGACTCCGTCCCGTGTCCGGATGGGACTCTCCTTGGCGTGGAAGGCAAGCTTGGCAATACGGATATGTAGATCTCCTACCATTGTAACCGACTTTGTGTAACCCTAGCCTCCTCCGGTGTCTATATAAACTGAAGGGCTTTCGTCCGTAGGACACAACATACATCGCAACAATCATACCATAGGCTAGCTTTAGGGTTTAGCCTCCTTGATCTCGTGGTAGATCCACTCTTGTACTACCCATATCATCAATATTAATCAAGCAGGACGTAGGGTTTTACCTCCATCAAGAGGGCCCGAACCTGGGTAAAACATCGTGTCCCTTATCTCCTGTTACCATCCGCCTAGACGCACAGTTCGGGACCCCCTACCCGAGATCCGCCGGTTTTGACACCGACATTGGTGCTTTCATTGAGAGTTCCTCTATGTCGTCACCTATAGGCTCGATGGCATCTTCAATCAACAACGCTGTCCAGGGTGAGGCTTTTCTCCTCGGACAGATCTTCGTATTCGGCAGTTTCGTACTGTGGGCTAATTCACTTGGCCATCTGGAGCAGATTGAAAGCTACGCCCCTGGCCATCAGGTCAGGTTTGGAAGGCTAAACTTCACAGCCGACGTCCGCGGGGACTTGATCTTCGACGGGCTCGAGCCAAAGCCAAGCGCGCCGCACTGTTGCGCCGAACAGTGCGTTGGTGGCCGCATACGAATCCACTTCGGCCCTTAGTCCGGAGCTGATCGCCCAGATCGAGGACCAGTGGATGGACACCACCTCAGGGGCTTCTACTTCCACGGCGATGGAGCCGAACACTAACCTTGTCCCTCGCGAAACTTGTGATTCCGAGGTGCCGGACTCCTTGTCGGACTCCGGACCTCCCACGCCCCTACCAATCGAATCTGATTGGACGCCGGTTACGGAATTCACCGCCGCGGACATCTTCCAACACTTACCCTTTGGCGACGTCCTAAATTCGCTAAAGCATCTCTCGCTATCCGGAGAGTCCTGGCCGGATTACGGCCAGGATGGTTGGGACGCGGACGACGAAGAAATTCAGAGCCCACCCACCACCCACTTTGTAGCCACTGTCGACGATCTAACCGACATGCTAGACTACGACTCCGAAGACATCGACGCTATGGACGACGATGCCAGAGACGAACAGGAACCAGCGCCTACAGGGCACAGGAAGACCACCTCGTCATACGACGTATATATGGTGGATACCCCAAAAGGAATCTATAACGAGGACCAACGGGCCGCGGCAGAAGATAACCCCGCCGACAAACAACCAAAACGGCGACGCAGACGCCGCACTAAGTCCCGCCTCGACAACAACAGCGCTCTTAATGACCCAGCAATACAGCAGGGCAAACCAGTGGACGACGACAAGCAACCGTCCGAACAAGACGAGTCAGACAATCAGTCCAGGCCCGGCGGAAAAAATAGTTCGGCCGACCTCACGCCGGACACACCGCCGGAGAATAAAAACCTCCGGAAACGACTCGTCGCCACTGCAAGAAGTTTGACAAAAGGAAAAACGGAAGCTCAAAACAGCGGAAGATACACTCAGAATGAGGTGGAGCAAAGTGCTCAAAACCGCAGACAAATATGGCAATGGCCATCAATCGAAGAGCTACCCGAAACGCAAGCTACTGCCAGAATTTGATGAGGAGGCCATAGAGCCCCCACAGTCAAAAAACAAAGAGGCCGCCTGGCCGGATAGACGGCCAGATGATAGGCCAAAATCTGAATGCGGTGCCGCATATAAACCGACTAACGACCCTGGAAGGACAGATGGCCTAGCCAGGTCCATTTATGGGCCAAAGAAGAGGGCCCCAGGAGGCAATACAACACGCCAAGTGTCCGAAGACATCGGTGCACCCAAATACAGGGGCGCCGCACACCCACTATGTTTCACCAACGAGGTGCTAGATCACGAATTCCCAGCAGGGTTTAAACCCATAAACATAGAGGCCTACGACGGAACAACAGACCCTGGAGTCTGGATAGAAGATTATGTACTACACATACACATGGCCAGAGGAGATGATCTCCACGCCATAAAATACCTACCCCTCAAGCTCAAAGGGCCAGCCCGTCATTGGCTCAAAAGCCTCCCGGGAAACACTGTTGGAAGTTGGGAAGAGCTCGAGGACGCGTTTAGAGCAAATTTTCAAGGAACTTATGTCCGCCCTTCGGATGCAGATGATCTAAGTCATATAACTCAACAGCCCGGAGAGTCGGCGCGCAAATTCTGGAACAGGTTCCTCACCAAAAAGAACCAAATAGTCGACTGTCCGGACGCCGAAGCCTTAGCAGCTTTTAAACACAACGTCCAAGACGAATGGCTCGCCAGACACCTCGGCCAAGAGAAGCCGAGGACAATGACCGCGCTAACAAGCCTCATGACCCGCTTTTGTGCGGGAGAAGACAGCTGGCTAGCAAGATGCAGCACCAGCGACCCAAGTACATCCGAAATCAGAGACGGAAACGGAAAATCACGGTGCAGAAAGAGCAGCGCCGGAATAAAGAGAAAAGCCCAAAGAGCACGGCAGTTAACGCCGGATTCAAAAGCTCGCGGCCAAACAACAAAACACCGCCTCTTAAGGATAGCAGCGATGAGCTATCCAACTTAAACAAGATTTTGGGTCGGATATGTCAAATCCACAGTACCCCGGAAGGCCTGCAAACCACACCCACCAAGATTTTTGGGTTTTCAAACAGTCCGGCCGGCTAAACGCCGAACACAAGGGGCTCGACGCATCAAGCGAAGATGATGACAAACCCCACCAGCAGAGCACCGGAAAACAAAAGACTTTCCCACAAGAGGTCAAAGCAGTAAATTCATTTCATGTGATAATACGGAAAAATAATGCGGCACCCTCTAAAAAGGGCCTCGCACGGTCCAACCCAGCGGAACATAGAGATTGGACGTCACAACCAATCACTTTCGACCACCTGGATTATTCCAGAAGCGTTCGAAATGCAGGATGGACTGCCCTGATATTGGATCCTATAATCGACGGACTAAAATTTACTCAAGTCCTGATGGACAGAGGCAGCGACTTAAACCTGCTGTATCCAAACACAATCCGCAAGTTGGGGATAGACCCTACTAAAATTCGACGCAGCCGCACTTCCTTTAAAGGAGTGACGCCAGGCACTTACGCCAAGTGCACAGGCTCCCTATTACTAGAAGTCGTGTAAGGATCACCGAACAACTTTCGACGCAAAAAACTAATTTTTCATATCGTCCCATTTAAAAGTGGCTATCAAGCACTCTTGGGACGAGAGGCTTTTGTCCGTTTCAACGCCATACCACATTACGCGTCTCTTACACTCAAGATGACCGGTCCACGTGGCATCATTTCAGTGCGAGGGTCACTTAAAGACCCCGGACACGGTTAGACGAGTCCGGCATAAGTAAGATAGGGGCTCCCTAGCCGCACATCCATTTACAAGGGGCTGCGCGCACAAACAACATCGAGCTCACATAGACTCCGCTTTACTTATTTATATTTCTTCCTTCGCATATATTTTCTGCACAAGTTCCTTTCAAGCTAAAGTTCCTCTCTTTTTACAGATGAACAACGTGCACACCCGTCCAGGATAACGGCACAACAGAGACACAGGCGCAGACGTGCAGTAGGGACCCATCGCGAGGATTCTTTTCAGATTAAGACCCTGCGTAAACCTTTTTTACTGTTCTTGTTGTTATAATCCCTTGGTTCCTCATTATAACCAAAGCGGAGCCTGACGTTTTGGCATCGGCCGCGTCAGAAGATCATGCTCAT
The DNA here is from genome assembly GCA_963921465.1 of Triticum timopheevii. Taxonomy (NCBI): domain Eukaryota; kingdom Viridiplantae; phylum Streptophyta; class Magnoliopsida; order Poales; family Poaceae; genus Triticum; species Triticum timopheevii. The sequence continues at coordinate 658,956,323 of OY997264.1, forward strand.
ACCTGGACACTAGGGGCTTAGGGCATTGTTCTGCCCATTATTACAAAGACTGAACACCTTAGGGAGTGTTCGGCGTCTCGAGTTAGGCCTTATATGCATCAGCTCCGAATCATGTCTTTGGTCAAATGTTGGGTTTGCCCGGCTCCTGTGTTTTGCTGCCTTACGTTCCGTATCATCGACTAACGCGGCACCAGGAGAACTACTGCGATTGTGCCCCAGTTCGGCTGGGCGAGCACCTCAGTAGAGAAAGCCGAAAACTGACTGTCATTATACAACGAGAGACTGGTCAACCACTCGATCGACTACCGGAATGTTTAGAATTCCCCGCTTTGACGAAGGACCGTTTCCCGGTCAGGCACACACGCGCCCCGAATTCGGAAAAGCGCGGTGCCCCAAGGGGCTATGTCGTAGCCCCACCCTCGAACTCCAATGGCTAAGTGAAAGTGATAAAGCATCATAGTCCGGATTGCCTCGTTTGCTACGCTACCACCTCCTTAACAGGACCGAGACGTCGGATTAAGTGTGAAAATGCGCTATTTTTTGCGAACACCCCCGCACCTTGTGCGTGGGGGCTGAAGCCGAAGACTGCAATCTTTCAGGTTATACAAACGTATACATAAACGGCCGCATAGGAGATATTTTAATACTTGGAACGCACAAGTATAAAAAGCGGTTACATCATAATCATTGTCTTACAAGATAAAACGTTCATTTGAACGTGACATTTTTTGAGCACTGCGACTCTATTATACGAGCGCCACGCATAACTTCCCCAAAATAGTGCTCGGCGGGTAACCGGTTTTCGTCCGAACCCTGGGCCGCAATAGCGGTGGCATCCATCTCTGTCCAATGTGTCTTCACACGGGCAAGGGCCATCCGCGCACCTTCTATGCAGGCCGACCGCTTCATCTCCTTGATGTGCGGCACCGCTCCAAGAAATCGCTGCAATAAGCCGAAATAGCTCGTCGCCTTGGGTCTCTCCGGCCAGACATGAGCCACGATATCAGTCATGGCAAGTCCGAACAGTCTATTTAGCTCAGCCCATTCGGCCAACCGATCGGTCAACGGAAGTGAACGATCCGGACTATGGAATTGAGACCAAAATAGCTCTTCCGTCTTGTGATCCTTCTGGCTCCGAAAGTGCTCAACGGCATCAGCCACACTTGCCGCTAAGTCCATATATGGATCCTCCGGACCCCACAGCTGGCCAAGTTGGGCATATTTTTGATCCGTAAACCGGCGACGCAGCAGAAACGGCTTGCCAGCCACAATATCTCCGGCCTGGCGCAGCTCCTCCTTCATAGCCCGCATTGCAGAACGGGCATCCTTAGCCTCGGCGGTGGCCTTCCCCAGGTTTTCCCGCTCCGATAAGCGCTCTTTTTCAAGAGCCTCATTGCAGTCGGCAGCATCTTTTAATTTCACGGCCAATTCGGCCATCTTTTCCCTGCTTAGGCAGTGTGCAGCCTTTTCGGCTTTCAACTCCTCGGCTGCCCTTGAGGCAGCCGCATCACTCCTTCGGGCTTGCTCCTTGGCTTGAGCAAGTTCGGCCCGAAGGCTCTCCACAGCAGCAGCACCGTCTGTATCACATCATATACATTATCAGAGGCGGGCTTTGACTCCCTTAAATAAGTGACTGTGGAGAATTCATTTACCTTGCGACTCGTCAAGTCGCCGGTTGACAAGCGTGATGTCCGCATCTGCCACGTCAAGTTGCCGCATTAACTCGGAAACTCCACTAGTCCGGCTAGCCCTCGGACTATCCGCCACCTGCATAGGAACGGCGACATTCATTACTTGAGATTTTGATCCTCGGCACGCTGTCGCTTTCGACAACCTACCGAGTCTCAGGGGCTACTATCTATACAGGGCGCACTTCTATGTGCCAAACTGTCAAAAAGGTGCGTCGTTCTTGCGTACCTCAAATCCCGTCAGTAAACTCCTGACGGCATTATGCAATCCGCTTTCGGCGGACGAAATCCTTCCAATCACCATACGCATCAAAGCACGGTGATCTTCTGAGATGGACGCCCTCTCAAGCAGATTCTTCAGCTCCCCCGGCCGGACACTAGTGGGCGCCGAACTCTCTGGCCCCTCCGGACTCTGGGATACCCTCCGTGACGATACTTCAGGCTCGTCTGCCCTATCCGACGGCGCAGCAGACGGAGGCGTTTCGCTCTCCATCATCTCCGGAAGAAGATCCCCCGAAGACGAACTCATCTGAGAAGGCCGCAGATCCGAACTGCAAGGTAAAAATTTCGGTCATCCACAGAAGCACAAATAGGGGTATTTTCTCATTCATGAACCCCCCTTTTACTCACGGCTCGCTGGAGGGCTGATCCTTTAGAGACGATTGTACGTCCGGACTTTCCCCGGACGCAGGACCCTCCGGTAAAGATTTCTTCCCCCGCTTAGGGGCTTTGGCCTCCGGGTCTTCGGAGGCGGTCCTCTTCTCCCCCTGGAAGGAGGGATTGTCGATCCCCCCCCTCTTCAGGCGCCCCCTTGGGCAAGGTGATAGCTCTTCCATTTTCCCCATCGCCCCCTTCTACGGGCGCGACCTCCAACATTCTGACCAGCACGGGCTCCGGTGCGGTCTCTGGGAGGGGGGCCGGACACCTTATCAGCTTCGATCGCGCTACCCACTCCTGATGAAGAATAATGGGTTAGAAGGCAAATTTCAGAAAAGCAAACAGAACGTCCGGACTCTGAGCTATTTACCTGTGTATCCGGGCGATTGCAGCTTAGGCCTGCGTCCTCGGTCAATTCCGGACACGCCACCTGCGGTCCGAAGAACAACTTGTACATCTCCACGGGCGTCATACCCATGAAGTGTTGGAGAATTCGTGGCCCCTCCGAATTAAACTCCCATAACCGGAGAGGACGGCGTTTGCAGGGCAGAAGACGCCTGATTAGCATGACCTGCATCACCACCACCAGATTGATCTCCCTCGCTTGGAGGTCTCGAATCCGGCCCTGCAATAAGGGCACGTCTTCGGACGGCCCCCAATTGAGCCCTTGGTTGACCCACGACATCAATCGGCGTGGAGGTCCCGGGCGGAATGAAGGCGGCGGCTTTTGCTTGCTGCCCTTCGGAGCGGTGACATAGAACCACTCCTACTGCCACAAGCCGAGCTCCTCTTGGAAGGAGCCCTCGAGCCACGGGGCATCGGCCCTCCTGCTTATGGCCGCCCCGCCGCACTCCGCTTGACGCCCCCCGATCACATTCGGCTCCACATTGAAGGTCTTCAGCCATAGGCCGAAGTGGGGGGTGATGCGGAGGAAGGCTTCACAGATAATAATGAATGCGGAAATATGGAGGATGGACTCCGGAGCCAAGTCGTGAAAATCCAGCCCGTAGTAGAACATGAGACCTCTCACGAAGGGGTCCGTCGAGAAGCCTAAACCCCGACGGAGGTGGGATATGAAGACGACGTACTCACCGGGCTCGGAAGTGGGTACGGCCTGCCCTCGGGCGGGCAACCTGTGCGAAATCTCGTAGGACAGGTACTTGGCCTCACGCAGCTTTAACACGTCCTCCTCCGTCATCCACCGGCCCTGAAGGTCGGAGCCGGACATTGTTGACGATCCGAAGCACTCGAATCTGGGGCTCTGGGTGTTGGAACTTGGAGCAAGGAGAGGATTCGATGGAAGATTGAGAAAAAGAAACGAGCCCTGGTCCCCTTATAAAGGGGGAAAAATACCAAGAGCCGTCTCTGTGACCGTTCGGGATTCACCTTCGATAGAGGAGGCGTGGCGACGGGCACGGTTGGGTTACCCACGCTCGTATTAATGAGAATCCCGGAATAAGGGGAGCACGATCTCTGCTTCGACAAGACGTGCCAAGGAAACCGCTTCGCTAAACGTGCTGAGGTGGTATAATAAAAAACGATTCAAGTAAAAGGCCTGGTGGCGGTGTGATGTCATGCCGCCAAATACGTCAGCAGATTGGATTTATGTGCATTATTCTCTCTACGATGGAATGTGGAATTTATTTTGCAGAGCCGGACACTATCCTGGTGTTCATGATCTTCTCTGGATTATTCAAGGGAGGAACCCGTCTTGCAATGCCGAACATTATGTGCGCCGGACTTATCGTCATTGAAGCCTGGTTCAGGGGCTACTGAGGGAGTCCTGGACTAGGGGGTGTCCGTACAGCCGGACTATCATCGTCCGCCGGACTCCAAGACTACGAAGATACAAGATTGAAGACTCCGTCCCGTGTCCGGATGGGACTCTCCTTGGCGTGGAAGGCAAGCTTGGCAATACGGATATGTAGATCTCCTACCATTGTAACTGACTCTGTGTAACCCTAGCCTCCTCCGGTGTCTATATAAATCGGAGGGCTTTAGTCCGTAGGACACAACATACATCGCAACAATCATACCATAGGCTAGCTTTAGGGTTTAGCCTCCTTGATCTCGTGGTAGATCCACTCTTGTACTACCCATATCATCAATATTAATCAAGCAGGACGTAGGGTTTTACCTCCATCAAGAGGGCCCGAACCTGGGTAAAACATCGTGTCCCTTGTCTCCTGTTACCATCCGCCTTGACGCACAGTTCGGGACCCCCTACCCGAGATCCGCCGGTTTTGACACCGACAGGGCCTCATGGTCCCTAGTGGAGAAGAGGAGGGGTGGCCAGAGCAGGCCGCGTGCCCCCTCTCCCTCTAGTCCGAATAGGACAAGAAGGGGGGCGGCGCCCCCCTTTCCTTCCTCTCCTCTCTCCCTTCCTTTCCCCATCCTACTCCAACTAGGAAAGGAGGGAGTCCTACTCCCGGTGGGCACCGGTGGGAGTAGGACTCCTCCCTGGCGCGCCTCCTCCGGGCCGGCCGCCCCCTCCCCCTTGATCCTTTATATACGGGGGCATGGGGGCACCTCTAGACACAACAATTGATCTCTTGATCTCTTAGCCATGTGCGGTGCCCACCTCCACCAGATTCCACCTCGGTAATATCGTAGCGGTGTTTAGGCGAAGCCCTGCATCGGTAGCATCATCAACATCGTCAACACGCTGTCGTGCTGACGGAACTCTCCCGCAAAGCTCTGCTGGATCGGAGTTCATGGGACGTCATCGAGTTGAACGTGTGCTGAACTCAAAGGTGTCGTACGTTCGGTACTTGATCGGTCGGATCGTGAAGATGTACGACTACATTAACCGCGTTGTGCTAACGCTTCCGCTTTCGGTCTACGATGGTACGTGGACGACACTCTCCCCTCTCGTTGCTATGCATCACGATGATCTTGCGTGTGCGTAGGAATTTTTTTGAAATTACTACGTTCCCCAACACCCAATACAATGATAAATTGTATAGGTGCACTAGTTCGGCGAAGAGATGGTGATACAAGTGCAATATGGATGGTAGATATAAGTATTTGTAATCTGAAAATATAAAAAACGGCAAGGTAACAAATGGTAAAAGTGAGCATAAATGGTATTGCAGTGCTAGGAAACAAGGCCTAGGATTCATACTTTCACTAGTGCAAGTTCTCTCAACAATAATAACATAACTGGATCATATAACTATCCCTCAACATGCAACAAAGAGTCACTCTAAAGTCACTAATAGCGGAGAGCAAACGAAGAGATTGTGGTAGGGTACGAAACCACCTCAAAGTTATCCTTTCTGATCGATCTATTCAAGAGTCCATAGTAAAATAACACGAAGCTATTCTTTCCGTTCGATCTATCATAGAGTTCGTACTAGAATAACACCTTAAGACACAAATCAACCAAAACCCTAACGTCACCTAGATACTCCAATGTCACCTCAAGTATCCGTGGGTATGATTATACGATATGCATCACACAATCTCAGATTCATCTATTCAACCAACACAAAGAACTTCAAAGAGTGCCCCAAAGTTTCGATCGGAGAGTCAAGACGAAAACGTGTGCCAACCCCTATGCATAGATTCCCAAGGTCACGGAACCCGCAAGTTGATCACCAAAACATACATCAAGTAGATCACGTGATATCCCATTGTCACCACAGATAAGCACATGCAAGACATACATCAAGTGTTCTCAAATCCTTAAAGACTCAATCCGATAAGATAACTTCAAAGGGAAAACTCAATCCATTACAAGAGAGTAGAGGGGGAGAAACACCATAAGATCCAACTATATAGCAAAGCTCGCGATACATCAAGATCGTACCACCTCAAGAACACGAGAGAGAGAGAGAGAGAGAGAGAGAGAGAGAGAGAGAGATCAAACACATAGCTACTGGTACATACCCTCAGCCCCGAGGGTGAACTACTCCCTCCTCGTCATGGAGAGCACTGGGAAGATGAAGATGGCCACCGGTGAGGGATCCCCCCTCCGGCAGGTTGTCGGAACAGGGTCTCGATTGGTTTTTGGTGGCTACAGAGGCTTGCGGCGGTGGAACTCCCGATCTATTGTGTGCTTGGATGTTTTTAGGGTATATGGATATATATAGGCGAAAGAAGTCGGTCGGGGGAGCCACGAGGGGCCCACGAGGGTGGGGGCGTGATACGTCTCCATCGTATCTACTTTTCCAAACACTTTTGCCCTTGTTTTGGACTCTAACTTGCATGATTTGAATGGAACTAACCCGGACTGACGCTGTTTTCAGCAGAACTGCCATGGTGTTATTTTTGTGCAGAAATAAAAGTTCTCGGAATGACCTGAAAATCCACGGAGTAACTTTTCAGAATTAATAAAAAATACTGGCGAAAGAATTAGCGTCAGGGGGCCCACACCTTGTCCACGAGGGTGGGGGTTGCACCCCCTCCCCCTGGGCGCGCCCCCTGCCTCATGGGCCCCTTGGACATCCACCGACCTCAACTCCAACTCCATATATTTTCTTTCGCGGAGAAAAAAATCAGAGAAAAAGTTTCATCGCGTTTTACGATATGGAGCCGCCGCGAAGACCTAATCTCTCTCGGGAGGGCTGGTCTGGAGTCTGTTCGGGGCTCCGGAGAGGGGGATTCGTCGCCGTCATTGTCGGTGTCAAAACCGGCGGATCTCGGGTAGGGGGTCCCGAACTGTGCGTCTAGGTGGATCGTAACAGGAGACAAGGGACACGATGTTTTTACCCAGGTTCGGGCCCTCTCGATGGAGGTAAAACCCTACTCCTGCTTGATTGATATTGATGATATGGGTAGTACAAGAGTGGATCTACCACGAGATCAAGGAGGCTAAACTGTAGAAGCTAGTCTATGGTATGATTGTTGTAATGGTTGTGTTGTCCTACGGACTAAAACCCTCCGGTTTATATAGACACCGGAGAGGGCTAGGGTTACGCAGAGTCGGTTACAACGGTAGGAGATCTACATATCCGTATCGCCAAGCTTGCCTTCCACGCCAAGGAAATTCCCATCCGGACACGGGACGAAGTCTTCAATCTTGTATCTTCATAGTCTTGGAGTCCGGCTGAAGATGATAGTCCGGCTGTTCGGACACCCCCTAGTCCAGGACTCCCTCCGTAGCCCCTAAACCAGGCTTCAATGACGATGAGTCCGGCGCGCATATTGTTCGGCATTGCAAGGCGGGTTCCTCCTCCAAATAATTCATAGAAGATTGTGAACACCAGGATAGTGTTCGGCTCTGCAAAATAATTTCCACATTCCACCGTAGAGAGAATAACATGTACACAAGTTCAATCTGCTGACGTATTTTGTGGCATGACGTCACGCCACTACCAAGCCCTTACTTGAATCGTTTTTTATTATACCACCTCAGCGCGTTTAGCGAAGCGGTTTCCTTGGCACGTCTTGTCGAAGCAGAGATCGTGTTCCCCTTATTCCGGGATTCCCATCAATACGGATGTGGGTAACCCAACCGCGCTCGTCGCCACGCCCCCTCCATCGAAGGCGGGCTCCAAACGGTCACGGAGTCGGCTCTTGGTATTCTCCCTCTTTATAATGGGACCAAGGCTTGTTTCTTTTCTTCAATCCTCAATCGAATCTACTCCTTGCCCCGAGTTCCAACACCTAGAGCCCCAGACTCGAGCGCTTCGGACCTCCAACAATGTCCGGCTCCGACCTACAGGGCCGGTGGATGCCCTCCTCCGTCATGGAGGAGGACGTGCTAAAGCTGCGAGAGGCCAAGTACCTGACTTACGAGATTTCACACAGGTTGCCTGCCGAAGGGCAAGTCATCCCCACACCCGAGCCCGGCGAGTATGTCGTGTTTGTATCCCACCTCCGTCGGGGTTTCGGCTTCTCGATGGATCCTTTTGTGAGAGGGCTCATGTTTTATTATGGGCTGGAATTCCACGACTTGGCTCCGGAGTCCATCCTCCATATTTCTGCATTTATTGTCGTCTGCGAAGCCTTCCTCCGCGTCACCCCTCACTTCGGCTTGTGGCTTAAGACCTTCGACGTGAAGCCGAAGATGATCAAGGGGCATCAAGCAGAGTGCGGCGGGGCGGTTGTGAGTAGAAGGGCCGATGCTCCATGGCCCGAGGGCTCTTTCCAGGAGGAGCTCGGCTTGTGGCAGCAGGAGTGGTTCTACATAACCGCTCCCAGGGGCAGCAGGCAGAAGCCGCCGCCCATCTTCCGCTCGGGCCCTCCACAGCGGCTGATGTCATGGGTCAGCCAGGGGCTCAACTGGGGGCCGCCAAAGGACGTGCCCCTATTGCAGGGCCGGATTCGAGACCTCCAAGCGAGGGAGATCGATCTGGTCGTGGTGATGCAGGTCATGCTGATTAGGCGTCTCCTGCCCTGCAAACGCCGCCCTCTCCGGCTGTGGGAGTTTAATCTGGAGGGACCACGGATTCTCTAACACTTCATGGGTATGACACCCGTGGAGATGTACAAATTATTCTTCGGATCACGAGAGGCGTGTCCGGAATTGACCGAGGACGCCGGCCTAAGATGCAGTCACCCGGATACACAAGTAAGTAGCTCCGTGTCTGGACATACCGTTTGTTTGCCTTTCTATGATTCGCCCTTTGACCAATTTCCTTCTAAACAGGAGTGGATATCGCAGGCAAAACTGATACGGTGTCCGGCCCCCCTCCCAGAGACCGTGCCGGATTCCGTGCTGGTCAGGATGCTGGAGGTTGTGTCTTCAGAGGAAGGCGAGGGGGAGAACAGAGGAACTACCGCCTCAACCAAGGAGGCTTTTGAGGAAAGGGGGATCGAGAATCCCTCCTTCCAGGGGGAGAAGAGGACCGCCTCCGAAAACCCGGAGGCCAAAGCCCCGAAGCGGGGGAAGAGATCTTCACCAGAGGGCCCTGCGTCCGGAGAGGCTCCGGCCGCACAATCTCCCCTAAATAATTAGCCCTCCAGCGAGCCGTAAGTAGAAAAAAGGGAATTTTATAATAAGGGACATCCTTATTTGTGCTTCTGAGGATAACTTAGGTTTTTACCTTGTAGTTCGGATCTCCGTCCTTCTCAGATGAGCTCATCTTCGGGGGAACTCCGTCCGGAGATGATGGAGAGCGAGACGCCTCCATCAGCCGCACCATCGGATAGGGCGGACGAGCCTGAAGTGTCATCACGGAGGGTATCCCCGAGTCCGGCAGGGCCGGATAATTCGGCACCAACTGGTATGTGGCCGGGAGAGCTGAAGGATCTCCTTGAGAGGGCGTCTACCTCAGAAGGTCACCGTACACTGATGAGTACGGTGATTGAAAGAATCTCATCCGCCAAAGGCGGATTGCGTGATGCCGTCAGGAGTTTGCTGGCGGGGTTTGAGGTACGTAAAAATGACATACCCTTTGACAGTTTTACACATAAAGTGCGCCCTGTATAGATAGTAGCCCCTGAGACTCGGTAGGGTGTCGAGAACGACAGCGTGCCGAGGATCAAAATCCCAGGTATTGAATTTCGCGTTTCCTAAGCAGGTGGTGGATAGTTCGGTGGCTAGCCGGACTGATGGAGTTGCCGAACTAAAGAGGCAACTCGATGTTGCGGATGCAGACATTGCGCTAGTCAACAGGCGACTTGACGAGTCGCAAGGTAGGTTTCTTCTCCGTGGTCACCTAGTAAGGGAGCCGAAGCCCACCCCTTACAATATATGTGCTTGACGCAGATGGTGCCGCTGCTGTGGAGAGGCTTCGGGCAGAACTTGCTCAAGCCAAGGAGCAAGCCAGAAGGAGTGATGCGGCTGCCTCGAGGGCGGCCGAAGAGCTAGAAGCTGAAAGGGCTGCACACTGCCGAAGCAGGGAAGAGATGGCCAGGATGGCCGTGAAGTTAAAGGATGCTGCCGACCGCAATGAGGTTCTTGAGAAGGAGCGCCTAGCGGAGCAAGAGGACCTGGGGAAGGCCACCGCCGAAGCCAAGGATTCCCGTTCTGCAATGCGGGCTATAAAGGAGGAGCTGCGCCAGGCCGGAGACATTGTGGCTGGCAAGCCCTTTCTGCTGCGCTGAAGGTTCACAGATCCCAAGTATGCTCAGCTTGGCCATCTGTGGGGTCCGGAGGATCCTTATATGGACTTAGCGGCGAGTGCGGCGGATGTCGTTGTGCATTTCCGAAGTCAGAAGGATCACAAGACGGAAGAGCTGTTTTGGTCTCAATTCCATAGTCCGGAGCGTTCACTTCCGCTGACCGATCGGTTGGCCGAGTGGGCTGAGCTGAATAGGTTGTCCGGACTTGCCATGACGGATATCGTGACTCATGTCTGGCCGGATAGGCCCAAGCCGAAAAGTTATTTTGGCTTGTTGCAGCAATTTCTTGGAGCGGTGCCGCATATCAAGGCGATGAAGCGGTCGGCCTGCATAGAGGGTGCGCGGATGGCCCTCGCCTGTGTGAAGACACATTGGACGGAGATGGATGCCACCGCTGTTGCGACCTAGGGTTCGGACGAGAGCCGGTTACCCGCCGAGCACTATTTTGGGGAAGTTCTGCGTGGTGCTCGTGTAATAGAGTCGCAGTGCTCGAAAAATGTCACGTTCAAATGAACGTTTTGGTTTGTAAAACGATGTTTATGATGTAAGCTCTTTTTGGTACTTGTGCGTTCAAGTATTAAAAATATCTCCTGTGCGGCCGTTTATGTATACGTGTGTATAACCTGAAAGATGGCAGTCGTCGGCTTCAGCCCCCACGCACAAGGTGCGGGGGTGTTCGCAAAAAATACCGCATTTTCACACTTAATACGACGTCTCCGTCCTATGAAGGAGGTGGTAGCGTAGCAAATGAGGCAACCAGACTATAATGCTTTATCACTTTCACTTAGCCATAGGACTTCGAGGTTGGGGCTACGATATAGCCCCTAGGGGCACCGCGCTCTCCGAATTCGGGGCGCGTGTGTGCCTGACCGGGAAACGGTCCTTCGTCAAAGCGGAGGAATTCTAAACATTCCGGTAGTCGATCGAGTGGTTGACCAGTCTCTCGCTGTATCATGACAATCAGTTTTCGGCTTTCTCTATTGAGGTGCTCGCCCGGCCGAACCGGGGCACAATCGCAGTAGTTCTCCTGGTGCCGCGTTAGCCGATGATACGGAACGTAAGGCAGCAAAACACAGGAGCCGGGCAAACCCAACATTTGACCAAAGACATGATTCGGAGCTGATGCATATAAGGCCTAACTCGAGACGCCGAACACTCCCTAAGGTATTCGGTCTTTGTGATAGTGGGCAGAACAATGCCCTAAGCCCCTAGTGTCCAGGTACACGCTGTTGGGGAACGTAGTAATTTCAAAATTTTCCTACGCACACGCAAGATCATGGTGATGATATAGCAACGAGAGGGGAGAGTATTCGTCCACGTACCCTCGTATACCGTAAGCGGAAGCGTTAGCACAACGCGGTTGATGTAGTCGTACGTCTTCACGATCCGACCGATCCAAGCACCGAACGTACGGGGCCTCCGAGTTCAGCACACGTTCAGCTCGATGACGATCTCCGGCCTCCGATCCAGCCGAGCTCCGGAGATGAGTTCCGTCAGCACGATGACGTGGTGACGATGATGATGTTCTACCGGCACAGGGCTTCGCCTAAACTCTGCGACGATATGACCGAGGTGGAATATGGTGGAGGGGGGCACCGCACACGGCTAAGGAACGATCCGTAGATCAACTTGTGTGTCTATGGGGTGCCCCCCGCCCCCGTATATAAAGGAGCCAGGGGGGAGGAGGCCGCCGGCCAAGGAGGGCGCGTCAAGGGGGGAGTCCTACTCCCACCGGGAGTAGGACTCCCTCTTTCCAAGTAGGAGTAGGAGAAGGGGGGAAAGAGGAGGAAGAGGAGAAGGAAAGGGGGGGCGCCGCCCCCCTTCCCTTGTCCTATTTGGACTAGGAAGGGGAGGGGCGCGCGGCCCCCTCCTGCCTCCTTCCCTCTTCTCCCTCGAGGCCCATGTAGGCCCAATAACCCCCCGGGGGGTTCCGGTAACCTCCCGGTACTCCGGTAAAATGCCGATTTCACCCGGAACCATTCCGATGTCCAAACATAGGCTTCCAATATATCAATCTTTATGTCTCGACCATTTCGAGACTGCTCGTCATGTCCGTGATCACATCCGGGACTCCGAACAAACTTCGGTACATCAAAACTTATAAACTCATAATAAAACTGTCATCGAAACATTAAGTGTGCGGACCCTACGAGTTCGAGAATTATGTAGACATGACCTTAGAACCATTCTCGGTCAATAACCAATAGCGGGACCTGGATGCCCATATTGGTTCCTACATATTCTACGAAGATCTTTATCGGTCAAACCGCATAACAACATACGTTGTTCCCTTTGTCATCGGTATGTTATTTGCCCGAGATTTGATCGTCGGTATCCAGTACCTAGTTCAATCTCGTTACTGGCAAGTCTCTTTACTCGTTACCTAATACATCATTCCGTAACTAACTCATTAGCTACATTGCTTGCAAGGCTTATAGTGATGTGCATTACCGAGAGGGCCCAGAGATACCTCTCCGACAATCGGAGTGACAAAACCTAATCTGGAAATACGCCAACTCAACATGTACCTTCGGAGACACCTATAGTACTCCTTTATAATCACCAAGTTATGTTGTGACGTTTGTACCCAAAGTGTTCCTCCGGTAAACGGGAGTTGCATAATTCTCATAGTTACAGGAACATGTATAAGTCATGAAGAAAGCAATAGCAGAATACTAAACGATCAAGTGCTAGGCTAACGGGATGGGTCATGTCAATCACATCATTCTTCTAATGATGTGATCCCACTAATCAAATGACAACACATGTCTATGGTTAGGAAACATAACCATCTTTGATTAATGAGCTAGTCAAGTAGAGGCATACTAGTGACTATAGTTTTGTCTATGTATTCACACATGTATCATGTTTCCGGTTAATACAATTCTAGCATGAATAATAAACATTTATCATGATATGAGGAAATAAATAATAACTTTATTATTGCCTCTAGGGCATATTTCCTTCAGTCTCCCACTTGCACTAGAGTCAATAATCTAGATTACATAGTAATGATTCTAACACTCATGGAGTCTTGGTGCTGATCATGTTTTGCTCGCGAGAGAGGCTTAGTCAACGGGTCTGCAACATTCAGATCCGTATGTATCTTGCAAATCTCTATGTCTCCCACTTGGACTTGGTCCCGAATGGAATTGAAGCGTCTCTTGATGTGCTTGGTCCTCTTGTGAAATCTGGATTCCTTTGCCAAGGCAATTGCTCCAGTATTGTCACAGAAGATTTTCATTGGTCCCGATGCACTAGGTATGACACCTAGATCGGAAATGAACTCCTTCATCCAGACTCCTTCATTTGCTGCTTCAGAAGCAGCTATGTATTCCGCTTCACATGTAGATCCCGCCACGACGCTTTGTTTAGAACTGCACCAACTTACAGCTCCACCATTTAATATAAACACGTATCCGGTTTGCGATTTAGAATCATCCGGATCAGCGTCAAAGCTTGCATCGACATAACCATTTACGACTAGCTCTTTGTCACCTCCATATACGAGAAACATATCCTTAGTCCTTTTCAGGTATTTCAGGATGTTCTTGACCGCTGTCCAGTGATCCACTCCGGGATTACTTTGGTACCTTCCTGCCAAGCTTATTGCTAAGCATACGTCAGGTCTGGTACACAACATTGCATACATGATAGAGCCTATGGCTGAAGCATAGGGAACATCTTTCATTTTCTCTCTATCTTCTGCTTTGGTCGGGCATTGAGTTTGACTCAACTTCACACCTTGTAGTACAGGCAAGAATCCTTTCTTTGCCTGATCCATTTTGAACTTTTTCAAAATTTTGTCAAGGTATGTGCTTTGTGAAAGTCCTATTAAGCGTCTTGATCTATCTCTATAGATCTTTATGCCCAATATGTAAGCAACTTCACCGAGGTCTTTCATTGAAAAACTTTTATTCAAGTATCCCTTTATGCTATCCAGAAATTCTATATCATTTCCAATTAATAATATGTCATCTACATATAAAACTAGAAATGCTACAGAGCTCCCACTCACTTTCTTGTAAATACAGGCTTCTCCAAAAGTCTGTATAAAACCATATGCTTTGATCACACTATCAAATGGTTTATTCCAACTCCGAGATGCTTGCACCAGTCCATAAATAGATCGCTGGAGCTTGCATACTTTGTTAGCACCTTTTGGATCAACAAAACCTTCTGGCTGCATCATATACAACTCTTCTTCTAGAAATCCATTCAAGAATGCAGTTTTGACATCCATTTGCCAAATTTTATAATCATGAAATGCAGCAATAGCTAACATGATTCGGACAGACTTAAGCATCGCTACGGGTGAGAAAGTCTCATCGTAGTCAACCCCTTGAACTTGTCGAAAACCTTTTGCAACAAGTCGAGCTTTATAGACAGTTACATTACCATCAGCGTCAGTCTTCTTCTTAAAGATCCATTTATTCTCAATGGCTTGCCGATCATCGGGCAAGTCAACCAAAGTCCATACTTTGTTTTCATACATGGATCCCATCTCAGATTTCATGGCCTCTAGCCATTTTGCGGAATCTGGGCTCATCATCGCTTCCTCATAGTTCGTAGGTTCATCATGGTCAAGTAACATGACTTCCAGAATAGGATTACCGTACCACTCTGGTGCGGATCTTACTGTGGTAGACCTACGAGGTTCAGTAGAAACTTGATCTGAAGTTTCATGATCAATATCATTAGCTTCCTCACTGATTGGTGTAGTTGTCACAGGAACCGATTCTTGTGATGAACTACTTTCCAATAAGGGAGTAGATACATTTATCTCATCAAGTTCTACTTTCCTCCCACTCAATTCTTTCGAGAGAAACTCCTTCTCTAGAAAGGATCCGAATTTAGCAACGAAAATTTTGCCCTCAGATCTGTGATAGAAGGTGTACCCAATAGTCTCCTTTGGGTATCCTATGAAGACACATTTCTCCGATTTGGGTTCGAGCTTATCTGGTTGAAGTTTCTTCACATAAGCATCGCAGCCCCAAACTTTAAGAAACGACAACTTTGGTTTCTTGCCAAACCACAGTTCATAAGGCGTCGTTTCAACAGATTTTGATGGTGCCCTATTTAACGTGAATGCGGCCGTCGCTAAAGCATAACCCCAAAACGATAGCGGTAAATCGGTAAGAGACATCATAGATCGCACCATATCAAGTAAAGTACGATTACGACATTCGGACACACCATTTCGTTGTGGTGTTCCAGGTGGCGTGAGTTGCGAGACTATCCCGCATTGTTTCAAGTGTAGACCAAACTCGTAACTCAAATATTCTCCTCCACGATCAGATCGTAGAAACTTTATTTTCTTGTTACGATGATTTTCCACTTCACTCTGAAATTCTTTGAACTTTTCAAATGTTTCATACTTGTGTTTCATTAAGTAGATATACCCATATCTTCTCAAATCATTTGTGAAGGTGAGAAAATAACGATATCCGCCACAAGCCTCAACATTCATCGGACCACATACATCTATATGTATGATTTCCAACAAATCTGTTGCTCTCTCCATAGTACCGGAGAACGGCGTTTTAGTCATCTTGCCCATAAGGCACGGTTCGCAAGTACCAAGTGATTCATAATCAAGTGATTCCAAAAGCCCATCAGTATGGAGTTTCTTCATGCGCTTTATACCGATATGACCTAAACGGCAGTGCCACAAATAAGTTGCACTATCGTTATCAACTCTGCATCTTTTGGTTTCAACACTATGAATATGTGTATCACTACTATCGAGATTCAATAAAAACAGACCATTCTTCAAGGGTGCATGACCATAAAAGATATTACGCATATAAATAGAACAACCATTATTCTCTGATTTAAATGAATAACCGTCTCGCATCAAACAAGATCCAGATATAATGTTCATGCTCAACGCTGGCACCAAATAACAATTATTTAGGTCTAATACTAATCCCGATGGTAGATGTAGAGGTAGCGTGCCGACCGCGATCACATCGACTTTGGAACCATTTCCCACGCGCATCGTCACCTCGTCCTTAGCTAATCTTCGCTTAATCCGTAGTCCCTGTTTCGAGTTGCAAATATTAGCAACAGAACCAGTATCAAATACCCAGGTGCTACTGCGAGCATTAGTAAGGTACACATCAATAACATGTATATCACATATACCTTTGTTCACTTTGCCATCCTTCTTATCCGCCAAATACTTGGGGCAGTTCCGCTTCCAGTGTCCAGTCTGCTTGCAGTAGAAGCACTCAGTTTCAGGCTTAGGTTCAGACTTGGGTTTCTTCTCTTGAGAAGCAACTTGCTTGCCGTTCTTTTTGAAGTTTCCCTTCTTCTTCTCTTTGCTCTTCTTCTTGAAACTGGTGGTTTTGTTAACCATCAACACTTGATGCTCCTTCTTGATTTCTACCTCCGCAGCTTTCAGCATTGCGAAGAGCTCGGGAATAGTCTTGTTCATCCCTTGCATATTATAGTTCATCACGAAGCTCTTGTAGCTTGGTGGCAGTGATTGGAGAATTCTGTCAATGAAACTATCATCAGGAAGATTAACTCCCAGTTGAATCAAGTGATTATTATACCCAGACATTTTGAGTATGTGTTCACTAACAGAACTATTCTCCTCCATCTTGCAGCTATAGAACTTATTGGAGACTTCATATCTCTCAATCCGGGCATTTGCTTGAAATATTAACTTCAACTCCTGGAACATCTCATATGCTCCATGACGTTCAAAACATCGTTGAAGACCCGGTTCTAAGCCGTAAAGCATGGCACACTGAACTATCGAGTAGTCATCAGCTTTGCTCTGCCAGACGTTCTTAACGTCGTCAGTTGCATCAGCAGCAGGCCTGGCACCCAGCGGTGCTTCCAGGACGTAACTTTTCTGTGCAGCAATGAGGATAATCCTCAGGTTACGGACCCAGTCCGTGTAATTGCTACCATCATCTTTCAACTTTGCTTTCTCAAGGAACGCATTAAAATTCAACGGAACAACAGCACGAGCCATCTATCTACAAACAAACATAGACAAGCAAAATACTATCAGGTACTAAGTTCATGATAAATTTAAGTTCAATTAATCATATTACTTAAGAACTCCCACTTAGACAGACATCTCTCTAGTCATCTAAGTGATCACGTGATCCAAATCAACTAAACCATGTCCGATCATCACGTGAGATGGAGTAGTTTCAATGGTGAACATCGCTATGTTGATCATATCTACTATATGATTCACGCTCGACCTTTCGGTCTCCGTGTTCCGAGGCCATATCTGTATATGCTAGGCTCGTCAAGTATAACCTGAGTATTCCGCGTGTGCAACTGTTTTGCACCCGTTGTATTTGAACGTAGAGCCTATCACACCCGATCATCACGTGGTGTATCAGCACGAAGAACTTTCGCAACAGTGCATACTCAGGGAGAACACTTCTTGATAATTAGTGAGAGATCATCTTAAAATGCTACCGCCAATCAAAGCAAGATAAGATGCATAAAGGATAAACATCACATGCAATCAATATAAGTGATATGATATGGCCATCATCATCTTGTGCTTGTGATCTCCATCTTCGAAGCACTGTCATGATCACCATCGTCACCGGCGCGACACCTTGATCTCCATCGTAGCATCGTTGTCGTTACGCCATCTATTGCTTCTACGACTATCGCTACCGCTTAGTGATAAAGTAAAGCAATTACAGGGCGTTTGCATTTCATACAATAAAGCGACAACCATATGGCTCCTGCCAGTTGCCGATAACTTCGGTTACAAAACATGATCATCTCATACAATAAAATATAGCATCATGTCTTGACCATATCACATCACAACATGCCATGCAAAAACAAGTTAGACGTCCTCTACTTTGTTGTTGCAAATTTTACGTGGCTGCTACGGGCTTAGCAAGAACCGTTCTTACCTACGCATCAAAAACCACAACAATAGTTCGTCAAGTTGGTGTTGTTTTAACCTTCGCAAGGACCGGGCGTAGCCACACTCGATTCAGCTAAAGTAAGAGAGACAGACACCCGCCAGCCACCTTTAAGCACGAGTGCTCGTAACGGTGAAACCAGTCTCGCGTAAGCGTACGCGTAATGTCGGTCCGGGCCGCTTCATCTCACAATACCGCTGAACCAAAGTATGACATGCTGGTAAGCAGTATGACTTGTATTGCCCACAACTCACTTGTGTTCTACTCGTGCATATAACATCAACGCATTAAACCTAGGCTCGGATGCCACTGTTGGGGAACGTAGTAATTTCAAAATTTTCCTACGCACACGCAAGATCATGGTGATGATATAGCAACGAGAGGGGAGAGTATTCGTCCATGTACCCTCGTAGACCGTAAGCGGAAGCGTTAGCACAACGCGGTTGATGTAGTCGTACGTCTTCACGATCCGACCGATCCAAGCACCGAACGTACGGGGCCTCCGAGTTTAGCACACGTTCAGCTCGATGACGATCTCCGGCCTCTGATCCAGCCGAGCTCCGGAGATGAGTTCCGTCAGCACGACGGCGTGGTGACGATGATGATGTTCTACCAGCGCAGGGCTTCGCCTAAACTCCGTGACGATATGACCGAGGTGGAATATGGTGGAGGGGGGCACCGCAAACGGCTAAGGAACGATCTGTAGATCAACTTGTGTGTCTATGGGGTGCCCCCCGCCCCCGTATATAAAGGAGCCAGGGAGGAGGAGGCCGCCGGCCAAGGAGGGCGTGCCAAGGGGGGAGTCCTACTCCCACCGGGAGTAGGACTCCCTCTTTCCAAGTAGGAGTAGGAGAAGGGGGGAAAGAGGAGGAAGAGGAGAAGGAAAGGGGGGGCGCCGCCCCCCTTCCCTTGTCCTATTCGGACTAGGAAGGGGAGGGGCGTGCGGCCCCCTCCTGCCTCCTTCCCTCTTCTCCCTCGAGGCCCATGTAGGCCTGATAACCCCCCGGGGGGTTCCGGTAACCTCCCGGTACTCCCGTAAAATGCCGATTTCACCCGGAACCATTCCGATGTCCAAACATAGGCTTCCAATATATCAATCTTTATGTCTCGACAATTTCGAGACTCCTCGTCATGTCCGTGATCACATCCGGGACTCCGAACAAACTTTGGTACATCAAAACTTATAAACTCATAATAAAACTGTCATCGAAATGTTAAGCGTGCGGACCCTACGGGTTCGAGAACTATGTAGACATGACCTTAGAACCATTCTCGGTCAATAACCAATAGCGGGACCTGGATGCCCATATTGGTTCCTACATATTCTACGAAGATCTTTATCGGTCAAACCGCATAACAACATACGTTGTTCCCTTTGTCATCGGTATGTTACTTGCCCGAGATTTGATCGTCGGTATCCAATACCTAGTTCAATCTCGTTACCGGCAAGTCTCTTTACTCGTTACGTAATACATCATTCCGTAACTAACACATTAGCTACATTGCTTGCAAGGCTTATAGTGATGTGCATTACCGAGAGGGCCCAGAGATACCTCTCCGACAATCGGAGTGACAAAACCTAATCTGGAAATACGCCAACTCAACATGTACCTTCGGAGACACCTGTAGTACCCCTTTATAATCACCAATTTATGTTGTGACGTTTGTACCCAAAGTGTTCCTCCGGTAAACGGGAGTTGCATAATTCTCATAGTTACAGGAACATGTATAAGTCATGAAGAAAGCAATAGCAGAATACTAAACGATCAAGTGCTAGGCTAACGGGATGGGTCATGTCAGTCACATCATTCTTCTAATGATGTGATCCCACTAATCAAATGACAACACATGTCTATGGTTAGGAAACATAACCATCTTTGATTAATGAGCTAGTCAAGTAGAGGCATACTAGTGACTATAGTTTTGTCTATGTATTCACACATGTATCATGTTTCCGGTTAATACAATTCTAGCATGAATAATAAACATTTATCATGATATGAGGAAATAAATAATAACTTTATTATTGCCTCTAGGGCATATTTCCTTCACACGCAAGGTCCTCTGACGCGGCCGATGCCAAAACGTCAGCCTCCTCTCTGGTTATAATGAGAAACCAGGGGATATATAGCAACAAGAGACAGTAAAAAAGGTTTACGCAGGGTCTTAATCTGAAAAGAATCCTTGCAACGGGTCCCTACTGCACGTTTGCGCCTGTGTCTCCATTGTGCTGTATCCTGGACGGGTGTAACACGCTGTTCATCTATAAAAGAGAGGAACTTAGTTTGAAAATAATCGTGCAAAAAATGAAAAAATCGAAATATGAATGAATATATAAAGCTGAGCTTATATTAGCTCATACGCGCAGCCCCTTGTAAAGGGGTGTGCGGCTAGGGAGCCCCTAGCTTATTTTTATGCCGGACTCGTCTAGCCGTGTCCGGGGTCTTGAATGACCTTTTAATGAGATGATGCCGCATGGACCGGGCATTTTAAGTGTAAGAGAGGCGTAGTGTGGTATTGCATGAAAGCGGACAAAAGCTTCACGTCCCAACAGTGCTTGATGGCTACTTTTGAATGGGGCGATATGAAAGATTATCTTTTCGCGTCGGAAGTTGTCGGGTGACCCGAACACAACTTCTAGTAGTAAGGAGCCCGTGCACTTGGCGTAGGGGCCTGGCGTCACTCCTTTGAAGGAAGTGCGACTATGTCGGATTTTAGTAAGGTCTATCCCCAACTTGCGGATTGTGTCCGGATATAGCAGGTTTAAATCACTGCCACCGTCCATCAGGACTTGTGTAAATTGTAGTCCGTTGATTATAGGATCCAATATCAGAGCAGTCCATCCTGCGTTTTGAATGCTTCTGGAATAGTCCAGGTGGTCGAAAGTAATTGGTTTTAACATCCAATCTCGGTGTTCCGCTGGGGTGGACCGTGCGACACGTGCTTTAGCGGGTGCCGTACTATTTTTCCGTGCTATCACATGTAGTGAGTTTACTGTTTTTACTTCTTGTGGGAAAGTCTTTTGTTTTCCGCCGCTCTGCTGGTGGGGTTCGTCATCATCCTCGCTTGGCGCATCGAGCCCCTTGTGTTCGGCGTTGAGTCGGCCGGACTGTTTGAAAACCCAACAATCTCAGTGGGTGTGGTTTGCAGGCCATCCGGGAGTACTGTGGATTTGACATATCCGATCCAAAATTTTGTTTAAGTTGGATAGCTCATCACTGTTATCCTTAAGAGGCAGTGTTTTGTTGTTCGGCCGCGAGCTTTTGAATCCGGTGTTGACCGCCGTGTTCTTTGGGCTTTTTTCTTTATTTCGGCGCTCATCCTTTCTGCGCCGTGATTTTCGTTTCCATCCCTGATCTCGGATGTACTCGGGTCGCTGGTGCTGCATCTTGCTAGCCAGCTGTCTTCCCCCGCGCAAAAGCGGGTCATGAGGCTTGTTAGCGCGGCCATTGTTCTCGGCTTCTCTTGGCCGAGGTGTCTGGCGAGCCATTTGTCTCGGACATTATGTTTAAAAGCTGCTAAGGCTTCGGCGTTCGGACAGTCGACTATTTGGTTCTTTTTGGTAAGGAACCTGTTCCAGAATTTGCGCGCTGACTCTCCGGGCTGTTGAGTTATGTGACTTAAATCGTCTGCATCCGGAGGGCGGACATAAGTCCCTTGAAAATTTGCTCTAAACGCGTTCTCAAGCTCTTCCCAGCTTCCAATAGTATTTTCTGGGAGGCTTTTGAGCCAATGCCGAGCTGGCCCTTTGAGCTTGAGGGGTAGATATTTTATGGCATGGAGATCGTCTCCTCTAGCCATGTGTATGTGGAGGATGTAATCCTCAATCCAGACTCCAGGGTCTGTTGTTCCTTCGTATGCCTCTATATTTACGGGTTTGAACCCCGCTGGAAATTCATGATCCAGCACCTCATCTGTGAAACATAGTGGGTGTGCGGCGCCCCTGTATTTGGGTGTGCCGTTGCCTTCGATCACTTGGCGTGTTGTGTTGCTTCCTAGGGCCCTCTTTTTTGGCCCATAAATGGACCTGACCGGGCCATCTGTTTTCCGAGGATCAGGAGTCGGCTTGTGTGCGGCGCCACTTATCGCTTTTGGCCCATCATTTGGTCGTCTATCCGGCCAGGCGGCCTCTTTGCTTTTTGACTGTGGGGGCTCTACGGCCTCCTCGTCGAATTCTAGCAGCAGCTTGCGCTTCGGGTAGCTCTTTGTTTGGTGGCCATTGCCATATTTGTCCGCGGTCTTGAGTACTTTGCTCACCTCATTCTGAGTATGTCTTCCGCTGTTTTGAGCTTCCGTTTTTCCTTCTTCAGACTTCTTGCAGTGGCGACGAGTCTTTTGTGAAGGTTCTTATGCTCCGTTGGTGTGTCCGGCTTGAGATCTTCTAGACTGTTGTTTTCGCCGGGCGTGGAGTGATTATCTGATTCATCCTGTTCGGATAGTTGCTTGGTTGCATGTTCGTCGTCCACTGGCTTGTCCTGCTCTATTGCTGGGTCGTTAGGAGTGTTGTTTTTGTCGAGGCGGGACTTAGGGCGGCGTCTGCGTCGCCATTTTGGTTGTTTGTCGGCGGGATTACCCTTTGCCGCGTCCCGTTGTTCCTCGTTATCTCTTCCCTTTGGGGTGTCCACCATATATACATCATGGGTTGGGTGGCCTTCCAGTGCTCGATGAGCGCTGGTTCTTGGTAGTCTCCGGCATCATCGTCCATACTGTCGATATCTTCGGAGTCGTAGTCTAGCATGTCGGTTAGATCGTCGACAGTGGCTACAAAGTGGGTGGTGGGTGGGCTTTGAATTTCTTCGACGTCTGCATCCCAACCATCCTGACCGCAGTTCGGCCAGGGTTCTCCTGATAACGAGAGATGCTTTAGCGAATTTAAGATGTCGCCAAAGGGTGAGTACTAAAAGATGTCCGCGGCGGTGAACTCCATGATTGGCGCCCAATCGGATTCGATTGGCAGGGGCGCAAGAGGTTCAGAGTCCGGCAAGGAGTCCGGCGCCTCGGAGTCACGAGCTTTATAAGGGACAAGGTTAGTGTTCGGCTCCATCGTCGTAGAAGTTGCAGCTACCGAGGCGGTGTCCATCCACCTGTCCTTGATCTGCGCGGTCTGCTCCGAACTATGTGTTGGGGAACGTAGCAGAAATTCAAAAATTTTCCTACGTATCACCAAGATC
Organism: Triticum timopheevii; assembly: GCA_963921465.1. Taxonomy (NCBI): domain Eukaryota; kingdom Viridiplantae; phylum Streptophyta; class Magnoliopsida; order Poales; family Poaceae; genus Triticum; species Triticum timopheevii. The sequence continues at coordinate 658,979,768 of OY997264.1, forward strand.
TATCTATGGAGAGACCAGCAACGAGGGGAAGGAGAGTGCATCTACATACTCTTGTAGATCGCTAAGCGGAAGCGTTCAAGTGAACGGGGTTGATGGAGTCGTACTCGTCGTGATTCAAATCACCGATGATCAAGTGCCGAACGGACGGCACCTCCGCGTTCAACACACGTACAGCCCGGTGACGTCTCCCATGCCTTGATCCAGCAAGGAGAGAGGGAGAGGTTGAGGAAGACTCCATCCAGCAGCAGCACAACGGCGTGGTGGTGATGGAGGAGCGTGGCTATCCTGCAGGGCTTCGCCAAGCACCACAGAAGAGGAGGAGGAGGAGAGGGGGAGGGCTGCGCCAGAACTTCGTTATCTGCTCCTATGTGCCTCCCCACTATATATAGGGGTGGAGGGGCTGATTTCTTGCCCTCCAAGTCCATTGGGGCGTTGGCCAAGGTGGGAGGAAAGAAATCCCATCATTTCCTTCCCCACCGATTGTTATCCCCCCTTTTAGGGATCTTGATCTTATCCCTTCGGGATATGATCTTATTCCTTCTAAGGGGGGATCTTGGTGCGCCTTGACCAGGGGTGTGGGGCCTTGCCCCCACTACCCACGTGCATGTGGGTCCCCCCATGCAGGTGGGCCCCACTCCGGAACCTTCTAGAACCTTCCCGGTACAATACCGAAAAATCCCGAACATTTTCCGGTGGCCAAAATAGGACTTCCCATATATAAATCTTTACCTCCGGACCATTCCGGAACTCCTCGTGACGTCCGGGATCTCATCTGGGACTCCGAACAACATTCGGTAACCACATACAAGCTTCCTATATAACCCTAGCGTCATTGAACCTTAAGTGTGTAGACCCTACGGGTTCGGGAATCATGCAGACATGACCGAGACGTTCTCCGGTCAATAACCAACAGCGGGATCTGGATACCCATGATGGCTCCCACATGTTCCATGATGATCTCATCGGATGAACCACGATGTCAAGGACTTAATCAATCCCGTATGCAATTCCCTTTGTCTAGCGGTATTGTACTTGCCCGAGATTCGATCGTCGGTATCCTTATACCTTGTTCAATCTCGTTACCGGCAAGTCTCTTTACTCGTTCCGTAACACATCATCCCGTGATCAACTCCTTGGTCACATTGCGCATATGATGATGTCCTACCGAGTGGGCCCAGAGATACCTCTCCGCTTACACGGAGTGACAAATCCCAGTCTCGATTCATGCCAACCCAACAGATACTTTCGGAGATACCTTTAATGCACCTTTATAGCCACCCAGTTACGTTGTAACGTTTGGTACACCCGAAGCATTCCTACGGTATCCGGGAGTTGCACAATCTCATGGTCTAAGGAAAAGATACTTGACATTAGAAAAGCTCTAGCAAACGAACTACACGATCTTAGTGCTAGGCTTAGGATTGGGTCTTGTCCATCACATCATTCTCCTAATGATGTGATCCCGTTATCAACGACATCCAATGTCCATAGCCAGGAAATCATGACTATCTGTTGATCACAACGAGCTAGTCCACTAGAGGCTCACTAGGGACATATTGTGGTCTATGTATTCACACGTGTATTACGATTTCCGGATAATACAGTTATAGCATGAATAAAAGACAATTATCATGAACAAGGAAATATAATAATAATACTTTTATTATTGCCTCTAGGGCATATTTCCAACAGTATCCCACTTGCACTAGAGTCAATAATCTAGTTCACATCGATATGTGATTAACACTCAAGGTCACATCCCCATGTGACTTAGACCCAAAGAGTTTACTAGAGTCAATAATCTAGTTCACATTTACCATGTGATTAACACTCGATGAGTTCTGGGTTTGATCATGTTATGCTTGTGAGAGAGGTTATAGTCAACGGGTCTGAACCTTTTAGATCCGTGTGTGTTTTACAAATCTCTATGTCATCTCCTAGATGCAGCTACCACGCTCTATTTGGAGCTATTCCAAATAACTGTTCTACTTGGAGCTATTCTAAATTGTTGCTCCATTATACGTATCCGGTATCTCTACTCAGAGCTATTCGGATAGGTGTTAAGCTTGCATCGACGTAACTCTTTACGTCGAACTCTTTATCACCTCCATAATCGAGAAAATTCCTTAGTCCACTAGTTACTAAGGATAACTTTGACCGCCGTCCTGTGATCCATTCTTGGATCACTCTTGTACCCCTTGACTGACTCATGGCAAGGCACACTTCAGGTGCGGTACACAGCATAGCATACTGTAGAGAGCCTATGATAAAAGCATAGGGGACGACCTTCGTCCTTCCTCTTTCTTCTGGCGTGGTCGAGCTTTTAAGTCTTAACTTCATACCTTACAACTCAGGCAAGAACTCCTTCTTTGACTGACCCACCTTGAACTCCTTCAAGATCATGTCAAGGTATGTGCTTATTTTGAAAGTACTATTGAGCATTTTGATCTATCTTATAGATCTTAATGCTTATTGTTCAAATAACCCTATATGCTTTCCAGAAATTCTACATCATTTCTGATTAACAATATGTCAACAACATATACTCATCAGAAATTCTATAGTGCTCCCACTCACTTCTTTGGAAATGCAAGTTTCTCATAAACTTTGTATAAACCCAAAATCTTTGATCATCATCAAAGCATACGTTCCAACTCCGAGATGCTTACTCCAGTCCCTAGAAGGATTGCTGGAGCTTTGCATACTTATTAGCATCTTTCAGGATTGACAAAACTTTTCTGATTTTATCACATACAACCTTTCCTTACGAAAACTGGTAAGGAAACTCGTTTTGACATCCATCTGCCAGATTTCATAAATGCAGCTAATGCTAACATGAATCCGACGGACTTAAGCATCGCTACGGATGAGAAAATCTCATCGTAGTCAACTCCTTGAACTTGTGAAAAAACTCTTCGCCACAAGTCGAGCTTCATAGACGGTGACATTACCGTCCACGTCCGTCTTCTTCTTAAAGATCCATTTATCTCAATGGCTTGCCGATCATCGGGCAAGTCCACCAAAGTCCATGCTTTGTTATGATACATGGATCCTATCTCGGATTTCATGGCTTCTAAGCATTTGTCGGAATTTGGGCCCACCATCGCTTCTCCATTGCTTGTAGGTTCATTGTTGTCTAGCAACATGACCTTCAAGACAGGATTACCGTACCACTCCGAAGCAGTACGCGTCCTTGTCGTCCTACGAGGTTCGGTAGTGACTTGATCCGAAGCTTCATGATCACTATCATAAGCTTCCACTTCAATTGGTATAGGTGCCACAGGAACAATTTCTTGTGCCCTGCTACACACTTGTTGAAGTGACGGTTTCAATAACCTCATCAAGTCTCCACCATCCTCCCACTCAATTCTTTCGAGAGAAACCTTTCCTCGAGAAAGGATCCGATTCAAGAAACAATCCCTATTGCTTTCGGATCTGAATTAGGAGGTATACCCAACTGTTTTGGATGTCCTATGAAGATGCATTTTATCTGCTTTGGGTTCGAGCTTATCAACCTGAAACTTTTTCACATAAGCATCGCAGCCCCAAACTTTTAAGAAACAACAACTTAGGTTTCTCTAAACCATAGTTTATACGGTGTCATCTCAACGGAATTACGAGGTGCCCTATTAAAGTGAGTGCGGTTGTCTCTAATGCCTAACCCATGAACGATAGTGGTAATTCGATAAGAGACATCATGGTACGCACCATATCCAATAGGGTGCAACAATGATGTTCGGACACACCATCACACTATGGTGTTCCAGGTGGTATTTATTGTGAAACAATTTCCACAATGTCTTAACTGCGTGCCAAAACTCGTAACTCAGATATTCATCTCTATGATCATATCATAGACATTCTATCCTCTTGTCACGAAGATCTTAAACTTCACTCTGAAATTACTTGAACCATTCAATAATTCAGACTTGTGTTTCATCAAGTAAATATACTCAACATCTACTCGAATCATCTGTGAAGTAAGAACATAACGATATTCACTGCATCCCTCAGCACTCATTGGACTGCACACATCAAAATGTGTTTGCTTCCAACAAGTTGCTATCTTGTTCCATTTTACTGAAACCGAGGCTTTTCAGTCATCTTGCCTATGTGGTATGATTTGCATATCTCAAGTGATTCAAAATCAAGTGAGTCCAAACGATCCATCTGTATAGAGTTTCTTCATGCATATCTACCAACAAACATGGTTCGCATGTCTCAATCCTTTCAAAAACGAGTGAGTCCAAAGATCCATCAACATGGAGCTTCTTCATGCGTTTTATACCGATATGACTTAAGTGGAAGTGCCACAAGCAGGTGGTACTATCATTACTACCTTTTGGCATGAACATGTGTATCATTACGATCGAGATTCAATAAACCATTCATTTCAGGTGTAAGACCATTTGAAGGTATTATTCAAATAAATAGAGTAACCATTATTCTCCTTAAATGAATAACCGTATTGCGATAGACATAATCCAATCATGTCTATGCTCAACGCAAACACCAAATCTCGATGGTAGAGGGAGCGTGCGATGCTTGATCACATCAACCTTGGAAATACTTCCAACACATATCGTTAGCTCACCTTTAGCTAGTCTCCGTTTATTCCGTAGCTCTTTTATTTCGAGTTACTAACACTTAGCAACCGAACCGGTATCTAATACCCTGGTGCTACTAGGAGTACTAGTAAAGTACACATTAAAATAATGTATATCCAATATACTTCTATCGACTTTGCCAGCCTTCTAATCTACCAAGTATCTAGGGTAATTCTGCTCCAGTGGCTGTTCCCCTTATTACAGAAGCACTTAGTCTCGGGTTTGGGTTCAACCTTGGGTTTCTTCATTAGAGCAGCAGCTGATTTGCCGTTTCATGAAGTATCCCTTCTTGCCCTTGCCCTTCTTGAAACTAGTGGTTTCATCAACAATTGATGCTCCTTATTGATTTCTACTTTCGCGGTGTCAAACATCGTGAATACCTCAAGGATCATCATATCTATCCCTGATATTTTATAGTTCATCACGAAGCTCTAGCAGCTTGGTGGCAATGACTTTCGAGAAAACATCACTATCCATCTGGAAGATCGACTCCCACTCGATCCAAGTGATTGTTGCACTCAGACAATCTGAGCACAAGCTCAACGATTGAGCTTTTCTCCGTTAGTTTGCAGGTTAAGAAAATCGTCAGAGGTCTTATACCTCTTGACGTGGGCACGAGCCTGAAATCCCAATTTCAGCCCTCGAAACATCTCATATGTTCCGCGACATTTCGAAAAACGTCTTTGGTGCCTCAACTCTAAACCGTTTCACCGAACTATCACGTAGTTATCAAAACGTGTATGTCTGATGTTCGTAACATCCACAAACGACGTTTGGGGTTCAGCACACTGAGCGGTGCATTAAGCTTTCTACTGTCCGCATAATTGCTACTATCAACTTTCAACTATATTTTCTCTAGGAACATATCTAAACAGTGGAACTAAAGCGTGAGCTATGACATAATTTGCAAAAGGTCTTTTGACTATGTTCAGGATAATTAAGTTCATCTTATGAACTCCCACTTAGATAGACATCCCTCTGGTCATCTAAGTGATTACATGATCCGAGTCAACTAGGCCGTGTCCGATCATCACGTGAGACGGACTAGTCATCATCGGTGAACATCTTCATGTTGATCGTATCTACTATACGACTCATGCTCGACCTTTCGGTCTCCGTGTTCCGAGGCCATGTCTGTACATGCTAGGCTCGTCAAGTTAACCCTAAGTGTTTTCGCTGTGTAAATCTGTCTTACACCCATTGTATGTGAACGTAAGAATCCATCACACCCGATCATCACGTGGTGCTTAGAAGCGACGAACTGTAGCAACGGTGCACAGTTAGGGGAGAACACTTCTTGAAATTTTTGTAAGGGATCACCTTATTTACTACCGTCGTCCTAAGTAAACAAGATGCATAAACATGATAAACATCACATGCAATCAAATAGTGACATGATATGGCCAATATCATTTTGCTCCTTTTGATCTCCATCTTCGGGGCTCCATGATCATCATCGTCACCGGCATGACACCATGATCTCCATCATCATGATCTCCATCATCGTGTCTCCATGAAGTCGTCTCGCCAACTTATTACTTCTACTACTATGGCTACCGGTTAGCAATAAAGTAAAGTAATTACATGGCGTTGTTCAATGACACGCAGGTCATACAATAAATTAAGACAACTCCTACGGCTCCTGCCGGTTGTCATACTCATCGACATGCAAGTCGTGAATCCTATTACAAGAACATGATCAATCTCATACATCACATATCATTCATCACATTCTTCTTGGCCATATCACATCACATAGCATACCCTGCAAAAACAAGTTAGACGTCCTCTAATTGTTGTTTGCATGTTTTACGTGGCTGCTATGGGTTTCTAGCAAGAACGTTTCTTACCTACGCAAGACCACAACGTGATATGCCAATTGCTATTTACCCTTCATAAGGACCCTTTTCATCGAATCCATTCCGACTAAAGTGGGAGAGACTGGCACCCGCTAGCCACCTTATGCACCAAGTGCATGTCAATCGGTGGAACCTGTCTCACGTAAGAGTACGTGTAAGGTCGGTCCGGGCCGCTTCATCCCACAATACCGTCGAAACAAGATTGGACTAGTAACAGTAAGCATATTGAACAAAATCAACGCCCACAACTACTTTGTGTTCTACTCGTGCAAAGAATCTACGCAATAGACCTAGCTCATGATGCCACTGTTGGGGAACGTAGCAGAAATTCAAAAAATTTCCTACGTATCACCAAGATCTATCTATGGAGAGACCAGCAACGAGGGGAAGGAGAGTGCATCTACATACCCTTGTAGATCGCTAAGCGGAAGCGTTCAAGTGAACGGGGTTGATGGAGTCGTACTCGTCGTGATTCAAATCACCGATGATCAAGTGCCGAACGGACGGCACCTCCGCGTTCAACACACGTACAGCCCGGTGACGTCTCCCATGCCTTGATCCAGCAAGGAGAGAGGGAGAGGTTGAGGAAGACTCCATCCAACAGCAGCACAACGGCGTGGTGGTGATGGAGGAGCGTGGCTATCCTGCAGGGCTTCGCCAAGCACCACAGAAGAGGAGGAGGAGGAGAGGGAGAGGGCTACGCCAGAACTTCGTTATCTGCTCCTATGCGCCTCCCCACTATATATAGGGGTGGAGGGGCTGATTTCTTGCCCTCCAAGTCCATTGGGGCGTTGGCCAAGGTGGGAGGAAAGAAATCCCATCATTTCCTTCCCCACCGATTGTTATCCCCCCTTTTAGGGATCTTGATCTTATCCCTTCGGGATATGATCTTATTCCTTCTAAGGGGGGATCTTGGTGCGCCTTGACCAGGGGTGTGGGGCCTTGCCCCCACTACCCACGTTCATGTGGGTCCCCCCATGCAGGTGGGCCCCACTCCGGAACCTTCTAGAACCTTCCCGGTACAATACCGAAAAATCCCGAACATTTTCCGGTGGCCAAAATAGGACTTCCCATATATAAATCTTTACCTCCGGACCATTCCGGAACTCCTCGTGACGTCCGGGATCTCATCCGGGACTCCGAACAACATTCGGTAACCACATACAAGCTTCCTATATAACCCTAGCGTCATCGAACCTTAAGTGTGTAGACCCTACGGGTTCGGGAATCATGCAGACATGACCGAGACGTTCTCCGGTCAATAACCAACAGCGGGATCTGGATACCCATGATGGCTCCCACATGTTCCATGATGATCTCATCGGATGAACCACGATGTCAAGGACTTAATCAATCCCGTATGCAATTCCCTTTGTCTAGCGGTATTGTACTTGCCCGAGATTCGATCGTCGGTATCCTTATACCTTGTTCAATCTCGTTACCGGCAAGTTTCTTTACTCGTTCCGTAACACATCATCCCGTGATCAACTCCTTGGTCACATTGCGCATATGATGATGTCCTACCGAGTGGGCCCAGAGATACCTCTCCGCTTACACGGAGTGACAAATCCCAGTCTCGATTCATGCCAACCCAACAGATACTTTCGGAGATACCTGTAATGCACCTTTATAGCCACCCAGTTACGTTGTGACGTTTGGTACACCCAAAGCATTCCTACGGTATCCGGGAGTTGCACAATCTCATGGTCTAAGGAAAAGATACTTGACATTAGAAAAGCTCTAGAAAACGAACTACACGATCTTAGTGCTAGGCTTAGGATTGGGTCTTGTCCATCACATCATTCTCCTAATGATGTGATCCCGTTATCAACGACATCCAATGTCCATAGCCAGGAAATCATGACTATCTGTTGATCACAACGAGCTAGTCAACTAGAGGCTCACTAGGGACATATTGTGGTCTATGTATTCACACGTGTATTACGATTTCCGGATAATACAGTTATAGCATGAATAAAAGACAATTATCATGAACAAGGAAATATAATAATAATACTTTTATTATTGCCTCTAGGGCATATTTCCAACACTATGGGTCAGAGCGGACTCGTGTGCGGCCTCCAGGGCACTATCCGGCGGCAGAGCTAAATCATGCCCATCGTGACAGCGCGACACGCTCGGCTGTGGCTCGAATCCGTCGAAGATCAAGTCTCCGCGGATGTCGGCCGTGAAGTCTAGGCTTCCAAACCTGACCTGATGGCCAGGGGCGTAGCTTTTGATCTGCTCCAGATGGCCAAGCGAATTGGCCCGCAATGCAAAGCCGCCGAACACGAAGATCGGTCTGGGGAGAAAAGTCTCACCCTGGACAGCGTTGTTGTTGATTGAAGAAGCCATCAAGCCTATCGGTGACGACAAAGAGGAACTCTCAATGAAAGCACCAATGTCAGTGTCAAAACCGGCGGATCTCGGGTAGGGGGTCCCGAACTGTGCGTCTAGGCGGATGGTAACAGGAGACAAGGGACACGATGTTTTTACCCAGGTTCGGGCCCTCTCGATGGAGGTAAAACCCTACTCCTGCTTGATTGATATTGATGACATGGGTAGTACAAGAGTGGATCTACCACGAGATCAAGGAGGCTAAACACTAGAAGCTAGCCTATGGTATGATTGTTGTAATGGTTGTGTTGTCCTACGGACTAAAACCCTCCGGTTTATATAGACACCGGAGAGGGCTAGGGTTACACAGAGTCGGTTACAACGTTAGGAGATCTACATATCCGTATCGCCAAGCTTGCCTTCCACGCCAAGGAAAGTCCCATCCGGACACGGGACGAAGTCTTCAATCTTGTATCTTCATAGTCTTGGAGTCCGGCTGACGATGATAGTCCGGCTGTCCGGACACCCCCTAGTCCAGGACTCCCTCAGTCATCATCATCAACCATCCTCCATCACCAATTTCATGATGCTCACCGGCGTGCGTGAGTAATTCCATCGTAGGCTTGCTGGACGCTGATAGGTTGGATGAGATTTACCATGTAATCAAGTTAGTTTTGTTAGGGTTTGATCCTAGTATCCACTATGTTCTGAGATTGATGTTGCTATGACTTTGCTATGCTTAATGCTTGTCACTAGGGCCCGAGTGCCATGATTTCTGATCTGAACCTATTATGTTTTCATGAATATATGTGAGTTCTTGATCCTATCTTGCACGTCTATAGTCACCTATTATGTGTTATGATTCGACAACCACGAAGTGACAATAATCGGGATACTTCTCGGTGATGACCATAGTTTGAGGAGTTCATGTATTCACTATGTGTTAATGCTTCGGTCCGGTACTCTATTAAAAGGAGGCCTTAATATCTCTTAGTTTCCGTTAGGACCCCGCTGCCACAGGAGGGTAGGACAAAAGATGTCATGCAAGTTCTTTTCCATAAGCATGTATGACTATATTCGGAATACATGCCTACATTACATTGATGGATTGGAGCTAGTTCTATGTCACCCTATGTTATAACTATTACATGAGGAATCGCATCCGACATAATTATCCATCACTGATCCAATGCCTACAAGTTTTTCACATATTGTGCTTTGCTTATTCACTTTACCGTTGTTGCTGTTACAATTACTACAAAACTGCTACTGTTACTTTTGCTACTGTTATCATTACTTTCATACTACTTTGCTACTAAATACTTTGCTGCAGATACTAAGTTATCCAGGTGTGGTTGAATTGACAACTCAACTGCTAATACTTATGAATATTCTTTGGCTCCCCTTGTGTCGAATCAATATATTTCGGTTGAATACTCTACCGTCGAAAACTATTGCGAACTTGCGATCCCCTATACTTGTGGGTTATCAGGGCGCACCCAGCGGGTAGGGCGCGCCTCCCTGCCTCGTGGCTTCCTCGAAGCTTCCCTGACGTCTACTCCAAGTCTCCTGGATTGCTTCCGTTCCAAAAATAACTCTCCAGAAGGTTTCATTCCGTTTGGACTCCATTTGATATTCCTTTTCTGCGAAACACTGAAATAGGCAAAAAACAGCAATTTGGGCTGGGCCTCCGGTTAATAGGTTGGTCCCAAAAATGATATAAAAGTGTATAGTAAAGCCCATAAACATCCAAAACAGGTAATATAATAGCATGGAACAATAAAAAATTATAGATATGTTGGAGACGTATCACATATCTGACATTCAGGATAATCACGTTGCTGCTCACGCACCTGTTGTTGCTGTTGCTGTTGCTGTCGAGGGCGTCCTCTGACGTCGCCGCCTCCATTGGCAGAAGAGGGCTGGCGGTCACCGCGGTCACCACAGCCACGCCCGGCCCCTTCCTCCTCACCCACGAGATCTAACGCGAAACTAGCCACAGCCTCCGTAGACCGCGTTAGCAGATGAGTGAAACCCGCTTGAAGACGAGTCGCCTCGCATCTCCATCCTCTGATCAAAGACAGATATTTGAGCGAAGAGGTCGTTGGCGGCGATGGTATTCTTGACAGTGCCGATCGCCGCCACCACAGAGTCGTAGTTGCGGTCCAGTCCTGCCAGGATGTACTCCACCATCTCCGGATCAGAGACGGGACGACCAGCAGCCGCTAGTTCATCCCAAATGCTTTTCATCTTCGCCATATACACCGAGCTTGACATGGTGCCCTTCTTGGTGTTGGTGATTGTGATTCTCAGATTAGTAATCCGAGACTGTGACTGCGAGGCGAAGAGGTTTGTCACCGTTGTCCAGAGCTCAAAGGTGGAGTCCTTCCCGATGACCTGCGCAAGGATCTCTGGAGACATAAGAGAAGATATGTCTTTGGCGATCCAGGGCCCGTACAGAGGGTTCGGCTCTAGGGTCGTGGTCTTGTCCGCCTTTCTGATCTCCACCATCCTGGGCGGAGCGGCATCGGAGTTGTCCAGGAGCCCAGTCACCTGAGCACCTCGCAGGGTTGGGAGACCCTAAGTCCTCCAGAGGATAAAACTTCCTCTTGCGAGCTTCTCAGATGGCGGCGAACCGAGGTTGAGGGTGACGCCGGCAGAGGAAGCCATGGAGACGATGGTATGTGGTTTTTGGGTATTGGTTTGTAGCTAGATGTATGAGAAAAGGTGGCTCTGACTACCATGAAAGATAACTAGATCGGAAACGCGCCTTGGCGTGTGGTGCCTGGCTGAACGTTTTGTCCCAGCGTTTAAACAAACAACAATATTGTTGCAACTTCGTATAAGATCATTTTCAAAGTCATGGCAGAAGGCAAGGCAATCATATGTAGCAAATGCAAAGCAACCATGAGGGATTTTGTCAGTAGAACCATTCGTCAATCCACATCAAGTTTGACACAGACAATGTACTTTTCATACAACAAAATCAAGCCACAGCGGCAACAAAGAACCTATGTAGTTCCACATAAACATATTTTTTGATAGATCCACCTGATCGTCTTGACGTTCAACATTTCATACGCCACAACACATGAACCTACTATGAGTAGTTTGTTCAGTCACTTGAAACAACATTTTCTCCATTGACAACAGAGTTATGAACCTTGAACTAACCTTTTCAAAGATTGGATTATTAGCAACGGCTTCCTATGCGTAGTGTCGAAGCCGAAGACACATAAGAGATTTCTCTCAATCTTTGACCAACCCCGTAGTTATTGTCGCTCTTCCATCCACACCTTTCATCAGGCGGACTAGCCCCGCTACGCATCCACACACGAGTTGAGCCCACATGCCATCGACCGGTAAATTGATGTGTTCTGCAAGCTCCATCTCTGTATAGCGAACCGAGAAATACTGCAGGTTGCGAAGACATAATGGTCAGCAGATGAGCAAAATGTACATCCATTGAAGAAAAGAACAAAATCCTCCTCTGCAAAGAGCAAGGACGGGGGTTGATGCCAAAATTGTCTCCTGATCGATAGTGGAAAAGAGCAAGGTACCAAATAAAGCAATGAAGGCAGCAAAAAAAACTCTTTTGCAAGGACCAAGGACATGCCTAGAATCTATATCTATCCATCTCCTCGATGGTAAGAAAGCAAGAGCAAGATACACTATCAACCAAGACAGGGCACATGAAATATATTCTCTAGTAACCACCGAGTAAATAGACGAACATAACAGAGCTCACCCTGTACAAACGCGAATGGCACAGTCATGGGAATGACAACCACAAGGACCTGTAAATCAATAGAAGAAAACATCACAAGGATTATGGACCTTGAAAGCATAACACCTATTAAAAAAGCAAGAAATTCCAAAAAATGGTAACAAGGGAATTAATACAAATAAAATTTCAGTTTTCTATTTTTCTGGTCTCGACACCTTAAGGCCCATCCTAAATATATCATTATATAACCACATAAGTAATTGCTAGGATGTTTCACACAAAACTTGAAATAAAATCATACCTACCCTACCATTACTACATGCTCTCACTTCACTGATTCATCTACTGGATAGTAATCTATTCAAACATATGCATAAACATTGGCATTCATTGGTGTGCAGACCAGGTTTAAAATTTAAACCCTTAAACCTATCCTATAAGGAGAGGTTCATATGACTAATGCAGAACACTAAACATCAGAGTTGATCAAAGAATCAAGCACATATAACTCACCATGATAACTCCCTAGCTGCCCCCTTCATTCCATGCTCTGTTCTGGTGCATACGTACACAGCTGGGCAGCCATTCAACTCAAAAACAAATGTCTGACCTTCTGATTATACACCAGGGGCTAATCAAATGACAGTATAAATCTCCTACAGTAGAGGAATAAATACAAATTTAGAATTGGCAATTTCATAGTGACAGTACCGAAACCAAAAAATATTACATGAAACTGAAATAAGAACACAATTATATGCAGTAGCAGAGCACTCACTTGTTATTTATTTATTTTTTGCGGGAGAGTACCCAGCACTCAGTTGACATCAAGGAACATGCATCTATATGTAACAAACAACTTGTAAGTTAGCAGTCTGTATAATGTGTCATTTGTAGAAGCATTTCGGTGACACTTGGTGGGCTTAGTGCCGTAAATCTTGTCGAGCTTGTTTTGCTGAATGCTAATAGTGTCTGTCATACCGAAAATATTACTTGCAACGACTGAATAGAAGTCAGGTTTTCAAAGCTTATTTACATGAATCTTTTGATGGTAGAAGAAATCGTGTCTGACTTGAAATGAAATTATATGGTACTTCGCACCGTTGAGCAGCACATAAATCAAAGGAGCTAGCAACAATATTTACAACCGTTGAGCAGCACACAAATCAAAGGAGCTAGCAACAATCTTTACAATTGCTACAGAAGACCGAGTCCACAACATATAAACCACACAGTGCCAGGTAGCAGGAACAAGATGCAAATCAACATATTGTAAACTGAATTTCTAGAGAGTATGGAACAAGGGAGTTGGGATGATTCTGCATGTACTAACCAGTTATCTGTACAGGATGGAATACACAAACTGAGGTCTTCATTCTTGCACAGGAAACTCAGAATTGTACTTGGTGATATATAGCTTCTATATTCGGAGACATATTTGGGAGAGTATGAGTGGTTTACAAATCAAAACTGAGACAAAAGGGTGGTTTATGTGCTCCAGCAGTGGCAGAGGAGACTCTCCTTCTGCGTTAAGGCAATCTGCAAATAGAGTATGAGTGGTTTTCAAATCAAAACTGAGACGAAAGGGTGGTTTATGTGCTCCAGCAGTTGCAGTGAGACTCTCCTTCTGCGTTAAGGCAATCAGCAAATAGATCTTCATACATCAATTGTATTCCAAATCTTTTGATTGGCAACATATGTTCCAAAAACCAGTCACCAATCAGTACTATGGTGGCTATTAAAGAATATAACCATGATCAAAGATATAGTAATAAGAAAACCTTTAAATATGCTTAAAACAAATTTTGGGAGAACAGGTTAGTGTCAGAACCCTACAACAATGGCATTGCAAAGAAAACATTTTCTGGTGCTCATTAGAGAAACATGACATCCACTTTTTAATCGAATTCAACTTGGAAGAAGCTGAGAACAATAGCTCCTAAAACTGGGTTGTCGTATTCGCCAAGATTTGAATTGCCTAATGGGATTTAATGTTCACACAGTGCCCCCATCTCTACATGTTCAGTCCTAAACTAACACAGTACCCCCATCTCTACATGTTCAGTCCTAAACTTACTACCTGCACAGCTCACAGTACTAAACCAAACATGTATAGGACAATCATCAACCTTACATATCGTATACAGACCAATCAAATACACTTGGAGCTGACCACACATGCAAATGGCAAGTAATGACAAACCAAATGACAACAGGAATCACAAATCCTCTTGGATTTCACAGTTGGCAGGTACAGCAAACTAACCAATCAACCTCTCAAAGAGTGGGCCATGAAGAAGAGCACCTTCGTCGGAGATGCAGGAGGAAAGATGGCCAAATCTGAAGGAACAATAGCCACGGACCCAGCAACGACCCTGGCACCAAAAACCAACCTGTGCAGCCGAAACCAACAAACACGCATGAGGTACGAAGAACAGGACATCTGGAAGGATAAAGAAGGAAGGAAGAACGAACCTTTCTGATGGCGGCGAGCGAGCAAACGGTGGCGACAAATGGGAGGTGTGCGGTCAGATCCGGAACCAATCGCAACAGGACCAGGAAATCAGCCAAGCTCGTCCTACCAAATCAACAACAAATCAGACAATGGACATTGATGGAGATGCACAGGGGGGGGGGGGGGGGGGGGGGGGGGAGGGAGGGAGAGGAACCTAAGAGCAAGAGGGCCCTGGCGGCGCGAGAGCGAAGGGGCGGCGTAGTCGACCAAGGCCCGAGCGCCGCAACACCTCGAGGTTCACCTTCCTCTTGCTTCTGCCTCTGCTTCTCCTTCTATCTCCCTCTCATGGCCTTGCTTGCTTAAGTTAAATACCTGGTGCTCCTCCGGTCGACAGAGATGGCGTGCTCCGCCTGGGTCTCCTCCTCTGCCCCGGTCGTTTGTGCGCCCTCTGCTCGGAGTAGGAGGCCTCGCCGGCGGCGCGCCCTGGGCGTGGTCGAGCAAGACGGCCCGAGGGCCGGCAGCAGGTGGCGGCTCGGCCTCCTCATCGGGTTGGGAGGGATGAGACGGAGGTGTCGGAGTCACCCAGCGCGCAGCCCATGGAAACGACGCACACCGTCTGGCGCACTCCGCTTGGCTTCCTCCTATCGCTCCGCCTGGCCTTCTCTCGACGACGTGACGCGCGAGCTCGACGGGGAAGCGGCGACGCAGGCGGCAAACCCTCGATGGAGACCGCGGCGCGAGCGGCAGAGAGAGGAATGCGACGGGGAAGAGGCGGCTAGGTTCTCACCAACGAGGGGGGCGAATGGGAGGACGAAGAGTCAAGGCAGCCGGCGCCCTCACCTCATCCGGACGAATTCACTGTTTTGACCTTGTCACAGATTTTAGTCGAAAACTGAACCCGACGTGAAAGTATTTCACGATTTGACCCTTTTAGCAACGCCAGGGGCCGCGGCGTTTCGGGTGAACATAGAAACACCGACCAAGCTAGCGTTTCACGCCAACAAAGAAACGCCGTGGCAGCCAGCGTTTCTACCCTGGCCCACAGTCAGTCCGAAACCGCCGTTTTCGCTGACGTGGCACATATGAAACGCCAACGACCCTGGCGTTTCTGGACTGGATTAAGTTATGCGCCGCGGGCCGCGGGGGCCTAACCCCCGGAGTCCAGGAAGCTTTTCTTCTGTGAACAGCAACGTTTCCTCTGTGTGTCCCAGGAAGCTTCTGTACTAAAGGAACGCCACAACCATTGGCGTTGCAATGTAGACCAGAAACGCCAGCCACCCCTGGCGTTGCAAGTGTACACAGCAACGTTTCGTGAAGAAGCCCCAGGAAGCCTCTGTACTAAAGGAATGCCAAGCCAAATAGGGCGTTTCTATGTAGGTCTGAAACGCCAACGTCACTGGCATTGCCAAAGTGAATTGTAGCGCCCCAAGGTTTGGCGTTTCCATCTGCATATGAAGTCACTTCAAACCAGTTTTGACACCACATAAAGTAATTGTGACATAAAGGAGTACACATAGAGGAGGCCAAAGCAATTGTGACATGACATTGTTCATCACATAAAGGAGTACACATAGAGGAGGCCAAAACAATTGTGACATGACATTGTTCATCACATAAAGGAGTACACATAGAGGAGTCCAAAACAATTTAGAGTACACAAAGCATGGCACAGTTCACATCATAGATCTTCCTCCTCCTCCCTTTTCCTTATGAGATGAGCCATCCTCAAGCCCCTTCATTGTTGCCTTGTTGGGTTGAGAAGCCGCCATATCTATGAAAATTTGCAAAACATTAGTTAGTAAGGACAAAAACAACATGAAAATAATATTGGGAAACATGAAAATAATTATGAAGTGTAGCCACGTACGGAAATGGTCCATCTAGGTATCCAAACATTCCACTAGCATTACCACGGCCTCTACCCATGAAACCTCCTGTACCACCACCTGAACCTCTACCCCTACCACGAACACCATCACCGGTAACTCTTCCTCGACCACGACCACCCCTGGATCCTCGGCCACCACCGGAACTTCTACCCCTACCACGAGCACCATCACCGGTAACTCGTCCTCGACCACGACCACCACCGGAACCTTGGCCACCACCAAGGCCACCACCGGAACCTTGGCCACCACCAAAGCCACCACCAGAACCTCGGCCACCACCGGAACCTTGGCCACCACGAAGGCCACCACCAACACCACCGGAACCTTGGCCACCACCAAGGCCACCACCGGAACCTTGGCCACCACCAAGGCCACCACTTGAAGAAGCATTGTGCCCTTTTGAAGTTTTGTTTGTTTTGCAAGTCCTTTTGTTGTGTGTCGTTTCATTGCAACCACCGCATTGGTTCCTATCACGTGGCTCCATGAAATGTCCACTACCAAACTCTCTGGTGCTCATGAGGTCATCCATATCATTCCTGTATCGCTTTGTTCTCCTTCTACCCTTGGGTTGTACCATCATATCCGGATCGGGCCTAATGTTAGGACCGTGATACTCTGGCCACTGCGTTGCGTCCAGAAAAGGCTGAAATCTTGATGCCCATGTTAACTTATGAGTTTGCAGGTTGAATTCATGCAATCTTACAACTACTCCATCGGAGATATCCATGTTCCTGATGCGGGCCGCCGACATCATGTGTGAGCATGGCCAGTGGTACTTACTAGGCCGCTCACAACTGCAATGTCTTGTCCTAAGAGCCACCTTAAATGAGCGAGCACCATATGATTGTCCATCTCTAGTTGTCCCACCTGGCTCATCCACTTGGTATTTCATTTCTACATTATCGAAACAAGTGACTCGCTGGATGGCTGACTTGTCTCTCTGAAACTCCAGCCACTCGGCAACCTTCTTCGGATATATTTCATTGGGAGGCTTCTCACTATTAGCAATCAACTTGTCGATTTCATCGGAGTGCTTCAAAAAAATACTCATTTAGCTTGTAAAAGGTATATTCCGCTATTGCCGTCACCGGCAACTGACGGGCACCCTTCAATACAAAGTTGAAGCACTCAACAAGATTGCTTGTCATGTCACCATATCTCATGCCTCCTTCGTCACATGCCCGTGACCACTTGTGTCTCTCATCAATATTCCTTTCTAAGAAATCTTTTCCACCTTTGTTTGCCTTCTCATAGATTTTGTTCAAGCGTGTCGTGAATGACTTAACGGAGAAGGCTACACATGCGGAGTTAAGATCCTTGCAAAGATCCTTGTTTTTGCAAGCTCTGTAAAAGTTTGCAACGAAGTGCCTCAGACACCATCGGTGGTGAAGCCTTGCATGCCCTGGAATATGAATATCCACGGCCGCCAATATGCCCTGGTGACGATCGGATATGATGCATACCTCCCGGTTCGGAGGAATGACCATGCTCCTAACAAGTCTCATGAACCATTCCCAGTTGTCTTGGTTCTCCACGGAGACCAAAGCAAATGCCACAGGCAACACCTGGTCGTTAGCGTCATGTGCCATTGCTATCATGAGTGTGCCCTTGTATTTCCCTGTCAAGAATGTCCCATCTATAGACAGAACCGGTCGACAATGCTCAAAAGCTGCAATGCATGGGCCAAACGTCCAAAAGGCACGACGGAACACTCCTTCAATATCTTGGACATAATGGTACATTCCTGGGTTTCTATAAGACATCGCTCCCAGCAACCTGGGTAGCCTGTTGTAAGCCTCTTCCCATCCACCGTACAACATTCTGAGAGCGACTTGCTTGGCCTTCCATGTCTTCCCATACTTGACCTTATATCCGAACTTATCTTCAATCCAACTCATCAACAACTTCACTTTAATGGTGGGATCCTCGGCTATATGTTTCTGGTATTTATAACCAATGAATTCCGAGGTTAGTTGACGGTGTGTCTTTCGTGCTTCTACGGCCGGCGGTGTGCATTGGTGAGTGGCTTTGCAACTAGTTATCTTCCACCAACCATCTTTCGTGAGTCTTCCATTCACTTTCCATTTGCATCTTTCTACCTCACATTTCACGGTGTATCGCTTGTTGCAGTCCGAATGAACAACTATGAAAGGCTTGTGGTGTTTGACAGCATACTCACACAACCACATCTTGAATTCTAGCATGTGCTCGAACATCAAACCTTTCCTCACGTACGACATCGAAATCGCATCGGGTGTACTACTTGGGAACTGTCTAGCCTCAATTGTCTTGCTCATGCCACCGTCAACTATAGCCTTATCTGCAAGGCTAACATCACAAAACAAGGGAACTTTGTGATCCCTACCGGTGAATTTTGTGTACCACTCTGCTTCTTTCTCAGTGAAGCCATCCTCGTCCAACTCATTCACCGGGCCTTCATCATCCGAGTCATCCACACAAGCACGCTGATAGATAATGTCAGGATCCATGTCCTGATGCCTTACTTCGGCCTCTACGTCACCAACAATGTTGTGATGCCTCTCATACTCTTCGTCGGAGTCATCACCATCATCTTTCATCGGTGCACTACCTCCGAACTCATATTGGGGATACTCATTGGCTTCAGCTTCAACTTTATGCTCAACAATAGGCGGCACACTACTTGCAAATACTTCGAGTGACTTGACTGCCGAGGATGCAACAACCTCCTTATATGCAACCCAATGCAAATTGGACTTGATAGGCATTGTCTTCATTCGACACTTGTGTGCCGACCCAACATCATATCTTCCTACTAATTCAACTTGGTCACTTGCATCCACCCACTTTAATCTTCTCCGTGTTTCTTCCACAACCTCTTCATAACTAGGAGTCTCAAGAAATATCAATACTTCCTCATGCTTGTCAACAATATCCACATTCATGAATGCCTCTTTGTCAACATAATGAATATTCACAATCTTGTCCATCTAAAAAAGGAGAACATAAGGTTAAAAATGTACAATGCTAAATATACCACATTTCTAACAAAACCACTAACCCTAACCATAAATCTTAACATTAGGCATAACCCTAACCCTAAATCTTAACATTAGTCATAAACCAAACAATAAGGTATGCTCAACAACATCACAATGCAACACACCATTGGAACAACAATACTAGGGTTAGGAACAACACATTACATATCCATGTTCAAAACTAGGGTTAGGAACAACAAGACCAAATCAATCCAAATGGGCAAATCCAACCAATCAAAATTTGTGAGATGAAGGAGGTTACCTCAACGAACCAAAATGACACCGGATCCACGGACCAACCCAATCGATTTGCAAGGATTTGAGAGGGGCTAAGTGAGGGAAACAAAGGGGGAAAAGGCCAAGAGCTCGGGATAGGCCAATGGGGGAGAAGAGAGTGAGAGTGAGTGGTGGGTGCAAGCCCCACGGCCACCTAAAATATCTGCACCAGAAACGCCACTGGTGCTGGCGTTTCTAGAAACGCTAGCTGGCTCGGCGTTTCAATCCCGCCAGGTCAGCAAGCAACGCCAACTCGGCCTGGCAGTGGGCCAGGGAAGAAACGCTAGCTCTGTCGGCATTTCAATGTTCACCAGAAACGCCGCGGTCCCTGGCGTTGCTAAAAGGGTCAAAACGTGAAATACTTTCACATCGGGTTCATTTTGCGACTAATAACCCTGACAAGGTCAAAACAGTGATTTCGGCCACCTCATCCACACCGACGGGCCAACCAGTGACGAGCACGCAACAGGCCAAAGCGTGAAAAGACGATAACGCCCTCGGTGGGTCACTAGAATCACGGTGGTGGCAGGAGATATTTACCTCTCTCCCGCCAGGAACGAATCAGCCGCCGACACGTGACAGACCTGGACGCGAATTGCCACTTGTGCCCTCGGCGGGATCCGAAAATTACGCGCGCGGTGGCAGCCCGGGGCACACACTGTTTCGATCCACAGTAACACGTTTTTATCCGACGGTGTGGCTCACTCCAGAGCGAGATCGGGCGGCCCAAATCGCATCAAGGTCCAGATCCGACGGTCAGGAACGCCTAAACTATGAGGAGGCTGGGGTTCTCCTGGTATGTATCTTACCCTGATAAGCGTTCCTACTCCCTCGAAGGGGAGCTGCATCATGTATATATTGATTGGGGCAGGAACCTTGCCTTGGCGTACAAGATAGAGCTACAAGAGTTTGAGAAGAATAAGGAGAAGGAAGGAGGTTGAGATTACAACAAAATATTCTCTAACAAGAAGGTCGTACCAGCATTGCCAAAGCATTCCCAACACCGCCCTACTTCTGAAGAGATCTAAACTCCCGCCTTGATGATGTCTTCTGCACACATACTGAGCCTCAACTTTGGATTTTCAATGTTATAAAAACCACGATATGTACAGATTTCACATAGGAGATGATTTGGTTACTGACCCTCATGGCAGATTGTTGGTGTTAGTGCAGTTAATAGCCAACATGAACAATAAAAAATCTGAGGACCATTTGAAGTTTAACGTGCTCGGTCAAGGCATGTTGAATGTTTTACTATGACCTGCAAATTACAATTTGTTTACAAAATACATAGCACAAAAAAGTTAAATTTGTGGACTTTCATTATTTATTTTCTTTTCTTAGTATTTGAAGTACTTTGGGGCTAAAACTGGTGGTATGGAACTAAAACTACTACGCCCTCTGTAAATGATGTACATGTGGAGTAGCCGAGCTGCCCCTGAGAGTTTAGACTAGAGCACCCAACCGCCGGGGTCTCCTCCACGGAAAAGAACGGCGATGCCTCTGCCGATCCCTACTCTCGCTTGGCCCCCGTCGGCGACTCTCTCTCCTCCTCCAGCCATCGCGACATGCATCGCCCAGACCTCGAGTTGTCTCTGGATTCCTCCCCACGGTGGCGCAACCGGCTAGGCTCGCAGTAATCAGGCCGGATACCGGCGGCTATGTGATTGAGGCTGTCGGCGGCAGAAGATTGCGGTGGGATTTGGGACAGGAAAATGATGACAGTGGTGGACCGTATTTCATTGGGCCCGGGCTACCTGTGGCGGGCCTTTGCGGCTAAATTAGGGCGCCGATAAGTCCCAAACGTTGGAGATTTGACCATGACAAAGTGAACGTTTTTTTATGGCAATTTATGTTTAGTTGGCAAGCATGGTTTATTTTTGAGAAAAGTCTAAAATAAACCTTGAACTAGTAGGCAAAAGCTAAACTAAACCCTAAACTTTGAATCCTTCAAATTAGCACACCCAACTCTTTAATCCCGGTATATTTTAACGGAAATGTTAACGCCCACACGTGTGGGCGTTTGCACATCGCCCACACGCCTCCTTCACCACTCATTTTGCCACGTATGAATAGATGACATCAGCATAATTTTTTTTGGTTTTCGGCTTAAAAATGTTGTATCTCCTAAATAAAAAATCGAACTAAAAATCCGTTTTCATCATTAAATCCGTCTTGACGAGATCTTCAAAACTAGATCCCATATTGATATGTTTCGACGAATTTTTTTTTTTGCCAGAAGTTGCCACGATGTTTACACTGCAGTTGCCATAGGGCTTAAACTAAAGTTGCCATGTGGCAATTTTAGTTTGTAGATCATGGCAATTTTAGTATTTGATGATGGCAACTCCAGTACTTTGACCATAAAAATTATTTTTTGTATGAATCATGGCAATTTTACGTGCATGTATCATGGCAATTTTAGTTTATGGTTCATGGCAAGTCTACTTTCTTAATTCCCCGTTTTATAAATGTCAAAATTTACTTTTAAATATAGAAGAAAATAGCTGAAACATATCATGGCAACTTCAGTGTAAATATCATGGCAATTCATATGCAATAGACATGGCAACTTTTAATCCAAAAAAAATTCATCAAAACATATCAACATGGGATCTAGTTTCGAAGATCTCATCGCGAGGGATTTAATGGTGAAAACGGATTTTCAATCGAATTTTTCGTTTAAGAGATAAAACATTTTAAAAACTGAAAATCCAAAAAGATTCCTGCATGCATGCATGCGATGACGTGACAATCTGTTTACATTAGAGACGTGTGGTGCGTCTTCCTTCCTGCCACACGTGTGGCAGTTAGCGCGACCCTATTTTAAACCTTGAACGTGTTTTCAACGGGATTGTCAATGTGGCAAGTAAGGCTAGGGCTGGGCGCGACTGGGCCGGCCCATCAGGCGCGAAGCGTCTTTTTCCTTTTTCTATCACGCGACTTAAAAATACACAAGCAAAAAAAAAAGGGACAGCCAAGGACTTGAACTTTGGACATGGTACAGGTAAACTTACCTCCCTGGCCACTGTACCTGATGACTTTTCATGGCAAATACGAAGCGCGAACATATTTAATAACATAAAACGATGTCAAGATTTGAAACATTTTTGGAAATTTTCGAAGTATTTTCGTCGAAATTGTCAACAATTTTAAAATCCAAGTATTCTTAAAAGCAAAAACTGTATCTATAATTCCAAACTTTTTTGGAATTATGATTTTTAAAAAATACAAATAATTTGAATACATGAACCCTTTTCAAAATCCACAAACGTTTTTAAATTGCAAACACCTTTTAAAAATGGAAAAATTGAAACACGAACAGTTTTTTAAACAATTTTTCAAAACATAAACATTTCTTTGTAAAACTGGGAACGAATTTTGAAAGCTGAATAAAATTTTAAAGTGCGAACACTTTCTAACTTTTTGAAAAAAGGGAACAATTTACAAAATTTGTTCGCACTTTAAAATTTTGTTCAGGTTTAAAAATTATTTATTTTTAAAAAAGTGTTCGCACTTTAAAAATCGTAGGGGATTTCAAAAAATTGTTTGTGTTTTTCAAGAAGTTCATAATTCCAAAAAATCGGATTTCAATTTTTTTTAACAATTTTCATGAAAAAATTTCTAAATTTCTTTGGAAATGTTTTCAAATCTCGATGCTTCGGTGTGTGGTCAAACATTTACGCTCTTCTCATTTATCACGAACAACTATCAGATATAGTGCAGGCACTAGTTCAACAATGCGAGGTAGAAAGTTCGATTCCTGACAGCATCTCTATTTTTGGGTGTTTTATAGTTCGCCTGGTGGGCCGGCCCAGTACAGTCCGACGGGAGTCAGGGATCCAGCTGCTACGTGAACAATCCTGGTTTGGGAATGGACTTAAGGTTTAAAATAGACCGGGATCAATGAGTTTAGAGTGCTGATTTCAGGGATTCAAAGTTTAAGGTTTGATTTAACTTTCGTCTACAAGTCCAAGGTTTATTTTAGACCTTTTCCTTTATTTTTTAACAAGAAATTGCCATGCTCAAAACAAAAATTATCATCCCCGCGTCAACTAAATTGCCATAAAAAATGTTCGATTTGCCATGGTCAAAATCCGAACATTCAGAATTTATTATTTCCACTAAATCAATGTATCACTTTTTTTTTCTGTTCCACGTACACTGAGGTAGTTCTAAAAAAAAGATGCACAATGAGGGTGTGTTTAGCAGTGAGCATGAGGTCAAAAGTTCACTAGTTGACCCATTTTTGGATGTGTTGGTTGTATGCACGAGACACAACAATGTTTTTAGTCATGCAAAAAGGGCACATGGCCGTACTGAGGAGAGAACACCCAAAGAGCAGACCTCCAAGTAGTCAGCGCCCCTTGCGCCAAGTTTTGCTTTTGTTTTTCGTTTTTTGAGGAGTTACTTTTTCTTTTGAGAGGAGACCGCGGTGTGTGGGCTGGCCCAACAAACCAGCGCTCCACTCGAACTGGTTTTAGATTTTGTGGCTAGTGGATGTTGACCGCTGACCATTCACACATGGACCAGTTAATGATCCTAAAAAAACATGGACAGGTGACCAGTGGCTCTGTTGACTATTCAAGAAAAAGTTCATAAAATTGAAGAAGTATGAAAATGTTCATGGATTTTTTTAAATCATATTTTTGAAAAACATGAAACTAAAAAAACATAAATTTGAAAGAAAAATCATGAATTTGGAAAAGTTCATGAAAATACAGAAGTTCACAAAACTTGAAAAGTAATCCATGAATTTGAAAAAAACTGAAATTTACAAAAATAAATCATGAATTTGAGGAAAAGTTCATGAATTTGAAAAATCACTAGTTTGAAAAAACATTCATGAGTTTAGAAAAAGTTCACAGATTTTGCTGATTTGAAAATAGCACATGAGTTGAAAAAATGATCACCAATTTGAAAAAATTCATAGTTTTGTTAAAAACTTTGAGAATCTGGAAAAAAAAAGGAATAAAACTCGTCTTGAAAAAAAACAAGGGAAACCGGCCTAAAAAAATGGTGGAACATTTTAGAAGGTTCACAAAACCGGTGAGAAAAAAAACTACATACACCAACTGCACTAACGTACACGAGACATGACGCACACGGCGTAGTTCGAAAGAGGAAAAAAATGGATCGAGCCCAAGGCCCAATGGGGGTGTGCGCCACGTTGTGAAGATACTAAAATGTTCCACCATGAGCCCAAGAGTTCCCTTCTCGACCCATTTTTGGGTGTTTGGTAGAGTGTATGAAGGGATGCATGAGTCCACACTAGCTTAGCACAAATACACTAGAAGCATGCATGAAGAGAGCATGCATGAAGAGGGGTGTTGAATTAAGCATGCGTGAAACGGGAACAACTATGCTGAGACGAGAACTTAACCAAACACACCCTAATAATCGGCGCTTCAGGTGCCAAATAGGAAGTGGCCCTAAAGAGCCGTTCACTCATCAGCATGCACGAATCCAATTCACATGTTGCCCCGACCCATAAAGCGCTAGGTAACCCCTTCCCCCGAGCGAACCCTTCTATCCTCTTGTTTCTCTACCAAGAGACCACGATGCTGCCACCTTGGGTCCTCGATGGAAGACTTCTCCAGCGTCTAAACGGCGATGACTTGCTCCTCCTCTCGTAACCGCCACATCCAGCAGCCATCTTTCGTCCCCAAAGCCCCTAGTCGTCGCCCTGGGTGGTCATTGCTGGATCTGGTCACCACCACCCATGCTTACCATCGAAGCAGCTCCGCTGTCGCTGCCCCTCTTGTTCCTCCTCGTCTAGCCTCCACGTTCCTCCCTTGTCCCTCATCCTTCCTCCTACCTTCGGTCAACTGACTTGACGGCCTAGTGGTCGTCGGTGGAGTGGGACGTGCAGCGGACGCGACCAATCTCCTCACCGATCTCGCGGTCGGATTGCTAGCTCCTGCCGTCCTTTCCATCCATCTTCTAGCTAATATTTTCTTTTTCGTTTGCAGATTGCAGCACGAAGGATGTTGTTTCTAGAGATGGGAGAACAAATACATACAGTACTTCAGCGAGCGTTGGGGACATCTGATTTCCCACGCATTGGTCCATCGCCACGCCTCACTTCTTGAAGAGAATCAAACATGGCTGAGGCACATTTTCATCCTGGGGTTCGTGAACCTGCTGGCCATGCATGGCCATTGACGAGAGCACGACCTCAGACGCGCCGCTAATTTGGCCCGATCTTTCACGATGCAACAACCGCGACTAAATTTCACTGATAAGAGTTTCCAATTACGCGAGCCATACACGCAACCTGAAACTATGGTAACAAAAACTGACTAGCAATACCTCGACAAACAAGGCACCTCTCGTCAACGTAGACGTCACCAGCACGCAATCCGTCGTCGCCGACGGACCTCAAGCCAATAGCTAGCAAACTCTCGATCACGAGAATCCTCTCGCCAAAGTGTAATTTTCTTGATAGAAAATCTCACAATAATAAACAAGATGAACGCCCAGAGGGCCGCTTCATAGTCTGTCTAAACTCTAAAGAAAATAACCTCCTCCTCAAAGTCTGATAGCCAAAGCTATATATAACCCAAGTACAAACCGACTAGTAATACTAGATCGGCCTAAGAAAAAGGCACGCAGGCCATATTAATTGAGTTACCTTCCGTTACGTGACTTGTTGGAGCGCCGATGATCCCCTTGCCGTTCAGATCTTCTTTCTTAATTTTTCTTTTCCAAACGTACATAGTTGGCTCATTTGAAAACATATCTGCAGCATGTACGTGCATGCTCCTTCTCTTCCTATTTTCTAGGACATGCAGATCGGCCAGTTGTATATCCGGAGACGCACAGCTAACAAACCTGTTGCATGCATGATGTTTCCTTTTTATTCTCCATCTCCACGTCCTATTATTTCTCCAAAGGCATGGATCATATTCTTTTGCATCTCGGTTAGGAAACAAATAATTTCTTTTTAGTTTTGTGCCTGCATGCACTTGCATGGGCTCATCTAGTCCAACCATGCTCTCCCATTTAATATGGGATCCTCCTTTGCGTATAATTGGCGCAAAGTCTGGGCCACATAATATACGCAAGCGTCCATCTTTCCCTTTGCTTAGATGTGTCATCTTCTTTATATTTTTGTCATCCTCGTTTTTAACTTCCTTTCTGGCCTCCACCTCCTCAACTTGCACCATCGTTGCCTCATCCACAATATTTTCTGTTTGCACCCCTTTATCAACGGTCATTATAGTTGTCTGCATCCTCTTGTTAATGATGGGCATTGCGCCTATGACATGTGCGCTAGGTATATTTGTCTTATTGTATGCCTCATCATCCTCCGTCCCTTGAAAGGAAACCGTCCTCGGTTTCGAGTTGTCCTTCAAAGTTTTCTCCTTGCATACTGTCAACACCACATTTGAGCAAATCGATTTCTCTTCCATTGGCATTAGTGTCCTTTGCTTACCATCATGAACAAAAGTATATGTATTCATCCTCCCGGCATGTGTTGCATTGCGGTCGTACTGCCATGGTCGTCCAAGCAATAAACCACAAACTTCTAATGGTAAAACGTCGCATTCCACCTCATCAATATATTGTCCAACTTTAAACGGCACACGCACCTTATGTGTAATTTTGAGCTGCCCACAATTATTCAACCATTCCAAACGATGTGGTTCATCATATCGCCATGTGGACAAGCCAAGCTTCTCCACCAGTGTCTTGCTGATCCCATTGGTGCAGCTACCTCCATCAATAATCAATTTACACGCCGTTCCCTTGACGTCGCACTGAGTTTGAAATAAACTCCAACGCTGCCCTTTATCCACCTTATTATTGTTGCCATTGTGTACCCTCTTCAGTTGTATGCTCAACCCATTCATTGGTGCTGATACTTCCTCTTTTATTGCCATGTTCACATGTGCCTCTGGAACCTTGTGAACACCAGGTACTGTTTTTTTCTTCTCACCTGGAGTAATCACCAAGGCCTCTGACTTGTTGACACCCTTCACCACCACCATATTAATTTTAGGATTCTGCTCCACGACTTTAGTTTTTTTCAGTATGTGCCTCCAGTGGAACTGCCACCATGGTTGGCACGTGGGGTACCACAATATTTTTGTGATGAGAAGGTAAAAATTCAGCCCTCAAAAAATTTCGAAAATCCTTCCAAATAGTGGATGAGTAATGTAACTTCTTTTCCCGTTTCTCCGGGCGCCATAACTCATACAACTCATCATCCACACGTTCCAATGCAATATCCAAAGCAATAAACTCATCAAAATTAGGATCCTGTGAAGCACGCTTGTCAAACGTATCTTCCATCCTATTTTCCCATGATTTGTACTCCGCCGGTGTAGCATCACTGTCTAACCACCCTGTGATTTTTCGTATCTTCAACTTGTCATTCCGGGACTTCTAGCCATAATAGTCAGTGTCGCCGTACATCCTCAATCCACAAAAACATTACACCGTGAGAAACCCAGTAATCTGATACCACCTGATGAGAGCACGACCTCAGACGCGCCGCTAATTTGGCCCGATCTTTCACGATGCAACAACCGTGACTAAATTTCACTGATAAGAGTTTCCAATTACGCGAGCGATACACGCAACCTGAAACTATGGTAACAAAAACTGACTAGCAATACCTCGACAAACAAGGCACCTCTCGTCAAAGCACGCAATCCGTCGTCGCCGACGGACCTCAAGCCAATAGCTAGCAAACTCTTGATCACGAGAATCCTCTCGCCAAAGTGTAATTTTCTTGATAGAAAATCTCACAATAATAAACAAGATGAACGCCCAGAGGGCCGCTTCATAGTCTGTCTAAACTCTAAAGAAAATAACCTCCTCCTCAAAGTCTGATAGCCAAAGCTATATATAACCCAAGTACAAACCGACTAGTAATACTAGATCGGCCTAAGAAAAAGGCACGCAGGCCATATTAATTGAGTTACCTTCCGTTACGTGACTTGTTGGAGCGCCGATGATCCCCTTGCCGTTCAGATCTTCTTTCTTAATTTTTCTTTTCCAAACGTACATAGTTGGCTCATTTGAAAACATATCTGCAGCATGTACGTGCATGCTCCTTCTCTTCCTATTTTCTAGGACATGCAGATCGGCCAGTTGTATATCCGGAGACGCACAGCTAACAAACCTGTTGCATGCATGATGTTTCCTTTTTATTCTCCATCTCCACGTCCTATTATTTCTCCAAAGGCATGGATCATATTCTTTTGCATCTCGGTTAGGAAACAAATAATTTCTTTTTAGTTTTGTGCCTGCATGCACTTGCATGGGCTCATCTAGTCCAACCATGCTCTCCCATTTAATATGGGATCCTCCTTTGCGTATAATTGGCGCAAAGTCTGGGCCACATAATATACGCAAGCGTCCATCTTTCCCTTTGCTAAGATGTGTCATCTTCTTTATATTTTTGTCATCCTCGTTTTTAACTTCCTTTCTGGCCTCCACCTCCTCAACTTGCACCGTCGTTGCCTCATCTACAATATTTTCTGTTTGCACCCCTTTATCAACGGTCGTTATAGTTGTCTGCATCCTCTTGTTAATGATGGGCATTGCGCCTATGACATGTGCGCTAGGTATATTTGTCTTATTGTATGCCTCATCAGCCATGATCTTCATGCACAAACTCTGAAAAGATTATCCCCTCTTCTGCTCTGCGAAGGGGCTGCTCTAGTTTCATATGTATTTCATTTTTTGTGTGTGCTTTGCACTGCATGTAGCTACTAGAACCTACTGCATGCTCACGCGGGTAGCAGGCTGGCTATAAATAATACATCTGCATGCAGCATTATGGCAAGTCGTAATGAAGATTACGCGAACTCTAATCATGAGAGATACCCTGCAAAACAAATGAAAGTACACCAAGGAGCAGGGCTGGCATAATAAAATGCGCTACGTGTGCACCACAACCATCCTGTTAGAGTTGTGTCGAATATTGTGTACAAGGTAGGTTACAGTTGGACTATGAGTTGTATTGTGTTTACGTAGGATGTGGAGTCGTGTCCTAGTAGGACACTTGTATCCTAAGCCTCTCATATATAGCGGGGGTAGACACACGATGTAATCTATGCCAACATAATAGCATAGACGCGCAAGAGGGAGCGGGCGGCGTGTGCCGGCGCCCAGGTGGCCGGTGTGCGGTATTGTTACGGTGTCATGGGGAGGAGCACCCATAGACAGGCCCTAGGGATGTAGCCATATCAGTGAACCTCGTTAACAAATCTCGGTGTCGTGCCTCGTGTGATTGTTTGATCCTCGGATGATCGATGGTATGCCTCGGATTTATTCTAACAAGTGGTATCATGAGGTAGGTTGTTCGGAGGCTGTGTATTATCGAGTCTGAGTTTGCAGCCCGGTGGCATGGTTCCGGACGAGACTGAAAAAAGCAATTGGAAGGAGCTGGATCGGAGCGCCGTATCGTGGGAGCGTCGCAATCTCGACGAGTTTGGACTGCATATAGCGGCGGATCGCATGGCCGGCTAGCTCGCTAGCGGCCCGTCGGGCAGTGCAGGCGGAGGCTCATCGGATCGGGCAGCGGCCCGTGGTGTATGCATGTCCGCGTAAGGGCGCTGGACTCAGCTAGAATTAGGACGTAGCGAAACGAGTTTTGTTTTGAACCAAAAGAGAACCGAGTCCTTGTGACACGGACGGAGGAAGGTCTAATCGGGAAGTAAAAAGACCATCAAGCATACGTATCCATGAGTCCTACTTGCATAGGCGTTGGCAAGGCAAAGGCAAATAGCCAGCATTGAAATTTTGTGCCAAGGGAGCTACGTCACGTGAGAAGACCAGAAGGTATTAGGGCATCTCCAGCCGTCCGGCCCCCCAGGGCGCCTAAATAGAGCGGCCTGGGAGCGTGCCGGCGCTAGTTCGGCCCCTGGGGGCGACCTAGCTCCCAGTCACGCCCCCACGTGCCGGACCCAGGATGCGGGAAATTTAAACTTGGCCGTTCCCGCTCTCAAAAGACGCCGCAAATCCGGCGATCGGACGTAGTCTGGCGTTACAAAAAACAGAGCGCCGCCGCCGCAAGTTCGCGTGCGCAACGATTCACTCGGCGGGGTCGGCTCCAGGCGTTGGCGGAGTCGGCGTGCGCGGGCTCGACGGTGTCGGAGCTGCTTCGGTGCTGCGCTGCGTCGGCGCGGCTTCGGCACTGCTGGGCGGCGATGTAGAGGCGTCGTTCGGGCTTGGCGTCCGTGTGGTCGTGGGCGTCGTCGGCGTTGCCGTCGGCAGCTCGTTCAGGATGAGGCCGCACTGCACCAGGTACCACGCCTTGAGCTTCTCGTTATTGCTCTGGAGCATGTCCGCCCCGCCCATGAGAAAAGCCATGTCGGTGTTCCTCTTCTTCGCGGCGACGTTCGTCCGAAGCAGGTCGAGCTTGATGGCGTTGTTCTTCATTAGCGACGACCACCGCGCCTCGGTCTTCTCTTCGCGTAGGACGGCCCGGACCTGGGCGTCGGCGAGGCAATGCTCGATGGACTCCTGCACTCGCGCGGTTGCCGCGTCGGCGCTTTTCCCCTTCTTTGCCAATTTGTGGCCGTCCGGCCTCCCCTCTGACGCGCCTGGAGTCGTCGCGTCCGGCTTGTATGTCTCCTTGGCCTTGTCGAGGGCATGTCGGACTTCCGCCCACTTCTCGCACTTATCAATGCGCTTGTAGACGTGGAGGTGCTTGAAGTCGGCGTCTTGGTTGTCACCCCGATACATGGCGAACATACGCAGCAGCTGCGCGGAGGGACGAACAGTTGGCGGGCGGCGGGCGTAGGGGGCGAAGATATGCGGGCGAACGGCGTGCGTACCTGATCCTCAACGAAGGCGCCGCTCTCCGGGCGAGCCGCGACCTCCTCGACGATTCCATGCCATTTGTTGCACGCCAACTGGATACGCCCACAATGGTTCACCATCGCCTTGGAGCCGCGCTGCATGTAGACGCCTTTGAAGTAGGGGTTGACGAGCTTCCGCTCGTCGAACTCGGCCTTGATGCGGTCCCAGTACGTCTCCAAGCTCTGGTTCATGCCGGTGGTCGGGTCGAGGCAGACGACTTTCCATGCTTCGGCGAGGCATTCCTCCTCCTTGGACGTCCACTTGATGCGCGGTTCGCCTGACCTAGCCGCCCGCTTCTTCTTCTTCTGGCGCCCCTTCGTCGGAACAGGAGCCGGCTCCTCCTCCTCCTCGTCCTCGTCCTCCTCCTCCTCCTCGGGTTCCTGCGCGTCGTCGCCGTAGACGTAGCCGAGCTCGGCCTCCATGTCGCCGCTGAGGTCCACTAGCTCGTCCTGGGTGGCGAACCCGGGAGACGAGGCGGCCGCGGTCGATCCTGTCGTGAAGATGTCGTCCATGTCGGCTCCCGTGTCGTCGGCATCGCCGAGGTGCGAGAAGGGTAGCGGTCCACGGTAGAGATGGGGCGTCGTCGTTGTCGCGGGCCTTCTTGGCTATGGCCCTGTTCCGCCTGTCGGCGGTGACTGCTTCGTGCCGTTGAACTTCCACCCTCCACTCGGCGTTCGACAGGCCCGGTGGCTTCGATGGAGGCGCCCTCGGCTTCCTCTGCTTCGGCTGGGTCACGGCGCCAGTCGCAGTTGCCGCCGCGCGCGGCAGGGTGTACTTCTTCGGCGGCATGGCGGCGACTGGAAGGCGAGCGGGAGGGGGTTTGGCGGGAGAAAGAGAGAGAATGGCGGGAGGAAGGCGAGCGAGCGGGAGAGATGCGAGGGAAAAGCGTCAAGAAACAGTGGGAAAAGGCCCTCAGGTCGCCTCCAGGGCGGGCCCACACGCCTTTTTCGCTTGTGCCGGCTCCCCAAGCGCCCCCCAGGGCGCCGGGTTCGGCCTGGGTCCGCCGACACCAGTTTTGGCCCGAGCCGGCGAAAAACGGGCTTCTGGGGGCGCGACTGGGGCCTTTTTTTGGCGCCGGCGCGGCAAAATCGCCTGGGGAGGGCCTGTTGGGGGCGCGGCTGGAGATGCCCTTAGTACGCGGAGCTTCTGTTCGTGTACTTGAGTATCATGTTGGATGCTTGGATAATTCTGCACAGGGTCAGCCATATAAAGAACCATGCAGCCAGCGGGTACCAAGTTTGAGGTGGAGAAGTTCACGGAACTGAAAATCTTGCGTTATGCAGACAAGGGTGAAAGATTTGTTGGCATAATGAGGATACTTGAAGGCCTTGCAGGAAGTCATGTCAGCTAAGATGGAATTATCATGTGATGGATGGAAATTCTTGAAAGACGATTTGGGAGCCTCGAGCGTGTCATGTAGTCGGACAAGTTCGGTTGGGTTGGACTGGATAGTCTGACGGATTGACTTGGATGTCGGTTGGTACAGAAGACGGTGGTGAAATCGGCGCTGATGACGTAGGAGCGTGATGCTGATGGTGACCGACTTCTGAGCGTGGAAACACGTGGTGCAGGCCCCAAGGGCTTGTGTGGCTTCGACAAGACTATGATGCGGGCTTGATTCAAGACGGTGTACGCATGAGAGCCTGAAGTCGACGGGGGGCGAGGGTGGACTGATTATCTACCATGGAGTCATGTTGAAGGTGGAGCTGAGGTCTGACGGAAGACTTCACTCAGTGTTGATTGAGGGGCTACGGCGTAAGTCGACAGAGAGTCGAAGCCTATTCAACGGGAAAAGTGAGTGACATGCAGTTCGGACTGGAGCCCAGTGGTCTGATGAAAGCGTGAAACTCGTCATCGGTCGGTGATGATCGATGGTACTCTATAGTGGGGGTTGAGTGGTGTGTGTTCGCGACCCTTGAGACTCGACCGATACAACGAAGGCTCGACGCGGTAATAGCGGCTAGACATGCGGTATGCACGGGACATGGAGACGGGCCAGGGCTCTGGTGGTCATAAATGTGGTGAGACAACTGCGAATTTGACTCGGGATGACTACAAGCAACAGTGAAATTCCTTCAAGTTTCAGACAGGCGGTCAAGAAAGGAGTGGCGATGTTGAGTTCATGTAACTCTTATGTGTGACACCCAATCTATGAGTTGTTCACTTTCATGCAGGTCAGTGGTCAGTGTGTGATGGCGTTGGACGGATACTCTGGAAGTTGGGAGCACAAATTGAGTAACAAGGAACTTAATTTTGCTCGAGTGTTGACTATGGTCAAGAAAAGGAGGGAGTACAAGTTGTACGTGGAGTCACATGGAGTCTTTGGTGTAGTAGCGGTGCTCATGGGATAAGCTCAAGTTTAATGTACATGCAAGTTTGACACATTGACGAATTCAAGGAGGTGGAGAATATTCGTCAAGGTGAAGTTTGTTAGAGTTGTGTCGAATATTGTGTACAAGGTAGGTTACAGTTGGACTATGAGTTGTATTGTGTTTACATAGGATGTGGAGTCGTGTCCTAGTAGGACACTTGTATCCCAGACCTCTTATATATAGCGAGGGTAGACACCCGGTGTAACCTATGCCAACATAATAGCACCTGCGCGCAAGGGGGAGCCGGCGGCGTGTGCCGACGCCCGGGTGGCTGATGTGCGGTATTGTGACGGTGTCGTGGGGAGGAGGGCCCATAGTCAGGCCTCGAGATGTAGCCATATCGATGAACCTCGTTAACAAATCTCGGCAATGAAAAACTTCTAAAATCAGCTAGCAATGAAAAACTTCTAAAATCCAACTAGCTGTGTAAAGAAAAAAAGGGATACGGCAACCAAATCTTAGCTCCCAACCCATCCAACTTTATCATCAACGGCTATGTATCTGTTTTCTATCCTCTCATGTCAGGCTGCAGGTGGGACAATACATGGGAGTCCCACCTCCAACCCACCTGATCCCACTATGTTTAGTGGGAGTAACTGGACACCCCATCAAAACACTAGACCGGCAACGCGCCTTGGCGCGAGGGTGCCGGTCCCAACGATATGGTCAACCGATGGAAGATCAAACGGCATGATGTATCAGTATGAAGGCAAGTTTTAGCACATGTAACAGAACAACCGATTATCTGGCCGGTTCAAGAGTAAGAAGAAACATTCATTATGTGCCAGAAGTGTAAGATCATCAAGTTAAACATGGACGTGTGACTATCAAAGTTAACCCGTGCCAGAAGCAAGGCAGCATCCACTACGGTCATACAAATAGAAAAACTAATTAGCTAACATTAAGTTCAGTAATATGAGCAGAAACGTAAGAGAGAAAAATCTAACAATGGCAATGGAGGCCATAAAACTACGAAGCCATAGTTAGGCATACAATAGATAGCTTGGTTCAATTGCCTCCGTGAGTGCCATTCCACATGATCTTGATGTGAATAGTTTGTGAGATAGATGACCACAAAATTATTTTGGTATAGGCAATGCAATTGAGATTTGCTTTTACAGCATATGGACAGTGAGCGATGGTTTCCCCCTTCTAATCTTGGAAGGCTAAGACCCAGATCTGTTATTCTTTGATCCCTGCCGCCTCGACAAAAATTGAAAGACCAAGAGGATTGTTGTCAGCTTGGACCTAGCAAGATATGTCGTAGTAATCATTAAGCAATCACATTGGTAAGCAACACTGGAGGGCACAGTAGAACCAAATATATACATGTTGACCATATCTTAATCATGGTAGATCCAGTTTTCTGGAAATATAAACAACCAAGCTTCTATCAAGCCTAAACCCACTACTGGAAGCAAAGTAAATTTCCTTGTATACAGTGACTCTACCGGCAGTTTGGTTAGTTTGCCTGTGTGGGTGTTGACTTGCTTCAGAAGTCATAGATACAAATAGAAGCATAATAAGTGGTTTTAGAAAATATATCAAGTTCTAAAGATAAATAAAACTACTTTCAGTATATATAAAGATGCCATTGCAGATAACACTCCAATAAAACTACTTCTATGTCTTACCATAATTTGCTTACGATTAACACCACAACTAAATATTTTTGCATGTATCATGTCATCACGTGCATTATTTAGTTTTAGTACTTAGTAAACACCAGTGTTAAGAAAAACATGAATGGATAAAGATGAATAAAATTAAGAACCCGTATTGGATGGGCTTTTATTTTTGCATTATATTATATATAAGCAGAAATCTACATCGAGTAATTCTAACCTCTTAGCTGACCACAATCTGGATGTCAACATCAATACACAATCCCCTTCAATAACCTAAAGACACCATGCCCCATGAGCAGAAGACAAATAAGATTAGAATGTCAAGTTACTGAATCATAGGATGAACACCTCTTGAACCTTATATTCCGAGTAAGGGCCTCACCTTGCTATTTTAGCCTATAAGCTGGCATTACTTGGGGAGACAGCAACTGAGGTGTAGATGAATAGGTCAGGGATGTGGTTCTCATGTCGCAAGCACCGATAGGAGATGCAGCATGCCACCGAGGGCCAGCGGTAGCTCACCTCTTCCTCATCTGTTTATGTGTTAACGGCCATGCCTCCCCTTCTCGTAAGCGCTGAGTAACAGGGGGAACAACACCAATGAATCTCGATTGCAAGGAAGAAGGAATCAGCGAGGCGAGAGAAGCAGGGGGTGAGGGCAAGGCATACAAACCTGTGTGGTGGGGCGGTGGCGAGGGCGACGACAGCATCAACAACGATGGTCGCGTCCGGTCACCGGCAACCATGGAGACCCCCACGGACGTCTCTCTGCGGGTCAGCAACGGGACCGACGGCATTCGCTATCGTCCTTCTCAATGATGTAGGTGAGAACAACATATCAGTCACTTGATACTTGAGCAGTAAACTGGTGATATAAATCATGCCCACCCAAAGGGAGTTACAGTAATCTTACAGGACCAATGAGTTTAGTATAGATAACAAACGGTAGAGATATATCAAAAGCAAAGAAATTGAGTATATTAAATCAATATGGATAATTATTTTGCAGGCTGATGACAAAATTTATTCCAAACGGCAGATAGGAAAAACAGGTTCGCATCAAGTTCAATAAAAAGCATAAAGATTCAAGATACCAAAAGCTTGAGTGTGTGGGACGGTAAACAACCAGTTACAATGCCAGAAAGAGCTTGAAATTAACTCTACTACTATGATCCTAAGACATCAAATTTTCATTCTGACATAGCTATCGCGG
This sequence comes from Triticum timopheevii, assembly GCA_963921465.1. Taxonomy (NCBI): domain Eukaryota; kingdom Viridiplantae; phylum Streptophyta; class Magnoliopsida; order Poales; family Poaceae; genus Triticum; species Triticum timopheevii. The sequence goes on from OY997264.1 coordinate 659,016,971, forward strand.
AGTTTACATGAGCAACTATCACATAGGTACAGGGAATCTTACCTTAAATGTTTTGCACAATGACATCTAGCTGGGATAATCTCAAAATATCTTAGAACACCAACGTTATTTCCCTTAGTTCACCCGTCCCTGCAACATCCATGGAAAAACACAAATTTGTCGTTAGCTCATATAGCATGCAACTTGCTCTCGCACTAAAACCGGAATAAGATTTTGTCAGCAAATATTATGAAGTAACAAAAGAAAACACAAAATCCAATCATGTTAATAGAGCACCAACAGAATCTCTAATATCATTTAGAGACTAAAAGGAACAATAATAATAATGATGACATATGAAATCAGTGTTTTAACTTTACATGCTTGATAAAGAAAATGCCACAGTGGGCCATGAGAAGCAGAGTCCACCTGACTTGTTCATGAAGAGTAAAAAGATCACGTAGATCTTCCGTTGAAAGAGAATTTCCCTGTAAAAATGAAAACAGAGCCATGAGAAATCAATGTACTTGGTCGTTTGAAGGACCAAAAAAAGGAAATTTCACTTTATGTACTTGATCCTGCATTTAGTCGTTCACTTGTTCCTAATGAATAACTTTCTGGAGGCATTCTTTTGCCATTTGCGCTGATATACCTATAGATGAATGTGGCATATCATATTGTCAGTGGAAGAAAGTAACCAGCAACTCAGTACTTCTTCGCTAGATAATGTAAAAAAGGTGAAAAGACATGGAAAATACAAGATCAGCCTGACGACCGCAAGCCATGTGGGCTCAAACACCACAAGACGAGAGCAGCAACACTTCCTACTATTTGTGCATTATGCATTCTAGGTGGAAACCTTGCAATCAAATAGACAGACAACTCCATACAAAACAACTTCATTCTGCAATGTTGAACCATGCCCAAATAGATGCTCCAGGGGTAAATTGGTCAGCGGACAAAGAAACTCGGTGATCAGAGATCATTGAACATAACAAACACAAATCTAGCTTTGCTTCTTGAGTGCCGACAAAAAAAATGCTTAATATAGTAACTTATTTGATTGTCCAATCTATAGATAAGTAAACCAAAGCAAAATTAATTGCAGGAGAATAGAGGCAGCAAAAATTCAGAAAACCATGGAAATAAATAAGGTTGGAGCACCATGGACCGGGCAAATCATAAGCCCGTCCTTGAAATTCTTCTAAAAATAGCAGCAGCCACCAGTATATTGCAAGACAAGATAGTTTTTCTACCCACGCTAGCCCTATCTACACAGCTCTGTCCAACCACATCAGCTATCCCTTGCACATTTTCATCAGCAGACAAACCAGCCTGTAAAAGGTACTCCCTTTGTAAAGTATTATAAGAGCGTTTAGATCACTACTTTAGTGATCTAAGCTCTTATAATACTTTACAGATGGAGTATTAAGCAAAGAGAACATTTTCTCCTCCAAATACTAAAAGACATAGGCACCAAACAAAACAAACAAGCAAACATATTCTCAATTTTCACACATAAAAATAGCTAGAGAAGACTGGTATATACTCATTAGCTAGACCTGTATTAGATCCTACACTGATTTTTAGCTAGACCTGGTACACTGATGGTATTATATACCAGTGTAGGATCTAATACCATACCTACATATATACCAGTGTAAGATCTAAAACCATGGTACACTGAGCTAGACACTGGTATATATTTAGTTGGACCTCATTTGTAGTGATGCAACTATTGTCAAGAACACCGTCAGTGCAACACCTATCATCATGCAATCAATGGGCTCACCAATTTGCTACATGTTGCGGTAATTACCTATTACATTGATGGTCTGAGGTCTAGGCCCCTGGACCAGAGTCCTCTAGACACCTGATTTCTCAGAATCATTCTTGTCACTATTCAATAGTATGAACCCGGCATAAATAGTCTATGAGATACAACATAGAAGTGACTTCGTTAGTTGGCAGGTAATACGAAGGTAATATGAACCTGGCTCCTTTCATAGCGAAACTGTTACTAAAGCATTAGCAAGAGCAGACTGTCACATAAAAAAAAGAGGACAAAAGATCATATTCTGTTATGAGCCTACACATAGTTGTCTCCGCCGATAGACAATTTATGATGAACGTGAGAACTTGCACAAGAAAAATGCTCTCATTGATAGGGTTTGTTTATCACTACAGATAAAACTGATTATGTAGTGTGGTCCTCTAATTATGTACATGCCATGCCACACAACTATGCATGAAATTTCTATTGAGATAGGGCTGCTAACTTTCTAGTTTATACATTCAATTGACTTTCTAAATTAATTACACCAATTCACATAGACACATGGTCATTGAATTTGACAATCACTTAAGTTTACAGTATATGGCTCTTGCGAGTGCACTATTTTCTTATATTTTTTTCTTGATCAGTTCACCACAAAATGATAGATTTGTACAATTGTTCTAACTATCACAAAATTTATCTCTTGAATAGGTGAAGAAAATAAATACTTATTGAACAACATTATATGACAATGATGCATCTCATACTACCATGATATGTTAGGAGACTCCTTCTCATATTCAGTAAATTTTGGAGAAAGAATAATTAGAGAACCAAAATTAGGGAAATACACACAAAAAGAAGGCATCTCGACAAACATACATGCTGTTCTTCCCCTCCTATATCCTCTGATTTAAGCCTACGCATCTCGAAATAGCCAGAGGATCACTGCAGTGCTCTTTTTATCAACACCTAAATTATTTGCAAGTATGACCATTGATTTAGAAATTCAACTGGATCAAGCAACAATGCTACAATGGTTCTAAAAATATTAGGCATTGAAGTATGTTCATCCAAAATTTAATGCTAATCCACCATCCAACGACTACGTCACAAACGCAAAACAAATGACCTATAGCATGCCTCAAATTACCTTTATATTGGGATCCAACACGCACCAAATACATACAGAGAAAGGGGAGATGGGCGATAGAGGTGGAGAGCACCTTCGATGGAGTTGGCTGCAGAGGAGAGGAATATCAGCAGCAACACACAACCTACACCATGGAAGTTGATGAACTTCCCCGTGCAGCAGCAGCACCCTTTAACAGACCAGATATAGCAGTATATAAGCAATGGGCAGTAGCAGATTCACAAAACATCGATCATATATTTATACAGAACATAAAGATGCACCTTTCTGAAAAGAGATAGAAGTATACCTGCAACGCGGTCCTGGTGAACCTCAAAGATAAAAATTCGCTAACCAATTAGCGTTGCAAGCTCATGATCTGCAATCTCTTCGGAAGCTGCATAATTAACACGACTGTGTGAACCATGTAAATGCAAAGGAGGAGATGAACATCATGTTGATATTTTTATCCAACATATAAACAAACACCCCTCTTACTTGGAACCTAGCTAGCCCACTAATTCCAAACAAGCCAGCCTTTCATGCACAATGGAACAAACTTCCAGCATTCCATGCACAAAGAAACGACAATTGCAGGTCCTACCAGGATCTAGGCAAGGAACAAAAGGCATACAGGCACATTCCACTAAAACAAACGAAGAAAATAATACTCCTGTCTTTACCAGAAAAAAGACAAGAAACAAAAGGTAAAGTATTTTTAATGCACATGAAGCCAAAAGAAATTGTCTCAGCAGACAGAAATCTCCACCCAAATAATCCTTGAGGCAAAGAACGAAATCAGAGACTGACCCAGACCAACAATTAATCTTCATTATACTAACCAGCCATGCAATCAATCCTTAAGCTAAAGAACTAAATCAGAGACCAACCCAGACCAACAATCAACCCTCAAGCCAAACACTCGAACCAACAAATTTGGGACACATTTTAGCCTTACATAATTCAGCGTGCAGTGAATCCTAAAGCCAAAGAACCAAATCAGAGACTAACCCAGTTCAAAAGTCAATCCTTAAGCCAAGGACCCAGACCAACTAATATGTGACACACTTCAGACTGATATAATACAGGAAGCAATCTTCAACGTAAGCACCTAATCCAGCAAGTAATCATCAAGGTGAGCACCTAAACCAGGGACTAACCTAACTAACAAGCCATGCCATCCATGCTGTTAACCCTCTTGCTAAACAGCCAAATCATCCGGCAAGCAATCCTCAAGATGAACACCAAAACCTAGGACTAATCGAACTAAATCCAGGCCATCTATGCAATAAATCGTCAAGCCAAAGAGCCAAATCAGAGACTAATCCAGCCCAACAATCAATCCTTAAGCTAGCTAAAGTGAGAGGAGGAGGGGGAGGCTCTTCTGGCGAAGGGAGAGCGCCAGCCGGTGGCTCGAGAGGAGGGGCAACGGGGAAGGAGGACGGGCGCGGCGGCGTGAGGTCATCTGGATCAGATGCCGACAGAACGCACGCCTTCCATTCTTTGCTGCACGCGTCGCCGGTGAGGAGAAGGGCCGGCTTGAGCTCGGCCACGGCCGCCGCCGCGCTCACCAACGCGCCGATGGGGGACGCGCCGCTCCCGTCCGGCCCTGAAGACCCCGTCGGCTCGAAGGAATCGATCCCGCGAGGGGCGAATCCACCGGCCACGGGAGAGAAGGTGAGGGGATTGGGAGAAGGTGGGGGCCGGCAGCAACGGGGAGAGGGTGGGGGCGCGATGGGGGTGGCGGTGGACGACGGCGACGACGCCGGGGAAGTGGGCGGCGGGGAGGGGGCTAGGGTTAGGGGAGGGGGCTGGGACGCGAGGACGCGAGGACGCGCGGGCGGGGGGCGAGTGCGGGGAGGATGCGGCTAGGGCTCACCTCGGGCGTGCTACATTCATACGCCTATGGGTGAAATGACGAGAATGCCCTCGGCGGGGCAGGATATTTACGCGCGGTGGCACGACCGGGGCTTGCGAGCGTCTCGATTTTTATCCAACGGCCCAGCTCATCCCAGGGGCAGATCCGACGGCCCAAATCACATCAAGGGAGAGATCCAACGGCTGAAAAGCTCAAATCGCTGAGGAGCCTCCTGCATCCCTCCCTCTCATATTTCTGGATGCATAAATTATATGGGCTCAAGTGGGATCCCACTTAGCAAATGGAGGATTGAAACATAATACTTCAATACGCACTAGTTTAGCATCCATCTGCGGAGTCCACATTAGAGTGTCACCCTTACACTGTAGGAAGCGAAGGCCAAGGTTCTCTGTAATTTTGCTTCTTTCGTTTTAGTTAGCACTGCACGAGCCCACCATAGTGTGTGTGCGCGCCGTGCAACGGTGCAAGTCAGCATCGACAACCGCAGTGCAGGCATATGCAGTCCGGTGACTAGCTCTCTCTTTCCATTGGTGTTGAAAATAGAAGTGGAGAAGAAAATATTGCAGCATGTTTAGAGCTGCCAGAAACACACGACTCCTCTATTCTTCATGTGTGTGAGAGTTGAGGCCTGACATTGCCCAGGACTTCGGACCTGCAGTCGCCTTCCACGGCCAGGCGACCGACCATGGAGCACCACATGACGTTCCTCTTGGCGGCCATAACCAATCAGCAGACCTGCCTGCAGCCCGACATCCGCCAGATCTTGCTTCCCTGGCCAAGAAGCTGCCGTTAATCCTTGCGGCGTGGTGCCAGGAAGAAGAAACAGGGGTGCAGCGGTGGCGACGGCCATCAAACGGCGGCAGCGGCGGGAGCATGCTGTGGCACCGCGGTGGCTAGCTTAATAGGGCAAGATGGGATCCCAACGGGCTAAGTGAGATAGCCCGATTAATTTTTTTTTCTATTCAATGAGATTCCATTAAAGCAAAATAAGTGGGATGGACTAGTTAGTCCCACTTAAATCCACTTCCATCTGCAGCCTGACTCTCATGCTTTTTCTCGTCTGAATCCACAAGGTCTGTTCCTTGGCCAACATCAACCTAATCCAACAAATCTGCAAATTTGTTGACGATGGGCACATTCTCTCGTAGACAAAGACCTGTTGAACTCCGTTTCTATAAAAGCATCTCTTCTTCCTTTGTTTCTCCAGATTACAAGGCTTGGAGAAGATCTACAGTACGAGCCACCAGCGAGCGTGTGTGCTTAATGATGTCTGCCCAACGTCAAGAGCAGTTATGCCATCGCCTACACTATGACATGGGCCGCCCATAAACAAGTCTGTATTCCTTCGAAAATAAATGCCGTGTGGCCCACTAGCCTGGCGTATAGCATGATGTATTCACGAGCAATGGTGATTAACATGTCAGGTATTATAAATGAGGCTATAATAAGTAGTAATCACGATGTGCACGCGGACGCATGGCGTCCATACATCATGCATGTATAGCCTGGACTGCTCTGCACTGATCGAGTGTTTGGATCTGCGGTCCATGTTTTCTTTGATAAGATCTCTATTACTTGTGAATAGCTATCAAACATCATCCAAAATGCTACATTGGTTGTTGGTCCCGATACGTTATATGGATGGATCTGCGATGACACAGGTTTTAGATATGGGAAGCGAGAGGACTCCACATTATCGAGTTTATAGGTGTGAGTGTTGGCTTCGAGTGGATTGATGTATGTTCTTATAAGACCCGTGTGAAATAATTAATAAAGATGGTTGCATGCATCGATTGATGCAGAGGCCGCAGGTTTAACCTCCTGTTCTTACAAAAAAAAAAGCATCCCAAAGACATGATTCGACTATAGATGGAAACTGAACAAAAGAAAACGACGGCAACGGACTATCGATGTAATGTGAATGATTCGATGATGAATGCAACACGCAAATGATTAACGCGGCTATAACAAAATATAACGAAAGGCATCTGAAGCATCGGTGTCGGACTGTTACAGATCCTCTCCCAGAAGCAAGCTCATGGATCAGTTTCTTCGTGTCAAAGCACACACATGATCGATTCCGCCGGCTAAGAACGAATGTACACGCTAGAGAAAACTTATGCATTTTTTCAAAAAGGAAAAAGAAAACTTACGCGTGCGATACAATGGATTGATGGCAAAGCTACCCGCTTCTGTCTTTTTTTTTTTGGAAACACTTTCTTTTTTAAAGAGAACCTACCCGGAATATGACGACGCGTTTTCCTACCGAATAACGCGTGGAGTTAGTCAGCCTGTCCCCGTCATCTCTTTGGCTGTGCGTTACATTTTCCGTAGGGATATTATATTATAGTGTACTAGTAGTGTATTAGGTACAGATAAACCACACTCATATGCGCGAAAAAAAAAGAGAAGATATACCACACTCAGGAAGAGAAATTTAAGCCCAACGAACATTATTATATAAATAAATCATAATAATTAAGCCCCCTCCCATCCCATGCCGTAGTCGCCACCCCACTATAAAATCCCCATTCCCGTCCGTCCCACTCCCCACCCGACCAAAGCGAGAACACCAGAAATCGCCGGCCCAGAAACGCCACCGCGCCATACATGGGGCGTGTGCGAGTGCCACTGCGCCCGTCCTCCATCCTCTAGCCCTTAGCTTCCCCAGGCGGAGAACGGCGTCCCAGAGGAGTGCGTCCATACGACGGACGTAGCACGGCGGAAAGGCTCGCGGCGAAGGCTCCAGCCGGTGGTCGCGTCACTTGTGAAGGTAATCGCACTTTCAGTACAAAGATACAGTATTATTCTGCTGCCAAAGTAGACATCATACCAATTAAGGATGAGGCAAGGTTTTCGTAAAATCTAGGAAATTTCAGCTTTTTTTTCACCCATAAGTATTTAAGAAATAATTAAACTCAAATTCATTTGTCATCAACTGTTTTGTGTCCGTACTATCCCTAAAACTGCTCTCTGGCTACGGTGTGTGCCAGATGAGATTGAGCCATTGAGGCTATTTGTAAACTGGACCGTTCGTGCGATGGTTAATTAATATATATATATATATATATATATATATATATATATATATATATATATATATATATATATATAGGGAAAATGCATCCTACTACCGGGTGTAGCTACACCCATTTCTCATATACTACTATGTGGTAGTATATATGCTACTTTATCATTTTTAGTATGTTCATATACTATATCTAAGATACTCCAAAGCGAGTTATGTGAAAAAATTGCATGTGAGCCCAGGTTTTTATCATATTTGTGAAAATACGTACATATTTGTATGTAAAAAGAAGTATGCTAAAAATATACTACATACTATCGAAAAAATAGTATATATACCACCTAAATATTTTTATTTTGTACGTTTTAGATAGTATCTACCGTACCGCAGTGTATGTGTACGGTAAATACTATCTAAAACGTACAAAATAAAAATGGGTGTAACTACACCCGGTAGTAGCAAAAATTAAATTTTTGCTACTACCGGGTGTAGTTACACCCATTTTTATTTTGTACGTTTTAGGTGTAGTTACACCCATTTTTATTTTGTACGTTTTAGATAGTATATATCGTACTGCAGTGTATGTATGCGTAGTATGTAGTATGTAAGAATATTTAGGTGGTATATATACTATTTTTTTGATAGTATGTAGTATATTTTTAGTATACTTCTTTTTACATACAAATATGTACGTATTTTCACAAATATGATAAAAACATGGGCTCACATGCAATTTTTTCACATAACTCGCTTTGGAGTATCTTAGATATAGTATATGAACATACTAAAAATGATAAAATAGTATATATATACTACCACATAGTAGTATATAAGAGACGGATGTAGCTACACCCGGTAGTAGGATGCATTTTCCCTATATATATATATATATATATATATATATATATATATATATATATACTATTCATCACCCAGGGTGCAGAATAAGTTATTCTTCACCCAAGGTAATTTTACGATCGTATCATAACTAAATTACGTTTGAAATACAAATAGTTACATTCATATTGATTTACTACATAAAATTTGGCATAAGAATACAAAAATATAGGTGATAAGATTAGAAAAATGCATTTTATGTATATTTTACACTATGTTTTATGTTTGTAATTTTACGTAACATAAAATATTTTTTATGGCGACAATATATTTTCTTACGATCTATTTTTACGTATAAAATAAGACAAAATTTACGGGATGTAAAATTATGGTGCATTGCTATTAAAATAGAGGAGGGTGAAGAATAACTATTCCTCACCCAGGGTGACGAATAGTCAATCCCTATATATATATATATATATATATATATATATATATATATATATATATATATATATATAGGCACGCTAAAGTGAGCCTGAGCGCATAATCATTTATCCCGCGCGCTGGTCAGGCTGCGCGCATTGCTGCCGGGAAGTTAGCGCTGCGGCCCTCCGCCTAATTGCTAAAATCTTTGAAAGCATCGTAATGATAGGAAAATGATTACTATGCATGCGTTTGCTCGGAATAACCACCTTTTCTTCCTGTGCATGGTAATAAAATCAGCAGAGAATATAGTAAGCAAGTTAATCTGATTACTGCCGCACATGTAGCTTCGCCATCTGTCACATAGGAGTAATTAGGATGTGTAGTAATAAGCTATGAAAAGATAGTAACGATATTAATTGGATTACTGTTCACGCACTATTTTTTTTCTATCCTGCAAGTGTACTTTACAATGAAAAGAGCAAGGTAGTAATTTGTTACTACTATCAGCATGTTTTTTACTAGGTTTATCGGATGCCAGGAATCATCTTTAATTTTTTCGTTGGTAAACATTTGCTTATCGGGTCTATTGTACGCAGCCTTTCCCTACATTTCTGCAAGAGGCTGTTTCCAGGACTTGAACCCGTGACCTCATGGTCACAAGGCAGCAGCTTTACCACTGCGCCAAGGCTCCCCTTCTCATTACCATCCTTTTTACTACTAACAATTTGAGAGCAAATCACATGTAGTAATTCATTACTACATATAAGCACGGTTTTACTAGGAGTACGAGCCGAGGGATTCATTGCTTCCTGAATCAGATTAGTAATTCATTACCGTCTATTTTTTCACCATTACTACTACCAATATGAGAGCAAAGGACAGTACTACATATAAGCATGGTTTTACTAGTGTACGAGCCGAGGAATTCGTTGCTTCGTAAAGCACATGTAGTAATTCATTATCAGCTACTCTATCTCTATTACTGCCAAAGATCAGGACCTTACAATCGGGACGTCGCGGACCAGAGATGGTAACCAAATTAAATACGTTACTTTTTTCTTCAAAGAGTTTTACCCTCAGCTAATTAGCGGCAGAGAGGCTCCTATGGTGCGACGCGCCCACCTAATTAGGACCGGAGCGTACGCTAAAGCATTCTACGCGCACGCACACAATAGCGCCACCGTATATATATATATATATATATATATATATATATATATATATATATATATATATAGTGTTACTATTCTTCACCCGAGGTAATCTTACGATCATTTCATAATTAAATTACGTTTGGAATTCAAATAGTTACATTCCTATCGATTCACGACGTAAAATTTGACATAAAAAAATAAAAATATAGGTCATAAGACAAGAAAATTTACAGTTTATGTGTATTTTACACTATGTTTTTAAATTTGTAATTTTACATAACATAAAATATTTTTTCCGACGATTATATATTTTCTTACGGTCTATTTTTACTTCAGAAATAAGGCAAAATTTACGGAACGTAAAATTACGGTCCATTGATAGTAAAATAGAGGGGGGTGAAGAATAACTATTCCTCACCCAGGGTGACGAATAGGTATTCTTGGTTTGGTCATAATATTCTTTGTCCTAATTTTCGTCCGTCATGGGAAGCTGGGGTTATTTTTTACGTTTGTCTGTGATTTTCACGAATGTTTGGGCTGGCCCATGAAGATAATGATTGGCTGAGATGACATACTGTAGCGATAAAAAAAGATGCACCAAGGATGTCAAATTACAAACACAACCCTCCAACCAGTTGACCTAGAGAGGTTTGCCTATTATAAAGCAGTGCCAAGTATTAAGAAAAAAATCTCCAGAATACGAATATATTTTAAATATCGATATCAATTATTTTCTAAAAAAATACCAGAATGTTTTGTGAAGTGCAAACACTATACAAATTTGTAAACATATTTTTTTTAAATGATTTTTTTTCGAAAAACATGAACATTTTCTGAAAATCATGAACAATTTTTTCAAACAAAACATATTTTAAATTCCAAAACCAAATGTGGAAACACAAACATTTTTTGAAACTTGCGAACAAAATTGGAAACACAGAAAAATTGAAACTCCGGAAAAGAAATTGAAACATGAACATTTTTTTAAAATGAACAATTTATGGATACGGGAACATTGTTTTTGAAATTCCAATATAAATTCTGAAAACTTGTGAAATTTTTGAACAAAAGCATTCCAAACAATTTCTGAAAACCCAAACAAAATTTGAAAACACGCTTTTTAACACATTTCCAACAATTTTGGAAACGGGAACATTATTTGAAACTCCTGAAAATGAAAGCATGAACATTTTTAAGATTTGGGAACAATTTCTGAAAACGGGTACATTTTCTGAAATTCCGAGCATTTTTCAAAAGTTGTTAAAATAGAAAAAAAACATTCCGAACAAACTTAAAAAACACGCTCATTTTTTGAAAATCTAGAACATTTTAAATTTATGTACAAATATGAAAACACAATCATTTTTTTAAAATTTTAAAAGCGCGAACATTTTTTTAGATAGAGAGGGTTCGCTTGAATATTTATCCCACCTCGCTTTGATCCACAAAAGTCTACCAGTTTAGATACGTGGGATAGTTGTCGAGTAATCATCAAGCCCAACGAAGGGTATGGTGCGGGAGTGAAGGAATTAAGGTTGGCTCTAATTAAATGAAATTATTGGAATAGAGCCTGACAAAAGAATTAAATGTTGGCTCTAAATTGAAATGTGGGAAGTATGGATGGATTGTGGCTCGGGATGTGCTTGCATGTCCCATGGAGTGTATGGTATGGCTGGATCTAACTAACAAAATTTACAAGATACCTGGTTGGAGTTGTATATATAGCTGGTGAGTGATGGTTGAATCTTAATGTGCACTAACAAAACAACCCCCGAGATGTGTGCAACAAGAGGGATGATGCTGCCTTCTTTCCATGAAATAAATCGGATCTTGCTCGCGAACTACTAAAAAAATGAAAAATGAAGCAAACGACCTGCCGTCAGCTTTGATTTTTGGGCGACATGTTAACCTTTTCAATGTGCAAGGAAATGTTTTTATTTGTAGTGGCGGAGCCAAGGGGGGACGAGCAGGGGCCAGCCCCCCCCCCCCCCCCCCCCCCCCAAGGATCGAGCGATATACTTGGAGACGTACAGGCAACGAGCCCATAATCACACGTACAACGTAATTGCCCCCCCCCCCCTAATCTCGAGTTCTTAATGTGTAGTTTGTAAAAAGAAGAGAAAAAAGCCCATAGCAAAAGCCCACTAGCGGCCAGTTGACAACGTAACCTCCGATCTAGTCTCCTGGACTTATACCTAGCCAAACCTCGGGCCGGGCCGGGCTTCGGGCCGGGACTCCGGATTAGGCAATTCCGGTTGTAGATGCTCTTACACAGTTTTGGTATAGAAACTCCTTACGCGTCATTATGGACTCAATGGGCGTTATGAACGTCTGGTTGATATCATGCTAGCACAACTCAACCGGACTGAGATTAGGTGAATTGAACATGGCAAGTCACGCTGCAACATGTGGCAATGCATTCGGCCCTCCAAACCACATCCAGCGGACATCAACGATCCAAAGCAAAACAACCTCAATACTTACACCCTGGGTATTCATTGATTGTGGTGTAATCTTTGAATAGGATCTATCCCACCTTCGGTGGACATTTTATTATTGCTGTAAAGCGACCTTTTATTTTTGGTTGTGTTAGACATGTAGGTTGTGTTCATCGTGCTATGCAGAGGCCGGGCATTCTTTTAATGTTGTTGTATCACCTTGATATATTAATTGAATAAAATGTTCTTTATGACAAAAATTCATCCAGCACAACTGAACAAATAAAAAATGCATCCATCTAGACCAATTAAACAATAAAAAATGCCTCAGACACACTCGTACACATATGCATAACTGACTAGTGGTTGTAGAACAAGATAAATGCACTGAGTAATTTCAGCCTCTAGTGATATGAGTGAACCATCCGGCAATGCTACACGTACAAACAGTTTACAGGCTTTTACAGGGTGGGTTAGTTTTTATTGGCCAACAGGTGAGCGGGACGGCCCATCCCCTGAAAATCAGGGGGGGAGAGGTTTGTGATTGGTTATTAGATGAAAACAGTTTACAAGCTTTTACAAATTTTTGTATGTCTAGCATTTTTGGTGAACCATCCATGCAGCACAACAGAACAAGAAAAAATGCTTCAGACTTTGACGCTTTCAGCCATTAGAGAATTCAAACAGCAGCTTTTCATTTAGTTAGCAATACAAACAACAGTGAACAGTAGCACTGATATTATTCAGAAGTACAAGCATATGCGCCAGTTTATTGCACTGTCGAAAAGACTACTCACCACGGTCACGCGGTCATGGTTTACGCAGAACGTGTGTGCGTGAGCTTGGCCAGGGGACGACTAGTGCCGTCTTTGTCCGTAGAGGTGAGCCCTGCCAAAAATATGAGGAAGGTAGACCAAATGTAAAATACTAATGTGTATCTTTTGTTTCTAGTACGAGTTCAATAATTTGCATTCCAGTTCATGTTTTGATTCTAGTGCCATAGGTTGAATAGTTTGCATTTTTTTTCCACTGCCAGTTTGGATTCTATAGTGCCATAGCTTCAATAATTTGCATTATTATTCCAGTGTAAGTTGCAAGTTGGGACAGACTTAGTCTGTGAAGCGAATAGCTCCATATTTAAATTAAGATTCCCCATAGAATACAAAAACTAGCAACCCCAAGGTTGCTAATATGAAAGGCCTGTGTTTCTGGGCCCGAGCCCGGCCCGAGCATGTAAAAGCCCGTCGGGCTTCGGGCCGGCCCGGCCCAACCTTCAGAAAAATGGAAAAACGACGGGCCCAGGCCCGGCCCGGCCCGGCCTTTGGGCTCAAAAACTAGGCCCGAGCCCGGCCCGGGGGCAGCGTCGGGCCAGGCCGGGTCGGGCCGGGCCGGCCGGGCCGGGCTTCCCATGGGCAGGACTACCTGGACTCCGTTCTTTCGTCCGTAATTAGCTTGTACGTGAGTAGAGATTAGGGCGCTGCTGCGGCCGCCGCCGTGTGACCTTGCCGCCGGTCTAACTCTGATCCCCTACTGCCTACTCTGCTTCTCACAATCTAATTCGTATGGGGACTTGGAGACGCAACGTACTTCACTAGTTCAGCCAACAAACTAGCAGGTTAGCACATCACAGTATACTAATTTCTCTTGATTTTCATCTCGTATCAGTTTTGAAATTATACATTAGATTTGATTGTTTTATTTTGTGATTTGAGACGCTATTAAGAATTCATATCTTGTATGTATCCTACATATTTTCATGATGCAGATTATCTTGTATGAGTTCCTTTTTGTGGTGTAAAAATTTCCTATGTCGACTGTATGAGTATAGAATTCAGAAATTAGAATTCCTCAACTATGAAGAGAAAAGACGCTGACAAACAACACTAAGATTAATTCATTCTCTAAGCTGGTTGCTTTTGAAACTGAGAGTCCTATCTTGAGTAAAACCGTTGCCAAACGTTGCGAAAAAAATGGTTGTCAAACACCATTAAGATTAATTCGTTTTCTAAGCCGGTTGCTTCGAATTGTCAAATTGTTAATGAAGCTAACGTGCAAGTGCTCAACCTTGTTCTCGATAATCATCTTTTGTACGACATTTTTTTAATCTATACTTGGCTTGCCCCCCCCCCCCCTCCCCCCCTATACCCAAATCCTGGCTCCGCCCTTGTTTATTTCTCAGTGTTTTTGCCGCTATTAAGTTTTACTTTTTCAAAAAATACCTTGTTAATCTACATGCAAGTTTCGATTGTTGCTACAAAAGGCACACACAACAGTTTTAGGCCCACTGTTGTTGCTCAAAACTTAACACAACGTTGGAAGGCCAATTGCTTGCTACATCCAGGAGCACACCAATGTAACACCAGTCGCCGCTATTATTTTTCTATTAGGAAGTTGGACCGCCATGCTGTAAAACCAGTTACATAAATAATGCCAAGACAACAAGTCATACGGACAATGTAGCAAAGCCGACAACATGGACACAACAGGGATGACCGCCACTGCTACAAGTCGGACGCGTGTCGTAGCGAGGTCAATCAGTGTGCTACAAGTTATATGTGCAGAGGTCTAAAGGTAACTAAGTGTAGATGGTAGGATTATAAGAAGAATTAATTGATCCTTAGCACCCGTGTTAAGGGTTGTTGCATGATTCATGTCTGACTGATATGCATTTGTTTCAGAGCTTGATGTGCGTCTCCCTGCTGTGTGATACCTTCTGGATGCTATCATGCCACATTGGTGAACACGCTAAATTTCACTCCCGTTGCAATGCACGGGCATATGTGCTAGTACTAGATGATGTGTTTTACCCGTAAAAAAAAAGTAATGTTAGGATGTGCAAAAAAAAAAGAAAAAATGTTTTGTGTCCTAGCGGTGAGCATGCATCCCTCCTCCTTACAACAACAACAACTATTGTTGGACGTCTCAAACCATACTCAAACGTCCGGATGGACGAACCGGTCAAATACAAAACGACCCACCCGGTCGTCTCAAACCGGCCTCAAAATCCAGCGGGTTGACCGACATCACTTATATCCAGCCCAAATGTAGGGAGGCGGTCCGGATGCGCCTAGAAACATCCTTCACGCTGTGCTGACAGCCGGGTCCTACACGTAAACGCTAAAAAAATCAATGGTCCGACAGGTGTCTCTTTCGGTGGGGGTGTGAACGCCGCGTGGAGCCCGCTCCAGCTCGCCGCCCAAGGCCCAGGGTCCGACTATTTAAGCGAGCCGGAGTCCCCCAGCCCTAGTCACATCTGCTCCATCCCTCTCCGTGCCGCCAGACCGATCTCATCCATCCATGCCTGACTGCCGTCCACATCCGCTTCCTCTCTCCGTCTCGTAGTCCGCCTTCGCCATGGCCCGACATAAGAAGACCACCTACGCTATGCCTAAGCCGGAGTGGTGCCTCCAGATGCTCGAGGATATACGGGCTAGGCACGCCTACCGGTTTGCGGTGGGCCTGCCTCCGAATTCACCGGAGCCAGAGGAGGAGTAGGAGGTGGAGGAGGAGCAACAACCGGAGCCCGTGGAGGAGGAGGATGCGGCGAAGCCGGAGCCGGTTGTTGGCTTCACCATGACAGAGTTCGAGGTCGGCCAAGCGGCAAAAATGGCGGAGCAGACCGCCATCCTGGAGTCCATCCAGGATGAGGCCTATATGGAGGCCAACCATAGCTTCATCCGACGGGCGACAACCGACGCGCTTTTCGCCAAACTGGAGACGGAGTAGGAAGTAGAGACCAACGCGGAGGAGCTGCAGGAACTGGAGTTGCGGCCGTCGTGCATGTATCCGGAGCCGGGCCTGCAGATCGTGGACACCTCCGATGACAACCAGTAGTGTAGTGTATGTTTAGTTGATCTACATAGTATATAGATGTTCTTTTGTATGCTTTATATGAATTTAAAGTTGAAACTATGAGGTGTTCAGATACAGAGAGAGAAATTTAAAAGCTAGCCGTACGCGTCCACGGACGTTGGAAGACCCAGATCAGGTCTCCGTGGTTGTAGATGCCCTTAAGGTCCAGGGGTCGAGGCCTCTCTAACGCACCACGGCCTGACTCGATCCCGAGTACTCTGTAAGGTAAATAGAGAGCACTTCCACCAGGACAGGGGCTATGTTAGTTTTTTTTAAAGGTATGATTCCTCCATTTAATAAGAAGAGAGTTGCTTTGTTAATTATGGAAAACCGGGCGGAAAACATCATAACCGCTGAACGGCACGCACAGGATACCCCATGCACACCATTTCAAAGAGGGCCTCATCAAGAAAACACACGGGCGTCTTCGTCATTACTCCTCCCCGAGAACGCATCATCGCCATCCCTAAACGATGAGCAAGCGACTCTGACTTCGCCGTTGGCAATTGTTGACTCGATCCACACTGCAGATCGTGTGGAGTCGTATGAAGAACCACGCCAGACACAACTACCTGCGATCAGATCGCACAACTCTGACTCTGATGGAGAACTATGAGCGACAAAACCAGGCAAGACTGACACCACAGAAGCTCACTGAATGGGCCACCTGCGATCAGTCATCGTACACGACAGGGACCTCGCCGCCGCAGTGTCAACTTCATGGCAGCAAAAAAATGAGGCGATCCCACGGACACACCAGAAAAGAGACCATTGTCACGTCGCCGAAATCACTCTCATCATCAGCGTTGACACAGAAGCCAAGACGCCACAACCACCACAATCCACTGATCCCGCTCGCCGATACCAAGCTCGAAAGACGAAGCCCCGAAGATGAAAAACGACACCAAGGCATCATCGTGCGATCACACAAGATTGAAGGTTTTCCCAGGAGAGGTCATGATGGCCGGAATCATGCGAGAGGGGTGCGAGAGCATGGCAGCTATGCCACCAACAAGGTCAACAACGGCCACAACCGCTGACATCGCTAGTCACAGCACAAGGCCGAGACATTGTCTTCACTCCAAGCTCCCAACACACCCTCAACTGCACAATCCGCACCAGCGCTGACAAGCACACCAACTACCAGCACCATCAAACTTGCCAGTGGATGAAGAAGCACCAAGATGCTTTCACCAACCACCACCGTGAACCAACGGCAGCACCTCATGCTGAGACGGCCGACATCAGACATCTCGCCGGCAAGAGTTCCGACCATAGTTCTGGGGCCGCTGCCCCAGGGCCCTCCACACCCCATCGAGGCACCACCAGCCAGAGAGAACCCTAGCAACGTCGGAAATTGAAGCCGCTTGCCCAGATCTAGAGAATCCTAGCGATAGGCATGCATCCGCCGCAAGCTTGCTCCCCCTCCTCAACCCGAACTCTGTTGAGATTGACGCGCGCTGCTACCGTCTGTAGAAAGCCAGTCCCGGATGGAGCCAGCAACATGGGATCCGGCCATCGGCGCACCGACGCCTAACCTCCGCTGACTGCCGGTCGGTCAATGATTTTTTGTGTGCATAAAACGACAGTCGGCGATTACTAATCTTGGCTGTGCAGCCCCAAGCTACAATGCACAAGAAACTTATACACAGGCACAATACACTAATATTGATTTCAATGTCTGTTACTGTTGTTCTGTTGCTTTCGCGGGTGGTGGCTGCCAGCCAGATCTCCTCTCACCTCCTCTCCACCGCCAAAAGGTGCCTCCGCCGAGGCCTGGCTCATGTCGGCGCCGGCAGGGACTCCTTCCCTGGCTGCCACCAATCCAGTGCTCCACGCACAGCCCCGATCGTTACCATGCCAGATCCGACACATCTCCGACGCTCCATGCACCGGCGGCCGAGCAGCCGTTGACCTCGCCGGCGCCGCTCCCGGTAGTCCCGCCACTGCGCCCCTCACGCAGCACATCGTCCTTGCCAGCCGGTGCCACACGCGCCACCACCACCGTGCGAGAAGACCACTGGCGAGGAGGAGGAGCGCGCCTCCTACCCTTCGGTAGGTGGCTTGCTCGGGTGCCGTGGTATGCCGTCCTTGGCAGCGTGGGCGGCGGGCGTGGAGCTGGTTCCAACTTCCAAGGGCTCCCTCGTTGCGCCTTGGAGCTGATCAGTAGATGGGACCCCCTCTCGCATCTCATCTTGCCCTCAGTCCTACGTGTCGGTGGGGCGTGTGGGGCTGGGGGCTCTGGATCGGGGTAACTCGTGACAGCATCTTCAAAATAGAAGACGGAGATGCAAAAGTACATAACTTTTGTATATTTTTTAGTCCAAAAACACGTCTCCAACAGATGATGTAGATGTAATTTTTTTTACATCTCCGCCTCCCAGTGATGTAAACACCTCAAGATGCAAATTTACATGTTCGGTGTAGGAAATGTAAAACGGCCGGTCGCGCGCCAAGTGCGAACCACCGTTCATTTCATTTTACTTCACCCGCCCGGCCCCAACCGTCGGCCGATTCCGGCCAAAATCGACCCCCCCCCCCCCCCCCGCTGCCCGTCCGCCCGCCCGCCCCCTCAAATTCTGCCACGACTCCAGCCGCATGTCCCCAACTGCCCGCGTCGTCGGAAAAGCGGCGGCTGGCCCCCGCGGCCGCCGATTTGAATCCTAGTGTCACCGGAGCTCGTTGCCCCCATGGCTTCGATGGCACGGTCATGGGAGAGTTGTCCATGTTCCTAGCCTCCAAGCACCGCCGGAACTTAGGGGATGTGTGGCTAGCCGCGCGCCCGAAGGCCGCCCGCCTCCGCCATGATTCCGGTGTCGCGAAGCCGCCCCGCCTGCACCATCGAGCTCCAACCGCCTTCTGCAAGGCCGCGGCTATCTCATGTGCCACTGCCGCCGTCGATTGGGCGAGCTGCCACCGAACGGCTTCCCATTTCACCGTTGGCCAAATCCTTCCACCTCGCCAGCAAGGTGTTTTATGGAATTCCCCCAAAGGCAAAAACCGTGGAAACCCGGAGTCTGTTTGGCGGCCGCGATGATATAGTTTGACGGTGACCTTCATATTGTAGGTGAGCTCGTGTGACTCCTCTACGTGCACGATTACTCCTCCGATGATCTTCATATTGTACAGCAGCCAACCAAATGGTCCACAAATTTGAATCTCCATTTGCATCATCTATTGGATTTGCCCATTTACATCATCATTTTACTTCATCTGTTGGAGTTGGCCCTTTTTCGAAGATGTAAAATCACTTTTTAAATATGTAAATTTTACATCTGCTGCTTTTACATCTCTAAATTTGCGTCTTCAATTGAAGATGCTCTTAGCCAGCAGCGGCGGCCAGGTGTTGTTCCCTTTCTTGTAGGCCGTTTTGAGATCCTGCTCCCGCCCTCCACATGGACGAGGCTTGCCTGCTCCCGCCTTGTGCTCTCATCCGTGCTCCCCAACCAACCAATTTTCATCTAACGGCCAGGTCATTTTTCTTCCTTAGCGGTCCTTTTTTGGCGGTGTATTTTTCGTCCTCTCCTCAACAATTGGTTGGTCCTGCTTATGAATGCTCAGGGGTCAGCGGATCAGCTTGCTTGGTGCATTCAGATCGTGTTAGCTGTTCTGTAGCATCTTGTATCGTTACCTTTTTTCTCTTTTGTTTCTTGTTCTTTCGGTTGTACGCTGGTTGTACTGCTCGACTATTTCTTTATCTAGGGCGAAAGCCTTTTCCTTCACAGTACACAAAGCACATGCACATTTTTATTGTAAAAGCATTTAATTTTATATTACATTTATATATGAAAACATTAGAGATAACATAGGCACGAAAGCTGTAGAATGCAAACTTACCTTGACTTATTCTAATCTGAGTCAATATTTTTCGAACTCTAAGGAGCCATGGAAATAACCTTCCTCTTCATTTGCCGAAAAAGAGTTTCCCCCCGCTTTGTATTACAAAGCAACCAATAGATACAACCAACGATAGGTGTTGGGGCAGAAGCAACACCGACATGCCCAAAAAGAATCGAAAGAGATGTAGCGCTACTACTATTGACTATATCAGCAGCGCTTTTCTGAAACGCGCTACTATTAAGTAGATGTAGCGCTTTTCTATCCCCACGCTACTGCCGTATCTTTCATCATTTTTCCCAACTTCCTACCCCATTTCAATAAACTGCAATTTCACATATACCAGATAACAATATCATTAACCAAAATACCATAATAGTCATACAGTATCATAAAGCATTATAGGTACTAGGTAGTACTAGATAACAATTTCATATATAGTCAACATGCATCCTCACATAAATATAGCATATATGATAAGCAGTACTAGGTAGTCATACAGCCACACACACATATATAGTTCTAGATGATATCAACGATGATCATCATCTTCAAGCCTGGGCGGTGGGTGTTCCTGATAGTAATTAGGATGGTCTGTCCAACACGAAGATTCTTGCCAACAAGGAATCTCTTCCACCCAACCGAGCATAAGTGTGTGCGACCGTCCGTGTCCACACTGTAAGTACAGGTGATGACGGAGCCCCTTGCGGTAAGGCGTATTCCAGCTGGGCCTTCTTCATCAGGCCGATACCACAACTCACAAATAGGCTCTTTGGCAATTTCTGAATAAAAAAACATATCAATTAATAAGTAGCCTCGCACACACTCTTGCAAATATATTTCTACTAAGTATAGATTTTTTTTCACTATCAAAAGACACAGTACTAAACATTTCTACTGAGCATAAATTCTACTAATAAGTATATATGGATTATCTACACTATTAATAGTTCCTTGGATTCTACACTAATAAGCATGTGATCAGACTCTACACTAATGCATATCAATAAAGCATATATATATGTCATCAAATTACTATAGTTAGTATGACATACTATATCATGCCGATCGATCATGGTACTTGTCAGACGTGTCACGAATGGCACCCCGACAAAGTCAACACGTGGCGGAATTATGCCTCATAGATTGCACACCTCCTCCTCGCTCTGCCTCATTCTTTGAGCTACGACGGCTTCATGAAGTGGGTCCTCATCATCTTCATCGAGTGGGTCCTCATCATCTTCATCATCTTCATCATCTTCCTCCTTGTTGATATAAATGACAGCCAGTTTGGGTCTTTCTGTTCCGAAGGAGAAGCTGATCAACTCATCACCAGTAACACGCATGCGGGCAAGGAAACGGGCCCATCCATCTCCTGCAATCTGTGACATATTGCGTCCTTTCTCGACATCCATAGTGTAGGGGGGCCTAGGAGCCTCAAAGGTCACACTATCTCCTGTCAGCTTGTTGAATTTCAACCTCACATTGCATGGGATGATCTGTGTAAAAAGCAAAATGACACAATGCATTAATGCCAACACTAAAAACCAAATGTTGTTATATTCATATAATTTCTTACCGCCGCATGACGAAAACTCGGCTGGAAGTAGATGCCAAATAGCTTGCCAGTTGCAAGGCTGCTGGCACACCTTGACTTGCACAGTCGACATGGTGGTGGTGGTGGTCGCGCCATTTTCCTAAAGCAATATGAGCGAATATGAACGATCCACTTCACAGGAAAGGAAAACAATAACATAAAGTTCTCAATGCTTCGATCTTAATCGGAAAACAGAATATTCAGGCTTAGTAACTAAAATTAACATATAATATGATATGAAGTTAGCAACAGACATTACATATAACAAGAACCGCCATATAACAAGAACATATAACAAAAACAGTGGTACACCAACTTCAATATAGCATAAAAAACAACTACTATGAGAAACACAAAAACCCTAGAAACTATCCTATATCAAAGTGTTATATATGACCAGAGGCTTAAATCAAGTAAAAACTATCAACTATGTCTAAATTTTTACTAATCAGTTAATCATATCAACTAAAGACTATCAACTATCATATCTCTCTCTCTCTCTGTCTCTGTCTCTCTCTCTCTAAATGTTGCATATCAACTAGCCTACTAAATCAACTTAACAAAATGTTCTAAATCAACTAGCCTACTAAATCAACAAAATCATATCACCTAAATCAAAATGTTGCAAATGAACTAGCCTACTAAATCAAAATGTAGCAGGGAGGAGGGATTGTAGATGGAGGAGGGAGAAGGAGGGGCGACGGGAGGACGGAGGAGGAAGGCGGAGTGAGGAGGGGCCGGCCGGCGGTGAACGGAGGAGTGGAGGGAGGACGGGGGAGGAGGACGGCCGGTGAAGGATTACCGAGTCCAGGGAGGAGGAGGAGGTGACGGCGGCGCAGAGGGAGGAGGGGTAGGCGACAGCGGCCGGCGGGGGCGAGGGCGGGCGCGGAGTGATTGAGGGGTGAGATCTAGTGATTGTGAGTGTGAGTGGAGATAGGAGAGTGAGGGCCGGCCATTTGGGAAAGATAGATTGGCTTGGCAGTAGCGCGCTGTAGAGAAACGCGATACTGCTAAATGACCTAGTAGTAGCACCTTTCAGCCAAAATGCGCTACTGCTAAGTGTAAACATGTAAAAATATACATCAAAAATACATTGTTCATCAATGATCTTTTTGTGTACAATCTGAATTATCAATATGAGTCCTCACCGGTTTAGAAACCGAAGAAGACTCATATTGCGGCCACAAATTCTACACATAGAGTTCAATGAAGACCAAGTGGTTGTGATAGTTTGAGAAGTAACATATTTAAGGTGGTAAAAACCCTGTTCGCAGAGCGAGGTGGGACTAAATTTTTGTAGTAAACTTAGCAGTAGCGGGCATTGTGAGAAGGCGCTACTGCTATGATCTTTATCAGTAGCGCTCTTTGTATTAACGCGCTGCTGCTATAACTAGCTTGGCGGCGGGGTTGTGGCAATTATAGCAGTACCGCCACTTATTACGGAATGCTACTTCTACATTTATTTCAGCAACGCGTCTTGTTGGCGCGCGCAGCAACACCTTTTTTTAAAGGGCGCTGCTGAAAAGATTCTGTGTATAGGCTTTTTCATAGTAGTGGACGCGATGGTGAAGACGCTGCTGCCAAGGGTTTCCCTCGGTACGCGACGAGGAGAGAGGAAGGGTAGCCCCCGACGCCCTCCAGGAAGAACCGACGACACCCTCAGGTGCCACCGCGTCAGTGTCAGACAAGCCGGCCAGGATTTCTCCTGATCCCAACCTTCACCTCAGGTGCTCCGGAGCCCACGATAAAACCGACACCATCGTGCGTCAACATGGTCTTGAGGCTTCCACGCCGTCTCACCACAGCAACACGAAGAGAGGTCTGCACAACGAAGAGGAGGAGCCGGGACTAGGGGCAGCAACACCGTCGGCACGCGGGAGGGCTCAACCTCAACCGTCAATGACGGTAGCAGACTGGACGTAATAGCAGGAGCATACCAGGCCCGGCCGGGCCCTCATAGGCCCGTAAAGCTCCCACCTTCGCGATGTAGCAAGCACGCCATCGGCGTCGCCGCCCCCAGTCCAAGCTGCTCCTCCTCCCCACCGCGCAGAAGACACGAAGCCGCGCCAAGGATGGCCCGCTAGGACCCATATGGGGCCCGCAGGGCCCGGATCTGGGCCAGGGCACGCCACCAACTATCCTGCACCGCCATGCCCTCCCGCCGCTAAGGAGCCGCGCCACCAGCTCGCTTGCTGCCGGCCACCGCCACAGGGATGCCGGACCGCCGCCAAACCGAGCTGCACTGCGCTCCAGCCCCGGGAAGAAGAGACGAGCGCGCAGGGACCGGAAGTCCTGCCGCCGCCGACACCACCCAGGCCAGCGCAGGGGCGTCCGCCGGCGGCGACGAAGGGAAAGGGGGAGGGGACCGTCAAGATGAGAGAGGCCGCGCGCCGCCCCGGCCACCTCCCGGGGAGGCGAGACAGGGGCGGATCCGATGTGGGGAGGGAGGGGTGGTGCCGGGCTCGAGCAACCAGAGGCCAGCGGCGTCGCGGGGGTGCTAGGGCGGCCGCCAGCGGTGAGAGGTGGCTTGAGGCGAAACCCTAGCGAGAGCTGGGTCGAGAAAGGAGAGGTCGGGCTCTGATGCTACCTCATTTGAGGTTGACAACACATCGGAGAGTAATGTCAATCATCGACTGGGAAGGGGAAGACGGCGAATTTTCCAAAGTTGTAATACACAGACTTTATATTAGCGGAAGAAGTGGATAGTAAATAAGAACTTGATAAATGTAAAGAAACTAAATTATGTGACGAACTTACACTTGATTCGCAAGTAGCCATGAAGGCCTAACTGAACCTGCAGTCGTTGTGTGATTTAGTTCAAACTTGTTCTAAAGTGCACCCAAAATAGAGGAATGTCCCGATGCGACAGTTTAGGTGCATTGCACAAAACACACTTATGAAAATTTGATTTATGTAGTGCACCGAAAGGTCAACGATATATATGCAGACGTGGCTAGAGAGCGTTGTGGCGCTCGTTTGTTGTCTAGAGCGCACAGCCGTATATAGTAGTTACATGTCCTTGTGTTCAATTGTCTACACTAGAAAAGGAAATTATTTGGACACACCCCGTACGCACATGGCTATCGATGGAATCAGCCTAAATCCTGTCGCGCGTGCATTTATTTAGGCGTTCAAAAAGTTGTAAAAGCCATAACTTTTTATTCAAGCATCGAAATTCAATTCGGTTTTCACCGTCAGGTTTCTCACGATGAGTTCTTCAAAACTAGATCCTATATGAGTAGGTTTCGTTAAACTTTTTTTCAAGGGCAACTTTGGGTGCGGAGGCAACTATAGTGCTATAGGGAAGCAACTTTTCTTTTTGGCCTAGTAGGACTGACTATTAGGTTAGTTTGCGTAAAAAATTAAAAAAAATCACACAAAACATAAGGCAACTTTAGTGCTACATACAAAGCAATTTCACTACATCGTGTGTATCTATGAATTTTGCTAACATTATCCCACCTTGCGTATCATGACTGCTTAATTGCCTATTGATGATGGTAAGTTCCTACAATTAATGTTCAATTCCCTATACATGCTATAAATTGCCTATCATTGATGTATAGTTGCCTGCTATTGGTAATTAGTTGCCTATAATTGTTGCACAGTTGCCTAACTTTCCAAAATAGTTGCTAACAATATAATGAAGTTATTTATCATTATTTTCTAAGTTGCCTACAAATACTATGAAGTGGCCAAGATTCACCATCATGTTGCCTACCATAACTAGCAATCACTAGTAGAAAAATGACCTAATATGAGACACATTAGTCTCGGTTCGATTTTGGCTATGCACTAATGCCTGTTCGTTATGAACCTTTAATACCGGTTCGTGCCACGAACCGGTACTAAAGGGGTGGTGGCAGGCTGGCGTTAGGCCGGGGCCCCACGATCACCTTTAGTACTGGTTCGTGGCACAAACCGGTACTAAAGGGCTAACCTATAGGGGTTTGACCTATAGTCCCGGTTGGAGACACAAACCGGGACTATAGGGATATTTTCAAACTCTACCCCCCCCTGTGTATCGCCATTTCAGTTTTGAAAAATACAAATGAAAATGATAAAAAATTCAAAAAATAAAATTCTTTGAGAAGTAGTTATATTACTACATCTACTAGTTAGGAAAATTTAAAAACTTAAATTTGGACATGTTTTGCAAAAAGTATAGGGAAAATGTAAAACGGCTATAACTTTTGCATACGATGTCGGAAAAAAACATATAATATATCAAAAAATTCAGCACAAAAATCCGCAACCGATTTCGACGGCCTATGGCCTGTTTGCAATTTTTTAGAATCCTCAAATTCCAAAAGGAAAAAAAGATATGCTTAAATTTCAGTTTTTTTAAATTTTGGTTAAATCTGGTCAAACTATGGTCAAACTACTTATTCAAGAAGTATTAATGTTGCAACATAATTATTCAAGAATATTAGTGTTACTAAATAATTATTTCAATTTTTTGAATTTTGGTCAAATCTGGTCAAACTATGGTCAAACTTATTCAAGAAATATTAGTGTTACTAACTGTTTTTTAGAATAATAGTTCCAAACTCAAACGGTGAAACGTGTGACCTAATGCTCAAGCGAAACTGCTGAGGGTTAATAGGATTGACAGCTTACATTTGTCAGGAAAACAACAAGTGCAAACTTGGAAAGTAGGGGGAATAGAACTCCGAAGTTAAGCGTGCTCGGGCTGGGGGAGTGAGAGGATAGGTGACCGGCCGGGAAGTTAGACGATTTGGAATGAGTGATCCACACTTGAGCAGTTAAGAGGGATGATTAGAGACTAAATCATCAAATAATTCAAAAAATTGAAAATCAAAAAAAAAATAAAATATTTTTTTTACAAAATTTAAAAAAAATCAAAAAAATATACCTTTAGTACCAGTTGGTAACACCAACCGGTACTAAAGGTCCCCCATACCACGACGCGAGCTCACGCCACATGGTGGGCCTTTAGTGGCGGTTCATGCCGAACCGGTACTAAAGGGGGGGGGGGGGCTTTAGTCTCCACCCTTTAGTGCCGGTTGCAGAACCGACACTAAAGGTCCTTACGAACCGGTTTTAAAGCTCCGTTTTCTACTAGTGAATAGTAGACACAAGAGCGTCACCAGTAGATGACTTCATAGTATTATAGGCAATTGAGAAAGAACGACATACCAGTGTGAAAGCAACTTAGAGGTACTGGTGAGGAAGTTAGGAGAAAATTAGACAAAGTTAACTAGGACACGAAATGTAGTGAAGTTGCCTGCTTTTAGCACTAAAGTTGCCTCTTTTAGAAGGAAAGTTGTGATGTTATCTACCTCTATTTCGAAGTTGTTTTGTATCATTAGTTAGATGCTTATTGTTGGTAATTAGTTATTTTTAATGGAGTGAAGTTGCTTCTGTTTAGTACTAAAGTTGTCTCATCTAGCATCAAAGTTGCTTTTAAAAATATTAAAGAAACATATATCCATGTGGAGTTTAGTTTATAAAAGCTCATCGCGGCCTGACTAGTCAACTCATATGTGTTTTCCATCATTGTATCTGAAGATTTCAATGATTTTTGTAGGCAACTCTGACCAAAAATTAAGAATTTTTGTAGGCAATTGTCTGATCCGCCCTGCTATGAAACTTCTGATAAACCCCTAGGCAACTTCTCATCTAACAACGCGACCTGACTACCCAACAACTGTGCGTCCAATAGCGTTGGCAACTTAGGTCCCCTGATGGACAACTTTCATAGTATTTTAGGCAATTGCGGATCACCCGTGCGAAGCTTCGTAGCGATGTAGGCAACTTGGTTTCTGAGGCAGACAACTAAGAAACCATGTTAGACAACTTCCCACTTTACGGTGAGCAATTTTCACATTATGGTAGGCAACGCACTATGTAACCACCTATTACCTATTGCACACAACTAAGTAGGAGGCTACTACACAAATTCACTTATACAAATGGCGCAATTCTTCTAGCATCGAAGTTGCTCATGTTTAGCAATAAACTTGCCTCATCTAGCATCAAAGTTGCTTCTTTTTTAAAATCATCAAAACATATTCATATAGGATCTAGTTTTGAAGCGCTCATCACAAGGAATCCAATGGTGAAAACAGATCATCATTTCGACATACGGTGTGAAAGTTATAGTTTTTTTAATTTTCTTGTACCAGAATTAATGCACGTTACATCATCGCTGGGTTGACGCGGTTGGTCAGACAAGGTGAGGAAAAATCAACGCACTGTAGTTGAAGAATCTTTCCATATATAGAATAAGTGGGTGGACAGTTTACCAAATCTGGAATCAGTCTATTGCATCGTTCGGTCCATGAGTGTGTGCTCAGGAGCCCAAAAAAGTGCAACTGCACTTTTAAGTATTTAGGAATAAAGAACATATTCATTTGCTATACTTAATAGCCATACCCATATAGTAACTGAAAGTGATATATATTTGACCACGTAAGATATAATTGACATTATGATATACGTGAAACGTGTTCCTACTTTGAATGCATGAGTTAAAGAATACTAGATACTCTTGAACACTTGCGCCGAAAATTAGGCACATACTTTAGTTGGTAAGAGGGTCACAAGTTTCCTCATTGGTCAAGCTTCCAAAGTCTAGTATTAAAGTGGACCAAATACAATACAAATTATTTATTACATGCCTCAAATATCAACCACTCAATATCTTATGCTAGTATTTCCATCTTACAGATTTCACTAGAGTAACTTGACTAGTTCTTTCCCACTAACGGTACGCGCCCTATCTCCAAATAGATTCTTTGGTCGCAGAGACTTTGTCCTTACACACGTCAGTGATGCATACATGGGGCACATGTGGATGCTGGCACAGGCGCGCCCAGAGTTGTGCCAGGAGGGA
This sequence comes from Triticum timopheevii, assembly GCA_963921465.1. Lineage (NCBI taxonomy): Eukaryota > Viridiplantae > Streptophyta > Magnoliopsida > Poales > Poaceae > Triticum > Triticum timopheevii. Next base: position 659,045,769 of record OY997264.1, read on the forward strand.
ATGTTCTTGCTGGGCCGACGGGAATATTGTTTCCTTTGTGAGGGGCGGGGGGGAGGTATGCGACATCAAACTTAATAGGAATGATAAACAACTCATATCAACTAGGGCACCTCCTTTTCTATGAGTCCATCCAAAAGAAATCCGTGCTTGTGCTCGAGTAATTTGAGGATAGGTAACCGACCGGGAAGTTGATACCGGATGCGTCGAGTCTCCAAGGCTTCTTCACTGACGTGCCCGGTTCGTCCCTTCAGTGACGAGCCTCATCTCTAGCGGTAGTATTAATGCAAGCGCTTCTGGGCCTTTTTTTCCGAAAATCAGGGGCCACCCCCGGCTTCAAATTTAATTGAAGAAAAGGGAAGCCCACGAGTACGTGCCAATGAAGTCTTTCAACTTTGTATGTGCCAATGAAGTTTTTGACAAAAACCAACTCGAGATTGTCCCGGTTGTGGATATTTGTTCGGGCTATAGCACCGTCATTACCTTAATCTCATATTTGTATTGTCGACAAAATTACCCTTTGTAGACAAATGTCTCAGATTGAAACGTTGCCTTACCTATAGGGACGAAGATTCGAGGCGGTATTGGTCATCGTTTCAGACGGCAGGCCTAGTTCCGAAGTACTCCCTCCGTTCCCAAATATTTGTCTTTCTAGACATTTGAAATGGTTATAACATACAGATGTATGTAGACAATTTTAAAGTGTAGATTCACTCACTTTGCTTCGTATGTAGTCACTTGTTAAAATCTCTAGAAAGATAAATATTTAGAAACGGAGGGAGTAGTTCATATGACCAACAGAAATTTAGATCGTGTTATGTAGTTCGGATCTCGTATTCGCATGCAGGTAGAGTAAGTATTGTTCTTTTCTGATCTAAGCATATACAATAATCATGCTATGAAACTGACTTTAATCCCCAGCCAACGACAATATGTTGGCACTATCCTTTTTTAGAGATTTTTACATCTGTGCCCTCGGTTCCTTAGCTCTACTTATTCATCCCCGCGCTCTTAACTTTTGCTCAATTTTTCCCACTCCCTTGCCAGAAACCCTCATAACTGGGCACAACGGACGTTGCCATCGGGTCAAAGGCTTGACCGTTAACTTTGACTAGTGGGGCCACGCTGGATTGTGTCATCCGTTGGACCTGACAAGTGGCGCCGCATTGGGTGGTGTCACTGTTCGACCATTGAGACGTGGTTTCATTGGGCCGTCCCTTGCATTAAACGTCTGTGCGCGCCGCCAGGACAGAAGCCTGCTATGCATGCACCCAACAAAGTCTGCCTACATGCGTCGGTTGAGCCTGTATGCGCCGATGCCACGATCCCACGATGCGCCGACCGAGCCTGCATGCGCCGATGCGTCCGCCACGATGCACTGACCGAGCAGCTTTCTTGCATGCCAGCCGCCACGGATGCAGCGTCGGTCGCTGCCGCTGGTTCCTCTCTTCTAGCTAGGTGGCTACATATCTGTGGCTTGTGTAAAAAAATAGCCACTTCCTTACTTAGTTGTACTCATTCATCCCTACTAACAAAGCTTTCTTGCATGCTGTAGGTGGTACTAACAAGGGAACCCTACTAACAAGTCGAGCTCTCTAAGAAAATAATCAACAAATATGTAGTCCCAATATAGGGCAAACAAGCCCATAGCACGATCACATATCTCAAACTAGGAAGAACTTAATAATAGAATAGATAGAAAACTTAATAATAGAAATTAAGAAAAGGGCCAACAAGCCCATAGCAACTCCAACATAGTTCAATTACAACTTAACATAACATAGAATAAAAATAGATAGAGGGTTTAGAGCCCTAGCCGCCGCTTTCTCCACCTCGCTCCTCCTTCGGGCACCCTTTTCACTGCTCCTCCGGGGAGTTGTCGATGGGGTACGGAAGAGTGTGCATGCACGTCACGGTGGGGAAGATGTTGTTGTATTCCGTAAACCTGTTGTGGGTGGTGAAAGCGATGAACTCGGAGCCACACCAAAACACCCGGCCGAGGAGGTAGAAGGCGTCGAATGTGTTGGTGAAGTGGGCAAGGAGAGCAACCACCACCCGGTTTTGGATGACCTCCTCGACGCGGAGCATCGTTGGAGATCCCCTCGGGAGGTGGTGGTAGCCGGACGCGAGGAAGAACTCGGTGAAGTTCCTTGCGGTCCTCAGCTTTGATATCGCCCACACACGTAGTGTGCGATCAACGTACACGCCGGTAGGGTAGAGCCTCTCCGGCACGGTGGGTGGGAAGCGGTAGGTTGGTCCGCTGTACTGCATGGCTGAGGGATGTGCAGAAGACGGAGAAAGGGTCGAAGAGCAAGAAGGGAGATGGATGAGGGATGGTAGAGGCAGAGGGTGGCTTAAATAGCCATAGTGCTACATGTTATTTAGCCGTGTGAATAGTTTGTGGCCATTTTGCATGATAAAAATAAATTGCACGCGTGGCCATTTGGCAGAGGCAGAAGAAAAAGAAGCTAATTGCACGCGTGGGAATCCGTGGTCATATATGTTATATGAACAAAAGGAGACAATTTTTTAATAGTTTGTGGCCATTTTGCATGACAAAAATAAATTTGGCCCTTAAAAATTGGTCATTTGCTACGCAATGTCAATTGATTTCAACGATGCAAAAATACAGAGTCAGCACATTCACAAAAAATAGAGCAAACGATGCAAAAATATAGAGCCAGCACGTTCACCAAAAACAGAGCAAACGATGCAAAAAAACGACGCAATTCGACGGCCCAACCAGAGCTTGGTTTCCTTTTGGGCCCAATAACAACTTTTTTTTAACGGAGTCAGTGGTGGGCGAGCAGCCGAGCACAACCAATAGAATCGCCTCTCGCGGATCGCCCCACGATCCAACGACGCGGAGCCGTCCTTGTGATCTAACGGCGCGGAGCCTGCAAACAGCCAGCCCATCTAGTTCCTTCTAGAAGGCCAGATCTAAGGGTTGTCGCTTGGCATGAGGGTATGATCAGACGGCTGATGTTGGGAGTTAGGGTTAGGCGAAACCCCGCGGGGTTTAGAGGGGTTTTGAGCTGGTCAACGGGGTTTCGATGGCTTTGACTGAGCATAACTAATTTAAAAAAAATCAAAAAAATAGGAAACCTTCTCCGTTCGTCGTTTTATAAGACAAACTAACGAGGAAAAAATACTAAACTTGGTCCATGGTTATTTTCATGAAAAAACCCTAGCTGGCACGATCGAGGTCAAATGAGCAACATTAATTATAAAAAAAATTAAAAAATGTAAAACCTGCGCACAATGTTGTCTTATGTAACATGTTACCAACCAAAAATCATAAACTTGGTCTATGGTCATTTTTATGAGAAAACCTTCACACATATGAGCTATTATGTACATGATTTCATAGAGTTCAAGGAGAGGAGGTGGTGTTACCTTCTGTTTTTGAAAAATTAAAAAAAATCAAAAAAAATCACTAAAGCTTTATTTTAAAGTGAATAAGAAGGATATGATGTTAGTTTTCCATTTTCATATTTCAAAACGTGTTTTAAATAGTTTTTATATTAAAGCATATGTTTTCAAAAAAAATGTAAAAATATGAAGATTAATTCAAAAAAATAGTGAGACTTCGAATCTACACAATGGAAAGTGAATATGTGTTAATAAAAAAACATTTGGCTCATTTAGAGTAGGTTCAAAAAAACTTGATTACAAATAGGCTGTTTACCCTAGCCTGGAAACTCATTTGGAGCACATTTTCTCAAATTCAAATTTATTTGACCTCCTCTAAATCACTTCAAATTTTGCACACATGATCTCCTACACAAACATAGATAGTTTGCCAAGGTTTTACTTGTTTTTGCATTTTCTTGAATTTGTACTGTACAGGTTTGCCAAGGTTTACATGATCTCATTTGGAGCATGCATTTGATTTCCTACACAACATGTGTGATCATAGTTCACAACATCTAAACATAACTAACCATAGATTCAGGACAGACAAACATACCACATGCAAATTTAAGGACATACAAATATAGATAGCAGAACCAGATTACTAGCATAACCAAATTCAGTTCAACAAACCATAACCAACGACATTCAATTCAACATACCAAAAGTAACCCAACAGTTCAAAAAACCAAACTAAAACTAACACAGCATCACATCATCGATCACATCACGCCGGAGTCAGGGTCTTCGCGAGGGCGGCATGCTTCCCCCTGATCATGTAGTCCTCCCTGCGAATCGCCACATCCTCAACATGAGACAGAAGGTGATCGAAGCGGCCATCCCTTGGCTTTAGCTTGGTGGTGCAGTAGGGGCAGTGCCACTTCTTGAACTTGCGGTTGTAGAAGGAACCAACTCCCTTGGCCTTGATCTTCTCCACCTCCTTGGCTATGAAGGACGCGATGTTGCCCTTGTACACATCATCTCCAGAATCATACTGCACACATGAATGAATTGCATTAGATTCATATACACCATGTCAAAGGAACTAAATGAACAAGGGAAATTCTTACCTCATATTCAGAATCGTCACTAAACTCCCCCTCGTACGGGTCGTAGTCGGCCAGCTTCCTCTTCCTCCCCCCTAACCATCATCCTCCTGAATATACAATTACATCCAATATCAGAAATGTTTTAGAAGTGGGGTTTTATATTTCTGTGCCCCTTAGATGCATTCAAAAACCACATCCATCACTAGTATATCAATGTATTAGATTTGTACACACATTGATCAAAAATCCCAATATGACATTCAAATAACACATTGATCATTGGTCATGCACACACATTGAAGAACAGAGCTAATATATCAAATTTATATACTAATGAAATAAAACCCCAATATGACAAATTTACACACACTGAATCAAAATTATAACTTCTTAATCAATGGATTCCATTTGGGCATATGACATTCAAAACCCCAATCTGAGTAGCATTCAAAAACATCTAGCATTAAAAAACCCATTCTGTGAGCAGTAAAAACAAATCTAATAAGCATCATAGCATTAAAAACACCAATCTGTTCACAACATCTAGCATTTTTGCAATGAATTTATCCAAATCTAAAAACCCCAATCATTGCAGCACCTAAAATCATAGTACACAACATAGCATTTTTGCAACCGAATTTACCCAACAAACCCTAGTCCAAAAACCCCCATTCCCCCAACCCATACCCTACAGAAAACTCCCGCCCATCCATCAAACCAACTACTCTAACCATCTGAACTACCGTATGAATCACATCTAACCAATGCAACTAGGGAGCAATTAACTCTACAAGCTAAGCAAGTGCAAATATCTGCTCCTCCACGGCAGGCGGTGCCACGGGGGCATCTGGATTGACTGCGCCGCTCAACGCCTTCACCTTCTGCAGCGATAAGGCGGAGCCCGCCACATATGCAACGGTTGCGAGTTTCCCCGCACCACCGTGGACGCCGCCGACATCCGCGGTCGCCGCGCCTGGACCCTACAGCTCCACCACATCTCCGGCCGCTGCGCCGGCGTCGCCACGAGCGTCGGCCATCTTACAGATGGAGGCGATGAAGGTGAGTAAGAGGATGCGGTGGGGGAGAGCGAGACGGTGCAGTGGAGGCAGTGGAGGAGAGCGAGACGACGCCGGTGGGGGAGAGGAAGACGATGCGGCGGGGAGGGGATTTGGGGGTAAATGGTAGGTGCGATGGAGGTGGTTGCCCTCTTTATATGATGGCACGTTTCGGGCATGTCCATGGACACGTGCTACCCCACGACCGCGGTCTCGCATGCGCCCACGTATACGTGGCCCCACTCGTCAGCTAACGGTGAAAGGCATTGACCCGACGACAACGTCCGTTATAACCTGTTCTGAGGGTTTCGGGCAAGGGAGTGGGGAAAAGTGAGTAAAAGTTAACAGAGTGGGGATGAATGAGTAGAGCTAAGGAACCAGGGGCACAGAAATAAAAATCCCTTTTTTAAAAGGAGGTTAAACCCCTGCCTCTGCATCAATCGATGCATCCAGCCTTTTTTATTAATTATTTCACAAAGGTCTGACAAAGACATACATCAATCCACCCGAAGCCAGCACTCACACCTACAAACTCGATAATGTGAATTGCTATCAGTCCCCATATCTAAAACCGGTGTCGTCGCCGATCCATCCACATAGCATATCGGGACCAACAGCCTGTGCAGCCTGCCTAAAGCGCACACCACATGCGTACGTTTTAGAAGCCGCCATCATCATCGGACCACTTGCCCATCTTCAGGAGAGAGATCCGCATCATCCTTGCCAGTCCGGACATCCGTCGACGGCCACCATGGCGCCCAACGGCGCCACCGCCCTGCGCTCGTCCACCCAAACGTGAAGACTCTGGAAGATTCGACGTGAGTAGCACCTGCCAACTAGGCATGACTCAGCGTAGCACCTGTCTGCTAGGCATGACTTGACAGCCCCACCGAAGCTCGCGCAAGACGAAGACGCTCCACCTCCTGCCTCTTTCTTCCAGCGCTGCTCCACAAACGATACTCCCAAGAGAGAAACGACACCATAGTACCGTCATCGTCCGATCTGGAAGATCAGATCCTAGGGTTTTTCCGGAAGCAACACGAGTGGGTCAACAACAGTTACACGACGATGCCTTTATCAAGGTAACGGCGCAAACGCCGCCATCGCCCGCCGTCGGCTCTGTTTTCACCGGCAATTATGTCTCCCTGACTCATAGCCGGGACTAGATGACGAATCTCGAGATCCGACCACCCAGCCACAGGTAGGTCACCTCTGACGAAAGAGATGACCACCACCGCCGCGACCACCAGGCCCTCTATGGCTGCCGCTGCCGATCCAAAGGCAGATGGCGCGCCGCCGCCGCCTCCGAGGCCGTCGCCAACACTGCCACCACAGTCGCAATTAGGACGTCGGCCAGCCGCCACACCGCAATAGTCTAGATATGGGCCGTCATGAACCAGATCGGCACCGCCGCAGTCCAGATCGGGGTCACACCCTCGAGCCAAGGCGCCCCGCGTCACCGAGGAGTGCCTCTGCCGCCGTCGTCGCACGCACGGGCTATGCCCCGCGCCGACCACCGGCGGCGACGGAGGGGGGAGAGGAAGGAGCGGTGACACGGCGGCTAGGGTTGGAGCCCGTCGGTCACCCGCGCGGGGGGCGGCGGAGGGGAGGGGAGTGGAGTGGACGAGAGAGACCTAGCTATATGGTACACGTTTCAATAAATGCATGAGTACCAGGAAAGCCTGATCCTTAAGAATAAATAGGAATCTAAATTCGCCTCCGTGAGAATTTAAACCCAGGTGTTGGATTTATACATCCACTCCCCCAACGAGTTGAGCTATGTCACCAGCCGTTGGCACTTACCCCTAGGTTGCAGCATTGGATGGGCAGCCGTCGCCGGATGGGCTTTGACCTTATGATCCAGCAGCAATGGTGATGATGGCCGGTGAGCAGTCAATGGTTCCTTCGTGGGCTGGCAGCGCCATGGCCATTTCCCGCGTCGGAATATTAGTCTGCGTCGCGAAGGGCCATGCGCGACAGCATTTGTGTCCTTTCCCCTTAGTATAATCTGCTGCTATGGAGCTAGTGGCAGCATGTGGTGGTGTTTTCTTAAGCAGATTAGCCATCAACTGCCACTTGTGAGGATGGTGCAAGACTTCAGAACGTCCTGAACATGGGATGGCAACAATACTGTTGTTCTTCCTACCCGTGAAAGTCTTCATGTTGTGGAAAGTGGCTCTTGTTGGGGCTCGTCAGCAGGGTCGTGAGGACATGACCATCTCTCGCCGCTAGGACCGTGTGTGTATGCAGCTACTAGGATCGTGAAGAGTGAAGGAGACAACATCACCCGCAAACAAAAAAAAAGAAAAAAAAAGAAAGAGGAGACAAAATCGGTGACTTGGATTGGATGGTGCTTCTCAAGTACCCGGTCTAGAGCTCTGGGGTGAAAACCCTATGTCCGACACTGGTTGGCTATACCTAGTAATGGCGACATTCTTTATATCGTTACCTCGATGAAGGCATTGCTTAGAGTTAGCTCGGACTTGTTTTTCAGGATGAAACCCCCTTATCCAATCTTCGGTGGTTGGATCCGCCGAGGCGTCTCTTACATGGCGTTCCCTTCTTGGAGGCATCTTTCAGAGATCCTTAATGTTGTCGAGAGATGTTGTTGCCGATGGTGACTACTATATATTCTTAATTATCATTGACTTTATCGCTTTGGATTTTTTTCTTCATCCGCCTACGCATAGCTTTTTTTTATTGAACATTGTTAAGTACATTACATATTTTAACAAATTGGCCCAAATGCTTGTTTGTCATTTTCCTAATAAATATTGTTAGACCATACATTGATCCGAGGAGGATTTAACACCGGAATTTTTGTTTTTTGTTAAGGCTACGCGGAAATATCAAAGGCGGGTCTTTGGCCAGGAATTCTATGGACTTCTGCTTTGCAATGTTTCTGTGACCTGTCTGGATTGTTGAGTTAACATACACGGACAGGAGGTGGTGACATTGGCTGATTGGTGGAAACAAGATCCTGCAACCGATGGAGGTGGTGATGGTGAGCGTTGTGACAGGAGCCATGAAGCCGCTCCTCGCCAAGCTCGCCACCTTACTGGAGAAGAAGTACAAGCTATCTAGAGGCACGAAGAAGCATATCACCTCCTTGAGAAATGAGATGAGCAGCATGAATGCTCTTCTCGTGGAGCTGTCCACGATGAAAAATCTATCTGAGCAACAGAAAGACTGGCGTGAGAAGGTGCGTGAGCTTTCCTATGATATGGAGGACTGCTTCGACAGCTTTACGGATGGTCTTGCTGGTGGTTGCAGAAAGGACGGGTTCTTGAGCAAACTCAAGGATCTCAAGGCACGCTACAAGATCACCAACCGAATCGAAGAACTGAAGGCTCGGGCGATGGAAATGAGTGATTGCCAGAAAAGATATGATCTTGATGCACGCATTTGTTCTCCCCATGGCCCTGTTGTTATTGATCCTCGTTTGCAAGCATTGTATGAGAAGGACGATAGCCTTGTAGGCACATATGGTCCAAAGACAGAACTCATCAGATCGCTAAATATGGAGGATAAACAACTTAAAGTGGTGGCTGTAGTTGGATCGGGAGGTATGGGCAAGAGTACCCTAGTCAGCAAAGTCTATTATGAGATCAAAAGCCAATTTGAAAAGAACATTTTTATATCGATTTCTCCAAATTCCAACATGGTCAACATTTTGTCATATATACGAGATGAACTTGGCCGTTATAGAGATACCATTCTGACTGACCTACACCCACTCATCGATGACATCAGATCAACACTCCAGGGTAAAAGGTATGGTAACATGCATAATTCTGACACGTACAATTAGTACGAAGTTTCATTGTAACTGAAATACTGAGTGCATGGTAGTTGGATAAGCTGTAAAGATTTACCTAGCATAGCTGCCATACGTTTCTTTATATGGTTCACAATTCACAATTATGCGCATGCGACCTTTGTGGACAAATACTTACATGTCAAAATTTTGTGCTTGACTTGCCGGAATCGTTGTGATAGCCCCATTGGTCTTCACAACTACTCCCTCCATCTGAAAATACTTGTCACCAAAATGGATAAAAAGAGATGTATCTTGAACTAGATACATTCCTTTTTATCCATTTTGATGACAAATATTTCCGGACGGAGGGAGTACTTGGGTATGATCATTATTTAGACAACTGGCGGTAGACATACTTGAGTGCACATACGTTGAAGGACAGATATGTACAAAGTACAGCCATGTTGTCTTTGTCATTAATCTTTTATGCTAAGCTAATTGTAAGGCGGAAACTGCATATTCACAAGTACTGATCCGGAAAACAATACTGTCTGCAAACAGGTAGAATTATGTATGGGGTGTTACTACAAGTACACAAGCCACGTCAGTTTGTACCAAACAGGAAAATATAAATAGATCTTTTAGAGTTGTATAAAGCTGGCTCAACGTTAGACGCACATAACTTCTAGGACCCTTCATAAGATAGAACTTCCCTAGTGATCAGTAAAATTTCCATCATCCAAAAAAGGGAACTTGGCACTGATAAAATTTTAGACCGGAGCTGTAATAAATTATTTATCGCGAAAATTTTGAAGTGTAGGTTAAATTTATATTTCACAAAGTCTCACGTATACACCTAATTAAATTTTCACTGATTAGCACCCTTTACAATAGGTTTACACATTATTTCCTTTCAAACTTATTTTTTTTACCTGGTCTTTCACACTTATTTTAGCTCTCCCTGTACATATTACACATTACACAAATCATATTCTTATTATACAAATTCAATATTAGGAAAAACTGCAGGTTGGGATTTCGCTGTGTTTTTACACTATATTATCTTGATGGATTGTTTTTTGTTTGTTTGGTAGGTACCTAATCGTGGTTGACGATTTGTGGACAATGGAAGCTTGGAACATTATTCAATGTATGTTTGTGGAGAGTAATTGTGGCAGTAGGGTCATAACAACTACACGTATTGAAGATGTAGCTACGGCATGCTGTTCTCCTTTCCATGGATATGTCTACAAGATTAAGCCTCTTAATGATGTTGATGCAAGAAGATTATTTTGTAGAAGGATTTTTCAATCCGAAGATGCTTGCCCTGAGCAACTGAAAAAAGTTTGTGATAAAATTTTAAAGATGTGTGGAGGATGGCCATTAGCCATTCGTAGTATAGCTAGCATTTTGGCTACTAACAAAGAAGTAAACTCAAAGGAATTCTGGGAGGATATGCAAAGGGATTTAGCTTTGCAGATGAGAGAAAGCCATGCTTTCGGATGGATGAGATATGTGTTTGATCTTGGCTACAATAATTTATCTCTGGGCCTTAAGAACTGCATGCTATATCTTGGTATATTTTCAGAAGGTTCTGTGATATTGAAGGATGAGTTGTTGAACTTGGACAGCTGAGGGCTTAATTACTGAAGATTATGGGTTTGGCTCAGAGGAGATTACTGCAGAAAGTTATTTTAGTGAGCTCATCAACAAGAACATGATCCAGATAGCTGATTTCGATGACTGCGGGGATGTTTTATCTTGCAGAGTGCATGATCTAATGCTTGAATTTATGGTAATGAAGTCCAGAGAAGAAAACTTCATCACAGTAATAAGGGACACCCCTAACAGAATAAAGAAGAATTATGACCTGCAAAGTGTGGAAGGTCGTCTGAAAGTTCGTCGGCTATCGCTCCAAGTCGAATTTTCAGAACGCAACCACATTCTGGGTGACATGGTTCTCACTCAAGCTAGATCTTTTAATTTTTGGGGTCCTTTTGAACGGATGCCTTCTCTCACGCGATTCCAACTCCTGCGAGTTCTACATATTGAATGGGATGGTTTCTCCACTAAGAGACAGGATTATGAGATGTCCATTTGCACCCTTTTCCATCTGAGGTACCTGACGGTTAAATGCATTCCGTCTGATAGCAGTTATCGGACTCAGAAAATCATGCCACAGTTGCGAAAACTGCAGAATTTGCGAACACTGAAGATAATGGATGCAAATGAAATTTCAGCAAGAGATAAAGTCGACAAGCTCCTATATGCAATCCGTATAACATATGGATCATGGGATGTTGACGAATTACCCTCCACACTGCGGCATCTGGTTCTTCCTGACGGTGTGCGCCTTCGTGGTGGTTGTATCGACAGGATGAAAGACCTCCGCGTTGCTGTAGTCAACATAAATCCCAAAGATAAGCGGAACATTGAGGGTCTCGGTGCTCTGAGCAATCTAAGGGAGCTGATTCTAATTCATTTTTCAGAAGTCGTAATGAGCACTTACAGTGATAGTGATCTGCTAGTCTCCTCCCTCTGCAGGCTTCACAACCTTGAATCTCTAACCATCCATGAGTACCTATATATTACTCCTGCTGATGTCTTGACTCGTTGGTCGCCACATCCAAGCCGTCTTCGTAGACTCCACGTCCTGGCCTACCCCTTCCACACAATCTCAGGTTGGATCACCCAACTCCACAATGTCCGAAGCTTGGAAGTTGAAGTTCTGTTTCTCCCAAGCGATGGCGTTGATGGTCTTGCCAGGCTGCCCTTCCTCTTCCACCTCAGGTTGCATGTTCGGAATCATGCTCCCGAAGAAGGCGTTGTTGTCATCCGCCGTGCATCCTTCTCAAATCTTGAACATTTTTCATTCAGATGTAAAGTTCTTTGCCTCAAGTTTGAGGTCGGGGCCATGCCGAGGATTCAGAGCCTCACGATACAGTGTGGCCTAGAAACTGCCCTGCAAAGCAGTGGTGTACTTGAAGGCATCGAGCACCTGGGGACGCTCAAAAAATTCAACGTGGATATGTGCAAAAATGGTACATTTAGGTGGTTCCTTAGTGGCGGCGGCGGCAACGAAGCGCCATGGATCTTACAGGTAGAGGCTATTGAGGATGCGATCTTGAAGGCCATCAGCAAGCATCCAGGGAGTCCTGATTGTAGCTATAGCTTCGACGGACCCTTCTGGAGGTATGACTTCAAAAACTCTTATGCCCTATAGTCCTCTTTCTCTTTGTGTGCAAAGCTGTTGCTTATTCCCGTCCAAGAAGATGTTTTACATCCAAGCAGTACTCCAAATTCGTATTCTAAGTGAACTCTGTATCTCATGCATAAACTGACGTGCAGGAAGCCTGTTACCATTCCTAGAGGTCAAGGAACCCAGGACAACATTGCGTTTCCTTCCATGAGGAAGAGGGCGGCAATGCCAGCAGCTTTAGACGCGGCAATCAGAAAATCGGCCCGGGTGGCGGAACCAGGAGGAGAGGGTGCCTCGACGAACTGAAGCCGTGTCGTCACTTCTTGCGGAACCAGGGAAATAGGGTTTGCCATTTTTCTTTTTTTGCTAGAATGGGGTTTGCCCGGTTGGAGATACGGTAATACTCCATCTAAATATAAACCCTTTTAGAGATTTCAATACAGACTACATATTTTTTTTAATATGGACTACATGCTTTTAGAGAGTATTTGACAAAAAACTACCATATTAGGGGTTCCTGTCCCACTGAACTATCACATTCAAAAAAATGAATGATAACTATCATTTTTTTTGTTTTAATTTTGTGACTAAATACTACCCCCTCCGTCCCAAAATATAAGAGTGTTTTTTGACATTAGTGTAGTATCTAAAAACGCTTTTATATTATGGGACAAAGGGAGTACCACTTTTGAAAAATGGCCAAATTAGACGATTTAAAGGCGTTTATGACAAATGGGACCCACTCGTCTAGGCTGACTTGGCGGCAAAGTCAACTCCGTTTGTTTTGACCGTTATAACAAGTGGGGCCACATGTCATCATCAACCTTCCTCCTCCTCTATTCACTAGTAGAAAACCACCCATTAGACCCGGTTCGTAAGGGCCTTTAGTCCCGGTTCATGAACCGGGACTAATGGGTCGTTACTAATGCCTCCACCCATTAGTCCCGGTTCAAACACGAACCGGGACCAATGTGCCTCCACGTGGCCCTGTGCGCCGAGCCCAGTCAGGGGGCCTTTGGTCCCGGTTGGTGGCTCCAACCGGGACCAAAAGTCAATTTCTTTTTTTACAAAAGTGGCTGCTTTAGGGGTTTTGGGGGTTATTTTTAGGTTGTTATTATAGCTAGCTAATAGAAAGAAGTGTCCTGTCTTATATCTTCGTCCTTGGTTTATCAACGCTGCTGCTATGTTCATTGCACCCGCAGATATAACATACTCATGCATGCTTGCATCATACATCATCATATATATATAATAACAAGTCCTACTAATCATGCATCATCATACAACTTCTACTCGTTATTAATAATAAGTCATACGATCATCATCCTCATAGTCATCGAACCCAACCCTACATAATTGTTCTTAGCACATGATCATCAGTATCAGGTAGGACCTAAACACCCTTAAGGTAAAATAGCATAAAACAATATAGACCCTGACTCTCCATTATGAAGAATGGCAATCATCTTGTCTCCAATTCTTGCCCTTCGCTGCTTATTGCTTCCAAGAAGCTCCTTACGACTGTTCATACATTTTTTCCATTCTTTGATTGTTATGTCTCCACTTCTTTTAGAAACCCGGTATGGACAGTTGAGATTTGTAGGACGACCTGGTATCGACGCGGGCGGTGGACACCCAAAGATAAAGAACCATCACATGATCATAGCTCCAGTGAGATCCCTGAACAACCTGCCAGGTATTGTCGAACCTCCCCTCCAATGCAACCATGTAGCGACGGACGTGCTCGTTCTCCTCGCTGACACGGTGACGTACCTGTTGGGGAACGTAGCAGAAATTCAAAAAATTTCCTACGTATCACCAAGATCTATCTATGGAGAGACCAGCAACGAGTAGAAAGAGAGTGCATCTACATACCCTTGTAGATCGCTAAGCGGAAGCGTTCAAGTGAACGGGGTTGATGGAGTCGTACTCGTCGTGATTCAAATCACCGATGATCAAGTGCCGAACGCACGGCACCTCCGCGTTCAACACACGTACAGCCCGGTGACGTCTCCCAAGCCTTGATCCAGCAAGGAGAGAGGGAGAGGTTGAGGAAGACTCCATCCAGCAACAGCACAACGGCGTGGTGGTGGTGGAGGAGCGTGGCAATCCTGCAGGGCTTCGCCAAGCACCGCGGGAGAGGAGGAGGACTTGGGAGAGGGGGAGGGCTGCGCCAGAACTTCGTGTGTAGCTCCTATGCGTCTCCCCACTTTATATAGGGGTGGAGGGGCTGGTTTCTTGCCCTCCAAGTCCATTGGGGCGTTGGCAAAGGTGGGAGGAAAGAAATCCCATCATTTCCTTCCCCACCGATTGCTATCCCCCCTTTTTAGGGATCTTGATCTTATCCCTTTGGGATATGATCTTATTCCTTCTAAGGGGGGATCTTGGTGCGCCTTGACCAGGGGTGTGGGGCCTTGCCCCCACTACCCACGTTCATGTGGGTCCCCCCATGCAGGTGGGCCCCACTCTGGAACCTTCTAGAACCTTCCCGGTACAATACCGAAAAATCCCGAACATTTTTCAGTGGCCAAAATAGGACTTCCCATATATAAATCTTTACCTCCGGACCATTTCGGAACTCCTCGTGACGTCCGGGATCTCATCCGGGACTCCGAACAACATTCGGTAACCACATACAAGCTTCCTTTATAACCCTAGCGTCATCGAACCTTAAGTGTGTAGACCCTACGGGTTCGGGAGACATGTAGACATGACCGAGACGTTCTCTGGTCAATAACCAACAGCGGGATCTGGATACCCATGTTGGCTCCCACATGTTCCACGATGATCTCATCGGATGAACCACGATGTCAAGGACTTAATCAATCCCGTATACAATTCCCTTTGTCTAGCGGTATTGTACTTGCCCGAGATTCGATCGTCGGTATCCTTATACCTTGTTCAATCTCGTTACCGGCAAGTCTCTTTACTCGTTCCGTAACACATCATCCCGTGATCAACTCCTTGGTCACATTGCGCATATGATGATGTCCTACCGAGTGGGCCCAGAGATACCTCTCCGTTTACACGGAGTGACAAATCCCAGTCTCGATTCGTGCCAACCCAACAGATACTTTCGGAGATACCTGTAATGCACCTTTATAGCCACCCAGTTACGTTGTGACGTTTGGTACACCCAAAGCATTCCTACGGTATCCGGGAGTTGCACAATCTCATGGTCTAAGGAAGAGATACTTGACATTGGAAAAGCTCTAGCAAACGAACTACACGATCTTAGTGCTAGGCTTAGGATTGGGTCTTGTCCATCACATCATTCTCCTAATGATGTGATCCCGTTATCAACGACATCCAATGTCCATAGCCAGGAAACCATGACTATCTATTGATCACAACGAGCTAGTCAACTAGAGGCTCACTAGGGACATATTGTGGTCTATGTATTCACACGTGTATTACGATTTCCGGATAATACAGTTATAGCATGAATAAAAGACAATTATCATGAACAAGGAAATATAATAATACTTTTATTATTGCCTCTAGGGCATATTTCCAACAGTCTCCCACTTGCACTAGAGTCAATAATCTAGTTCACATCGATATGTGATTAACACTCAAGGTCACATCCCCATGTGACTTACACCCAAAGAGTTTACTAGAGTCAATAATCTAGTTCACATTTACCATGTGATTAACACTCGATGAGTTCTGGGTTTGATCATGTTATGCTTGTGAGAGAGGTTATAGTCAACGGGTCTGAACCTTTTAGATCTGTGTGTGCTTTACAAATCTCTATGTCATCTCCTAGATGTAGCTACCACGCTCTATTTGGAGCTATTCCAAATAACTGTTCTACTTGGAGCTATACTAAAAGTTGCTCCATTATACGTATCCGGTATTTCTACTCAGAGCTATCCGGATAGGTGTTAAGCTTGCATCGACATAACTCTTTACGTCGAACTCTTTATCACCTCCATAATCGAGAAAATTCCTTAGTCCACTAGTTACTAAGGATAACTTTGACCGCTGTCCTGTGATCCATTCTTGGATCACTCTTGTACCCCTTGACTGACTCATGGCAAGGCACACTACAGGTGCGGTACACAGCATAGCATACTGTAGAGAGCCTATGATAAAAGCATAGGGGACGACCTTCGTCCTTTCTCTCTATTCTGCCGTGGTCGAGATTTTAAGTCTTAACTTCATACCTTACATCTCAGGCAAGAATTCCTTCTTTGACTGATCCATCTTGAACACCTTCAAGATCATGTCAAGGTACGTGCTCATTTGAAAGTACCATTAAGTGTTTTGATCTATCCTTATAGATCCTGATGCTCAATGTTCAAGTAGCTTAATCCAGGTTTTCCATTGAAAAATAGTTTTCAAATAACCCTATATGCTTTCTAGAAATTCTACATCATTTCTGATCATCAATATGTCAACAACATATACTCATCAGAAATTCTATAGTGCTCCCACTCACTTCTTTGGAAATACAAGTTTCTCATAAACTTTGTATAAACCCAAAATCTTTGATCATCTTATCAAAGCGCACATTCCAACTCCGAGATGCTTACTCCAGTCCTTAGAAGGATCGCTGGAGCCAGCATACCTTTTAGCATCCTTAGGATCGACAAAAACTTTTGGATTGTATTACATACAACCTTTCCTTACGAAAACTGGTAAGGAAACTTGTTTTGACATCCATCTGCCAGATTTCATAAATGCAGCTAATGCTAACATGATTCCGACAGACTTCAAGCATCGCTACAGATGAGAAAATCTCATCGTAGTCAACTCCTTGAACTTGTGAAAAACTCTTCGCCACAAGTCGAGCTTCATAGATGGTGACATTACCATCCACGTCCGTCTTCTTCTTAAAGATCCATTTATCTCAATGGCTTGCCGATCATCGGGCAAGTCCACCAAAGTCCATGCTTTGTTCTGATACATGGATCCTATCTCGGATTTCATGGCTTCTAACCATTTGTCGGAATTTGGGCCCACCATCACTTCTCCATAGCTCATAGGTTCATTGTTGTCTAGCAACATGACCTTCAAGACAGGATTACTGTACCACTCTGAAGTAGTACGCGTCCTTGTCGTCCTACGAGGTTCGGTAGTGACTTGATCCAAAGTCTCATGATCAATATCATAAGCTTCCACTTCAATTTGTGTAGGTGCCAAAGGAACAACTTCCTGTGCCCTGCTACACACTGGTTGAAGTGATGGTTCAATAACCTCATCAAGTCTCCACCATCCTCCCACTCAATTCTTTCGAGAGAAACCTTTCCTCGAGAAAGGACCCGATTCAAGAAACAATCCATATTGCTTTCGGATCTGAATTAGGAGGTTTACCCAACTGTTTTGGGTATCCTATGAAGATGCATTTTATCCGCTTTGGGTTCGAGCTTATCAGCCTGAAACTTTTTTATATAAGCGCCGCAGCCCCAAACTTTTAAGAAATGACAGCTTAGGTTTCTCTAAACCATAGTTCATACGGTGTCATCTCAACGGAATTACGTGGTGCCCTATTAAAGTGAATGTGGTTGTCTCTAATGCCTAACCCATGAACGATAGTGGTAATTCGATAAGAGACATTATGGTACGCACCATATACAATAGGGTGCAACTATGATGTTCGGACACACCATCACACTATGGTGTTCCAGGCGGTTTTAATTGTGAAACAATTTCCACAATGTCTTAATTGTGTGCCAAAACTCGTAACTCAGATATTCATCTCTATGATCATATCATAGACATTTTATCCTCCTGTCACAATGATCTTCTACTTCACTCTGAAATTACTTGAACCATTCAATAATTCAGACTTGTGTTTCATCAAGTAAATATTCTCAACATCTACTCGAATCATCTGTGAAGTAAGAACATAACGATATCCACTACATGCCTCAGCACTTATTGGATTGCATACATCAAAATGTATTTCTTCCCACAAGTTGCTTTCTAGTTCCATTTTACTGAAACCGAGGATTTCAGTCATCTTGCCCATGTGGTATGATTTGCATGTCTCAAGTGATTCAAGATCAAGTGAGTTCAAACGGTCCATTTGCATGGAGTTTCTTCATGCATACGTTGTGACGTTTGGTACACCCAAAGCATTCCTACGGTATCCGGGAGTTGTCCCAGTTACGTTGTGACGTTTGGTACACCCAAAGCATTCCTACGGTATCCGGGAGTTGCACAATCTCATGGTCTAAGGAAGAGATACTTGACATTGGAAAAGCTTTAGCAAACGAACTACACGATCTTAGTGCTAGGCTTAGGATTGGGTCTTGTCCATCACATCATTCTCCTAATGATGTGATCCCGTTATCAACGACATCCAATGTCCATAGCCAGGAAACCATGACTATCTATTGATCACAACGAGCTAGTCAACTAGAGGCTCACTAGGGACATATTGTGGTCTATGTATTCACACGTGTATTACGATTTCCGGATAATACAGTTATAGCATGAATAAAAGACAATTATCATGAACAAGGAAATATAATAATACTTTTATTATTGCCTCTAGGGCATATTACCTACGTCCCCCCGAAGGTAGCACCTCCCAATACCAACCCGGCGAAGCCAAGTCCCGAACATGGCCCTGATCAAGCAGGCCTCCACCGCCGAGTCGATGACGACGAGGATGCGGGATAGGCATCGCCGACGTCGACGCGGGAACTACTTATATATATAGTTAAATAAAAGTAGTTTTATTAATTAAATCAACTATCTAGTTCAACTACTAAGCACTTACTATAAAAAAATAAGTAGTACTTACTAAAAACAAACTACTTCTATATATAGTAAAATAAATTAGTTTATTAAATCAACTAGCTAGTTCAACTATATATAAACTACTACTTATTTTTTTCCTTTTTCTAAATACTATGAACAAAAAAATCATTAAAGTTCTATGAACAAAATTAATTACACAATCTAAATATCACCAAAAAAATTCTATTAACAATAATATCATCAAACATGCATATTCAATAATAATATCACCAAAAAATCTATTAACAGAAAAAAATCTAACATAATATGAACAAATTAATTACTACACATATCTAATCTAACAAAAAAATCTAATTAATCTAACAAAAAAATCTAACATAATATGAACAAATTAGTTACTACACATGTAATCTAACCAAAAAAAATCTAATCTAACAAAAAAATCTATGAACTACAAATCTAAATTACTACACATCTAACCTAACAAAAAAAATCTATGAACTACAAAAAGAATCTAAAAAAATCTAACAAAAATAAAAAAAATGCTCACGTCGGCGTCGAGGCGGCGCGGGGCAGGGGCGACGACGGGCTCAGGGCGGCGCGGGGCAGGGGCGACGAGGACAGCGGGCTCGGGGCGGCGACGGGGACGGAGGGCTCGGGGCGGCGCGGGGCAGGGGCGACGAGGACGGCGGGCTCGGGGCGGCGACGGGGACGGCGGGCTCGGGGCGGCGCGGGGCAGGGGCGACGGCGGGGGTGGCGACAACGTCGGGGCGGCACGGGCGCGCGATGACGGGGCGGCGCGGGACGCGGGCGGCGACGACGTGCGCGGGCGACGACGGCGGGCTTGGGGCGGCGCGGGCAGGGCTCGGCGGCGACGGCGACGTGGAGCAGAGGCGTCGGGGCAAGAAAGAGATGGGTTTTGGCGGAAACTGCTAAGTCCTATATATATAGCAAGAGCATTGGTCCCGGTTGATGGCTGCAACCGGGACTAATGCCCCCTTTAGTCCCGGTTGGTGCCACCAACCGGGACCAAAGGCCTCTTTTCAGCAGCGCAAAGGGCGGGAAACCAAGACCTTTGGTCCCGGTTGGTGGCTCCAACCGGGACTAAAGATGAGCATTTGTCCCGGTTGGTCCAACCAACCGGGACCAAAGAGTGGCATTGGTACCGGTTGGTGCCATGAACCGGTACCAATGGACCCGTGTAACTACTTTTTTATTTTTTGCAGCTATTTTTTTGTTGATTCTTCATGCAGCTGTTTTTTTAGTCCCACCTCGCCAAGCGAGAGGCACTCGCAGCTGTTTATAAGCCCTGAGTGCAGAGACGATGACGAAGAGGCTCAATGCTCCTGCAGGTTGGTTAGCTTCAAGCCTTGAGGAATACGGTAGACTACACAGAGCTATGTGCAGTGCAGTTGACACTATTCCGAAAGGCTTGAAGCAAATTAATGAGCATTGCGCCTCTTTTTTATTTTTAATGACTTATTACAATTCAGAAATAAAAAGAAAAAATAAATAAATGTAGTAGAAAAGAAAAAAACTATATAAAAAACCACTCAGAAATAAATAGAAGAAAAAATAATTTTGATTAACTTTACTAAAAGAATAGCATAGATCAGATCTGTTCTGACCGTTGCAGCCGGGGATGGCGGCGTTCCATGTCGTTACCTTGATGAAGGCATCGTCGTGTGACTACCGTTGACCCACTCGTATTGCTCCGGGGGAAACCCTAGGATCTGGTGTTCCAGACCGGACGATGGCGGCACTATGGTGTTGTTTCTTTCTTGGGAGCATTGTTTTGTGGAGCATGGCTGGAAGTCAGAGGAAGGAGGTGGAGCGGCTTCGTCTTGCACGGAGCTTCGGTGGAGCTGTCAAGTAATGCCTGGCCGACAGGTGCTATGCTTGGTCATGCTTGAAGCAAATTAATGAGCATTGCACCTCTTTTTTATTTTTAATGATTTATTACAACTCAGAAATAAAAAAAAATGTAGCAGAAAAGAAAAAAATTATATAAAAAACCACTCAGAAATAAATAGAAGAAAAAATAATTTTGATTAACTTTACTAAAAAAATAGCATAGATGCTTATTTTTAATGACTTATTACAACTCAGAAATAAAAACAAAAGAATAAATATAACAGAAAAGAAAAAAAACTATATAGAAAACTACTCAGAAATGAATAGAAGCAAAAAATAGTTGTGATTAACTGTACTAAAAAACGAGCATATATGCTTATTTTTAATGGCTTATTACAACTCAGAAATAAAAAGAAAAAAATAAATATAGCAGAAAAGAAAAAAAACTATATAAAAACTACTCAGAAATGAGCATAGATGCGTTTATAGAAGAAATTCAACTTAAATTCATAACGAATTTCAAGAGAAATCCGTATGAATTTAGGCTAAATTCCCTATATAAGGGCATCTATTTTAATTTTCAGAGGAGCTCAATAAGGTAGAGAGGGAGGGGCTTATAAACCGGTCTGATTCCCCTTTGGTTGGCGAGGTGGGACTAAACTCTGGCCGCAACGGAGACCAACCCTTTAGTCCTGGTTGGTGGCATGAACCGGGACTAAAGGGCAGCCTTTGGTCCTGGTTCAACCCACCAACCGGGACCAATGGTGTTGGGCCAGGATCGAGGCCCATGGGTCCCGGTTCGTCCCACCAACCGGAACCAATAGGTTCAGACGAACCGGGATCAATGGCCCACGTGGCCCGGCCGGCCCCCGGGGCTCACGAACCGGGTCCGATGCCCCCATTGGTCCCGGTTCTGGATTGAACCGGGACTAATGGGCTGGACCAGCCTGGACCATTGGCCCCTTTTCTACTAGTGATTGCTCTCGGGCATTTCAACAAGCCTCCTTCCAAGCCAGCTCGCGGCTGCGGTCATGAACCGCCACACGCGTTGGACATGAGCGGCCGCGCCGCCACCACCGTCCCTTGCTTCCTCTGCCGCCGCTGTCGCGGACGCGGTGATGACGACTAGGAAGACCGCGGCGAGGCAGAGGCGGAAGAGGAGCGCGCGAGGAAGACGAACAGCAGGACGCCCTGCACGAACGACTCCACGCCACCGGTGTCCGAGTGACTCCGGTTGTACCTATACCATGAGTCTGTCGAGAACTGGAGATAATACGCCGGGACGGCCGTGGACGCGAGAGCTCCGCGGCGGCGACCACAGCACGGCGCCAGCGAAAAGGGCGCGGGGCCGGGGCGTGTCGCGGACGAGCTCGGAGAGCGAGCGCAGCCGGTCGCCACGGAGCATGGCACAGCCGGCGAGTGTGACGGCGGCCTGCGTCGTGAGCTTGCTGGCGAGTACGTTAGGTGGAGGACGAGCAGTGTGCATGAGGTCAAAAGTTCACTATTTGACCCATTTTCTGATGTGTTGGTTTTTTTTTCTTAGGTGAGATGTGTTTTTTTAACATCAGTACAGACACAAGCGCTCATATATACGCACATACACTCACCCCTATGAACGCACACACGCACACCCTACCCCTATGAGCACCTTCGAAAGACTGAGTCGGCATATCATCTTGAGATTTACGAAGTCACCTAGGCGGCTCGTCGTCGACGGGAATATCTCCTCCCACTAAATACGCATCGCCAGAAATTCTGAAATAAATCCAGAAATAAATGCAAGCATCAGGATTTGAATCCTGGTGGGCTGGTGAGATGTCTTGGTTGTATGCACGAGACGCAACAATGTATTTTAGTCATGCAAAAAGGGCCCATCGCCATACTAAGGAGAGAACACCCAAAGGGAGCGCCTGGTCAGCGTTCAGCGCCAGCCAGGGGTTCCGGCGCCCACGCTGCCACGCTATTGGGACGGCCCAAAACAGGGCGCTCCCAAATAGGAAAATATGAAAGATAAAAAAGGTGCGCGCGAACAGACTCGAATCACCATACTGCCATCTCATGTTATATCGAGCTAACCACTCCGCCACTAAGGCACATTTGCTTGGTCACACCATTTTTCTTTTTTTCTAGTTTCCGCTTTCCTTTTTCGTTTTTTCTTTTGTTTATTACTTATACGATTTTTTTTCAAATTCGTGAACTCTTTTCAAATCGATGAACTTTTCATTTTTCGATGAACTTTTAATAAATTTGATGAGTTTGAAAAAAAAAGTTCATCGGATTTTGAAAAAGTACACACATTTGAAAAAAAGTTCATTGGATTTGAAAACAAGTTCATCGATTTCGGAAAAAGTTCGTCAAAACTCGAAAGAAGTTCATTGAATTTGATATAAAAGTTCATCAAAATAGAAACCACCTCAAAGCTATTCTTTCCGTTCGATCTATCCTAGAGTTCGTACTAAAATAACGCAAGCTATTCTTTCCGATCGATCTAATCAAGAGTTCGTACTAAAATAACACCAAAGCAAATTCATATTCATAATGCTCAATCCACACAAAGAAATACAAGGAGACCCCAAAGTTTCTATGGGAAAAAAGATAATAAAAGCGTGCATCAACCCCTATGCAAAGATTACCCAATGTCACCTCGGGAATCCGCGAGTTGAGTGCCATAACATACGTCAAGTGAATCAATATGATACCTCAATGTCACCTCAAGTATTCATACCGCAAGACATACATAATGTGTTCACATATCTGAATATTCAATCCGACAATACAAAACTTCAAAGGGTAAAGACTCAATTCCTCACAACAAGAGTATAGAGGGGAGAAACATCATATGATCCATCTATATTAAAAAAGCCCATGATATAGATCACGAGAGAGAGAGAGAGAGAGATTAAATACATAGCTACTGGTATAAACCCTCAGCCCCGAGGGTAGACTACTCCCTCCTCATCGTGGTGGCCGCCCGGATGATGAAGATGGCCACCGGAGATGATTCCCCCCCTCCGGCAAGGTGCCGGAACGGGTGTAGATTGGTTTTCGGTGGCTACAGAGCCTTGCGGTGGCGGAACTTCTGATCTAGGTCTACCCCGAAGGGTTTCGGAATATTTGGGAATTTATAGTGCAAAGAAGGGGTACGGGAGGCCACCGAGGTGGGCACAACCCATCTGGGCGTGCCAGGGGGGCCTGGCGCACCCTAGTGGATTGTGCCCCCCTCGGGGCACCCCCAGGTGCAGCTCTGGCCCAATGGATGTCTTCTGGCCCAAAACAATCTCCAAAAAGTTTCGCGGTGCTTCGACTCCGTTTGATTCCTGCGATGTAAAAAATATGCAGAAAACAACAACTGGCACTTGGCACTATGTCAATAGGTTAGTACCAAAAAATGATATAAAATGACTATAAAATGATTGTAAAACATCCATGAATGATAAAATAACAACATGAATACTTCATAGATTATAGATACATTGGAGACATATCATCGTCCCTTCGTACGGCTCGGATGGGACGGGAGCTGACCCGTGGCTGGGATTGAGGAACACGCCATGGGTGGGCTAACTTGTTGGAGAAGTCTTGATGCGCCGGGTCCGGCCGGCTTGCGTCCGCTGTCAGGGCCGGGTTGGTGTTCTGACCGGGTTGATGAGTTCGGCCGGGTTGAGGGACTTGGCCGGGTCGAGCGACTCGGCCAAGTGTGAGCCGGATTGAGGGGCGATGCGGGCCCCGATGTTTTTGAAAAGGATCTGGATTCCGTTGCCTGCCCGAGGTTCATCCCCCCCGACAATCATGGACCTAACCCTTCCAAGTTCAACATGAATTAGAGGATAGGTAAACGTTCACAATCGACACGTCGGTCGAACACTTGGCCGGTCGCGGGCACATCATCCGATCGACTCGCGAGGTATATGCTCCGATTTGCGCCACATCACCAAGCCAACGTACACACACGTGTGATTGTGAGTGGAACCACGCGCCGCTCGCGAGCAACCTTACCCCCTCCGCTTTCTTCTCGTCCTCCCGTTCTCTTCCAGAGCTTGACCCACCGCCCCCCCCCCCTGCCCCCCTCTGTTCCGGATCAGCGAGAAAGGCATGGCTGCCACCTGCTCCTCCTAACCAAGCTCAGGCAAATCATCGGGGAGGGTGACCACGCGCCATGCGTTCCACACACATGAGAGACGAACTAGGGAGAGATGCTCCGCGCTCGAGCAGATCGCCTCAGGAAGGAGGAGACGGCGCAACAGGGGAGCTGCAAGCGCGGTTGCGTGCCGGCGGTGCTGCGAAGGGGTGTACCACACCGGTTATGGCGAACTTCTCGTGCGCAAAACCGGTGAGCGTCAAAGCTGGTCCCGGCGGAATTGCAACCGACAAGGGACAAAGCTGCAATGGGTAAGCGGAGGAGCTGGAACCAGCAAGCGGCGGAGCTGGAACCATGTCCCAGTTTTGCTGTAACAGGCATTTTCTTTATGTATGCGAGATGCTACATCATTGTTGTTTTGCTGGAACAATGTCCCACCTTGCTGGAATCATGCCCCAATTTTGCTGGAACCGGCATTTTCGTCTGATGCATATGTGAGTCTGCATCGTTGTTTTTTGCTGGAACCATATCTCAGTTTTGCTGGAACTGATATTTCTTTTTGATACATGTGAGAGGCTGCATTTTTGGAACCATGTCTCAGTTTTGCTGGAAACAACATTTCTTTTTGATACATGCCGGAGGCAACATTTGTGTTTTGCTGAAACCGGCAACACGGGTAGCTGACACCGGCAATTTGTTTTGCTACAACCGGCGATGTACAAGCATAATGGAGAGTTGCATCGAGGTTTTTTGGGTAGCGACATGCTATGACAAGATTTTATTGGAACTATCATTAAGTTTTGCTGGAACCGGCAATTTGTTTTGCTTCAACTGAGTACTAGGAAGTCTTTTTGTTGCTTTTTAGATCATTAATTTTGCAGGTCCTGGCGGTGCAAGATGGCAATGGCGGCGAGCCGGAGGCGAGGTCCCGGGGATGCCACAACCATGGTGGTTGTGTGCTGGAACCGGCCTGTTTTGGAGCTGCATCCATGGCGACCACGCGCTGGGACCCACTGGCACCCGTGTTGCAACCCGGCGGCCATGTGACGAGGCGGGATGAGCACCAACGACAGCGAGAAGATGAGCGGCGTCATAGGTGGTCCAAGCAGGGTGGGCGGCGGCGACGCTCGCGAGGGAGAGAGCGCTGCTGATCTGGTGTTTTTTCGGGGAAACACCAGATAGGGGCACGAGGGAAAGACGATAATCGAACGGTTTGGATTGAGCGAATCTGACAGATAAGGTGTGTCCTGTCAAAAATTGGGCCGGTCCACCGGCGCCTATGGTTGCCGGTGGAAAAGGTAGGTACCAAGCGGCACTACCCTCGCTGAAACGTGCCGCATTATGAAAAGAAACATGTATTATTACGACCCCATGCATCATCCAATTTGCATGATCCCTTTAACCAGAAAATTTGTTTTTTGACCCGAAACATTCTCAAAGCATCTTCAATAGATAATGTTGATGCAAAAACAACTCTCTTTTGCATCTTTTAAAACCAAAAACCCACCTTCAATAGATAAGTAGATGAAGAAAAAAAATACATTTTCGCCTTCTAAAGATGTACAACACCTCAAGATGCAAATATACATCTTCACCTACAAAAAATGTAAAAAGGTTGGTTGCGCGCCAACTGTCCAACTGCCTTCATTCAGCTTCCGCCCGCCTCCCGCCCGCCGCTCACCGCCGCCGATGACCCCGCCCCGTCCTCCGCCGCCGCCTCTGGCCTGACCCACCTCGCTGCAGTCACCAGCAGCACGACCACGATCCCCAATTCAGCCTCTGCCTTCATGACGCCGCTCTAGATTTGCCCCACCTCGGCCGTTTGCCATCGTGCCACTAGTAGAAAACCACCCATCAGTCCCGGTTAGTAAGGGCCTTTAGTCCCGGTTCATGAACCGGGACTAATGGGTCGTTACTAATGCCACCACCCATTAGTCCCGGTTCAAACACGAACCGGGACCAATGTGGCTCCACGTGGCCCTGTGCATCGAGCCCAGTCAGAGGGCCTTTGGTCCCGGTTGGTGGCTCCAACCGGGACCAAAAGTCAATTTTTTTTTACAAAAGTGGCTGCTTTAGGGGTTTTTGGGGTTATTTTTAGGTTGTTATTATAGCTAGCTAATAGAGAGAAGTGTCCTCTCTTATCTTCGTCCTTGGTTTATCAACGTTGCTGCTATGTTCATTGCACCCGCAGATATAACTTGCTCATGCATGCTTTGCATCATACATCATCATATATGTATATAATAACAAGTCCTACTAATCATGCATCATCATACAACTTCTACTCGTTATTAATAATAAGTCATACGATCATCATCCTCATATATAGTCATCGAACCCAACCCTACATAATTGTTCTTAGCACATGATCATCAGTATCAGGTAGGACCTAAACACCCTTAAGGTAAAATAGCATAAAACAATATAGACCCTGACTCTCCATTATGAAGAATGGCGATCATCCTGTCCCCAATTCTTGCCTTTCGCTGCTTATTGCTTCCAAGAAGCTCCTTACGACTGTCCATACATTTTTTCCATTCTTTGATTGTTATGTCTCCACTTCTTTTAGAAACCCGGTATGGACAGTTGAGATTCGTAGGACGACCTGGTCGTATGTTCAAAACATGAAGGCTACCACGCGTATACATCAGATGAGGCACACAATCATTCGGGATTATCTGTTGAAAAACATAGTAATAACTTCGTAGTTAGCAATGATGTACTAGTTTTAGAAGTGTGCAAAAAGATGCAAGGATGTTGTAATAGTAAAAAATAATCTTACCAGGGTATCTCCATGGTAGTTACCGTAGTTCAACACGTGCACTAGTGGCACGTATTGACCATAATGTTGAGGAGTTTGATTGTAGATATTGTAATTCTCAAGATCAGTACAAAATCTGACCAGATGATTTTTCTCCTGGTAAGTTAATTCGGAGCCTTCGGTGTAGTACGTTCTGTCTACCATCTTCCGCACATTCTTTGAAGAATGAAAATAAGCTGTCAATGGAGATAAGTTGTCAACATTATATTTTGAAATAAACAATATAAATTACTTAATAACTATGTTTAGCTCACATGAGGGAAGAACTGGAGGTGTATCCACAAAGACCCAAATCGAAGGTGTCTCTTGCTCGATTGTACGATCACTAAGATCCATGGTGACAAGCATACCCTCATCAAGACCATACATCTTGCAAAATGCATCCCAATTTTTGCAACCAAAATGGGTTACACTCTGAGCATTGTACAACTTTACTTGAAAATCCACACCATGTTCGGTACTTAGGATAATTTTTTTGGTTTCGAAATTTTCATGGTCTTCAAAACCCATCCTCTCCAAGACATAGCGTCTTGCAAAGCATGGGATAAGCTAGTCGAATTGGAAAGATGAAAAATACACGTTAAAATAGTTGAAGTCGTGCTTAATTACGAAAAAAACTATTGTCGTCGTTGCCTACCGTATGAACATCGCAAGTCTCCTCGAGCTTAATGCTAAAGCGCCGATCTTCGTCCAGCTCAATGAACCTGTCGCACATACCTCGGTCGTCGTGGCACCAGTCGCACTCCCCCGGGCGGTTTTCGTCGTCCGATGAGTACGACATTTCTGGCCTACGTTCATAATTCAAATATTAAACTATATCATTATTATTAATCACGGGTTGACTATCGATGATCGATGTACGTACGTAGCTCCTCTTTCATTCCCGAATGCATTATTATACCAAATTGTCTAGCACACGGGAATGAAGGAGAACTTATCCAATATGAGCATTCAATAAGCAAAACCAAATCATAAAATAAAGTATAGTATTCAAATTAGCATGCATTCAATAATTATAAGCAAAAGTACATCATCTCTTGGTGTCCGTACATCATCGAATATTATCACTAATACAACTAGAACCGTAGCGCCCGACGGGTATCGACGCGGGCGGTGGACACCCAAAGATAAGGAACCATCACAGGATCATAGCTCCAGTGAGATCCCTGAAGAACCTGCCAGGTATTGTCGAACCTCCCCTCCAATGCAACCATGTAGCGAGGGACATGCTCGTCCTCCTCGCTGACACGGTGACGTACCACCTCCGCGGTGTCCGGATGCCTCACCACCGTCACTGGCCCACGCGACCGCCACCAAACAAGGATCGGGTCAACAACGGGCTGCCTCCTCACCAACCTACGTCCCCCGGAAGGTAGCACCTCCCAATACCAACCCGGCGGAGCCTAGTCCCGAACATAGCCCTGATCAAGCAGGCCTCCACCGCCGAGTCGACGACGACGTCGACGTGGGAACTACTTCTATATATAGTTAAATAAAAGTAGTCTTATTAATTAAATCAACTATCTAGTTCAACTATTAAACACTTACAATAAATAAATAATTAGTACTTACTAAAAACAAACTACTTCATTATATAGTAAAATAAATTAGTTTATTAAATCAACTAGCTAGCTAGTTCAACTATATATAAACTACTTCTTCTTTTTTTCCTTTTTCTAAATACTATGAACAAAAAAATTATTAAAATTCTATGAACAAAATTAATTACACAATCTAAATATCACCAAAAAAATCTATTAACAATAATATCACCAAACATGCATATTCAATAATAATATCACCAAAAAAATCTATTAACAGAAAAAAAATCTAACATAATATAAAGAAATTAATTACTACACATATCTAATCTAACAAAAAAAATCTAATTAATCTAACAAAAATATCTAACATAATATGAACAAATTAATTACTACACATGTAATCTAACAAAAAAAAAATCTAATCTAACAAAAAAATCTAATTAAATCAACTATCTAGTTCAACTACTAAAGCACTTACTATAAATAAATAAGTTGTACTTACTAACACCAAACTACTTCATTATATAGTAAAATAAATTAGTTTATTAAATCAACTAGCTAGCTAGTTCAACTATATATAAACTACTTCTTCTTTTTTTCCTTTTTCTAAATACTATGAACAAAAAAATCATTAAAATTCTATGAACAAAATTAATTACACAATCTAAATATCACCAAAAAAATCTATTAACAATAATATCACCAAACATGCATATTCAATAATAATATCACCAAAAAATCTATTAACAGAAAAAAAATCTAACATAATATAAAGAAATTAATTACTACACATATCTAATCTACCAAAAAAAATCTAATTAATCTAACATAATATGAAAAAATTAATTACTACACATGTAATCTAACAAAAAAAATCTAATCTAAAAAAAAATCTAATTAAATCAACTATCTAGTTCAACTACTAAAGCACTTGCTATAAATAAATAGGTAGTACTTACTAAAAACAAACTACTTCATTATATAGTAAAATAAATTACTTTATTAAATCAACTAGCTAGCTAGTTCAACTATATATAAACTACTTCTTCTTTTTTTCCTTTTTCTAAATACTATGAACAAAAAAATCATTAAAATTCCATGAACAAAATTAATTACACAATCTAAATATCACCAAAAAAATCTATTAACAATAATATCACCAAACATGCATATTCAATAATAATGTCACCAAAAAAATCTATTAACAGAAAAAAATCTAACATAATGTAAAGAAATTAATTACTACACATATCTAATCTAACAAAAAAATCTAATTAATCTAACAAAAATATCTAACATAATATGAACAAATTAATTACTACACATGTAATCTAACCAAAAAAATCTAATCTAACAAAAAAATCTAATTAAATCAACTATCTAGTTCAACTACTAAAGCACTTACTATAAATAAATAAGTAGTACTTACTAAAAACAAACTACTTCATTATATAGTAAAATAAATTAGTTTATTAAATCAACTAGCTAGCTAGTTCAACTATATATAAACTACTTCTTCTTTTTTTCCTTTTTCTAAATACTATGAACAAAAAAATCATTAAAATTCTATGAACAAAATTAATTACACAATCTAAATATCACCAAAAAAATCTATTAACAATAATATCACCAAACATGCATATTCAATAATAATATCACCAAAAAATCTATTAACAGAAAAAAAATCTAACATAATATAAAGAAATTAATTACTACACATATCTAATCTACCAAAAAAATCTAATTAATCTAACATAATATGAAAAAATTAATTACTACACATGTAATCTAACAAAAAAAATCTAATCTAAAAAAAAATCTAATTAAATCAACTATCTAGTTCAACTACTAAAGCACTTGCTATAAATAAATAGGTAGTACTTACTAAAAACAAACTACTTCATTATATAGTAAAATAAATTACTTTATTAAATCAACTAGCTAGCTAGTTCAACTATATATAAACTACTTCTTCTTTTTTTCCTTTTTCTAAATACTATGAACAAAAAAATCATTAAAATTCCATGAACAAAATTAATTACACAATCTAAATATCACCAAAAAAATCTATTAACAATAATATCACCAAACATGCATATTCAATAATAATGTCACCAAAAAAATCTATTAACAGAAAAAAATCTAACATAATGTAAAGAAATTAATTACTACACATATCTAATCTAACAAAAAAATCTAATTAATCTAACAAAAATATCTAACATAATATGAACAAATTAATTACTACACATGTAATCTAACCAAAAAAATCTAATCTAACAAAAAAATCTAATTAAATCAACTATCTAGTTCAACTACTAAAGCACTTACTATAAATAAATAAGTAGTACTTACTAAAAACAAACTACTTCATTATATAGTAAAATAAATTAGTTTATTAAATCAACTAGCTAGCTAGTTCAACTATATATAAACTACTTCTTCTTTTTTTCCTTTTTCTAAATACTATGAACAAAAAAATCATTAAAATTCTATGAACAAAATTAATTACACAATCTAAATATCACCAAAAAATCTATTAACAATAATATCACCAAATATGCATATTCAATAATAATATCACCAAAAAAAATCTATTAACAGAAAAAAAATCTAACATAATATAAAGAAATTAATTACTATACATATCTAATCTAACAAAAAAATCTAATTAATCTATCAAAAATATCTAACATAATATGAACAAATTAATTACTACACATGTAATCTAACAAAAAAAATCTAATCTAAAAAAAATCTAATTAAATCAACTATCTAGTTCAACTACTAAAGCACTTACTATAAATAAATAAGTAGTACTTACTAAAAACAAACTACTTCATTATATAGTAAAATAAATTAGTTTATTAAATCAACTAGCTAGCTAGTTCAACTATATATAAACTACTTCTTCTTTTTTTTCCTTTTTCTAAATACTATGAACAAAAAAATCATTAAAATTCTATGAACAAAATTAATTACACAATCTAAATATCACCCAAAAAAATCTATTAACAATAATATCACCAAACATGCATATTCAATAATAATATCACCAAAAAAATCTATTAACAGAAAAAAAATCTAACATAATATAAAGAAATTAATTACTACACATATCTAATCTAACAAAAAAATCTAATTGATCTAACAAAAATATTTAACATAATATGAACTACAAAAAGAATCTAAAAAAATCTAACAAAAAAAAATCTATGAACTACAAAAAGAATCTAAAAACAATCTAAAAAAAAAGCGGCGGCGCGGGACGAGGGCGGCGATGACGGGGCGGCGCGGGACGCGGGCGGCGATGGGGGCGGCGACGGGGACGGCGGGCTCGGGGGCGGCGATGGGGACGGCGTGCTCGGGGCAGGGGCGACGGCCGGCGACGCGCGACGTCGGGGCGGCGGCGCGGGACGAGGGCGGCGATGACGGGGCGGCGCGGGACGCGGGCGGCGATGGGGGCGGCGACGACGGCGGGCTCGGGGCGGCGACGGGGACTGCGGGCTCGGGGCGGCGACGGGGACTGCGGGCTCGGGGCGGCGCGGGGCGGGCTCGGCGGCCACGGCGACTAGGAGCAGAGCCTCGGGGCGAGAAAGAGATGGGATTTGGCGAAAACTGCTAAGTTCAGTATATATAGCAAGAGCATTGGTCCCGGTTGGTGGCACCAACCGGGACTAATGCCCCCTTTAGTCCCGGTTGGAGCCACCAACCGGGACCAAAGGCCTTTTTTCAGCAGCCCAAAGGGCGGGAAACGAAGACCTTTGGTCCCGGTTGGAGGCTCCAATCGGGACTAAAGGGTTGGCATTGGTCCCGGTTGGAGCGACCAACCGGGACCAAATAACAGCATTGGTACCGGTTGGTGCCATGAACCGGTACCAATGGACCCGTGTAACTACTTTTTTATTTTCTGCAGCTATTTTTTTGTTGATTCTTCCTGCAGCTGTTCTTTTAGTCCCACCTGTAAAGCGAGAGGCACTCGCAGCTGTTTATAAGCCCTGAGTGCAGATACGATGACGAAGAGGCTCAATGCTCCTGCACATTGGTTAGCTTCAAGCCTTGCGGAATACGGTAGACTGCACAGAGCTATGTGCAGTGCAGTTGACACTATTCCAAAAGGCTTGAAGCAAATTAACGAGCATTGCGCCTTTTTTTATTTTTAATGACTTATTACAACTCAGAAATAAAAAGAAAAAAAATAAATGTAGCAGAAAATAAAAAAAAATATAAAAAACCACTCAGAAATAAATAGAAGAAAAAATGTAACAGAAAAAAAAAATATAGGAAACTACTCAGAAATGAATAGAAGCAAAAAATAGTTGTGATTAACTGTACTAAAAAAGAGCATATATGCTTATTTTTAATGGCTTATTACAACTCAGAAATAAAAAGAAAAAAATAAATGTAGCAGAAAAAATATATAAATAGAAAACCATTCAGAAATAAATAAAAGAAAAAATATAACAGAAAAGAAAAAATATATAGAAAACTACTCAGAAATGAATAGAGGCAAAAAATAGTTGTGATTAACTGTACTAAAAAAGGAGCATATATGCTTATTTTTAATGGCTTATTACAACTCAGAAATAAAAAGAAAAAAATAAATGTAGCAGAAAAGAAAAAAATATATAAAAAACCACTCAGAAATAAATAGAAGAAAAAATATAACAGAAAAGAAAAAATATATAGAAAACTACTCAGAAATGAATAGAAGCAAAAAATAGTTGTGATTAACTGTACTAAAAAGGAGCATATATGCTTATTTTTAATATAGCAGAAATAAAAAGAAAAAAATAAATATAGCAGAAAAAGAAAAAAAACTATATAAAAAACTACCCATAAATGAATAGAAGCAAAAAATAGTTGTGATTAACTGTACTAAAAAAGGAGCATATATGCTTATTTTTAATGGCTTATTACAACTCAGAAATAAAAAGAAAAAAATAAATATAGCAGAAAAGAAAAGAAAAAACTACTGAGAAATGAGCAGAGATGCGCTTATAGAGGAAATTCAACTTAAATTCATAACGAATTTCAAGTGAAATCCGTATGAATTTATGCTAAATTACCTATATAAGCGCATCTATTTTCATTTTCGAAGGAGCTCAATAAGGTAGAGAGGGAGGGGCTTATAAACCGGTCCGGTTCCCCTTCGGTTGGCGAGGTGGGACTAAACTCTGGTCGCAACGGGTACCAACCATTTAGTCCCGGTTGAAGGCTCGAACCGGGACTAATGGGAAGCCCATTGGTCTCGGTTCAAGCCACCAACCGGGATCAATGGTTTTGGGGCAGGAGCGAGGCCCATTGGTCCCGGTTCGTCCCACCAACCGGGACCAAAAGGTCCAGACGAACCGGGACCAATGGCCCACGTGGCCCGGCCGGCCCCCGGGGCTCACGAACCGGGTCCGATGCCCCTATTGGTCTCGGTTCTGGATTGAACCGGGACTAATGGGCTGGACCGGCCTGGACCATTGGCCCCTTTTCTACTAGTGTGCACAGAGCCGCCTGAGAAGAAGCAACGGGCCGTCAAGCCACGCGGTGGAGGCGTGAAGCGGCCGGTGGCGAACTAACCTCGGCCAACCAAAACTTCAAAGCCGGACGTGGCTACGGCGGTCGATTGGCTTCCGCCATCGGCCGTGGCTTCCTCCTCCGGCCAAAGAGGCATTCCTCCTTCTCTCTCCGCCTCGAATCGCCGCTCCTCTGCCGCTGCACCGCCGCTGCTCCGCCGTCCCAATTCACCACCCCCACCGCCCCTCCGATGCTCCTCTGTCGCCCGCACGCACAGCTGCCGCCGCCCCGACGTTGCCCCGACGCCGCCGCCTCGAATCGTGTCGCGCCGCCGCCATCCCCACTACCGTCGCCCACTAGTTTTTACATCTTCGTTTTGCATCATCTATTGGAGTTGCTCTTTGACATCTCCAATATACATCATCCGTTGGAGTTGTCTCCTTTTTAGAGATGTAAAATGCATTTTTTAAAGATGTAGCTTTACATCTCCTATTTTACATTGAAGATGATCTCAACGAGAACAAGAATTTCCTTTCGTCGTGAACACTGCTCCACTGCCCCAAGCTGAGACATATGTCTAGCTTGTGAAGATTACAACTCCTGCCTTGATGCCGTGAGATGAGAATGAGCGCCGCGATTTCAACTCCTCTCGACTCTGCCACCGCGGCATGCATCACCCAGACCTCGATCGGGATGCTCATGCGTTCCTCCTACCGTGCCGTGGCCGCCGGGCTTGAGGGTGGACTAGTACTAGATGAGTTCGAGCGACTGTAGCACGGAGGCCGTCGGTGGACTAGATGAGTTGGAGCGACTGTACTCCGTGGTGTGTATTCGATAGAGCATCGTGTACGAGGGGGCCATGACTGGACCGCATTCCAGTTGGCGGATTGGATTCACGCTACCTCTCAATCCTTTTTCGTTTTCATATAAATTTCGTCCAAAGTTAAAGTATATCTACTTTAGCACTCAATTTTTTTTTACTTTAATCAAATTTATGGAAAAAAGTATCAACACTTATAATGTCAAATTAATATTGTTTGACTTGTTATGGAACGTAGTTTCACAGTATATGTAGATGTTGATGTTTTTAATGTAAATTTGGTCAAACTTTAAAACTTAGACAAATATCTAATACGCGCTGTGACAGCTCAGTGACACACGCCAGAGGGCAGAGTTGCAGTTGACTAGCTGACTTGAAGTTTTCAGCTTTCTAGAGCTTTGCCAAAATAGAAAGACTAGCTGGAAGACCGAAGAATAATCAAACAAGGGCAGCTACACTGACAGACTGACTAGCACTAGCCTACTCATTAATAATTTTGTACTAGTAATTTCTTCGTTATAAAGTTCGCACACTCACAACTCACCGAGGCACCGAGCACGATCAAGCGTTGCGCGGCGTCGCCGGCGCCCCGGATGGCCGGCTTTTCGAACGCCACCACCTGTGCTCTCCTCCACCTCATCATCTTCCTCTTCCACCTTCCTACTCCTGCCGTCTCCTTGTCCTTCAACTACTCGACGTTCAGCTTGGCGGACCAGAACTCCATCAAGGTTGAAGGCAACGCATCCTTCGGCGACGGATGGATCGACATCAGCGCTGAGAGGTACGGCAGCATCGACAACAGCACCGGCCGGCGTCCTACAGCTCCCGGCCGGTGCCGCTCTGGGACAAGGCGACCGGCGAGGTGGCCAGCTTCACCACGCGGTTCGACTTCGCCATCGTCGGCGACAAGAACAACAAGGGGCAAGGCATGGCCTTCTTCCTCGCCGGCTACCCGTCTAGCCTGCCGGACCGCTGCCCCGTCTACGCCTTCGGCCTCACCAACCAGAGCGCGGACGCCGTGGTGTCCGGCGACAGCCGGTTCGTGGCAGTGGAGTTCGACACCTTCAACAATTCAATAATATCCGACCCCAACCAGACCTACGACCACATCGGCATCGACGTCAACTCCGTCAGGTCGATGAGCACGCTGACCTTGCCGAGTTTCGACCTCATGAACAACCTCACCGCCGCGATCGAGTATGACGGCGTTTCCAGCGTCTTATCGGTGACGGTATGGCTCGGTGATGATAATAAAGGCCAGCCGAGAGGCCAGAGTTTCAACCTCAGCTCCAAGGTTGACCTCAAGAGCGCACTGCCGGAGCAGGTTTCCGTTGGCTTCTCCGCGTCCACGTCCACCTCCTTCGAACGGCATCAGCTACGCTCTTGGTATTTCAACTCTTCGTTGGAATCACGCCCGCCACCACCACCACCAGCACCATCCTCCTCGCCAAGGCCAAGTTCTGGAGTTATAGCTGGAGCAGCTGTGGGGGCTACAATGTTCCTTGTGCTCCTCTTCGCAGCTGCAGCGGCACTCCTAGTGCGCCGACGTCATCGTCGGAGCATCATGGAGACAGAGGAGGATTACACAGACTCGGAAGACGAAGGTGAGCCGATGACAGAGATCGAGATGGGGACAGGGCCAAGGCGGTTCCCATACCACGAGCTCGTGGGCGCCACCAAGAACTTCGCCGCGGAGGAGAAGCTTGGGCAAGGTGGCTTCGGCGCGGTATACCGAGGTTATCTGAGAGAGCCAGCTGGGCTTGCCGTCGCCATAAAGAGGTTGGAGTCCTCCATGCAAGGAAAGAAGGAGTACAAGTCGGAGATCAAGGTGATAAGCAGGCTGCGTCACCGGAATCTCGTGCGGCTGATCGGCTGGTGCCATGGCCGCGATCAGGAGCTCATGCTGGTCTACGAGCTCATGCCCACCCGCAGCCTCGACATCCATCTCCATGGCAAGGGCACATTTCTTACATGGCCAATGAGGATGAAGATATTGCTGGAGCTTGGGTCTGCACTGCTCTACCTCCATGAGGAGTGGGAGCAATGTGTGTTGCACCGGGACATCAAGCCCAGCAACGTGATGCTTGACGAATCCTTTGGAGCCAAGCTAGGCGACTTTGGGCTCGCGAGGCTCGTCGACCATGCGGTCGGGATGCAGACGATGACCGCAGTCTCAGGCACTCCTGGCTACTTGGACCCCGAGTGCGTGAGCACCGGCAGGGCCAGTGCCGAGTCCGACATGTACAGCTTCGGAGTTGTTCTATTGGAGGTGGCATGCGGCAGGAGGCCAATGAGTATAATTGCGGCCGACCAAGACCAGCACAAGAATGGTGGCGTCTTCCGGCTGGTTGAGTGGGCCTGGGAAATATACGGCCGGGGAGCCATCCTCGAGGCCGGTGATGAGCGGCTGAACGGAAACTACAACACGGTGGAGGTAGAGAGGGTGATGGTCGTCGGGCTGTGGTGCGCGCACCCAAACCCAGCCGCGCGGCCGTCCATCAGGACAGCCATGGCCACTCTCCAGCCCAAGGTCAACCAAGCCTGCTGCCAGCTGCCGGTGCTTCCTTCAAACATTCCGGTGCCGATGTACGCGCCGCTCACCTCAGGCAATGTCGCTAGGGTGTCATCATCGTCCTCCTCCACTGTGCCATCGCTTGCCTTGGCCGACGTTGTTGGGATGTCGACGATGATATCGCCCAACATGCCACCGCACACCTCTGGTACCACATCCTCCGACGCTAGCACTTCAACAACCAGTTCGAAGACCTCTTCTTCGCTACTTAAACATCATCACCCATAGTAATTTATGATCTGAGTGTGATCTGTTCCCGGAGTATTGATGTAATGACGCCGGGATGGGACTGGCAGCTGGAATGGTCGTCGGTATGTTCATGTGTTTGATATCCATAAGAATGGTTGGGTTTTTAAGTTGGCTTACCAAGCTTATCACAATTCACAACCTCCCCTTTTTCCGGTGTTGGGACCGGCGCCTATGTTTATAGAAAAACATAGGCAGAATTCATGTCAGTGATATGCATGTAGCTGGCCAGATTGACACTGTAAGCACCATCAAAGAAGCTTTATAGATTGCCATGAAATGATGAAATGAACAGCAAGGAGCAAAGCCCCATTATGGATGGATCAGCCCACCAACGTATTGATTCAAACAAAAAAAAGTGAAACTCATTAATAACGAGGTTTAGTCGCTTAGACATAACCAAGAACACGAACTCAATATACGGATCAACTATCCAGAGGAGAATTCTGCCGATTTTCTGACTTAAAGACTATAATTGGTGATGCAGAGCAGAGACAAAGCACTGAACCCTTATTTTCTTTACTTTCAGGAGAAATCTATGCCGTACTACAAACAACCAACAGCATTTAACGGATAAAATTCTAGTGGCACACACCAACAATACGTAACCCCACTGGGAAAAAGATGAAGTAGCCAAGAAAGAAGGTCGTACCAGCATTGCCAAAGCATTCCCGACACTGCCCCACTTCTGAAGAGATTTGAACTCCTGCCTTGATGGTGTCTTCTGCACAGATACTGGGCCTCAACTTTGGACTTTCAATGTTAGATAACCATGGTATGCACAGATTTCATACAGGAGTTGATTTGATTACTGACCCACAAGGCAGATTATTGGTGTTAGTACAGATTCATATAATGCGTGGCTTCGACGCAAAAAAATATACATGTTCATATCTCTATTAGTATAAATTGGGCTTTACAATTTTAAACAAGATAAAAAAAATATTCCGATGAAAATAAGATCAAAGATATTAGCACTTCCGTCAAGAAAACTTAGCATCACAAATTATTCATAACAAAAATTAATTTGGATGTACAATTTCAATGCATATAATTAAGATGAGAGTTGAAAGACATTAGTAAAAATAGCCAATAGTGCTAACCTTGATAGTTCGTTGCCACTGGGAAATTGATGAGGGCAGGCTAGAGGATTGCACCTCGGAGAGCCGGCCACGCTTGAATTGATCTGATTGTCATTCGATCGCGAGAAGGGAGGGCAGGAGGGGGCACAGCTGCGCTGATGAAAAAACCCTAAACGCAAACTGGTTAACTCTGGAGCTAGCTGAGCTATAACAGCTCAATGCCATACCTCATGCAAACTGCATTTTGCTTGTAAAACCATCATGTTTTTTATCCAACGCAAAAGGTTTGTAGAGTTGGAGTAGCCAAGCTCTATGCCGAAGAGTCCAATGTTTGGGAAAAGGTTAAAGGTTTGTGTATGTGCGTACATACGAGTGTTTGTCTGTACTATGTTCAAGATAAAAATTGGAGACCCTTGTCATTTTTGGCCAAATTTTCTGGGGAGACTTAGATTTTTGGAGTAAATTGCAAAAAACCACCACAATTGGGGACCCTATTTTTGGAGTAATTACTTTAGTTTATCGCTATGCGTTAGCAATAGTTGTAGAAGCAATAGTTGGCGAGACGACCCTGACGCAACAATGTAGATCAAGGTGTCGCGCCAGTGACGATGGAGATCATAACGTTGCTTTGGAGATGGGGATCAAAAGCACAAGATGATGATGGTCATATCATGCCACATATTTTGATTGCATGTGATGTTTATCCTTTATGCATATTATTTTGCTTAGAAAGACGGTTGCATAATAAGATGATCCATTCACTTTCATTTCAAGATAAAAGTGTTCTTCCAGAGTATGCACCGTTACTACAGTTCATTGTTTCGCAGCACCTCGTGATGATCGGGTGTGATAGTCTCTACGTTCACATATAACGGGTGTAAGCCAGTTCACATACAGCTTCTCCTCGCGCGCTTTCCTTACTCTTGTTCCCGTCACGTGCGCCGCCACGCTCGCCGCTGGCAGCGGAAGCTGCGCGCGCCGAACA
The DNA here is from genome assembly GCA_963921465.1 of Triticum timopheevii. Taxonomy (NCBI): domain Eukaryota; kingdom Viridiplantae; phylum Streptophyta; class Magnoliopsida; order Poales; family Poaceae; genus Triticum; species Triticum timopheevii. Next base: position 659,086,467 of record OY997264.1, read on the forward strand.
GCCAGCTGCAAACCAAGTCGCACACCGCCACCACCAGATCCTCCCCGTGCTTGCCCTTCTCCTCCCTTCTCCTGCTCCACGACATGCTCGCTGCCCGGCATGGTCCCCAAATGCACATAAGTTGCTCGAGAGAAAGTAAGGAGAGAGAGAGAGGAGAGTGTACGTGCATGTTGACAGGTGGGCCCTACGCCCAGTTTAACACCCAGTCAAACAATGTCAAGTTTTCTTGCCACGTCAGCACTGACAGCGGACCCCATCCGCCAGATCTAGCATCAACACACATTTAGCCACCGATCACGTTTTCTGAAAAATGTGAGCACAATAGTGACGGTTTTTTTGAAAAAAAAAACAAATGGGGGTGGTTTTTCGAATTAGGGTCCCCAATTGTGGTGGTTTTTTGAACCAGTAAGAAACTAATCAGATGAAATCGGTTCCTTATGCTTCAGCTGTCAGAAGCATCATGTACGCTCAAGTTTGTACAGGCCCAGATTTGTGTTTTGTAACTGGGATGCTTGGCAGATACCAATCAAATCTAGGACCAGGCCGCTGGAATGCCGCAAAAAAAGTCTTGCATTATGTACAACGAACTAAGGATTTCATGCTTACATATAAAAGAACTGATAACCTAGAAATTATTGGTTATTCATACTCCGATTTTGACGGGTGTGTGGATAGTAAGTGATCCACGTCAGGTTATATATTCACACTTGCGAGAGGAGCCATATCGTGGCAATTTTACTTCTTTACATTCATGGCAAATTTTACATTTTATTTGCCATGACATTTTTCAGTCCACATTTTTATGTGTCTTCATGTACATAGTAAAATATCATGGCAATAAAATTAACCTTTTATTTTCCATGGCAAAATTATCTTAATTAACATGTCAAATTTACCTAAATCGCCATGGCAATTCTTAACTTTTATTGCCATGGCAATGTTTACTTTTTATTTTTGCCAAGCCATGGCAAATTTACCTTAATTGACATTGCAAATTTACCTAATTGCCATGGCAAATTTTTAACTTTTATTGCCATGGCAAATTTAGGCATTTTTCATGGAAAAATTTTATTTCATTCACTATATAGCATGTCAACTTTTTTTCATGTAGTATGGATTTCCTATATTATTTTTCATGAGTGTTTTTTTGCCATATTTTTCCAAAACAATCCATGTACCTGTTACATTTTTTCCAAAAAAAATTGCCATGTGTTTTAGTGAAAAAGTCCCCTAAATTTTTCCATCTTGTTTTGAAGAAAAACTTACTAAATTTGACATGTGAAAACATTTTATTATAGATAGTGCGATAATTTTATTTATTTTTTAATCAATGATAAATTTATGTTTTGAGATCATGGCAGTTTAGGTCTGAGATCATGGACCATAGCAAATTCCTTTCTTTTCTTTAATTTCCATGATGCAAATTTTATTCTCTAGTGCCATGGAAGAGTTAGTTTTTTGTCGGTTCGGCCGACAGTGAATTGTGGTTTCCTAGTTGACTTGGAAGGTTTCAATATTCTAGACTAGCCTAGAGGTTTGCCAAAAAAGAAAGACTAATTTTTTGTTTGTATGACGGAAATTGCCATGACTACTTTTTCTTTGTGTCATTGCAAAAAAAAAAATCTATTTACCCATGGCATTCTTGTGCTTTTAAAGTTGATGACTTTTCTCTTCAGTAGCATAGCAAAATATGGACTTTAATCTGGCATAGCAAAAAAAATAGGTGGGCTTTTTTCCGCTACCGGGCTGTAGGGTCGATGGGGAGGGCCGTTCGCGCTGTGGGGTGAACATATTGGGGGAGCAACTCCTAATTAACGAGCGCTCCTTCGGGAGCCTCGCAACGATCAGCCACTTGACGCGCTCTCAGCCATTCGCAACGTGTCGCGCTCTGGGCGCTCCCTCTGGATTTTGTTTTTTTTTATTTTTCCGCACGCGTTTCCGGCTTTTTAAACGGTTATTTCTCCAGGTTTTTTTACGTTTTGGTTTTCCACCGGTCTTTCCTAGCTTTTCGACAATTTTTTTCGAAAAAAAGTAATTTAAAAAAAACGCATTTTTTTGGCGAGAGGCACGGCTGTGCCTCTTGGAAACGAAAAAAAAACGTGTTGTCTGTTTTTTTCTTTCGCGAGAGGCACGGTTTTGCTTCTGCGAGAGGCACGGTTGTGCTTTCGCGAGAGTCACGGCCGTCCCTCCTCGAAAATGGAAAAAAAATACATTTTCTATTTTTTTATCTTTCGCGAGAGGCACGGTTTTGCTTCCGCAAGAGGCACGGTTGTGCTTTCGCGAGAGGCACGGGCGTGCCTCTTTCGGAGAGAGAAAAAACGTGTTTTCTGTTTTTTTCGCGAGAAGCACGGTTTTGTTTCCGCGAGAGGCACGGTTGTGATGTCGTCAGAGCACGGGCGTGCCTCTTTCGAAAAGGGAAAAAACTCATGTTCCGGTTCGGTTTTTTCGTCTGGTTTTTTTTTGGAAAAAAGTTCGTCAAAACCTATCAACATGGGATCTAATTTTGAAGATCTCGACGTGAGGAATCCAACGGCGAAAGCGGTTTGAGATTTGGACGCACGGTTTAAAAGATAAAACGTTTTGATTAAACGGATCTATGAAAAAAGATAAACTTTCAGATTGCGACAAGTGGCGCACATGCAGCGCGTCATTTGTCGCACCCCGGGGAAGTTGGAGTGATCTTCACAAAAAGTATTCCTTAATTAGTGATTTTGTATGTGGGGTCCTAAAGTTTTGGCACGAGAGTAGAGTTAGCTTGTTGTCGGTTCGGCCGACAGTGAATTGCAGTTGACTAGTTGACTTGGAAGGTTTCAACATTCTAGATTAGCCTAGAGCTTTGCCAAAAAAGAAAGACTAGCTAGAAAACCCAACAAAGAATAATCAAAGAAATGCCAGCTAGACTGACAATGACTAGTACACGTCGCTTGTTCCTGGCGTGTATAAAATTTGCACGCCAACAACACACACCGAGGCACAACCGAGCAGCGTGGCGAGCGCCCGGGATGGTGGGCTTTTCGAGCGCCACCAGCTGTGCTCTCCTCCTCCTCCACCTCGTCATCTTCTTCTTCTACCTTCCTACTCCTGCCGTCTCCTTGTCCTTCAACTACCCCACCTTCAGCGAAGGAGACCGGAAGGGCATGAAGATCGAAGGCGACGCATCCTTCGGCGACACATCCACCGGAGTAATCGAGATGAGCACAAACATGTACGGTAGCATCAGCCGGGCGTCGTACAACGCCCAGCCGGTGCAGCTCTGGGACAAGGCGACTGGCGAGGTGGCCAGCTTCACGACGCGGTTCGACTTCCTCGTGTACGGCTCCAACAACGGCGTCAACAACCGTAACATGGGCATGGCCTTTTTCCTCGCTGGCTACCCGTCTAGCCTGCCGGCCGACTCTCCTGACTACAACCTCGGCCTCACTAACCAAAGCGCAGACGCCGTGGCATCCGGCGATAGCCAGTTCGTGGCAGTGGAGTTTGCCACCTTCAACAATGGCAATACAATAGTATCCGACGACCCATATGACCACATCGGCATCGACGTCAACTCCCTCAGATCGGTGAGCACACTGCCCCTGCCAAGCTTCACCCTCACGAGCGCGCCCATGACCGCTGCGATCGAGTACAATCATGTTTCCAGCATCTTAGCGGTGACGTTATGGGTCGCGGACGGCCTCAGCAATTACCAGAGTTACAATCTTAGCTCCAATGTTGACCTCAAGAGCGCACTACCGGAGCAGGTCTCCATTGGCTTCTCAGCATCCACGTCCAACGCCATCCCATCGCAGCTTACAGTGATGAGGATAGTGCTACACTCTTGGTACTTCAACTCTTCGTTCGAACCACGGCCAGCACCACCACCATCACCACACTCCCCGCCAGCGCCAGGTTCTAGAGTTATAGCCGGACCACAACCAGCACCACACTCCCCACCAGCGCCAGGTTCTGGAGTTATAGCCGGAGCGGTGGTCGGCGCAACAATGTTTCTTCTGCTCCTATTCGCCGCTGTGGTGACACTCGTGGTGCGCCGCCGCCATCGTAAGATTCTGGATACCAAGGAGGATTACACAGACTCCCAAGGCGAAAGCGAGCCGATGACGGAGATCGAGATGGGGACGGGGCCAAGGCGGTTCCCATACCACGAGCTCGTGGAAGCGACGAGGAACTTCGCCGCGGAGGAGAAGCTTGGGCAAGGCGGCTTTGGCGCCGTATACCAAGGCTATCTGAGAGAACCAGCTGGGCTTGCCGTGGCCATAAAAAGGTTGCAGTCTTCCATACAGGGAAAGAAGGAGTACAAATCCGAGGTCAAGGTGATAAGCAGGCTGCGTCACCGGAACCTCGTGCAGCTCATCGGCTGGTGCCATGGCCATGATCAGGAGCTCCTGCTGGTCTATGAGCTCATGCCCAACCGCAGCCTCGACATCCATCTCCATGGCAAGCAGGGCACCTTCCTCACATGGCCAATGAGGTACGTAGTACCATCGATCTTAATTAGTACTCCCTCCGTTCCTAGATATAAGTCTTTTTAGAGATTTCAATATGAACTACCTACATACAGATGTATATAAACATATTTTAGAGTATAGATATTCAGTTTGCTCCGTATGTATCCCATAGTGAAATCTCTAAAAGGTTTTATATTTAGAAACAGAGGGAGTAGTTGTATCTTGTATGCACGGCGCGCGATCATATTACTATATATAGATATTGATGGTTGCAAATGCAACCGCAGGATGAGTATATTGCTGGAGCTTGGGTCTGCACTGCTCTACCTCCACGAGGAGTGGGAGCAATGCGTGCTTCACCGGGACATCAAGCCCAGCAACGTCATGCTTGACGAGTCCTTTGGAGCCAAGCTAGGCGACTTCGGACTCGCAAGGCTCGTTGACCACGCCGCTGGGATGCAGACCATGACTGCAATCTCGGGAACTCCAGGCTACTTGGATCCCGATTGCGTGAACACTGGCAAGGCAAGCACCGAGTCCGACGTGTACAGCTTCGGCGTGGTTCTACTGGAGGTGGCATGCGGCCGGAGACCAATGAGCCCGGCCAACCAAGACAAGCAGAAGAATGGCGGCGTCTTCCGGCTGGTCGAGTGGGTCTGGGGACTATATGGCCGAGGATCCATCCTTGAGGCCACCGACGAGCGGCTGAATGGTGACTACAACGCTGCGGAGGTGGAGAGCGTGATGGTTGTCGGGTTGTGGTGCGCGCACCCAAACCCGAGCGCACGACCATCCATCAAAACAGCCCTGGCCACGCTCCAACCCAAGGCCGACCGAGGCTACCAGCTGCCGGTGCTTCCTTCCAAGATGCCAGTGCCGATGTATGAGCCGTTGAGGCCGCTCTCCTGGGCCAATGTCGTTGGGATGTCATCATCATCCTCCCACACCGTTGGAATATCATCATCGACGTCGTCCAGCATGCCGATGCACACTTCTTGCACCACATCCTCCGACGCTAGCACTTCAACGAACAGTTCGAAGACCTCTTCTTCACTACTCAAACATCAGTAGCAGTAGTAAGTTATGGTGTGTCTTTGATATACATGTTATTGATGTGTACCTTACTAATTCTCATAGTACTGCCTGGGTATTTGATACCGGTTCGGTTGCTCATATTTTTAACTCAACAGGGACTACAGATTAAACGAAGATTGGCTAAGGACGAGGTGACGATGCGCGTCAGGAATGGTTCCAAGGTCAATGTGATCGCCGTCGGCACGCTACCTCTACATCTACCTTCGGGATTAGTTTTAGACCCGAATAATTATTATTTGGTGCCAGCGTTGAGCATGAACATTATATCTGGATCTTGTTTTGTGCGGACGGTTATTCATTTAAATCAGAGAATAATGATTGTTTTATTAATATGAGTACTATCTTTTATGGTCATGCACCCTTGAAGAGTGGTCTATTTCTGTTGAATCTCGATCGTGGTGATACACATATTCATAATATTGATGCCAAAAGATGCAAAGTTGATAATGATAGCGCAACTTATTTGTGGCACTACCGTTTGAGTCATAACGGTGTAAAGCGCATGAAGAAACTTTATAAAGATGAACTTTTGGAATCACTTGATTATGAATCATTTGATACTTGCGAACCGTGCCTTATGGGCAAGATGACTAAAACTCCATTCTGCGGAACAATGGAACGAGCCAATGACTTATTGGAAATAATACATACTGATGTATGCGGACCGATGAGTGTTGAGGCTCATGGTGGGTATCGTTATTTTTTTACCTTCACAGATGATTTGAGCAGATATGGGTATATCTACTTAATGAAACACAAGTCTGAAACATTTGAAAAGTTTAAAAAAATTAGAGTGAAGTGGAGAATCATCATAAAAAGAAAATAAAGTTTCTACGATCTGAATATTGCTGGGCCGACGGGAATATTGTTTCCTTTGTGAGGGGCGGGGGGCAGGTATGCGACATCAAACTTAATAGGAATGATAAACAACTCATATCAACTAGGGCACCTCCTTTTCTATGAGTCCATCCAAAAGAAATCCGTGCTTGTGCTCGAGTAATTTGAGGATAGGTAACCGACCGGGAAGTTGATACCGGATGCGTCGAGTCTCCAAGGCTTCTTCACTGACGTGCCCGGTTCGTCCCTTCAGTGACGAGCCTCATCTCTAGCGGTAGTATTAATGAAAGCGCTTCTGGGCCTTTTTTTCCGAAAATCAGGGGCCACCCCCGGCTTCAAATTTAATTGAAGAAAAGGGAAGCCCACGAGTACGTGCCAATGAAGTCTTTCAACTTTGTATGTGCCAATGAAGTTTTTGACAAAAACCAACTCGAGATTGTCCCGGTTGTGGATATTTGTTCGGGCTATAGCACCGTCATTACCTTAATCTCATATTTGTATTGTCGACAAAATTACCCTTTGTAGACAAATGTCTCAGATTGAAACGTTGCCTTACCTATAGGGACGAAGATTCGAGGCGGTATTGGTCATCGTTTTAGACGGCAGGCCTAGTTCCGAAGTACTCCCTCCGTTCCCAAATATTTGTCTTTCTAGACATTTGAAATGGTTATAACATACAGATGTATGTAGACAATTTTAAAGTGTAGATTCACTCACTTTGCTTCGTATGTAGTCACTTGTTAAAATCTCTAGAAAGATAAATATTTAGAAACGGAGGGAGTAGTTCATATGACCAACAGAAATTTAGATCGTGTTATGTAGTTCGGATCTCGTATTCGCATGCAGGTAGAGTAAGTATTGTTCTTTTCTGATCTAAGCATATACAATAATCATGCTATGAAACTGACTTTAATCCCCAGCCAACGACAATATGTTGGCACTATCCTTTTTTAGAGATTTTTACATCTGTGCCCTCGGTTCCTTAGCTCTACTTATTCATCCCCGCGCTCTTAACTTTTGCTCAATTTTTCCCACTCCCTTGCCAGAAACCCTCATAACTGGGCACAACGGACGTTGCCATCGGGTCAAAGGCTTGACCGTTAACTTTGACTAGTGGGGCCACGCTGGATTGTGTCATCCGTTGGACCTGACAAGTGGCGCCGCATTGGGTGGTGTCACTGTTCGACCATTGAGACGTGGTTTCATTGGGCCGTCCCTTGCATTAAACGTCTGTGCGCGCCGCCAGGACAGAAGCCTGCTATGCATGCACCCAACAAAGTCTGCCTACATGCGTCGGTTGAGCCTGTATGCGCCGATGCCACGATCCCACGATGCGCCGACCGAGCCTGCATGCGCCGATGCGTCCGCCACGATGCACTGACCGAGCAGCTTTCTTGCATGCCAGCCGCCACGGATGCAGCGTCGGTCGCTGCCGCTGGTTCCTCTCTTCTAGCTAGGTGGCTACATATCTGTGGCTTGTGTAAAAAAATAGCCACTTCCTTACTTAGTTGTACTCATTCATCCCTACTAACAAAGCTTTCTTGCATGCTGTAGGTGGTACTAACAAGGGAACCCTACTAACAAGTCGAGCTCTCTAAGAAAATAATCAACAAATATGTAGTCCCAATATAGGGCAAACAAGCCCATAGCACGATCACATATCTCAAACTAGGAAGAACTTAATAATAGAATAGATAGAAAACTTAATAATAGAAATTAAGAAAAGGGCCAACAAGCCCATAGCAACTCCAACATAGTTCAATTACAACTTAACATAACATAGAATAAAAATAGATAGAGGGTTTAGAGCCCTAGCCGCCGCTTTCTCCACCTCGCTCCTCCTTCGGGCACCCTTTTCACTGCTCCTCCGGGGAGTTGTCGATGGGGTACGGAAGAGTGTGCATGCACGTCACGGTGGGGAAGATGTTGTTGTATTCCGTAAACCTGTTGTGGGTGGTGAAAGCGATGAACTCGGAGCCACACCAAAACACCCGGCCGAGGAGGTAGAAGGCGTCGAATGTGTTGGTGAAGTGGGCAAGGAGAGCAACCACCACCCGGTTTTGGATGACCTCCTCGACGCGGAGCATCGTTGGAGATCCCCTCGGGAGGTGGTGGTAGCCGGACGCGAGGAAGAACTCGGTGAAGTTCCTTGCGGTCCTCAGCTTTGATATCGCCCACACACGTAGTGTGCGATCAACGTACACGCCGGTAGGGTAGAGCCTCTCCGGCACGATGGGTGGGAAGCGGTAGGTTGGTCCGCTGTACTGCATGGCTGAGGGATGTGCAGAAGATGGAGAAAGGGTCGAAGAGCAAGAAGGGAGATGGATGAGGGATGGCAGAGGCAGAGGGTGGCTTAAATAGCCATAGTGCTACATGTTATTTAGCCGTGTGAATAGTTTGTGGCCATTTTGCATGATAAAAATAAATTGCACGCGTGGCCATTTGGCAGAGGCAGAAGAAAAAGAAGCTAATTGCACGCGTGGGAATCCGTGGTCATATATGTTATATGAACAAAAGGAGACAATTTTTTAATAGTTTGTGGCCATTTTGCATGACAAAAATAAATTTGGCCCTTAAAAATTGGTCATTTGCTACGCAATGTCAATTGATTTCAAATGATGCAAAAATACAGAGTCAGCACATTCACAAAAAATAGAGCAAACGATGCAAAAATATAGAGCCAGCACGTTCACCAAAAACAGAGCAAACGATGCAAAAAAACGACGCAATTCGACGGCCCAACCAGAGCTTGGTTTCCTTTTGGGCCCAATAACAACTTTTTTTTAACGGAGTCAGTGGTGGGCGAGCAGCCGAGCACAACCAATAGAATCGCCTCTCGCGGATCGCCCCACGATCCAACGACGCGGAGCCGTCCTTGTGATCTAACGGCGCGGAGCCTGCAAACAGCCAGCCCATCTAGTTCCTTCTAGAAGGCCAGATCTAAGGGTTGTCGCTTGGCATGAGGGTATGATCAGACGGCTGATGTTGGGAGTTAGGGTTAGGCGAAACCCCGCGGGGTTTAGAGGGGTTTTGAGCTGGTCAACGGGGTTTCGATGGCTTTGACTGAGCATAACTAATTTAAAAAAAATCAAAAAAATAGGAAACCTTCTCCGTTCGTCGTTTTATAAGACAAACTAACGAGGAAAAAATACTAAACTTGGTCCATGGTTATTTTCATGAAAAAACCCTAGCTGGCACGATCGAGGTCAAATGAGCAACATTAATTGTAAAAAAAATTAAAAAAATGTAAAACCTGCGCACAATGTTGTCTTATGTAACATGTTACCAACCAAAAATTATAAACTTGGTCTATGGTCATTTTTATGAGAAAACCTTCACACATATGAGCTATTATGTACATGATTTCATAGAGTTCAAGGAGAGGAGGTGGTGTTACCTTCTGTTTTTGAAAAATTAAAAAAAATCAAAAAAATCACTAAAGCTTTATTTTAAAGTGAATAAGAAGGATATGATGTTAGTTTTCCATTTTCATATTTCAAAACGTGTTTTAAATAGTTTTTATATTAAAGCATATGTTTTAAAAAAAATGTAAAAATATGAAGATTAATTCAAAAAATAGTGAGACTTCGAATCTACACAATGGAAAGTGAATATGTGTTAATAAAAAAACATTTGGCTCATTTAGAGTAGGTTCAAAAAAACTTGATTACAAATAGGCTGTTTACCCTAGCCTGGAAACTCATTTGGAGCACATTTTCTCAAATTCAAATTTATTTGACCTCCTCTAAATCACTTCAAATTTTGCACACATGATCTCCTACACAAACATAGATAGTTTGCCAAGGTTTTACTTGTTTTTGCATTTTCTTGAATTTGTACTGTACAGGTTTGCCAAGGTTTACATGATCTCATTTGGAGCATGCATTTGATTTCCTACACAACATGTGTGATCATAGTTCACAACATCTAAACATAACTAACCATAGATTCAGGACAGACAAACATACCACATGCAAATTTAAGGACATACAAATATAGATAGCAGAACCAGATTACTAGCATAACCAAATTCAGTTCAACAAACCATAACCAACGACATTCAATTCAACATACCAAAAGTAACCCAACAGTTCAAAAAACCAAACTAAAACTAACACAGCATCACATCATCGATCACATCACGCCGGAGTCAGGGTCTTCGCGAGGGCGGCATGCTTCCCCCTGATCATGTAGTCCTCCCTGCGAATCGCCACATCCTCAACATGAGACAGAAGGTGATCGAAGCGGCCATCCCTTGGCTTTAGCTTGGTGGTGCAGTAGGGGCAGTGCCACTTCTTGAACTTGCGGTTGTAGAAGGAACCAACTCCCTTGGCCTTGATCTTCTCCACCTCCTTGGCTATGAAGGACGCGATGTTGCCCTTGTACACATCATCTCCAGAATCATACTGCACACATGAATGAATTGCATTAGATTCATATACACCATGTCAAAGGAACTAAATGAACAAGGGAAATTCTTACCTCATATTCAGAATCGTCACTAAACCCCCCCTCGTACGGGTCGTAGTCGGCCAGCTTCCTCTTCCTCCCCCCTAACCATCATCCTCCTGAATATACAATTACATCCAATATCAGAAATGTTTTAGAAGTGGGGTTTTATATTTCTGTGCCCCTTAGATGCATTCAAAAACCACATCCATCACTAGTATATCAATGTATTAGATTTGTACACACATTGATCAAAAATCCCAATATGACATTCAAATAACACATTGATCATTGGTCATGCACACACATTGAAGAACAGAGCTAATATATCAAATTTATATACTAATGAAATAAAACCCCAATATGACAAATTTACACACACTGAATCAAAATTATAACTTCTTAATCAATGGATTCCATTTGGGCATATGACATTCAAAACCCCAATCTGAGTAGCATTCAAAAACATCTAGCATTAAAAAACCCATTCTGTGAGCAGTAAAAACAAATCTAATAAGCATCATAGCATTAAAAACACCAATCTGTTCACAACATCTAGCATTTTTGCAATGAATTTATCCAAATCTAAAAACCCCAATCATTGCAGCACCTAAAATCATAGTACACAACATAGCATTTTTGCAACCGAATTTACCCAACAAACCCTAGTCCAAAAACCCCCATTCCCCCAACCCATACCCTACAGAAAACTCCCGCCCATCCATCAAACCAACTACTCTAACCATCTGAACTACCGTATGAATCACATCTAACCAATGCAACTAGGGAGCAATTAACTCTACAAGCTAAGCAAGTGCAAATATCTGCTCCTCCACGGCAGGCGGTGCCACGGGGGCATCTGGATTGACTGCGCCGCTCAACGCCTTCACCTTCTGCAGCGATAAGGCGGAGCCCGCCACATATGCAACGGTTGCGAGTTTCCCCGCACCACCGTGGACGCCGCCGACATCCGCGGTCGCCGCGCCTGGACCCTGCAGCTCCACCACATCTCCGGCCGCTGCGCCGGCGTCACCACGAGCATCGGCCATCTTACAGATGGAGGCGATGAAGGTGAGTAAGAGGATGCGGTGGGGGAGAGCGAGACGGTGCAGTGGAGGCAGTGGAGGAGAGCGAGACGACGCCGGTGGGGGAGAGGAAGACGATGCGGCGGGGAGGGGATTTGGGGGTAAATGGTAGGTGCGATGGAGGTGGTTGCCCTCTTTATATGATGGCACGTTTCGGGCATGTCCATGGACACGTGCTACCCCACGACCGCGGTCTCGCATGCGCCCACGTATACGTGGCCCCACTCGTCAGCTAACGGTGAAAGGCATTGACCCGACGACAACGTCCGTTATAACCTGTTCTGAGGGTTTCGGGCAAGGGAGTGGGGAAAAGTGAGTAAAAGTTAACAGAGTGGGGATGAATGAGTAGAGCTAAGGAACCAGGGGCACAGAAATAAAAATCCCTTTTTTAAAAGGAGGTTAAACCCCTGCCTCTGCATCAATCGATGCATCCAGCCTTTTTTATTAATTATTTCACAAAGGTCTGACAAAGACATACATCAATCCACCCGAAGCCAGCACTCACACCTACAAACTCGATAATGTGAATTGCTATCAGTCCCCATATCTAAAACCGGTGTCGTCGCCGATCCATCCACATAGCATATCGGGACCAACAGCCTGTGCAGCCTGCCTAAAGCGCACACCACATGCGTACGTTTTAGAAGCCGCCATCATCATCGGACCACTTGCCCATCTTCAGGAGAGAGATCTGCATCATCCTTGCCAGTCCGGACATCCGTCGACGGCCACCATGGCGCCCAACGGCGCCACCGCCCTGCGCTCGTCCACCCAAACGTGAAGACTCTGGAAGATCCGACGTGAGTAGCACCTGCCAACTAGGCATGACTCAGCGTAGCACCTGTCTGCTAGGCATGACTTGACAGCCCCACCGAAGCTCGCGCAAGACGAAGACGCTCCACCTCCTGCCTCTGTCTTCCAGCGCTGCTCCACAAACGATACTCCCAAGAGAGAAACGACACCATAGTACCGTCATCGTCCGATCTGGAAGATCAGATCCTAGGGTTTTTCCGGAAGCAACACGAGTGGGTCAACAACAGTTACACGACGATGCCTTTATCAAGGTAACGGCGCAAACGCCGCCATCGCCCGCCGTCGGCTCAGTTTTCACCAGCAATTATGTCTCCCTGACTCATAGCCGGGACTAGATGACGAATCTCGAGATCCGACCACCCAGCCACAGGTAGGTCACCTCTGACGAAAGAGATGACCACCACCGCCGCGACCACCAGGCCCTCTATGGCTGCCGCTGCCGATCCAAAGGCAGATGGCGCGCCGCCGCCGCCTCCGAGGCCGTCGCCAACACTGCCACCACAGTCGCAATTAGGACGTCGGCCAGCCGCCACACCGCAATAGTCTAGATATGGGCCGTCATGAACCAGATCGGCACCGCCGCAGTCCAGATCGGGGTCACACCCTCGAGCCAAGGCGCCCCGCGTCACCGAGGAGTGCCTCTGCCGCCGTCGTCGCACGCACGGGCTATGCCCCGCGCCGACCACCGGCGGCGACGGAGGGGGGAGAGGAAGGAGCGGTGACACGGCGGCTAGGGTTGGAGCCCGTCGGTCACCCGCGCGGGGGGCGGCGGAGGGGAGGGGAGTGGAGTGGACGAGAGAGACCTAGCTATATGGTACACGTTTCAATAAATGCATGAGTACCAGGAAAGCCTGATCCTTAAGAATAAATAGGAATCTAAATTCGCCTCCGTGAGAATTTAAACCCAGGTGTTCGATTTATACATCCACTCCCCCAACGAGTTGAGCTATGTCACCAGCCGTTGGCACTTACCCCTAGGTTGCAGCATTGGATGGGCAGCCGTCGCCGGATGGGCTTTGACCTTATGATCCAGCAGCAATGGTGATGATGGCCGGTGAGCAGTCAATGGTTCCTTCGTGGGCTGGCAGCGCCATGGCCATTTCCCGCGTCGGAATATTAGTCTGCGTCGCGAAGGGCCATGCGCGACAGCATTTGTGTCCTTTCCCCTTAGTATAATCTGCTGCTATGGAGCTAGTGGCAGCATGTGGTGGTGTTTTCTTAAGCAGATTAGCCATCAACTGCCACTTGTGAGGATGGTGCAAGACTTCAGAACGTCCTGAACATGGGATGGCAACAATACTGTTGTTCTTCCTACCCGTGAAAGTCTTCATGTTGTGGAAAGTGGCTCTTGTTGGGGCTCGTCAGCAGGGTCGTGAGGACATGACCATCTCTCGCCGCTAGGACCGTGTGTGTATGCAGCTACTAGGATCGTGAAGAGTGAAGGAGACAACATCACCCGCAAACAAAAAAAAAAGAAAAAAAAAGAAAGAGGAGACAAAATCGGTGACTTGGATTGGATGGTGCTTCTCAAGTACCCGGTCTAGAGCTCTGGGGTGAAAACCCTATGTCCGACACTGGTTGGCTATACCTAGTAATGGCGACATTCTTTATATCGTTACCTCGATGAAGGCATTGCTTAGAGTTAGCTCGGACTTGTTTTTCAGGATGAAACCCCCTTATCCAATCTTCGGTGGTTGGATCCGCCGAGGCGTCTCTTACATGGCGTTCCCTTCTTGGAGGCATCTTTCAGAGATCCTTAATGTTGTCGAGAGATGTTGTTGCCGATGGTGACTACTATATATTCTTAATTATCATTGACTTTATCGCTTTGGATTTTTTTCTTCATCCGCCTACGCATAGCTTTTTTTTATTGAACATTGTTAAGTACATTACATATTTTAACAAATTGGCCCAAATGCTTGTTTGTCATTTTCCTAATAAATATTGTTAGACCATACATTGATCCGAGGAGGATTTAACACCGGAATTTTTGTTTTTTGTTAAGGCTACGCGGAAATATCAAAGGCGGGTCTTTGGCCAGGAATTCTATGGACTTCTGCTTTGCAATGTTTCTGTGACCTGTCTGGATTGTTGAGTTAACATACACGGACAGGAGGTGGTGACATTGGCTGATTGGTGGAAACAAGATCCTGCAACCGATGGAGGTGGTGATGGTGAGCGTTGTGACAGGAGCCATGAAGCCGCTCCTCGCCAAGCTCGCCACCTTACTGGAGAAGAAGTACAAGCTATCTAGAGGCACGAAGAAGCATATCACCTCCTTGAGAAATGAGATGAGCAGCATGAATGCTCTTCTCGTGGAGCTGTCCACGATGAAAAATCTATCTGAGCAACAGAAAGACTGGCGTGAGAAGGTGCGTGAGCTTTCCTATGATATGGAGGACTGCTTCGACAGCTTTACGGATGGTCTTGCTGGTGGTTGCAGAAAGGACGGGTTCTTGAGCAAACTCAAGGATCTCAAGGCACGCTACAAGATCACCAACCGAATCGAAGAACTGAAGGCTCGGGCGATGGAAATGAGTGATTGCCAGAAAAGATATGATCTTGATGCACGCATTTGTTCTCCCCATGGCCCTGTTGTTATTGATCCTCGTTTGCAAGCATTGTATGAGAAGGACGATAGCCTTGTAGGCACATATGGTCCAAAGACAGAACTCATCAGATCGCTAAATATGGAGGATAAACAACTTAAAGTGGTGGCTGTAGTTGGATCGGGAGGTATGGGCAAGAGTACCCTAGTCAGCAAAGTCTATTATGAGATCAAAAGCCAATTTGAAAAGAACATTTTTATATCGATTTCTCCAAATTCCAACATGGTCAACATTTTGTCATATATACGAGATGAACTTGGCCGTTATAGAGATACTATTCTGACTGACCTACACCCACTCATCGATGACATCAGATCAACACTCCAGGGTAAAAGGTATGGTAACATGCATAATTCTGACACGTACAATTAGTACGAAGTTTCATTGTAACTGAAATACTGAGTGCATGGTAGTTGGATAAGCTGTAAAGATTTACCTAGCATAGCTGCCATACGTTTCTTTATATGGTTCACAATTCACAATTATGCGCATGCGACCTTTGTGGACAAATACTTACATGTCAAAATTTTGTGCTTGACTTGCCGGAATCGTTGTGATAGCCCCATTGGTCTTCACAACTACTCCCTCCGTCTGAAAATACTTGTCACCAAAATGGATAAAAAGAGATGTATCTTGAACTAGATACATTCCTTTTTATCCATTTTGATGACAAATATTTCCGGACGGAGGGAGTACTTGGGTATGATCATTATTTAGACAACTGGCGGTAGACATACTTGAGTGCACATACGTTGAAGGACAGATATGTACAAAGTACAGCCATGTTGTCTTTGTCATTAATCTTTTATGCTAAGCTAATTGTAAGGCGGAAACTGCATATTCATAAGTACTGATCCGGAAAACAATACTGTCTGCAAACAGGTAGAATTATGTATGGGGTGTTACTACAAGTACACAAGCCACGTCAGTTTGTACCAAACAGGAAAATATAAATAGATCTTTTAGAGTTGTATAAAGCTGGCTCAACGTTAGACGCACATAACTTCTAGGACCCTTCATAAGATAGAACTTCCCTAGTGATCAGTAAAATTTCCATCATCCAAAAAAGGGAACTTGGCACTGATAAAATTTTAGACCGGAGCTGTAATAAATTATTTATCGCGAAAATTTTGAAGTGTAGGTTAAATTTATATTTCACAAAGTCTCACGTATACACCTAATTAAATTTTCACTGATTAGCACCCTTTACAATAGGTTTACACATTATTTCCTTTCAAACTTATTTTTTTTACCTGGTCTTTCACACTTATTTTAGCTCTCCCTGTACATATTACACATTACACAAATCATATTCTTATTATACAAATTCAATATTAGGAAAAACTGCAGGTTGGGATTTCGCTGTGTTTTTACACTATATTATCTTGATGGATTGTTTTTTGTTTGTTTGGTAGGTACCTAATCGTGGTTGACGATTTGTGGACAATGGAAGCTTGGAACATTATTCAATGTATGTTTGTGGAGAGTAATTGTGGCAGTAGGGTCATAACAACTACACGTATTGAAGATGTAGCTACGGCATGCTGTTCTCCTTTCCATGGATATGTCTACAAGATTAAGCCTCTTAATGATGTTGATGCAAGAAGATTATTTTGTAGAAGGATTTTTCAATCCGAAGATGCTTGCCCTGAGCAACTGAAAAAAGTTTGTGATAAAATTTTAAAGATGTGTGGAGGATGGCCATTAGCCATTCGTAGTATAGCTAGCATTTTGGCTACTAACAAAGAAGTAAACTCAAAGGAATTCTGGGAGGATATGCAAAGGGATTTAGCTTTGCAGATGAGAGAAAGCCATGCTTTCGGATGGATGAGATATGTGTTTGATCTTGGCTACAATAATTTATCTCTAGGCCTTAAGAACTGCATGCTATATCTTGGTATATTTTCAGAAGGTTCTGTGATATTGAAGGATGAGTTGTTGAACTTGGACAGCTGAGGGCTTAATTACTGAAGATTATGGGTTTGGCTCAGAGGAGATTACTGCAGAAAGTTATTTTAGTGAGCTCATCAACAAGAACATGATCCAGATAGCTGATTTCGATGACTGCGGGGATGTTTTATCTTGCAGAGTGCATGATCTAATGCTTGAATTTATGGTAATGAAGTCCAGAGAAGAAAACTTCATCACAGTAATAAGGGACACCCCTAACAGAATAAAGAAGAATTATGACCTGCAAAGTGTGGAAGGTCGTCTGAAAGTTCGTCGGCTATCGCTCCAAGTCGAATTTTCAGAACGCAACCACATTCTGGGTGACATGGTTCTCACTCAAGCTAGATCTTTTAATTTTTGGGGTCCTTTTGAACGGATGCCTTCTCTCACGCGATTCCAACTCCTGCGAGTTCTACATATTGAATGGGATGGTTTCTCCACTAAGAGACAGGATTATGAGATGTCCATTTGCACCCTTTTCCATCTGAGGTACCTGACGGTTAAATGCATTCCGTCTGATAGCAGTTATCGGACTCAGAAAATCATGCCACAGTTGCGAAAACTGCAGAATTTGCGAACACTGAAGATAATGGATGCAAATGAAATTTCAGCAAGAGATAAAGTCGACAAGCTCCTATATGCAATCCGTATAACATATGGATCATGGGATGTTGACGAATTACCCTCCACACTGCGGCATCTGGTTCTTCCTGACGGTGTGCGCCTTCGTGGTGGTTGTATCGACAGGATGAAAGACCTCCGCGTTGCTGTAGTCAACATAAATCCCAAAGATAAGCGGAACATTGAGGGTCTCGGTGCTCTGAGCAATCTAAGGGAGCTGATTCTAATTCATTTTTCAGAAGTCGTAATGAGCACTTACAGTGATAGTGATCTGCTAGTCTCCTCCCTCTGCAGGCTTCACAACCTTGAATCTCTAACCATCCATGAGTACCTATATATTACTCCTGCTGATGTCTTGACTCGTTGGTCGCCACATCCAAGCCGTCTTCGTAGACTCCACGTCCTGGCCTACCCCTTGCACACAATCTCAGGTTGGATCACCCAACTCCACAATGTCCGAAGCTTGGAAGTTGAAGTTCTGTTTCTCCCAAGCGATGGCGTTGATGGTCTTGCCAGGCTGCCCTTCCTCTTCCACCTCAGGTTGCATGTTCGGAATCATGCTCCCGAAGAAGGCGTTGTTGTCATCCGCCGTGCATCCTTCTCAAATCTTGAACATTTTTCATTCAGATGTAAAGTTCTTTGCCTCAAGTTTGAGGTCAGGGCCATGCCGAGGATTCAGAGCCTCACGATACAGTGTGGCCTAGAAACTGCCCTGCAAAGCAGTGGTGTACTTGAAGGCATCGAGCACCTGGGGACGCTCAAAAAATTCAACGTGGATATGTGCAAAAATGGTACATTTAGGTGGTTCCTTAGTGGCGGCGGCGGCAACGAAGCGCCATGGATCTTACAGGTAGAGGCTATTGAGGATGCGATCTTGAAGGCCATCAGCAAGCATCCAGGGAGTCCTGATTGTAGCTATAGCTTCGACGGACCCTTCTGGAGGTATGACTTCAAAAACTCTTATGCCCTATAGTCCTCTTTCTCTTTGTGTGCAAAGCTGTTGCTTATTCCCGTCCAAGAAGATGTTTTACATCCAAGCAGTACTCCAAATTCGTATTCTAAGTGAACTCTGTATCTCATGCATAAACTGACGTGCAGGAAGCCTGTTACCATTCCTAGAGGTCAAGGAACCCAGGACAACATTGCGTTTCCTTCCATGAGGAAGAGGGCGGCAATGCCAGCAGCTTTAGACGCGGCAATCAGAAAATCGGCCCGGGTGGCGGAACCAGGAGGAGAGGGTGCCTCGACGAACTGAAGCCGTGTCGTCACTTCTTGCGGAACCAGGGAAATAGGGTTTGCCATTTTTCTTTTTTTGCTAGAATGGGGTTTGCCCGGTTGGAGATACGGTAATACTCCATCTAAATATAAACCCTTTTAGAGATTTCAATACAGACTACATATTTTTTTTAATATGGACTACATGCTTTTAGAGAGTATTTGACAAAAAACTACCATATTAGGGGTTCCTGTTCCACTGAACTATCACATTCAAAAAAATGAATGATAACTATCATTTTTTTGTTTTAATTTTGTGACTAAATACTACCCCCTCCGTCCCAAAATATAAGAGTGTTTTTTGACATTAGTGTAGTATCTAAAAACGCTTTTATATTATGGGACAAAGGGAGTACCACTTTTGAAAAATGGCCAAATTAGACGATTTAAAGGCGTTTATGACAAATGGGACCCACTCGTCTAGGCTGACTTGGCGGCAAAGTCAACTCCGTTTGTTTTGACCGTTATAACAAATGGGGCCACATGTCATCATCAACCTTCCTCCTCCTCTATTCACTAGTAGAAAACCACCCATTAGACCCGGTTCGTAAGGGCCTTTAGTCCCGGTTCATGAAGTGATGGTTCAATAACCTCATCAAGTCTCCACCATCCTCCCACTCAATTCTTTCGAGAGAAACCTTTCCTCGAGAAAGGACCCGATTCAAGAAACAATCCATATTGCTTTCGGATCTGAATTAGGAGGTTTACCCAACTTTTTTGGGTATCCTATGAAGAT
Source organism: Triticum timopheevii (assembly GCA_963921465.1). Taxonomy (NCBI): domain Eukaryota; kingdom Viridiplantae; phylum Streptophyta; class Magnoliopsida; order Poales; family Poaceae; genus Triticum; species Triticum timopheevii. Next base: position 659,106,382 of record OY997264.1, read on the forward strand.
GCATTTTATCCGCTTTGGGTTCGAGCTTATCAGCCTGAAACTTTTTTATATAAGCGCCGCAGCCCCAAACTTTTAAGAAATGACAGCTTAGGTTTCTCTAAACCATAGTTCATACGGTGTCATCTCAACGGAATTACGTGGTGCCCTATTAAAGTGAATGTGGTTGTCTCTAATGCCTAACCCATGAACGATAGTGGTAATTCGATAAGAGACATTATGGTACGCACCATATACAATAGGGTGCAACTATGATGTTCGGACACACCATCACACTATGGTGTTCCAGGCGGTTTTAATTGTGAAACAATTTCCACAATGTCTTAATTGTGTGCCAAAACTCGTAACTCAGATATTCATCTCTATGATCATATCATAGACATTTTATCCTCCTGTCACAATGATCTTCTACTTCACTCTGAAATTACTTGAACCATTCAATAATTCAGACTTGTGTTTCATCAAGTAAATATTCTCAACATCTACTCGAATCATCTGTGAAGTAAGAACATAACGATATCCACTACATGCCTCAGCACTTATTGGATTGCATACATCAAAATGTATTTCTTCCCACAAGTTGCTTTCTAGTTCCATTTTACTGAAACCGAGGATTTCAGTCATCTTGCCCATGTGGTATGATTTGCATGTCTCAAGTGATTCAAGATCAAGTGAGTTCAAACGGTCCATTTGCATGGAGTTTCTTCATGCATATACACCAATAGACATGGTTCGCATGTCTCAAACTTTTCAAAAACGAGTGAGCCCAAAGATCCATCAACATGGAGCTTCTTCATGCGTTTTATACCGATATGACTTACGTGGCAGTGCCACAAGTAGGTGGTACTATCATTACTATCTTTTGGCATGAACATGTGTATCACTACGATCGAGATTCAATAAACCATTCATTTTAGGTGCAAGACCATTCAAGGTATTATTCAAATAAACAGAGCAACCATTATTCTCCTTAAATGAATAACCGTATTGCAATAGACATAATCCAATCATGTCTATGCTCAACGCAAACACCAATCTCGATGGTAGAGGGAGCGTACGATGCTTTGATCATATCAACACTTGGAAACACTTCCAACACATATCGTCAGCTCACCTTTAGCTAGTCTCCGTTTATTCCGTAGCCTTTTGTTTCGAGTTACTAACACTTAGCAACCGAACCGGTATCTAATACCCTGGTGCTACTAGGAGTACCAGTAAAGTACACATTAACATAATGTATATCCAATATACTTCTATCGACAGCCTTCTCATCTACCAAGTATCTAGGGTAATCCTGCTCCAGTGGCTGTTCCCCTTATTACAGAAGCACTTAGTCTCGGGTTTGGGTTCAACCTTGGGTTTCTTCACTAGAGCAGCAACTGATTTGCCGTTTCATGAAGTATCCTTTCTTGCCCTTGCCCTTCTTGAAACTAGTGGTTTCATCAACAATTGATGCTCCTTCTTGATTTCTACTTTCGCGGTGTCAAACATCGTGAATACCTCAAGGATCATCATATCTATCCCTGATATGTTATAGTTCATCACAAAGCTCTAGCAGCTTGGTGGCAATGACTTTTGGAGAAACATCACTATCTCATCTGGAAGATCAACTCCCACTCGATTCAAGTGATTGTTGTACTCAGACAATCTGAGCACAAGCACAACAATTGAGCTTTTCTCCATTAGTTTGCAGGTTAAGAAAATCGTCGGAGGTCTTATACCTCTTGACGTGGGCACGAGCCTGAAATCTCAATTTCAGCCCTCAAAACATCTCATATGTTCCGCGACTTTTCGAAAAACGTCTTTGGTGCCTCTGCTCTAAACCGTTTCACTGAACTATCACGTAGTTATCAAAACATGTATGTCTGATGTTCGTAACATCCACAAACGACGTTTGGGGTTCAACACACTGAGCGGTGCATTAAGGACATAAGCTTTCTATTGTCCGCATAATAGCTACTATCAACTTTCAACTATATTTTCTCTAGGAACATATGTAAACAGTAGAACTATAGCGTGAGCTATGACATAATTTGCAAAAGGTCTTTTTGACTATGTTCAGGATAATTAAGTTCATCTTATGAACTCCCACTCAGATAAACATCCCTCTGGTCATCTAAGTGATCACATGATCCGAGTCAAACTAGGCCGTGTCCGATCATCACGTGAGACGGACTAACCAACGTCGGTGAACATCTTCATGTTGATCGTATCTACTATACGACTCATGCTCGACCTTTCGGTCTCCGTGTTCCGAGGCCATGTCTGTACATGCTAGGCTCGTCAAGTTAACCCTAAGTGTATTGCTGTGTAAATCTGTCTTACACCCGTTGTATGTGAACGTAAGAATCCATCACACCCGATCATCACGTGGTGCTTAGAAGCGACGAACTGTAGCAACGGTGCACAGTTAGGGGAGAACACTTCTTGAAATTGTTGTAAGGGATCATCTTATTTACTACCGTCGTTCTAAGTAAACAAGATGCAAAAACATGATAAACATCACATGCAATCAAATAGTGACATGATATGGCCAATATCATTTTGCTCCTTTTGATCTCCATCTTCGGGGCTCCATGATCATCATCGTCACCGGCATGACACCATGATCATGATCTCCATCATCGTGTCTCCATGAAGTCGTCTCGCCAACTTATTACTTCTACTACTATGGCTACCGGTTAGCAATAAAGTAAAGTAATTACATGGCGTTGTTCAATGACACGCAGGTCATACAATAAATTAAGACAACTCCTATGGCTCCTGCCGGTTGTCATACTCATCGACATGCAAGTCGTGAGTCCTATTACAAGAACATGATCAATCTCATACATCACATATCATTCATCACATTCTTGTTGGCCATATCACATCACAAAGCATACCCTGCAAAAACAAGTTAGACGTCCTCTAATTGTTGTTGCATGTTTTACGTGGCTGCTATGGGTTTCTAGCAAGAACGTTTCTTACCTACGCAAAACCACAACGTGATATGCCAATTGCTATTTACCCTTCATAAGGACCCTTTTCATCGAATCCGTTCCGACTAAAGTGGGAGAGACTGGCACCCGCTAGCCACCTTATGCACCAAGTGCACGTCAATCGGTGGAACCTGTCTCACGTAAGAGTACGTGTAAGGTCGGTCCGGGCCGCTTCATCCGACAATACCGTCGAAACAAGATTGGACTAGTAACGGTAAGCATATTGAACAACATCAACGCCCACAACTACTTTGTGTTATACTCGTGCAAAGAATCTACGCAATAGACCTAGCTCATGATGCCACTGTTGGGGAACGTAGCAGAAATTCAAAAAATTTCCTACGTATCACCAAGATCTATCTATGGAGAGACCAGCAACGAGTAGAAAGAGAGTGCATCTACATACCCTTGTAGATCGCTAAGCGGAAGCGTTCAAGTGAACGGGGTTGATGGAGTCGTACTCGTCGTGATTCAAATCACCGATGATCAAGTGCCGAACGCACGGCACCTCCGCGTTCAACACACGTACAGCCCGGTGACGTCTCCCAAGCCTTGATCCAGCAAGGAGAGAGGGAGAGGTTGAGGAAGACTCCATCCAGCAACAGCACAACGGCGTGGTGGTGGTGGAGGAGCGTGGCAATCCTGCAGGGCTTCGCCAAGCACCGCGGGAGAGGAGGAGGACTTGGGAGAGGGGGAGGGCTGCGCCAGAACTTCGTGTGTAGCTCCTATGCGTCTTCCCACTTTATATAGGGGTGGAGGGGCTGGTTTCTTGCCCTCCAAGTCCATTGGGGCGTTGGCAAAGGTGTGAGGAAAGAAATCCCATCATTTCCTTCCCCACCGATTGCTATCCCCCCTTTTTAGGGATCTTGATCTTATCCCTTTGGGATATGATCTTATTCCTTCTAAGGGGGGATCTTGGTGCGCCTTGACCAGGGGTGTGGGGCCTTGCCCCCACTACCCACGTTCATGTGGGTCCCCCCATGCAGGTGGGCCCCACTCTGGAACCTTCTAGAACCTTCCCGGTACAATACCGAAAAATCCCGAACATTTTCCAGTGGCCAAAATAGGACTTCCCATATATAAATCTTTACCTCCGGACCATTTCGGAACTCCTCGTGACGTCCGGGATCTCATCCGGGACTCCGAACAACATTCAGTAACCACATACAAGCTTCCTTTATAACCCTAGCGTCATCGAACCTTAAGTGTGTAGACCCTACGGGTTCGGGAGACATGTAGACATGACCGAGACGTTCTCTGGTCAATAACCAACAGCGGGATCTGGATACCCATGTTGGCTCCCACATGTTCCACGATGATCTCATCGGATGAACCACGATGTCAAGGACTTAATCAATCCCGTATACAATTCCCTTTGTCTAGCGGTATTGTACTTGCCCGAGATTCGATCGTCGGTATCCTTATACCTTGTTCAATCTCGTTACCGGCAAGTCTCTTTACTCGTTCCGTAACACATCATCCCGTGATCAACTCCTTGGTCACATTGCGCATATGATGATGTCCTACCGAGTGGGCCCAGAGATACCTCTCCGTTTACACGGAGTGACAAATCCCAGTCTCGATTCGTGCCAACCCAACAGATACTTTCGGAGATACCTGTAATGCACCTTTATAGCCACCCAGTTACGTTGTGACGTTTGGTACACCCAAAGCATTCCTACGGTATCCGGGAGTTGCACAATCTCATGGTCTAAGGAAGAGATACTTGACATTGGAAAAGCTCTAGCAAACGAACTACACGATCTTAGTGCTAGGCTTAGGATTGGGTCTTGTCCATCACATCATTCTCCTAATGATGTGATCCCGTTATCAACGACATCCAATGTCCATAGCCAGGAAACCATGACTATCTATTGATCACAACGAGCTAGTCAACTAGAGGCTCACTAGGGACATATTGTGGTCTATGTATTCACACGTGTATTACGATTTCCGGATAATACAGTTATAGCATGAATAAAAGACAATTATCATGAACAAGGAAATATAATAATACTTTTATTATTGCCTCTAGGGCATATTTCCAACAGTCTCCCACTTGCACTAGAGTCAATAATCTAGTTCACATCGATATGTGATTAACACTCAAGGTCACATCCCCATGTGACTTACACCCAAAGAGTTTACTAGAGTCAATAATCTAGTTCACATTTACCATGTGATTAACACTCGATGAGTTCTGGGTTTGATCATGTTATGCTTGTGAGAGAGGTTATAGTCAACGGGTCTGAACCTTTTAGATCTGTGTGTGCTTTACAAATCTCTATGTCATCTCCTAGATGTAGCTACCACGCTCTATTTGGAGCTATTCCAAATAACTGTTCTACTTGGAGCTATACTAAAAGTTGCTCCATTATACGTATCCGGTATTTCTACTCAGAGCTATCCGGATAGGTGTTAAGCTTGAATCGACATAACTCTTTACGTCGAACTCTTTATCACCTCCATAATCGAGAAAATTCCTTAGTCCACTAGTTACTAAGGATAACTTTGACCGCTGTCCTGTGATCCATTCTTGGATCACTCTTGTACCCCTTGACTGACTCATGGCAAGGCACACTACAGGTGCGGTACACAGCATAGCATACTGTAGAGAGCCTATGATAAAAGCATAGGGGACGACCTTCGTCCTTTCTCTCTATTCTGCCGTGGTCGAGATTTTAAGTCTTAACTTCATACCTTACATCTCAGGCAAGAATTCCTTCTTTGACTGATCCATCTTGAACACCTTCAAGATCATGTCAAGGTACGTGCTCATTTGAAAGTACCATTAAGTGTTTTGATCTATCCTTATAGATCTTGATGCTCAATGTTCAAGTAGCTTAATCCAGGTTTTCCATTGAAAAATAGTTTTCAAATAACCCTATATGCTTTCTAGAAATTCTACATCATTTCTGATCATCAATATGTCAACAACATATACTCATCAGAAATTCTATAGTGCTCCCACTCACTTCTTTGGAAATACAAGTTTCTCATAAACTTTGTATAAACCCAAAATCTTTGATCATCTTATCAAAGCGCACATTCCAACTCCGAGATGCTTACTCCAGTCCTTAGAAGGATCGCTGGAGCCAGCATACCTTTTAGCATCCTTAGGATCGACAAAAACTTTTGGATTGTATTACGTACAACCTTTCCTTACGAAAACTGGTAAGGAAACTTGTTTTGACATCCATCTGCCAGATTTCATAAATGCAGCTAATGCTAACATGATTCCGACAGACTTCAAGCATCGCTACAGATGAGAAAATCTCATCGTAGTCAACTCCTTGAACTTGTGAAAAACTCTTCGCCACAAGTCGAGCTTCATAGATGGTGACATTACCATCCACGTCCGTCTTCTTCTTAAAGATCCATTTATCTCAATGGCTTGCCGATCATCGGGCAAGTCCACCAAAGTCCATGCTTTGTTCTGATACATGGATCCTATCTCGGATTTCATGGCTTCTAACCATTTGTCGGAATTTGGGCCCACCATCACTTCTCCATAGCTCATAGGTTCATTGTTGTCTAGCAACATGACCTTCAAGACAGGATTACTGTACCACTCCGAAGTAGTACGCGTCCTTGTCGTCCTACGAGGTTCGGTAGTGACTTGATCCGAAGTCTCATGATCAATATCATAAGCTTCCACTTCAATTGGTGTAGGTGCCACAGGAACAACTTCCTGTGCCCTGCTACACACAGGTTGAAGTGATGGTTCAATAACCTCATCAAGTCTCCACCATCCTCCCACTCAATTCTTTCGAGAGAAACCTTTCCTCGAGAAAGGACCCGATTCAAGAAACAATCCATATTGCTTTCGGATCTGAATTAGGAGGTTTACCCAACTTTTTTGGGTATCCTATGAAGATGCATTTTATCCGCTTTGGGTTCGAGCTTATCAGCCTGAAACTTTTTTATATAAGCGCCGCAGCCCCAAACTTTTAAGAAATGACAGCTTAGGTTTCTCTAAACCATAGTTCATACGGTGTCATCTCAACGGAATTACGTGGTGCCCTATTAAAGTGAATGTGGTTGTCTCTAATGCCTAACCCATGAACGATAGTGGTAATTCGATAAGAGACATTATGGTACGCACCATATACAATAGGGTGCAACTATGATGTTCGGACACACCATCACACTATGGTGTTCCAGGCGGTTTTAATTGTGAAACAATTTCCACAATGTCTTAATTGTGTGCCAAAACTCGTAACTCAGATATTCATCTCTATGATCATATCATAGACATTTTATCCTCCTGTCACAATGATCTTCTACTTCACTCTGAAATTACTTGAACCATTCAATAATTCAGACTTGTGTTTCATCAAGTAAATATTCTCAACATCTACTCGAATCATCTGTGAAGTAAGAACATAACGATATCCACTACATGCCTCAGCACTTATTGGATTGCATACATCAAAATGTATTTCTTCCCACAAGTTGCTTTCTAGTTCCATTTTACTGAAACCGAGGATTTCAGTCATCTTGCCCATGTGGTATGATTTGCATGTCTCAAGTGATTCAAGATCAAGTGAGTTCAAACGGTCCATTTGCATGGAGTTTCTTCATGCATATACACCAATAGACATGGTTCGCATGTCTCAAACTTTTCAAAAACGAGTGAGCCCAAAGATCCATCAACATGGAGCTTCTTCATGCGTTTTATACCGATATGACTTACGTGGCAGTGCCACAAGTAGGTGGTACTATCATTACTATCTTTTGGCATGAACATGTGTATCACTACGATCGAGATTCAATAAACCATTCATTTTAGGTGCAAGACCATTCAAGGTATTATTCAAATAAACAGAGCAACCATTATTCTCCTTAAATGAATAACCGTATTGCAATAGACATAATCCAATCATGTCTATGCTCAACGCAAACACCAATCTCGATGGTAGAGGGAGCGTACGATGCTTTGATCATATCAACACTTGGAAACACTTCCAACACATATCGTCAGCTCACCTTTAGCTAGTCTCCGTTTATTCCGTAGCCTTTTGTTTCGAGTTACTAACACTTAGCAACCGAACCGGTATCTAATACCCTGGTGCTACTAGGAGTACCAGTAAAGTACACATTAACATAATGTATATCCAATATACTTCTATCGACAGCCTTCTCATCTACCAAGTATCTAGGGTAATCCTGCTCCAGTGGCTGTTCCCCTTATTACAGAAGCACTTAGTCTCGGGTTTGGGTTCAACCTTGGGTTTCTTCACTAGAGCAGCAACTGATTTGCCGTTTCATGAAGTATCCTTTCTTGCCCTTGCCCTTCTTGAAACTAGTGGTTTCATCAACAATTGATGCTCCTTCTTGATTTCTACTTTCGCGGTGTCAAACATCGTGAATACCTCAAGGATCATCATATCTATCCCTGATATGTTATAGTTCATCACAAAGCTCTAGCAGCTTGGTGGCAATGACTTTTGGAGAAACATCACTATCTCATCTGGAAGATCAACTCCCACTCGATTCAAGTGATTGTTGTACTCAGACAATCTGAGCACAAGCACAACAATTGAGCTTTTCTCCATTAGTTTGCAGGTTAAGAAAATCGTCGGAGGTCTTATACCTCTTGACGTGGGCACGAGCCTGAAATCTCAATTTCAGCCCTCAAAACATCTCATATGTTCCGCGACTTTTCGAAAAACGTCTTTGGTGCCTCTGCTCTAAACCGTTTCACTGAACTATCACGTAGTTATCAAAACATGTATGTCTGATGTTCGTAACATCCACAAACGACGTTTGGGGTTCAACACACTGAGCGGTGCATTAAGGACATAAGCTTTCTATTGTCCGCATAATAGCTACTATCAACTTTCAACTATATTTTCTCTAGGAACATATGTAAACAGTAGAACTATAGCGTGAGCTATGACATAATTTGCAAAAGGTCTTTTTGACTATGTTCAGGATAATTAAGTTCATCTTATGAACTCCCACTCAGATAAACATCCCTCTGGTCATCTAAGTGATCACATGATCCGAGTCAAACTAGGCCGTGTCCGATCATCACGTGAGACGGACTAACCAACGTCGGTGAACATCTTCATGTTGATCGTATCTACTATACGACTCATGCTCGACCTTTCGGTCTCCGTGTTCCGAGGCCATGTCTGTACATGCTAGGCTCGTCAAGTTAACCCTAAGTGTATTGCTGTGTAAATCTGTCTTACACCCGTTGTATGTGAACGTAAGAATCCATCACACCCGATCATCACGTGGTGCTTAGAAGCGACGAACTGTAGCAACGGTGCACAGTTAGGGGAGAACACTTCTTGAAATTGTTGTAAGGGATCATCTTATTTACTACCGTCGTTCTAAGTAAACAAGATGCAAAAACATGATAAACATCACATGCAATCAAATAGTGACATGATATGGCCAATATCATTTTGCTCCTTTTGATCTCCATCTTCGGGGCTCCATGATCATCATCGTCACCGGCATGACACCATGATCATGATCTCCATCATCGTGTCTCCATGAAGTCGTCTCGCCAACTTATTACTTCTACTACTATGGCTACCGGTTAGCAATAAAGTAAAGTAATTACATGGCGTTGTTCAATGACACGCAGGTCATACAATAAATTAAGACAACTCCTATGGCTCCTGCCGGTTGTCATACTCATCGACATGCAAGTCGTGAGTCCTATTACAAGAACATGATCAATCTCATACATCACATATCATTCATCACATTCTTGTTGGCCATATCACATCACAAAGCATACCCTGCAAAAACAAGTTAGACGTCCTCTAATTGTTGTTGCATGTTTTACGTGGCTGCTATGGGTTTCTAGCAAGAACGTTTCTTACCTACGCAAAACCACAACGTGATATGCCAATTGCTATTTACCCTTCATAAGGACCCTTTTCATCGAATCCGTTCCGACTAAAGTGGGAGAGACTGGCACCCGCTAGCCACCTTATGCACCAAGTGCACGTCAATCGGTGGAACCTGTCTCACGTAAGAGTACGTGTAAGGTCGGTCCGGGCCGCTTCATCCGACAATACCGTCGAAACAAGATTGGACTAGTAACGGTAAGCATATTGAACAACATCAACGCCCACAACTACTTTGTGTTATACTCGTGCAAAGAATCTACGCAATAGACCTAGCTCATGATGCCACTGTTGGGGAACGTAGCAGAAATTCAAAAAATTTCCTACGTATCACCAAGATCTATCTATGGAGAGACCAGCAACGAGTAGAAAGAGAGTGCATCTACATACCCTTGTAGATCGCTAAGCGGAAGCGTTCAAGTGAACGGGGTTGATGGAGTCGTACTCGTCGTGATTCAAATCACCGATGATCAAGTGCCGAACGCACGGCACCTCCGCGTTCAACACACGTACAGCCCGGTGACGTCTCCCAAGCCTTGATCCAGCAAGGAGAGAGGGAGAGGTTGAGGAAGACTCCATCCAGCAACAGCACAACGGCGTGGTGGTGGTGGAGGAGCGTGGCAATCCTGCAGGGCTTCGCCAAGCACCGCGGGAGAGGAGGAGGACTTGGGAGAGGGGGAGGGCTGCGCCAGAACTTCGTGTGTAGCTCCTATGCGTCTTCCCACTTTATATAGGGGTGGAGGGGCTGGTTTCTTGCCCTCCAAGTCCATTGGGGCGTTGGCAAAGGTGGGAGGAAAGAAATCCCATCATTTCCTTCCCCACCGATTGCTATCCCCCCTTTTTAGGGATCTTGATCTTATCCCTTTGGGATATGATCTTATTCCTTCTAAGGGGGGATCTTGGTGCGCCTTGACCAGGGGTGTGGGGCCTTGCCCCCACTACCCACGTTCATGTGGGTCCCCCCATGCAGGTGGGCCCCACTCTGGAACCTTCTAGAACCTTCCCGGTACAATACCGAAAAATCCCGAACATTTTCCAGTGGCCAAAATAGGACTTCCCATATATAAATCTTTACCTCCGGACCATTTCGGAACTCCTCGTGACGTCCGGGATCTCATCCGGGACTCCGAACAACATTCGGTAACCACATACAAGCTTCCTTTATAACCCTAGCGTCATCGAACCTTAAGTGTGTAGACCCTACGGGTTCGGGAGACATGTAGACATGACCGAGACGTTCTCTGGTCAATAACCAACAGCGGGATCTGGATACCCATGTTGGCTCCCACATGTTCCACGATGATCTCATCGGATGAACCACGATGTCAAGGACTTAATCAATCCCGTATACAATTCCCTTTGTCTAGCGGTATTGTACTTGCCCGAGATTCGATCGTCGGTATCCTTATACCTTGTTCAATCTCGTTACCGGCAAGTCTCTTTACTCGTTCCGTAACACATCATCCCGTGATCAACTCCTTGGTCACATTGCGCATATGATGATGTCCTACCGAGTGGGCCCAGAGATACCTCTCCGTTTACACGGAGTGACAAATCCCAGTCTCGATTCGTGCCAACCCAACAGATACTTTCGGAGATACCTGTAATGCACCTTTATAGCCACCCAGTTACGTTGTGACGTTTGGTACACCCAAAGCATTCCTACGGTATCCGGGAGTTGCACAATCTCATGGTCTAAGGAAGAGATACTTGACATTGGAAAAGCTCTAGCAAACGAACTACACGATCTTAGTGCTAGGCTTAGGATTGGGTCTTGTCCATCACATCATTCTCCTAATGATGTGATCCCGTTATCAACGACATCCAATGTCCATAGCCAGGAAACCATGACTATCTATTGATCACAACGAGCTAGTCAACTAGAGGCTCACTAGGGACATATTGTGGTCTATGTATTCACACGTGTATTACGATTTCCGGATAATACAGTTATAGCATGAATAAAAGACAATTATCATGAACAAGGAAATATAATAATACTTTTATTATTGCCTCTAGGGCATATTTCCAACAGTCTCCCACTTGCACTAGAGTCAATAATCTAGTTCACATCGATATGTGATTAACACTCAAGGTCACATCCCCATGTGACTTACACCCAAAGAGTTTACTAGAGTCAATAATCTAGTTCACATTTACCATGTGATTAACACTCGATGAGTTCTGGGTTTGATCATGTTATGCTTGTGAGAGAGGTTATAGTCAACGGGTCTGAACCTTTTAGATCTGTGTGTGCTTTACAAATCTCTATGTCATCTCCTAGATGTAGCTACCACGCTCTATTTGGAGCTATTCCAAATAACTGTTCTACTTGGAGCTATACTAAAAGTTGCTCCATTATACGTATCCGGTATTTCTACTCAGAGCTATCCGGATAGGTGTTAAGCTTGAATCGACATAACTCTTTACGTCGAACTCTTTATCACCTCCATAATCGAGAAAATTCCTTAGTCCACTAGTTACTAAGGATAACTTTGACCGCTGTCCTGTGATCCATTCTTGGATCACTCTTGTACCCCTTGACTGACTCATGGCAAGGCACACTACAGGTGCGGTACACAGCATAGCATACTGTAGAGAGCCTATGATAAAAGCATAGGGGACGACCTTCGTCCTTTCTCTCTATTCTGCCGTGGTCGAGATTTTAAGTCTTAACTTCATACCTTACATCTCAGGCAAGAATTCCTTCTTTGACTGATCCATCTTGAACACCTTCAAGATCATGTCAAGGTACGTGCTCATTTGAAAGTACCATTAAGTGTTTTGATCTATCCTTATAGATCTTGATGCTCAATGTTCAAGTAGCTTAATCCAGGTTTTCCATTGAAAAATAGTTTTCAAATAACCCTATATGCTTTCTAGAAATTCTACATCATTTCTGATCATCAATATGTCAACAACATATACTCATCAGAAATTCTATAGTGCTCCCACTCACTTCTTTGGAAATACAAGTTTCTCATAAACTTTGTATAAACCCAAAATCTTTGATCATCTTATCAAAGCGCACATTCCAACTCCGAGATGCTTACTCCAGTCCTTAGAAGGATCGCTGGAGCCAGCATACCTTTTAGCATCCTTAGGATCGACAAAAACTTTTGGATTGTATTACGTACAACCTTTCCTTACGAAAACTGGTAAGGAAACTTGTTTTGACATCCATCTGCCAGATTTCATAAATGCAGCTAATGCTAACATGATTCCGACAGACTTCAAGCATCGCTACAGATGAGAAAATCTCATCGTAGTCAACTCCTTGAACTTGTGAAAAACTCTTCGCCACAAGTCGAGCTTCATAGATGGTGACATTACCATCCACGTCCGTCTTCTTCTTAAAGATCCATTTATCTCAATGGCTTGCCGATCATCGGGCAAGTCCACCAAAGTCCATGCTTTGTTCTGATACATGGATCCTATCTCGGATTTCATGGCTTCTAACCATTTGTCGGAATTTGGGCCCACCATCACTTCTCCATAGCTCATAGGTTCATTGTTGTCTAGCAACATGACCTTCAAGACAGGATTACTGTACCACTCCGAAGTAGTACGCGTCCTTGTCGTCCTACGAGGTTCGGTAGTGACTTGATCCGAAGTCTCATGATCAATATCATAAGCTTCCACTTCAATTGGTGTAGGTGCCACAGGAACAACTTCCTGTGCCCTGCTACACACAGGTTGAAGTGATGGTTCAATAACCTCATCAAGTCTCCACCATCCTCCCACTCAATTCTTTCGAGAGAAACCTTTCCTCGAGAAAGGACCCGATTCAAGAAACAATCCATATTGCTTTCGGATCTGAATTAGGAGGTTTACCCAACTTTTTTGGGTATCCTATGAAGATGCATTTTATCCGCTTTGGGTTCGAGCTTATCAGCCTGAAACTTTTTTATATAAGCGCCGCAGCCCCAAACTTTTAAGAAATGACAGCTTAGGTTTCTCTAAACCATAGTTCATACGGTGTCATCTCAACGGAATTACGTGGTGCCCTATTAAAGTGAATGTGGTTGTCTCTAATGCCTAACCCATGAACGATAGTGGTAATTCGATAAGAGACATTATGGTACGCACCATATACAATAGGGTGCAACTATGATGTTCGGACACACCATCACACTATGGTGTTCCAGGCGGTTTTAATTGTGAAACAATTTCCACAATGTCTTAATTGTGTGCCAAAACTCGTAACTCAGATATTCATCTCTATGATCATATCATAGACATTTTATCCTCCTGTCACAATGATCTTCTACTTCACTCTGAAATTACTTGAACCATTCAATAATTCAGACTTGTGTTTCATCAAGTAAATATTCTCAACATCTACTCGAATCATCTGTGAAGTAAGAACATAACGATATCCACTACATGCCTCAGCACTTATTGGATTGCATACATCAAAATGTATTTCTTCCCACAAGTTGCTTTCTAGTTCCATTTTACTGAAACCGAGGATTTCAGTCATCTTGCCCATGTGGTATGATTTGCATGTCTCAAGTGATTCAAGATCAAGTGAGTTCAAACGGTCCATTTGCATGGAGTTTCTTCATGCATATACACCAATAGACATGGTTCGCATGTCTCAAACTTTTCAAAAACGAGTGAGCCCAAAGATCCATCAACATGGAGCTTCTTCATGCGTTTTATACCGATATGACTTACGTGGCAGTGCCACAAGTAGGTGGTACTATCATTACTATCTTTTGGCATGAACATGTGTATCACTACGATCGAGATTCAATAAACCATTCATTTTAGGTGCAAGACCATTCAAGGTATTATTCAAATAAACAGAGCAACCATTATTCTCCTTAAATGAATAACCGTATTGCAATAGACATAATCCAATCATGTCTATGCTCAACGCAAACACCAATCTCGATGGTAGAGGGAGCGTACGATGCTTTGATCATATCAACACTTGGAAACACTTCCAACACATATCGTCAGCTCACCTTTAGCTAGTCTCCGTTTATTCCGTAGCCTTTTGTTTCGAGTTACTAACACTTAGCAACCGAACCGGTATCTAATACCCTGGTGCTACTAGGAGTACCAGTAAAGTACACATTAACATAATGTATATCCAATATACTTCTATCGACAGCCTTCTCATCTACCAAGTATCTAGGGTAATCCTGCTCCAGTGGCTGTTCCCCTTATTACAGAAGCACTTAGTCTCGGGTTTGGGTTCAACCTTGGGTTTCTTCACTAGAGCAGCAACTGATTTGCCGTTTCATGAAGTATCCTTTCTTGCCCTTGCCCTTCTTGAAACTAGTGGTTTCATCAACAATTGATGCTCCTTCTTGATTTCTACTTTCGCGGTGTCAAACATCGTGAATACCTCAAGGATCATCATATCTATCCCTGATATGTTATAGTTCATCACAAAGCTCTAGCAGCTTGGTGGCAATGACTTTTGGAGAAACATCACTATCTCATCTGGAAGATCAACTCCCACTCGATTCAAGTGATTGTTGTACTCAGACAATCTGAGCACAAGCACAACAATTGAGCTTTTCTCCATTAGTTTGCAGGTTAAGAAAATCGTCGGAGGTCTTATACCTCTTGACGTGGGCACGAGCCTGAAATCTCAATTTCAGCCCTCAAAACATCTCATATGTTCCGCGACTTTTCGAAAAACGTCTTTGGTGCCTCTGCTCTAAACCGTTTCACTGAACTATCACGTAGTTATCAAAACATGTATGTCTGATGTTCGTAACATCCACAAACGACGTTTGGGGTTCAACACACTAAGCGGTGCATTAAGGACATAAGCTTTCTATTGTCCGCATAATAGCTACTATCAACTTTCAACTATATTTTCTCTAGGAACATATGTAAACAGTAGAACTATAGCGTGAGCTATGACATAATTTGCAAAAGGTCTTTTTGACTATGTTCAGGATAATTAAGTTCATCTTATGAACTCCCACTCAGATAAACATCCCTCTGGTCATCTAAGTGATCACATGATCCGAGTCAAACTAGGCCGTGTCCGATCATCACGTGAGACGGACTAACCAACGTCGGTGAACATCTTCATGTTGATCGTATCTACTATACGACTCATGCTCGACCTTTCGGTCTCCGTGTTCCGAGGCCATGTCTGTACATGCTAGGCTCGTCAAGTTAACCCTAAGTGTATTGCTGTGTAAATCTGTCTTACACCCGTTGTATGTGAACGTAAGAATCCATCACACCCGATCATCACGTGGTGCTTAGAAGCGACGAACTGTAGCAACGGTGCACAGTTAGGGGAGAACACTTCTTGAAATTGTTGTAAGGGATCATCTTATTTACTACCGTCGTTCTAAGTAAACAAGATGCAAAAACATGATAAACATCACATGCAATCAAATAGTGACATGATATGGCCAATATCATTTTGCTCCGTTTGATCTCCATCTTCGGGGCTCCATGATCATCATCGTCACCGGCATGACACCATGATCATGATCTCCATCATCGTGTCTCCATGAAGTCGTCTCGCCAACTTATTACTTCTACTACTATGGCTACCGGTTAGCAATAAAGTAAAGTAATTACATGGCGTTGTTCAATGACACGCAGGTCATACAATAAATTAAGACAACTCCTATGGCTCCTGCCGGTTGTCATACTCATCGACATGCAAGTCGTGAGTCCTATTACAAGAACATGATCAATCTCATACATCACATATCATTCATCACATTCTTGTTGGCCATATCACATCACAAAGCATACCCTGCAAAAACAAGTTAGACGTCCTCTAATTGTTGTTGCATGTTTTACGTGGCTGCTATGGGTTTCTAGCAAGAACGTTTCTTACCTACGCAAAACCACAACGTGATATGCCAATTGCTATTTACCCTTCATAAGGACCCTTTTCATCGAATCCGTTCCGACTAAAGTGGGAGAGACTGGCACCCGCTAGCCACCTTATGCACCAAGTGCACGTCAATCGGTGGAACCTGTCTCACGTAAGAGTACGTGTAAGGTCGGTCCGGGCCGCTTCATCCGACAATACCGTCGAAACAAGATTGGACTAGTAACGGTAAGCATATTGAACAACATCAACGCCCACAACTACTTTGTGTTATACTCGTGCAAAGAATCTACGCAATAGACCTAGCTCATGATGCCACTGTTGGGGAACGTAGCAGAAATTCAAAAAATTTCCTACGTATCACCAAGATCTATCTATGGAGAGACCAGCAACGAGTAGAAAGAGAGTGCATCTACATACCCTTGTAGATCGCTAAGCGGAAGCGTTCAAGTGAACGGGGTTGATGGAGTCGTACTCGTCGTGATTCAAATCACCGATGATCAAGTGCCGAACGCACGGCACCTCCGCGTTCAACACACGTACAGCCCGGTGACGTCTCCCAAGCCTTGATCCAGCAAGGAGAGAGGGAGAGGTTGAGGAAGACTCCATCCAGCAACAGCACAACGGCGTGGTGGTGGTGGAGGAGCGTGGCAATCCTGCAGGGCTTCGCCAAGCACCGCGGGAGAGGAGGAGGACTTGGGAGAGGGGGAGGGCTGCGCCAGAACTTCGTGTGTAGCTCCTATGCGTCTTCCCACTTTATATAGGGGTGGAGGGGCTGGTTTCTTGCCCTCCAAGTCCATTGGGGCGTTGGCAAAGGTGGGAGGAAAGAAATCCCATCATTTCCTTCCCCACCGATTGCTATCCCCCCTTTTTAGGGATCTTGATCTTATCCCTTTGGGATATGATCTTATTCCTTCTAAGGGGGGATCTTGGTGCGCCTTGACCAGGGGTGTGGGGCCTTGCCCCCACTACCCACGTTCATGTGGGTCCCCCCATGCAGGTGGGCCCCACTCTGGAACCTTCTAGAACCTTCCCGGTACAATACCGAAAAATCCCGAACATTTTCCAGTGGCCAAAATAGGACTTCCCATATATAAATCTTTACCTCCGGACCATTTCGGAACTCCTCGTGACGTCCGGGATCTCATCCGGGACTCCGAACAACATTCGGTAACCACATACAAGCTTCCTTTATAACCCTAGCGTCATCGAACCTTAAGTGTGTAGACCCTACGGGTTCGGGAGACATGTAGACATGACCGAGACGTTCTCTGGTCAATAACCAACAGCGGGATCTGGATACCCATGTTGGCTCCCACATGTTCCACGATGATCTCATCGGATGAACCACGATGTCAAGGACTTAATCAATCCCGTATACAATTCCCTTTGTCTAGCGGTATTGTACTTGCCCGAGATTCGATCGTCGGTATCCTTATACCTTGTTCAATCTCGTTACCGGCAAGTCTCTTTACTCGTTCCGTAACACATCATCCCGTGATCAACTCCTTGGTCACATTGCGCATATGATGATGTCCTACCGAGTGGGCCCAGAGATACCTCTCCGTTTACACGGAGTGACAAATCCCAGTCTCGATTCGTGCCAACCCAACAGATACTTTCGGAGATACCTGTAATGCACCTTTATAGCCACCCAGTTACGTTGTGACGTTTGGTACACCCAAAGCATTCCTACGGTATCCGGGAGTTGCACAATCTCATGGTCTAAGGAAGAGATACTTGACATTGGAAAAGCTCTAGCAAACGAACTACACGATCTTAGTGCTAGGCTTAGGATTGGGTCTTGTCCATCACATCATTCTCCTAATGATGTGATCCCGTTATCAACGACATCCAATGTCCATAGCCAGGAAACCATGACTATCTATTGATCACAACGAGCTAGTCAACTAGAGGCTCACTAGGGACATATTGTGGTCTATGTATTCACACGTGTATTACGATTTCCGGATAATACAGTTATAGCATGAATAAAAGACAATTATCATGAACAAGGAAATATAATAATACTTTTATTATTGCCTCTAGGGCATATTTCCAACAGTCTCCCACTTGCACTAGAGTCAATAATCTAGTTCACATCGATATGTGATTAACACTCAAGGTCACATCCCCATGTGACTTACACCCAAAGAGTTTACTAGAGTCAATAATCTAGTTCACATTTACCATGTGATTAACACTCGATGAGTTCTGGGTTTGATCATGTTATGCTTGTGAGAGAGGTTATAGTCAACGGGTCTGAACCTTTTAGATCTGTGTGTGCTTTACAAATCTCTATGTCATCTCCTAGATGTAGCTACCACGCTCTATTTGGAGCTATTCCAAATAACTGTTCTACTTGGAGCTATACTAAAAGTTGCTCCATTATACGTATCCGGTATTTCTACTCAGAGCTATCCGGATAGGTGTTAAGCTTGAATCGACATAACTCTTTACGTCGAACTCTTTATCACCTCCATAATCGAGAAAATTCCTTAGTCCACTAGTTACTAAGGATAACTTTGACCGCTGTCCTGTGATCCATTCTTGGATCACTCTTGTACCCCTTGACTGACTCATGGCAAGGCACACTACAGGTGCGGTACACAGCATAGCATACTGTAGAGAGCCTATGATAAAAGCATAGGGGACGACCTTCGTCCTTTCTCTCTATTCTGCCGTGGTCGAGATTTTAAGTCTTAACTTCATACCTTACATCTCAGGCAAGAATTCCTTCTTTGACTGATCCATCTTGAACACCTTCAAGATCATGTCAAGGTACGTGCTCATTTGAAAGTACCATTAAGTGTTTTGATCTATCCTTATAGATCTTGATGCTCAATGTTCAAGTAGCTTAATCCAGGTTTTCCATTGAAAAATAGTTTTCAAATAACCCTATATGCTTTCTAGAAATTCTACATCATTTCTGATCATCAATATGTCAACAACATATACTCATCAGAAATTCTATAGTGCTCCCACTCACTTCTTTGGAAATACAAGTTTCTCATAAACTTTGTATAAACCCAAAATCTTTGATCATCTTATCAAAGCGCACATTCCAACTCCGAGATGCTTACTCCAGTCCTTAGAAGGATCGCTGGAGCCAGCATACCTTTTAGCATCCTTAGGATCGACAAAAACTTTTGGATTGTATTACGTACAACCTTTCCTTACGAAAACTGGTAAGGAAACTTGTTTTGACATCCATCTGCCAGATTTCATAAATGCAGCTAATGCTAACATGATTCCGACAGACTTCAAGCATCGCTACAGATGAGAAAATCTCATCGTAGTCAACTCCTTGAACTTGTGAAAAACTCTTCGCCACAAGTCGAGCTTCATAGATGGTGACATTACCATCCACGTCCGTCTTCTTCTTAAAGATCCATTTATCTCAATGGCTTGCCGATCATCGGGCAAGTCCACCAAAGTCCATGCTTTGTTCTGATACATGGATCCTATCTCGGATTTCATGGCTTCTAACCATTTGTCGGAATTTGGGCCCACCATCACTTCTCCATAGCTCATAGGTTCATTGTTGTCTAGCAACATGACCTTCAAGACAGGATTACTGTACCACTCCGAAGTAGTACGCGTCCTTGTCGTCCTACGAGGTTCGGTAGTGACTTGATCCGAAGTCTCATGATCAATATCATAAGCTTCCACTTCAATTGGTGTAGGTGCCACAGGAACAACTTCCTGTGCCCTGCTACACACAGGTTGAAGTGATGGTTCAATAACCTCATCAAGTCTCCACCATCCTCCCACTCAATTCTTTCGAGAGAAACCTTTCCTCGAGAAAGGACCCGATTCAAGAAACAATCCATATTGCTTTCGGATCTGAATTAGGAGGTTTACCCAACTTTTTTGGGTATCCTATGAAGATGCATTTTATCCGCTTTGGGTTCGAGCTTATCAGCCTGAAACTTTTTTATATAAGCGCCGCAGCCCCAAACTTTTAAGAAATGACAGCTTAGGTTTCTCTAAACCATAGTTCATACGGTGTCATCTCAACGGAATTACGTGGTGCCCTATTAAAGTGAATGTGGTTGTCTCTAATGCCTAACCCATGAACGATAGTGGTAATTCGATAAGAGACATTATGGTACGCACCATATACAATAGGGTGCAACTATGATGTTCGGACACACCATCACACTATGGTGTTCCAGGCGGTTTTAATTGTGAAACAATTTCCACAATGTCTTAATTGTGTGCCAAAACTCGTAACTCAGATATTCATCTCTATGATCATATCATAGACATTTTATCCTCCTGTCACAATGATCTTCTACTTCACTCTGAAATTACTTGAACCATTCAATAATTCAGACTTGTGTTTCATCAAGTAAATATTCTCAACATCTACTCGAATCATCTGTGAAGTAAGAACATAACGATATCCACTACATGCCTCAGCACTTATTGGATTGCATACATCAAAATGTATTTCTTCCCACAAGTTGCTTTCTAGTTCCATTTTACTGAAACCGAGGATTTCAGTCATCTTGCCCATGTGGTATGATTTGCATGTCTCAAGTGATTCAAGATCAAGTGAGTTCAAACGGTCCATTTGCATGGAGTTTCTTCATGCATATACACCAATAGACATGGTTCGCATGTCTCAAACTTTTCAAAAACGAGTGAGCCCAAAGATCCATCAACATGGAGCTTCTTCATGCGTTTTATACCGATATGACTTACGTGGCAGTGCCACAAGTAGGTGGTACTATCATTACTATCTTTTGGCATGAACATGTGTATCACTACGATCGAGATTCAATAAACCATTCATTTTAGGTGCAAGACCATTCAAGGTATTATTCAAATAAACAG
Source organism: Triticum timopheevii (assembly GCA_963921465.1). Classification (NCBI taxonomy): domain Eukaryota; kingdom Viridiplantae; phylum Streptophyta; class Magnoliopsida; order Poales; family Poaceae; genus Triticum; species Triticum timopheevii. The sequence goes on from OY997264.1 coordinate 659,127,900, forward strand.
AGCAACCATTATTCTCCTTAAATGAATAACCGTATTGCAATAGACATAATCCAATCATGTCTATGCTCAACGCAAACACCAATCTCGATGGTAGAGGGAGCGTACGATGCTTTGATCATATCAACACTTGGAAACACTTCCAACACATATCGTCAGCTCACCTTTAGCTAGTCTCCGTTTATTCCGTAGCCTTTTGTTTCAAGTTACTAACACTTAGCAACCGAACCGGTATCTAATACCCTGGTGCTACTAGGAGTACCAGTAAAGTACACATTAACATAATGTATATCCAATATACTTCTATCGACAGCCTTCTCATCTACCAAGTATCTAGGGTAATCCTGCTCCAGTGGCTGTTCCCCTTATTACAGAAGCACTTAGTCTCGGGTTTGGGTTCAACCTTGGGTTTCTTCACTAGAGCAGCAACTGATTTGCCGTTTCATGAAGTATCCTTTCTTGCCCTTGCCCTTCTTGAAACTAGTGGTTTCATCAACAATTGATGCTCCTTCTTGATTTCTACTTTCGCGGTGTCAAACATCGTGAATACCTCAAGGATCATCATATCTATCCCTGATATGTTATAGTTCATCACAAAGCTCTAGCAGCTTGGTGGCAATGACTTTTGGAGAAACATCACTATCTCATCTGGAAGATCAACTCCCACTCGATTCAAGTGATTGTTGTACTCAGACAATCTGAGCACAAGCACAACAATTGAGCTTTTCTCCATTAGTTTGCAGGTTAAGAAAATCGTCGGAGGTCTTATACCTCTTGACGTGGGCACGAGCCTGAAATCTCAATTTCAGCCCTCAAAACATCTCATATGTTCCGCGACTTTTCGAAAAACGTCTTTGGTGCCTCTGCTCTAAACCGTTTCACTGAACTATCACGTAGTTATCAAAACATGTATGTCTGATGTTCGTAACATCCACAAACGACGTTTGGGGTTCAACACACTGAGCGGTGCATTAAGGACATAAGCTTTCTATTGTCCGCATAATAGCTACTATCAACTTTCAACTATATTTTCTCTAGGAACATATGTAAATAGTAGAACTATAGCGTGAGCTATGACATAATTTGCAAAAGGTCTTTTTGACTATGTTCAAGATAATTAAGTTCATCTTATGAACTCCCACTCAGATAAACATCCCTCTGGTCATCTAAGTGATCACATGATCCGAGTCAAACTAGGCCGTGTCCGATCATCACGTGAGACGGACTAACCAACGTCGATGAACATCTTCATGTTGATCGTATCTACTATACGACTCATGCTCGACCTTTCGGTCTCCGTGTTCCGAGGCCATGTCTGTACATGCTAGGCTCGTCAAGTTAACCCTAAGTGTATTGCTGTGTAAATCTGTCTTACACCCGTTGTATGTGAACGTAAGAATCCATCACACCCGATCATCACGTGGTGCTTAGAAGCGACGAACTGTAGCAACGGTGCACAGTTAGGGGAGAACACTTCTTGAAATTGTTGTAAGGGATCATCTTATTTACTACCGTCGTTCTAAGTAAACAAGATGCAAAAACATGATAAACATCACATGCAATCAAATAGTGACATGATATGGCCAATATCATTTTGCTCCTTTTGATCTCCATCTTCGGGGCTCCATGATCATCATCGTCACCGGCATGACACCATGATCATGATCTCCATCATCGTGTCTCCATGAAGTCGTCTCGCCAACTTATTACTTCTACTACTATGGCTACCGGTTAGCAATAAAGTAAAGTAATTACATGGCGTTGTTCAATGACACGCAGGTCATACAATAAATTAAGACAACTCCTATGGCTCCTGCCGGTTGTCATACTCATCGACATGCAAGTCGTGAGTCCTATTACAAGAACATGATCAATCTCATACATCACATATCATTCATCACATTCTTGTTGGCCATATCACATCACAAAGCATACCCTGCAAAAACAAGTTAGACGTCCTCTAATTGTTGTTGCATGTTTTACGTGGCTGCTATGGGTTTCTAGCAAGAACGTTTCTTACCTACGCAAAACCACAACGTGATATGCCAATTGCTATTTACCCTTCATAAGGACCCTTTTCATCGAATCCGTTCCGACTAAAGTGGGAGAGACTGGCACCCGCTAGCCACCTTATGCACCAAGTGCACGTCAATCGGTGGAACCTGTCTCACGTAAGAGTACGTGTAAGGTCGGTCCGGGCCGCTTCATCCGACAATACCGTCGAAACAAGATTGGACTAGTAACGGTAAGCATATTGAACAACATCAACGCCCACAACTACTTTGTGTTATACTCGTGCAAAGAATCTACGCAATAGACCTAGCTCATGATGCCACTGTTGGGGAACGTAGCAGAAATTCAAAAAATTTCCTACGTATCACCAAGATCTATCTATGGAGAGACGCGGGAACTACTTCTATATATAGTTAAATAAAAGTAGTTTTATTAATTAAATCAACTATCTAGTTCAACTACTAAGCACTTACTATAAATAAATAAGTAGTACTTACTAAAAACAAACTACTTCTATATATAGTAAAATAAATTAGTTTATTAAATCAACTAGCTAGTTCAACTATATATAAACTACTACTTATTTTTTTCCTTTTTCTAAATACTATGAACAAAAAAATCATTAAAGTTCTATGAACAAAATTAATTACACAATCTAAATATCACCAAAAAAATTCTATTAACAATAATATCATCAAACATGCATATTCAATAATAATATCACCAAAAAATCTATTAACAGAAAAAAATCTAACATAATATGAACAAATTAATTACTACACATATCTAATCTAACAAAAAAATCTAATTAATCTAACAAAAAAATCTAACATAATATGAACAAATTAGTTACTACACATGTAATCTAACCAAAAAAAATCTAATCTAACAAAAAAATCTATGAACTACAAATCTAAATTACTACACATCTAACCTAACAAAAAAAATCTATGAACTACAAAAAGAATCTAAAAAAATCTAACAAAAATAAAAAAAATGCTCACGTCGGCGTCGAGGCGGCGCGGGGCAGGGGCGACGACGGGCTCAGGGCGGCGCGGGGCAGGGGCGACGAGGACAGCGGGCTCGGGGCGGCGACGGGGACGGAGGGCTCGGGGCGGCGCGGGGCAGGGGCGACGAGGACGGCGGGCTCGGGGCGGCGACGGGGACGGCGGGCTCGGGGCGGCGCGGGGCAGGGGCGACGGCGGGGGTGGCGACAACGTCGGGGCGGCACGGGCGCGCGATGACGGGGCGGCGCGGGACGCGGGCGGCGACGACGTGCGCGGGCGACGACGGCGGGCTTGGGGCGGCGCGGGCAGGGCTCGGCGGCGACGGCGACGAGGAGCAGAGGCGTCGGGGCGAGAAAGAGATGGGTTTTGGCGGAAACTGCTAAGTCCTATATATATAGCAAGAGCATTGGTCCCGGTTGATGGCTGCAACCGGGACTAATGCCCCCTTTAGTCCCGGTTGGTGCCACCAACCGGGACCAAAGGCCTCTTTTCAGCAGCGCAAAGGGCGGGAAACCAAGACCTTTGGTCCCGGTTGGTGGCTCCAACCGGGACTAAAGATGAGCATTTGTCCCGGTTGGTCCAACCAACCGGGACCAAAGAGTGGCATTGGTACCGGTTGGTGCCATGAACCGGTACCAATGGACCCGTGTAACTACTTTTTTATTTTTTGCAGCTATTTTTTTGTTGATTCTTCATGCAGCTGTTTTTTTAGTCCCACCTCGCCAAGCGAGAGGCACTCGCAGCTGTTTATAAGCCCTGAGTGCAGAGACGATGACGAAGAGGCTCAATGCTCCTGCAGGTTGGTTAGCTTCAAGCCTTGAGGAATACGGTAGACTACACAGAGCTATGTGCAGTGCAGTTGACACTATTCCGAAAGGCTTGAAGCAAATTAACGAGCATTGCGCCTCTTTTTTATTTTTAATGACTTATTACAATTCAGAAAAAAAAAAGAAAAAAAAAATAAATGTAGTAGAAAAGAAAAAAACTATATAAAAAACCACTCAGAAATAAATAGAAGAAAAAATAATTTTGATTAACTTTACTAAAAAAATAGCATAGATCAGATCTGTTCTGACCGTTGCAGCCGGCGATGGCGGCGTTCCATGTCGTTACCTTGATGAAGGCATCGTCGTGTGACTACCGTTGACCCACTCGTATTGCTCCGGGGGAAACCCTAGGATCTGGTGTTCCAGACCGGACGATGGCGACACTATGGTGTTGTTTCTCTCTTGGGAGCATTGTTTTGTGGAGCATGGCTGGAAGTCAGAGGAAGGAGGTGGAGCGGCTTCGTCTTGCACGGAGCTTCGGTGGAGCTGTCAAGTAATGCCTGGCCGACAGGTGCTATGCTTGGTCATGCTTGAAGCAAATTAATGAGCATTGCACCTCTTTTTTATTTTTAATGATTTATTACAACTCAGAAATAAAAATAAAAAATAAATGTAGCAGAAAAGAAAAAAATTATATAAAAAACCACTCAGAAATAAATAGAAGAAAAAATAATTTTGATTAACTTTACTAAAAAAAATAGCATAGATGCTTATTTTTAATGACTTATTACAACTCAGAAATAAAAACAAAAGAATAAATATAACAGAAAAGAAAAAAAACTATATAGAAAACTACTCAGAAATGAATAGAAGCAAAAAATAGTTGTGATTAACTGTACTAAAAAACGAGCATATATGCTTATTTTTAATGGCTTATTACAACTCAGAAATAAAAAGAAAAAAATAAATATAGCAGAAAAGAAAAAAAACTATATAAAAACTACTCAGAAATGAGCATAGATGCGTTTATAGAAGAAATTCAACTTAAATTCATAACGAATTTCAAGAGAAATCCGTATGAATTTAGGCTAAATTCCCTATATAAGGGCATCTATTTTAATTTTCAGAGGAGCTCAATAAGGTAGAGAGGGAGGGGCTTATAAACCGGTCTGATTCCCCTTTGGTTGGCGAGGTGGGACTAAACTCTGGCCGCAACGGAGACCAACCCTTTAGTCCTGGTTGGTGGCATGAACCGGGACTAAAGGGCAGCCTTTGGTCCTGGTTCAACCCACCAACCGGGACCAATGGTGTTGGGCCAGGATCGAGGCCCATGGGTCCCGGTTCGTCCCACCAACCGGAACCAATAGGTTCAGACGAACCGGGATCAATGGCCCACGTGGCCCGGCCGGCCCCCGGGGCTCACGAACCGGGTCCGATGCCCCCATTGGTCCCGGTTCTGGATTGAACCGGGACTAATGGGCTGGACCAGCCTGGACCATTGGCCCCTTTTCTACTAGTGATTGCTCTCGGGCATTTCAACAAGCCTCCTTCCAAGCCAGCTCGCGGCTGCGGTCATGAACCGCCACACGCGTTGGACATGAGCGGCCGCGCCGCCACCACCGTCCCTTGCTTCCTCTGCCGCCGCTGTCGCGGACGCGGTGATGACGACTAGGAAGACCGCGGCGAGGCAGAGGCGGAAGAGGAGCGCGCGAGGAAGACGAACAGCAGGATGCCCTGCACGAACGACTCCACGCCACCGGTGTCCGAGTGACTCCGGTTGTACCTATACCATGAGTCTGTCGAGAACTGGAGATAATACGCCGGGACGGCCGTGGACGCGAGAGCTCCGCGGCGGCGACCACAGCACGGCGCCAGCGAAAAGGGCGCGGGGCCGGGGCGTGTCGCGGACGAGCTCGGAGAGCGAGCGCAGCCGGTCGCCACGGAGCATGGCACAGTCGGCGAGTGTGACGGCCGGCCTGCGTCGTGAGCTTGCTGGCGAGTACGTTAGGTGGAGGACGAGCAGTGTGCATGAGGTCAAAAGTTCACTATTTGACCCATTTTCTGATGTGTTGGTTTTTTTTCTTAGGTGAGATGTGTTTTTTTAACATCAGTACAGACACAAGCGCTCATATATACGCACATACACTCACCCCTATGAACGCACACACGCATACCCTACCCCTATGAGCACCTTCGAAAGACTGAGTCGGCATATCATCTTGAGATTTACGAAGTCACCTAGGCGGCTCGTCGTCGACGGGAATATCTCCTCCCACTAAATACGCATCGCCAGAAATTCTGAAATAAATCCAGAAATAAATGCAAGCATCAGGATTTGAATCCTGGTGGGCTGGTGAGATGTCTTGGTTGTATGCACAAGACGCAACAATGTATTTTAGTCATGCAAAAAGGGCCCATCGCCATACTGAGGAGAGAACACCCAAAGGGAGCGCCTGGTCAGCGTTCAGCGCCAGCCAGGGGTTCCGGCGCCCACGCTGCCACGCTATTGGGACGGCCCAAAACAGGGCGCTCCCAAATAGGAAAATATGAAAGATAAAAAAGGTGCGCGCGAACAGACTCGAATCACCATACTGCCATCTCATGTTATATCGAGCTAACCACTCCGCCACTAAGGCACATTTGCTTGGTCACACCATTTTTCTTTTTTTCTAGTTTCCGCTTTCCTTTTTCGTTTTTTCTTTTGTTTATTACTTATACGATTTTTTTTCAAATTCGTGAACTCTTTTCAAATCGATGAACTTTTCATTTTTCGATGAACTTTTAATAAATTTGATGAAATTTGAAAAAAAAAGTTCATCGGATTTTGAAAAAGTACACACATTTGAAAAAAAGTTCATTGGATTTGAAAACAAGTTCATCGATTTCGGAAAAAGTTCGTCAAAACTCGAAAGAAGTTCATTGAATTTGATATAAAAGTTCATCAAAATAGAAACCACCTCAAAGCTATTCTTTCCGTTCGATCTATCCTAGAGTTCGTACTAAAATAACGCAAGCTATTCTTTCCGATCGATCTAATCAAGAGTTCGTACTAAAATAACACCAAAGCAAATTCATATTCATAATGCTCAATCCACACAAAGAAATACAAGGAGACCCCAAAGTTTCTATGGGAAAAAAGATAATAAAAGCGTGCATCAACCCCTATGCAAAGATTACCCAATGTCACCTCGGGAATCCGCGAGTTGAGTGCCATAACATACGTCAAGTGAATCAATATGATACCTCAATGTCACCTCAAGTATTCATACCGCAAGACATACATAATGTGTTCACATATCTGAATATTCAATCCGACAATACAAAACTTCAAAGGGTAAAGACTCAATTCCTCACAACAAGAGTATAGAGGGGAGAAACATCATATGATCCATCTATATTAAAAAAGCCCATGATATAGATCACGAGAGAGAGAGAGAGAGAGATTAAATACATAGCTACTGGTATAAACCCTCAGCCCCGAGGGTAGACTACTCCCTCCTCATCGTGGTGGCCGCCCGGATGATGAAGATGGCCACCGGAGATGATTCCCCCCCTCCGGCAAGGTGCCGGAACGGGTGTAGATTGGTTTTCGGTGGCTACAGAGCCTTGCGGTGGCGGAACTTCTGATCTAGGTCTACCCCGAAGGGTTTCGGAATATTTGGGAATTTATAGTGCAAAGAAGGGGTACGGGAGGCCACCGAGGTGGGCACAACCCATCTGGGCGTGCCAGGGGGGCCTGGCGCACCCTAGTGGATTGTGCCCCCCTCGGGGCACCCCCAGGTGCAGCTCTGGCCCAATGGATGTCTTCTGGCCCAAAACAATCTCCAAAAAGTTTCGCGGTGCTTCGACTCCGTTTGATTCCTGCGATGTAAAAAATATGCAGAAAACAACAACTGGCACTTGGCACTATGTCAATAGGTTAGTACCAAAAAATGATATAAAATGACTATAAAATGATTGTAAAACATCCATGAATGATAAAATAACAACATGAATACTTCATAGATTATAGATACATTGGAGACATATCATCGTCCCTTCGTACGGCTCGGATGGGATGGGAGCTGACCCGTGGCTGGGATTGAGGAACACGCCATGGGTGGGCTAACTTGTTGGAGAAGTCTTGATGCGCCGGGTCCGGCCGGCTTGCGTCCGCTGTCAGGGCCGGGTTGGTGTTCTGACCGGGTTGATGAGTTCGGCCGGGTTGAGGGACTTGGCCTGGTCGAGCGACTCGGCCAAGTGTGAGCCGGATTGAGGGGCGATGCGGGCCCCGATGTTTTTGAAAAGGATCTGGATTCCGTTGCCTGCCCGAGGTTCATCCCCCCCGACAATCATGGACCTAACCCTTCCAAGTTCAACATGAATTAGAGGATAGGTAAACGTTCACAATCGACACGTCGGTCGAACACTTGGCCGGTCGCGGGCACATCATCCGATCGACTCGCGAGGTATATGCTCCGATTTGCGCCACATCACCAAGCCAACGTACACACACGTGTGATTGTGAGTGGAACCACGCGCCGCTCGCGAGCAACCTTACCCCCTCCGCTTTCTTCTCGTCCTCCCGTTCTCTTCCAGAGCTTGACCCACCGCCCCCCCCCCTGCCCCCCTCTGTTCCGGATCAGCGAGAAAGGCATGGCTGCCACCTGCTCCTCCTAACCAAGCTCAGGCAAATCATCGGGGAGGGTGACCACGCGCCATGCGTTCCACACACATGAGAGACGAACTAGGGAGAGATGCTCCGCGCTCGAGCAGATCGCCTCAGGAAGGAGGAGACGGCGCAACAGGGGAGCTGCAAGCGCGGTTGCGTGCCGGCGGTGCTGCGAAGGGGTGTACCACACCGGTTATGGCGAACTTCTCGTGCGCAAAACCGGTGAGCGTCAAAGCTGGTCCCGGCGGAATTGCAACCGACAAGGGACAAAGCTGCAATGGGTAAGCGGAGGAGCTGGAACCAGCAAGCGGCGGAGCTGGAACCATGTCCCAGTTTTGCTGTAACAGGCATTTTCTTTATGTATGCGAGATGCTACATCATTGTTGTTTTGCTGGAACAATGTCCCACCTTGCTGGAATCATGCCCCAATTTTGCTGGAACCGGCATTTTCGTCTGATGCATATGTGAGTCTGCATCGTTGTTTTTTGCTGGAACCATATCTCAGTTTTGCTGGAACTGATATTTCTTTTTGATACATGTGAGAGGCTGCATTTTTGGAACCATGTCTCAGTTTTGCTGGAAACAACATTTCTTTTTGATACATGCCGGAGGCAACATTTGTGTTTTGCTGGAACCGGCAACGCGGGTAGCTGACACCGGCAATTTGTTTTGCTAAAACCGGCGATGTACAAGCATAATGGAGAGTTGCATCGAGGTTTTTTGGGTAGCGACATGCTATGACAAGATTTTATTGGAACTATCATTAAGTTTTGCTGGAACCGGCAATTTGTTTTGCTTCAACTGAGTACTAGGAAGTCTTTTTGTTGCTTTTTAGATCATTAATTTTGCAGGTCCTGGCGGTGCAAGATGGCAATGGCGGCGAGCCGGAGGCGAGGTCCCGGGGATGCCACAACCATGGTGGTTGTGTGCTGGAACCGGCCTGTTTTGGAGCTGCATCCATGGCGACCACGCGCTGGGACCCACTGGCACCCGTGTTGCAACCCGGCGGCCATGCGACGAGGCGGGATGAGCACCAACGACAGCGAGAAGATGAGCGGCGTCATAGGTGGTCCAAGCAGGGTGGGCGGCGGCGACGCTCGCGAGGGAGAGAGCGCTGCTGATCTGGTGTTTTTTCGGGGAAACACCAGATAGGGGCACGAGGGAAAGACGATAATCGAACGGTTTGGATTGAGCGAATCTGACAGATAAGGTGTGTCCTGTCAAAAATTGGGCCGGTCCACCGGCGCCTATGGTTGCCGGTGGAAAAGGTAGGTACCAAGCGGCACTACCCTCGCTGAAACGTGCCGCATTATGAAAAGAAACATGTATTATTACGACCCCATGCATCATCCAATTTGCATGATCCCTTTAACCAGAAAATTTGTTTTTTGACCCGAAACATTCTCAAAGCATCTTCAATAGATAATGTTGATGCAAAAACAACTCTCTTTTGCATCTTTTAAAACCAAAAACCCACCTTCAATAGATAAGTAGATGAAGAAAAAAAATACATTTTCGCCTTCTAAAGATGTACAACACCTCAAGATGCAAATATACATCTTCACCTACAAAAAATGTAAAAAGGTTGGTTGCGCGCCAACTGTCCAACTGCCTTCATTCAGCTTCCGCCCGCCTCCCGCCCGCCGCTCACCGCCGCCGATGACCCCGCCGCGTCCTCCGCCGCCGCCTCTGGCCTGACCCACCTCGCTGCAGTCACCAGCAGCACGACCACGATCCCCAATTCAGCCTCTGCCTTCATGACGCCGCTCTAGATTTGCCCCACCTCGGCCGTTTGCCATCGTGCCACTAGTAGAAAACCACCCATCAGTCCCGGTTAGTAAGGGCCTTTAGTCCCGGTTCATGAACCGGGACTAATGGGTCGTTACTAATGCCACCACCCATTAGTCCCGGTTCAAACACGAACCGGGACCAATGTGGCTCCACGTGGCCCTGTGCATCGAGCCCAGTCAGAGGGCCTTTGGTCCCGGTTGGTGGCTCCAACCGGGACCAAAAGTCAATTTTTTTACAAAAGTGGCTGCTTTAGGGGTTTTGGGGGTTATTTTTAGGTTGTTATTATAGCTAGCTAATAGAGAGAAGTGTCCTCTCTTATCTTCGTCCTTGGTTTATCAACGTTGCTGCTATGTTCATTGCACCCGCAGATATAACTTGCTCATGCATGCTTTGCATCATACATCATCATATATGTATATAATAACAAGTCCTACTAATCATGCATCATCATACAACTTCTACTCGTTATTAATAATAAGTCATACGATCATCATCCTCATATATAGTCATCGAACCCAACCCTACATAATTGTTCTTAGCACATGATCATCAGTATCAGGTAGGACCTAAACACCCTTAAGGTAAAATAGCATAAAACAATATAGACCCTGACTCTCCATTATGAAGAATGGCGATCATCCTGTCCCCAATTCTTGCCTTTCGCTGCTTATTGCTTCCAAGAAGCTCCTTACGACTGTCCATACATTTTTTCCATTCTTTGATTGTTATGTCTCCACTTCTTTTAGAAACCCGGTATGGACAGTTGAGATTCGTAGGACGACCTGGTCGTATGTTCAAAACATGAAGGCTACCACGCGTATACATCAGATGAGGCACACAATCATTCGGGATTATCTGTTGAAAAACATAGTAATAACTTCGTAGTTAGCAATGATGTACTAGTTTTAGAAGTGTGCAAAAAGATGCAAGGATGTTGTAATAGTAAAAAATAATCTTACCAGGGTATCTCCATGGTAGTTACCGTAGTTCAACACGTGCACTAGTGGCACGTATTGACCATAATGTTGAGGAGTTTGATTGTAGATATTGTAATTCTCAAGATCAGTACAAAATCTGACCAGATGATTTTTCTCCTGGTAAGTTAATTCAGAGCCTTCGGTGTAGTACGTTCTGTCTACCATCTTCCGCACATTCTTTGAAGAATGAAAATAAGCTGTCAATGGAGATAAGTTGTCAACATTATATTTTGAAATAAACAATATAAATTACTTAATAACTATGTTTAGCTCACATGAGGGAAGAACTGGAGGTGTATCCACAAAGACCCAAATCGAAGGTGTCTCTTGCTCGATTGTACGATCACTAAGATCCATGGTGACAAGCATACCCTCATCAAGACCATACATCTTGCAAAATGCATCCCAATTTTTGCAACCAAAATGGGTTACACTCTGAGCATTGTACAGCTTTACTTGAAAATCCACACCATGTTCGGTACTTAGGATAATTTTTTTGGTTTCGAAATTTTCATGGTCTTCAAAACCCATCCTCTCCAAGACATAGCGTCTTGCAAAGCATGGGATAAGCTAGTCGAATTGGAAAGATGAAAAATACACGTTAAAATAGTTGAAGTCGTGCTTAATTACGAAAAAAACTATTGTCGTCATTGCGTACCGTATGAACATCGCAAGTCTCCTCGAGCTTAATGCTAAAGCGCCGATCTTCGTCCAGCTCAATGAACCTGTCGCACATACCTCGGTCGTCGTGGCACCAGTCGCACTCCCCCGGGCGGTTTTCGTCGTCCGATGAGTACGACATTTCTGGCCTACGTTCATAATTCAAATATTAAACTATATCATTATTATTAATCACAGGTTGACTATCGATGATCGATGTACGTACGTAGCTCCTCTTTCATTCCCGAATGCATTATTATACCAAATTGTCTAGCACACGGGAATGAAGGAGAACTTATCCAATATGAGCATTCAATAAGCAAAACCAAATCATAAAATAAAGTATAGTATTCAAATTAGCATGCATTCAATAATTATAAGCAAAAGTACATCATCTCTTGGTGTCCGTACATCATCGAATATTATCACTAATACAACTAGAACCGTAGCGCCCGACGGGTATCGACGCGGGCGGTGGACACCCAAAGATAAGGAACCATCACAGGATCATAGCTCCAGTGAGATCCCTGAAGAACCTGCCAGGTATTGTCGAACCTCCCCTCCAATGCAACCATGTAGCGAGGGACATGCTCGTCCTCCTCGCTGACACGGTGACGTACCACCTCCGCGGTGTCCGGATGCCTCACCACCGTCACTGGCCCACGCGACCGCCACCAAACAAGGATCGGGTCAACAACGGGCTGCCTCCTCACCAACCTACGTCCCCCCGAAGGTAGCACCTCCCAATACCAACCCGGCGGAGCCTAGTCCCGAACATAGCCCTGATCAAGCAGGCCTCCACCGCCGAGTCGACGACGACGTCGACGTGGGAACTACTTCTATATATAGTTAAATAAAAGTAGTCTTATTAATTAAATCAACTATCTAGTTCAACTATTAAACACTTACAATAAATAAATAAGTAGTACTTACTAAAAACAAACTACTTCATTATATAGTAAAATAAATTAGTTTATTAAATCAACTAGCTAGCTAGTTCAACTATATATAAACTACTTCTTCTTTTTTTCCTTTTTCTAAATACTATGAACAAAAAAATCATTAAAATTCTATGAACAAAATTAATTACACAATCTAAATATCACCAAAAAAATCTATTAACAATAATATCACCAAACATGCATATTCAATAATAATATCACCAAAAAAATCTATTAACAGAAAAAAAAATCTAACATAATATAAAGAAATTAATTACTACACATATCTAATCTAACAAAAAAAATCTAATTAATCTAACAAAAATATCTAACATAATATGAACAAATTAATTACTACACATGTAATCTAACAAAAAAAAATCTAATCTAACAAAAAAATCTAATTAAATCAACTATCTAGTTCAACTACTAAAGCACTTACTATAAATAAATAAGTTGTACTTACTAAAACCAAACTACTTCATTATATAGTAAAATAAATTAGTTTATTAAATCAACTAGCTAGCTAGTTCAACTATATATAAACTACTTCTTCTTTTTTTCCTTTTTCTAAATACTATGAACAAAAAAATCATTAAAATTCTATGAACAAAATTAATTACACAATCTAAATATCACCAAAAAATCTATTAACAATAATATCACCAAACATGCATATTCAATAATAATATCACCAAAAAAATCTATTAACAGAAAAAAATCTAACATAATATAAAGAAATTAATTACTACACATATCTAATCTACCAAAAAAATCTAATTAATCTAACATAATATGAAAAAATTAATTACTACACATGTAATCTAACAAAAAAATCTAATCTAAAAAAATCTAATTAAATCAACTATCTAGTTCAACTACTAAAGCACTTGCTATAAATAAATAGGTAGTACTTACTAAAAACAAACTACTTCATTATATAGTAAAATAAATTAGTTTCTTAAATCAACTAGCTAGCTAGTTCAACTATATATAAACTACTTCTTCTTTTTTTCCTTTTTCTAAATACTATGAACAAAAAAATCATTAAAATTCCATGAACAAAATTAATTACACAATCTAAATATCACCAAAAAAAATCTATTAACAATAATATCACCAAACATGCATATTCAATAATAATGTCACCAAAAAAATCTATTAACAGAAAAAAATCTAACATAATGTAAAGAAATTAATTACTACACATATCTAATCTAACAAAAAAATCTAATTAATCTAACAAAAATATCTAACATAATATGAACAAATTAATTACTACACATGTAATCTAACCAAAAAAATCTAATCTAACAAAAAAATCTAATTAAATCAACTATCTAGTTCAACTACTAAAGCACTTACTATAAATAAATAAGTAGTACTTACTAAAACCAAACTACTTCATTATATAGTAAAATAAATTAGTTTATTAAATCAACTAGCTAGCTAGTTCAACTATATATAAACTACTTCTTCTTTTTTTTCCTTTTTCTAAATACTATGAACAAAAAAATCGTTAAAATTCTATGAACAAAATTAATTACACAATCTAAATATCACCAAAAAATCTATTAACAATAATATCACCAAATATGCATATTCAATAATAATATCACCAAAAAAATCTATTAACAGAAAAAAAAATCTAACATAATATAAAGAAATTAATTACTATACATATCTAATCTAACAAAAAAATCTAATTAATCTATCAAAAATATCTAACATAATATGAACAAATTAATTACTACACATGTAATCTAACAAAAAAAATCTAATGTAAAAAAAATCTAATTAAATCAACTGTCTAGTTCAACTACTAAAGCACTTACTATAAATAAATAGGTAGTACTTACTAAAAACAAACTACTTCATTATATAGTAAAATAAATTAGTTTATTAAATCAACTAGCTAGCTAGTTCAACTATATATAAACTACTTCTTCTTTTTTTTCCTTTTTCTAAATACTATGAACAAAAAAATCATTAAAATTCTATGAACAAAATTAATTACACAATCTAAATATCACCCAAAAAATGTATTAACAATAATATCACCAAACATGCATATTCAATAATAATATCACCAAAAAAATCTATTAACAGAAAAAAAATCTAACATAATATAAAGAAATTAATTACTACACATATCTAATCTAACAAAAAAATCTAATTGATCTAACAAAAATATCTAACATAATATGAACTACAAAAAGAATCTAAAAAAATCTAAAAAAAAAAATCTATGAACTACAAAAAGAATCTAAAAAAAAGCGGCGGCGCGGGATGAGGGCGGCGATGACGGGGCGGCGCGGGACGCGGGCGGCGATGGGGGCGGCGACGGGGACGGCGGGCTCGGGGGCGGCGATGGGGACGGCGTGCTCGGGGCAGGGGCGACGGCCGGCGACGCGCGACGTCGGGGCGGCGGCGCGGGATGAGGGCGGCGTTGACGGGGCGGCGCGGGACGCGGGCGGCGATGGGGGCGGCGACGACGGCGGGCTCGGGGCGGCGACGGGGACTGCGGGCTCGGGGCGGCGACGGGGACTGCGGACTCGGGGCGGCGCGGGGCGGGCTCGGCGGCCACGGCGACTAGGAGCAGAGCCTCGGGGCGAGAAAGAGATGGGATTTGGCGAAAACTGCTAAGTCCAGTATATATAGCAAGAGCATTGGTCCCGGTTGGTGGCACCAACCGGGACTAATGCCCCCTTTAGTCCCGGTTGGAGCCACCAACCGGGACCAAAGGCCTTTTTTCAGCAGCCCAAAGGGCGGGAAACGAAGACCTTTGGTCCCGGTTGGAGGCTCCAATCGGGACTAAAGGGTTGGCATTGGTCCCGGTTGGAGCGACCAACCGGGACCAAAGAACAGCATTGGTACCGGCTGGTGCCATGAACCGGTACCAATGGACCCGTGTAACTACTTTTTTATTTTCTGCAGCTATTTTTTTGTTGAATTCTTCCTGCAGCTGTTCTTTTAGTCCCACCTGTAAAGCGAGAGGCACTCGCAGCTGTTTATAAGCCCTGAGTGCAGATACGATGACGAAGAGGCTCAATGCTCCTGCACATTGGTTAGCTTCAAGCCTTGCGGAATACGGTAGACTGCACAGAGCTATGTGCAGTGCAGTTGACACTATTCCAAAAGGCTTGAAGCAAATTAACGAGCATTGCGCCTTTTTTTATTTTTAATGACTTATTACAACTCAGAAATAAAAAGAAAAAAAAATAAATGTAGCAGAAAATAAAAAATATATATAAAAAACCACTCAGAAATAAATAGAAGAAAAATGTAACAGAAAAAAAATATATAGAAAACTACTCAGAAATGAATAGAAGCAAAAAATAGTTGTGATTAACTGTACTAAAAAAAGAGCATATATGCTTATTTTTAATGGCTTATTACAACTCAGAAATAAAAAGAAAAAAATAAATGTAGCAGAAAAAATATATAAATAGAAAACCATTCAGAAATAAATAAAAGAAAAAATATAACAGAAAAGAAAAAATATATAGAAAACTACTCAGAAATGAATAGAGGCAAAAAATAGTTGTGATTAACTGTACTAAAAAAGGAGCATATATGCTTATTTTTAATGGCTTATTACAACTCAGAAATAAAAAGAAAAAAATAAATGTAGCAGAAAAGAAAAAAATATATAAAAAACCACTCAGAAATAAATAGAAGAAAAAATCTAACAGAAAAGAAAAAATATATAGAAAACTACTCAGAAATGAATAGAAGCAAAAAATAGTTGTGATTAACTGTACTAAAAAGGAGCATATATGCTTATTTTTAATATAGCAGAAATAAAAAGAAAAAAATAAATATAGCAGAAAAAGAAAAAAAAACTATATAAAAAACTACCCATAAATGAATAGAAGCAAAAAATAGTTGTGATTAACTGTACTAAAAAATGAGCATATATGCTTATTTTTAATGGCTTATTACAACTCAGAAATAAAAAGAAAAAAATAAATATAGCAGAAAAGAAAAGAAAAAACTACTGAGAAATGAGCAGAGATGCGCTTATAGAGGAAATTCAACTTAAATTCATAACGAATTTCAAGTGAAATCCGTATGAATTTATGCTAAATTACCTATATAAGCGCATCTATTTTCATTTTCGAAGGAGCTCAATAAGGTAGAGAGGGAGGGGCTTATAAACCGGTCCGGTTCCCCTTCGGTTGGC
The DNA here is from genome assembly GCA_963921465.1 of Triticum timopheevii. NCBI lineage: Eukaryota > Viridiplantae > Streptophyta > Magnoliopsida > Poales > Poaceae > Triticum > Triticum timopheevii. The sequence goes on from OY997264.1 coordinate 659,144,890, forward strand.
GAGGTGGGACTAAACTCTGGTCGCAACGGGTACCAACCATTTAGTCCCGGTTGAAGGCTCGAACCGGGACTAATGGGAAGCCCATTGGTCCCGGTTCAAGCCACCAACCGGGATCAATGGTTTTGGGGCAGGAGCGAGGCCCATTGGTCCCGGTTCGTCCCACCAACCGGGACCAAAAGGTCCAGACGAACCGGGACCAATGGCCCACGTGGCCCGGCCGGCCCCCGGGGCTCACGAACCGGGTCCGATGCCCCTATTGGTCTCGGTTCTGGATTGAACCGGGACTAATGGGCTGGACCGGCCTGGACCATTAGCCCCTTTTCTACTAGTGTGCACAGAGCCGCCTGAGAAGAAGCAACGGGCCGTCAAGCCACGCGGTGGAGGCGTGAAGCGGCCGGTGGCGAACTAACCTCGGCCAACCAAAACTTCAAAGCCGGACGTGGCTACGGCGGTCGATTGGCTTCCGCCATCGGCCGTGGCTTCCTCCTCCGGCCAAAGAGGCCTTCCTCCTTCTCTCTCCGCCTCGAATCGCCGCTCCTCTGCCGCTGCACCGCCGCTGCTCCGCCGTCCCAATTCACCACCCCCACCGCCCCTCCGATGCTCCTCTGTCGCCCGCACGCACAGCTGCCGCCGCCCCGACGTTGCCCCGACGCCGCCGCCTCGAATCGTGTCGCGCCGCCGCCATCCCCACTACCGTCGCCCACTAGTTTTTACATCTTCGTTTTGCATCATCTATTGGAGTTGCTCTTTGACATCTCCAATATACATCATCCGTTGGAGTTGTCTCCTTTTTAGAGATGTAAAATGCATTTTTTAAAGATGTAGCTTTACATCTCCTATTTTACATTGAAGATGATCTCAACGAGAACAAGAATTTCCTTTCGTCGTGAACACTGCTCCACTGCCCCAAGCTGAGACATATGTCTAGCTTGTGAAGATTACAACTCCTGCCTTGATGCCGTGAGATGAGAATGAGCGCCGCGATTTCAACTCCTCTCGACTCTGCCACCGCGGCATGCATCACCCAGACCTCGATCGGGATGCTCATGCGTTCCTCCTACCGTGCCGTGGCCGCCGGGCTTGAGGGTGGACTAGTACTAGATGAGTTCGAGCGACTGTAGCACGGAGGCCGTCGGTGGACTAGATGAGTTGGAGCGACTGTACTCCGTGGTGTGTATTCGATAGAGCATCGTGTACGAGGGGGCCATGACTGGACCGCATTCCAGTTGGCGGATTGGATTCACGCTACCTCTCAATCCTTTTTCGTTTTCATATAAATTTCGTCCAAAGTTAAAGTATATCTACTTTAGCACTCAATTTTTTTTTACTTTAATCAAATTTATGGAAAAAAGTATCAACACTTATAATGTCAAATTAATATTGTTTGACTTGTTATGGAACGTAGTTTCACAGTATATGTAGATGTTGATGTTTTTAATGTAAATTTGGTCAAACTTTAAAACTTAGACAAATATCTAATACGCGCTGTGACAGCTCAGTGACACACGCCAGAGGGCAGAGTTGCAGTTGACTAGCTGACTTGAAGTTTTCAGCTTTCTAGAGCTTTGCCAAAATAGAAAGACTAGCTGGAAGACCGAAGAATAATCAAACAAGGGCAGCTACACTGACAGACTGACTAGCACTAGCCTACTCATTAATAATTTTGTACTAGTAATTTCTTCGTTATAAAGTTCGCACACTCACAACTCACCGAGGCACCGAGCACGATCAAGCGTTGCGCGGCGTCGCCGGCGCCCCGGATGGCCGGCTTTTCGAACGCCACCACCTGTGCTCTCCTCCACCTCATCATCTTCCTCTTCCACCTTCCTACTCCTGCCGTCTCCTTGTCCTTCAACTACTCGACGTTCAGCTTGGCGGACCAGAACTCCATCAAGGTTGAAGGCAACGCATCCTTCGGCGACGGATGGATCGACATCAGCGCTGAGAGGTACGGCAGCATCGACAACAGCACCGGCCGGCGTCCTACAGCTCCCGGCCGGTGCCGCTCTGGGACAAGGCGACCGGCGAGGTGGCCAGCTTCACCACGCGGTTCGACTTCGCCATCGTCGGCGACAAGAACAACAAGGGGCAAGGCATGGCCTTCTTCCTCGCCGGCTACCCGTCTAGCCTGCCGGACCGCTGCCCCGTCTACGCCTTCGGCCTCACCAACCAGAGCGCGGACGCCGTGGTGTCCGGCGACAGCCGGTTCGTGGCAGTGGAGTTCGACACCTTCAACAATTCAATAATATCCGACCCCAACCAGACCTACGACCACATCGGCATCGACGTCAACTCCGTCAGGTCGATGAGCACGCTGACCTTGCCGAGTTTCGACCTCATGAACAACCTCACCGCCGCGATCGAGTATGACGGCGTTTCCAGCGTCTTATCGGTGACGGTATGGCTCGGTGATGATAATAAAGGCCAGCCGAGAGGCCAGAGTTTCAACCTCAGCTCCAAGGTTGACCTCAAGAGCGCACTGCCGGAGCAGGTTTCCGTTGGCTTCTCCGCGTCCACGTCCACCTCCTTCGAACGGCATCAGCTACGCTCTTGGTATTTCAACTCTTCGTTGGAATCACGCCCGCCACCACCACCACCAGCACCATCCTCCTCGCCAAGGCCAAGTTCTGGAGTTATAGCTGGAGCAGCTGTGGGGGCTACAATGTTCCTTGTGCTCCTCTTCGCAGCTGCAGCGGCACTCCTAGTGCGCCGACGTCATCGTCGGAGCATCATGGAGACAGAGGAGGATTACACAGACTCGGAAGACGAAGGTGAGCCGATGACAGAGATCGAGATGGGGACAGGGCCAAGGCGGTTCCCATACCACGAGCTCGTGGGCGCCACCAAGAACTTCGCCGCGGAGGAGAAGCTTGGGCAAGGTGGCTTCGGCGCGGTATACCGAGGTTATCTGAGAGAGCCAGCTGGGCTTGCCGTCGCCATAAAGAGGTTGGAGTCCTCCATGCAAGGAAAGAAGGAGTACAAGTCGGAGATCAAGGTGATAAGCAGGCTGCGTCACCGGAATCTCGTGCGGCTGATCGGCTGGTGCCATGGCCGCGATCAGGAGCTCATGCTGGTCTACGAGCTCATGCCCACCCGCAGCCTCGACATCCATCTCCATGGCAAGGGCACATTTCTTACATGGCCAATGAGGATGAAGATATTGCTGGAGCTTGGGTCTGCACTGCTCTACCTCCATGAGGAGTGGGAGCAATGTGTGTTGCACCGGGACATCAAGCCCAGCAACGTGATGCTTGACGAATCCTTTGGAGCCAAGCTAGGCGACTTTGGGCTCGCGAGGCTCGTCGACCATGCGGTCGGGATGCAGACGATGACCGCAGTCTCAGGCACTCCTGGCTACTTGGACCCCGAGTGCGTGAGCACCGGCAGGGCCAGTGCCGAGTCCGACATGTACAGCTTCGGAGTTGTTCTATTGGAGGTGGCATGCGGCAGGAGGCCAATGAGTATAATTGCGGCCGACCAAGACCAGCACAAGAATGGTGGCGTCTTCCGGCTGGTTGAGTGGGCCTGGGAAATATACGGCCGGGGAGCCATCCTCGAGGCCGGTGATGAGCGGCTGAACGGAAACTACAACACGGTGGAGGTAGAGAGGGTGATGGTCGTCGGGCTGTGGTGCGCGCACCCAAACCCAGCCGCGCGGCCGTCCATCAGGACAGCCATGGCCACTCTCCAGCCCAAGGTCAACCAAGCCTGCTGCCAGCTGCCGGTGCTTCCTTCAAACATTCCGGTGCCGATGTACGCGCCGCTCACCTCAGGCAATGTCGCTAGGGTGTCATCATCGTCCTCCTCCACTGTGCCATCGCTTGCCTTGGCCGACGTTGTTGGGATGTCGACGATGATATCGCCCAACATGCCACCGCACACCTCTGGTACCACATCCTCCGACGCTAGCACTTCAACAACCAGTTCGAAGACCTCTTCTTCGCTACTTAAACATCATCACCCATAGTAATTTATGATCTGAGTGTGATCTGTTCCCGGAGTATTGATGTAATGACGCCGGGATGGGACTGGCAGCTGGAATGGTCGTCGGTATGTTCATGTGTTTGATATCCATAAGAATGGTTGGGTTTTTAAGTTGGCTTACCAAGCTTATCACAATTCACAACCTCCCCTTTTTCCGGTGTTGGGACCGGCGCCTATGTTTATAGAAAAACATAGGCAGAATTCATGTCAGTGATATGCATGTAGCTGGCCAGATTGACACTGTAAGCACCATCAAAGAAGCTTTATAGATTGCCATGAAATGATGAAATGAACAGCAAGGAGCAAAGCCCCATTATGGATGGATCAGCCCACCAACGTATTGATTCAAACAAAAAAAAGTGAAACTCATTAATAACGAGGTTTAGTCGCTTAGACATAACCAAGAACACGAACTCAATATACGGATCAACTATCCAGAGGAGAATTCTGCCGATTTTCTGACTTAAAGACTATAATTGGTGATGCAGAGCAGAGACAAAGCACTGAACCCTTATTTTCTTTACTTTCAGGAGAAATCTATGCCGTACTACAAACAACCAACAGCATTTAACGGATAAAATTCTAGTGGCACACACCAACAATACGTAACCCCACTGGGAAAAAGATGAAGTAGCCAAGAAAGAAGGTCGTACCAGCATTGCCAAAGCATTCCCGACACTGCCCCACTTCTGAAGAGATTTGAACTCCTGCCTTGATGGTGTCTTCTGCACAGATACTGGGCCTCAACTTTGGACTTTCAATGTTAGATAACCATGGTATGCACAGATTTCATACAGGAGTTGATTTGATTACTGACCCACAAGGCAGATTATTGGTGTTAGTACAGATTCATATAATGCGTGGCTTCGACGCAAAAAAATATACATGTTCATATCTCTATTAGTATAAATTGGGCTTTACAATTTTAAACAAGATAAAAAAAATATTCCGATGAAAATAAGATCAAAGATATTAGCACTTCCGTCAAGAAAACTTAGCATCACAAATTATTCATAACAAAAATTAATTTGGATGTACAATTTCAATGCATATAATTAAGATGAGAGTTGAAAGACATTAGTAAAAATAGCCAATAGTGCTAACCTTGATAGTTCGTTGCCACTGGGAAATTGATGAGGGCAGGCTAGAGGATTGCACCTCGGAGAGCCGGCCACGCTTGAATTGATCTGATTGTCATTCGATCGCGAGAAGGGAGGGCAGGAGGGGGCACAGCTGCGCTGATGAAAAAACCCTAAACGCAAACTGGTTAACTCTGGAGCTAGCTGAGCTATAACAGCTCAATGCCATACCTCATGCAAACTGCATTTTGCTTGTAAAACCATCATGTTTTTTATCCAACGCAAAAGGTTTGTAGAGTTGGAGTAGCCAAGCTCTATGCCGAAGAGTCCAATGTTTGGGAAAAGGTTAAAGGTTTGTGTATGTGCGTACATACGAGTGTTTGTCTGTACTATGTTCAAGATAAAAATTGGAGACCCTTGTCATTTTTGGCCAAATTTTCTAGGGAGACTTAGATTTTTGGAGTAAATTGCAAAAAACCACCACAATTGGGGACCCTATTTTTGGAGTAATTACTTTAGTTTATCGCTATGCGTTAGCAATAGTTGTAGAAGCAATAGTTGGCGAGACGACCCTGACGCAACAATGTAGATCAAGGTGTCGCGCCAGTGACGATGGAGATCATAACGTTGCTTTGGAGATGGGGATCAAAAGCACAAGATGATGATGGTCATATCATGCCACATATTTTGATTGCATGTGATGTTTATCCTTTATGCATATTATTTTGCTTAGAAAGACGGTTGCATAATAAGATGATCCATTCACTTTCATTTCAAGATAAAAGTGTTCTTCCAGAGTATGCACCGTTACTACAGTTCATTGTTTCGCAGCACCTCGTGATGATCGGGTGTGATAGTCTCTACGTTCACATATAACGGGTGTAAGCCAGTTCACATACAGCTTCTCCTCGCGCGCTTTCCTTACTCTTGTTCCCGTCACGTGCGCCGCCACGCTCGCCGCTGGCAGCGGAAGCTGCGCGCGCCGAACAGCCAGCTGCAAACCAAGTCGCACACCGCCACCACCAGATCCTCCCCGTGCTTGCCCTTCTCCTCCCTTCTCCTGCTCCACGACATGCTCGCTGCCCGGCATGGTCCCCAAATGCACATAAGTTGCTCGAGAGAAAGTAAGGAGAGAGAGAGAGGAGAGTGTACGTGCATGTTGACAGGTGGGCCCTACGCCCAGTTTAACACCCAGTCAAACAATGTCAAGTTTTCTTGCCACGTCAGCACTGACAGCGGACCCCATCCGCCAGATCTAGCATCAACACACATTTAGCCACCGATCACGTTTTCTGAAAAATGTGAGCACAATAGTGACGGTTTTTTTGAAAAAAAAAACAAATGGGGGTGGTTTTTCGAATTAGGGTCCCCAATTGTGGTGGTTTTTTGAACCAGTAAGAAACTAATCAGATGAAATCGGTTCCTTATGCTTCAGCTGTCAGAAGCATCATGTACGCTCAAGTTTGTACAGGCCCAGATTTGTGTTTTGTAACTGGGATGCTTGGCAGATACCAATCAAATCTAGGACCAGGCCGCTGGAATGCCGCAAAAAAAGTCTTGCATTATGTACAACGAACTAAGGATTTCATGCTTACATATAAAAGAACTGATAACCTAGAAATTATTGGTTATTCATACTCCGATTTTGACGGGTGTGTGGATAGTAAGTGATCCACGTCAGGTTATATATTCACACTTGCGAGAGGAGCCATATCGTGGCAATTTTACTTCTTTACATTCATGGCAAATTTTACATTTTATTTGCCATGACATTTTTCAGTCCACATTTTTATGTGTCTTCATGTACATAGTAAAATATCATGGCAATAAAATTAACCTTTTATTTTCCATGGCAAAATTATCTTAATTAACATGTCAAATTTACCTAAATCGCCATGGCAATTCTTAACTTTTATTGCCATGGCAATGTTTACTTTTTATTTTTGCCAAGCCATGGCAAATTTACCTTAATTGACATTGCAAATTTACCTAATTGCCATGGCAAATTTTTAACTTTTATTGCCATGGCAAATTTAGGCATTTTTCATGGAAAAATTTTATTTCATTCACTATATAGCATGTCAACTTTTTTTCATGTAGTATGGATTTCCTATATTATTTTTCATGAGTGTTTTTTTGCCATATTTTTCCAAAACAATCCATGTACCTGTTACATTTTTTCCAAAAAAAATTGCCATGTGTTTTAGTGAAAAAGTCCCCTAAATTTTTCCATCTTGTTTTGAAGAAAAACTTACTAAATTTGACATGTGAAAACATTTTATTATAGATAGTGCGATAATTTTATTTATTTTTTAATCAATGATAAATTTATGTTTTGAGATCATGGCAGTTTAGGTCTGAGATCATGGACCATAGCAAATTCCTTTCTTTTCTTTAATTTCCATGATGCAAATTTTATTCTCTAGTGCCATGGAAGAGTTAGTTTTTTGTCGGTTCGGCCGACAGTGAATTGTGGTTTCCTAGTTGACTTGGAAGGTTTCAATATTCTAGACTAGCCTAGAGGTTTGCCAAAAAAGAAAGACTAATTTTTTGTTTGTATGACGGAAATTGCCATGACTACTTTTTCTTTGTGTCATTGCAAAAAAAAAAATCTATTTACCCATGGCATTCTTGTGCTTTTAAAGTTGATGACTTTTCTCTTCAGTAGCATAGCAAAATATGGACTTTAATCTGGCATAGCAAAAAAAATAGGTGGGCTTTTTTCCGCTACCGGGCTGTAGGGTCGATGGGGAGGGCCGTTCGCGCTGTGGGGTGAACATATTGGGGGAGCAACTCCTAATTAACGAGCGCTCCTTCGGGAGCCTCGCAACGATCAGCCACTTGACGCGCTCTCAGCCATTCGCAACGTGTCGCGCTCTGGGCGCTCCCTCTGGATTTTGTTTTTTTTTATTTTTCCGCACGCGTTTCCGGCTTTTTAAACGGTTATTTCTCCAGGTTTTTTTACGTTTTGGTTTTCCACCGGTCTTTCCTAGCTTTTCGACAATTTTTTTCGAAAAAAAGTAATTTAAAAAAAACGCATTTTTTTGGCGAGAGGCACGGCTGTGCCTCTTGGAAACGAAAAAAAAACGTGTTGTCTGTTTTTTTCTTTCGCGAGAGGCACGGTTTTGCTTCTGCGAGAGGCACGGTTGTGCTTTCGCGAGAGTCACGGCCGTCCCTCCTCGAAAATGGAAAAAAAATACATTTTCTATTTTTTTATCTTTCGCGAGAGGCACGGTTTTGCTTCCGCAAGAGGCACGGTTGTGCTTTCGCGAGAGGCACGGGCGTGCCTCTTTCGGAGAGAGAAAAAACGTGTTTTCTGTTTTTTTCGCGAGAAGCACGGTTTTGTTTCCGCGAGAGGCACGGTTGTGATGTCGTCAGAGCACGGGCGTGCCTCTTTCGAAAAGGGAAAAAACTCATGTTCCGGTTCGGTTTTTTCGTCTGGTTTTTTTTTGGAAAAAAGTTCGTCAAAACCTATCAACATGGGATCTAATTTTGAAGATCTCGACGTGAGGAATCCAACGGCGAAAGCGGTTTGAGATTTGGACGCACGGTTTAAAAGATAAAACGTTTTGATTAAACGGATCTATGAAAAAAGATAAACTTTCAGATTGCGACAAGTGGCGCACATGCAGCGCGTCATTTGTCGCACCCCGGGGAAGTTGGAGTGATCTTCACAAAAAGTATTCCTTAATTAGTGATTTTGTATGTGGGGTCCTAAAGTTTTGGCACGAGAGTAGAGTTAGCTTGTTGTCGGTTCGGCCGACAGTGAATTGCAGTTGACTAGTTGACTTGGAAGGTTTCAACATTCTAGATTAGCCTAGAGCTTTGCCAAAAAAGAAAGACTAGCTAGAAAACCCAACAAAGAATAATCAAAGAAATGCCAGCTAGACTGACAATGACTAGTACACGTCGCTTGTTCCTGGCGTGTATAAAATTTGCACGCCAACAACACACACCGAGGCACAACCGAGCAGCGTGGCGAGCGCCCGGGATGGTGGGCTTTTCGAGCGCCACCAGCTGTGCTCTCCTCCTCCTCCACCTCGTCATCTTCTTCTTCTACCTTCCTACTCCTGCCGTCTCCTTGTCCTTCAACTACCCCACCTTCAGCGAAGGAGACCGGAAGGGCATGAAGATCGAAGGCGACGCATCCTTCGGCGACACATCCACCGGAGTAATCGAGATGAGCACAAACATGTACGGTAGCATCAGCCGGGCGTCGTACAACGCCCAGCCGGTGCAGCTCTGGGACAAGGCGACTGGCGAGGTGGCCAGCTTCACGACGCGGTTCGACTTCCTCGTGTACGGCTCCAACAACGGCGTCAACAACCGTAACATGGGCATGGCCTTTTTCCTCGCTGGCTACCCGTCTAGCCTGCCGGCCGACTCTCCTGACTACAACCTCGGCCTCACTAACCAAAGCGCAGACGCCGTGGCATCCGGCGATAGCCAGTTCGTGGCAGTGGAGTTTGCCACCTTCAACAATGGCAATACAATAGTATCCGACGACCCATATGACCACATCGGCATCGACGTCAACTCCCTCAGATCGGTGAGCACACTGCCCCTGCCAAGCTTCACCCTCACGAGCGCGCCCATGACCGCTGCGATCGAGTACAATCATGTTTCCAGCATCTTAGCGGTGACGTTATGGGTCGCGGACGGCCTCAGCAATTACCAGAGTTACAATCTTAGCTCCAATGTTGACCTCAAGAGCGCACTACCGGAGCAGGTCTCCATTGGCTTCTCAGCATCCACGTCCAACGCCATCCCATCGCAGCTTACAGTGATGAGGATAGTGCTACACTCTTGGTACTTCAACTCTTCGTTCGAACCACGGCCAGCACCACCACCATCACCACACTCCCCGCCAGCGCCAGGTTCTAGAGTTATAGCCGGACCACAACCAGCACCACACTCCCCACCAGCGCCAGGTTCTGGAGTTATAGCCGGAGCGGTGGTCGGCGCAACAATGTTTCTTCTGCTCCTATTCGCCGCTGTGGTGACACTCGTGGTGCGCCGCCGCCATCGTAAGATTCTGGATACCAAGGAGGATTACACAGACTCCCAAGGCGAAAGCGAGCCGATGACGGAGATCGAGATGGGGACGGGGCCAAGGCGGTTCCCATACCACGAGCTCGTGGAAGCGACGAGGAACTTCGCCGCGGAGGAGAAGCTTGGGCAAGGCGGCTTTGGCGCCGTATACCAAGGCTATCTGAGAGAACCAGCTGGGCTTGCCGTGGCCATAAAAAGGTTGCAGTCTTCCATACAGGGAAAGAAGGAGTACAAATCCGAGGTCAAGGTGATAAGCAGGCTGCGTCACCGGAACCTCGTGCAGCTCATCGGCTGGTGCCATGGCCATGATCAGGAGCTCCTGCTGGTCTATGAGCTCATGCCCAACCGCAGCCTCGACATCCATCTCCATGGCAAGCAGGGCACCTTCCTCACATGGCCAATGAGGTACGTAGTACCATCGATCTTAATTAGTACTCCCTCCGTTCCTAGATATAAGTCTTTTTAGAGATTTCAATATGAACTACCTACATACAGATGTATATAAACATATTTTAGAGTATAGATATTCAGTTTGCTCCGTATGTATCCCATAGTGAAATCTCTAAAAGGTTTTATATTTAGAAACAGAGGGAGTAGTTGTATCTTGTATGCACGGCGCGCGATCATATTACTATATATAGATATTGATGGTTGCAAATGCAACCGCAGGATGAGTATATTGCTGGAGCTTGGGTCTGCACTGCTCTACCTCCACGAGGAGTGGGAGCAATGCGTGCTTCACCGGGACATCAAGCCCAGCAACGTCATGCTTGACGAGTCCTTTGGAGCCAAGCTAGGCGACTTCGGACTCGCAAGGCTCGTTGACCACGCCGCTGGGATGCAGACCATGACTGCAATCTCGGGAACTCCAGGCTACTTGGATCCCGATTGCGTGAACACTGGCAAGGCAAGCACCGAGTCCGACGTGTACAGCTTCGGCGTGGTTCTACTGGAGGTGGCATGCGGCCGGAGACCAATGAGCCCGGCCAACCAAGACAAGCAGAAGAATGGCGGCGTCTTCCGGCTGGTCGAGTGGGTCTGGGGACTATATGGCCGAGGATCCATCCTTGAGGCCACCGACGAGCGGCTGAATGGTGACTACAACGCTGCGGAGGTGGAGAGCGTGATGGTTGTCGGGTTGTGGTGCGCGCACCCAAACCCGAGCGCACGACCATCCATCAAAACAGCCCTGGCCACGCTCCAACCCAAGGCCGACCGAGGCTACCAGCTGCCGGTGCTTCCTTCCAAGATGCCAGTGCCGATGTATGAGCCGTTGAGGCCGCTCTCCTGGGCCAATGTCGTTGGGATGTCATCATCATCCTCCCACACCGTTGGAATATCATCATCGACGTCGTCCAGCATGCCGATGCACACTTCTTGCACCACATCCTCCGACGCTAGCACTTCAACGAACAGTTCGAAGACCTCTTCTTCACTACTCAAACATCAGTAGCAGTAGTAAGTTATGGTGTGTCTTTGATATACATGTTATTGATGTGTACCTTACTAATTCTCATAGTACTGCCTGGGTATTTGATACCGGTTCGGTTGCTCATATTTTTAACTCAACAGGGACTACAGATTAAACGAAGATTGGCTAAGGACGAGGTGACGATGCGCGTCAGGAATGGTTCCAAGGTCAATGTGATCGCCGTCGGCACGCTACCTCTACATCTACCTTCGGGATTAGTTTTAGACCCGAATAATTATTATTTGGTGCCAGCGTTGAGCATGAACATTATATCTGGATCTTGTTTTGTGCGGACGGTTATTCATTTAAATCAGAGAATAATGATTGTTTTATTAATATGAGTACTATCTTTTATGGTCATGCACCCTTGAAGAGTGGTCTATTTCTGTTGAATCTCGATCGTGGTGATACACATATTCATAATATTGATGCCAAAAGATGCAAAGTTGATAATGATAGCGCAACTTATTTGTGGCACTACCGTTTGAGTCATAACGGTGTAAAGCGCATGAAGAAACTTTATAAAGATGAACTTTTGGAATCACTTGATTATGAATCATTTGATACTTGCGAACCGTGCCTTATGGGCAAGATGACTAAAACTCCATTCTGCGGAACAATGGAACGAGCCAATGACTTATTGGAAATAATACATACTGATGTATGCGGACCGATGAGTGTTGAGGCTCATGGTGGGTATCGTTATTTTTTTACCTTCACAGATGATTTGAGCAGATATGGGTATATCTACTTAATGAAACACAAGTCTGAAACATTTGAAAAGTTTAAAAAAATTAGAGTGAAGTGGAGAATCATCATAAAAAGAAAATAAAGTTTCTACGATCTGAATATTGCTGGGCCGACGGGAATATTGTTTCCTTTGTGAGGGGCGGGGGGCAGGTATGCGACATCAAACTTAATAGGAATGATAAACAACTCATATCAACTAGGGCACCTCCTTTTCTATGAGTCCATCCAAAAGAAATCCGTGCTTGTGCTCGAGTAATTTGAGGATAGGTAACCGACCGGGAAGTTGATACCGGATGCGTCGAGTCTCCAAGGCTTCTTCACTGACGTGCCCGGTTCGTCCCTTCAGTGACGAGCCTCATCTCTAGCGGTAGTATTAATGAAAGCGCTTCTGGGCCTTTTTTTCCGAAAATCAGGGGCCACCCCCGGCTTCAAATTTAATTGAAGAAAAGGGAAGCCCACGAGTACGTGCCAATGAAGTCTTTCAACTTTGTATGTGCCAATGAAGTTTTTGACAAAAACCAACTCGAGATTGTCCCGGTTGTGGATATTTGTTCGGGCTATAGCACCGTCATTACCTTAATCTCATATTTGTATTGTCGACAAAATTACCCTTTGTAGACAAATGTCTCAGATTGAAACGTTGCCTTACCTATAGGGACGAAGATTCGAGGCGGTATTGGTCATCGTTTTAGACGGCAGGCCTAGTTCCGAAGTACTCCCTCCGTTCCCAAATATTTGTCTTTCTAGACATTTGAAATGGTTATAACATACAGATGTATGTAGACAATTTTAAAGTGTAGATTCACTCACTTTGCTTCGTATGTAGTCACTTGTTAAAATCTCTAGAAAGATAAATATTTAGAAACGGAGGGAGTAGTTCATATGACCAACAGAAATTTAGATCGTGTTATGTAGTTCGGATCTCGTATTCGCATGCAGGTAGAGTAAGTATTGTTCTTTTCTGATCTAAGCATATACAATAATCATGCTATGAAACTGACTTTAATCCCCAGCCAACGACAATATGTTGGCACTATCCTTTTTTAGAGATTTTTACATCTGTGCCCTCGGTTCCTTAGCTCTACTTATTCATCCCCGCGCTCTTAACTTTTGCTCAGTTTTTCCCACTCCCTTGCCAGAAACCCTCATAACTGGGCACAACGGACGTTGCCATCGGGTCAAAGGCTTGACCGTTAACTTTGACTAGTGGGGCCACGCTGGATTGTGTCATCCGTTGGACCTGACAAGTGGCGCCGCATTGGGTGGTGTCACTGTTCGACCATTGAGACGTGGTTTCATTGGGCCGTCCCTTGCATTAAACGTCTGTGCGCGCCGCCAGGACAGAAGCCTGCTATGCATGCACCCAACAAAGTCTGCCTACATGCGTCGGTTGAGCCTGTATGCGCCGATGCCACGATCCCACGATGCGCCGACCGAGCCTGCATGCGCCGATGCGTCCGCCACGATGCACTGACCGAGCAGCTTTCTTGCATGCCAGCCGCCACGGATGCAGCGTCGGTCGCTGCCGCTGGTTCCTCTCTTCTAGCTAGGTGGCTACATATCTGTGGCTTGTGTAAAAAAATAGCCACTTCCTTACTTAGTTGTACTCATTCATCCCTACTAACAAAGCTTTCTTGCATGCTGTAGGTGGTACTAACAAGGGAACCCTACTAACAAGTCGAGCTCTCTAAGAAAATAATCAACAAATATGTAGTCCCAATATAGGGCAAACAAGCCCATAGCACGATCACATATCTCAAACTAGGAAGAACTTAATAATAGAATAGATAGAAAACTTAATAATAGAAATTAAGAAAAGGGCCAACAAGCCCATAGCAACTCCAACATAGTTCAATTACAACTTAACATAACATAGAATAAAAATAGATAGAGGGTTTAGAGCCCTAGCCGCCGCTTTCTCCACCTCGCTCCTCCTTCGGGCACCCTTTTCACTGCTCCTCCGGGGAGTTGTCGATGGGGTACGGAAGAGTGTGCATGCACGTCACGGTGGGGAAGATGTTGTTGTATTCCGTAAACCTGTTGTGGGTGGTGAAAGCGATGAACTCGGAGCCACACCAAAACACCCGGCCGAGGAGGTAGAAGGCGTCGAATGTGTTGGTGAAGTGGGCAAGGAGAGCAACCACCACCCGGTTTTGGATGACCTCCTCGACGCGGAGCATCGTTGGAGATCCCCTCGGGAGGTGGTGGTAGCCGGACGCGAGGAAGAACTCGGTGAAGTTCCTTGCGGTCCTCAGCTTTGATATCGCCCACACACGTAGTGTGCGATCAACGTACACGCCGGTAGGGTAGAGCCTCTCCGGCACGATGGGTGGGAAGCGGTAGGTTGGTCCGCTGTACTGCATGGCTGAGGGATGTGCAGAAGATGGAGAAAGGGTCGAAGAGCAAGAAGGGAGATGGATGAGGGATGGCAGAGGCAGAGGGTGGCTTAAATAGCCATAGTGCTACATGTTATTTAGCCGTGTGAATAGTTTGTGGCCATTTTGCATGATAAAAATAAATTGCACGCGTGGCCATTTGGCAGAGGCAGAAGAAAAAGAAGCTAATTGCACGCGTGGGAATCCGTGGTCATATATGTTATATGAACAAAAGGAGACAATTTTTTAATAGTTTGTGGCCATTTTGCATGACAAAAATAAATTTGGCCCTTAAAAATTGGTCATTTGCTACGCAATGTCAATTGATTTCAAACGATGCAAAAATACAGAGTCAGCACATTCACAAAAAATAGAGCAAACGATGCAAAAATATAGAGCCAGCACGTTCACCAAAAACAGAGCAAACGATGCAAAAAAACGACGCAATTCGACGGCCCAACCAGAGCTTGGTTTCCTTTTGGGCCCAATAACAACTTTTTTTTAACGGAGTCAGTGGTGGGCGAGCAGCCGAGCACAACCAATAGAATCGCCTCTCGCGGATCGCCCCACGATCCAACGACGCGGAGCCGTCCTTGTGATCTAACGGCGCGGAGCCTGCAAACAGCCAGCCCATCTAGTTCCTTCTAGAAGGCCAGATCTAAGGGTTGTCGCTTGGCATGAGGGTATGATCAGACGGCTGATGTTGGGAGTTAGGGTTAGGCGAAACCCCGCGGGGTTTAGAGGGGTTTTGAGCTGGTCAACGGGGTTTCGATGGCTTTGACTGAGCATAACTAATTTAAAAAAAATCAAAAAAATAGGAAACCTTCTCCGTTCGTCGTTTTATAAGACAAACTAACGAGGAAAAAATACTAAACTTGGTCCATGGTTATTTTCATGAAAAAACCCTAGCTGGCACGATCGAGGTCAAATGAGCAACATTAATTGTAAAAAAAATTAAAAAAATGTAAAACCTGCGCACAATGTTGTCTTATGTAACATGTTACCAACCAAAAATTATAAACTTGGTCTATGGTCATTTTTATGAGAAAACCTTCACACATATGAGCTATTATGTACATGATTTCATAGAGTTCAAGGAGAGGAGGTGGTGTTACCTTCTGTTTTTGAAAAATTAAAAAAAATCAAAAAAATCACTAAAGCTTTATTTTAAAGTGAATAAGAAGGATATGATGTTAGTTTTCCATTTTCATATTTCAAAACGTGTTTTAAATAGTTTTTATATTAAAGCATATGTTTTAAAAAAAATGTAAAAATATGAAGATTAATTCAAAAAATAGTGAGACTTCGAATCTACACAATGGAAAGTGAATATGTGTTAATAAAAAAACATTTGGCTCATTTAGAGTAGGTTCAAAAAAACTTGATTACAAATAGGCTGTTTACCCTAGCCTGGAAACTCATTTGGAGCACATTTTCTCAAATTCAAATTTATTTGACCTCCTCTAAATCACTTCAAATTTTGCACACATGATCTCCTACACAAACATAGATAGTTTGCCAAGGTTTTACTTGTTTTTGCATTTTCTTGAATTTGTACTGTACAGGTTTGCCAAGGTTTACATGATCTCATTTGGAGCATGCATTTGATTTCCTACACAACATGTGTGATCATAGTTCACAACATCTAAACATAACTAACCATAGATTCAGGACAGACAAACATACCACATGCAAATTTAAGGACATACAAATATAGATAGCAGAACCAGATTACTAGCATAACCAAATTCAGTTCAACAAACCATAACCAACGACATTCAATTCAACATACCAAAAGTAACCCAACAGTTCAAAAAACCAAACTAAAACTAACACAGCATCACATCATCGATCACATCACGCCGGAGTCAGGGTCTTCGCGAGGGCGGCATGCTTCCCCCTGATCATGTAGTCCTCCCTGCGAATCGCCACATCCTCAACATGAGACAGAAGGTGATCGAAGCGGCCATCCCTTGGCTTTAGCTTGGTGGTGCAGTAGGGGCAGTGCCACTTCTTGAACTTGCGGTTGTAGAAGGAACCAACTCCCTTGGCCTTGATCTTCTCCACCTCCTTGGCTATGAAGGACGCGATGTTGCCCTTGTACACATCATCTCCAGAATCATACTGCACACATGAATGAATTGCATTAGATTCATATACACCATGTCAAAGGAACTAAATGAACAAGGGAAATTCTTACCTCATATTCAGAATCGTCACTAAACTCCCCCTCGTACGGGTCGTAGTCGGCCAGCTTCCTCTTCCTCCCCCCTAACCATCATCCTCCTGAATATACAATTACATCCAATATCAGAAATGTTTTAGAAGTGGGGTTTTATATTTCTGTGCCCCTTAGATGCATTCAAAAACCACATCCATCACTAGTATATCAATGTATTAGATTTGTACACACATTGATCAAAAATCCCAATATGACATTCAAATAACACATTGATCATTGGTCATGCACACACATTGAAGAACAGAGCTAATATATCAAATTTATATACTAATGAAATAAAACCCCAATATGACAAATTTACACACACTGAATCAAAATTATAACTTCTTAATCAATGGATTCCATTTGGGCATATGACATTCAAAACCCCAATCTGAGTAGCATTCAAAAACATCTAGCATTAAAAAACCCATTCTGTGAGCAGTAAAAACAAATCTAATAAGCATCATAGCATTAAAAACACCAATCTGTTCACAACATCTAGCATTTTTGCAATGAATTTATCCAAATCTAAAAACCCCAATCATTGCAGCACCTAAAATCATAGTACACAACATAGCATTTTTGCAACCGAATTTACCCAACAAACCCTAGTCCAAAAACCCCCATTCCCCCAACCCATACCCTACAGAAAACTCCCGCCCATCCATCAAACCAACTACTCTAACCATCTGAACTACCGTATGAATCACATCTAACCAATGCAACTAGGGAGCAATTAACTCTACAAGCTAAGCAAGTGCAAATATCTGCTCCTCCACGGCAGGCGGTGCCACGGGGGCATCTGGATTGACTGCGCCGCTCAACGCCTTCACCTTCTGCAGCGATAAGGCGGAGCCCGCCACATATGCAACGGTTGCGAGTTTCCCCGCACCACCGTGGACGCCGCCGACATCCGCGGTCGCCGCGCCTGGACCCTGCAGCTCCACCACATCTCCGGCCGCTGCGCCGGCGTCACCACGAGCATCGGCCATCTTACAGATGGAGGCGATGAAGGTGAGTAAGAGGATGCGGTGGGGGAGAGCGAGACGGTGCAGTGGAGGCAGTGGAGGAGAGCGAGACGACGCCGGTGGGGGAGAGGAAGACGATGCGGCGGGGAGGGGATTTGGGGGTAAATGGTAGGTGCGATGGAGGTGGTTGCCCTCTTTATATGATGGCACGTTTCGGGCATGTCCATGGACACGTGCTACCCCACGACCGCGGTCTCGCATGCGCCCACGTATACGTGGCCCCACTCGTCAGCTAACGGTGAAAGGCATTGACCCGACGACAACGTCCGTTATAACCTGTTCTGAGGGTTTCGGGCAAGGGAGTGGGGAAAAGTGAGTAAAAGTTAACAGAGTGGGGATGAATGAGTAGAGCTAAGGAACCAGGGGCACAGAAATAAAAATCCCTTTTTTAAAAGGAGGTTAAACCCCTGCCTCTGCATCAATCGATGCATCCAGCCTTTTTTATTAATTATTTCACAAAGGTCTGACAAAGACATACATCAATCCACCCGAAGCCAGCACTCACACCTACAAACTCGATAATGTGAATTGCTATCAGTCCCCATATCTAAAACCGGTGTCGTCGCCGATCCATCCACATAGCATATCGGGACCAACAGCCTGTGCAGCCTGCCTAAAGCGCACACCACATGCGTACGTTTTAGAAGCCGCCATCATCATC
Organism: Triticum timopheevii; assembly: GCA_963921465.1. Classification (NCBI taxonomy): domain Eukaryota; kingdom Viridiplantae; phylum Streptophyta; class Magnoliopsida; order Poales; family Poaceae; genus Triticum; species Triticum timopheevii. Next base: position 659,163,514 of record OY997264.1, read on the forward strand.
GGACCACTTGCCCATCTTCAGGAGAGAGATCTGCATCATCCTTGCCAGTCCGGACATCCGTCGACGACCACCATGGCGCCCAACGGCGCCACCGCCCTGCGCTCGTCCACCCAAACGTGAAGACTCTGGAAGATCCGACGTGAGTAGCACCTGCCAACTAGGCATGACTCAGCGTAGCACCTGTCTGCTAGGCATGACTTGACAGCCCCACCGAAGCTCGCGCAAGACGAAGACGCTCCACCTCCTGCCTCTGTCTTCCAGCGCTGCTCCACAAACGATACTCCCAAGAGAGAAACGACACCATAGTACCGTCATCGTCCGATCTGGAAGATCAGATCCTAGGGTTTTTCCGGAAGCAACACGAGTGGGTCAACAACAGTTACACGACGATGCCTTTATCAAGGTAACGGCGCAAACGCCGCCATCGCCCGCCGTCGGCTCAGTTTTCACCAGCAATTATGTCTCCCTGACTCATAGCCGGGACTAGATGACGAATCTCGAGATCCGACCACCCAGCCACAGGTAGGTCACCTCTGACGAAAGAGATGACCACCACCGCCGCGACCACCAGGCCCTCTATGGCTGCCGCTGCCGATCCAAAGGCAGATGGCGCGCCGCCGCCGCCTCCGAGGCCGTCGCCAACACTGCCACCACAGTCGCAATTAGGACGTCGGCCAGCCGCCACACCGCAATAGTCTAGATATGGGCCGTCATGAACCAGATCGGCACCGCCGCAGTCCAGATCGGGGTCACACCCTCGAGCCAAGGCGCCCCGCGTCACCGAGGAGTGCCTCTGCCGCCGTCGTCGCACGCACGGGCTATGCCCCGCGCCGACCACCGGCGGCGACGGAGGGGGGAGAGGAAGGAGCGGTGACACGGCGGCTAGGGTTGGAGCCCGTCGGTCACCCGCGCGGGGGGCGGCGGAGGGGAGGGGAGTGGAGTGGACGAGAGAGACCTAGCTATATGGTACACGTTTCAATAAATGCATGAGTACCAGGAAAGCCTGATCCTTAAGAATAAATAGGAATCTAAATTCGCCTCCGTGAGAATTTAAACCCAGGTGTTCGATTTATACATCCACTCCCCCAACGAGTTGAGCTATGTCACCAGCCGTTGGCACTTACCCCTAGGTTGCAGCATTGGATGGGCAGCCGTCGCCGGATGGGCTTTGACCTTATGATCCAGCAGCAATGGTGATGATGGCCGGTGAGCAGTCAATGGTTCCTTCGTGGGCTGGCAGCGCCATGGCCATTTCCCGCGTCGGAATATTAGTCTGCGTCGCGAAGGGCCATGCGCGACAGCATTTGTGTCCTTTCCCCTTAGTATAATCTGCTGCTATGGAGCTAGTGGCAGCATGTGGTGGTGTTTTCTTAAGCAGATTAGCCATCAACTGCCACTTGTGAGGATGGTGCAAGACTTCAGAACGTCCTGAACATGGGATGGCAACAATACTGTTGTTCTTCCTACCCGTGAAAGTCTTCATGTTGTGGAAAGTGGCTCTTGTTGGGGCTCGTCAGCAGGGTCGTGAGGACATGACCATCTCTCGCCGCTAGGACCGTGTGTGTATGCAGCTACTAGGATCGTGAAGAGTGAAGGAGACAACATCACCCGCAAACAAAAAAAAAAGAAAAAAAAAGAAAGAGGAGACAAAATCGGTGACTTGGATTGGATGGTGCTTCTCAAGTACCCGGTCTAGAGCTCTGGGGTGAAAACCCTATGTCCGACACTGGTTGGCTATACCTAGTAATGGCGACATTCTTTATATCGTTACCTCGATGAAGGCATTGCTTAGAGTTAGCTCGGACTTGTTTTTCAGGATGAAACCCCCTTATCCAATCTTCGGTGGTTGGATCCGCCGAGGCGTCTCTTACATGGCGTTCCCTTCTTGGAGGCATCTTTCAGAGATCCTTAATGTTGTCGAGAGATGTTGTTGCCGATGGTGACTACTATATATTCTTAATTATCATTGACTTTATCGCTTTGGATTTTTTTCTTCATCCGCCTACGCATAGCTTTTTTTTATTGAACATTGTTAAGTACATTACATATTTTAACAAATTGGCCCAAATGCTTGTTTGTCATTTTCCTAATAAATATTGTTAGACCATACATTGATCCGAGGAGGATTTAACACCGGAATTTTTGTTTTTTGTTAAGGCTACGCGGAAATATCAAAGGCGGGTCTTTGGCCAGGAATTCTATGGACTTCTGCTTTGCAATGTTTCTGTGACCTGTCTGGATTGTTGAGTTAACATACACGGACAGGAGGTGGTGACATTGGCTGATTGGTGGAAACAAGATCCTGCAACCGATGGAGGTGGTGATGGTGAGCGTTGTGACAGGAGCCATGAAGCCGCTCCTCGCCAAGCTCGCCACCTTACTGGAGAAGAAGTACAAGCTATCTAGAGGCACGAAGAAGCATATCACCTCCTTGAGAAATGAGATGAGCAGCATGAATGCTCTTCTCGTGGAGCTGTCCACGATGAAAAATCTATCTGAGCAACAGAAAGACTGGCGTGAGAAGGTGCGTGAGCTTTCCTATGATATGGAGGACTGCTTCGACAGCTTTACGGATGGTCTTGCTGGTGGTTGCAGAAAGGACGGGTTCTTGAGCAAACTCAAGGATCTCAAGGCACGCTACAAGATCACCAACCGAATCGAAGAACTGAAGGCTCGGGCGATGGAAATGAGTGATTGCCAGAAAAGATATGATCTTGATGCACGCATTTGTTCTCCCCATGGCCCTGTTGTTATTGATCCTCGTTTGCAAGCATTGTATGAGAAGGACGATAGCCTTGTAGGCACATATGGTCCAAAGACAGAACTCATCAGATCGCTAAATATGGAGGATAAACAACTTAAAGTGGTGGCTGTAGTTGGATCGGGAGGTATGGGCAAGAGTACCCTAGTCAGCAAAGTCTATTATGAGATCAAAAGCCAATTTGAAAAGAACATTTTTATATCGATTTCTCCAAATTCCAACATGGTCAACATTTTGTCATATATACGAGATGAACTTGGCCGTTATAGAGATACTATTCTGACTGACCTACACCCACTCATCGATGACATCAGATCAACACTCCAGGGTAAAAGGTATGGTAACATGCATAATTCTGACACGTACAATTAGTACGAAGTTTCATTGTAACTGAAATACTGAGTGCATGGTAGTTGGATAAGCTGTAAAGATTTACCTAGCATAGCTGCCATACGTTTCTTTATATGGTTCACAATTCACAATTATGCGCATGCGACCTTTGTGGACAAATACTTACATGTCAAAATTTTGTGCTTGACTTGCCGGAATCGTTGTGATAGCCCCATTGGTCTTCACAACTACTCCCTCCGTCTGAAAATACTTGTCACCAAAATGGATAAAAAGAGATGTATCTTGAACTAGATACATTCCTTTTTATCCATTTTGATGACAAATATTTCCGGACGGAGGGAGTACTTGGGTATGATCATTATTTAGACAACTGGCGGTAGACATACTTGAGTGCACATACGTTGAAGGACAGATATGTACAAAGTACAGCCATGTTGTCTTTGTCATTAATCTTTTATGCTAAGCTAATTGTAAGGCGGAAACTGCATATTCATAAGTACTGATCCGGAAAACAATACTGTCTGCAAACAGGTAGAATTATGTATGGGGTGTTACTACAAGTACACAAGCCACGTCAGTTTGTACCAAACAGGAAAATATAAATAGATCTTTTAGAGTTGTATAAAGCTGGCTCAACGTTAGACGCACATAACTTCTAGGACCCTTCATAAGATAGAACTTCCCTAGTGATCAGTAAAATTTCCATCATCCAAAAAAGGGAACTTGGCACTGATAAAATTTTAGACCGGAGCTGTAATAAATTATTTATCGCGAAAATTTTGAAGTGTAGGTTAAATTTATATTTCACAAAGTCTCACGTATACACCTAATTAAATTTTCACTGATTAGCACCCTTTACAATAGGTTTACACATTATTTCCTTTCAAACTTATTTTTTTTACCTGGTCTTTCACACTTATTTTAGCTCTCCCTGTACATATTACACATTACACAAATCATATTCTTATTATACAAATTCAATATTAGGAAAAACTGCAGGTTGGGATTTCGCTGTGTTTTTACACTATATTATCTTGATGGATTGTTTTTTGTTTGTTTGGTAGGTACCTAATCGTGGTTGACGATTTGTGGACAATGGAAGCTTGGAACATTATTCAATGTATGTTTGTGGAGAGTAATTGTGGCAGTAGGGTCATAACAACTACACGTATTGAAGATGTAGCTACGGCATGCTGTTCTCCTTTCCATGGATATGTCTACAAGATTAAGCCTCTTAATGATGTTGATGCAAGAAGATTATTTTGTAGAAGGATTTTTCAATCCGAAGATGCTTGCCCTGAGCAACTGAAAAAAGTTTGTGATAAAATTTTAAAGATGTGTGGAGGATGGCCATTAGCCATTCGTAGTATAGCTAGCATTTTGGCTACTAACAAAGAAGTAAACTCAAAGGAATTCTGGGAGGATATGCAAAGGGATTTAGCTTTGCAGATGAGAGAAAGCCATGCTTTCGGATGGATGAGATATGTGTTTGATCTTGGCTACAATAATTTATCTCTAGGCCTTAAGAACTGCATGCTATATCTTGGTATATTTTCAGAAGGTTCTGTGATATTGAAGGATGAGTTGTTGAACTTGGACAGCTGAGGGCTTAATTACTGAAGATTATGGGTTTGGCTCAGAGGAGATTACTGCAGAAAGTTATTTTAGTGAGCTCATCAACAAGAACATGATCCAGATAGCTGATTTCGATGACTGCGGGGATGTTTTATCTTGCAGAGTGCATGATCTAATGCTTGAATTTATGGTAATGAAGTCCAGAGAAGAAAACTTCATCACAGTAATAAGGGACACCCCTAACAGAATAAAGAAGAATTATGACCTGCAAAGTGTGGAAGGTCGTCTGAAAGTTCGTCGGCTATCGCTCCAAGTCGAATTTTCAGAACGCAACCACATTCTGGGTGACATGGTTCTCACTCAAGCTAGATCTTTTAATTTTTGGGGTCCTTTTGAACGGATGCCTTCTCTCACGCGATTCCAACTCCTGCGAGTTCTACATATTGAATGGGATGGTTTCTCCACTAAGAGACAGGATTATGAGATGTCCATTTGCACCCTTTTCCATCTGAGGTACCTGACGGTTAAATGCATTCCGTCTGATAGCAGTTATCGGACTCAGAAAATCATGCCACAGTTGCGAAAACTGCAGAATTTGCGAACACTGAAGATAATGGATGCAAATGAAATTTCAGCAAGAGATAAAGTCGACAAGCTCCTATATGCAATCCGTATAACATATGGATCATGGGATGTTGACGAATTACCCTCCACACTGCGGCATCTGGTTCTTCCTGACGGTGTGCGCCTTCGTGGTGGTTGTATCGACAGGATGAAAGACCTCCGCGTTGCTGTAGTCAACATAAATCCCAAAGATAAGCGGAACATTGAGGGTCTCGGTGCTCTGAGCAATCTAAGGGAGCTGATTCTAATTCATTTTTCAGAAGTCGTAATGAGCACTTACAGTGATAGTGATCTGCTAGTCTCCTCCCTCTGCAGGCTTCACAACCTTGAATCTCTAACCATCCATGAGTACCTATATATTACTCCTGCTGATGTCTTGACTCGTTGGTCGCCACATCCAAGCCGTCTTCGTAGACTCCACGTCCTGGCCTACCCCTTCCACACAATCTCAGGTTGGATCACCCAACTCCACAATGTCCGAAGCTTGGAAGTTGAAGTTCTGTTTCTCCCAAGCGATGGCGTTGATGGTCTTGCCAGGCTGCCCTTCCTCTTCCACCTCAGGTTGCATGTTCGGAATCATGCTCCCGAAGAAGGCGTTGTTGTCATCCGCCGTGCATCCTTCTCAAATCTTGAACATTTTTCATTCAGATGTAAAGTTCTTTGCCTCAAGTTTGAGGTCAGGGCCATGCCGAGGATTCAGAGCCTCACGATACAGTGTGGCCTAGAAACTGCCCTGCAAAGCAGTGGTGTACTTGAAGGCATCGAGCACCTGGGGACGCTCAAAAAATTCAACGTGGATATGTGCAAAAATGGTACATTTAGGTGGTTCCTTAGTGGCGGCGGCGGCAACGAAGCGCCATGGATCTTACAGGTAGAGGCTATTGAGGATGCGATCTTGAAGGCCATCAGCAAGCATCCAGGGAGTCCTGATTGTAGCTATAGCTTCGACGGACCCTTCTGGAGGTATGACTTCAAAAACTCTTATGCCCTATAGTCCTCTTTCTCTTTGTGTGCAAAGCTGTTGCTTATTCCCGTCCAAGAAGATGTTTTACATCCAAGCAGTACTCCAAATTCGTATTCTAAGTGAACTCTGTATCTCATGCATAAACTGACGTGCAGGAAGCCTGTTACCATTCCTAGAGGTCAAGGAACCCAGGACAACATTGCGTTTCCTTCCATGAGGAAGAGGGCGGCAATGCCAGCAGCTTTAGACGCGGCAATCAGAAAATCGGCCCGGGTGGCGGAACCAGGAGGAGAGGGTGCCTCGACGAACTGAAGCCGTGTCGTCACTTCTTGCGGAACCAGGGAAATAGGGTTTGCCATTTTTCTTTTTTTGCTAGAATGGGGTTTGCCCGGTTGGAGATACGGTAATACTCCATCTAAATATAAACCCTTTTAGAGATTTCAATACAGACTACATATTTTTTTTAATATGGACTACATGCTTTTAGAGAGTATTTGACAAAAAACTACCATATTAGGGGTTCCTGTTCCACTGAACTATCACATTCAAAAAAATGAATGATAACTATCATTTTTTTGTTTTAATTTTGTGACTAAATACTACCCCCTCCGTCCCAAAATATAAGAGTGTTTTTTGACATTAGTGTAGTATCTAAAAACGCTTTTATATTATGGGACAAAGGGAGTACCACTTTTGAAAAATGGCCAAATTAGACGATTTAAAGGCGTTTATGACAAATGGGACCCACTCGTCTAGGCTGACTTGGCGGCAAAGTCAACTCCGTTTGTTTTGACCGTTATAACAAATGGGGCCACATGTCATCATCAACCTTCCTCCTCCTCTATTCACTAGTAGAAAACCACCCATTAGACCCGGTTCGTAAGGGCCTTTAGTCCCGGTTCATGAAGTGATGGTTCAATAACCTCATCAAGTCTCCACCATCCTCCCACTCAATTCTTTCGAGAGAAACCTTTCCTCGAGAAAGGACCCGATTCAAGAAACAATCCATATTGCTTTCGGATCTGAATTAGGAGGTTTACCCAACTTTTTTGGGTATCCTATGAAGATGCATTTTATCCGCTTTGGGTTCGAGCTTATCAGCCTGAAACTTTTTTATATAAGCGCCGCAGCCCCAAACTTTTAAGAAATGACAGCTTAGGTTTCTCTAAACCATAGTTCATACGGTGTCATCTCAACGGAATTACGTGGTGCCCTATTAAAGTGAATGTGGTTGTCTCTAATGCCTAACCCATGAACGATAGTGGTAATTCGATAAGAGACATTATGGTACGCACCATATACAATAGGGTGCAACTATGATGTTCGGACACACCATCACACTATGGTGTTCCAGGCGGTTTTAATTGTGAAACAATTTCCACAATGTCTTAATTGTGTGCCAAAACTCGTAACTCAGATATTCATCTCTATGATCATATCATAGACATTTTATCCTCCTGTCACAATGATCTTCTACTTCACTCTGAAATTACTTGAACCATTCAATAATTCAGACTTGTGTTTCATCAAGTAAATATTCTCAACATCTACTCGAATCATCTGTGAAGTAAGAACATAACGATATCCACTACATGCCTCAGCACTTATTGGATTGCATACATCAAAATGTATTTCTTCCCACAAGTTGCTTTCTAGTTCCATTTTACTGAAACCGAGGATTTCAGTCATCTTGCCCATGTGGTATGATTTGCATGTCTCAAGTGATTCAAGATCAAGTGAGTTCAAACGGTCCATTTGCATGGAGTTTCTTCATGCATATACACCAATAGACATGGTTCGCATGTCTCAAACTTTTCAAAAACGAGTGAGCCCAAAGATCCATCAACATGGAGCTTCTTCATGCGTTTTATACCGATATGACTTACGTGGCAGTGCCACAAGTAGGTGGTACTATCATTACTATCTTTTGGCATGAACATGTGTATCACTACGATCGAGATTCAATAAACCATTCATTTTAGGTGCAAGACCATTCAAGGTATTATTCAAATAAACAGAGCAACCATTATTCTCCTTAAATGAATAACCGTATTGCAATAGACATAATCCAATCATGTCTATGCTCAACGCAAACACCAATCTCGATGGTAGAGGGAGCGTACGATGCTTTGATCATATCAACACTTGGAAACACTTCCAACACATATCGTCGGCTCACCTTTAGCTAGTCTCCGTTTATTCCGTAGCCTTTTGTTTCGAGTTACTAACACTTAGCAACCGAACCGGTATCTAATACCCTGGTGCTACTAGGAGTACCAGTAAAGTACACATTAACATAATGTATATCCAATATACTTCTATCGACAGCCTTCTCATCTACCAAGTATCTAGGGTAATCCTGCTCCAGTGGCTGTTCCCCTTATTACAGAAGCACTTAGTCTCGGGTTTGGGTTCAACCTTGGGTTTCTTCACTAGAGCAGCAACTGATTTGCCGTTTCATGAAGTATCCTTTCTTGCCCTTGCCCTTCTTGAAACTAGTGGTTTCATCAACAATTGATGCTCCTTCTTGATTTCTACTTTCGCGGTGTCAAACATCGTGAATACCTCAAGGATCATCATATCTATCCCTGATATGTTATAGTTCATCACAAAGCTCTAGCAGCTTGGTGGCAATGACTTTTGGAGAAACATCACTATCTCATCTGGAAGATCAACTCCCACTCGATTCAAGTGATTGTTGTACTCAGACAATCTGAGCACAAGCACAACAATTGAGCTTTTCTCCATTAGTTTGCAGGTTAAGAAAATCGTCGGAGGTCTTATACCTCTTGACGTGGGCACGAGCCTGAAATCTCAATTTCAGCCCTCAAAACATCTCATATGTTCCGCGACTTTTCGAAAAACGTCTTTGGTGCCTCTGCTCTAAACCGTTTCACTGAACTATCACGTAGTTATCAAAACATGTATGTCTGATGTTCGTAACATCCACAAACGACGTTTGGGGTTCAACACACTGAGCGGTGCATTAAGGACATAAGCTTTCTATTGTCCGCATAATAGCTACTATCAACTTTCAACTATATTTTCTCTAGGAACATATGTAAACAGTAGAACTATAGCGTGAGCTATGACATAATTTGCAAAAGGTCTTTTTGACTATGTTCAGGATAATTAAGTTCATCTTATGAACTCCCACTCAGATAAACATCCCTCTGGTCATCTAAGTGATCACATGATCCGAGTCAAACTAGGCCGTGTCCGATCATCACGTGAGACGGACTAACCAACGTCGGTGAACATCTTCATGTTGATCGTATCTACTATACGACTCATGCTCGACCTTTCGGTCTCCGTGTTCCGAGGCCATGTCTGTACATGCTAGGCTCGTCAAGTTAACCCTAAGTGTATTGCTGTGTAAATCTGTCTTACACCCGTTGTATGTGAACGTAAGAATCCATCACACCCGATCATCACGTGGTGCTTAGAAGCGACGAACTGTAGCAACGGTGCACAGTTAGGGGAGAACACTTCTTGAAATTGTTGTAAGGGATCATCTTATTTACTACCGTCGTTCTAAGTAAACAAGATGCAAAAACATGATAAACATCACATGCAATCAAATAGTGACATGATATGGCCAATATCATTTTGCTCCTTTTGATCTCCATCTTCGGGGCTCCATGATCATCATCGTCACCGGCATGACACCATGATCATGATCTCCATCATCGTGTCTCCATGAAGTCGTCTCGCCAACTTATTACTTCTACTACTATGGCTACCGGTTAGCAATAAAGTAAAGTAATTACATGGCGTTGTTCAATGACACGCAGGTCATACAATAAATTAAGACAACTCCTATGGCTCCTGCCGGTTGTCATACTCATCGACATGCAAGTCGTGAGTCCTATTACAAGAACATGATCAATCTCATACATCACATATCATTCATCACATTCTTGTTGGCCATATCACATCACAAAGCATACCCTGCAAAAACAAGTTAGACGTCCTCTAATTGTTGTTGCATGTTTTACGTGGCTGCTATGGGTTTCTAGCAAGAACGTTTCTTACCTACGCAAAACCACAACGTGATATGCCAATTGCTATTTACCCTTCATAAGGACCCTTTTCATCGAATCCGTTCCGACTAAAGTGGGAGAGACTGGCACCCGCTAGCCACCTTATGCACCAAGTGCACGTCAATCGGTGGAACCTGTCTCACGTAAGAGTACGTGTAAGGTCGGTCCGGGCCGCTTCATCCGACAATACCGTCGAAACAAGATTGGACTAGTAACGGTAAGCATATTGAACAACATCAACGCCCACAACTACTTTGTGTTATACTCGTGCAAAGAATCTACGCAATAGACCTAGCTCATGATGCCACTGTTGGGGAACGTAGCAGAAATTCAAAAAATTTCCTACGTATCACCAAGATCTATCTATGGAGAGACCAGCAACGAGTAGAAAGAGAGTGCATCTACATACCCTTGTAGATCGCTAAGCGGAAGCGTTCAAGTGAACGGGGTTGATGGAGTCGTACTCGTCGTGATTCAAATCACCGATGATCAAGTGCCGAACGCACGGCACCTCCGCGTTCAACACACGTACAGCCCGGTGACGTCTCCCAAGCCTTGATCCAGCAAGGAGAGAGGGAGAGGTTGAGGAAGACTCCATCCAGCAACAGCACAACGGCGTGGTGGTGGTGGAGGAGCGTGGCAATCCTGCAGGGCTTCGCCAAGCACCGCGGGAGAGGAGGAGGACTTGGGAGAGGGGGAGGGCTGCGCCAGAACTTCGTGTGTAGCTCCTATGCGTCTTCCCACTTTATATAGGGGTGGAGGGGCTGGTTTCTTGCCCTCCAAGTCCATTGGGGCGTTGGCAAAGGTGGGAGGAAAGAAATCCCATCATTTCCTTCCCCACCGATTGCTATCCCCCCTTTTTAGGGATCTTGATCTTATCCCTTTGGGATATGATCTTATTCCTTCTAAGGGGGGATCTTGGTGCGCCTTGACCAGGGGTGTGGGGCCTTGCCCCCACTACCCACGTTCATGTGGGTCCCCCCATGCAGGTGGGCCCCACTCTGGAACCTTCTAGAACCTTCCCGGTACAATACCGAAAAATCCCGAACATTTTCCAGTGGCCAAAATAGGACTTCCCATATATAAATCTTTACCTCCGGACCATTTCGGAACTCCTCGTGACGTCCGGGATCTCATCCGGGACTCCGAACAACATTCGGTAACCACATACAAGCTTCCTTTATAACCCTAGCGTCATCGAACCTTAAGTGTGTAGACCCTACGGGTTCGGGAGACATGTAGACATGACCGAGACGTTCTCTGGTCAATAACCAACAGCGGGATCTGGATACCCATGTTGGCTCCCACATGTTCCACGATGATCTCATCGGATGAACCACGATGTCAAGGACTTAATCAATCCCGTATACAATTCCCTTTGTCTAGCGGTATTGTACTTGCCCGAGATTCGATCGTCGGTATCCTTATACCTTGTTCAATCTCGTTACCGGCAAGTCTCTTTACTCGTTCCGTAACACATCATCCCGTGATCAACTCCTTGGTCACATTGCGCATATGATGATGTCCTACCGAGTGGGCCCAGAGATACCTCTCCGTTTACACGGAGTGACAAATCCCAGTCTCGATTCGTGCCAACCCAACAGATACTTTCGGAGATACCTGTAATGCACCTTTATAGCCACCCAGTTACGTTGTGACGTTTGGTACACCCAAAGCATTCCTACGGTATCCGGGAGTTGCACAATCTCATGGTCTAAGGAAGAGATACTTGACATTGGAAAAGCTCTAGCAAACGAACTACACGATCTTAGTGCTAGGCTTAGGATTGGGTCTTGTCCATCACATCATTCTCCTAATGATGTGATCCCGTTATCAACGACATCCAATGTCCATAGCCAGGAAACCATGACTATCTATTGATCACAACGAGCTAGTCAACTAGAGGCTCACTAGGGACATATTGTGGTCTATGTATTCACACGTGTATTACGATTTCCGGATAATACAGTTATAGCATGAATAAAAGACAATTATCATGAACAAGGAAATATAATAATACTTTTATTATTGCCTCTAGGGCATATTTCCAACAGTCTCCCACTTGCACTAGAGTCAATAATCTAGTTCACATCGATATGTGATTAACACTCAAGGTCACATCCCCATGTGACTTACACCCAAAGAGTTTACTAGAGTCAATAATCTAGTTCACATTTACCATGTGATTAACACTCGATGAGTTCTGGGTTTGATCATGTTATGCTTGTGAGAGAGGTTATAGTCAACGGGTCTGAACCTTTTAGATCTGTGTGTGCTTTACAAATCTCTATGTCATCTCCTAGATGTAGCTACCACGCTCTATTTGGAGCTATTCCAAATAACTGTTCTACTTGGAGCTATACTAAAAGTTGCTCCATTATACGTATCCGGTATTTCTACTCAGAGCTATCCGGATAGGTGTTAAGCTTGAATCGACATAACTCTTTACGTCGAACTCTTTATCACCTCCATAATCGAGAAAATTCCTTAGTCCACTAGTTACTAAGGATAACTTTGACCGCTGTCCTGTGATCCATTCTTGGATCACTCTTGTACCCCTTGACTGACTCATGGCAAGGCACACTACAGGTGCGGTACACAGCATAGCATACTGTAGAGAGCCTATGATAAAAGCATAGGGGACGACCTTCGTCCTTTCTCTCTATTCTGCCGTGGTCGAGATTTTAAGTCTTAACTTCATACCTTACATCTCAGGCAAGAATTCCTTCTTTGACTGATCCATCTTGAACACCTTCAAGATCATGTCAAGGTACGTGCTCATTTGAAAGTACCATTAAGTGTTTTGATCTATCCTTATAGATCTTGATGCTCAATGTTCAAGTAGCTTAATCCAGGTTTTCCATTGAAAAATAGTTTTCAAATAACCCTATATGCTTTCTAGAAATTCTACATCATTTCTGATCATCAATATGTCAACAACATATACTCATCAGAAATTCTATAGTGCTCCCACTCACTTCTTTGGAAATACAAGTTTCTCATAAACTTTGTATAAACCCAAAATCTTTGATCATCTTATCAAAGCGCACATTCCAACTCCGAGATGCTTACTCCAGTCCTTAGAAGGATCGCTGGAGCCAGCATACCTTTTAGCATCCTTAGGATCGACAAAAACTTTTGGATTGTATTACGTACAACCTTTCCTTACGAAAACTGGTAAGGAAACTTGTTTTGACATCCATCTGCCAGATTTCATAAATGCAGCTAATGCTAACATGATTCCGACAGACTTCAAGCATCGCTACAGATGAGAAAATCTCATCGTAGTCAACTCCTTGAACTTGTGAAAAACTCTTCGCCACAAGTCGAGCTTCATAGATGGTGACATTACCATCCACGTCCGTCTTCTTCTTAAAGATCCATTTATCTCAATGGCTTGCCGATCATCGGGCAAGTCCACCAAAGTCCATGCTTTGTTCTGATACATGGATCCTATCTCGGATTTCATGGCTTCTAACCATTTGTCGGAATTTGGGCCCACCATCACTTCTCCATAGCTCATAGGTTCATTGTTGTCTAGCAACATGACCTTCAAGACAGGATTACTGTACCACTCCGAAGTAGTACGCGTCCTTGTCGTCCTACGAGGTTCGGTAGTGACTTGATCCGAAGTCTCATGATCAATATCATAAGCTTCCACTTCAATTGGTGTAGGTGCCACAGGAACAACTTCCTGTGCCCTGCTACACACAGGTTGAAGTGATGGTTCAATAACCTCATCAAGTCTCCACCATCCTCCCACTCAATTCTTTCGAGAGAAACCTTTCCTCGAGAAAGGACCCGATTCAAGAAACAATCCATATTGCTTTCGGATCTGAATTAGGAGGTTTACCCAACTTTTTTGGGTATCCTATGAAGATGCATTTTATCCGCTTTGGGTTCGAGCTTATCAGCCTGAAACTTTTTTATATAAGCGCCGCAGCCCCAAACTTTTAAGAAATGACAGCTTAGGTTTCTCTAAACCATAGTTCATACGGTGTCATCTCAACGGAATTACGTGGTGCCCTATTAAAGTGAATGTGGTTGTCTCTAATGCCTAACCCATGAACGATAGTGGTAATTCGATAAGAGACATTATGGTACGCACCATATACAATAGGGTGCAACTATGATGTTCGGACACACCATCACACTATGGTGTTCCAGGCGGTTTTAATTGTGAAACAATTTCCACAATGTCTTAATTGTGTGCCAAAACTCGTAACTCAGATATTCATCTCTATGATCATATCATAGACATTTTATCCTCCTGTCACAATGATCTTCTACTTCACTCTGAAATTACTTGAACCATTCAATAATTCAGACTTGTGTTTCATCAAGTAAATATTCTCAACATCTACTCGAATCATCTGTGAAGTAAGAACATAACGATATCCACTACATGCCTCAGCACTTATTGGATTGCATACATCAAAATGTATTTCTTCCCACAAGTTGCTTTCTAGTTCCATTTTACTGAAACCGAGGATTTCAGTCATCTTGCCCATGTGGTATGATTTGCATGTCTCAAGTGATTCAAGATCAAGTGAGTTCAAACGGTCCATTTGCATGGAGTTTCTTCATGCATATACACCAATAGACATGGTTCGCATGTCTCAAACTTTTCAAAAACGAGTGAGCCCAAAGATCCATCAACATGGAGCTTCTTCATGCGTTTTATACCGATATGACTTACGTGGCAGTGCCACAAGTAGGTGGTACTATCATTACTATCTTTTGGCATGAACATGTGTATCACTACGATCGAGATTCAATAAACCATTCATTTTAGGTGCAAGACCATTCAAGGTATTATTCAAATAAACAGAGCAACCATTATTCTCCTTAAATGAATAACCGTATTGCAATAGACATAATCCAATCATGTCTATGCTCAACGCAAACACCAATCTCGATGGTAGAGGGAGCGTACGATGCTTTGATCATATCAACACTTGGAAACACTTCCAACACATATCGTCAGCTCACCTTTAGCTAGTCTCCGTTTATTCCGTAGCCTTTTGTTTCGAGTTACTAACACTTAGCAACCGAACCGGTATCTAATACCCTGGTGCTACTAGGAGTACCAGTAAAGTACACATTAACATAATGTATATCCAATATACTTCTATCGACAGCCTTCTCATCTACCAAGTATCTAGGGTAATCCTGCTCCAGTGGCTGTTCCCCTTATTACAGAAGCACTTAGTCTCGGGTTTGGGTTCAACCTTGGGTTTCTTCACTAGAGCAGCAACTGATTTGCCGTTTCATGAAGTATCCTTTCTTGCCCTTGCCCTTCTTGAAACTAGTGGTTTCATCAACAATTGATGCTCCTTCTTGATTTCTACTTTCGCGGTGTCAAACATCGTGAATACCTCAAGGATCATCATATCTATCCCTGATATGTTATAGTTCATCACAAAGCTCTAGCAGCTTGGTGGCAATGACTTTTGGAGAAACATCACTATCTCATCTGGAAGATCAACTCCCACTCGATTCAAGTGATTGTTGTACTCAGACAATCTGAGCACAAGCACAACAATTGAGCTTTTCTCCATTAGTTTGCAGGTTAAGAAAATCGTCGGAGGTCTTATACCTCTTGACGTGGGCACGAGCCTGAAATCTCAATTTCAGCCCTCAAAACATCTCATATGTTCCGCGACTTTTCGAAAAACGTCTTTGGTGCCTCTGCTCTAAACCGTTTCACTGAACTATCACGTAGTTATCAAAACATGTATGTCTGATGTTCGTAACATCCACAAACGACGTTTGGGGTTCAACACACTGAGCGGTGCATTAAGGACATAAGCTTTCTATTGTCCGCATAATAGCTACTATCAACTTTCAACTATATTTTCTCTAGGAACATATGTAAACAGTAGAACTATAGCGTGAGCTATGACATAATTTGCAAAAGGTCTTTTTGACTATGTTCAGGATAATTAAGTTCATCTTATGAACTCCCACTCAGATAAACATCCCTCTGGTCATCTAAGTGATCACATGATCCGAGTCAAACTAGGCCGTGTCCGATCATCACGTGAGACGGACTAACCAACGTCGGTGAACATCTTCATGTTGATCGTATCTACTATACGACTCATGCTCGACCTTTCGGTCTCCGTGTTCCGAGGCCATGTCTGTACATGCTAGGCTCGTCAAGTTAACCCTAAGTGTATTGCTGTGTAAATCTGTCTTACACCCGTTGTATGTGGACGTAAGAATCCATCACACCCGATCATCACGTGGTGCTTAGAAGCGACGAACTGTAGCAACGGTGCACAGTTAGGGGAGAACACTTCTTGAAATTGTTGTAAGGGATCATCTTATTTACTACCGTCGTTCTAAGTAAACAAGATGCAAAAACATGATAAACATCACATGCAATCAAATAGTGACATGATATGGCCAATATCATTTTGCTCCTTTTGATCTCCATCTTCGGGGCTCCATGATCATCATCGTCACCGGCATGACACCATGATCATGATCTCCATCATCGTGTCTCCATGAAGTCGTCTCGCCAACTTATTACTTCTACTACTATGGCTACCGGTTAGCAATAAAGTAAAGTAATTACATGGCGTTGTTCAATGACACGCAGGTCATACAATAAATTAAGACAACTCCTATGGCTCCTGCCGGTTGTCATACTCATCGACATGCAAGTCGTGAGTCCTATTACAAGAACATGATCAATCTCATACATCACATATCATTCATCACATTCTTGTTGGCCATATCACATCACAAAGCATACCCTGCAAAAACAAGTTAGACGTCCTCTAATTGTTGTTGCATGTTTTACGTGGCTGCTATGGGTTTCTAGCAAGAACGTTTCTTACCTACGCAAAACCACAACGTGATATGCCAATTGCTATTTACCCTTCATAAGGACCCTTTTCATCGAATCCGTTCCGACTAAAGTGGGAGAGACTGGCACCCGCTAGCCACCTTATGCACCAAGTGCACGTCAATCGGTGGAACCTGTCTCACGTAAGAGTACGTGTAAGGTCGGTCCGGGCCGCTTCATCCGACAATACCGTCGAAACAAGATTGGACTAGTAACGGTAAGCATATTGAACAACATCAACGCCCACAACTACTTTGTGTTATACTCGTGCAAAGAATCTACGCAATAGACCTAGCTCATGATGCCACTGTTGGGGAACGTAGCAGAAATTCAAAAAATTTCCTACGTATCACCAAGATCTATCTATGGAGAGACCAGCAACGAGTAGAAAGAGAGTGCATCTACATACCCTTGTAGATCGCTAAGCGGAAGCGTTCAAGTGAACGGGGTTGATGGAGTCGTACTCGTCGTGATTCAAATCACCGATGATCAAGTGCCGAACGCACGGCACCTCCGCGTTCAACACACGTACAGCCCGGTGACGTCTCCCAAGCCTTGATCCAGCAAGGAGAGAGGGAGAGGTTGAGGAAGACTCCATCCAGCAACAGCACAACGGCGTGGTGGTGGTGGAGGAGCGTGGCAATCCTGCAGGGCTTCGCCAAGCACCGCGGGAGAGGAGGAGGACTTGGGAGAGGGGGAGGGCTGCGCCAGAACTTCGTGTGTAGCTCCTATGCGTCTTCCCACTTTATATAGGGGTGGAGGGGCTGGTTTCTTGCCCTCCAAGTCCATTGGGGCGTTGGCAAAGGTGGGAGGAAAGAAATCCCATCATTTCCTTCCCCACCGATTGCTATCCCCCCTTTTTAGGGATCTTGATCTTATCCCTTTGGGATATGATCTTATTCCTTCTAAGGGGGGATCTTGGTGCGCCTTGACCAGGGGTGTGGGGCCTTGCCCCCACTACCCACGTTCATGTGGGTCCCCCCATGCAGGTGGGCCCCACTCTGGAACCTTCTAGAACCTTCCCGGTACAATACCGAAAAATCCCGAACATTTTCCAGTGGCCAAAATAGGACTTCCCATATATAAATCTTTACCTCCGGACCATTTCGGAACTCCTCGTGACGTCCGGGATCTCATCCGGGACTCCGAACAACATTCGGTAACCACATACAAGCTTCCTTTATAACCCTAGCGTCATCGAACCTTAAGTGTGTAGACCCTACGGGTTCGGGAGACATGTAGACATGACCGAGACGTTCTCTGGTCAATAACCAACAGCGGGATCTGGATACCCATGTTGGCTCCCACATGTTCCACGATGATCTCATCGGATGAACCACGATGTCAAGGACTTAATCAATCCCGTATACAATTCCCTTTGTCTAGCGGTATTGTACTTGCCCGAGATTCGATCGTCGGTATCCTTATACCTTGTTCAATCTCGTTACCGGCAAGTCTCTTTACTCGTTCCGTAACACATCATCCCGTGATCAACTCCTTGGTCACATTGCGCATATGATGATGTCCTACCGAGTGGGCCCAGAGATACCTCTCCGTTTACACGGAGTGACAAATCCCAGTCTCGATTCGTGCCAACCCAACAGATACTTTCGGAGATACCTGTAATGCACCTTTATAGCCACCCAGTTACGTTGTGACGTTTGGTACACCCAAAGCATTCCTACGGTATCCGGGAGTTGCACAATCTCATGGTCTAAGGAAGAGATACTTGACATTGGAAAAGCTCTAGCAAACGAACTACACGATCTTAGTGCTAGGCTTAGGATTGGGTCTTGTCCATCACATCATTCTCCTAATGATGTGATCCCATTATCAACGACATCCAATGTCCATAGCCAGGAAACCATGACTATCTATTGATCACAACGAGCTAGTCAACTAGAGGCTCACTAGGGACATATTGTGGTCTATGTATTCACACGTGTATTACGATTTCCGGATAATACAGTTATAGCATGAATAAAAGACAATTATCATGAACAAGGAAATATAATAATACTTTTATTATTGCCTCTAGGGCATATTTCCAACAGTCTCCCACTTGCACTAGAGTCAATAATCTAGTTCACATCGATATGTGATTAACACTCAAGGTCACATCCCCATGTGACTTACACCCAAAGAGTTTACTAGAGTCAATAATCTAGTTCACATTTACCATGTGATTAACACTCGATGAGTTCTGGGTTTGATCATGTTATGCTTGTGAGAGAGGTTATAGTCAACGGGTCTGAACCTTTTAGATCTGTGTGTGCTTTACAAATCTCTATGTCATCTCCTAGATGTAGCTACCACGCTCTATTTGGAGCTATTCCAAATAACTGTTCTACTTGGAGCTATACTAAAAGTTGCTCCATTATACGTATCCGGTATTTCTACTCAGAGCTATCCGGATAGGTGTTAAGCTTGAATCGACATAACTCTTTACGTCGAACTCTTTATCACCTCCATAATCGAGAAAATTCCTTAGTCCACTAGTTACTAAGGATAACTTTGACCGCTGTCCTGTGATCCATTCTTGGATCACTCTTGTACCCCTTGACTGACTCATGGCAAGGCACACTACAGGTGCGGTACACAGCATAGCATACTGTAGAGAGCCTATGATAAAAGCATAGGGGACGACCTTCGTCCTTTCTCTCTATTCTGCCGTGGTCGAGATTTTAAGTCTTAACTTCATACCTTACATCTCAGGCAAGAATTCCTTCTTTGACTGATCCATCTTGAACACCTTCAAGATCATGTCAAGGTACGTGCTCATTTGAAAGTACCATTAAGTGTTTTGATCTATCCTTATAGATCTTGATGCTCAATGTTCAAGTAGCTTAATCCAGGTTTTCCATTGAAAAATAGTTTTCAAATAACCCTATATGCTTTCTAGAAATTCTACATCATTTCTGATCATCAATATGTCAACAACATATACTCATCAGAAATTCTATAGTGCTCCCACTCACTTCTTTGGAAAT
Organism: Triticum timopheevii; assembly: GCA_963921465.1. Lineage (NCBI taxonomy): Eukaryota > Viridiplantae > Streptophyta > Magnoliopsida > Poales > Poaceae > Triticum > Triticum timopheevii. The sequence goes on from OY997264.1 coordinate 659,183,678, forward strand.
ACAAGTTTCTCATAAACTTTGTATAAACCCAAAATCTTTGATCATCTTATCAAAGCGCACATTCCAACTCCGAGATGCTTACTCCAGTCCTTAGAAGGATCGCTGGAGCCAGCATACCTTTTAGCATCCTTAGGATCGACAAAAACTTTTGGATTGTATTACGTACAACCTTTCCTTACGAAAACTGGTAAGGAAACTTGTTTTGACATCCATCTGCCAGATTTCATAAATGCAGCTAATGCTAACATGATTCCGACAGACTTCAAGCATCGCTACAGATGAGAAAATCTCATCGTAGTCAACTCCTTGAACTTGTGAAAAACTCTTCGCCACAAGTCGAGCTTCATAGATGGTGACATTACCATCCACGTCCGTCTTCTTCTTAAAGATCCATTTATCTCAATGGCTTGCCGATCATCGGGCAAGTCCACCAAAGTCCATGCTTTGTTCTGATACATGGATCCTATCTCGGATTTCATGGCTTCTAACCATTTGTCGGAATTTGGGCCCACCATCACTTCTCCATAGCTCATAGGTTCATTGTTGTCTAGCAACATGACCTTCAAGACAGGATTACTGTACCACTCCGAAGTAGTACGCGTCCTTGTCGTCCTACGAGGTTCGGTAGTGACTTGATCCGAAGTCTCATGATCAATATCATAAGCTTCCACTTCAATTGGTGTAGGTGCCACAGGAACAACTTCCTGTGCCCTGCTACACACAGGTTGAAGTGATGGTTCAATAACCTCATCAAGTCTCCACCATCCTCCCACTCAATTCTTTCGAGAGAAACCTTTCCTCGAGAAAGGACCCGATTCAAGAAACAATCCATATTGCTTTCGGATCTGAATTAGGAGGTTTACCCAACTTTTTTGGGTATCCTATGAAGATGCATTTTATCCGCTTTGGGTTCGAGCTTATCAGCCTGAAACTTTTTTATATAAGCGCCGCAGCCCCAAACTTTTAAGAAATGACAGCTTAGGTTTCTCTAAACCATAGTTCATACGGTGTCATCTCAACGGAATTACGTGGTGCCCTATTAAAGTGAATGTGGTTGTCTCTAATGCCTAACCCATGAACGATAGTGGTAATTCGATAAGAGACATTATGGTACGCACCATATACAATAGGGTGCAACTATGATGTTCGGACACACCATCACACTATGGTGTTCCAGGCGGTTTTAATTGTGAAACAATTTCCACAATGTCTTAATTGTGTGCCAAAACTCGTAACTCAGATATTCATCTCTATGATCATATCATAGACATTTTATCCTCCTGTCACAATGATCTTCTACTTCACTCTGAAATTACTTGAACCATTCAATAATTCAGACTTGTGTTTCATCAAGTAAATATTCTCAACATCTACTCGAATCATCTGTGAAGTAAGAACATAACGATATCCACTACATGCCTCAGCACTTATTGGATTGCATACATCAAAATGTATTTCTTCCCACAAGTTGCTTTCTAGTTCCATTTTACTGAAACCGAGGATTTCAGTCATCTTGCCCATGTGGTATGATTTGCATGTCTCAAGTGATTCAAGATCAAGTGAGTTCAAACGGTCCATTTGCATGGAGTTTCTTCATGCATATACACCAATAGACATGGTTCGCATGTCTCAAACTTTTCAAAAACGAGTGAGCCCAAAGATCCATCAACATGGAGCTTCTTCATGCGTTTTATACCGATATGACTTACGTGGCAGTGCCACAAGTAGGTGGTACTATCATTACTATCTTTTGGCATGAACATGTGTATCACTACGATCGAGATTCAATAAACCATTCATTTTAGGTGCAAGACCATTCAAGGTATTATTCAAATAAACAGAGCAACCATTATTCTCCTTAAATGAATAACCGTATTGCAATAGACATAATCCAATCATGTCTATGCTCAACGCAAACACCAATCTCGATGGTAGAGGGAGCGTACGATGCTTTGATCATATCAACACTTGGAAACACTTCCAACACATATCGTCAGCTCACCTTTAGCTAGTCTCCGTTTATTCCGTAGCCTTTTGTTTCGAGTTACTAACACTTAGCAACCGAACCGGTATCTAATACCCTGGTGCTACTAGGAGTACCAGTAAAGTACACATTAACATAATGTATATCCAATATACTTCTATCGACAGCCTTCTCATCTACCAAGTATCTAGGGTAATCCTGCTCCAGTGGCTGTTCCCCTTATTACAGAAGCACTTAGTCTCGGGTTTGGGTTCAACCTTGGGTTTCTTCACTAGAGCAGCAACTGATTTGCCGTTTCATGAAGTATCCTTTCTTGCCCTTGCCCTTCTTGAAACTAGTGGTTTCATCAACAATTGATGCTCCTTCTTGATTTCTACTTTCGCGGTGTCAAACATCGTGAATACCTCAAGGATCATCATATCTATCCCTGATATGTTATAGTTCATCACAAAGCTCTAGCAGCTTGGTGGCAATGACTTTTGGAGAAACATCACTATCTCATCTGGAAGATCAACTCCCACTCGATTCAAGTGATTGTTGTACTCAGACAATCTGAGCACAAGCACAACAATTGAGCTTTTCTCCATTAGTTTGCAGGTTAAGAAAATCGTCGGAGGTCTTATACCTCTTGACGTGGGCACGAGCCTGAAATCTCAATTTCAGCCCTCAAAACATCTCATATGTTCCGCGACTTTTCGAAAAACGTCTTTGGTGCCTCTGCTCTAAACCGTTTCACTGAACTATCACGTAGTTATCAAAACATGTATGTCTGATGTTCGTAACATCCACAAACGACGTTTGGGGTTCAACACACTAAGCGGTGCATTAAGGACATAAGCTTTCTATTGTCCGCATAATAGCTACTATCAACTTTCAACTATATTTTCTCTAGGAACATATGTAAACAGTAGAACTATAGCGTGAGCTATGACATAATTTGCAAAAGGTCTTTTTGACTATGTTCAGGATAATTAAGTTCATCTTATGAACTCCCACTCAGATAAACATCCCTCTGGTCATCTAAGTGATCACATGATCCGAGTCAAACTAGGCCGTGTCCGATCATCACGTGAGACGGACTAACCAACGTCGGTGAACATCTTCATGTTGATCGTATCTACTATACGACTCATGCTCGACCTTTCGGTCTCCGTGTTCCGAGGCCATGTCTGTACATGCTAGGCTCGTCAAGTTAACCCTAAGTGTATTGCTGTGTAAATCTGTCTTACACCCGTTGTATGTGAACGTAAGAATCCATCACACCCGATCATCACGTGGTGCTTAGAAGCGACGAACTGTAGCAACGGTGCACAGTTAGGGGAGAACACTTCTTGAAATTGTTGTAAGGGATCATCTTATTTACTACCGTCGTTCTAAGTAAACAAGATGCAAAAACATGATAAACATCACATGCAATCAAATAGTGACATGATATGGCCAATATCATTTTGCTCCGTTTGATCTCCATCTTCGGGGCTCCATGATCATCATCGTCACCGGCATGACACCATGATCATGATCTCCATCATCGTGTCTCCATGAAGTCGTCTCGCCAACTTATTACTTCTACTACTATGGCTACCGGTTAGCAATAAAGTAAAGTAATTACATGGCGTTGTTCAATGACACGCAGGTCATACAATAAATTAAGACAACTCCTATGGCTCCTGCCGGTTGTCATACTCATCGACATGCAAGTCGTGAGTCCTATTACAAGAACATGATCAATCTCATACATCACATATCATTCATCACATTCTTGTTGGCCATATCACATCACAAAGCATACCCTGCAAAAACAAGTTAGACGTCCTCTAATTGTTGTTGCATGTTTTACGTGGCTGCTATGGGTTTCTAGCAAGAACGTTTCTTACCTACGCAAAACCACAACGTGATATGCCAATTGCTATTTACCCTTCATAAGGACCCTTTTCATCGAATCCGTTCCGACTAAAGTGGGAGAGACTGGCACCCGCTAGCCACCTTATGCACCAAGTGCACGTCAATCGGTGGAACCTGTCTCACGTAAGAGTACGTGTAAGGTCGGTCCGGGCCGCTTCATCCGACAATACCGTCGAAACAAGATTGGACTAGTAACGGTAAGCATATTGAACAACATCAACGCCCACAACTACTTTGTGTTATACTCGTGCAAAGAATCTACGCAATAGACCTAGCTCATGATGCCACTGTTGGGGAACGTAGCAGAAATTCAAAAAATTTCCTACGTATCACCAAGATCTATCTATGGAGAGACCAGCAACGAGTAGAAAGAGAGTGCATCTACATACCCTTGTAGATCGCTAAGCGGAAGCGTTCAAGTGAACGGGGTTGATGGAGTCGTACTCGTCGTGATTCAAATCACCGATGATCAAGTGCCGAACGCACGGCACCTCCGCGTTCAACACACGTACAGCCCGGTGACGTCTCCCAAGCCTTGATCCAGCAAGGAGAGAGGGAGAGGTTGAGGAAGACTCCATCCAGCAACAGCACAACGGCGTGGTGGTGGTGGAGGAGCGTGGCAATCCTGCAGGGCTTCGCCAAGCACCGCGGGAGAGGAGGAGGACTTGGGAGAGGGGGAGGGCTGCGCCAGAACTTCGTGTGTAGCTCCTATGCGTCTTCCCACTTTATATAGGGGTGGAGGGGCTGGTTTCTTGCCCTCCAAGTCCATTGGGGCGTTGGCAAAGGTGGGAGGAAAGAAATCCCATCATTTCCTTCCCCACCGATTGCTATCCCCCCTTTTTAGGGATCTTGATCTTATCCCTTTGGGATATGATCTTATTCCTTCTAAGGGGGGATCTTGGTGCGCCTTGACCAGGGGTGTGGGGCCTTGCCCCCACTACCCACGTTCATGTGGGTCCCCCCATGCAGGTGGGCCCCACTCTGGAACCTTCTAGAACCTTCCCGGTACAATACCGAAAAATCCCGAACATTTTCCAGTGGCCAAAATAGGACTTCCCATATATAAATCTTTACCTCCGGACCATTTCGGAACTCCTCGTGACGTCCGGGATCTCATCCGGGACTCCGAACAACATTCGGTAACCACATACAAGCTTCCTTTATAACCCTAGCGTCATCGAACCTTAAGTGTGTAGACCCTACGGGTTCGGGAGACATGTAGACATGACCGAGACGTTCTCTGGTCAATAACCAACAGCGGGATCTGGATACCCATGTTGGCTCCCACATGTTCCACGATGATCTCATCGGATGAACCACGATGTCAAGGACTTAATCAATCCCGTATACAATTCCCTTTGTCTAGCGGTATTGTACTTGCCCGAGATTCGATCGTCGGTATCCTTATACCTTGTTCAATCTCGTTACCGGCAAGTCTCTTTACTCGTTCCGTAACACATCATCCCGTGATCAACTCCTTGGTCACATTGCGCATATGATGATGTCCTACCGAGTGGGCCCAGAGATACCTCTCCGTTTACACGGAGTGACAAATCCCAGTCTCGATTCGTGCCAACCCAACAAATACTTTCGGAGATACCTGTAATGCACCTTTATAGCCACCCAGTTACGTTGTGACGTTTGGTACACCCAAAGCATTCCTACGGTATCCGGGAGTTGCACAATCTCATGGTCTAAGGAAGAGATACTTGACATTGGAAAAGCTCTAGCAAACGAACTACACGATCTTAGTGCTAGGCTTAGGATTGGGTCTTGTCCATCACATCATTCTCCTAATGATGTGATCCCGTTATCAACGACATCCAATGTCCATAGCCAGGAAACCATGACTATCTATTGATCACAACGAGCTAGTCAACTAGAGGCTCACTAGGGACATATTGTGGTCTATGTATTCACACGTGTATTACGATTTCCGGATAATACAGTTATAGCATGAATAAAAGACAATTATCATGAACAAGGAAATATAATAATACTTTTATTATTGCCTCTAGGGCATATTTCCAACAGTCTCCCACTTGCACTAGAGTCAATAATCTAGTTCACATCGATATGTGATTAACACTCAAGGTCACATCCCCATGTGACTTACACCCAAAGAGTTTACTAGAGTCAATAATCTAGTTCACATTTACCATGTGATTAACACTCGATGAGTTCTGGGTTTGATCATGTTATGCTTGTGAGAGAGGTTATAGTCAACGGGTCTGAACCTTTTAGATCTGTGTGTGCTTTACAAATCTCTATGTCATCTCCTAGATGTAGCTACCACGCTCTATTTGGAGCTATTCCAAATAACTGTTCTACTTGGAGCTATACTAAAAGTTGCTCCATTATACGTATCCGGTATTTCTACTCAGAGCTATCCGGATAGGTGTTAAGCTTGAATCGACATAACTCTTTACGTCGAACTCTTTATCACCTCCATAATCGAGAAAATTCCTTAGTCCACTAGTTACTAAGGATAACTTTGACCGCTGTCCTGTGATCCATTCTTGGATCACTCTTGTACCCCTTGACTGACTCATGGCAAGGCACACTACAGGTGCGGTACACAGCATAGCATACTGTAGAGAGCCTATGATAAAAGCATAGGGGACGACCTTCGTCCTTTCTCTCTATTCTGCCGTGGTCGAGATTTTAAGTCTTAACTTCGTACCTTACATCTCAGGCAAGAATTCCTTCTTTGACTGATCCATCTTGAACACCTTCAAGATCATGTCAAGGTACGTGCTCATTTGAAAGTACCATTAAGTGTTTTGATCTATCCTTATAGATCTTGATGCTCAATGTTCAAGTAGCTTAATCCAGGTTTTCCATTGAAAAATAGTTTTCAAATAACCCTATATGCTTTCTAGAAATTCTACATCATTTCTGATCATCAATATGTCAACAACATATACTCATCAGAAATTCTATAGTGCTCCCACTCACTTCTTTGGAAATACAAGTTTCTCATAAACTTTGTATAAACCCAAAATCTTTGATCATCTTATCAAAGCGCACATTCCAACTCCGAGATGCTTACTCCAGTCCTTAGAAGGATCGCTGGAGCCAGCATACCTTTTAGCATCCTTAGGATCGACAAAAACTTTTGGATTGTATTACGTACAACCTTTCCTTACGAAAACTGGTAAGGAAACTTGTTTTGACATCCATCTGCCAGATTTCATAAATGCAGCTAATGCTAACATGATTCCGACAGACTTCAAGCATCGCTACAGATGAGAAAATCTCATCGTAGTCAACTCCTTGAACTTGTGAAAAACTCTTCGCCACAAGTCGAGCTTCATAGATGGTGACATTACCATCCACGTCCGTCTTCTTCTTAAAGATCCATTTATCTCAATGGCTTGCCGATCATCGGGCAAGTCCACCAAAGTCCATGCTTTGTTCTGATACATGGATCCTATCTCGGATTTCATGGCTTCTAACCATTTGTCGGAATTTGGGCCCACCATCACTTCTCCATAGCTCATAGGTTCATTGTTGTCTAGCAACATGACCTTCAAGACAGGATTACTGTACCACTCCGAAGTAGTACGCGTCCTTGTCGTCCTACGAGGTTCGGTAGTGACTTGATCCGAAGTCTCATGATCAATATCATAAGCTTCCACTTCAATTGGTGTAGGTGCCACAGGAACAACTTCCTGTGCCCTGCTACACACAGGTTGAAGTGATGGTTCAATAACCTCATCAAGTCTCCACCATCCTCCCACTCAATTCTTTCGAGAGAAACCTTTCCTCGAGAAAGGACCCGATTCAAGAAACAATCCATATTGCTTTCGGATCTGAATTAGGAGGTTTACCCAACTTTTTTGGGTATCCTATGAAGATGCATTTTATCCGCTTTGGGTTCGAGCTTATCAGCCTGAAACTTTTTTATATAAGCGCCGCAGCCCCAAACTTTTAAGAAATGACAGCTTAGGTTTCTCTAAACCATAGTTCATACGGTGTCATCTCAACGGAATTACGTGGTGCCCTATTAAAGTGAATGTGGTTGTCTCTAATGCCTAACCCATGAACGATAGTGGTAATTCGATAAGAGACATTATGGTACGCACCATATACAATAGGGTGCAACTATGATGTTCGGACACACCATCACACTATGGTGTTCCAGGCGGTTTTAATTGTGAAACAATTTCCACAATGTCTTAATTGTGTGCCAAAACTCGTAACTCAGATATTCATCTCTATGATCATATCATAGACATTTTATCCTCCTGTCACAATGATCTTCTACTTCACTCTGAAATTACTTGAACCATTCAATAATTCAGACTTGTGTTTCATCAAGTAAATATTCTCAACATCTACTCGAATCATCTGTGAAGTAAGAACATAACGATATCCACTACATGCCTCAGCACTTATTGGATTGCATACATCAAAATGTATTTCTTCCCACAAGTTGCTTTCTAGTTCCATTTTACTGAAACCGAGGATTTCAGTCATCTTGCCCATGTGGTATGATTTGCATGTCTCAAGTGATTCAAGATCAAGTGAGTTCAAACGGTCCATTTGCATGGAGTTTCTTCATGCATATACACCAATAGACATGGTTCGCATGTCTCAAACTTTTCAAAAACGAGTGAGCCCAAAGATCCATCAACATGGAGCTTCTTCATGCGTTTTATACCGATATGACTTACGTGGCAGTGCCACAAGTAGGTGGTACTATCATTACTATCTTTTGGCATGAACATGTGTATCACTACGATCGAGATTCAATAAACCATTCATTTTAGGTGCAAGACCATTCAAGGTATTATTCAAATAAACAGAGCAACCATTATTCTCCTTAAATGAATAACCGTATTGCAATAGACATAATCCAATCATGTCTATGCTCAACGCAAACACCAATCTCGATGGTAGAGGGAGCGTACGATGCTTTGATCATATCAACACTTGGAAACACTTCCAACACATATCGTCAGCTCACCTTTAGCTAGTCTCCGTTTATTCCGTAGCCTTTTGTTTCAAGTTACTAACACTTAGCAACCGAACCGGTATCTAATACCCTGGTGCTACTAGGAGTACCAGTAAAGTACACATTAACATAATGTATATCCAATATACTTCTATCGACAGCCTTCTCATCTACCAAGTATCTAGGGTAATCCTGCTCCAGTGGCTGTTCCCCTTATTACAGAAGCACTTAGTCTCGGGTTTGGGTTCAACCTTGGGTTTCTTCACTAGAGCAGCAACTGATTTGCCGTTTCATGAAGTATCCTTTCTTGCCCTTGCCCTTCTTGAAACTAGTGGTTTCATCAACAATTGATGCTCCTTCTTGATTTCTACTTTCGCGGTGTCAAACATCGTGAATACCTCAAGGATCATCATATCTATCCCTGATATGTTATAGTTCATCACAAAGCTCTAGCAGCTTGGTGGCAATGACTTTTGGAGAAACATCACTATCTCATCTGGAAGATCAACTCCCACTCGATTCAAGTGATTGTTGTACTCAGACAATCTGAGCACAAGCACAACAATTGAGCTTTTCTCCATTAGTTTGCAGGTTAAGAAAATCGTCGGAGGTCTTATACCTCTTGACGTGGGCACGAGCCTGAAATCTCAATTTCAGCCCTCAAAACATCTCATATGTTCCGCGACTTTTCGAAAAACGTCTTTGGTGCCTCTGCTCTAAACCGTTTCACTGAACTATCACGTAGTTATCAAAACATGTATGTCTGATGTTCGTAACATCCACAAACGACGTTTGGGGTTCAACACACTGAGCGGTGCATTAAGGACATAAGCTTTCTATTGTCCGCATAATAGCTACTATCAACTTTCAACTATATTTTCTCTAGGAACATATGTAAATAGTAGAACTATAGCGTGAGCTATGACATAATTTGCAAAAGGTCTTTTTGACTATGTTCAGGATAATTAAGTTCATCTTATGAACTCCCACTCAGATAAACATCCCTCTGGTCATCTAAGTGATCACATGATCCGAGTCAAACTAGGCCGTGTCCGATCATCACGTGAGACGGACTAACCAACGTCGATGAACATCTTCATGTTGATCGTATCTACTATACGACTCATGCTCGACCTTTCGGTCTCCGTGTTCCGAGGCCATGTCTGTACATGCTAGGCTCGTCAAGTTAACCCTAAGTGTATTGCTGTGTAAATCTGTCTTACACCCGTTGTATGTGAACGTAAGAATCCATCACACCCGATCATCACGTGGTGCTTAGAAGCGACGAACTGTAGCAACGGTGCACAGTTAGGGGAGAACACTTCTTGAAATTGTTGTAAGGGATCATCTTATTTACTACCGTCGTTCTAAGTAAACAAGATGCAAAAACATGATAAACATCACATGCAATCAAATAGTGACATGATATGGCCAATATCATTTTGCTCCTTTTGATCTCCATCTTCGGGGCTCCATGATCATCATCGTCACCGGCATGACACCATGATCATGATCTCCATCATCGTGTCTCCATGAAGTCGTCTCGCCAACTTATTACTTCTACTACTATGGCTACCGGTTAGCAATAAAGTAAAGTAATTACATGGCGTTGTTCAATGACACGCAGGTCATACAATAAATTAAGACAACTCCTATGGCTCCTGCCGGTTGTCATACTCATCGACATGCAAGTCGTGAGTCCTATTACAAGAACATGATCAATCTCATACATCACATATCATTCATCACATTCTTGTTGGCCATATCACATCACAAAGCATACCCTGCAAAAACAAGTTAGACGTCCTCTAATTGTTGTTGCATGTTTTACGTGGCTGCTATGGGTTTCTAGCAAGAACGTTTCTTACCTACGCAAAACCACAACGTGATATGCCAATTGCTATTTACCCTTCATAAGGACCCTTTTCATCGAATCCGTTCCGACTAAAGTGGGAGAGACTGGCACCCGCTAGCCACCTTATGCACCAAGTGCACGTCAATCGGTGGAACCTGTCTCACGTAAGAGTACGTGTAAGGTCGGTCCGGGCCGCTTCATCCGACAATACCGTCGAAACAAGATTGGACTAGTAACGGTAAGCATATTGAACAACATCAACGCCCACAACTACTTTGTGTTATACTCGTGCAAAGAATCTACGCAATAGACCTAGCTCATGATGCCACTGTTGGGGAACGTAGCAGAAATTCAAAAAATTTCCTACGTATCACCAAGATCTATCTATGGAGAGACGCGGGAACTACTTCTATATATAGTTAAATAAAAGTAGTTTTATTAATTAAATCAACTATCTAGTTCAACTACTAAGCACTTACTATAAATAAATAAGTAGTACTTACTAAAAACAAACTACTTCTATATATAGTAAAATAAATTAGTTTATTAAATCAACTAGCTAGTTCAACTATATATAAACTACTACTTATTTTTTTCCTTTTTCTAAATACTATGAACAAAAAAATCATTAAAGTTCTATGAACAAAATTAATTACACAATCTAAATATCACCAAAAAAATTCTATTAACAATAATATCATCAAACATGCATATTCAATAATAATATCACCAAAAAATCTATTAACAGAAAAAAATCTAACATAATATGAACAAATTAATTACTACACATATCTAATCTAACAAAAAAATCTAATTAATCTAACAAAAAAATCTAACATAATATGAACAAATTAGTTACTACACATGTAATCTAACCAAAAAAAATCTAATCTAACAAAAAAATCTATGAACTACAAATCTAAATTACTACACATCTAACCTAACAAAAAAAATCTATGAACTACAAAAAGAATCTAAAAAAATCTAACAAAAATAAAAAAAAATGCTCACGTCGGCGTCGAGGCGGCGCGGGGCAGGGGCGACGACGGGCTCAGGGCGGCGCGGGGCAGGGGCGACGAGGACAGCGGGCTCGGGGCGGCGACGGGGACGGAGGGCTCGGGGCGGCGCGGGGCAGGGGCGACGAGGACGGCGGGCTCGGGGCGGCGACGGGGACGGCGGGCTCGGGGCGGCGCGGGGCAGGGGCGACGGCGGGGGTGGCGACAACGTCGGGGCGGCACGGGCGCGCGATGACGGGGCGGCGCGGGACGCGGGCGGCGACGACGTGCGCGGGCGACGACGGCGGGCTTGGGGCGGCGCGGGCAGGGCTCGGCGGCGACGGCGACGAGGAGCAGAGGCGTCGGGGCGAGAAAGAGATGGGTTTTGGCGGAAACTGCTAAGTCCTATATATATAGCAAGAGCATTGGTCCCGGTTGATGGCTGCAACCGGGACTAATGCCCCCTTTAGTCCCGGTTGGTGCCACCAACCGGGACCAAAGGCCTCTTTTCAGCAGCGCAAAGGGCGGGAAACCAAGACCTTTGGTCCCGGTTGGTGGCTCCAACCGGGACTAAAGATGAGCATTTGTCCCGGTTGGTCCAACCAACCGGGACCAAAGAGTGGCATTGGTACCGGTTGGTGCCATGAACCGGTACCAATGGACCCGTGTAACTACTTTTTTATTTTTTGCAGCTATTTTTTTGTTGATTCTTCATGCAGCTGTTTTTTTAGTCCCACCTCGCCAAGCGAGAGGCACTCGCAGCTGTTTATAAGCCCTGAGTGCAGAGACGATGACGAAGAGGCTCAATGCTCCTGCAGGTTGGTTAGCTTCAAGCCTTGAGGAATACGGTAGACTACACAGAGCTATGTGCAGTGCAGTTGACACTATTCCGAAAGGCTTGAAGCAAATTAACGAGCATTGCGCCTCTTTTTTATTTTTAATGACTTATTACAATTCAGAAAAAAAAAGAAAAAAAAATAAATGTAGTAGAAAAGAAAAAAACTATATAAAAAACCACTCAGAAATAAATAGAAGAAAAAATAATTTTGATTAACTTTACTAAAAAAATAGCATAGATCAGATCTGTTCTGACCGTTGCAGCCGGCGATGGCGGCGTTCCATGTCGTTACCTTGATGAAGGCATCGTCGTGTGACTACCGTTGACCCACTCGTATTGCTCCGGGGGAAACCCTAGGATCTGGTGTTCCAGACCGGACGATGGCGACACTATGGTGTTGTTTCTCTCTTGGGAGCATTGTTTTGTGGAGCATGGCTGGAAGTCAGAGGAAGGAGGTGGAGCGGCTTCGTCTTGCACGGAGCTTCGGTGGAGCTGTCAAGTAATGCCTGGCCGACAGGTGCTATGCTTGGTCATGCTTGAAGCAAATTAATGAGCATTGCACCTCTTTTTTATTTTTAATGATTTATTACAACTCAGAAATAAAAATAAAAAATAAATGTAGCAGAAAAGAAAAAAATTATATAAAAAACCACTCAGAAATAAATAGAAGAAAAAATAATTTTGATTAACTTTACTAAAAAAAATAGCATAGATGCTTATTTTTAATGACTTATTACAACTCAGAAATAAAAACAAAAGAATAAATATAACAGAAAAGAAAAAAAACTATATAGAAAACTACTCAGAAATGAATAGAAGCAAAAAATAGTTGTGATTAACTGTACTAAAAAACGAGCATATATGCTTATTTTTAATGGCTTATTACAACTCAGAAATAAAAAGAAAAAAATAAATATAGCAGAAAAGAAAAAAAACTATATAAAAACTACTCAGAAATGAGCATAGATGCGTTTATAGAAGAAATTCAACTTAAATTCATAACGAATTTCAAGAGAAATCCGTATGAATTTAGGCTAAATTCCCTATATAAGGGCATCTATTTTAATTTTCAGAGGAGCTCAATAAGGTAGAGAGGGAGGGGCTTATAAACCGGTCTGATTCCCCTTTGGTTGGCGAGGTGGGACTAAACTCTGGCCGCAACGGAGACCAACCCTTTAGTCCCGGTTGGTGGCATGAACCGGGACTAAAGGGCAGCCTTTGGTCCTGGTTCAACCCACCAACCGGGACCAATGGTGTTGGGCCAGGATCGAGGCCCATGGGTCCCGGTTCGTCCCACCAACCAGGACCAATAGGTTCAGACGAACCGGGATCAATGGCCCACGTGGCCCGGCCGGCCCCCGGGGCTCACGAACCGGGTCCGATGCCCCCATTGGTCCCGGTTCTGGATTGAACCGGGACTAATGGGCTGGACCAGCCTGGACCATTGGCCCCTTTTCTACTAGTGATTGCTCTCGGGCATTTCAACAAGCCTCCTTCCAAGCCAGCTCGCGGCTGCGGTCATGAACCGCCACACGCGTTGGACATGAGCGGCCGCGCCGCCACCACCGTCCCTTGCTTCCTCTGCCGCCGCTGTCGCGGACGCGGTGATGACGACTAGGAAGACCGCGGCGAGGCAGAGGCGGAAGAGGAGCGCGCGAGGAAGACGAACAGCAGGATGCCCTGCACGAACGACTCCACGCCACCGGTGTCCGAGTGACTCCGGTTGTACCTATACCATGAGTCTGTCGAGAACTGGAGATAATACGCCGGGACGGCCGTGGACGCGAGAGCTCCGCGGCGGCGACCACAGCACGGCGCCAGCGAAAAGGGCGCGGGGCCGGGGCGTGTCGCGGACGAGCTCGGAGAGCGAGCGCAGCCGGTCGCCACGGAGCATGGCACAGTCGGCGAGTGTGACGGCCGGCCTGCGTCGTGAGCTTGCTGGCGAGTACGTTAGGTGGAGGACGAGCAGTGTGCATGAGGTCAAAAGTTCACTATTTGACCCATTTTCTGATGTGTTGGTTTTTTTTCTTAGGTGAGATGTGTTTTTTTAACATCAGTACAGACACAAGCGCTCATATATACGCACATACACTCACCCCTATGAACGCACACACGCACACCCTACCCCTATGAGCACCTTCGAAAGACTGAGTCGGCATATCATCTTGAGATTTACGAAGTCACCTAGGCGGCTCGTCGTCGACGGGAATATCTCCTCCCACTAAATACGCATCGCCAGAAATTCTGAAATAAATCCAGAAATAAATGCAAGCATCAGGATTTGAATCCTGGTGGGCTGGTGAGATGTCTTGGTTGTATGCACAAGACGCAACAATGTATTTTAGTCATGCAAAAAGGGCCCATCGCCATACTGAGGAGAAAACACCCAAAGGGAGCGCCTGGTCAGCGTTCAGCGCCAGCCAGGGGTTCCGGCGCCCACGCTGCCACGCTATTGGGACGGCCCAAAACAGGGCGCTCCCAAATAGGAAAATATGAAAGATAAAAAAGGTGCGCGCGAACAGACTCGAATCACCATACTGCCATCTCATGTTATATCGAGCTAACCACTCCGCCACTAAGGCACATTTGCTTGGTCACACCATTTTTCTTTTTTTCTAGTTTCCGCTTTCCTTTTTCGTTTTTTCTTTTGTTTATTACTTATACGATTTTTTTTCAAATTCGTGAACTCTTTTCAAATCGATGAACTTTTCATTTTTCGATGAACTTTTAATAAATTTGATGAAATTTGAAAAAAAAAGTTCATCGGATTTTGAAAAAGTACACACATTTGAAAAAAAGTTCATTGGATTTGAAAACAAGTTCATCGATTTCGGAAAAAGTTCGTCAAAACTCGAAAGAAGTTCATTGAATTTGATATAAAAGTTCATCAAAATAGAAACCACCTCAAAGCTATTCTTTCCGTTCGATCTATCCTAGAGTTCGTACTAAAATAACGCAAGCTATTCTTTCCGATCGATCTAATCAAGAGTTCGTACTAAAATAACACCAAAGCAAATTCATATTCATAATGCTCAATCCACACAAAGAAATACAAGGAGACCCCAAAGTTTCTATGGGAAAAAAGATAATAAAAGCGTGCATCAACCCCTATGCAAAGATTACCCAATGTCACCTCGGGAATCCGCGAGTTGAGTGCCATAACATACGTCAAGTGAATCAATATGATACCTCAATGTCACCTCAAGTATTCATACCGCAAGACATACATAATGTGTTCACATATCTGAATATTCAATCCGACAATACAAAACTTCAAAGGGTAAAGACTCAATTCCTCACAACAAGAGTATAGAGGGGAGAAACATCATATGATCCATCTATATTAAAAAAGCCCATGATATAGATCACGAGAGAGAGAGAGAGAGAGAGATTAAATACATAGCTACTGGTATAAACCCTCAGCCCCGAGGGTAGACTACTCCCTCCTCATCGTGGTGGCCGCCCGGATGATGAAGATGGCCACCGGAGATGATTCCCCCCCTCCGGCAAGGTGCCGGAACGGGTGTAGATTGGTTTTCGGTGGCTACAGAGCCTTGCGGTGGCGGAACTTCTGATCTAGGTCTACCCCGAAGGGTTTCGGAATATTTGGGAATTTATAGTGCAAAGAAGGGGTACGGGAGGCCACCGAGGTGGGCACAACCCATCTGGGCGTGCCAGGGGGGCCTGGCGCACCCTAGTGGATTGTGCCCCCCTCGGGGCACCCCCAGGTGCAGCTCTGGCCCAATGGATGTCTTCTGGCCCAAAACAATCTCCAAAAAGTTTCGCGGTGCTTCGACTCCGTTTGATTCCTGCGATGTAAAAAATATGCAGAAAACAACAACTGGCACTTGGCACTATGTCAATAGGTTAGTACCAAAAAATGATATAAAATGACTATAAAATGATTGTAAAACATCCATGAATGATAAAATAACAACATGAATACTTCATAGATTATAGATACATTGGAGACATATCATCGTCCCTTCGTACGGCTCGGATGGGACGGGAGCTGACCCGTGGCTGGGATTGAGGAACACGCCATGGGTGGGCTAACTTGTTGGAGAAGTCTTGATGCGCCGGGTCCGGCCGGCTTGCGTCCGCTGTCAGGGCCGGGTTGGTGTTCTGACCGGGTTGATGAGTTCGGCCGGGTTGAGGGACTTGGCCTGGTCGAGCGACTCGGCCAAGTGTGAGCCGGATTGAGGGGCGATGCGGGCCCCGATGTTTTTGAAAAGGATCTGGATTCCGTTGCCTGCCCGAGGTTCATCCCCCCCGACAATCATGGACCTAACCCTTCCAAGTTCAACATGAATTAGAGGATAGGTAAACGTTCACAATCGACACGTCGGTCGAACACTTGGCCGGTCGCGGGCACATCATCCGATCGACTCGCGAGGTATATGCTCCGATTTGCGCCACATCACCAAGCCAACGTACACACACGTGTGATTGTGAGTGGAACCACGCGCCGCTCGCGAGCAACCTTACCCCCTCCGCTTTCTTCTCGTCCTCCCGTTCTCTTCCAGAGCTTGACCCACCGCCCCCCCCCCTGCCCCCCTCTGTTCCGGATCAGCGAGAAAGGCATGGCTGCCACCTGCTCCTCCTAACCAAGCTCAGGCAAATCATCGGGGAGGGTGACCACGCGCCATGCGTTCCACACACATGAGAGACGAACTAGGGAGAGATGCTCCGCGCTCGAGCAGATCGCCTCAGGAAGGAGGAGACGGCGCAACAGGGGAGCTGCAAGCGCGGTTGCGTGCCGGCGGTGCTGCGAAGGGGTGTACCACACCGGTTATGGCGAACTTCTCGTGCGCAAAACCGGTGAGCGTCAAAGCTGGTCCCGGCGGAATTGCAACCGACAAGGGACAAAGCTGCAATGGGTAAGCGGAGGAGCTGGAACCAGCAAGCGGCGGAGCTGGAACCATGTCCCAGTTTTGCTGTAACAGGCATTTTCTTTATGTATGCGAGATGCTACATCATTGTTGTTTTGCTGGAACAATGTCCCACCTTGCTGGAATCATGCCCCAATTTTGCTGGAACCGGCATTTTCGTCTGATGCATATGTGAGTCTGCATCGTTGTTTTTTGCTGGAACCATATCTCAGTTTTGCTGGAACTGATATTTCTTTTTGATACATGTGAGAGGCTGCATTTTTGGAACCATGTCTCAGTTTTGCTGGAAACAACATTTCTTTTTGATACATGCCGGAGGCAACATTTGTGTTTTGCTGGAACCGGCAACGCGGGTAGCTGACACCGGCAATTTGTTTTGCTAAAACCGGCGATGTACAAGCATAATGGAGAGTTGCATCGAGGTTTTTTGGGTAGCGACATGCTATGACAAGATTTTATTGGAACTATCATTAAGTTTTGCTGGAACCGGCAATTTGTTTTGCTTCAACTGAGTACTAGGAAGTCTTTTTGTTGCTTTTTAGATCATTAATTTTGCAGGTCCTGGCGGTGCAAGATGGCAATGGCGGCGAGCCGGAGGCGAGGTCCCGGGGATGCCACAACCATGGTGGTTGTGTGCTGGAACCGGCCTGTTTTGGAGCTGCATCCATGGCGACCACGCGCTGGGACCCACTGGCACCCGTGTTGCAACCCGGCGGCCATGCGACGAGGCGGGATGAGCACCAACGACAGCGAGAAGATGAGCGGCGTCATAGGTGGTCCAAGCAGGGTGGGCGGCGGCGACGCTCGCGAGGGAGAGAGCGCTGCTGATCTGGTGTTTTTTCGGGGAAACACCAGATAGGGGCACGAGGGAAAGACGATAATCGAACGGTTTGGATTGAGCGAATCTGACAGATAAGGTGTGTCCTGTCAAAAATTGGGCCGGTCCACCGGCGCCTATGGTTGCCGGTGGAAAAGGTAGGTACCAAGCGGCACTACCCTCGCTGAAACGTGCCGCATTATGAAAAGAAACATGTATTATTACGACCCCATGCATCATCCAATTTGCATGATCCCTTTAACCAGAAAATTTGTTTTTTGACCCGAAACATTCTCAAAGCATCTTCAATAGATAATGTTGATGCAAAAACAACTCTCTTTTGCATCTTTTAAAACCAAAAACCCACCTTCAATAGATAAGTAGATGAAGAAAAAAAATACATTTTCGCCTTCTAAAGATGTACAACACCTCAAGATGCAAATATACATCTTCACCTACAAAAAATGTAAAAAGGTTGGTTGCGCGCCAACTGTCCAACTGCCTTCATTCAGCTTCCGCCCGCCTCCCGCCCGCCGCTCACCGCCGCCGATGACCCCGCCGCGTCCTCCGCCGCCGCCTCTGGCCTGACCCACCTCGCTGCAGTCACCAGCAGCACGACCACGATCCCCAATTCAGCCTCTGCCTTCATGACGCCGCTCTAGATTTGCCCCACCTCGGCCGTTTGCCATCGTGCCACTAGTAGAAAACCACCCATCAGTCCCGGTTAGTAAGGGCCTTTAGTCCCGGTTCATGAACCGGGACTAATGGGTCGTTACTAATGCCACCACCCATTAGTCCCGGTTCAAACACGAACCGGGACCAATGTGGCTCCACGTGGCCCTGTGCATCGAGCCCAGTCAGAGGGCCTTTGGTCCCGGTTGGTGGCTCCAACCGGGACCAAAAGTCAATTTTTTTACAAAAGTGGCTGCTTTAGGGGTTTTGGGGGTTATTTTTAGGTTGTTATTATAGCTAGCTAATAGAGAGAAGTGTCCTCTCTTATCTTCGTCCTTGGTTTATCAACGTTGCTGCTATGTTCATTGCACCCGCAGATATAACTTGCTCATGCATGCTTTGCATCATACATCATCATATATGTATATAATAACAAGTCCTACTAATCATGCATCATCATACAACTTCTACTCGTTATTAATAATAAGTCATACGATCATCATCCTCATATATAGTCATCGAACCCAACCCTACATAATTGTTCTTAGCACATGATCATCAGTATCAGGTAGGACCTAAACACCCTTAAGGTAAAATAGCATAAAACAATATAGACCCTGACTCTCCATTATGAAGAATGGCGATCATCCTGTCCCCAATTCTTGCCTTTCGCTGCTTATTGCTTCCAAGAAGCTCCTTACGACTGTCCATACATTTTTTCCATTCTTTGATTGTTATGTCTCCACTTCTTTTAGAAACCCGGTATGGACAGTTGAGATTCGTAGGACGACCTGGTCGTATGTTCAAAACATGAAGGCTACCACGCGTATACATCAGATGAGGCACACAATCATTCGGGATTATCTGTTGAAAAACATAGTAATAACTTCGTAGTTAGGAATGATGTACTAGTTTTAGAAGTGTGCAAAAAGATGCAAGGATGTTGTAATAGTAAAAAATAATCTTACCAGGGTATCTCCATGGTAGTTACCGTAGTTCAACACGTGCACTAGTGGCACGTATTGACCATAATGTTGAGGAGTTTGATTGTAGATATTGTAATTCTCAAGATCAGTACAAAATCTGACCAGATGATTTTTCTCCTGGTAAGTTAATTCAGAGCCTTCGGTGTAGTACGTTCTGTCTACCATCTTCCGCACATTCTTTGAAGAATGAAAATAAGCTGTCAATGGAGATAAGTTGTCAACATTATATTTTGAAATAAACAATATAAATTACTTAATAACTATGTTTAGCTCACATGAGGGAAGAACTGGAGGTGTATCCACAAAGACCCAAATCGAAGGTGTCTCTTGCTCGATTGTACGATCACTAAGATCCATGGTGACAAGCATACCCTCATCAAGACCATACATCTTGCAAAATGCATCCCAATTTTTGCAACCAAAATGGGTTACACTCTGAGCATTGTACAGCTTTACTTGAAAATCCACACCATGTTCGGTACTTAGGATAATTTTTTTGGTTTCGAAATTTTCATGGTCTTCAAAACCCATCCTCTCCAAGACATAGCGTCTTGCAAAGCATGGGATAAGCTAGTCGAATTGGAAAGATGAAAAATACACGTTAAAATAGTTGAAGTCGTGCTTAATTACGAAAAAAACTATTGTCGTCATTGCGTACCGTATGAACATCGCAAGTCTCCTCGAGCTTAATGCTAAAGCGCCGATCTTCGTCCAGCTCAATGAACCTGTCGCACATACCTCGGTCGTCGTGGCACCAGTCGCACTCCCCCGGGCGGTTTTCGTCGTCCGATGAGTACGACATTTCTGGCCTACGTTCATAATTCAAATATTAAACTATATCATTATTATTAATCACAGGTTGACTATCGATGATCGATGTACGTACGTAGCTCCTCTTTCATTCCCGAATGCATTATTATACCAAATTGTCTAGCACACGGGAATGAAGGAGAACTTATCCAATATGAGCATTCAATAAGCAAAACCAAATCATAAAATAAAGTATAGTATTCAAATTAGCATGCATTCAATAATTATAAGCAAAAGTACATCATCTCTTGGTGTCCGTACATCATCGAATATTATCACTAATACAACTAGAACCGTAGCGCCCGACGGGTATCGACGCGGGCGGTGGACACCCAAAGATAAGGAACCATCACAGGATCATAGCTCCAGTGAGATCCCTGAAGAACCTGCCAGGTATTGTCGAACCTCCCCTCCAATGCAACCATGTAGCGAGGGACATGCTCGTCCTCCTCGCTGACACGGTGACGTACCACCTCCGCGGTGTCCGGATGCCTCACCACCGTCACTGGCCCACGCGACCGCCACCAAACAAGGATCGGGTCAACAACGGGCTGCCTCCTCACCAACCTACGTCCCCCGGAAGGTAGCACCTCCCAATACCAACCCGGCGGAGCCTAGTCCCGAACATAGCCCTGATCAAGCAGGCCTCCACCGCCGAGTCGACGACGACGTCGACGTGGGAACTACTTCTATATATAGTTAAATAAAAGTAGTCTTATTAATTAAATCAACTATCTAGTTCAACTATTAAACACTTACAATAAATAAATAAGTAGTACTTACTAAAAACAAACTACTTCATTATATAGTAAAATAAATTAGTTTATTAAATCAACTAGCTAGCTAGTTCAACTATATATAAACTACTTCTTCTTTTTTTCCTTTTTCTAAATACTATGAACAAAAAAATCATTAAAATTCTATGAACAAAATTAATTACACAATCTAAATATCACCAAAAAAATCTATTAACAATAATATCACCAAACATGCATATTCAATAATAATATCACCAAAAAAATCTATTAACAGAAAAAAAAATCTAACATAATATAAAGAAATTAATTACTACACATATCTAATCTAACAAAAAAAATCTAATTAATCTAACAAAAATATCTAACATAATATGAACAAATTAATTACTACACATGTAATCTAACAAAAAAAAATCTAATCTAACAAAAAAATCTAATTAAATCAACTATCTAGTTCAACTACTAAAGCACTTACTATAAATAAATAAGTTGTACTTACTAAAACCAAACTACTTCATTATATAGTAAAATAAATTAGTTTATTAAATCAACTAGCTAGCTAGTTCAACTATATATAAACTACTTCTTCTTTTTTTCCTTTTTCTAAATACTATGAACAAAAAAATCATTAAAATTCTATGAACAAAATTAATTACACAATCTAAATATCACCAAAAAATCTATTAACAATAATATCACCAAACATGCATATTCAATAATAATATCACCAAAAAAATCTATTAACAGAAAAAAATCTAACATAATATAAAGAAATTAATTACTACACATATCTAATCTACCAAAAAAATCTAATTAATCTAACATAATATGAAAAAATTAATTACTACACATGTAATCTAACAAAAAAATCTAATCTAAAAAAAATCTAATTAAATCAACTATCTAGTTCAACTACTAAAGCACTTGCTATAAATAAATAGGTAGTACTTACTAAAAACAAACTACTTCATTATATAGTAAAATAAATTAGTTTCTTAAATCAACTAGCTAGCTAGTTCAACTATATATAAACTACTTCTTCTTTTTTTCCTTTTTCTAAATACTATGAACAAAAAAATCATTAAAATTCCATGAACAAAATTAATTACACAATCTAAATATCACCAAAAAAAATCTATTAACAATAATATCACCAAACATGCATATTCAATAATAATGTCACCAAAAAAATCTATTAACAGAAAAAAATCTAACATAATGTAAAGAAATTAATTACTACACATATCTAATCTAACAAAAAAATCTAATTAATCTAACAAAAATATCTAACATAATATGAACAAATTAATTACTACACATGTAATCTAACCAAAAAAATCTAATCTAACAAAAAAATCTAATTAAATCAACTATCTAGTTCAACTACTAAAGCACTTACTATAAATAAATAAGTAGTACTTACTAAAACCAAACTACTTCATTATATAGTAAAATAAATTAGTTTATTAAATCAACTAGCTAGCTAGTTCAACTATATATAAACTACTTCTTCTTTTTTTTCCTTTTTCTAAATACTATGAACAAAAAAATCGTTAAAATTCTATGAACAAAATTAATTACACAATCTAAATATCACCAAAAAATCTATTAACAATAATATCACCAAATATGCATATTCAATAATAATATCACCAAAAAAATCTATTAACAGAAAAAAAATCTAACATAATATAAAGAAATTAATTACTATACATATCTAATCTAACAAAAAAATCTAATTAATCTATCAAAAATATCTAACATAATATGAACAAATTAATTACTACACATGTAATCTAACAAAAAAAATCTAATGTAAAAAAAATCTAATTAAATCAACTGTCTAGTTCAACTACTAAAGCACTTACTATAAATAAATAGGTAGTACTTACTAAAAACAAACTACTTCATTATATAGTAAAATAAATTAGTTTATTAAATCAACTAGCTAGCTAGTTCAACTATATATAAACTACTTCTTCTTTTTTTTCCTTTTTCTAAATACTATGAACAAAAAAATCATTAAAATTCTATGAACAAAATTAATTACACAATCTAAATATCACCCAAAAAATGTATTAACAATAATATCACCAAACATGCATATTCAATAATAATATCACCAAAAAAATCTATTAACAGAAAAAAAATCTAACATAATATAAAGAAATTAATTACTACACATATCTAATCTAACAAAAAAATCTAATTGATCTAACAAAAATATCTAACATAATATGAACTACAAAAAGAATCTAAAAAAATCTAACAAAAAAAATCTATGAACTACAAAAAGAATCTAAAAAAAAGCGGCGGCGCGGGATGAGGGCGGCGATGACGGGGCGGCGCGGGACGCGGGCGGCGATGGGGGCGGCGACGGGGACGGCGGGCTCGGGGGCGGCGATGGGGACGGCGTGCTCGGGGCAGGGGCGACGGCCGGCGACGCGCGACGTCGGGGCGGCGGCGCGGGATGAGGGCGGCGTTGACGGGGCGGCGCGGGACGCGGGCGGCGATGGGGGCGGCGACGACGGCGGGCTCGGGGCGGCGACGGGGACTGCGGGCTCGGGGCGGCGACGGGGACTGCGGACTCGGGGCGGCGCGGGGCGGGCTCGGCGGCCACGGCGACTAGGAGCAGAGCCTCGGGGCGAGAAAGAGATGGGATTTGGCGAAAACTGCTAAGTCCAGTATATATAGCAAGAGCATTGGTCCCGGTTGGTGGCACCAACCGGGACTAATGCCCCCTTTAGTCCCGGTTGGAGCCACCAACCGGGACCAAAGGCCTTTTTTCAGCAGCCCAAAGGGCGGGAAACGAAGACCTTTGGTCCCGGTTGGAGGCTCCAATCGGGACTAAAGGGTTGGCATTGGTCCCGGTTGGAGCGACCAACCGGGACCAAAGAACAGCATTGGTACCGGCTGGTGCCATGAACCGGTACCAATGGACCCGTGTAACTACTTTTTTATTTTCTGCAGCTATTTTTTTGTTGAATTCTTCCTGCAGCTGTTCTTTTAGTCCCACCTGTAAAGCGAGAGGCACTCGCAGCTGTTTATAAGCCCTGAGTGCAGATACGATGACGAAGAGGCTCAATGCTCCTGCACATTGGTTAGCTTCAAGCCTTGCGGAATACGGTAGACTGCACAGAGCTATGTGCAGTGCAGTTGACACTATTCCAAAAGGCTTGAAGCAAATTAACGAGCATTGCGCCTTTTTTTATTTTTAATGACTTATTACAACTCAGAAATAAAAAGAAAAAAAAATAAATGTAGCAGAAAATAAAAAAAATATATAAAAAACCACTCAGAAATAAATAGAAGAAAAATGTAACAGAAAAAAAATATATAGAAAACTACTCAGAAATGAATAGAAGCAAAAAATAGTTGTGATTAACTGTACTAAAAAAAGAGCATATATGCTTATTTTTAATGGCTTATTACAACTCAGAAATAAAAAGAAAAAAATAAATGTAGCAGAAAAAATATATAAATAGAAAACCATTCAGAAATAAATAAAAGAAAAAATATAACAGAAAAGAAAAAATATATAGAAAACTACTCAGAAATGAATAGAGGCAAAAAATAGTTGTGATTAACTGTACTAAAAAAGGAGCATATATGCTTATTTTTAATGGCTTATTACAACTCAGAAATAAAAAGAAAAAAATAAATGTAGCAGAAAAGAAAAAAATATATAAAAAACCACTCAGAAATAAATAGAAGAAAAAATCTAACAGAAAAGAAAAAATATATAGAAAACTACTCAGAAATGAATAGAAGCAAAAAATAGTTGTGATTAACTGTACTAAAAAGGAGCATATATGCTTATTTTTAATATAGCAGAAATAAAAAGAAAAAAATAAATATAGCAGAAAAAGAAAAAAAAAACTATATAAAAAACTACCCATAAATGAATAGAAGCAAAAAATAGTTGTGATTAACTGTACTAAAAAATGAGCATATATGCTTATTTTTAATGGCTTATTACAACTCAGAAATAAAAAGAAAAAAATAAATATAGCAGAAAAGAAAAGAAAAAACTACTGAGAAATGAGCAGAGATGCGCTTATAGAGGAAATTCAACTTAAATTCATAACGAATTTCAAGTGAAATCCGTATGAATTTATGCTAAATTACCTATATAAGCGCATCTATTTTCATTTTCGAAGGAGCTCAATAAGGTAGAGAGGGAGGGGCTTATAAACCGGTCCGGTTCCCCTTCGGTTGGCGAGGTGGGACTAAACTCTGGTCGCAACGGGTACCAACCATTTAGTCCCGGTTGAAGGCTCGAACCGGGACTAATGGGAAGCCCATTGGTCCCGGTTCAAGCCACCAACCGGGATCAATGGTTTTGGGGCAGGAGCGAGGCCCATTGGTCCCGGTTCGTCCCACCAACCGGGACCAAAAGGTCCAGACGAACCGGGACCAATGGCCCACGTGGCCCGGCCGGCCCCCGGGGCTCACGAACCGGGTCCGATGCCCCTATTGGTCTCGGTTCTGGATTGAACCGGGACTAATGGGCTGGACCGGCCTGGACCATTAGCCCCTTTTCTACTAGTGTGCACAGAGCCGCCTGAGAAGAAGCAACGGGCCGTCAAGCCACGCGGTGGAGGCGTGAAGCGGCCGGTGGCGAACTAACCTCGGCCAACCAAAACTTCAAAGCCGGACGTGGCTACGGCGGTCGATTGGCTTCCGCCATCGGCCGTGGCTTCCTCCTCCGGCCAAAGAGGCCTTCCTCCTTCTCTCTCCGCCTCGAATCGCCGCTCCTCTGCCGCTGCACCGCCGCTGCTCCGCCGTCCCAATTCACCACCCCCACCGCCCCTCCGATGCTCCTCTGTCGCCCGCACGCACAGCTGCCGCCGCCCCGACGTTGCCCCGACGCCGCCGCCTCGAATCGTGTCGCGCCGCCGCCATCCCCACTACCGTCGCCCACTAGTTTTTACATCTTCGTTTTGCATCATCTATTGGAGTTGCTCTTTGACATCTCCAATATACATCATCCGTTGGAGTTGTCTCCTTTTTAGAGATGTAAAATGCATTTTTTAAAGATGTAGCTTTACATCTCCTATTTTACATTGAAGATGATCTCAACGAGAACAAGAATTTCCTTTCGTCGTGAACACTGCTCCACTGCCCCAAGCTGAGACATATGTCTAGCTTGTGAAGATTACAACTCCTGCCTTGATGCCGTGAGATGAGAATGAGCGCCGCGATTTCAACTCCTCTCGACTCTGCCACCGCGGCATGCATCACCCAGACCTCGATCGGGATGCTCATGCGTTCCTCCTACCGTGCCGTGGCCGCCGGGCTTGAGGGTGGACTAGTACTAGATGAGTTCGAGCGACTGTAGCACGGAGGCCGTCGGTGGACTAGATGAGTTGGAGCGACTGTACTCCGTGGTGTGTATTCGATAGAGCATCGTGTACGAGGGGGCCATGACTGGACCGCATTCCAGTTGGCGGATTGGATTCACGCTACCTCTCAATCCTTTTTCGTTTTCATATAAATTTCGTCCAAAGTTAAAGTATATCTACTTTAGCACTCAATTTTTTTTTACTTTAATCAAATTTATGGAAAAAAGTATCAACACTTATAATGTCAAATTAATATTGTTTGACTTGTTATGGAACGTAGTTTCACAGTATATGTAGATGTTGATGTTTTTAATGTAAATTTGGTCAAACTTTAAAACTTAGACAAATATCTAATACGCGCTGTGACAGCTCAGTGACACACGCCAGAGGGCAGAGTTGCAGTTGACTAGCTGACTTGAAGTTTTCAGCTTTCTAGAGCTTTGCCAAAATAGAAAGACTAGCTGGAAGACCGAAGAATAATCAAACAAGGGCAGCTACACTGACAGACTGACTAGCACTAGCCTACTCATTAATAATTTTGTACTAGTAATTTCTTCGTTATAAAGTTCGCACACTCACAACTCACCGAGGCACCGAGCACGATCAAGCGTTGCGCGGCGTCGCCGGCGCCCCGGATGGCCGGCTTTTCGAACGCCACCACCTGTGCTCTCCTCCACCTCATCATCTTCCTCTTCCACCTTCCTACTCCTGCCGTCTCCTTGTCCTTCAACTACTCGACGTTCAGCTTGGCGGACCAGAACTCCATCAAGGTTGAAGGCAACGCATCCTTCGGCGACGGATGGATCGACATCAGCGCTGAGAGGTACGGCAGCATCGACAACAGCACCGGCCGGCGTCCTACAGCTCCCGGCCGGTGCCGCTCTGGGACAAGGCGACCGGCGAGGTGGCCAGCTTCACCACGCGGTTCGACTTCGCCATCGTCGGCGACAAGAACAACAAGGGGCAAGGCATGGCCTTCTTCCTCGCCGGCTACCCGTCTAGCCTGCCGGACCGCTGCCCCGTCTACGCCTTCGGCCTCACCAACCAGAGCGCGGACGCCGTGGTGTCCGGCGACAGCCGGTTCGTGGCAGTGGAGTTCGACACCTTCAACAATTCAATAATATCCGACCCCAACCAGACCTACGACCACATCGGCATCGACGTCAACTCCGTCAGGTCGATGAGCACGCTGACCTTGCCGAGTTTCGACCTCATGAACAACCTCACCGCCGCGATCGAGTATGACGGCGTTTCCAGCGTCTTATCGGTGACGGTATGGCTCGGTGATGATAATAAAGGCCAGCCGAGAGGCCAGAGTTTCAACCTCAGCTCCAAGGTTGACCTCAAGAGCGCACTGCCGGAGCAGGTTTCCGTTGGCTTCTCCGCGTCCACGTCCACCTCCTTCGAACGGCATCAGCTACGCTCTTGGTATTTCAACTCTTCGTTGGAATCACGCCCGCCACCACCACCACCAGCACCATCCTCCTCGCCAAGGCCAAGTTCTGGAGTTATAGCTGGAGCAGCTGTGGGGGCTACAATGTTCCTTGTGCTCCTCTTCGCAGCTGCAGCGGCACTCCTAGTGCGCCGACGTCATCGTCGGAGCATCATGGAGACAGAGGAGGATTACACAGACTCGGAAGACGAAGGTGAGCCGATGACAGAGATCGAGATGGGGACAGGGCCAAGGCGGTTCCCATACCACGAGCTCGTGGGCGCCACCAAGAACTTCGCCGCGGAGGAGAAGCTTGGGCAAGGTGGCTTCGGCGCGGTATACCGAGGTTATCTGAGAGAGCCAGCTGGGCTTGCCGTCGCCATAAAGAGGTTGGAGTCCTCCATGCAAGGAAAGAAGGAGTACAAGTTGGAGATCAAGGTGATAAGCAGGCTGCGTCACCGGAATCTCGTGCGGCTGATCGGCTGGTGCCATGGCCGCGATCAGGAGCTCATGCTGGTCTACGAGCTCATGCCCACCCGCAGCCTCGACATCCATCTCCATGGCAAGGGCACATTTCTTACATGGCCAATGAGGATGAAGATATTGCTGGAGCTTGGGTCTGCACTGCTCTACCTCCATGAGGAGTGGGAGCAATGTGTGTTGCACCGGGACATCAAGCCCAGCAACGTGATGCTTGACGAATCCTTTGGAGCCAAGCTAGGCGACTTTGGGCTCGCGAGGCTCGTCGACCATGCGGTCGGGATGCAGACGATGACCGCAGTCTCAGGCACTCCTGGCTACTTGGACCCCGAGTGCGTGAGCACCGGCAGGGCCAGTGCCGAGTCCGACATGTACAGCTTCGGAGTTGTTCTATTGGAGGTGGCATGCGGCAGGAGGCCAATGAGTATAATTGCGGCCGACCAAGACCAGCACAAGAATGGTGGCGTCTTCCGGCTGGTTGAGTGGGCCTGGGAAATATACGGCCGGGGAGCCATCCTCGAGGCCGCTGATGAGCGGCTGAACGGAAACTACAACACGGTGGAGGTAGAGAGGGTGATGGTCGTCGGGCTGTGGTGCGCGCACCCAAACCCAGCCGCGCGGCCGTCCATCAGGACAGCCATGGCCACTCTCCAGCCCAAGGTCAACCAAGCCTGCTGCCAGCTGCCGGTGCTTCCTTCAAACATTCCGGTGCCGATGTACGCGCCGCTCACCTCAGGCAATGTCGCTAGGGTGTCATCATCGTCCTCCTTCACTGTGCCATCGCTTGCCTTGGCCAACGTTGTTGGGATGTCGACGATGATATCGCCCAACATGCCACCGCACACCTCTGGTACCACATCCTCCGACGCTAGCACTTCAACAACCAGTTCGAAGACCTCTTCTTCGCTACTTAAACATCATCACCCATAGTAATTTATGATCTGAGTGTGATCTGTTCCCGGAGTATTGATGTAATGACGCCGGGATGGGACTGGCAGCTGGAATGGTCGTCGGTATGTTCATGTGTTTGATATCCATAAGAATGGTTGGGTTTTTAAGTTGGCTTACCAAGCTTATCACAATTCACAACCTCCCCTTTTTCCGGTGTTGGGACCGGCGCCTATGTTTATAGAAAAACATAGGCAGAATTCATGTCAGTGATATGCATGTAGCTGGCCAGATTGACACTGTAAGCACCATCAAAGAAGCTTTATAGATTGCCATGAAATGATGAAATGAACAGCAAGGAGCAAAGCCCCATTATGGATGGATCAGCCCACCAACGTATTGATTCAAACAAAAAAAAGTGAAACTCATTAATAACGAGGTTTAGTCGCTTAGACATAACCAAGAACACGAACTCAATATACGGATCAACTATCCAGAGGAGAATTCTGCCGATTTTCTGACTTAAAGACTATAATTGGTGATGCAGAGCAGAGACAAAGCACTGAACCCTTATTTTCTTTACTTTCAGGAGAAATCTATGCCATACTACAAACAACCAACAGCATTTAACGGATAAAATTCTAGTGGCACACACCAACAATACGTAACCCCACTGGGAAAAAGATGAAGTAGCCAAGAAAGAAGGTCGTACCAGCATTGCCAAAGCATTCCCGACACTGCCCCACTTCTGAAGAGATTTGAACTCCTGCCTTGATGGTGTCTTCTGCACAGATACTGGGCCTCAACTTTGGACTTTCAATGTTAGATAACCATGGTATGCACAGATTTCATACAGGAGTTGATTTGATTACTGACCCACAAGGCAGATTATTGGTGTTAGTACAGATTCATATAATGCGTGGCTTCGACGCAAAAAAATATACATGTTCATATCTCTATTAGTATAAATTGGGCTTTACAATTTTAAACAAGATAAAAAAAATATTCCGATGAAAATAAGATCAAAGATATTAGCACTTCCGTCAAGAAAACTTAGCATCACAAATTATTCATAACAAAAATTAATTTGGATGTACAATTTCAATGCATATAATTAAGATGAGAGTTGAAAGACATTAGTAAAAATAGCCAATAGTGCTAACCTTGATAGTTCGTTGCCACTGGGAAATTGATGAGGGCAGGCTAGAGGATTGCACCTCGGAGAGCCGGCCACGCTTGAATTGATCTGATTGTCATTCGATCGCGAGAAGGGAGGGCAGGAGGGGGCACAGCTGCGCTGATGAAAAAACCCTAAACGCAAACTGGTTAACTCTGGAGCTAGCTGAGCTATAACAGCTCAATGCCATACCTCATGCAAACTGCATTTTGCTTGTAAAACCATCATGTTTTTTATCCAACGCAAAAGGTTTGTAGAGTTGGAGTAGCCAAGCTCTATGCCGAAGAGTCCAATGTTTGGGAAAAGGTTAAAGGTTTGTGTATGTGCGTACATACGAGTGTTTGTCTGTACTATGTTCAAGATAAAAATTGGAGACCCTTGTCATTTTTGGCCGAATTTTCTGGGGAGACTTAGATTTTTGGAGTAAATTGCAAAAAACCACCACAATTGGGGACCCTATTTTTGGAGTAATTACTTTAGTTTATCGCTATGCGTTAGCAATAGTTGTAGAAGCAATAGTTGGCGAGACGACCCTGACGCAACAATGTAGATCAAGGTGTCGCGCCAGTGACGATGGAGATCATAACGTTGCTTTGGAGATGGGGATCAAAAGCACAAGATGATGATGGTCATATCATGCCACATATTTTGATTGCATGTGATGTTTATCCTTTATGCATATTATTTTGCTTAGAAAGACGGTTGCATAATAAGATGATCCATTCACTTTCATTTCAAGATAAAAGTGTTCTTCCAGAGTATGCACCGTTACTACAGTTCATTGTTTCGCAGCACCTCGTGATGATCGGGTGTGATAGTCTCTACGTTCACATATAACGGGTGTAAGCCAGTTCACATACAGCTTCTCCTCGCGCGCTTTCCTTACTCTTGTTCCCGTCACGTGCGCCGCCACGCTCGCCGCTGGCAGCGGAAGCTGCGCGCGCCGAACAGCCAGCTGCAAACCAAGTCGCACACCGCCACCACCAGATCCTCCCCGTGCTTGCCCTTCTCCTCCCTTCTCCTGCTCCACGACATGCTCGCTGCCCGGCATGGTCCCCAAATGCACACAAGTTGCTCGAGAGAAAGTAAGGAGAGAGAGAGAGGAGAGGGTACGTGCATGTTGACAGGTGGGCCCTACGCCCAGTTTAACACCCAGTCAAACAATGTCAAGTTTTCTTGCCACGTCAGCACTGACAGCGGACCCCATCCGCCAGATCTAGCATCAACACACATTTAGCCACCGATCACGTTTTCTGAAAAATGTGAGCACAATAGTGACGGTTTTTTTGAAAAAAAAAATAAATGGGGGTGGTTTTTCGAATTAGGGTCCCCAATTGTGGTGGTTTTTTGAACCAGTAAGAAACTAATCAGATGAAATCGGTTCCTTATGCTTCAGCTGTCAGAAGCATCATGTACGCTCAAGTTTGTACAGGCCCAGATTTGTGTTTTGTAACTGGGATGCTTGGCAGATACCAATCAAATCTAGGACCAGGCCGCTGGAATGCCGCAAAAAAAGTCTTGCATTATGTACAACGAACTAAGGATTTCATGCTTACATATAAAAGAACTGATAACCTAGAAATTATTGGTTATTCATACTCCGATTTTGACGGGTGTGTGGATAGTAAGTGATCCACGTCAGGTTATATATTCACACTTGCGAGAGGAGCCATATCGTGGCAATTTTACTTCTTTACATTCATGGCAAATTTTACATTTTATTTGCCATGACATTTTTCAGTCCACATTTTTATGTGTCTTCATGTACATAGTAAAATATCATGGCAATAAAATTAACCTTTTATTTTCCATGGCAAAATTATCTTAATTAACATGTCAAATTTACCTAAATCGCCATGGCAATTCTTAACTTTTATTGCCATGGCAATGTTTACTTTTTATTTTTGCCAAGCCATGGCAAATTTACCTTAATTGACATTGCAAATTTACCTAATTGCCATGGCAAATTTTTAACTTTTATTGCCATGGCAAATTTAGGCATTTTTCATGGAAAATTTTTATTTCATTCACTATATAGCATGTCAACTTTTTTTCATGTAGTATGGATTTCCTATATTATTTTTCATGAGTGTTTTTTTGCCATATTTTTCCAAAACAATCCATGTACCTGTTACATTTTTTCCAAAAAAAATTGCCATGTGTTTTAGTGAAAAAGTCCCCTAAATTTTTCCATCTTGTTTTGAAGAAAAACTTACTAAATTTGACATGTGAAAACATTTTATTATAGATAGTGCGATAATTTTATTTATTTTTTAATCAATGATAAATTTATGTTTTGAGATCATGGCAGTTTAGGTCTGAGATCATGGACCATAGCAAATTCCTTTCTTTTCTTTAATTTCCATGATGCAAATTTTATTCTCTAGTGCCATGGAAGAGTTAGTTTTTTGTCGGTTCGGCCGACAGTGAATTGTGGTTTCCTAGTTGACTTGGAAGGTTTCAATATTCTAGACTAGCCTAGAGGTTTGCCAAAAAAGAAAGACTAATTTTTTGTTTGTATGACGGAAATTGCCATGACTACTTTTTCTTTGTGTCATTGCAAAAAAAAAATCTCTTTACCCATGGCATTCTTGTGCTTTTAAAGTTGATGACTTTTCTCTTCAGTAGCATAGCAAAATATGGACTTTAATCTGGCATAGCAAAAAAAATAG
Source organism: Triticum timopheevii (assembly GCA_963921465.1). NCBI lineage: Eukaryota > Viridiplantae > Streptophyta > Magnoliopsida > Poales > Poaceae > Triticum > Triticum timopheevii. The sequence goes on from OY997264.1 coordinate 659,217,141, forward strand.
GTGGGCTTTTTTCCGCTACCGGGCTGTAGGGTCGATGGGGAGGGCCGTTCGCGCTGTGGGGCGAACATATTGGGGGAGCAACTCCTAATTAACGAGCGCTCCTTCGGGAGCCTCGCAACGATCAGCCACTTGACGCGCTCTCAGCCATTCGCAACGTGTCGCGCTCTGGGCGCTCCCTCTGGATTTTGTTTTTTTTTATTTTTCCGCACGCGTTTCCGGCTTTTTAAACGGTTATTTCTCCAGGTTTTTTTACGTTTTGGTTTTCCACCGGTCTTTCCTAGCTTTTCGACAATTTTTTTCGAAAAAAAGTAATTTAAAAAAAACGCATTTTTTTGGCGAGAGGCACGGCTGTGCCTCTTGGAAACGAAAAAAAAAACGTGTTGTCTGTTTTTTTCTTTCGCGAGAGGCACGGTTTTGCTTCTGCGAGAGGCACGGTTGTGCTTTCGCGAGAGTCACGGCCGTCCCTCCTCGAAAACGGAAAAAAAATACATTTTCTATTTTTTTATCTTTCGCGAGAGGCACGGTTTTGCTTCCGCAAGAGGCACGGTTGTGCTTTCGTGAGAGGCACGGGCGTGCCTCTTTCGGAGAGAGAAAAAACGTGTTTTCTGTTTTTTTTCGCGAGAAGCACGGTTTTGTTTCCGCGAGAGGCACGGTTGTGATGTCGTCAGAGCACGGGCATGCCTCTTTCGAAAAGGGAAAAAACTCATGTTCCGGTTCGGTTTTTTCGTCTGGTTTTTTTTTGGAAAAAAGTTCGTCAAAACCTATCAACATGGGATCTAATTTTGAAGATCTCGACGTGAGGAATCCAACGGCGAAAGCGGTTTGAGATTTGGACGCACGGTTTAAAAGATAAAACGTTTTGATTAAACGGATCTATGAAAAAAGATAAACTTCCAGATTGCGACAAGTGGCGCGCATGCAGCGTGTCATTTGTCGCACCCCGGGGAAGTTGGAGTGATCTTCACAAAAAGTATTCCTTAATTAGTGATTTTGTATGTGGGGTCCTAAAGTTTTGGCACGAGAGTAGAGTTAGCTTGTTGTCGGTTCGGCCGACAGTGAATTGCAGTTGACTAGTTGACTTGGAAGGTTTCAACATTCTAGATTAGCCTAGAGCTTTGCCAAAAAAGAAAGACTAGCTAGAAAACCCAACAAAGAATAATCAAAGAAATGCCAGCTAGACTGACAATGACTAGTACACGTCGCTTGTTCCTGGCGTGTATAAAATTTGCACGCCAACAACACACACCGAGGCACAACCGAGCAGCGTGGCGAGCGCCCGGGATGGTGGGCTTTTCGAGCGCCACCAGCTGTGCTCTCCTCCTCCTCCACCTCGTCATCTTCTTCTTCTACCTTCCTACTCCTGCCGTCTCCTTGTCCTTCAACTACCCCACCTTCAGCGAAGGAGACCGGAAGGGCATGAAGATCGAAGGCGACGCATCCTTCGGCGACACATCCACCGGAGTAATCGAGATGAGCACAAACATGTACGGTAGCATCAGCCGGGCGTCGTACAACGCCCAGCCGGTGCAGCTCTGGGACAAGGCGACTGGCGAGGTGGCCAGCTTCACGACGCGGTTCGACTTCCTCGTGTACGGCTCCAACAACGGCGTCAACAACCGTAACATGGGCATGGCCTTTTTCCTCGCTGGCTACCCGTCTAGCCTGCCGGCCGACTCTCCTGACTACAACCTCGGCCTCACTAACCAAAGCGCAGACGCCGTGGCATCCGGCGATAGCCAGTTCGTGGCAGTGGAGTTTGCCACCTTCAACAATGGCAATACAATAGTATCCGACGACCCATATGACCACATCGGCATCGACGTCAACTCCCTCAGATCGGTGAGCACACTGCCCCTGCCAAGCTTCACCCTCACGAGCGCGCCCATGACCGCTGCGATCGAGTACAATCATGTTTCCAGCATCTTAGCGGTGACGTTATGGGTCGCGGACGGCCTCAGCAATTACCAGAGTTACAATCTTAGCTCCAATGTTGACCTCAAGAGCGCACTACCGGAGCAGGTCTCCATTGGCTTCTCAGCATCCACGTCCAACGCCATCCCATCGCAGCTTACAGTGATGAGGATAGTGCTACACTCTTGGTACTTCAACTCTTCGTTCGAACCACGGCCAGCACCACCACCATCACCACACTCCCCGCCAGCGCCAGGTTCTAGAGTTATAGCCGGACCACAACCAGCACCACACTCCCCACCAGCGCCAGGTTCTGGAGTTATAGCCGGAGCGGTGGTCGGCGCAACAATGTTTCTTCTGCTCCTATTCGCCGCTGTGGTGACACTCGTGGTGCGCCGCCGCCATCGTAAGATTCTGGATACCAAGGAGGATTACACAGACTCCCAAGGCGAAAGCGAGCCGATGACGGAGATCGAGATGGGGACGGGGCCAAGGCGGTTCCCATACCACGAGCTCGTGGAAGCGACGAGGAACTTCGCCGCGGAGGAGAAGCTTGGGCAAGGCGGCTTTGGCGCCGTATACCAAGGCTATCTGAGAGAACCAGCTGGGCTTGCCGTGGCCATAAAAAGGTTGCAGTCTTCCATACAGGGAAAGAAGGAGTACAAATCCGAGGTCAAGGTGATAAGCAGGCTGCGTCACCGGAACCTCGTGCAGCTCATCGGCTGGTGCCATGGCCATGATCAGGAGCTCCTGCTGGTCTATGAGCTCATGCCCAACCGCAGCCTCGACATCCATCTCCATGGCAAGCAGGGCACCTTCCTCACATGGCCAATGAGGTACGTAGTACCATCGATCTTAATTAGTACTCCCTCCGTTCCTAGATATAAGTCTTTTTAGAGATTTCAATATGAACTACCTACATACAGATGTATATAAACATATTTTAGAGTATAGATATTCAGTTTGCTCCGTATGTATCCCATAGTGAAATCTCTAAAAGGTTTTATATTTACAAACAGAGGGAGTAGTTGTATCTTGTATGCACGGCGCGCGATCATATTACTATATATAGATATTGATGGTTGCAAATGCAACCGCAGGATGAGTATATTGCTGGAGCTTGGGTCTGCACTGCTCTACCTCCACGAGGAGTGGGAGCAATGCGTGCTTCACCGGGACATCAAGCCCAGCAACGTCATGCTTGACGAGTCCTTTGGAGCCAAGCTAGGCGACTTCGGACTCGCAAGGCTCGTTGACCACGCCGCTGGGATGCAGACCATGACTGCAATCTCGGGAACTCCAGGCTACTTGGATCCCGATTGCGTGAACACTGGCAAGGCAAGCACTGAGTCCGACGTGTACAGCTTCGGCGTGGTTCTACTGGAGGTGGCATGCGGCCGGAGACCAATGAGCCCGGCCAACCAAGACAAGCAGAAGAATGGCGGCGTCTTCCGGCTGGTCGAGTGGGTCTGGGGACTATATGGCCGAGGATCCATCCTTGAGGCCACCGACGAGCGGCTGAATGGTGACTACAACGCTGCGGAGGTGGAGAGCGTGATGGTTGTCGGGTTGTGGTGCGCGCACCCAAACCCGAGCGCACGACCATCCATCAAAACAGCCCTGGCCACGCTCCAACCCAAGGCCGACCGAGGCTACCAGCTGCCGGTGCTTCCTTCCAAGATGCCAGTGCCGATGTATGAGCCGTTGAGGCCGCTCTCCTGGGCCAATGTCGTTGGGATGTCATCGTCATCCTCCCACACCGTTGGAATATCATCATCGACGTCGTCTAGCATGCCGATGCACACTTCTTGCACCACATCCTCCGACGCTAGCACTTCAACGAACAGTTCGAAGACCTCTTCTTCACTACTCAAACATCAGTAGCAGTAGTAAGTTATGGTGTGTCTTTGATATACATGTTATTGATGTGTACCTTACTAATTCTCATAGTACTGCCTGGGTATTTGATACCGGTTCGGTTGCTCATATTTTTAACTCAACAGGGACTACAGATTAAACGAAGATTGGCTAAGGACGAGGTGACGATGCGCGTCAGGAATGGTTCCAAGGTCAATGTGATCGCCGTCGGCACGCTACCTCTACATCTACCTTCGGGATTAGTTTTAGACCCGAATAATTGTTATTTGGTGCCAGCGTTGAGCATGAACATTATATCTGGATCTTGTTTTGTGCGGACGGTTATTCATTTAAATCAGAGAATAATGATTGTTTTATTAATATGAGTACTATCTTTTATGGTCATGCACCCTTGAAGAGTGGTCTATTTCTGTTGAATCTCGATCGTGGTGATACACATATTCATAATATTGATGCCAAAAGATGCAAAGTTGATAATGATAGCGCAACTTATTTGTGGCACTACCGTTTGAGTCATAACGGTGTAAAGCGCATGAAGAAACTTTATAAAGATGAACTTTTGGAATCACTTGATTATGAATCATTTGATACTTGCGAACCGTGCCTTATGGGCAAGATGACTAAAACTCCATTCTGCGGAACAACGGAACGAGCCAATGACTTATTGGAAATAATACATACTGATGTATGCGGACCGATGAGTGTTGAGGCTCATGGTGGGTATCGTTATTTTTTTACCTTCACAGATGATTTGAGCAGATATGGGTATATCTACTTAATGAAACACAAGTCTGAAACATTTGAAAAGTTTAAAAAAATTAGAGTGAAGTGGAGAATCATCATAAAAAGAAAATAAAGTTTCTACGATCTGATCGTGGAGGTGAATATTTGAGTTACAAGTTTGTCCTTCATTTAAAACAATGTGGAATAGTTTCACAGCTCACGCCACCTGAAACACCACAGCGTAATGGTGTGTCCGAACGTTGTAACCGCACTTTATTAGTTATGGTGCGATCTGTGATGTCTCTTACCGATTTACCACTATCGTTTTGGGGTTATGCATTAGAGACAGTTGCATTCACATTAAATATGGCACCGTCAAAATCCGTTCAGACAACACCACTATGAACTGTGGTTTGGCAACAAACCTAAGCTGTCGTTTCTTAAAGTTTGGGGATGCGATGCTTATGCCAAAAGGCTTCAACCTGATAAGCTCGAACCTAAATCGGAGAAGTGTGTCTTCATAGGATACCCTAAGGAAACAATTGGGTAGACTTTCTACCATAAATCCGAAGGCAAGATCTTTGTTGCCAAGAACGGAACCTTTCTAGAGAAGGAGTTTCTCTCGAAAGAAGTGAGTGGGAGAAAGTAGAACTTGATAAGGTAACTGTACCTTCTCTCAATTTGGAAAGTAGCCCATCCGAGAAATCTGTTCCCATGATGCCTACACCAACTAGAGAGGAAGCTAATGATAATGATCATGAAACTTCAGATCAAGTTGCTACAGAACCTCGTAGGTCAACAAGAGCATGTACGATCGGCACCAGAGTGGTATGGTAATCCTGTTCTGGAAGTCATGTTACTTGACCATGACGAACTTACGAACCATGAAGAAGCTATGATGAGCCCAGATTCCGATAAATGGCTTGAGGCCATGAAATCTGAGATAGGATCCATGTATGAGAACAAAGTGTGGACTTTGGTGGATTTGCCTGACGATCGGTGACCCATAGAGAATAAATGGATCTTCAAGATGAAGACTGACGTTGATGGTAATGTTACTGTATAATGCTCGACTTGTCGCAAAAGGTTTTTGACAAGTTCAAGGAGTTGACTATGATGAGACTTTCTCACCCGTAGTGATGCTTAAGTCTATCTGAATCATGTTAGAAATTGCCGCATTTTATGATTATGAAATCTGGCAAATGGATGTCAAAACTGCATTCCTTAATGGATTTCGTAAAGAAGAGTTGTATATGATGCAACCAGAAGATTTTGTTGATCATAAAGGTGCTAACAAAGTGTGCAAGCTCGAGCGATCCATTTATGGACTGGTGCAAGCATCTCAGAGTTGGAATATATGCTTTGATGAGGTGTCAAAGCATATGGTTTTATACAGACTTTGGAGAATTCTGTATTTACAAGAAAGTGAGTGGGAGCTCTATAGCATTTCTAATATTATATGTGGATGACATATTGTTGATTAGAAATGATGTAGAATTTTTGAATAGCATAAAAGGATACTTGAAGAAAAGTTTTTCAATAAAAGACCTCGGTGAAGCTACTTATATATTGGGCATCAAGATATATAGAGATAGATCAAGACGCTTGATAGGACTTTCACAAAGCACATACCTTGATAAAATTTTGAAGAAGTTCAAAATGGATCAGTCAAAGAAAGGGTTCTTGCCTGTGTTACAAGGTGTGAAGTTGAGTCAGACTCAATGCCCGACCACTACAAAAGATAGAGAGAAAATGAAAGTCATTCCCTAAGCCTCAGCCATAGGTTCTATCATGTATGTTATGCTGTGTACCAGACCTGATGTGTGCCTTGCTATAAGTTTAGTAGGGAGGTACCAAAGTAATCCAGGAGTGGATCACTGGACAACAGTCAAGAACATCCTGAAGTACCTGAAAAGGACTAGAGATATGTTTCTCGTTTATGGAGGTGATAAAGAGCTTGTCGTAAGTGGTTATGTCGACACTAGCTTTGACACTGATCCGGATGACTCTAAGTCACAAACCTGATACGTATTTTTATTGAATGGTGGAGTCGTCAGTTGGTGTAGTTCCAAGAAGAGCGTCGTGGCAGGATCTACGTGTGAAGAGGAGCATATAGCTGCTTCAGAAGCAGCAAATGAAGGAGTTTGGATGAAGGAGTTCATATCTGATCTAGGTTTAATACCTAGTGCATTGTGTCCAATGAAAATATTTTGTGACAATACTGGAGCAATAGCCTTAGTGAAGGAATCCAGATCTCACAAAAAGACCAAACACATCAAGAGACGCTTCAACTCCATCTGAGATTTGGTCAAGGAGGGAGAAATATAGATTTGCAAAATACATACGGATCTGAATGTGGCAGACCCGTTGGCTAAGCCTCTTCCACGAGCAAAACATGATCAGCACCAAGACTCCACGAGTGTTAGATTCATTACAATGTAATCTAGATTATTGACTCTAGTGCAAGTGGGAGACTGAAGGAAATATGCGCTCTAGAGACAATAATAATGTTGTTATTTTATATTTCCTTATTCATGACAAACGTTTATTATTCATGCTAGAATTGCATTAATCGAAAACTTGATACATATGTGAATACATAGACAAAACACCGTGTCCCTAGTATGTCTCTACTTGACTAGCTCGTTGATCAAAGATGGTTAAGTTTCCTAGCCATGGACATGTGTTGTCATTTGATGAATGAGATCACATCATTAGGAGAATGATGTGATGGACAAAACCCATCTGTTAGCTTAGCATAATGATCGTTCAGTTTTATTGCTACCGCTTTCTTCATATCAAATACATAATCCTCCGACTATGAGATTATGCAACTCCAGGACTCCGGAGGAATGCCTTATGTGCTATCAAACGTCACAACGTAACTGGGTGATTATCAAGATGCTCTACAGGTATCTCCGAAGGTGTTTGTTGGGTTGGCATAGATCGAGATTATGATTTGTCACTCTGAGTATCGAAGAGGTATCTCTGGGCCCTCAATGCACATCATATGAAGCCTTGCAAGCAATGTGACTAATGAGTTAGTTGCGGGATGATGCATTACGGAACGAGTAAAGAGACTTGCCGGTAACGACATTGAACTAGGTATGAAGATACCGACGATCGAATCTCGGGCAAGTAACATACCGATGACAAAGAGAATAACGTATGTTTTTGACATAGCGGTTCGACCGATAAAGATCTTCGTAGAATATGTGGGAACGGATATGAGCATCCAGGTTCCACTGTTGGTTATTGACCATAGAGATGTCTCGGTCATGCCTACATAGTTCTCGAACCCGTAGGGTCCGCACGCTTAAAGTTCGATGATGATATGTATTATATGAGTTATGTGTTTTGATGACCGAAGGTAGTTTAGAGTCTCAGATGAGATCACGGACATGACGAGGAGTCTCGAAATGGTTGAGAGGTAAAGATTGATATATTGGAAGGTGGTATTCGGACACCGAAAGTGTTCCGGAATGAATCGGGTACATATCGGAGTACCAGAGAGGTTACCGGAACCCCCGGAAAAGATATGGGCCATAGGAAGGAGGAAAACCAGCCCACAAGGGGCTGGCGCGCCCTCCACATGAGAGGAGTCCGAATTGGACTTGGGGAGGGGGCAAAGCCCCCTTTCCTTCTCCTACTCACTCTCCTTCCCCCTTTCCCCCTCCGGTAAAAGGAAGGGGGGGGGGCGAATCCTACTAGGAGCCCAAGTGGGACTCCTCCCACTTGGGGCCGGCCTAGGGCCGGCCTCCTCTCCCTCCCTCCTTTATATAGGGGGGCGTCCCTAGAAGACACACCAATTGCTCCAAGCCGTGTGCGGCGCCCCCCCCCCCCCCCCCCCCACAGTTTATGCCTCCGGTCATATTTCCTCGATGCTTAGGTGAAACCCTGCGCGGATCACATCACCATCACCGTCACCACGCCGTCGTGTTGATGGAACTCATCTACTTCCTCGACCCTCTGCTGTATCAAGAGCTCGAGGGACGTCATTGTGCTAAACGTGTGCAGAACTCGGAGGTGCCGTACGTTCGGTACTCGATCGGTCGGAATGAGTAAACGTTCGACTACATCAATCGCGTTAAGCAAACACTTCCGCTTTCGGTCTACGAGGGTACGTGGACACACTCTCCCCCTCTCGTTGCTATGCATCTCTTAAATATATCTTGCGTGAGCGTAGAATTTTTTTTGAAATTGCATGCTACGTTTCCCAACATCGGGCCAGCGTTGGCGCCGACCCAAACGCAAAAACGGACATGTGTGTTCGCCGGACCGATCCAAACGGACAAAAAGCGGACAAAATCACCATCCGTTTAGGTCGACGCGTTGGAGTTGCTCTTAGTGAAGAGTTTTGGAGACGGGCCATATTTGTTTGGCAGAACTTTCACGAGAGTTAGATTTGTCGGTTCGGCCAAGAGGAAGTCACAGCTGACTTGGAAATTTTCAGCTTTGTAAGGTAGACTGGGCTAGAGCTTTGCCAAAAGAGAAAGACTAGCTAGAAGACCCAACAAAGAATAATCAAAGAAATGCCAGTTGGACTGGTAGGTACTTGTTCCTGGCGTTTCCTCGTACCAACAGTTTATATATATACTCCCTTCATCCGAAAATACTTGTCATCAAATTAGATAAAAAGGATGTATCTAGAATTAATATACATCTAGATACATTCTCTTTTATTCATTTTGATGACAAATATTTCCGGACAGAGGGAGTATATACCTTTGTATATAGTGTACATCACACACACACGGAATAGGATCGACTTGGTTTGGCGGTGGAGTACGTAGGTAGGCACCGGCCGCGTCTCTCGGCATGCACATGCATTTGCGTGTGTGCATGCATGCATGCGTGCAGCAGTTAGTAGTAGTAGTAGTACCCTGTTTGCTGGTGGTAAGCTGCTGTTGGATCGGCATCACAGAATTGCTGTAAAGTGCAGTCCATTTTGGGAGTAGTGAGCTTGCGCTGAACAGCAAAAACGGCTTACATTAAGTTACATAGGGAGTAGAATGTTACTCCCTCCGTTCCTAAATAATTATCTTTTTAGCCATCTCAAATGAACTACAACATACGGATGTATGTAGACATGTTTTAGAGTGTAGATTCACTCATTTTACTCCGTATGTAGTCACTTGTTGAAACCTCTAGAAAGACAATTATTTAGGAACGGAGGGAGTACATATGAGCAGTTTCTATTTATGTTTAATCAAAGAAAAAACAGATAGAAGATGATCAACATAGTTGACATGATATTCGAACAATAGAAGTTTTTTTAACACAGTACAGACGCGGACGCACATACATTCGCACATACACTCACTTTTATAAACGCACGTACGCACACCCTATCCCTATGAGCACCTGCGAAAGACTGAGCTGGCACATCATCTTGAGCTTGACGGGAACATCTCTTTCTACTGAATGCACATCGTCGGAAGGCCTAAAATAAATTCAAAAAAATGCGAGCACCAATGCTAAGTCTAGGACTTGAACTCTGGTGGGCTAGGATACCACTGTGCTCATAACCATCCAATCACAGGTTGGTTTGCTCGAACAGGAGAAGTTTGTAAGCAAAACTGACATGCTATTTGATAGGTATGGTAAACATGGCATGTCCAGATCGAATAATAATATACTAAGGAACCGGAAGTAATCCTTAACTGAAGGGGGAAATAACAAATGATGTGGCGGATGAAGAAGCGTTCGCAGACAGCACACCGCCGACGGTTGACATGGCGTGGAGGGATAGTAGAAAACAGGGCTTTGGTTCAGGCCGGTCCAGCCCATTAGTCCCGGTTCAGTCACGAACCGGGACCCATGGGGGCATAGGGTTTAGGGTTTAGGGTTTGTGAGGCCAGGGGGCGGCCGGGCCTCGTAGGGCATTGGTCCCGGTTCGTCTGGCCCATTTGGTCCGGGTTCCAAACAAGAACCGGTACCAATGGGCCTCGCTCCTGGCCCACAACCATTGGTCCCAGTTCGTGGTTGCAACCGGGACCAAAGGGTGTCCTATATTCCCGGTTTCAGCCACGAACCGGGACCAATGAGATGCCTATATATACCCCCTCACCCGCGAGTAGAGCACTTCACTGCTCTGTTTTTCTGGACGGCCGTTCAAGAGCTTTGTGGTGCTCTAACTCACCTCCTATGCACATGAGATGTTCGATGAAATGCTCGAGCCACACTTAAGCTTTCTCCTCTCGAAGCTCCTTGTCCAAGCTCCATTTTCCTCAAGATTTGTCTAGGTTTGGGGGTCTGTCCTGTCCCGTCCCCGTCCTCACTGCCGTTGATCGCCCGCGCCGATCTCGTCGCCGGCACCACCGTGATGAGACTCTTGATCTTATCTTATTTCTAAAAGAAAAAAGTTCTTACTTGTATGATTTAGATAGATACTTGTGTGGTTTTCTTACTTATTATTGTTTGTCATTATATAGTGCGATGGTTTGGTATCCGCCTCCGTCGGCCCTCGTCCTGTCTATGATTTGGATGTGATATATATATATATATATATATATATATATATATATATATATATATATATATATATATATATATATATATATATAATCTTTTATAACTATCAGTTTCATTTAGTGTTTATGACAATTATGCCGAGCAACGTGACATATTTTTTTATCTAGGAGGTATGTGAACCGAAAATTCCAACTGACCCTATTGTGGAGAGGTTAAATTTAGTTGAAGAAGAAAACAATTACTTGAAGGAAAATTGAATAAAATTGAGAAGGAGAAGATGATATTGGAGTTGCATGTTGCGTATGCCGTCGATGATCACAAGATCAAGATGGATGCAACGCGCTTGAAGATTAGAAAGATTAGAAAATATGTCATTCATACTGAGGCTTGGTATCATTATGCCATTGGATCAATTGTTACCTTGGTTGCAGTTATGATCGCATTTGTTGTTGCATTGAAATGTTTTACGTTGTTTCAATGTATGGTTTAATTAGATGCTCTAGAGAGCTATATGTTGTTCAATGAGAACTATGTATGTACTTTGGTTTTAATGCAATGATGAACTTCTATTAATTTGGTCACTTATCTATTCATGATGTACGCAGATGAACCGGCAATGGATGTACGGTAACAGACGCACCTCCGAATACATTAAGGGCGTGAATAATTTTCTGGCAGTGGCTGAGGCAAACAAGTAGAATGGTTTAATGTGTTGTCCATGCCCTATATGTGAGAATATGAGGTCTTACTCTGACTCGAGAACCCTTCACACCCACCTTCTTTATAAGGGTTTCATGCCACACTATAATGTTTGGACTGGGTTATGATGGAAGACAGCGAAGAAGAAGAAGATGCCAACTATGTGCCCCCTGAATATGGTGATGCTGCAACGGGGGAAGCTGAAGATCAAGAGGAACCAAATGATGTGCCCGATGATGATCTTCGCCGGATCATTGTTGATGCAAAGAGACAACGCGAAAGTGTAAAGGGAAGCTGAAGTTCGATCGCAAGTTAGAGGATCACAAAAAAGGGTTGTACCCCAATTTGAAGATGGCAACACAAAGCTCGGTACCACACTGGAATTGCTGCAGTGGAAGGTAGAGAATGGTGTACCTGACAAAATATTTGAGAAGCTACTCAAAATATTGAAGAAGAAGCTTCCAAAGGATAACGAATTGCCCGACAGTACGTACGCAGCAAAGAAGGTTGTATGCCCTTTAGGATTGGAGGTGCAGAAGATACGTGCATGCCTTAATGACTGCATCCTGTACCGCGGTGCGTACGAGGATTTGAACGATGCCCGGTATGCAGTGTATTGCGGTATAAGATCAGAGGAGATGACCCTGGTGATGTTGATGGTGAGCGCCCAAGGATGAGGGTTCCTGCCAAGGTGATGTGGTATGCTCCTATAATATCATGGTTGTAATGTCTGTTTAGAAACAAAGATCATGCCAAGTTGATGCGATGGCACAGAGAGGACCGTAAGAAAGAGGGAAGTTGAGAGCACCCGCTGATAGGTCACAGTGGAGAAAAATTGAGAGAAAGTACTGGGAGGACTTTGCAGGTGACGCAAGGAACGTGTGGTTTGGTTTAAGCGCGGATGGCATTAATCCTTTTGGGGAGCAGAGCAGCAATCACAGCACCTGGCCTATGACTCTATGTATCTATAACCTTCCTCCTTGGATGTGCATGAAGCGGAAGTTCATTATGATGCCAGTTCTTATCTAAGGCCCTAAGCAACCCGGCAACGGCATTGATGTGTACCTAAGACCATTAGTTGAAGAACTTTTACAACTGTGGAATGGAAACGGTGTATGTGTGTGGGATGAGCACAAACAGCAGGAATTTGACCTACATGCGTTGCTGTTTGTAACCATCAATGATTGGCCTACTCTTAGTAACCTTTCAGGACAGACAAGCAAGGGATACCACGCATGCACGCACTGTTTAGATGACACCGAAAGTATATAGCTGGACAAATACACGAAGAATGTGTACCTGGGGCATTGTCGATTTCTTTCGACCAACCATCAATGTCGAAAGAAAGGCAAGCATTTCAAAGGCGAGGCAGATCACCGAAAGAAGCCCTCCGTCCGTACCGGTGATCACATACTTGCCATGGTCAATGATTTACAAGTAATATTTGGAAAGGGTTCCGGTGGACTATCTGTTCCGAATGACGTTGACGTACGCGCACCCATATGGAAGAAGAAATCTATATTCTGGGACCTACCCTACTGGAAAGACCTAGAGGTCCGCTCTTCAATCGACGTGATGCACGTGACGAAGAATCTTTGTGTGAACTTGCTAGGATTCTTGGGGTGTATGGGAAGACAAAAGATACACCAGAGACATGGGAGGACCAGCAACGTGTGCACGAAAAAGACGGCATATGCCTCCAAAGCAGTATGAAGGTCCTGCCAGCTACGCTCTTACCAAAGAAGAGAAAGAGATCTTTTTTGAATGCCTGCTCAGTATGAAGGTCCCTTTTGGCTTCTCATCGAATATAAAGGGAATAATAAATATGGCTGAGAAAAAGTTCCAGAACCTAGAATCTCATGACTGCCACATGATTATGACGAAACTACTTCCAGTTGCATTGAGGGGGCTTCTACCAAAAAACGTTCGATTAGACATTTTGAAGCTATGTTCATTCCTCAGTGCAATCTCTCAGAAGGTGATCAATCCAGAAATCCTACCAAGGTTAAGGAGTGATGTGGCGCAATGTCTTGTTAGTTTCGAGCCGGTGTTCCCACCATCCTTCTTCAATATCATGACACACGTCATAGTTCATCTAGTCGATGAGATTGTCATTCTGGGCCCTGTATTTCTGCAAAATATGTTTCCCTTTGAGAGGTTCATTGGTGTCCTAAAGAAATATGTCCGTAACCGCGCTAGGCCAGAAGGAAGCATCTCCATGGGCCATCAACAGAGGATGTCATTGAGTTTTGTGTTGACTTCATTCCCGACCTTAAGAAGATTGGTCTCTCTCAATGGCGGTATGAGGGGAGACTGAGTGGAAAAGGCACGCTGGGAGGGGACTCAATAATATGTAGGGACGGGAATTCTTGGTCTCAAGCACACTACACATTTCTACAGAATTCTACCTTGGTGACCCCGTATGTCGATGAACACAAGAACATTCTGCGCTCCAAACACCCGGACCAGTGTGATGACTGGATTACATGTGAACACATCAGGACTTTCGGCAGTTGATTGCAAACACGTCTCAGGGGTGACAACACTGTTTCTGATGAGCTGTACTCGTTGGCCAGGGAACCATCTTCGACTGTAATGACTTACAAAGGGTACGAGATAAATGAGAATACATTTTACACGATCACCCAAGATCAAAAGAGCACCAACCAAAATAGTGGTGTCCGCTTTGATGCAGCAACCAAGACGGGAAAAGACACATATTATGGTTACATAGTGGACATATGGGAACTTGACTATGGACATGATTTTAAGGCCCCTTTGTTTAAGTGCAAATGGGTCAATCTGTCAGGAGGCGGGGTACAGGTAGACCCTCAGTATGGAATGACAACAATGGATATGAACAATCTTGGGTACACAGACGAACCATTCGTCCTAGCCAATGATGTGGCGCAGGTTTTCTATGTGAAGGACATGTCTACCAAACCGAGAAAAAGAAAAGATAAGGAAGCGAATACATCATACGATGAGCCAAAGCGCCACATAGTTATTTCAGGAAAAACAGACATCATGGGATTGCAGGGCAAGATAGACATGTCTGAAGGTTATGAAAAGTTTCATGAAATTCCTCCCTTCAATCTCAAGGCAGACCCAAGCACCCTGTTAAACGATGAAGATTATCCATGGTTACAACGCAATAAGCAAAGGACACGAGCGAAGAAAAAGTGAAGACTGTCTCTCCACAACTATTATGATGATTCCTTTAATCTAGAATATCACTGCAGTTACATGTGAAGAAATGAAATGCCTTTTGTAATAGATGAGTTTCCGTCTGAAACCCCGATACTTCGAAAGAGATTGTCCGTTTTGTACACGAAGTGCATCCAGTTTTTGCCGTAACCCTCTCAGTTTTTTTGTTAGAAACTAAAATAACAAAATCTATTTTTGAATATAATGATAAAACACAGTAATATTGAATAGCAGGAAAAAGAATCACTCCAAAATCTATTTTTATAGGAAAGTTAATCACAAACTAGTGATACACACAAATTTCAAAGAATTCAAATTTTAACTATTCAAATTTGAAAACTAATGACACTAACATAAAGTTTATAATTTTTTTACCTAAAAGCAAAAAGAATTGAAAAAATAAAGCAAAAAAATAAAGAAAATAAATAATGCAAAAAACAAAAACAAAAAATTGGAAAAAAAAATGCCACCTACTGGGCCACCACGGCCTGAATATGACTAGAAACCCAACCATGGGCTAGGATTCATGCCCGCAGAAGGCCCAGTATGCCCACAGTCAATTAAAATCGCTTTAGGCCCGTAAGCCTGCATTTGAGAGGAGATCAAAGTGATCAGTGCAGCCGCGCTTATAAACCACTGTCGAAGCCTCTCGGCTAGCGAGGTGGGACTAAACATACCACCGCACCGCGCCAGTTCCAGCACAAGGCCTTTGGTCCCAGTTCGTGTCTCGAGCCGGAACGAAAGGGTGCCTTTGGTCCCGGTTCGTGGCACCAACTGGGACCAATGCCCACCTTTAGTCCCGGTTGGTGCCCCCACCCGGGACCAAAGGTCTCCTTTTCCCTTTGGTCCCGGTTGGTGGCACCAACCGAGACTAAAGGGGGGCATTGGTCCCGGTTGGTGCCATGAACCGGGACCAATGCTTCGTGTATATAAGAAAGCACTTAGCAGTTTCTCCAGAAATCACTTCTTTCTCTGCCCCGACACCCAAGCTGCTCCTCGTCGCCGTCGCCGCCGAGCCCTGCCTCGACACCGTCAGGCTGCTCCACCGCGTCATCGCCGATGCTGTTAGGCTACTCCACCGCACCGTCGCCGCTGCCGCCGCTGACGCCCTCTGCCCCAACGCGCCCCTTGCCCGTCCGGCCTGACGCCACCTATCGTGCGCCCCTGCCCGCCCCGACGCCGCCCGCCGTGCCCCCCTGCTCCTGCCCCGACGCCTCCCTATGTGAGCACCGCGCCCCTGCCCTGCCCCGCCGCCGCCGCCACATTGCTTTTTTTTTCTTATATATGCTTTTTTGTTACATGTTTGTAGATGTTTTTACATGTTTTTAGATGTTCATACATGTCTGTATGTATTTTTTAGATATACGTATTTTTTAGATGTATTTTTTGTATGTATGTATGTATGTGTTTTTTTAGATGTAGTTTTTGTATGTATGTATGTATTTTTTCAATTGTAATATGCATGATGTTTTAAATTTTTAAATGTTCTCTATTTTTTTAGATGTGATAGATAGATGTTTCGTGGAGATGAGATGAGATGGAAGAGAACTTAAAAAAAATTTATATGTATGGAAAAGAGGAAGAAGGAAGAAAAAGAAGGAGATGAAAAAGGAAAATAACAAGAGGAATAAGGAGAAGAAGAAGAAGAAGAGAAGAAGAGGAGAGGAAGAAGAGGAGAAAAAATAAGAAGATGAAGAGGAAGAAGAAGAAAAAAAAGGAGGAGAAGAAAAAATAGATTTTTTTTCTATTTTTTATTCTTCTCCTCTATTCCTTCTTCTTCTCCTCTTTTTTTCTTCTATTTTTTCTTCTTCTTCTTCTCCTCTTTTTTTCTTCTTCTTCCTCTTCTTATTTTTCATCAGGGACGAGGGTGTCGAGGATCGCTGAGCGGTCGGGGGTCGGGAACTAGGGTAGAGGGTCGAGGGTCGCCGAGGGGTCAAGGGTCGTCGAGGGGTTGAGGGTCGAGGATCGCCGAGGGGTCGAGAGGGGGACGTCGAACAACCCCCTCTCGCTCGACCAACTCTCGAGGACACCCAAACCCTAGAAAAAAATGTTGTCGGTCTCCTACCCCCTCCCGCCCCTACACGACAAACTCTCCCGAGATTTATACGAGATTTATCAAGAATGCCCCCATTATGGATGTGCATAATTCAGTTGATCCATATTTTTGCTGATCTCATCTACCATTCTATATGTGCATGTTCTCTTGTGTCAAAGTATTGAAGAAATCCATGGTTTCATAATTAGCCGGAAATAACAGGCACATGATGGTATGAAGCTCTCCAAAACTATTTTGGAATGGAGTCCTAATAGGATAATTCGCTTTTTGGTATGAAGTTCAGCAAAGGCCTTCCAAATAGCGATTTCGAGAGGTTCTTGCTGAACTTCGTACCAAAAAGCGAATTATCCTATCTGGACTCCGTTCCAAAATAACTTTGGGGAGCTTCATACCATCATGCGCCTGTTACTTCTGGCTAATGATGAAGCCATGGTTTTCTTGAATCCTTTGACACTAGACAACGAGACATATAGAAGGGTAGATGAGATTAGGAAAAATAGGTACCATTTTCTGCACATCCAGAATGGCGCCATTTTGTTAAATCCCTTGTTTGACATTCATGAGAGAGGCAGTCCGGACGACGAACATTCATGATAGAGGCAGTCCGGGCCAAACCCTAGAAGCGTTGCCGAGGCCACCCCAAACCCTAGAAGCGCTGAGGCCACCCAAAATTACCAAGTTAAAAGAGCGTTGTTGAGGCCACCCCAAACCCTAGAAGCGTCGTCGAGCCACCCCAAACTGTAGAAGCGTCGAGGCCACTAATTAATATTCCTTGCTGTGATTAGCTAGCTAGGTCTATGTTTTCCACTATTAATATATCCATCTTTCACGATTGTATATTAATTGCCATGTTGTAATATTTGCAGAAACTATGGATCAACAAAGAGACTTCGAACAAGAAGAGATATTGGGGGACATAATCCGCGACGGACTTGATGTCTTGTCGTTATTTCTCAACGACACTGATGGTCTGGAAGAAGAGGAAGCAGCCTCCGGCGACCGAATGTCGGTGGAAGAAGGAGACCGTGATGATGGCTCCGGTGACCGAACGGAGTCGGGATCAGCTGTTGCAAAGTCCGGCAAGGTATGTATATGTGTGTGCTCCTCTTTTGTACTCCCAAGAGTACATACCCCCACAGCCCAACCGTTCCTTTGATGGATATATATCCAAAAGCTAAAACAAACTAATAGGAAAAAGAGGAGCAGACGGCCGATGCATGCAATGGCCTGTGTGTGCATGCAGTTAATTGATCCTATAATTAAGGGGTCATATTTGTGGCACTCGTACTTGTTAATCCACATGCATCCCGTATCTATAGACACGCTCCATCTAGTATATACTCCTACAAGTCTATATATTCAACCTTATTATGGTCTCCGCAAAAAAAACAACTTTAAGGGAACTAGCTAGTATATTGTGTACGTACGTGTGGTATATTGACTTTTTCCACTTTGCATTTATTTATTTTTAGCATGTTATATATACATTTTTTCATGGGGTATATACTGTATTTTTTCTGTGATGGGCTATATACCACATTTTATGTGATGGGCTACATACCACACTTTCGGTTATACTAAAGACGTCATTTTTTATGATGAGTATATAGCACACATTTATTTTGCAGGGGAGAGTATATACCATTTCTTTGTGATGGAGTATATGCCACATTTTTTGTGATGGGCTATATCCCACATTTTTTGTGTGGCTATATACCACATTTTTTCTTATACTAAAGAAGTCATTTTTTGTGATGAGTATATACCACATTTATTTTGCGAGGGATATACCACACATTTCGATGGTGCGTATACCACATTTCTATGATGGGGCATATACAATTGTTAAACCAGTATAATTATACAAAAGAAGTGTAATATGGGGCTATTTTGAAAATACATGGCCAAAGTATGTATATACCGCTTTTTTGTGGGTGATATAGAGCTTTTTTTTGGGGTATATACTGCTTAATTATAGGGAAACGCTTGGGTGCGGCGCATCGGCCCAACTTTCGGCCGGTCGCATCCACGCACGTAGCGCTCCAGCCTTTCAATTTGCGACACGTAAGGACAGTGGACCCACCCACGTGCGAACCAAATATCGTGACTTATCCCTTTCTCTTCGTTCTCCTCCGCCCCCACTAGTGCAGAACCGGGCAATAGCACCGGTTCGTAAGGCCCTTTAGTGCCGGTTACATAACCGACACTAAATTATGGTCACTAAAGCCCCCCTCCCTTAGTACCGGTTCAGCACGAACCGGTGCTAAAGGGCAACCACGTGGCACGAGCCAGCTCCGGGGGCCTGGAGCCCTTTAGTACCGGTTGGTAAGACCAAGCGGTACTATAAGGTTTGGGGGGTTTTTAGTTTTATGATTTCTTTTTCATTTAATTTTGTGTTTCCATTTTAATTCTTTTTCGTTTGCTGGTATTTTACGATACTACACATTGTACACGTTATGCATATATATAAATAGAATTTCTAGTAGAACCAATCATCGAGTTCAACATGATTGTCATGATATTATAAGCGTTCATATATAACACCACAAAAGCAAATCACTTAAGTTCAAAACGAAGAACACGGACATGAAAGGACAAGTACTAATTAAGAGCAGCATGAAGAACTAGCTGAATCACTCCTGCTAGCTACTCTCTCTCTGGTAAAATAGCATAGAACATGTATAGCTCTCCTGATTGATCATACTGGAGCATGCCGATGAACCTGTCTCCTAATCGTGGGCTGCGCTTCTCATTGCTGCCCCCTAGTACTTCTCTGTGATCATTAATAATTTTGCTCCAATCTTTCACTATTAAGCATTCATCGCTTCTAGAAATCCTGAATGCATTCATGTGCAATGCAGGATATCTTGGCCGTAAGCTAACAATTGACATCTGACCTTTAGTCTCGATCCCCTGAGGCACAACTGTCATCGGGAGTCCCTGTTGAAGAACATCGTATAGTACTTAATTAATATACTTAGCAAAAAAAATATGTATGCAAAATATGCACTGAGGACAAATAGTAAATATCTTACCATCATTCCTAAATAGATGTGACCGTAGTTCAATACCATCACTATTGGTCGCACGTTTTGAGTACTAACATTTCTAAGTGCAGGAAGAAAATTTGTCTTGACAGTATGAAGATCCTCAAGCCATGAAACATAATGACTTATCTCCTCACAGTTTAGTTCAGCTCCGGGACAGTAGTAGGTCCTGTCTACCAAGCGCCGGACATGTTTGGTTGAATGGAGATAAGCTGTCAATAGAAATTAGTTGTCAGTTATTTTTGAAATAAGCAATATCAAAGACAAAAATATAGTTGAGAAGAACTCACATAATGGTAGAACTGGAGGCGTCTGAACATCGACCCATATGTCTCTATTACCTTCAATATCATCTTCCGGACGAATATCAAAGGTGATAACCATACCAGGCTCAAATGCATAAGCCTTGCATAGTGCTTGCCAAGTTTTGCATTCAAAATAGGTGCACGTGTGTGTATTGTATACTTTGACGTTGAAAGTATAACCATCATGCTCAGTTTTCAGGTAAGCTCTCTTTACCTCTATAGTTTCCATATCTTTGAAACCTATCTTATCCAAGACAAAAATTCTTGCATGGCAGGGGATGCGCTAGTATAATAGTGAAAATTAAAAATTATAAGTCAGGCAAATGAAGCATAT